>CM076603.1:65572500-68072500 GCA_038502835.1 Octonoba sinensis | reverse complement strand
ATCAGATGGAAGCATTTGACCTCCCCCAGATGTTTAGAAAAACAAGGCATTTTTTGTTTTTTTACCTGTAATAAGCATTGAGTGCGCAGTTAGCAATGGGTACCTTCCCCACCCTTTGGACTGAAATAATAAGCCTGTTAAAAAAAAAAAATTTAGAAAGAATGTTTTTATAAATTCAAAACATTGTATAGTAATTTACGTCGAAAAGTTGAAAAATAAACATTAATCAAAAAATAAAAATATGAACAACCATGAGAACTGATTTTGAGAAACTATAACTTTAAAATGAAGTTAAACAATTTATTGATTATACTTAGAAAGTTTCAGATAAGAATCCTAGTAAAATAGTTATCCATAAAACAATATTAAAAAATTTAACATTCGAGCTTAAAAAATTGAAGAAAAAAAACTTGCAATGTACTTCTTCATACTATAAGTAGTTTGTCTTACCTTTGTTGGAAGGATTTTAGACCTTCTGTTTATGATGATTTCCCAAAATAATTAAAGTTTTGAGTTTTCGGCAGGAAGAGAAAAAAAAATATTTTTTTAGCAGCGAAAATGTAAGTTATTTTGCGTTTATTGATTTCCTTATAATAAAACGACAATTTTTAAACTTATCGGCGTTACTCGTTGCTTGTGTATACATATTACTTGAAGGCTTTTTCACACAATAATTATTTAAAAATTTAAGGAGCGCCTCGGATTCCTTGAGGTTATGTGGGTTAAAAATGGCTCCACTTTTACCTAGCTTTTTATGCGTGGGGTAATAAATTATACCCCACCTCGAAGTTCGTAATCTTAGTTTAATAATTCATTTAACTTTTAACTCATATGGCAATGCTATAAATCAATAGCAAATTGGCCAATTTGGGTTTATATTTTATTTAAAATCGCCTGTCTCAAATCATTCAATGTTCCCTGGCGTTGAACTAATTACCTCTTCATACTGTTATCTTATATATTTAAACGATAAATTCTTGTATATATATTTGTATATATACTATCTGTACCCGGCCACGCGTTGCTGTGGCTCAGTCTGGTTCGATGGAAAAGCAAGAGGAAGCGCATATTTCTAATATGTTTCATTTCACAATGCCTGTTGTTTCATTGTCTGAAAATATAGATAGTCTGGTTTACCCCTTCTAGAACACGCAATGTATAATTGTCTACGGAAGAAGCAATCCGTGTCTAGATATAAACTTCTCAATTTGATCGATCGGTCTTGAGCTTTGTTTTTTTCACAATGATTGCGGACATTTTTTTTTTTTTTTGCTTTAAAGTTCCCTTTGATCATTAAGTGCAAAAATACTAACAAAATACTTCAATACAAACAGAAAAAATACAAAATTTTTAAATCAAAAGAAAAATAGCTAATTTAAGCTGTTGCCATTCAAAATAAGTAATCTTTATTTTAAAGTTCCATTTAATCTTCGAGTGCAAAAATACTAACAAATACCTCATTATAAAAATAAAATTTTAAAATAAGAATGAAAATAGCTAAATTAAACTGTGGCCATTCAAATTACGTAATAGCTGTACCCTGCCACACGTTGCAGTGGCTCGTTCTCCTTAATAAAACATTAAAAAACGAAGTAATTAAATCAAAATGAAAATAAATTAAAAGTGATATATAAAAACACGCACGTATTCGAACGCAATGTTATGGCAAAATTTCAAAGCAATTGGTGAAGTACTTTCGGAGATTTGAGGTGATGAACAAACGAACACTTACACTTTTATTTATATAGATTAAGCTAACACTAATTCAACCGGAGTTGAGGAAACTTAATTATTATTTTTGGATCAAGGTAAACCTTAAGAAATCGAACTAAAAAGCTTATAACTGGCGTTCTTATTGACTTAGAAACTTCAAACAAATTTCACTTTGTGCAGAAAAATTAGCACTTTCGATCGATACATTATATTAATATGTGCAAGGTGTTTTTCACCCACATATTGGTGAATTTGTGTGGAAATTTGCGTAAAATTGGAATTAAAAAAAGGAACTACCTGTCGGATTTTTTTTCTAACGGGTCTATAAACCATCCTCTTGAATCACTCTGTCTACTGGCAAAATTTCAAAGCAATCGGTGAAGTACTTTCGGAGATTTGCGGTTATGAACAAACGAACATTTACATTTTTATTTATATAGATTTTGAGTTCTCGAAAGCGGCTCTAACGATTCGGCCAAATTTTGTATTTAAATCAGGTTTTGTTTTTTAAGCTTACCTATGTCGGTGTCTTACCCAAAAAAACGAAATTTTACCCAAAAAAACCCTTTTTTAATAACGCAATTGAGGTACTTGTAACAACGAACAAATATCAACCGCTATAGATATTTTATTTCAATTGAGATAGCAATACACTAAGTGGCAACACTTATTTTTAATTTACCTTTTGTTGATTGAAATTTGTTGTTGTTACCAATTGTAAAATTTAAAATGTCTAGGAAACCCATTGAAAACAAAAGCTCTAATAATCCTGCGCGTAATTTGAATATATCATAAGGTCTATGAAATGGTGTAAGACATATAGTGACAAGTTTGTGTAATAACGTGATGAAGGCAAGAATGGTTATGGTGAACAATCTAGCAAGGAAGTACGTACCGCATGTTCACCTATAATCACTTCTTGGGAACAACTTTAGTGTAGTAGCCCTTTAACGACATTTTTGGTTGGAGAGCAAATTTTTGATTACTTTCGCAATTAGTTGTTTTGTGTTTGATGTGTGGAACTTTAGTTTGTTATATATTTGGTAAGTTCTGGACATATCACTCTTTTGGCGTCATCTTTCGTCGCCAACCAAAATGAATTGCCAAACCGGTCCCTATACTAAGCTGTTCCTGTGCCATGACAGCACAAACATCTCACGGTCAAACTGACGAATTTGTTAAGATCATTGGCTGTTATCCCTGTCATATTGATTGTTGAATTTTATGAACTTAAATAAATAAAGTTCGTATGTAGGTAGGATTGCAAAATATTCATATTCAATATATGTAATGCAAAGTGCATTGTCTAAATAGGTATCTAACCTGATACCGATTAATCGGAATAGAAAGAATCATAGGTAAATTGTTCCTATTTATATCACTTCGCAAGATATTAACCTTTAAATGGCTCGTATAAATAAATAAATATTTATATGCAAGCCCCTCAGAGTCGCCTCAGGTGAATGGCCTGTGTCTAGCAGTAGACGTCTTATGGCTGAAATGAGGATAATGTTGTTGAAACATTTATATGAATCTATTCTATATATCTCTCGTATCTCGGAAACAGGTCTAATAATCGGCATGAAAATTTATATTTAGTAAACACTTTAATTTTCCAAATTTATTTTAATAAGTATGTTCATCGTAAAAAAAATATAATTTAAAAAAAATATCCGAGCAAAGCTCGGTCACCCAGGTACTGTTATGGTTAAACAGACAAAGAGATAACTTTGAACATAATTCATGATAATTTTAATGGGATCTACCTTTGCATTTGTTAAATATTTAGGTCAAGCATATATTTATTTGCATAAATTTAATTATTGTTTTCCTTTTTTTATACGTACTTTAGATTGATGTTTCAGTAAATACAAGAATATAATATATATAATATACTCTATATAAAAAAGTGTGCACAATAAGCACAAAAAAAGCATGTAAATCTACAAAATTTTATTATTTCCAATGATGTATCAATCAAATTTGACTTTTTAGGGAACGCTGAAATCTAATGTATCCCACTTTTTCGTTGCACCGTAATGCAAAGTGGGACACTTTCAGTTCTACCACGAATAAGTATTTTTCATGAACCCATTAGTATAGGTTGTGGTTATTTCAGTCCCATCCTTTAACAACAAACTCAATTAAATTATTGTTATTATTTTTACATTAGGTGCTTGCTTTATCAATAATAATATACCAATTTTGTTTCACTTAAAACGCAGTACAATTTCTGTGCAACATCAATCAAGAATGGTTGACATAGAAAAGAGGAACAATTGTTGAAATGTGATATAGAGACAGCTATTTTATTGCTGGAGAGTTTTCAATGCTATATATATTCAGCTGGTCAGAAAAACATTGTGTCTGTTCACACACCCCATATTCCTATTAACCAAAACGAACCCTTTATGTACAAAATGGTAAGCAATTGCGTATTAACTATAAGCAGGTTAAATGTCGAATTGTACGTATAAATATTTATATGTTAGTAAAAATTTGAAATTGCACAAATCATTTGATTTTTCGACAAAATTATTTTTTTGTTACAAAAACGGGAGAAAAATTCCGAACATACCCTTTATGCCTTAAGTGTCCTACGAACAACTACAAAATTTCTCCTTGTGACTTTCGTTACAAGAATAAATCTGCTAAAAAAAGGTTTTGCTGTAGTCTGATTGGTGACTTACTGAACTTTTGCTTTTACGGCCATTAGTTGATTTTGTGTAATAGTAGGAAACAGCAGATTTGTCTGAACACAGTCATCACTTTTGCAGGTTACGGATCGAATCTATAGTGGCAGCTGGGATGGATTGCACAGAATAGTAGTGGAGTCGCCGAAAGGGTTCCGAGTCACTGAGATCCCATGTGGTGATTACTTCACTCTGGCACTGACGGGAGGTAGGTTGTTGATCAGTATAATTTATCGAAATGTAACTGCTAAACTATTTTACTTATTTTTTATTAATATCTTAAACCTTGTGTCGCAAAGAGTGACAAGAAATATCCAGATTCATATGCTCTATGATTCTCAGCAGGGGCGCGTAGCCCATTTCCTCTCGGTCATCACATACTGTTAAACAATCATCAAGGTAGATACAATGGTGAATAGTGATAATTAAATAAATAAATAATTAAACTAAATAACTAGTATTCATTAAATTTGTATTTTTCTTACTAGTCACCTTACCATATCAAGCAAAAAAAGGAAGAACACGTACATTTATAGTTGACCTATTAATAAATCAAATACCTGTAAACTTCAGTGTGTGCATGAATCTAGGAGTGAGAGACAAAAATTTTGACCAACATGTGTAATAAAAATCAATTACGCTAAAGTCTTTTTAATGACTTTTAATGATATGATCTTTTTTTTCCCCCTTTTTTTTACAAGCGATCTTTAACAAAACCTACATTTCTTTAACAAAACTTACAGGTATTAACCACCTTATTTCCATGTATCATTTTATTTATTTTGAATAATATTTTGTATAATATTCATTCATATTTAAAAAAGTGGTAGACCAGCCAAAGAAATAAAAATATTGCTCACGTTATTCGTTTATTTAAACTTTTTACACAGTCCCTCGATACGATTGCAAAACGACGACTAAATTGTTTCCCATTAGATACTAAATTCAATTATCTTAAAGCAATGGCTCGAGAACTACCTGCATTTTAATAAATACTTAACAAACCAAAATTCTATTAGTATTCTATGAAAAATGAGCAGTCCAAATTAATTATTATCGAAAACATTTTGTTTTGTTTATTTGTTCTTAAGTCTTGGGTGACATGATTGATTCTGACTTTATATATAATCAAATGCTTTACTCCCTAGTTGTTAAGTTGCTGCGAAAATCAGCTCCCCCCCCCCCCCCCCATTTCCGTTGCCATTGCTTATAAAATTTAAAAAATTGTCTCGTATCGACTCATTTTCTCGATTTTACCCTAGAGATAATAAAAGATTGATCAGCTCGACTCGCCCATTCAATTAAATATATTAATCATATGGGTTAGACAAACAACTTATATTAGGAAGAAGGAAAATTACAGAAAAACTACCGAATCTTCTTTAAGTTAACAAGAAACTTCGAACATGTTCTTAACTTTTTAACATAGTCGCTTCATTTTATGGCAAGTTTTATTTTTGAAACATTGTGACATTAAATATACCTGTATAATTGAAAGTTTTCTGTCAAAGTAAAAATGTATGATCATGTTTAGAGTCAGGGCAGTCGAGAGGGGGTGTCAGGTATGACTGATTCAAGGGTTCTGACCTTTGGGGGGGCCCAGTTCGGCACCAAAGTACTGCAGAGGGGGAAGCTAGCCTTGGCTCTCGACTGCCCTGCTGAGAGTAGACGAGCAGTGAGAATATTGCGGTCGTTAAAAAAGACAGCTTGGGTTATGAATTAGTAGTCTAAAAATATAAAGCGATAGACAGAAATAAAAGAAGAACTCGAGGGGGAGTAGTACATTGAGCAGTTTTTACACAGAAGATAACGTTTGTGGGGTTAGATGTCAAGCTGTTCCATGACGTTTTGTTTGTAGTAATTACTACAAACTAATAGTAATGTTTTGTTGGACGTTAAAAATCAATACATTTATATAGTAGTAAGCCCGGAGGTCATATGAAATGACCGCTACTTTAGATATTATAAATATACAATTCTCCCAGTAACCGGAAATGCACATCAAATCAAAGAGATATTTATCAGGTAGAACAGTAAAATTTAATGAGCAAATAATAAGCATATAATAATTTCGGGAAAAAATATTCTTACCGAAAAAAAATCTAAGTTATAATAATCTGTGAAATAAAAATAGTATTTACTATATAATCAAAATGTTTGTGAAAAATATTTATTTATATCCATCATAATCATCGTAAAAACAATAGTTTTAACGAAACTGGAAAAAAAAGCGATGCCACTTTAATATATATAAAAAGCGCAGACGATAAATAAAACAAAGAAAGAAGGATTGAATTAAATTCTCATTTTCATTAATTTTGAACGGAGATTGCAAATCTAGCGATGCCTCACTCAAATTGCTAGAGAATTGTTTTGAATATTATTTGTTTTTATTATAGAAACAATTGTGTAGATGGTAGCACGGTGCAGATTTCTCGGAGTAAGAAATTCGGAACAAGCTATCGTCGACGAACATACACTTAAGCGGCTTATATATAAGATATATAGGATTCATATTGTATAACTTCAGCTAAATTTTATTTTAGTTTTAATAGTGTATAAATGCTGAACTACTTCTCCACTCAACACCTGGTATTTAACTAAACAAAATAATAGAAGAGATGTTTAAACCAATTCTTTTGTAGCAAAGGGAAATGGTATTCAGCGAGCCATTGAACAGTGACGGTACATGTGATATTTCACTTTATCCCGACGATTCCCAACAACTCTCTACGACTCGAAATAATACATTTTCGATTCACGAACACAACACATTTATTATGTACAAAACTATTTACACAGGAACATCTAACTGAAGACACAACACATCGTTGCTTCCGCTCTTCTCAAGAGCATCTCGCCAACTCCCCGTCTTTTTCATCCGTTCCCCGAGTCGCCCCCTGCGACGATGCTCTGACGTCATACGCCCACTACTCAGACGTCACACCCCCCACCTAAATTTGAAGCTACAGTTTCAAAATAGCTTCAAACCCTTGAACACTATAAATCATAAAACAACAAATTAAAAAACTTGCACACATTTTAAAAAATACACAAATCATAAATATCAAAATAGAAAAATGTTCAAAAAGTCACTAAAGGTTAATGATGTATCACATTGAATAACCAATGGCTGATCAAGCACTGGAAGGTTGCGATTTGGTGCGTCTACGAGACATTGTTCGTGTTGAAAAACGCCGACTCGAGCTCTTCTTTCTAAATTAATTCTTCTGATTTCTTTTTAGTAAGTTCTGTAAACAGATAGGCTCTCGCAAAGTCCTGGTATTGTGAAAGAGCTTTGTTCATTACCTCTTGGTACGTGGCTGCTGCGTTTCTTAGCCCAAATGGCCTAACTTTAAAGGAGTACTGTCCTCTGCTTGTCTTAAAACTTGCTTTTCGACTTTCCTTTTCTAAAGATATGGACCAATGTCCTTTCAGCAAGTCGATTGAAGTCGTGATGTTCGCTTTTCCTATTTGAAACAAGTTTGCTTCATTTTCAATAGGGAAGTCGTCGGGTTTTGTTACGGCATTCAAAGTTCTGAGATCTACACAGAGTCTGAGAGCTCCATCCTTTTTCATCGCACATACTGCAGAATATGAAATCTCAGCATGGTTTTCTTCTATATGGCCTAATGCCAACAATTCTTCGCTCTGTATCACCACCTGAGGCTTTAATGCTTCCGGAATTCTGTAGATGCATGGCTTTTTCCTTTCTGAGTCAGTTATTTTGATTTTATGTTCTCCGACATTTGCAATTTGGACTTTGTTCAAGAACAAGGCGTCATATTTCTTCAATAATTCTAAAATTTCTTCCTTCTTAACGTCATCCAAATGACGTAAGTCAAGCTCACTAAGTTTGAAAGAACTCGGAGTATCGCTCGTACTAGGTGTGGGCTGAACCTCCCCCAATTCCTCTTCATTTTGGAATATTACGCCCACTGCCTGTATTCTAGGAATGAATTTCCTAATTTTATTTACATGAACCGTTTTGATACTCCCATCTAATAATTTGACCTTATAAGAATCGGGTTTACATCGCTCTAATATATTAGCTGGTCCTGTCCATCTAGCATATAATTTATTATTAGAATCTGGAATCAATAAATATACCTGGTCTCCCTGCTTAAATTCTTTATGCACTGCCCGCCGGTTAGCATATTTCGCATAATTCCCTTGTTTCACCTCAGCTGTTAAAGAAGCCTGCTCCGCAGCCTTTTCTAATTTAATCTTTAATTCCTCTAAATATTCAATTGCGCTCTTGCCCATGTTTAGAGGTAACGGCACTTCCCCTGCCCAAGTAGATTTTAACACTGAAAGTGGACCCCCAGCTTCTCGCCCGTACATAAGTTTAAAAGGTGACACACCCGTGGTAGAGTTTGGAATTTCTCTGTATGCAAATAACAAGTAGGGAATATATCTATCCCAATTTTTTGGATCGTCCCTAATGACGTGGTGTAACATGCGCTTTAAAACTTGATTATATCTTTCCACTAATCCGGAGCTTTGTGGATGTCCCGCAGTAGCGAATCTTGGTGATGACCCTAATCTAGCGTGGAACTCTTGAGTTAATTTCGAAATAAAATTCGTTCCTTGATCACTTGCTATTACCCTAGGAATTCCCGTCCTCATAAATATTTCTAGCAAAGCTTCGCACGTTGCCCTTGCAGTTATAGTCTTTAATGGCACCGCCTCCGGCCATCTAGAGTGTTGATCAATCAAACATAAAACATATCTATGTTTGCGTGCTGATGGTGGTTCAATCGGACCAATTATATCACAAGTCACCTGATCAAACGGAAATTCTGGTCTATTTACTGGAGTTATAGGAATTTGATCGCTCGATCTTTCCCTACTTCGTAACTGACATTCTTTGCAAGACTTACAATATAGTTCTATTTGCTTTGCCATGTCCGGCCAATAAAATGAATAACGAATCCTTTCGTTTGTTTTTCTCATTCCCAAATGATTCGCGAAAATCGATTCGTGTACTAACTTCAAAATTTGTTCCCTCCTAACCTTCGGCACTACTAACTGACTAACGGTATCTCCCGAAATCTTATCTTTATGATAAACTAAGTTATCCATTTTAAAATACCCGTTCTTTCCTGATTCCGCATCCTTAATAGCTCCCTGTAAAGTCTCGCAACTTCTTTGCTGTCTTTTAAAAACCTCGCCTTCCGAAAACTGACCAACGTCCTCTTGCTTCTCCCTCTCACTCTCCGTCGACACGCAGCAAGTCATAAATTTCCCACTTTCACTCTGCGATGGCCTTTCTGTAAACCGATCTGTTTCTTTCCCGCATCCTGTCTGATTGACTCCCCTCGCTACTTCTTCAAAATACGCTGTTTCCTCCCCTCCTTCTATCGACTCGGACTCCCAGTTCATATGCTCCGTCTGAGGCCACGTGTGTCCAGCTTTCCCCCGTTCCATGCTCTCGTCAGCCCCCTTTTTAGCGATAAGACTTTCTAACATTCCTAAGACTTCCGGTGTTAGAATACAATCGACCACTAGTTTTTCCGTCACTGAAAATAGCACATTACTATATGAAGTAGTAAGATTGCTGTCATCATATAATGCTATTGAAAATGTTTGCAAATCAGCTATTATTGTTTCACCAAATGCAGAAATTAATTTAACTTTAGAAGAGTCACTGTTTCTTAAAGCTGGTGGAATAACCTTCAAATTAATGATGGGCATATCTGCAGCAGAATCAATTAAAGGTTTAATTTTCCTCCCTTCCAACATAATATATCTATACTGTAAACCCTCAGATTTCAATGTTTCACAGTCAAAATATTCTGTTTTCACTTTTGCTACTAACTTCTCCTCTGTTTTATTATTGCTATGCAACGAATCTCTTCGCATTTGTGTAGCACTGGCTGCGCTTTTATTTTTAATGGGACAAAACTTTAAATGATTTACCTGTTTACATAGCTTACATACTTTTAATGTATCCACATTATTATAATTATCAAAATTATTTCTTACAAGGGGTGGTATATATTTTTCTCTCGACTGATCTCTAAATCCACTTTCGGTTTGGTTATGAGATCTTGTTGATTTATCATACAATTCGGAAAATGTTCTACCCTTAGAAGTAAACCAATTATCACAAAGTCCTGCCATTTCCCTTGGTCTTAACCACGTATCTACTTGTTTGATTTTAATGTAACTACTCATTTCTGGATCTAAAGCATTTAATAACCTATCGCTAACTATTAATTCATTTAGCGTTTCAAAATCTGCTACTTTTCTCAGCTGACAATAGAAATCCCAATTTGCTCTAATTCTACTCGCGAACTGCATATGATTTTCGTTTTTCGATCTTTTCGCTGAGAGAAAATTATCCAAACAAGCTTCTGGGGTCGGTTGAAATTCTTTCAAAATTATATTTTTAACCTTTTGATAATCCTTCATCTCCTCTGCGTCTACATAAACTAGTAAATTTGCCGCTCGTTCACCTAACAAATTGAATAAAATTTCTACTTTAAACTCTTCAGCTACATTTTTTATTTTAAACGCCTTTTCCAAAGAAGTAAAAAATAAATTCCACGTATCGCATTTAGTCGGTACTGCAACAGTTAACGTTCTAACACTTTTTATTAAACTTTCTAAAGAATTACCACTCGCTATTTGTTCACCCACACCAGTATTAGCACTCCTGCTTTCTGCCTGAAACTTAGCAATTTCCAACTGCGTCTTAGCTAGTTCTAATCTCGTTTTCTCTAATTCTAAAGCATTTCCTTGATCTTCTTTTGAACGCGCTTTACTTTCGTTTTCTCTTTCAATACGCTCATTAACCGTTGAATTCAAAAATTCTTTCACAAAATCAAAATCATCCGTATACTGAGGACTATTTTCAATCAATGCTTTTAGGTCTTCTACTCTATGTTCTGCTTCCACTTTCTGGCCTAACTCTTTAGCCACAAGGACTAAATCTTCCTTTTTTAATCCTTTTATACTAAACATTTTCTTCTTCACTACAACTCTTCAATACAATAGTAAATAAATTAATTCTTCTTACCTTTATACAGACTCTGGTTCTCGAAAAGGAGCGTGTGATATTTCTCTTTACCCGACGACTCCCGACATCTCTCTACGACTCGAAATAATACATTTTCGATTCACGAACACAACACATTTATTATGTACAAAACTATTTACACAGGAACATCTAACTGAAGACACAACACATCGTTGCTTCCGCTCTTCTCAAGAGCATCTCGCCAACTCCCCGTCTTTTTCATCCGTTCCCCGAGTCGCCCCCTGCGACGATGCTCTGACGTCATACGCCCACTACTCAGATGTCACAGTACACATAGATACACTGTCAGCGTATCAGTACAAGGATATTTATTTCATAACAGTAATATACATTGAATGTCAGAAATTTTTTTTTTTTCTTTTTTCATAATTATAAAACCTACGTGTACGCAAATCAGTTTTTACAGAATATGAATGAATGAATTTAAAAATAAAATTAAAAGTTACTTTTTATGTCAAGTACTGCCGCTAGGGATATGAAGTATTTGAACCTTTTTTAGGGAAAAATTCAAAGTCATTTGCTTTTTCTTTTCTTCATAATTTTAAAACGTGCTATGGAATTTGGCACCCGTTAGATATCAATTCTTTTATCGGTGACTCCTGATCATCCCAATTTAACAACATTTTTTCTTTTATTTATTTACTTACTTGTTTTTTTTTATTTTTTATTTATTTTTTTTTTTTTTTCGTTTTTCCAGAAATACGAGCAGCCATTAAGCAAAACAATCCATCAAGCATTGCCAAATTCGCAGAGCGATAAAGAAAAAACCCCACTATGCTTTTATGGATTTTTATTAATAAATTTAAGGGCTTTTATGTCTTCCTCAATAGAAGTTTATTTTTTTTAAATGGTCTTTTGATATCTTTCGTTATGCAATAAACAATATTTTTATTTTTAGCAGGCTGAAGATGACTACAAAAAAAATTGTGAAAATAAATGTTTGATAGAATTACGATTAGATTTGAAAATCTTTTGTTTTACAAATTTGTTTCTTATTAAATTATGCAGTGTTCTTCTACCTTTTACTAAACTTAAAGCAAATAAATAATTAAATAAATAATGATAGTGATAATTATTGAATAAAACCATTTATGGATTTTTAAGTAGACGTTTTCAGTATTTATAGGGAACAATAGCACGTGGTTAAATTGAGAGCATTACATTTTCACATGATTTAAAATGGTGTAAAGGTCAAATACTTAATCTGGAATTACATGTCAGGTGTAAAAGACAAAAGCATTGGAGGTGAGTTAATCAAAACGGTAACAATAGACAAGTAGGAGAAAAGTTTTTTAATAAGTAACATCTGACATTTTTCAGAAAATGAACTGCCAGATTTCACCACACCCACATGCCAAATGCATTGTATAAATATCATCAACCTGTAAAGGCATTTGTTGAGAACAAGATGTAAATTAAGCAAGAAAATATTTGCATCGAATATAACTTTGCTCACTGAATTTTTCTCTACTGAAGTTAACTGATAAAAAATTGCCATTTCTTTCTTTTCCTGATGAGAGTTAATCTTACGAGAAATAGAAAAAAAAATTATATTTTTTGTGTTAGAAATATGTTGTGAAGTGTAGCCTAAAGAAATGTAATATTTATAGTCTGTTTAAATTAAGATATTTTGAGTATAATCGCGTTGTTCACTGTGGGACATTGTATGTAAGAATATTTGGAAAATGACCCCAAACGCATTGACCTTCAATGGAAAAGGATAATTCCTCAAACGAATATAAAAAAACAGAAATTCAACTGATTCCAAAAAATCCTATAAAGCTCGCTTTATTCCATTCATAATAACACCAATATTTAGGGCTCGGCCGATGACAATTTTTGGCCGATGGGCCGATGCCGATTGTTTTGCAGATTGTTCCGAGATCGGCCGATGGCCGATTGCCGATTATTCTCCTCTTCCATCGGCCGATGGCCGATGGGAAAAAAAGTCGCTTTAAACCATTAAAACGTCTAGAATGCTTGTCAAAAATGTCATTTAAATAATTTTTATGTTCATAAAAACATAAATATATTGTTCAAGCACAGTAAAACTGTTTGGGGGAAGTTTACGTAATAATTAAAACTAAAAGAATCACTCGCGATTCTAGTAAAGTATTTGGAGGTTAAAAAAAATTTTTAAAATGCTATATCAGAGAATTTTTAATTATTTTTCTTATCTTTGCAATAAAACTCAACAACCAGTGGATCGGTTGGGTCTAATTCCCTTTCCTTCAACATTTTCTCTTTATAACACCTGCACTGCAAATGTCAAATGCAGCTGCTTTATTTTCTTATTTTTTCATGGAGAGGAATGTAGATGTTATAATATAGACTAACAAATAGTGTGGGTTTGTATCTTTAACGAAATTGTCAACGCCACCTCCCAGACTTTTTCCATAAGTTCTCCCCCTCCCCCACCCCCGTTTTTAAAGAAAAGCGGGAACGATTATTTTTTATTTTTCATTATAAAAGTTATTTTAACTAAAAATAGCTTTTTTTCTAAAATCAAAATAAAATACTTTAAAAATTCACTCGCAGTAATGCCCGCCCCCTGATCATAGCCAAGACATATGGAATATTGCTTTTAAAAACATAGACATGAGGTTTTTTTGTCATTACAAATGAATGCTGGGTCTTAAGAACTAATCTTATTAGCTTTTTTTTTTCCTCGTAAGTTGAAAATTACACTGAAATACTTGACATGTTCTTTATGTTTTCATGAGCACAATGTAAGGTCACCAAAATGAATCAATATTTTGAGCACCAGCAGTTTTCTGTTGGCAGGTAATCTTCTGAAAAACACGTGATCGTATTTTGAAAAAAAAAAAAAAAAAATTATGTACCTTGTCAATTTTTGAAATTAATGAAATTGTAGTATTGTTTTTATTAAGGTATTATTCCACCGTGTCGCGCGAACTCGTTTTTTAAGAATTAAATTTTTGAAAATTGCAAGTTGAACTTGGACCACATAAAATTTCGATCAATAAACATTTATACTGAAAAATGGATTCATATTTTTTATCAATATGTTCTAAGCAGTAAACTAACAATAAAATAACAAGAAATATTCTAATCTGAAAGCAGATGCAAGGAGATTGTTGTACAATAGCAGAAAAACAGTCAACTGTCTAATACGTGGCATCAAAGAATATTAAAAAAAATGTGCTAAAAAAGCGAAGTATACGCGGGGAAAAATTAAACTAATTATCGTATAAAAAAAGTTAAGACGTATTTTGAAAAAAAAATGCATTGATCAATCTTTAAAAATAATAAAATTTTAGCATTTTTATTAAGATATTAAATCCTGTCGCGCGAACTCTCATTTTGCAAATTCAATTTTTAATAAATTGAAAGTCGAACTTGGATCACATAAAATATCGATCAATAAACATTTATACTGGAAAATTGTTTCTTATTTTTCACCAATCTGTTCTATGTTATAAACTAAAAATGAAATAATGACAATAGCCCCACACTAAAGGCAGATGCAACGAGATTGCTGCACAATTGCAGAAAAACTGCAACACGTGGGATCGAAGCAAAAAAAAAAAAAAAAAACGCTAACAGAAAAACGTTTACGCTGGTAAAAATTTAAATTATTATCGTACTTTGATTGAGTTGACTTTGTATTGTTTACAATTTCGGAATAATTAGAAACATGACAAACTAAAACCAGATGGTATAATATTATTGCCCAAAGAAATCTAATGCACTAAGTCATTATTAAAAGTCTACTATTACTTTTAGTTTAACATATTTCGCGAGCATGCTGTTTAAAGAGAAATAATTTTAATAATGAAGGTTTTCGGGCAGAGATTGCTTAAACTATTTTTCCGAGTTTTTTATCAAATACTTTGCAGAATGACATTATTTTTGTGCTTTTTTTAAACTGATGTTCTGCCTGTTATGGTATGGAAATAGAAACCTAGCTATGGAGAAAAAAGAAAGTTCAAGACAGAATGTTTTCTGGAAAGTTGTCTCTGCGAAAAACATCGGCCTTGCATCGGCTTTTAGATGTTTTTCAAGGCCGATGGGCCGATGTTTTTCTAAAGTTAACATCGGCCGCCGATGCCGATGGCCGATGGCAACTTTGTTGAACAATCGACGCCGATGCATCGGCGAGGTCGATGCATCGGTCGAGCCTTACCAATATTACATGAATACTAATTTAATTTATATGCATTTAAAAATATGTACGTGTAGTAAGTTTATTACAAAAATGCCGAAGTGGCACCCTGCAATTTTTTGGAGCATTTTCGCTATAGAGAATTTTGCAGTCTGGTTCAATTTTTTAATAAAGCCTTACTATGTGTTCTCCTCTAATCAGAGGAGTAGCTAGGATTTTTAGCGCCCGGGGACAACTGAAGATTTTGTACCGCCCTGGAGCCTAGGGGCGCCCTTAAAGGGATTTAAAAAACTTTTATGCTTCCTAAATGATAAATAGCTCTAAAAAGCGGCTGTTTTAACTTTCATTTTTATTAGCGACCATTCACTTATAAGGGAAAAATGGGACACTTTGGCTTTGCAAAATTATTCCTCTGATTTCCCACGCCTTCTTGTGCTACATTGGTCATTCCCGATATGATTTGCGGTGCTCCCACTTTTTTGTCGAACAAATTCACACCTCTTCGGTTCAAATAATTTTCTTTTCGCATTTAAAAATAAAATAAATGAACATTAAATTGGTGCCCCTTGACGGTGCGCCCGGGGACAGCTGTCTTTCCTTGCCCCCATCTACCTACCAGCCTCTGCCACTCATTAACACCTTATTAGTCATGATTTTAAACAAAAATAATATTACATGAAATAATAATTTTTTTTTTTTTATAAAAAACAACGTTTTTCTTGCGCACTAAAATGGTAGAAAATAATTTTGCTATGAGCCTGGCAGAATTTCTGAATAAATTGGTCACATTATGGTAACAGAGTTTCTTATTCTTATAAAATGAAAGACGTTGGGCGCATGAGTTCTTTACATTATTATGTTATTAATGTTTGTTTTACAGAATTATTGATCTATATATAAAGTTTAAAGAGGATATACTATGCAAATCAATTATTTTTGAGGCTATGTTAATTTTTGAAAATTTTCTATGACATTATGATCAGCATAGATGGGTATAGGTAAATGAATTCTGATCAAAGTTGTGATTATGATCTGTTACATATAAACATAGATCGTGTTTATAGAAGTAAATTCATCCTAAAATTTTGTTCAAGTATGTATAGTTCAATTCATTTAGAGTAAATCTCATTCAGATCTCCGATGAAGGAAATTGACAATGATATAATGAAACAGTATTAACCAGGTTTTCTTTCATAGAAATTTGAGCATGTTAGAAAAGTCTTGATGTTTGAGTACATGCGCCCAACGTTTTTCGTTTTATAAGAATTAGAAACTCTGTTACCATAATGTGACCAATTTATTCAGAAATTCTGCCAGGCCCATAGGAAAATGATTTTCTACCATTTTAGTGTGCAAGAAAAACGTTGTTTTTTTATAAAATTTTTTTATTCGTGTAATATTATTTTCTCCTTTTTAGTTTTTGATGGGTAAAATTTCGCCCATAATAAAAAAAGCGTCGTCTGCCTATAATTAAATGATACTGTAAACTATACCTAAATAATGTATGCGCAATTTCGTTAGTATGTTCCGATTTATCGCCAACGACTAATTAAAAAAGTCAAATTGTAGCGTGTCATCATTCGCCACGTTATTTGAAATCTAGAACAAACCATACGTGTTCCTTTTCTAGCGATATTTATTTAAATGCTATTGCTAAATCAAGAAAGTCGTTAAATCGAGAAGACAATACTTTTATCAAGCTCAATCTCGAATTAAAAACCCATTGCTAATTTGAGAAAAGTGCTAAATCGAAGATAGGCTTTATGTTTTTCCGCTGAAAACTAAACTGATGTATCTCTATTTGGAAAATAAGTTTCATATTGAAATTAAGCTAACACCCGGATCTGAGGAAACTGCTAATTATTATTTTTGGATCAAGGTAAGCCTTAATATCGAACTAAAATGTTCATAACTGGCGTTCTTATTGATTTAGAAACTTCGAACAAATTTCATCTTGTGAGGAAAAATCAGCGCTTTCGGTTGATATATTATATTAATATGTGCAAGGTTTTTTTCACCCCCATATTGGCGAATTTATGTGGAAATTTGAGTAAAACTGGAATAAAAAAGAAACTACCTGTCGGATTTTTTATGCGTGGTAGAATATTGCAATGTCATTTGGTTCTGAGCACATGTAAAGTTTCAGAACAATAGCTTATCGGGAAATGGTCGAAAATTCGATTGCAAAATTCCGCGGACAGACAACAAAGCGAGTTAAAAAAAACGTTGTAATAATAAAAATTTAAAAGGTAATTTTCGTATTTCCTTTTAAAAATAAGTAAATAGGAAATTGTTTAACACTGATTGTCAAGAAATGATATAGCGTTTTACATCTTTCATTTATTTAATTTAAAATTACTTAAATGTGGAACTGTATATCAAAAAATCTCAAATACCACTTGAAATGTTTTATAAATGAGCTTAATCTGGAAAAAGTTTTAATATCATTAAAATGCAATGTCAGCTTGGAAAAAATATGTAAAATAAACAATATTTCGTTTTACAATTTTTCGATGTATATACGTCAATATTTTTCTTAATTCATCTTAATGTTCGTTTTCGGTTAGAGAGTTTAAACGAAAAAATTCGTTTTACTTATCATCTCAACAAATCAAACAATTTTTATTTGCTTTACTTTATTTCGTTCATTTCTTTATATTGGTTTTATTTTCTTTATTTATTTATTTAGATTTCAAACCACTACTCACAAAACATCCACTTTAAACTCATGCATATAAATAAATGCATTTGCATAAATAAAGCTTTCGCAAGAGTTCAGTCACATTTCATGTTCACTCTAACTTTTAAATCACAGTAAAACCATAAATCATTAAGCAACAAATCATGGGCACTCCGAGCTTATCACTAATGCTTTGAACATTGAAAATACAAGCTAATAGTCAGGTATCAATTGTTTCCAATTGTTCTTTTTCAAACCTCTAAATTTATCTAGATTATTCAAATCAGTAAAGTGGGTGTTCCTTTTCATTGAATAAACATAATTTAAAACTTCAACGCTCCCTGATTGCGACAAAGCTAACTTACTGATAAGAAATCTCGCGAACCCTAAACAAATTGACGGTGTCTTCAGCACCAAAACAAAAATTGAAAACAAACAGCGGCAGAATTATCGCTTCTGTATACATCACTGTCAAATGGCAACATTAACCTGTTACATAATTCACATCCATATATTCTTCGAAATGCAAAATAGAAAAGGTACACGCCTACTAGTCAAGTCATAAATTTTCAGCGAAGACAATGCCTGTAATAGTATTCACGAAGAACAAAATATCCATTTTTCTTTTCCGAACTTTCTCGCGTTACCGATAATGATGGGCTACATTCGACTGTATTTGAAGTTAGTTGAAAACTCATGATGGAATCTACTCTAAAACATGCTAAAACACTTTAAAATTTGAATAGAAATTCGAAACAAGCTTTTGTTACTAAAAAAAAGATGATGATGATGATGGTTTCAAGTTTAAGTTATATATTTCTTTCGTTTTTTAAACTATCTTTTTTTTATGTTGTTTAAAACACTAACTTATTTAAAAGACCATATTATATTAAATTCAACTAAAAATGAATGGCTTTTCAATTTTGAAAAATTAACTGTAATGATTTTTTTATAATTTAATTTCGTGTTTTACATTTGTTATATTCTTATTCTTCTTCCTCATTGACGCGCTAACCCATGGTGGGTCATGGCCTTCAGAATAAAATTCCTGATTTCCCGATTCTTTGATAGACTCTTCTCGATATATTATTAACAGCCGAAAAATTCCTTTTAAAAATTTTAATTTATTTCTGTGTTTTCCTCCGAATTGAAAAATTATATTTGGTTTTAAAAATTCCCCGATTAAAAATATTGATAGTGAGGTACGAAATTGCTAAAATACAAGTAACAAAAGTGTGACAAAATATATTTGATATCATTTACATAACAAACAGTAGTTTTTTTTTCCTATTTTTCCCTTTTAATAAGATTTATCATGGTTTGCTATTAAGTGTACTCATCGTTAAAAGAATTAAAAACTTGGAATAAACGAGAGAAATAGAGAGAGATAAGTTGTCTTTCAGATTTGATGTTGGAACACAGGAAAGCATTCTCGTATAGTTCCGGGAAGAATTTAGTGTTGCAATTATTTTGTTTTTTCAAAAATTCCGAAAAATGTCTGATTACAACAATTACTTTTCAATGACACACACTAGAATAACTTGACAACAACTCTTTGGCAACTAGTACGCTGCATCTCCGCGGAGAATTCATTTTAATAAGAGATGATTGGAATCTCAAAGCGTATGTACGATTTCCTTAACGTCAAAACAATCATACAAATGCATTACGAAAGAAGGTGGTACTATGGTACAAGAGCAAACGAAGACTTCTTGCAGAGATTTTCAGCCTTGATGATAGTATTCTCAGGAGGTGTGAAAAATACTCATGAGATATGAGTGAAAATTCTTGCTGTCAAATATAATAGATATGAATTATGAAACGCCCGTATTTTACATTAATCTTTTAAAATGATACCGAATAAAATTTCTAACATATCGGTTCTTTCCATTTACTCATGCATCACGGGAAATGTCTTGACTTTATGGTTTATTTATTTATGTTAGTTAAATTTTTTATTAATTTGTTTTATTAATTAAGTTTCGAATATATTTCTAATATTTTGCGAGTAACGTTGTGAAAAAAATGAAAACGAGAACATTGAAGACTACATTTATGTCAGAAATATTGTTTGATATTTTCAAACATGTTATTGAGCCCTTTACTGTTTAATGAATTCGTGGAAATATTATTTTCCGACTTCATATCTTAGTTGAGCTAGATCATGTACGCATATTTTACTCAGTTATATGAATGTATACGTTTATAAATAATCTTCTAGGGTTTATGATTGAAGAAATTTGGAAAACCTAAGATTCTGAGAAACCACTGTAGCACATCACTAATTGCAATTTATTTATAAATTTGTACTGCATTTGGTTTTCTGCATATTGCTTATAAACTAAGGTAAACGTCATAAACCACACTTTTTCAACCATGGTTAGCCGGGAACCTAGGATTATTTTTAAAAAAACAATAATTGTTGACTTTAATTGTGCAAACAATTGTGGTACCTCATTCTAATACTGTATTCGATTTGTATCTTCTGGTCTGCCATTTTGAGTTTGGGTGTATTCACACCAATCGCAACAGCAACGAGCAGCAGTGACAAAACATTTTAGGGCGCTTCATTAGTTCTGCACAGGCGTGATTGGCGTTTTCTATTGCGTCACAAAGAGGTGACTTACACTCAGACGACAGTGATTTGTTGATAGCGCTACCAAAGTGATACGTCATCGATAGGGGCAGATTAAGACCCTTAGATACCCTGAGCACTAAAAACTTTTGGTGCCCCCATGCATTTACATAATTCAATAATTCAAAAAAAAAAAAGAACAATAAAAGATTTTAAGACTGTAAATTCGAACCCTTAGAATAAAAGAACATGCATCTCTAAAAGCGTAATTTTATTTTGAGTTTAATAACGCACTTTTATTTCTTTTAATTGCGAAGTCGTTTATCAAATCCTTTAAGAATATTACCTGACATTAATATGTTAACGATTTTTAGAAGCGTTAACTTAACAACAATACAGCTTTCATCAAATGTATACAAATAAATACGTGCACTTGATTTTGTAGTATAAACATGACTCTTTAGCTCAATAAGAGGTTATTTACTTATCTTTAAATTAATGATAAATTTATTAATTTTGATTTTAATTTAGTTTCGGTATAGTTGAAAATTTTAAGGTGCCCTAAACACGTTCCTATTTTGCTTACGGGTTAATCCACCACTGTTCATCCATGTTAGTTTGAAAACCATAACAGGTCTGTTACAAAGAAAGCAAAGAGTTGCCGTCGCCTTTGGTGTATGAATGCACCGGCCAACCGTATGTATGCCCATTTATGCAATTTTCATTTGCGTAATTCACATCAGCAGAAAGAATAAAACTTCTTTTTTTTCTGATATTGCTCATAACACTGCTTAAAAATTATTTCACGAAAAACTAGAACCCTTTTTTGTGTGTGAATTATCTTTTAATATAAATGTATTCATTCTAAAAATTATTACGAAGTAATATTAGACACGAACGTTGAGGTTCCCTGGAAATTGGACATTGTCAAATGGCTGCCATGATGTTAAAATGTTGGGAAACGTGTCTTTTATCCTAATTGCTTTTTTTTTTTTTTAAGATAAACAAAATTATACATTAAAATTGAATATTTATTGAACATTGGAATAAATGATAAGCATTTCTAAATTGAGATGCCTCATTTGAATTGATGCTCTAAAAAACAAAAGGTGAAACGTAAGAAAATTTAATGACTTTTCAGCTACCAGATGACTTGCATACTAATAAGAATCAGCGCCATCTGGACTCAAAGATTACATGTTCTAAAACGCATTCTAGCTCAAACTACAAAAGCTTTCTTGACAGCGATGTTGAAAAAAAAATGAGCTCAAATAAATTTAAGGTGTTGTCAATGAAACAATGGCGTGTTCAGGCTGCTTTATATTTGAAACCCAACCACGTACTCAGTATGCAAAGAAGCAAATCACTTCGCAAAAATATTTAACTTGTTTCGTTTTGACCTACATTATTCCTTTTTTACTTTCAGCAAAATGGATTTTTAAATGTTCTCTTTAGAAATAAATAACAAGAAGAATCAGAAGTGCTGTTAAACTCCAATTTCCGACTTAGAGTATTTTAATTGTAATTTCTCCAACATTAAAAATAATATTCTGAAATTTAAATGTTAATTTACCGTATTAAGCGTTTGCTATAATCAAACTCCGGCATGAAAATCAAATCATTTCACAATAAATTATTATTATTTTTTATTTTTATGAAATGTACAATTTGTGTACAGGTTATGTTGGCATTTATTTTTATTGAACGACATTCATTTTATTTTTAAATAATTTAACGCATATTTTGTCTCTGCTTTTAGGTAGTTATTGATTGGCAATATGTGACGTAAACGTACTTTTCTTCCTAGAATACGTCGCAAAACATAATTTCAATATTTATATGCCTATTAATTTATCTATTTTTTCGATAATGTATAAAATATGTCACATTTCTAAGTTCACTTTTGCCTTATGCTTATTAACTTTTGGATTGTATAGTCTGTTCTTCGTGACTACGTCACAAAACACAGATTATACGCAATGGTGGATAGTCTCAAACAACGTTGAGCAGTCAAGAAAAATTATCAACCGTAAGCGTTCACCATTACCACTACTTGGTGCTTACATCACGACAACGCAACTAGCCATACATCTCTGAGAATCTGTGAAGAATTTGTGAAACAGACTGTCGCTGCCATACTACTGTTTCGACCTCTTTCCGGTCAAAGACCATTGCCTCTTTGATACCTAATTGCACTCAAATTGCTTCAATTTGGAAGCATATCCACAGCGGCCATGACAACTGCTTTAAAGGGCGTTATCGGCGAGGCTGCTCAGGGGGCGTACCGGACATGGTTGAGTTCCTGAACAAAATGTGTAGAAATGTGAAGAATATCAACAATTTGTCCGGATAACGTTAATAAATTTATGTACAAAAGATGTATTCCATGACTTTTGGGACACACCTTTTATTAGAGAAAACCTTCCAACTCAGTCCGTTATCGATATTAGTATTTCACCTTTCTTTAGAAAAAAAATAAATAAATAAAAACTTTGCTGTTTTTTTAGGCTTACTAAGCTCACAATCAACATCTAATCGTGTCATTTTTCGAGGTAAAAATCTATTTTATTTAAAATAAAAATCAACTCGTTTTCTGTCGTCTTGTAAGTTTGTTGTTTCAACTTCTTTTCAAGATATTCAGTGACAACAAATACATACCTATAAGCGTTTGGTAAATATCTGGTATTTTGTCGTTGAATGTAAAAGCATACATTTTTATAACGAAATTACAAAGCATTTAGTTCGATATATGCACCAATTTTGACCCGAAATTAAATTTTAGAACTTTGCTGTTTGTTTTTCCATTTCTTCGTTTACTCCTTTACTTATGCAGTTATGATGTCTAATTAATTATTAACTAGAAATAAAGCATAATAATAAATTATTTAAAGCAACTGCTACTCTGAAGTAAAAAAAAACATTTAAATTTCATTTATTTGTTGAACGTACTTGTAAATATTAACGCGCCCACACACATGTTGTAGTTATATTTATGGTTACCCTATTTAGAACTAAATAGACCTCATTCTAATAGACGTATGACCATGGTAAAAAGAGATTTGGAGTTATATAGTTCGCATTTTTTAACAGAAAGTTACTGCTTCTGTATCAATTGCAATCCTCACCGCAAAAATTAAATTCCTGGAATTTAAAGAGAAACTCTCTTCGCGAAAATGCTAAACACGCAACACGCATGTACAACAGGTTTGTACATGCTACTGACGCCAAATGAAATGCTCCTTCCCCAATTTCTGTGAAAAAAAATAAAGGTTTTTGTTGCTTCTATTTTGTCTTTTGTTCTTCATACGACAAAATACATGTGAAGAAGGAGCTGTGAAGACTCCTTCTCACCTGGAGTTAGAAGTTTGAACTAATATTTTCGTATTCCAGATTCCTTGTCATCCGTTGCGTTCCATAACGTAAACAACGCATAACAAGTCTCAATATCTTACATCAATTAGAACGAACTGTATTAAGGTCTAAACAGGATAACTTTAATTGTATATATTTTGTCTATATATACATGTTCACGTGATATATAAACGAGTTAACAAATTCCTACTTATGTACATTGATTTTTTGTTTTTAATAACAGTATTGTATTACTACTCCAGAAAGTCAACACTATCCGTATCATGATAAAAGTTACGTAATTGCCTGAAGAATAAATAAATACTGCTACCTAACAGTTCTCTCGACGTTTTAATTCTATTATTCTTTGAAGAGTTAAGACGAAAGACAAACACATTACAAGTTTGCAGAAAGAATCGAAGGCAATATTGATCCAAATAAAGTGGCATTCTTCTTTCGACTTATGTGACTCTTGGAGATTCCATCAGCTCATCATCTTCTTTTACTGAAACATTTAAGTTCAGCACTTTTTTTATTATTTTCTATCTTTATTTGTTTAACCATACGAGCATTGTTTACTGAAATTGTGTATTTTCCGTCTAAAAATGTAGTAGTGGTGCTTGTTAAATTTGAACCCTGAAAAGAGAGAGAGAGAGTCATAGAAATCAACAATAAATGGGGAAAAAGACAAATAAAATCCACATAAAGGGACAAATAAAGACTAAAATGGAACAAGATAAGAACCTATATGAGACAAAGTCAAAAAAATTTAAGCTTTCAGGAAACTTTTTTTTCCTTATGTTCTACGGTCATTGCATGTTTCATGCTCATGGGGTGTGGATGAGTTAGAGTTGAATCACTTGATTATTTATTTATTTTCGTCTTTTCATTTTTAAATTTAAGATAAATTTGGTATTAATAATTTCTCATTGTGTGTTCCTGTATTTGGATTGCACATCATATTTATTATTTTTAACACATTATAGTGCAGTTCAATGGCAGTCTTTGGAACATAGGTTTGTAATCTTTAGCAGTTATTTTAAATTATAGCCATCAGCAAGGCTGAACTTGACAGTTAACTAACTGGATCAAGTTCAGCCTTGCCATCAGTATCTGTTTTGGTTTGTATCCCTTTTCTTATACACACATTTTCTTAGTTTTGAGCTAAAATGTCGTTTAATATTATGCACTGTCCCAGGATTTCCCTTTTTGGAATAAGAAATTGTTTGCTGATGCCGCACATAACTGTAAGAGCTGTGCACTGTCATCTTATCACTGCCAATTTTATTTGCGACCCTGCATGCACTTAAGGGTGCAATTACTCTAATGGCAACGGAGACTGTAGCATGTGTCATAACAGATTGTTGCTATGGTTATAACACTACCAAGCTGGTATAATAAACATCATAATGCAATCAACTGATCACGACCGTCTGGGGGAATGTCCCTTTTAATGACTCAATAAAAAAGGCCATTCAGACAATACGAAGATGTTGTTATTAAATTAAGAAGAATCAATGATGCGCGCTGAAAGTTTCGTTGTCATCGTAGATCGCTTAGTGTGAATACACCTAGTCCGACTGTCTGAATTTAGCGGTTGTTCACGGACACGTTGCACGTTGTCGTCAGTTCTTTACGTCGACTGCCTTCCTGCAAGAAACTTTTACACTTTTTCGTCCAAATTTGTCAAGGATGAGCTAGTTCTTCCTTGAACATTTGGCATCATGCCCCCAACGTCTCTGCACCCGATTTCTCCAAGTCCAACACAAAATTTGATGGTGTACCGACATTCAACCGTTCGCTGCATTTTGTGCCTCAGCCCAGTCGCTCGACAGGGATCCACTATAAACACGAACTATCCTGAACGAACGCTCGCAGGCGTATGGCGTTTAGCACGTCTTGCAAATCAAACCACATCTGGAGCGGTTGAAGAAAAGGTAATTTCTTGGTGGTTTTACCTATCTTCCGGAAAATGTGCACCAATGTGGAGCAATTATAAACTTTTAATTCGTTTATCATACAATCTTCAAATGCCTAACCTTTTGGGGAAGGGGGCAACTGCTCCCGTTGCGTCTTCTCTGTACCTGCAACTGTATCACATCCCCCACCACAGAGTATGTGTGGTGCTATCGCGCTGCGATGTACAATCACGTCAGGTAAAATTTAATGCCGATTTTTCTTATTATATATGAACCGTGAATAAAATCGTACGTCTTTTTTTAAAAAACGGAGAAAAAAAAAATCTTTACAAAGCCGCAAAGTTTTGTTAAGAGGAACTTTAAACATTTGAATTGTTACGAATAACATAGTCGTTCCTCATCTTCAAAATACCTTTAGGCTTATTTTCAAGGTTTCATGAAAATTGAGCTGCAAGCTTAGATATTGAAAATAATAATAATTTCTTTGTGGATACCTTCTGTTCTAATGGTATGGTTCTGCTCTAATGATATGGTTCTGTTCTAATAGTATGGTTCTGTTCTGATGGTATAGTTCTGTTCTAATGGTATAGTTCTGTTCTAATGGTATAGTTCTCTTCTAATGGTATGGTTCTGTTATAACCGTATTTACCATGGGAACTGTATAAGTTAACAGTAAGTTATCATAAGTCCGCATTTCACCGAGTTCCGCGAAAGAAAAACTCTGACCATGGAACTGATCATATCCTAAAATAGTGGTTCTCAACTTTTATTTCACTTTCTAAAATGGGCAGAAAATGGCGAATTCCTTCGGTAGTCGTTAGGAAAGAAAAAGATAACTAAAATTTGCTAGCACATTTATTTTCCAAGTCTCACAGCAGTTCATAACAAGAAATGAAAACACAATTGTAATTCATCTTAGTTCAAACAAAAACTAAAGCAATAACTACAAGAAAATGAATATATTTTTTAATATTTTATTTATTATTATTATTATTATTTGTTCTGTTTGAATTACTAATGGAGCAGCAAACATATGCATTCTTAAAAACCATTTTTATTAATTGTTTCCCCGACAATTTTAAAAGGTTGTGGAATGGCATGAGAAATATAAGTACATAATTTTAAGTCAATCAATAGATAGCTTTCCGTTCCACTACCGGGTTGAGATGTACGAAGTTGCCAAAAATTATGGGAAATTAAAGAAATATTAAAATTTACATATTTTCAAATTTGCCTTTGCGATAGTGCAGAAAAGTTGGAACAAAGTATTATAAATATGAGTAAAAAAAGTTTAAATTAAGTAACTTCCGGTTCCCCTTTGGGGTCTGTACATGAGAAATAGCCGAAATCAATGCAAAATTTTATACTTTAGTAATTTTTGATATTTTCGATTTACTTTTCGTGCTTAGCTAGGAAAATGTGAGAAATGGTAAAGGAAATTTGCTTTCAAAATTGAAAATAAATCAATGAATATTTTTCGATCTATGAACCACATTATGAACCAAATTTTCAGTTTTCGACGCAAAATGGAATCAACTGAAATACAAAACAAAAAATAATAATAAATTATGTAAAAAGAGTTATTCTGATTGTTAAACGTTCTTATTTTAACTAAAATGTGTGCTTTATCACTTCTTGCTACCCCCTCCCCGTATCACAAAGTGTCAGAATTTCCTGAACCTCCCTCCTTCCCTTGAAGCTAAGCATCATTTGTGAATGATCCCTAAAGGAAAAAAAATATATATATGAGCTTTTTGAATTTAAATTGGTGGTATGACTTTTGTTTTAATTTTTTTTTTTATTCAGATGAACTGAAATTTATTTTATTGATGAGTGACTACAATTTGATGTTTTTTATTTTATTTCCCTTAATTTAATGAAGGGAAATAAATAAATATTGCACCACACTAGTTGCGTCACTACGGGAGGAGGGACAGTCCGCCTCGGGTGACACCCAAACTGAGTTTAAAAGTTCTTCAAAAATGCATGTATTTCAATTGCACAACTTAACTGGAGCTATTTCAACGTGTCATAGCTGAAAATAATTTTGAACTGCAGAAAATAACCAAATAAATAAAATAAAATTTATAGAATTTTTTTTTTCTCTCTTTTTGCATTACTGAAGATAATATAAACTTAAAAACTACCATCACAACTATACATCACAGCAAAGGTTTATTCGGGGGGCACCACAAATTACCGTTCCGCGTGAGACCCGTGCTAGGAACGCCAGTCATGTCAAAATTTTATAGGGGAGAGAGTATAAACTCAACCTACATTGCATTTAAAAAAAATACGTGTACATACATAAAAAATATGTTATGTATCTCAGGCCAGGGGGCAATTGACCTCCCCCCCCCCGACCTCTTTAAATGACATACCAGGAACTGCAATGACCAGTGCCTGATTACCGCAAAGGCCAACTAGGCCCCGAGCTTGGGCCCCGAAGTTTAGGGGCCCCCAAATTGTAAGAAGGATTTCTGAAAATATCTCGTAAAAGATACATTTTTTTCGTACCATAGGGCGGCCCCAAAATAATGTTGGGCCTTGAGCCCCCGACTGTCTTAATCGGGAACTGACAATGACTACTACACTTCTACTTACAGTTCGTGTATTTAATTTAACTAAACTTTTGTTTGATTTGTTTAAAAAACATTTTAGTAAGCAAAACGCATTCTAGATGGCAGCACAAAACACATGACAAGTCAATGATTGGGAAAAAAAAGTCTAAAAAGAATATATCTCTCAAAGAAAGAAAATTCTAAAATTTCAATGCAAAACCTTCTGCACTCAACAAATTACTGAACAGGTAGCTAATGTTTGCCTAGAAAAAATTGTGGCTATTTCGAACGGAAATTGACATTTTAGGCTTTAGTTAACCGCAGTTTGAATCATTTTCCGAACACTAACAATATTTACCTTACAGTAAATCCTTATTATTTCTTTTTAAAATTGAAATTTGTTAACTCAAACAAAAAAAGGGGCTTTTTTTGTTGCGTTATTTGAAGATTTTTTGAACATTATATTTTTTTTACAAATGAAATGTTATTTCTTGCACACATACTTTCATAAAGCTAGACAGATTCGTTTGCTTATTTTTTCTTGTATTCCGAAAAAAAATCTCTTTGATACTGATTGAAGATAAATAAATTGCAATGATGTGTGATTGAGTTTCACCGTGTAAGATCGAAGTATTTTTCATTTTGTAAGATAAAATTTTTGTGTTTTTATCTTCGACATGACGACATTTGTTGATCAATAATTCAGATGAGATTTTAACGCCTTATTTCATTTTAATTGTGTGAAACATATTTATAGTGTAACGCACATTTATCGTTTTTGTCTGTAATTTTAAAAGTATTTTTAACTTTTAAATTGAGTGATAGTAACAAATAAAATTTGCAGATGGCAGCACCAAAATTGCACGCCATTTTTTTTTTTTTTTTTTGATGAATCAAAACCGCCACCTGTTATGGATTGAACAGTAATGGCGCAAAGCTTGGACATATCCAGGGGGAAGGATATCGGGATGTACCTCCCCCCCCTCCCCCGACACATGTAGATTTCTAAAAGAAATCATTTTTAAAAAACAGGCATCAATGAACGAGTCCAAAGCACGTCCCCGTAACCCGAAAAAAATACGGTTTATTGAAGATAAACGGTCTGGATATACGGTTTATCGCAAACCCTGCACTATGACTACGCAGACAAAGTTTTTTTTTTTCCCTCAAAAAATAAGGAAGCAATTTCAATTGCAATTAACGCATAATTAACACCAATTTTATGAATATTGTTCTGAGATTCAAATTGGGGGGGGGGGGGGGGAAGAAACGTAAATGTGGAAAATTTTAAATACGTTCACATTTTGTTGCAATGCGACGGGATTTCGTTCTCAGTATGCATGAAGAAAAGAAAGAAAGAAAATAATACGATAAATCTACTGAGATATGACACAGATCTTCTTGATTTTCTAGATCCTAGAATGATAAAGAGTAGCATATTATATTATCATAGAATTTCGTAACAATATTTTAAACATTCTAAAGGAGTCAATATACGTTCACTTGTCGAAGCCAAAACTCAAGCCTGAAATACAGAAGTTTTGTTTCTCTTTCGCGAATAGCTCTTAAGCCGTTCATGTGAATACATTTTTTTAAATTTAGGAAGGGAAAACTAACTATTTATGTGATGCTTATTTCTTTTATAAATTTCTTTAAAAAGGTTCACATTGACTACAACTTTAACTTTACTTTGTGTAACATAATTTACAGTCACAAAACATTCAATCATTCAGCAGTTCTTTGACGCGTGTTTCCTCAAAATCTTTGAATCTATTTTTCATTTGAAAAATTAATGAATTAAAAATATTGGGGCCGAGAATGATGCTCAGTGAAAAATGCAGATTGCCACACTCAGGTTGTTGACGTCTTTGGTGGATCGAGGAATAATTTTTGAGAGCGGTGCCAAAGAAAAACAAAATTTTAAATAGTGAAGAGCATTTTTGAAATTTTTACTACTCTTGGACGCCAGGTAATTCACTTTAAGATTGAAAATCATCATAATAATATTAAGAAGTTTCTTCGAACGAGAAAGTACAATCTCTTTACTTTGACCAACTTAACAGTAAAACCTTATAGATGACTCCGCCGGCTCATAATTATGAACTGGACTTACCCGAAGAACTATTTTTCGAAGAGAAATCACCATATTTTAGTCAGCGCGCATTAGAAGGCGAAACGTGCAGAATCATTAGCTTAGGCCAGGGCCGGACTAATACTCCGTCTTTCCGTGCTCCGGCACGGAGTAAGAAAAACCGAGGGGAGCTAAATTACCAAAATAAAAAGAAAAAAACATTGAAACAAAGTTTCTGAAATAACTACAAACTTCCTTGAGGGAAAAATGGGGAAAACGAAACAATATATTTTTATGTGTTAATAACCACAAAACTTTAAACCCATTACTCCAATAATTGATGTGGGGTTGCTGATTTTAAGAGAATAAAAAAAAAAACCTTTTGAAAAGCGATAGAGGAAAAACATATATATATATATATAAAATCTGCATGCAAAACTGCTCTTTTGCATACTTATAAGTTATGGTATTAGAAGCACATGGATGCAAACGGATGCAAGAGTTAACAAGAAGTTCCGTCTAGAACTATACGAGCCTACTTTCCCGTATACACCAAATTCAAATTTATAATCTAGCTATCTCTTTCTCTCTCTTTCTTATTTATCTTTAGTTCTAATTATTGAAAATATACCTTTTTCAACGGATAATACCGTTCCATTTATTCAGCCATGCATTTATTCATTTATTCGTTACCTCATTCAAGTGTTTATTCATTCATTTACGCATTCATGTATTTATTCACTCATTTATTTATATTTTCATTTATTCAATAATTTATTCATTCATTCTTTTCCTCATTCATTTATTCATTGATTTATTCTTTCGCTCTTTAATTTATTCATTCATTCATTATTTCACTCATTGAGTCACTGAGAAATATCCTTGAAAATCCCGATCAAAAAATTTCATAGCAAAATAGGCTCGTAAGTTCTGGATAAACTTTCTATTTCTACATGTTCTACGTTATAAGAGCTTTCCGATAAAGTTTGTTCCAAGCAAATCGGTCCGTTAGATCAGGATTTATATAGGGTTGAAATTTCCCCGTAAGCTCTGTGTTAATTTTTTGAACTGTTCAAAAATGAACAAAAACTGTTCAAATCAATATTTCACGCCGAGAACTCCTTTCAATAAGCTTGCAATAGGAACTTGGCTCTTGTGCCCAGAGTTTACAGAATTTGCTTCAATTTTGTCCATAGGCGCTAATGTTAAAATTTTTTGGACTGTTCAAAATTGAACAAAAAATTGTTCAAATCAAAAAGTAAATGAGAAATAGAAATGAGATGTCCTCGCCGAGATCTTTCGAATGCAAAAAGAATTTTTCCAATCGGACAATTCGTTCAAAAGTTATTTAGGGGGGGGGGGGTGACAGACCGACAGACAGACAGACCGACAGACAGACAGACAGACAGACCGACAGACACACTTTTTCCCCATCTCAATACCCTACTTTCAAATTTTTTATTTTTCAATCTTTATTTAATTACTTCACTTATTTTTGACTTTTCTTGATTTTTAACGATATTTTCACGATACATTAAGCCTTCTTTCATGCTTTATTATTATTTTTTTTTACTTTTACGGGAAAGTAGGCTAAAAATGAAAAATTTGAACATAACTTGTTTAAATGACAGGACAAAATACCAACTTGCTTTGCAGCTAGACATGTTAGTGATAGCCTGACAGGTTCAACTTCATTTTGAAAGACTTAAATGAAAATTGCCATAAGTTTACATAATTCTAACTTTTCACTTGTTTTGTTCAAAATTATTCTTGCGCAAAAGGAAACCTCTTGGTTATCTTTACAAACAATCATGGGTTTGGGTTCATGTGTACTAGAAACTTGTGGAATTTTAGCCAACAACAAAGATTTAGAAACCATTTTAGTAGCTGCAGAATCATCACACACACACACAGATATATATATATATGTATATATATGGAGTTGCTAAAGAAAACGAAATTGTCTTTTGATTGAAACTTGAGCTTTACTAAATCAATTTTACTAATTCTTCCAATAAGTATTGCATACTAGGAATGAAATTTTTACAAACTAGAAAAAAAAAAAAAACAAGAACTATTTGCGAACAACTCGAACACAATTATCATAACATAATCTGACCAGTCAATGAGCGCTTAAGCACAAAGCCGTTTTTAGCCTACTTTCCCGTAAAAGTAAAAAAATAATAATAAAGCATGAAAGAAGGTTTAATGGAAGGAATTAAGTAAAAATATCGTAAAAACAAAGAAAAGTCAAAAATTAGTGAAGCAATTAAATAAGGCTTGAAACATAAAAAAAATGAAAGTAGGGTTTTGAGATGGGTAAAATGTGTGTCTGTCGGCCTGTCTGCCCCTTACCCACACAACAACTTTTGAAGGAATTGTCCGATACGAAAGATGTTTTTTTTTTCTTTTGCATTCGACAGATCTCAGCGAAGACATCTCATTTCCATATTTTACTTTTTGATTTGAGCAATTTTTCGCCCAATTTTGAACAGTTCAAAAAATTTTAAGAGTAGTGCCTATGTGCAAATTATGTAAACTCTGGGCGTAAGATCCAGGTTCCTTTGAACAATCTTACTGGAAGAAGCTCTCGGTGTGAAATATATTTTTACTTGAACAAAATTTTGTTCATTTTTGAACAGTTCAAAAAAATTAACATAGCGCATTCGGGGAAATTTCAATCCTATATAAATCAAAATCTAATGAAGCGATTTGCTTGAAACAAATTTTATAGAAATTATGAGGTGGAAAATGTACAGATACGAAGATCCACCAGAACTAAACGAGTCTATTTTAATATGAAATTTTTTGATCGGGATTTTTTAGGATGTTTTTGAATGAATAAAATGATTAAATGAATGAGTAAAAGAATGAAAAAATGAATGAGTGAATGAATAAATGAATGGATGAGTAAATGAAAGAAAGGAAAAATGAATTACTGAATAAATGAATGAATGCGTGAGTGAGTGAATATGTATGAACCGTTAAAAAAGGTATATTTGAAGTAGGGATGTAAGGAATATTCGGCGACTATTCGGTATTCGGCCCTTTGGCCGAATATTCGGCCTGGCCGAATAGTCATTTCATCACCCAGCCGAATATTCGGCCTGGCCGAATACTGGGTAAGGTCAAATTCGGCCTGGCCGAATACTGATGGGCTATTCGGCCGAATAATTCTGCTGAAGTAAAAAAATTAAGAAATTAGTAGATTTTAAACATTTAAAATTGCATTATAGTTATTGCAAAAGAATACATTAGTCCACTATAGTTTTGAGATATAAAAATAATTTAGAATAAACTACTTTTTTTTAAAATCTTGTTTTAGGCTTGACTGAGCAAAAACACATTTTAAAGTTGTAATATTGTATTTTATATTTAGCATTTGCTCCCCAAAAGCTGCCAATAGTGAATTATAATGGAGAATAAGGTAAAGTCATTTTGTTATTATTTAACAAAGTGGAAGCTACACTTTATTTGGGTAGACTGATTTATTGTGAATATTGGGTTAGAGAAAAATTTGAAAAACCCAGAATATATCATGAATATTTAGATAGCATAAGTTATTGGGGTTTTTGAAAAAAAAAAAAAACATATTCCAGTTAAGTGCATTAAGTTTTAATAGATCTTTTAAAAATAGGTATTTAAAAAGCCCCATAAAATAAAAATATTAACTTTTATAACTTTTAAAATGTTTTCATAAGCAAGGTAAAAGTTCACTAAGCACTAGTATTTCCTTCGTTGCAATTAAATAATTGGTAATATAATGCTAATGCTTACTACCGTAAAACCTGTCATTTCTATTTTGCTTGTGGGTGGAATTCTTAGTTTTATTACATTCAAAACAATAGTGAAAATAGATTAATTTTTTATAGTTCTTAGTTCTTAACAAACAGAATTAAATCATACATCATAGATTGTGTGTAATTGGTGTTTGACTTTGTGAATAATTTTAAATTTGACAAATACTTTCTATTACAACGATTTTCTAGAAATTTTAATATTCGGCCGCCGAATATTCGGTATTCGGCCTAGCCGAATATTCGGCTTCGGCCTGGAAGAAATGGCCGAATATTCGGTATTCGGCCAAATCACTATTCGTTACATCCCTAATTTGAAGTAATTAAGAGCTAAAGCTAAATGAGAAAGAGAGAGAGATAGCTGGATTATAAATTAGAAGTTGGGTGTATTCGGGAAACGAGGCTCGTATAGTTCTAGACGGAACATCATGTTAAAATATCCTAATATTTTTTTAATATGTAGTGTTTGATACATGACGCTAAAAGCATTTTTATTGATAGGTGTAGATATTGTCAACAATATTGGGGAGATTTGAATGGCAATGCTTTAGGTTATATTACGACATTATTTTTATTTTCCAGTCAATGTAAGATTTTTATTCTAATGCTACTCAGGTGACTTTATTCTAATTCATTCAGGTGTCAATAGGAGCAATAGCTTGAAATTGCAAGGAAAGAACTTACTGTTGCCAATTCATCTATAAAGAAAATCTTTTGAAACCCTATTTTCAAAAAAAATATTTCAAACTGTTCATTCATTGGGCGGATTACCCTAACAACTCGCTATGTTAGAATAAATGTTTCTGGTAAAAGTTAGGAAACACTCCAAGTTAGAAGTTGGTGATAAAGAAATCGTCTGCGTTTTTTATTTCTTTCAACCATTTTATACCTTCTTTTGTATCTAAAGTTTGAAGATATAAGTAATGAAGTCCCGCTTTTTTTTACAATTTTCGAGCTTTGGCGGATTGACATGTTTTAAAGGCTGCTGAATTTATTCTATTTTTGGAATAACTCGTCTCTCTGTTCTTGTCGTCAGATTGTAAACATGTTTTCGTGAGCGCTCCAACTTAAAAAGTAATGCAAGAAATCGAACAAAATTCAGCGTGCAAATAGCTCACGATAAGAATAGGAGGCGCAATCAAACGTTTATCTAGTTAAGCTTGACTGTTATTATATCGCAAGAATTAATGCAATTATTCTGTAAAAAATGATCATACAGGTGGACCTCATTGGGAACAAGTGCTGATTCAGTATTGGCGCACTTTCATAATTTAAAAAAATGGAGTATTAATATGAAAAATATAGACGAAAAATTCGCGATCACCACAACATATTTCTGTTTTATAATTTTCTTATTCCGTTTCTTTTTTCCCTTCACCTATAAGACATTGCATTATATTTCTTAAGGAACTGGTGTTGGTTAGTGTTTGTGTCAATCGTTCCAAGAGCAGTGCGCAATTGACCGTTTTTAATTGTGACTGCAATTTCTCAAAAAGTAACTCAGGGATTTTAAGAAAAGCCTTAAACTTGTTGACCCTAGTAGAAACTGGTGCTGGTTAGCTTTTGGCGCCAAAGGAGAAAGGCACAATCGAAACTTTTTCTCGGTGTCCATATTTACTATAGTTTAAGAAAATATGTAAGAAATGAACTGAAAACTCGTAGACTGATAAATCTTGACAGGGACTAGTACTGATAGATTGTAAACACTCCCATGGTAATTGCGCAGTCGAACCATTTTTCTCATCGTGCATGATCGGGGATCGCTACATTTCAACAAGTAATGCAGGGGAAACGAAACAAGAAGTAAGGCAAGGAAAATCAAACGAAAGATAGTCGGCAAATAAATTCCAATAACTGATTCTGATTAAATTTTGGTGTCTATAGCTCCAAGTTCGCTGACGATCGCTTTCAGCGTGATTTGTAAACCTGAAAAAATAAGTAAATAATTAAATAATTTTTCGAGTCTTTCTTTATACTTGTACTAGACTAGATGTCCAGAGAACCAGATTAGCATACATAAGCACCTCAACATTTTCTTCAATCACAGAGCATATTAGGTCATCAACATACTCGTCAAACAGCAAGTAAGTTGACTCAAACTCCCTGTGGGAGGCCGGTATGTAGTGTCCTGAAGCCAGATTGTGCTCTATCATATCGGACATTTATGAGGAGTTGGCCAAGAAAATCATTGAACTATCGGTGCATGTTTCCAGATATGTTTAATAGCTAATTTATACAGTAAATTTGTCTTCCAGACGGATTCATATGCATCTTTAAAATCCACAAAAAGGGCTCCTACGATGTTACCTTTTCAAAATTGTCCTTAATACTCTGCTGAAAAAGTGGTTACATGTTCTTCAGTCGATCAATTTTTCCTAAATGCAGCTCGCGCAGGGTGTCGTAGGCCTTTGGTCTCAAGATGCCATCGTAGCCTACTTATTATAAGTCTTTGCCAAAACACCAAGTGAGAGATATTGGCCTATAACAGTGGTCGGCAACCCGTCGATCGCGAGCCCATTTTCAGTCGATCGCGATAGCCTTTTGGAAGAGTTTATAATTTTAAAAATACATGACTTTTGAATTAAAAGGCGATTTTATTTTTCCCCCTTCAGAAAATGTTTATTAGTTTGCTAGACCATTCACCAGACCTAAAAAAAACTTGCCAATAAATATGGATTGTCAGCCGTCGCATTAACCGTGCTCTCGGCGAGAGTTAATTGAAGAATGTAACGGCATTTCACATGTGTGTTTTGCTTAAAAAACAAAACAAAAACAGTTTTTTTATCAAATTTAAAAGAAATAATATAAGATTCTGAAATATTGTATTGTTTTGATGCGAGTTAACAATTTTACAAAAACGTTATTTTAGAAATTTTAAGGTAGACATTTTATAAGCGCCAAAAGTTGTTCTGAAAAGAATTAACCTATAATTTGAAGACAGACGAAATACCAACATGTCCTATTAATAGTGTATGACCCCCCCCCCCCCTCATTTTTCGGTGTCGATCTTGTTGCTCGTCGAGCTCGGAAAGTAGATCTTCAGTCAATTTAGGTTGCCGACCGCTGGCCTATAACTTTCAAAGTCGGAGTATTTCCGTGCCAAACTTCTTCATAGCGCAATCCAGAAGAGCGTTAATTATCCACTCGTTCATTCTGTGTTCTTATTTTTCTGCGTCCAATCCGAGACCGACGAACCATTCATCTTGCATTACTGCTCTGAAGAGACGAGGAGACTACTCACATTCTTGAATCGTTCTGACGTCAAGAGCATTAAATAGTTCTTTAATTTTGACACAAATAGTACTTTTCTTCTGAAGAAGTAATCGTTAAAAAAAAGCCCTCTAATATATTTATGAACATAAATTAATCGATATTTTAAAAATATTTATTACAATTAATACTTGCCCTTTCTATAACTATAATTTCTAAGTAAGCATCGATACTTGAAACTGAGAACTGCGATTGCCCATTTTTAAGTCAAAATTACTTTTAAAGAATAAGCAGGTATTTTCTCATTTTTAACTGCATCATTTTTAACAGTGTAACATTATCTATTCTATAACTAATGGAAAAAGCTAATTTAGTTTAAAAACAAACCACTAGAGTGTACCTGGTCGTTGAATTCCATGATGGCACATAATCGCTCCACGTGATATAATCTAACCCCTTTTACGGTACTTAACGATGAGTATTATTCAGCAGTCTCAGACTGAGTATTCGATCCGTTGCTTGTACGTTGAATGTTCTCACCTTTTTTGTTTCATTTAACATCTTAGGGTGCACTCGCACTAGAAGCAACGACGGCATTTGCCTCCATTTCGCAATAGACTGTTGTTAGTTGCTGTGGTTCTCAAACTAACAGTGATGACGTAAGTATTTGTTAGCGCAATCAGCAAATCGATTTTCTGAGTGAAAGTGTATTTCTATGACGCAATAAAAAAGCCGATCAATCAATACCCGGGGGTGGTTTTTAAATGATCTACACCGTAGAAAATTTATGAAAATTTACGATAAAAACTACGGGCATCGATGTTCACAGTACTTTTAATCGTAAAAATAAAATTAAAAAAAAAAAACTTTTCGTAAATTTTACTGCAAAATGTGCGATGAAGTTGTAAGGGTTGTAAAAAAGCATTTTAGAGGTAAACTGATGTAGGGAAAATATAAATATATACAGCATTTATTTAAGTTACGTTTTTTTCATCTGAGATACACAAAAAGAGGTAATAATGAAGTTTCACAAGAAAAGGAAGCACTGATGTCGAAAAGGAGGTTGCGGCAAAATGTAGTTACCGTAGGACGAAATGTTTGTAATTAGTAAAGCTAATGGATTTGTTGTGGTTCTTTTGCTTACACTAGCAGATTATAAATTAATGAAGAAAGAAACAATGTTTTAAAATGAAACATATTCTAAAAAACGGTTGCAAAAATTGCGTAAATGTTAAGGAAAGGTTAACAAGTAATTAATTTTTTTTAAGTAGTTAAGCTTCTGTAAAATATATTATATAGATTTTAAAGCGGTATATACATTATAAATATTTTATTATCACCACTATTATTCAGTCAGTCATTTTTTAATTATTTTTCCCTTTTTGATTATTTTTTTTTAACTCACATCTGTAATCTTTATAAAAGCAATTTATAAATTATTTATAAAGTAAAATATACAATGCATTTTTTATTTATAGTTATTAACTTTAACTTATGAGATAACTTGGTATTAATATAATTAATTATATATTTCTTTAGCCTGTTTTTCTGCCGCTTGGCGATATTTTCAAATATAATCAAATTCCATGATTTACCCCCCATTTTAAAGCTTATCGCGTCAGCTAATGACGAAAAATAGACCACTGTCTAAAAATGTACCGCTCCTCTTAAATTTGAGATTTAAAATCATCTAGGAAGAGGTCATTTAATGGATGTCAAATTGTTGTTGTGTATGCTGACGCCATCTATTATCAAGTAAACAAACAAGAAACTCTTTTGCTTTTACTGTGTAGAACATTGGACAGTTTTAGCTGCGCTTGTGTGTTAAACTTGTTCAATAGGGTGGGCCGAAAAAAACCTTTTTTTAGTTTTAAAGTTGTAATAGCGCGGAAAACTTGCGAATTATAGAAAAGAAAAAATTTTAAAAAATTATCAAAATCGGTGGACATCTTCCGGTCGCGCATAGGCCCTAAAGCTTGGCAAATATGAAAAAAATCTCATTTTCACTATATCGTTTAAAATTTTTAAATTAGATGTTTTCGTAATGTAGTAGTTTGTAACGTCTTCAAATAGAGCTAAAAGACAATGTGTTTTAATTTGATTTAGATAAGTTGATATCTTCCGGTCGCGCACAAGCCCCAAAATTAGCCAAAATATTGAAAATTTCATTTTTACGAGTTTTTTTTTTTTACTATCTTTAATATACTTAATTTTAACGTACTAGTTACAGCATTTTTAGTTTTTAACATAAGAAAATTGTATGTCATTATGGTGTGAATAAATTAAGAGCTTCCGGTCGCGCAATGCCTCCAATGCTTACGAGAACTCTGCCCAAAAAAGGATAGAGTGATCGGATGGTGATAACTAAAAACGGGCATATTTCTTTTCGACTTGCTCATATTTAAAAATCTTAAATATTTTACAATTACCTCCCTCTTGGACATGAAATATTGCACCCCCTCAGTCGTAATAATGTACTTGAAACTTGGGAAAAGTGTCTCTTAAATTTCTGCGCCCTCTCCCCCAGTTACGGGATCTGCAAGTCGCTAGTTACACGACTGACATGCGGAACCAATCATTACATAAAGCATCACAGTAATGTCGAAAATATCTGTTAAATTTCAAACAAGAATTATTTATTAATTAATATTGTTAGAAATGAAGGCTGTTCAACATCGCAGTACAAAGAAAATCAAATTTGGTCAAAAAAGCAATTCAGTGGAACAAAGAATTTGTTTTTAAATGAAAAATTTGAGTAATTTGAATAACATTTAACAAAAATACGACATTCGGATTTAGTTTTTAACCGTGAGCTAAAAATTTTTAATTGATACCTGCCACCATGAGTTTATAGCGTTGATGAGATCAACCATTAAATCCAGTTTTCTATTTTGCTTTTAGTTTCTAATTCAAGATTTTTTTTTAAAATTATTTTAACTAATATACTACATATTTACCCTTGTCTCAACTTTTGCACTGGGATCTTGAAATTTTTAGGGAATTGTTTTCAGTTGTTCTCTTGGCTTTTAAGAGGTCATTGTTCTTGGGGCTCCATAGCTTTCATTGTGTATGCGGGATGGGAAGAGTATGCAATCGCTTTTAGGAGGGTATCCCGTTGATACCAAAATCAATTATAAAAATGATTTATCTATTTCAACTTTCAACAATTAAATGTTTAAAATAATAAAATAACATTGCGCACACTGAAACTGTAAAAAGTAATTGCACTTAATTAATGCATTTTAATGCTTATTTGTGCTTTAATTACGTGCAATTACTTTTTACAGTTCAATTAAATGCTTATTATGCATTTAAATTTTTGTATGGTAAATATCAGTGTTAAACTTCAAGTGAAAAGTACTTAAAAAATTAAGATTGTTGGAAATCCAGGGCATTTAACGTTACAAAAGCAGTCAAAGAAATCTCAAATTTTGTGAAAAAAATAAGAGCAACAAGAATTTGTTTTCAAAGTTAAAAATTTGAGTACATTTAAAGAACAGTAAACAAACATCTGGCAGCTTATACCTCATAATCAGTTCGTGTGAAAAAATGCTACGGCTATTGCATTTAAATAATAATTATTTATCAAGTACCAAAAATGTGTAAAAATGTAAAATGTTCAATATGTTGGCGAATTTCGGGGCTTATGCGCGACCGGAAGATATCAACTGGTCTAAACCAAATTAAAACACAACGTTTTTAAGCTCTATTTAAAGACGTTACAAACTATTACATTACGAAAACATGTAATTCAAAAATTTTAAAAAAAAATCTCAAAAATGAGGTTTTTTCATATTTTGTCAAATTTTAGGCCTGTGCGCAACCGGAAGATGTCAACCGATTTTGATAATTTTTTTTTATTTTTTCTTTTCTATATAATTCGCAAGTTTTCCGCGCTATTACAACTTCGAAATAAAAAGAAAAGTTTTTTCGGCCCACCCTATTGTTCAATCGTTAGGCTGTACACATTCATTTATGTTATAAATGTGAAGAGCCTAACAAACCAACAGTAACTATATTTCAAGTAATGGAACTGTTTCGTTATTGTTTTTTAATGCTATGTATACTAATAATAAAAGTAATTATTATTATTACTGTGATTATTTTATTATTTTGAATATCTGAATAATAGTGGAAAAAAATTGTAACAGCTATTTGTACTGATGTGTTCAATTACAAGTCCTCTTTTGTACCATCACCCGTTCACTTTTTCCTGTTGTTCTTCGTAATGTCCTTTCTCCCAAATTAGTGCGGAATTCCGCGCGGGTCGACTGGCTATTATTACTATTATCGTTATTAATATCAGCACTTTTTTCATTCTGTTCAAAGACACTAAGCATCAAAAATAATCCAGAAATGTATATTGAAATATGACCTTTAAATCTGATCTTATTGTTGCAACTTATTTTCCTGGAATTCTTACTTTCTCAGATTTTTTCAACGTTATTCCAGTTAACTTCTTTCACGTGTATATTTTGAAAACAACCATCTTTGTATCTAAATTTAGATTTCTCAAAACTATTCAGATCATTCTCAGAATATCTCGATATCGTGGAATCCGTAAAATGTATTTCTCGAATAGGTATTTCGAATATATATGCGAATCTGAAGTTAGACTGTATGTTTTCAGAAAGGGGAAAAAAGTAGAAGAAAAGATACAAAAAAAAAAAAAAAAACTGTCATGTTAGGGTTTAGTAATTCTTTTTTCTCTTTCTTTTTCTTTTTTCTTTATGCATAAATGTGTTTTTTTTATTTTTTTAAGCACAACAAGATATGAGATTCAGAGATTCAGGATGACATATGCAAACTTGTTGGCTATGTGTTTCAGAACTATCCATCTTATAAGACAAATATCGTTTGAACATGTCCTTTTGCGATATTTTTTTCTGAATTTGTGCTTTTTTACCTTGTTTTATCTTTGTACTTATTTCAATTTTATAGTCTGAGAATCTTGAAATCGTTGAATTTGCAAATAGAATATCCAAGAATCGGAATTTCGATTCTTTATTTTTCGATTTCCCCCCAAAAAATTGCGAAGGTTCAATACCATTAAGTTTTGTCTTTTATTCCTTTATAACTGTCCCCCCCCCCTTTTTTTTAGTATTTTTTAAGAAAAACAATACGCGTATTGAAGATGGTGTCAGAGAACTTGTTAGTTGTCTTTCTTAAAACTATTCTACTCGTGCTCTGAGTATCTTGAAATCGTTGAATTCATAAAAGTTGTTTATAGCAAAACTGTTGTTTAGAAAATCGGTACAATCGTATAGGAGAAAAAAGTAAATAAATAAATTAAGCAAGAAGTTTCATCTAGAACTATATGAGCATATTTTCCCGTATAATACACCAACATCAAATTTATAATCTATCTTTTCTCTTTCCCATTTAGCTTAGTTCTTAATTACTTCAAATACAGCTTTTACAACGGTTAATACATATCCATTCATTCACTCATTAATGTATTTATTTATTCATTCATTTGTTTATTTATTCTTTTATTCAATCATTCTTCCACTCATTTATTTATTTATTCATTCGTTCAGAAATATCCTGAAAAATTCAGATCCGAAAAAATCATGGTAAAATAGGTTCGTTTAGTTCTGGATGAACTTGATATCTGTTGTACGTCATAAGATCCTTACGATAAAGTTTGTTCCAAGCGAATCCGTCAGTTAGAACAAAATTTACATTGGAATGAAATTTCCCCGTAGGCACTAATGCTAAAATTTTTTTAACTGTTCAAAATTGAACAAAAATTGCTTAAATCGAGAAAAAGAAAAAAAATCTTTCGAATCGTACAATTCAATCAAACGTTATTAGTGGGAAGGTGGTCAAATAGACCGACAGACACATATTTTTCCCGTTTCAAGACCCTACTTTCAAATCTTTTTATTTTTCAATCTTACTTCACTTATTTTCGACTTTTCTTTATTTTTAACGATAAGTTTGCGATATATTGAACCTTCTTTCCTGCTTTTTTTAGCTTACATTCCCGTAAAAGAGAAAAAATAATAAATAAAGTATGAAGAAAGGCTTAATGTATCATAAAAATATCGTTAAAAATAAAGAAAAGTCAAAAATAAGTGTAATAATTAACTGAAGATTGAAAATTTTTAAAAATGAAGTAGTTTTTTTGAGATAGGGAAAATGTGAGTCTGTCTGTCACACTGTCCTACAGTGAAAACAGTGAATTTTAATTTAAACTAGCTATTTAGGGTACACTACACAACATATTGCTAATTCAATATATATATATATATATAATTTACATATTTTTACCGCAAAGATACAGTCTTTTGTATCAAGTAGATGAAAAAAATAGCTGTTCTTCTTCTGTATTTTATAATTCAGTAACATTTGTTTACTTCGTTTTTCACTGTAAAATGAGAAAAATTGGAATATTTCATTAGGTAAATCATCATTATTTTAAAATCATTGTGATTGTTCCAGCAAAAAAATAATAAGTAAATAAATAAAATAATAAATAAGGATTGTCACAAAGAATTGTGTTGCTCTTATTTTTTCAAGTCCGTTACCAAGGTACAATTTTCATAAAAGAATGCTTAAAAATGTTACCAACAGATCTCAATACAGTTTCAATAAATGCACTTATACTCGTTAAATATTAAACTGTAACTTTTTTTTTTTTTTATGTTGAAGTTGAAAAACAATAGTGTAGTGGTGTAAACAATTTCTTATAATGTGGGTATTTTTATTCAATGTCAAGTCTGTTACCTAGAAATATACATTCAGTGCTTTCTTTTGCTTGAATAATATTGGATAATTATTTTTTAAAGATTTTTCTTAGTTGATATTAATAAGCATGTACATTTTGGAAGATAGTTTGCAGTTAATGTCAAGTCCATCACCATGTAACTAGTAGATTACAAAAATCTGTATCTTTTGTGGTAAAAATATGTAAATGATATTTTTGTATTAGAAATATGCTGTGTACCTTAAGAAAATGCTTTATTTATAGTCAGTTGAAATTAATATGTTCTGAGTATAATCACATTTTTCGCTCTGTGACAGTATATGTAATGTATAGATATTTTGAAAATGACCCTTGTGATATTTAATTGAGCCATTTGTGATACTTTGTTTGTATAATTTCTACTAATAGTGTCCGTTTGGCGATGATACTTCTATTTTATATTGTAATGCAAGTTTTGCAACATCTTACATTTTAATTTAATTAGCGTGTCTGGGATTTTATTTAGTGATTCAATTTTTAATTTTACCGTTTAATGTAAGTCTCATTCTTTGAATACAAATGGGACATAAGACAAAATAAATAAATAATAATAAAATATTTTTTGGAAAAAAATAGAACCAACTTCAAATTATAAATTGCGCTAAAAAGTGAAAAATAAATTAATTCTTTAAACAAGGTCGATGTGACTTTTAAACATAGTTTTAGAAGTCGGGGCAAAATTAGGATAATATATAAAATCTTTTGTATAATCATGAATCAATTACAAACATAAATGGTCCAGAATTAGCAACAGCTCCATTATGAAGTAGTATATGGTGTAATGGTAATTAGGCTCATAATTTTGCACCGACTTCTAAAACTATGTTTAAAAAGCACATCGATGTTGTTGAAATAATTAATTTATTTTTCACTTTTTAGAGCAATTTATAATTTGAAGTTGGTTCTATTTTTTTCCAAAAAATATATTATTTTATTCTTTTTATAGTAAATACATTTTTTATATAAATACTCTATTTTCAAAAAGTCCGTATCAAAGGGCAAACCTTCTTTGAATGAATGACACTAAAAACTAATCATTTGTATGAAATATTCCATTTTGAAGTCAATTTTAGCAAACAAACTAATTGTATTTAATTTTTTCCTCAGAGAAGATTTCAGTCAAAATATTGCTGTAATTGCATTTATTATTATAGCACAATGGCAGCAAAAACTCTTTTAACACTGAATTTTATATTTATTAATAGTTTTCCCAACAAAGAAAAATCAAGTCAGACCTTTCCAATTAAAATAAAAAATACTTTTTTTTCACCCGCAACGTTTATTCTAAAAAACAAATTTCGTCAAATTAATCGGCGATATTTCAGTTAGACGGCCTTCTATCTATTAAAGAATAAATCATCAAAATCGGTTCATTTAGTGAAAAGTTATGGATGAAAAACCAAAAAAATGACCCTATTTCTGCCCGTAACTTTTTTTTTTCCTAATTATCGAATACGGTCAAACAAAGGTACGGGACCTATGGGAAACCAAACTCGATCGATTAAAAAAAATCACGAAAATCAGTTCATCCGGTGCGAAATTATGAGTGGACAAACAAAATAAATTAAAAAAAAAAAAACGACATACATACAATATGAATCTATAACCTTCTTCCTTTGTGAACAGTAATTTAATTTAATTAAGTATGTTATATTGAGTTCTTCTAGCTAGTTTTTCCTGAAAGCAATAAGCAGGCTCTTTGCTTTGCTTAAAAAAAGCAATGACATGTGAAGGTTAAGAAAGCGCTTCGATTAAATTTTTGCGCCTCTATGTATTTGATTCAGATACCACTTTTTCGGGTTTAAAAAAATATATATATTTCCCATTCACATAGGGATCATTCATAAATGATGTTACGCTTCGAGGGTGTAGGGGTTCATGAAATTGTGACAAAGTGTGACAAGGGGAGGGGAGGGGTAACAAGAAGTGTGACATCATTCATCATACAACATAGCGTGACATGTGACAAGGGGGGGGAGTCAAATATATGGGGAAAAAGCGTGACATCATTTATGAACTGCCCGATATACTCAAATTCGCCAAGGTGGTATACCACATTGGCGATTCAAGTATACCACAAAACATAGTATTAAGGTAAACTAAGTGACAAAGAACCACCAGGTGATAATAACTCAGTTTCGCCAAAAGGTGCAGATACCATTTTGGGCTTAGCACGGCAGCATAGTCCAGACAGACACAAGATAATATAATCAGTGGGACGATGTCAATCAACCGTTTTGTTAGTCCAACAGGGTCTAAACGGATTGTTTCAGATTGCTTGAGCATGAAACTGTACCATATCTCTTTTTCCCCCATGATGTGCAATATCACCAATACTTAATCAATAGACTGTTAGGACGAGGCCAGAGGAAACTCTGATGGAGGTCCGCAGCGGTTCTGACACGCAAATCAATAGACTGTGCGACTTTAGTAGTGGCAAGTTAGACATCATTGGAGTACGGGAATGAGGATTTTAGTTGTTTTTGATATGAGATTGACGTTAGCTTCTGTCAAATTGATATGTGGATTTACGGTGGGCAAAAGGAGGCGATTTGTTGCTGTATGTCGTAGACATTTTCGATCAGCACCAGATGTTACGAATTGGAAAAAAAACTTGTTATAATACTTTGGCGGCTAGGATGGACATCGCAGTAATCGCAAAACCGTTGGTGCGTCATTCACATGCGGCTAATGGGGTGTTTTCCAGTAGAATAAAGCGTGCCGCAATCTATCCTATTCTACTGAGTACAACGTGTCACCGGGATATTCTTGATCACGGGTGTCAAAAGCAGCTATAACATTTGTTGATTTAACAAATCAGATGGCGGCAGACCTGGAACTTCTTCTGAAATATGACGTATAAAACCCCTCTCGTGGAAACTAAATTTCGTTGTTTATGTGAGGGCAAGCACATCGATTAATTATGTACCGAACTGCGCATTAAAAATCCCTCTTTGAGCTCAAAGTTTTCTTTGTGGTTGAATAAAAAAAAATAAATTTTCAATATGTTGCTTAAAATTTAATATTTGTAAATCAACTTTACGTATTCCTTGTTTTCTTTTTGCACAGCGAAAGAAGTAAACTTTAATCGTATTTGACAGTAATGTCTAATTCATCCCCCCCCCCTCCGTTTCCCGCCCCCAACGTCCGCTAAATTTCAATTCGAAAAAGATTTTTTCCATAAAGTGCTAAAACTTTATTGCTCTTTGTGAGGATAACGCTTTAAAAGTTTATCCTTTTTGGAAGCTTTAATGTTTCCTTTTTTTTCTAAACCACGTTGGTGAACTGCACCTGTTAAAACTACTACTAACATCTCTGGAAAAATACAGAATGGTGCGTTCTCTATTATTTACACTAGTAATTTCCAAATTTTTAATTTTGTTACTTATACCGCTTTAGTTCTAGGGGTCTCAATTGATGCTAATAGTCAAACATAAAATCGTATTTCTTAATTTAGGTGATCCAACTTATTGCAACATTAAATTGCTATATTTCTCTGTCTCTCTCGCTATCTTTTTTTTTTTTTTCAAACTTTTCTCGCAATGAGGCACATAATTTAGCTTTAGAGATCGTCTTATTATTTTTAAAGAAATTACCGCTCCCCAATAATATAAATGAATATAATTATATTCTTGTAAAGGGAATAAATAATAGAAATTAGTATACCATTTTATTGTGCTATAAATAACTGTTCTCTTCCTTACAAAGTTAAAAATGTTTAAAACGTTTCCTTCCGTTTTACTTGCGATGCAGTTCTTTATTGACACTGATTCATCTTCGCAGGACAAACAGAACCTAGCAAAACTCTTTTACAATTTCTCTGTCAATTTAACTTTAGTTTTCATTCTTAATGGATTCTTGTTTCCTCCTTTTTTCCTCTTTATATATCCAATCATGGAGTCTGTTTCCTCTTGCTAGAACGACTTCCAATTTTTACGCTTTCGCAAAGGCTGCGAGCTCAAAGATCAGTTGTTCGCAGTGACACTTGGCTTTTAAATCAAGTGCTCCCAGTTGAACTTCAGAGTACTTTCAAGGTAAATAAATACTAATAAAAAGGGGTTATATGATTGCTAAGTAAATAATGTCTGGAAGACGTTATGCACTTGACCCACAATTAAATGTAATTTGCTACGCAAAATACTTTTATTTTTTGTTTCATTTATTTATTAAATTCTTCTAGTTAAGTGAAGATTAACAGTTTTAAAATTAAAATTTTTTACGCAATGCAGATTATGCATGATTTTAACTGCTTTAAATTAAGCCCTTAACGAATAATTTTTTCTACTAGTGGTACATCAAAATAGTATTTTAGATTCAGATTGGTTTCAAAAAAGCACTTCTTATAGGTCATTGAATAAAATTAACATGATATTTTACCCCCGCTTTCGTTTGTTCTTTTTTTTTTTAAAAGAGGGCACTGGGGGAGAACGAGATATGGCTCACACATTTTAAAATTGATGTATTTGATGCCAAATATAGGATAGACTGGGTACGCTTGAAACGATTTAGCTTATATCGTCTATAGACTGAGAAAAATGTTTGTAATTTTACATAATTTAGTTATGTAATTTATGAAGGACGAAAACCGTATTTCGTAAAAAGAACTTTATCCGTACACTGAGAAAAATGTTTGTAATTTTACATAATTTAGTTATGTAATTTATGAAGGACGAAAACCGTATTTCGTAAAAAGAACTTTATCCGTAATTCAATGTTAGTTTTCGTATTTCAACCAATCACGTTCCGGTTCCTTCCTGTGACTGTGCGATGCGATGCAATGGTTGCCAGGTTGGCTTTTTTTAAGCCAAATACGAAAAATTTGGCTTTTTTAGAACGCGTTTGGCTTGGAATAATTTGTTTTGCTTCTTGGCTTTTTTTTTGGCTTTTTGCTCATTTTTGAGAGATTTTATAAATATTTTAGTATTTGCAGCTATGCTGCTGACGGTTGGGTATTCCATTCAGGGTTTGATTAAGCTGTAAGGTCCGGATTCAATTAGTTCTAGTAATCAAAAAATGACCATTGTGCTCAAAACCAACCAATCAAAATAGGTCAGTTTAAGACTATTTTTCTATTTATGTTCTTATCGTAATTAAAATAAAAAAAATTATTCGCTCTTGAAAAATGGGTTTCTCAATGAAAGCCTATATAAAACCATGACTCGTGACTTTCTATCACAAAATGCTCAAAGGATCCAGATTATTAAGGCGACGGTGGACGTTAGTTTTCGAAAAATCGGCCAAAAAAAAAAATCGATTTTTTTTCAAGCATATTTTCATTGCTGTGGACCTGATTTTCATTGTGGCACAAGATTTATGCATAAATTTGAGCTAATTTTAAGGGTTAAAGTTTGAAAGTGGGCGTTTCCCGAGCTTGACTGGCCCTTTAAACATGTAAACATAAGCACATGTCGTTTTATCTGAGGCTGCATCTGAGCCTTACATACCGTTTTTAGGAAGAAGAACGCACTGTGATGAGAAAAAAGCACTTCTACTTCAACTGCTAACGTTCTGTTTACATTTGTTTCTCTTGAAAACGTGCTTAATTTGTCTCTTGAATTTAGAAAAAAAAACAGTTCTTTTCAGAACTAAAACCCCTATAATAAACAAATTTTCTGCTCTTGCAAAGATTTTGTTATATATTGTAAGCCTTATTGCATAAGTCTGGATAGATTGAGTGGTAGATGGCGTAAACCAAAAGCCAGACCTTCTAAGCGCAAACAAGCAGCATTGGCAAATGCTCAAAAAAGATGGGCTGCTGTCAAAAGCAGTGAGGAAAATACTGCTGGAGATGAAGCACAAAATGTATCTTCTAGCCATGAAATTGCAACAGTGAGTACTACATCTTCATATACTTTGGTGAGCCATGAGATTTGGGGATCTCTTTTACAAGATGTGGCGTGCTCTGAATGTTCATCAAAGAACTTGTTAGTGAAAAATGAAGCACCGTATGGATTTTCTTCAAAAATTAGCATAGTTTGTGAAAATTGTGAACATTGTTCACAGCCTCATATGGAAAACAGCCTCTAAAGAGGTGTTTATTTCGAAAAAAGACTGGAACTTATTGTTGTGTCTTCAATTAGCGAATTTAATTTTGGCTGTTTGAAGACATTAGAGCTTTTTGACAGATCAGCCAACGAACTCTCCGTTTCAATTTCTGAAAAGCGGGATAGTCGTCGAAACTATCAGTGTAGAAAAAGATAATCAGAGTCATATAATGTGAAAAGAAGTCTGAAAAGAGTAAAAAGTCATAAAAGACAAAAAATGTGTAAAAAAAAAAGGTATTTCGTATACTCCTGGAGGATTTTGAAAACTTTATGTTAATTGTCAACACTTATTGCTAAAAAATGTTGCCCCCCCCCCTCATTGCAATCTAAAATAGTGTTTTGTTACCTAAACTAAAGCTGAAAATAATAGAAGGAATAATAATTATACTAAAATGTCATTACATTCTTACCAATAGATTTCTAAGTTTGGTTTTTGTAAATAAAGTCTATTTTCAGTTTTCGGTATTACTGTCAATGTTCACATGTTTAAACATATAGTTGTGCTAAAATAGTGTCAACTCCCTTTGAAAATAGTAGTTATTAGTTTGTTAATGCAACTGTTACTTTTACAAGACATTTGTTGAGAAAGTTTTCAAAGTAAGTGCCATTATATTCTTAAAATGCATTTTTCTCGAAATTAAATTTTTCGGGTTTTTGAGATTTCAAAATGTTTCTTTCGTCTCAATTTTTCCTCGATAAGGCTGAAAATTGGTGATTTACTAGTTTTTATATAGCTAAATCAAATTAAGTATCCATTATGTGTTTGGAATATATTAAGTAATTTTAAAATATTAATAATGTTCCAAAAATGCGAAATTTCGCGAAAAAAATAGTAATAACTAACAAAAAAATTATTTTTAGATAATTTACTGACGGATTCTTAAATGAATATTAAGTTTTGTTCATATTGTTGCATTTTTTCATTATAAATCAATTTCAGCCAAAAAAATCAAAAATTGTGACGCAAGGAGCATTTTGAAATTTCGCTAAAAATTTATTAAATTTTAAATTTTTAAAATTTAAAAAATGAAATTTCAAAATTTTTTTTGAATTTTCTATTTATTTATTGAGTTATATGCAAGTACAAAAAATTTATAAATATTTCATGAAAAAATAAAAAAGTTTCCTTCGAAGGTCCACCGTCCCCTTAAAAGAAAAACTGCTGCTACATGCTTAGCAATGTTGTCATCAGTTCAAAATGATGGAAGATTGCAATTAATCAATAAAAGTTTTCAAAAATGAAAGATTATATATATACACTACAATATAATATGTTGTCCAACATGCCCGGGTCATACAACAAAGTCTTATTCGGGTTTGTATACATTTTCACTATATGACTGGTCATGTATCTTACTGTAATTTAACAATAAGTATGTTAAGGGGAGACTTCAGTCAATCACCCAAATCGCGAAATCACATGTTAACCTATGGGGGAATTTAAACATAGTCCACGAAGTGGAAATGTCAGGTTTTACAACTTAAAAATAAAATACTTTAAATTTAGATAATCCATTTTTAAAGCCGCAATACAAATTTATCAAACGTCATCTTTCAGATGGTGAAAACCAAATTTCGATATCTGCATTAGATGATGAGTAATTAGTGTAATGAATTTTCCCATAGGTTTAACATTAGCACTTGTGACCACGAAGGTGCTCTGAAGTATCCCCTTAATGTGCTTATAACAGTAAGACCAAATTTACTTAGAAACAGCGCTGTTTCTAAGTAAATGTAGTCTTACAGTTATAAGCACATTAAATCAGGATAATCATTTTGCGACACCTTGTCAATATTTTTAAAAAACGGATTACTCCTAAGAAAAACATGCTACCGTAAATTTACATAAGTTTCAAAAACGGATTTCTTTTAAAAAATGGATTTTTTAGCGCAAATTAATATAACTTTCTGCAAACGGATATTCTATTAAAAACGGACTTTCTACCACAAGTTAGTATAACTCCGTATAAACAGTTTTCTGTTTAAAAACGGACTTTCTCAGACAATTTAACATAACAGCCAATTAACGGAATTCTGTTTAAAAACGGACTTGTTTACACAAACTTACATACCTTCCTAAAACGGCTTTCTGTTAAAAAACTGACTTTCTAGCATAAATTTACATAACTTCCAAAAAACAGATTTTGTAAATTGACGGTTTTAATTATGTAGTTATAAAAAGGATATATCCGTTTAAAAACGGATTAGTGCTGGAAACTCAGCTGCCAGCACTTTGTCCGTTTTTAAACGGATTTTTTTTTCTCAGTGTAGGCGCTAATAAACTTAGCGATGAAGGGGATATGATAAATACAAGAGCGGTGATTCTGTCTAATAATTAGCAGAATAGTTTGATTTTGCAATGCTTCAGTTTTAGTATAAGATGAAATTAAAAAAAAAATCTTGTTTGTTTCAATCGTCGCCATATCAGGGGTGGTTGAAACAATGATTGGGGTCAGTTGAAACATATGCCAAAAATACGAAATTTAATATTTTAACATGTTTTATTTATTATTTATCTCATTAAAACTATTAAACAATCATAAAAATCAACTAAAGGAACATTTTCAAAAACAAAAAGAAGTTAACTCATGGCATTTCGACTTGAAAAATAATTAGAAAAGGAACTAAAGTTAAATATCTAATTATAAATTTTGGTTTTCGAATCATTAAGAGTCACAACTGTGACAAACATAACTAGAACCACCTTATGTGTTCTTCATGAGCCTGCAGTTTACAGTTTGTACACTGTATCCATTTTTCTCCAGGTCTGCTCTCTGAATACTGCGACATACAAAAAATTGAAAAGCACTCCTCTTCCTCTGATGATGATTCCTGTTGTATCTTCTTCCTATTTGTGGTTTTCCTTTTACCCTTACCCCCATCGAATCTTTTTTTAAGTTACTTAGCTTTGGCATGTTTTAATTTGTCCTCATGCATCTTTCTTATTTCTTCCTTCTCTGGTAAATCTGCGTAAATTGTCAACTTCCTGGTTTTCCGACCTCTGTTTGCTTTCCTTGGGCTTTGAACATGCATAAATTAACTTGCCCTCGCAAAGTATTTCTTAAACGAACCCTTGGCATCTAGAAAACGAAAAATTTAAATAAATATATTGCTTCAACCGTACCCGCATAAAATGGTTCAACCGTCCCCATCCCTACCATTCAGAACAAAACCGTTTCTATGAATGGTTACAATAATTTTATATCAACAGTAATGAGGCTACCATATTCAACAAGTTTCATTTCAAACGGAAAAAAGTACACATTACTCTTACTTTAATAAAATCCATAATAATTGCGAAAATCATTGAACAAAAATACTTACTTTTGCTTATCAAAACACAATAGGGCCTATTATAAACAACTTTTCTGACTGAAATCGACGCCACAATGAACCTCGTGTTCAGACTTGCTTTCGGGCTCGTTCATCTTGCATCCATCACCATACTGCACACTGCACAAGAGATATCAACCCTGTTACAACAGTCCTGTGTTTCAAACGTGCCCAGTCTACCCTACTTCTCAAAGTCTTTATGAATTTCTGCCTGCAAAAGAAAGTAAAATATCTAACTAAAAATGTTTATAAAATTATGAATTTGATGGTAATGTACTTCCAACTGCCCTAAAATGGGTGGCTAACTCGAAAAACGAACAAACTTGAACTCTGACCTCCCAAAACTTTAAGAAAGAAATGTTTAGAAAAAATAAACACCTGTCTAATAATTACATGAAGAACGTATCCTGAAAATATCAGAACATTTAAAAAAATCAACTTCTGATCCTGCCTAATTCTTCAAAAAAAAAAAAAACTCACTTTTGAGTTGAGTTAGATAAAAATCCATGAAACCTTGTTATTAAACCATGAAAGTTTAATGATTTATCAGCGGAAACCTTCAGAATTTTTAGATGGAATAAGTATTATTTGATAAAGCATCCTTCAATAGTGCATCATATCATTTACTTATTTATATTTTGTCTGTTGAAAATGCAACTGAATGATTAAACGTACTACTCGTATACAACTCTTTCAAAAGTGCACAAGCAAAAAGCTTCATATAAAAAATGAATTGCACCATGTATATTTTCGTGAACTTGTTTCATGTATTTTTTCTTTTAAGTAAGTGAAAATATGTGCCATGCCAGTAAATGGCAAAAAAATCTCACCCTGCCGATGCTATAAAAATCAGCGATCGATGCTCTATAAATCTTGTGCTAAGTATCTTAGTTAATGTCGATATGCTAAAACCTGCTTTTATGCTAGGAATAGGGACCGTAAAAAACTAAAATGTTCTTCTAAAGTTTACTAAAGGGGATACTAAAGTCATTATTTGTGACACCATAAACAAAAAAAGAAAAAGGAACAAAGAAACGCCTTTGAAAATAGCACAAAAAACATCGTGAAAAAGATCGTATCAAAAGAGTCCTAAAATTATAATTTTTTAGTTATTGTTCGTGTTGCGACAGTATTCGATAGCTTCGATAAAAATGTCTTGAAAAAAAAATACTTCTTTGCTCGAAAATTTAACTGAAACTTAACTATTTAAACATTAAAATATCGCAGGTTAAAAAACTTCTTAAACAAATGTTATACCATGGAGAACAAGTATTATGATTACGGTTTAAATGCACTCATACATTAGCATATATAATATTATCATTATAAAATACTTTTTTCTTCGTGTTTTCGGCATTATTAACGAAAGATTCTCAAATGGAGATTTCCTAATTAAAAGAGCTAATATTTGCTCTTCTACGCAACGTTAGAAGTTTATTGGAAGAAAAGAATTGCAAACTCAGCTACTTATCTCCCTTTCCTAAAGTGAAGAGTTCACTTTAATCCGAGTTTATAGCACTCAAGGGAGAGTAATGTTTTCTGTAATTACTTACAGCCCTGTTAACTGCCATGTTAAGGGTTTGAAATTCTTGCAGTGATTAAACTATCATGTGTAAGAAAAAATCGAAATCATGTTTTTCATTCAGTAGTTCCCCCATTGGAGGCCTCAACACCCAGTGGTGGTGCAAAGTGCTGATATTAAATCCTCTTTGTTACTAAGCAAATAAAACAAGAAGTTCCGTCTAAAACTATACGAGCCTACTTTCCCGTTTACACCCAGCTTCAAATTTATAATCTAGCGCTCTCTCTTTCTTTTTCTCATTTAGCTTTAGTCCTTAAGTACTTCAAATATACCTTTTTCAGAGGAGAATACATAGTCATTCACTCACTCACTCATTCTTTCATTTATTCAGTTCTTCATTTATTCATTCATTCATTCATTTAGTCATTCATGTATTTATTCCCTCATTTATTTACTTTTTCATTCATTCACTCATTTATTTATTTATTTCTTCATTTACTCATTCATGTATTTATTCACACATTTAATTACTTTTTCATTCATTCACTCATTTATTTACTTTTTCATTCATTTAGTCATTTATTTATTTTATTATTTATTTACTCCTTTATTTATTTTATTATTTATTCACTCATTTATTCATTCACTCATTCATTTAATCATTTATTCATTCATTCGAAAATATCCTTGAAAATTCCGATCAAGAAAATTCATAGGAAAATAAGCTCGTTTAGTTCTGATTGAACTTGGTTTTTCTACATGGTTCTTCGTCATAACAGCTTTCTGATAAAGTTTGTTCGAAGCAATCTGATAGATCACGATTTCTGGGATTGAAATTTCCTCGTAGGCGCCAATTTTTTTTTTTTTTTTTTTTTTTAACTGTTCAAAAATGAACAAAAATTATTCAAATCAAAAAATATTTCTCACCGAGAACTTCTTCCAATAAACTGGTTCATAGCAACTTGGATCTTGAGTACAGAGTTTACATAACTTGCCTATAGGCGCTAATGTTAAGATTTTTTGAAATATTCAAAATTGAAAAAAAAAAGAAATAATAATATTCAAGTCGTAAAGTAAAATATAGAAATGATATGTCCTCGTCAAGATCTTTTGAATCGGACAGTTGTTTCAAAAGTTATTGAGGGGGGGGGGGGCAGACCGACAGACCAACCGACAGACACACATTTTCCCCATCTCAAAGCCCTACTTTCAAATTTTTTATTTTTCATTTTTTATTTAATTGCTCCCCCTTTTTTTTTTACTTTTCTCCATTTTTAACGATATTTTTACGATAGATTAAGACTTCTTTCATGCTCTCTAATTATTTTTTTTGTTCTACGGGAAAGTAGGCTAAAAAATGGGTGATGGTAGCTCGCAATTAAAATAGTTACTTTAATTTCAAAACGACTTGTAGTCTTCGTTTTTGCATTCTTATCATTTAGTGATTTTTTATTCAAAAATGCAGCATTAATTATGCAATAAGGATAGATTTTGAACATTGAGAAGTGGGTGGACATTGAATGTTTTATGGTCATCGATATTCTTGCATTTGAAATAGCAGTTGTGTAATATTTTTACTCTCGCAGTTTTATGCAACTATACATTAAAGCAACTTTGATATATTTTTTCTTTTTTTTAATCTTTACTGCATTTTTGTTATTGAAAAGATATAAATGAGAAAAATAACAAAAATTTTAAAAAAGCTTAACAACAATTTACTCATGAAGTAGTCAGTCATTTATTTGAGGTACTCTATAATTGAGGCTAATAATTAATTCTTTCTTTATTTGTGCATTTACTTCATTTCCTTTGTTTATTTATTTAGTTTTATTTATTTATTTTATTTTATTTTATTTTGGTTGAAAAATAACACCTTTAGTCGAAAGAAATTCCACTTTTAAATAAATTAAAACTACTGTTTTAAAATAAGTGTAATTTGCCATTCATACTAAACCTGCGTCTTAATTCCATTCTTATTTGGAAAATATGAGCATATATTTGTATTTATGCGTTCTTTTTTGGTCATTCCTTACACCAAAGTGTAAGTTGGAAATTCCTTTATATAATTTTCACATACACTATACGTTCAATTCTTACGAGGGTTGAACGTACTGGCACATCTAGAATTTAACTTCGAAGTCTTCTCATTCTGGAATCTCTAAACCATAACTCTAATGGATAGTAACGAAAGACATCTCAACTTTGTTAAGTTTACTAAAACTTCTGAGGCGTATTACACATTTTTCTTCGCATATTTTAGCTGACAGCAGAAATTCAATTTCATCGCTTTTAAAAATACCGAGACAACACAAAGCGATAAGAGCAGGAAATTTAGAATTAAAATGATTTTTCCACCGAAAATAAGCAAAGTTAAAGCGAATCTTTAAAGCGAAATAAAATGCATTCTAACCTCCTTCCCCCCAATGAAACGCAAAATAAAAACTCCTCAATCATGCCCAAGTTCGCCAAATACAAACACATTTATATAAAGAGGTAAAATCTTCAATCTGTGCGAGTCTCTCTCCGTTCATTCCCTTCTCCTGCCTCCTCCGCCCGTATTGCCAACAGGTGATGACGTTTTCTTCCCTCTCGTCTGCAACGGCTGCGTGCATCCCAGCCCCTCCCCCTGTCCGTGGTAACAAGCAACGAGGGAGAAACGCCACTTTCGAACAGCCCAAAACAGACTCTCCTCCGAGTGAAAACGACAGCCTTGTTCGGAGCACGTGTGAAAGTGAATTTCTCCTGCAGCGCGCAGAGCGGTGAGGACGATCACACATTCAGGTGTGTTCTTTAAATATTTTTATGTCATGTATGGTGAAGGTAGCTTATCCAAGACGACGTAGTCATTTTTATAGGTGAATCCTTATTATTATTGTCACCAAGAAAAAATAAACGTCATTTTTTAAAGATCAATAGAATAAATTTTCTGTGTTTGAATTGTAAAAAAAAATGTATTGTATTAATATTTCGCTAATCACAGCAGCTATAGTAAAATTTACAAACTGTACTATATATTCTCGTATATGAGATGATGTTACGTTTATCCATCCCGAAGCCATTTTTTATAGATGAATCCTAATTGTTATTGTCATAAAAGAAAAAAAAACTTCTTTTTTTAAGGATCAATAGAATTAATCTTCTGTGTCTGAATTGTAAAAAATATGCATTGTATTAATTTTTCTCTGATCGCAACAGCTATGGTAAAATTTACAAGTTGTGCTATATATACTCATATATGAGATGATGTTACGTTTATCCAACCTGAGGTCATTTTTATAGGTGATTCCTAACTGTTATTGTCACTAAGAAAAAATAAACGTCATTTTTTAAGGATCAATAGAATACATTTTCTGGTGTTTGAGTTGGTAAAAAAAAATGCATTGTATTAATATTTCGCTAATCACATCTATGGTAAAATTTACAAGTTGTACTATATATACTCGTATATGAGATGGTGTTACGCTTATCCAACCCAAAGTAGGCATTTTTCTTGGTGAGTCTTAATTATTATAGTCACCAAGAAAAAATAAAAGTCATTTTTTACAAATCAATAGAATAAATTTTCTGGTGTTTGAATTGTAAAAAAAATGAATTGCATCAATGTTTCGGTAATCACAACAGCTATGGTAAAATTTACAAGTTGTACTACATATACTCGTATATGAGATGGTGTTACGTTTATCCAACCCAAAGTAGGCATGTTTCTTGGTGACTCCTAATTATTATTGTCACTAAGAAGAAAATGAACACAATTTTTAAATGATAAATTAACTTTTTGTTTTTGAATTGTAAAAAATAAATATTGTGTATATATATTTCTCGTTAAATTCAGAAATTATACTATACATAACTGTACGTAGATGGTAAAGGGCACTATGTCCCAAAAGCAAAACTTTCAAAGCGTTGTTTTTAAAGCTTTTTTTTTTCGTGAATACTTATTTACTTTATTGTCATTTATGGGGGGCTTTTTTAAATGAAAAATTGTTTCTACTTTTTCAATGAAAACATTGATTTTAAATCTCGTGCAATTCAATAGTTAAATGTATGACGCAGTTACGCTTCTTATACACAACTTCGTTATTTTTCTTTATGAATCCTAGTTATTTTTGCCATCAAAAACAAATAAATGCCACTATATAAGAATAATTTTCATGCTCTTTAGTTTCTAAAATGGTTGAAAATACAACGAAAGTATCTAAAGTAGTTAACATAATTCAAAAGTATTTCAACTTAAATTTCAGATAGTCTATAATGAGTATTATTCTTACTTTTACAAGTTTAGCTATGTTTAAAGGTCAACGGGAAGACGTTTAGGAAATTATTCATTATGATCACAGTTGCCATTTATTCTTCTCCCCTTCGCTTTTGTATCTTTAAACGACGAATCAAAGGGAAAAAAGGGGGGAAAAGAAGAAAGGAAGAAAAACTGAGACAAAAATAAACCTGAGGAATATATAAGAAAAAGTGATCTCATTGAAATTACTCTTGGATTTGTTTTTCCCGTCCCCCCCCCCCTCCCTCTCTATTTATTTATTTATTTTTTTTTCCTCTCTTTAAAATACAGTCGAATAGCTGTTTCTTTTTATTAATGCGTATGATGTTCATTCCATAATTCTATTTACGTTTCACGTTGTATATTTGAGACAGCCATTAAAATATGTTTTATTAATTATACGCAGGGATTTTTTTCACGAAAGCAGAGCAGGAGCCCTATGGTGTTCAGAACTTATTTTAACGTATAAATAGTCAGAAATCCCTCTAATATGTCAGAATTCACATAAAGTGGAGAAAAAAAAGTTCAAGAACTGAGCTCCAGTGAGCAAAAATTAAACTCCATATTTCAGTATTATGATTTATTAATATTAGTTTTTAACTTCACCTGTTTGCGTCAGAGTCAAATTTGTACCTATGAAAAATCAGTCTTCCCAGGAAAACAAATTGGCTTAAATATCAGCAGCAGTATGAATGTATTTAATATGCAGTATGAAATCGTTTCTCTCAATCTCTCAGTCACTACAACGCAATTTTCAATCATAATTTTTATCGCACTCTCTTCATTCGTATATAGTAACCATGGAGACAATACTAATGTATTTTGTGTATTTTGATGCCCAATTAGTTAACAATAATTTAGCCCCGGTTTTTGGATTATTACTGAGAAATTAATTATTAAGTACATTATACAAACAGTACTGATACAATCCTACTTATAGTAAGTAAATTATGTCTTTGTGAATGGGTATTTTGTTCTTCATTGTGACTGTCTTTATTTTATTTTCCTTTCAGTAAATTAATTATCATTATTGTTATTATATTATTTTCTACGTAAAATTGCAGTTCTTCTATTTGAAATTGTTGCTTACTAAATCTTTTGATGTCTTTATAGCGAGTTTTGTACAAGGTAATGATAAAAGAAATGATAAATAATGACCTAAGCCGTTTCGAATAACCTAAAATGATTTTGAACCGTCCTAATGAGAAAAAGAAGTGTACTTATGGTTCTTTTTAGAATTTATTTTTATTTTCTTTCGCTTAGTTTGTGTTAAAACTGTTAAAAATTAAATAAAACTACGTACAATTAAAAATATGCGTGAAAAATAATAAATTAAACAGAGTGTTGTAAATTACTATAAATTAGATATTGAAAGAAAAAGAACCTATTTATATCGCCCAACCCAATCTCTGGCGATATTTTGATAATTAAGAAGTTGAAGCAGTTGCTAAATTCCATTCGTTTCATTCTGGATGTAGACTGGGCGGGGGAGGAGTCTTAGTGCTTCTTCTTTGTGACAATTTTTAAAAAATGAAAAAGAAAAAAAAATCGCTTCCTCAGTTGTCAAACTCTTCCTACGGAAATTGTTACCGTTGTTACAAGCTAGTCTCAAATAAGATTATGTTAAATTACGTTGTTGTACGCGTTTATTTTTACAAACTTTTGCAACATTTTAATAACGTTTTGTGCAATTGGTATTAATCAAAGCCATTTTGCGACCAAGTGATCATTTTACGAATGCCCAGTGGCTGAGTGCTGGCCTTTCGTGATACCATGCCACCGGTCCGGGGTTCGGTTCCCGGGTTATGCAAGGTCGACTTAGCCTTTCATCCCTTCAGTGGGGTCGATAAAATTAGGACCGAGCACGTTTGGGAACTAACACTGGGTATTCCGCGTCAGGCCGACCACTTGACTGGAATATCTGTTTCTGTACCCCAGGGCCCTTGGTCTCGAAAGCTGGGATGGGCACAGTAGGCCATGGCCCCCATTGGGCTGTCGCGCCGCTGAGCTAGTTAGATCATTTTACGACGTAAAAATCATTTTCGGAAAATATATTAAGCAATGGCATTAGATTATGAAATGCATCGCTGGATTTGCTATCTACCAATCAGAAAGCTGATAAAACGCGTAATATTTTATGTGGGCGGGGAATGTTTTTGATGGAGAAAATAAAATAAAATAAATAGATACCTGAAAATTTCTGAAAGTGTACAGAAAAATTTCAGCTTTTCAAAAGATTATAAAGTTTATTATTATCTTCTATATAAATAAAACAGAGAGTCTGTGCATCAGTTTGTGTATGTGTGTGTGTCTCTGTCGATCGCATCCTGGCGAGATGGAAAGGTCCAGAAGCACGAAATTTTGGTTACAGGTACCTTGGGTCAGGTCTCCGTGCACCTCGAAGCGTTTTTCCTAAAATTCGAATTTGTTCTTTTTTTATTACTATTTTAAGCAAAACTGTTAATTTTGAGATTATCTCATCGAAGAAATGTCTCATGTTTTAGATTTTTGCAGCATATGAGGGCCCCCAAAAACTGCACAAGGCGATTTATTTTTGCAGTTCGTAGAACAAATGGAACATGCGCAATATTCATTTTAAGTAGTTTTCGAATTTTAGAACGAGGCTTACCTCTGAATTTATCTACTCAATTTGAATATTTTCGCCGAAGTAAATAGTATATTTGTTCGCCAAAAGGAAAAATTCCGCTAACGCAAAACTAATGAAAATTCTTTTTGGATTAAATCGCAAACATATACTTTTCTCTCCAAGAGAAGATAACTTTTTTTATGTGAGTGTGTGTAGTTAATTGTTTTTAATTCATTATTTTACATTCCGTAATTGTTCAAAACGAGCCAAAGTTCCTTATTAATAAAATTCTTCTGATTAATTCAATACGAGATCTACACTTCAAATGTAGACATATATCTAATATTTTGATTCATAGATGTTTGAAGAATGATCCGAAACATTTAAAAACTTATCTAACATCGTTCCATCGTAACCAATGTAACATTTACATGAAAACAAAAGGCAATCAATTTTATCGTGGTTACAGGAAGAGTTCTATAATGAACTTTCTTTTTATTTTTATAATATTGTAGTAGCTCTAGAATACATGTTGTTGTTGTGTCCTCGCGCGTGGTGAGGAAGAATGGGTACGCTGCTCCTGAGTCTAACGGGGCCCTTGTAGGCAGGAGTCCGATTTCCGCCCCTTTGAAGGTCTCTTAATTTTTTTGAACTAGCTCCCAGATGAGAGACCGCCACCTGGGATTGGCACCCCCGGAGGTATCGTTTCACTTAGAGGACATTGGAGCCACGACTTATTTACCGTGCACCAGCTCCCTTTAGCGTACACGGACGGCAGCAACCAGCCGCGAGAGGTTGTCCCCCTTCCAAACAGTCAATGTTGCTTCACTTTCGATGTTCTGCGGGAACCGAGTGTCTACCGACTGGTCCACTGCGGGACTCTAGAATACATAAAATATGCTTTTAAGCTAAAATTTTGTAAGAACGATTAGTAAATTTTATGTAAAATCGGCAGATGATCAACGCAACATTTTTAAAACGTCATGAAATGTTACTTTAATGCTCAAATTTATTCCTCTGAATATTACAACCCTACAATTTTATAAGTGTGCGTTTTTATTACATGGTTTTATTTAACTGGACTTGTGGCGGAATTTTGTAAGGCGGTTTTCGACAACTATTACTGCATAAATTATCTTCAAATTTTGCACACAAGCTTATCTTCGATGACAATACAATAATCCATCCATTTTATAATTTATTATAACGTTAATTAGGAAAAAAAATTAATAATTTTGGCTCTGAGGAAAGTATCAGCATTATCATTTGTCGTTTGGCAACAATAGTTTTGTTTGGATAATGCAACTATGTTTTGTTTGTTATTACATGGTTTTATTTAACTTGACTTGTCACGGAACTTTGTTACGCGGTTTTCGACCACTATTACTGCATAAATTATCTTCAAACTTTGCACATAAGCTTATCTTCGATGACAATGCAATACCATCCATTTTATAATTTATTATAACGTTAATTAGGAAGAAAAATAATAATTTTGGCTCTGAGGAAATTATCAGAATTATCGTTTGTCATTTGGCAACAATAGTTTTGTTTGGATAATGCAACGATGTTTTGAATTTAAATAAAACCATGTAACTTAAAACATTTTTGGCGATTTAATGTTATTTAATTTTAAAAGGGGATGTTTAATTCTGAACATATATTAGACATCATTTTCTTTTTGATTAATAACCAAAATAAAAAGTTCATAATTATTCAAGTTTCTGTAGACATATATCATGCCACGAAGTAATAAGCATGCCACGATAAATCTTAAACTGCTGCAAGCTAAAAATTTAGTTTTGTACACTTGATCAAAAAATTGTCGAACAAAACCTCGTACTGTGAAATGCTCGGTTATTATAAACTTTTCATCTTTAAACAAAATAAATATTTACTTTACATTAGTTATCGCATTATTCTTAATTTTTTGTATGTTGTACATGCTTAAAGTATTAAAACACGGACGATTTAAAAAGCATTTCTCCATGTTTGTTCATGGCTTAGTTTCATTCCAAAACTGGTAAGTGGAGGAAAGACTAAAACTACAAAGTTTCAAGATGAATTTTATTTGAAGGGTTACTAATATATATTTCATCAGATCAGACTCCCAACTACTGCTCGACCACCGATTAGATAAATGGAAAAGCAACCATCCGGCTCTACGTCGGAATGGATGTGATAATTACTTATTAGAAACGCAGCTTGTGTTTCCTAATCTTTAAATCACATTATAATTTTTTTACGTTAAAATTACGTCAAAATAATTTATTCTTGTTTCAGCCGCTATTTTGTTTAGAAATAATGTTTCCTAAGCCAATTACAATATTTTAGAAGAAATAAAGATCAGTTGGTTGGCGTAGAAGCCAAATTAGAAGCCGGCAGGGCGTATAGGTTAGGCACTGGCATCGTACGCCCATGTTCGCCGGATCGAACCTGGCCCAAGTCGGTGGATTTTTAGGATGCAGAAAGTCGACGCTGTCCATGTCCTCCAATTAGGCGGCATGTTAAAGATCCCTTCAATATCAGCTTGACTTGGATACTCTCTGCTAAATAAAATCCCGAGTGCAGTTTCACATCGTTAGAGCTCAGGTGTAGCCATCTAGGAGGAAACTGGGAGTCAAAATTCTTTAATGGACTCTTTTTATGTGGAAACTCTTTCATGTGGCACCACTATCGGCTTCTGCAGATAGTGGTGCCCCATGAAAGAATGGTTGCCAGTCCCTGGGGTCTGCAAATGGTTCCGCAAATTTTAAACGCGAAACGTGGTCGGACTGCAATCTGTTATCGTGGGATAAATTATGAATATATACGAAGGATGACTGCTAAAATCAATCATTGTATACTTTTCATCAAAAGCGAGTTAGGTTGAACACTAAATACATTCAAAACATAAATGTGAAGGGGTTTGTGGCAAAAGATCATGATGCCGCGGTAACAATAACTGGTGGCTAATAATTGAGACTTTCGATCCCCCTAAAGGAAATGGGTGATTCCTTCTCAGGGAAGGAATCTGAAAAAGGACTGACAAATATTTTATTTATTTTCGTACATTTTTCTATTTCTTGTTTCCCTTTTTACTCTGTTATATACGGGGGAAATGTTAATTGATTTTTTTTCTTCAGGAATTCCTAGCTGGTATGTCTAGGAATCTCATTGCGTAGAACAGTTATGTTTAGATTTTTAGCTTGCTTTTACATCAGTTTTTCTAATGAATGGGGAATATATATTTTTCACACTTTTATCAGATTAATTGAAATTACAGCAGTATAGCATCAGGTGTCACACACCCTTAGGGTGCTTTCACACCAAAGGCAACAAAGTCAAAAAAAAACTTGTCTTTTCTCATCTGCGCGTGCGCAAGGCATACTTTTTGCTTTAAAAAATATGCTCTGTGCTTGCGCAGACGAAAAAAAACGAGGCTTTTGATTTGTCGCCTTTGGTGAGAAAGCACTTTAATTCAATGCATTTATTTAGTGATAAAGGTATTTCCTAAATAGATATTTAAAAACTAAGTTTTTAATTTAGAAACGGCACTTTCTGCGAAAGTTTTTTCCTTCCACTTTGCCTTCGTCTCTGCAAAAATATGTAGAAGAGGTATTTCAATACTTTTGAAAATGACAATTTCATGCTTCAGTGAGTTTGTGGAAAAGCCGAAAGTAAGGATTGATATCTAGGAGAGGAGTACAGGCGGAAAAGATAGGATCTTTGCATATATATTTGTGAAAGTAAATTAATGTCATTCTTTCGACGAAACGGATTGGAGTTTTATTTCAGAAATGACTATTACTACATTTTACGTTTGTTCATGAGTCAATTGCAGAAAAAATGATGAAGATCAAAATATTTTTTAGCTGACTCTTTTTATATTATGATTTATATCAGTTTTAATAAAGTGTAAAGTTAGTTTATTAATGACAGCCAACCGATTGCGGGTTGGCTGTCATTATTCCATCATTAAAAAATCTATTACTCAGAAGTTGTTGATTGAATTACACTCACGATTTGTTGATTGAATTATGAAGTACAAAAATACAGCTCTCGACGTTAGTAAAGAATTACAACAGCAGTCTATGATAACAAGACACTAAGAAGGTATCTTGTAACTATTCTTGGTCTGTGTGAAACCAAAGCGACCTGTATACTGCAATACACTGTGGGAAAATTTCATCATGAAATTACGGTTAAATAGCCGGCAGCACTCTGTCCATTTAATTCACCGTTAAATTTACGGTTTAGAACATTTTTCTTTCTTTACGGGACCTAAACCATTTCCAATCAGCTTGGTTAAAAAGCCGTAAATACAAAAGTTTACGGTTTTATAACCATTTAAAAATGGTTTCAAAACAAAATTTTTACCGTTTTTGAACCATTTCGAGGAGTAGAAACCGTAAACGAAGCGTGCGGGAATCGAACCCAGGTGTATGGCGTACCAACCTTGCTCTCTAACCATTCTGCCATCTACACCACGTAAAGCGGCCGTTTATTTATCATAAATCTTCTTTTCCAACAGACAATCTGCCATAAAATTGAGATTTCAGTTTTTGATTGTATCCAAAGTCATTTTTGGTCTAAATTTACTGTATGTTGACGAAAATCATTTTATTTGATGGAAAAATTAAAATACAAACAAGCTTCAGCCGCTCAAATGATGCGTTCGCTCATTCGCAAGTAGTTCGGGAATCCAATTTCTCCAATATTTGATTTACGTGTGTATGTGTTTCTATTTAGTAACCACTGCTTAAGCCACATTTTTTCCCTTCCTTTTTTATATACACATGCAGATTTGAACTGATAAATCTTTATTCATATTTTAACAACAACCTACGACCGGTAAGGTTTCGCAACCAAGATGGACACGCGACTCTTATTGAGCGCTTGACGATTACGGTTAGTTAAACGTTCTTTAGTTTAAACAGAGAATAAACGATTTTTTTCAATCAGCGGTTTGAGTACCATCTTTTTAATGGTTCTTCAACTGTTGTAATTAAATATGGTAAAATAACAATCAGATAAATTGTTATTTTACCATTTCCTTACGGAAATTTTTAACAGATAACAATCCTAATATCCCTTTCATAGTGAACATCAGCGGGACAATATGTGTCCGTAATAGAGAAGTGTCCGCTAATCAGAGATTTTATAATTATCCCTCTCAATGTAACTCTATTGATATTTGCATCTGCCAAACTTTTAAATTAACTTCTAAAATAAGTTTTTCCCAATTATATCGTTAATGCCACGTATTACCTCGGTTAGTATTATTATTATTATTTCAAAAAAGAGTTCTTTTTTTCGACTGAAAACAATGCAGAATCTTACAGCCATTCTCAGAAAACTTAAAATACTAACAGATTTTGCTATTAAATCGTGCTTTGTATTGGCTGTTATCCTATTGAGAGCATTTTTAAACGGTGCTTCAAAGATCCATAATTTGTCAGTAGTCCGGAGCCAAATAAGGAAACATCTGTAAAAAATATAAAAAATAAAAGCATTGATATAAAATTTTGTTGTAAATCCTAAAATGTTTTGTATAGATGATTAAAAATGAAATTATTAAGTGATGTTTAAATCAGTATAAGCTCCAAGAACTATCGTTGCTTCAAGCTTTGACGTCGCGATATTTATTCATTTATTGCTCGAATTTTAATATCTTGCTTCTAAATCGGTGTCCGCAATCAGAGTTGTATGAATGTAATTCAACCTCAAGATAGTATCCATGTTCGTAATTGTGGGTGTTCGTTAGAAAGAGGTTTATAACGCATTAGGCATTAGGCTCAGTGCTTTCATTGCAAAGGAATTAAACACCGCCGGCGTAAGAAGGGTGTCCGCATTTGAGAGCTGTCCGTTAGTAGGGGTTTTACTATAGTATATTCACACCCATTACGACAGCCACAAAATGCTATTGTCGTATTGGACAATGTTTAGCTAACTCAGGGGTCCCCAACCCTATGCCCGCGGGCACCATAGCGCCCGTCGATCGGTCTAGGTGCGCCCGCTGCTTGTTCCCAACGATAAAATATTTCAGTTTTCCATTTTAAACTAGAGAACATTTAGAATCTAGGGTAATATGAATAAAGGGCCATTATAACTATGAATAACCCTATAACTATAAATGACAATGAATATCAAAAAATCAAGATATAGATTACGACTTACAGATGAACACCTTGACAATTGCTTGCGAGCAGGAATTTCATCATATTCTCCCAATTATGAAGCGCTGGTCAGTGAAATGCAATGTCAAAGATCACATTGACTGTATTTTATATATTTTATAAAAAATATTTTTTGCCTCGTGTGTATTATTAACTATGTCCACCAACTATAACTTTATCTTGAAAAAATAAATGGTACCCGCCATTCGACCAATATTCTGGTATGTGCCAAAGGAACCAAAAGGTTGGGGACCCATGATCTAACTGATAGCGATGATTAACCCCTTAACGCATTTGCCCGTGTCTGACACGGGCGAAAGGTAGGGGCAAATTCGCAGATGCCCGTGTCTCACACGGGCGATCTTGTATCTCGCGTTGTTTCGTTTCTGATGCCCGTCTGAGATCCATTTACACTTTGTATAATATTTTTTATATAACTTTTACCAGACCCCCACTCTCTAGTCACTCCCTACAACTGAAATTGCAAAAAAACAATTTACCTATATATTTATTTTTTGTCAAAAAAAAGCTGGATCTTTTTTTACCAGTTTTTTAAGAAAAAACTCGTGCTTCAAGGGGTCAATATATTCCATGTGCTGTCATATCGCAATTAAAAATCCACAACAAATATTAATGATGGAATAAAAATTGCCAAGGAACTCACACGAAGGCGTGTTAAATACATTATGTGCAACCAATCACATTCACTAAAAATGCTACTACTGGTTTTTGTCACTGTTGCAATGGGGTGTAAGTCCATCATTAGGTTTCATATTGAAAGGCAAAAGACTTAGATAAACATAATGCTTCTAAAATTTATTCTTCACTAGCGGTACCCGCACGGCTATGCCCGTGTTAAAAAAATGAAAAGACCAGTCGGTTTGCCATTGTGTATACAGTGATAACTTGTTTAGGTGTAAATTATGTTATTTTATTAAGACGAATAGCATTCCACATAATTAAAAATTAGCTGCCCACGGCAATCAGCCAGAGATCCTACATATTTAAGCATTGTTTTTTTACATAACACGCACGATAAAAAAGGAAAAAGGAAAGAAAGAAACGAAACAAAACAAAAAATAAAATATTTGAAAGAAAACGCATTTTATTTGTTTAGTTCAAGTACCCACACAAAAAGGACGATTTTAATACATTATAATAGTTTTAATTAATATATTTTTAGTATAATTAATTTTTATCTATTATTTATTGACATTAAAGCCGGGTCCAGAAGCTACGTTTTGTACAACATTTTGTCTATGCAGTCTTAATACTGAATGAAAACGCTGCAGTTTTTTATGCGTCTACATGGTGCAGAGACATCTGTATATTTCACTCAGTTTAGTGCGATATCGTCATGAAGGAGGTAGTACTCTGGTCAATTTTGGCATGGTGTCATGTTAAAAAAAAAAGACTGGAACGTCTCAGAAGTACCCGGCGTTCAAAGTGGTCAAACGATTACATAAAATAAATATTTTTTGTTGCCTGTTCTGGTGGTTCGACAACTGCAATCTCTTTATTTTCATCGATGGTATTCCTAGACTGCCTTGGTGTCTCCTGATCATTTAGGAAATGTAACAAATCAAAATACCAGAGAGATGGCTTGTAGATTTCGTCTCCAGCCCCAGATCGAATTGCTTTATTAACTTTTGCCAATTCTTTACGGTAAACACTTCTCAAAGAATTAATTATTTACAACTGTTTCTCTGTTTGCGGTTGCATCAATTTCTTTGAATTTTTCCACTAAACTTTCATAAACGTCCCCTTTTTTATCCCTGTCACTATACTCCTTGGATTTGACACGCCAAATGCATGGGAAACTTTCACATAATGCAATAAATTTTGTGAGAAACTCCCGAGAACATTGCGGAGAGTCGGCCTTTGTCGCCTGACGAATTGAAACTGAGAAACCAAATGATTTGGAAAAGGGTGCTACCGCCTACATGTGCCGATTTGTCTGCACAGTTCAAAGACATCTATGCTTTCTAGCTCAGTTATCGCTGCAACTGTACAGTCTTCACACCGGACTCAAAACTACGCACTTTTCCAATCTATACGCAACGTTTTATCTGCAACGTGTTGAACTTCGGAGACAAAAAGTTGTGCAAAACGTAGCGTCTGGACACGGCTTAAAACAGATAAACGAAATTTGGTAGCTTGCAGAAACAAACAGCAGCAAGCAAAGCTTTGAAAGTGGAATAAACCTTTCATCCGAGCTCAGATAGGAAAATAACATATGTGCTAATTCACAAGCGAAAAAAAATTAAAATAAATGAAAGTATAAATAGTAATAATAAGCTGGAATAACAAAAATCGCTATAAAGAATAACATTTCTTTTAAAAACCTCTGTGCAGAATGGAAAATGGTCTCGTAAAATACATGTCAAAATAAGGAAATCAAAATAAAACTATCAACCGCCTGTGCGCCGCAGGAAATAAACCTCCAATCGCTTTAAAAAAATAATAATCAAAATCCAAAAAAAGAAATAAATATATTAAAAATCGGCTGCTCCTCAAAATACTAAAAACCGCAAAAATTTTAATTCGTTAAAGAAAAGGATTAATAGTCAGTCGGCATGGTAACAATGAAAATTAAAGTTAATTACCGTGAAAAAATAATTTCGAACTGCAGAGAAAAATGCTTATAACTTCTTTTCTAGGTAATTTAGAGGCTTCGAATTTTCGCACACAGAGCGAAACTCCTTCCGGGGTAGTTTTTCACGCGCTTTTCAACGGTATCAAGCTCGAAGCGATGCGATAATTTCTTCCCATAGAAAATGACTATTTTATGAAACTTTCGGCTATAAAATGGAATAAAAGAAGAACAAATTCGAATTTCAGGAAAAACTCTCCGAGGTGCACACCCCCATGTTCCAAACTAATTTCGTGCCAAATTTCATTAAAATCCGCTGGGCGGTCTGGGCCCTACGCCGTACACAGACACACACACATACTTACTGCTTTATTATTAGTAGAGAAATTTCTAATAGTATTTAGTTCTCAAAATGGAATGATGACGCAATTTATTTTTTGATGTGTGGAGATGATGAAGCTTAGTTCGTAACATAAAATTTGTAATGTTCAATTCGGAATAGTATAACTACACAGGGAGGCGATTAAAAAACTTTTTGAATATAACATGGATTCTTAAAGATTTTGTGGCAAAAAAGTCTAAAAAAACTTTCCATCACGGAACATTTTGAAACAAAATTAACTGTTGTGGATTTCCTTTGTTGTTCTCTATTACTGTAAAAAAATGTGTACTTTATTTTGCTTAGCAAATAAATATATTATACTTATGTTTATTAGTGCTCTAATAGTTTTTTTTCTAATCTTGAAAAAAAGTTGTGAACAACTTCCTTTGCTTTTTCTCAGTCCTCTTTCTCTCTCCCTCTCTCTCAGAGAATAATTTAAATTTTAAGCAATTTTTTTAGAGTATTAAAATTTTAACAAAGTTCTTTTCCTTTTATGTTAAGCAATAATTTGATTTATTTCACTCCCATCTAGCTATATCGGTCTCTCAGCTATGGATAGCGAATTTCCTTAAATATATCTCCGTCAGGTATCTCAAAACTCCAGAACAAACCCAGAATCTCTTCACACTCATGCCGTGCTATCGCCATTTGGATAGATACAATTCTCCCAATTCTAGAAATGAAAAAAAAAAAAAGCAAGGGCGGAATTAAACACTGAACAAAAATTGACAAGAACTACAATGTCCTTTTATGTACACTTTTTAAAGAACCAAGAATCCCTACACTTCCACAAAACACTACAAAATATTTCACACACACCATCTTACTAATTAGTCAGCCAAAAAAATTGCTTCCGCCATTACTCATAACAAAAAAAAAAAAAAAGCAAAAAACCTTGAACGTCGGGATCTCTTTAATTGTCATACGCCATTTTCAAGTGCCTATGGACTATTTGTGGTGATTTAAAAGTTATTGGGTATGTTACTTACATCTAGGAGACTTCGAAACTTCCATGTTTTCTTTGTGAATGGGATAGAAGAACGAGAAACAAATACACTGCTTGACAATTGCTAAGGAACAACTGCTTTATGCAAAGTAGCGTTCCCGACAGCCGGCCAATAACAGTAACATGAAGTTCAGAAGGCGTGGCAGAGTCTACTCTGCCAGTATCTGTATAAAAGGAAGTGCGCACAAGCTCTTCATTCAGGCGATAAGTCATGTTGTTATGTGTTTGACCAAAAGAGCACCGAATGTTGTAGAAGTTATTTCTGGAAATTCAGTGTGGTGTTGCAATAATCAAGTGCAAAATGTCTCTAAGACATCATTTGAGTGCTTACGGCTGGAAGCGAGTAAAAGTGTCACAACTGTAGCCACAGCAATAGGAGTTTCAAAAAGTGTCATCTCGCGATTAAAAAAGGGCGCTGAGGGTGGAAATTCTATGCAAAAGCATGCCGGTGGTCGTGATAGGAACACCACACCTCAAGAGGATCGATTTGTATCCCTAGTGTCGAAAAGGAACAGAAATGCTACTCCAAGCCAGATAACTGCAGACCTTGCAGCCGCTACCGGTACACATGTTTCTGCCAGAACCATCTCCCGACGATTAAATGCAGTTGGTCTGTATGCACGGAAGCCTGTTCGACGCATCACGCTTCAACAATGTCATCGTCGAGAAAGATTACTTTGGTGTAAGGAACAAATTGGTTGGAGTCACCAACAGTGGTCCAGAGTGATGTTCTCCGACGAATCCCGTTTCACTGTGATGAGTGATTCTGGCCACCAGTTGGTGTGGAGAGGGAGGGGAACACGTAATGCACAACAGTATGTTCATGAACGTGATCGTTATGGCCCAGGTGTGCTGGTCTGGGCAAGCATCATGCACAATGGTAAAACACCGCTTCACATCTTTGAGCGAGGCATCGTAAAATCGCAGCGGTATTGCACAGAGATTATTCTGGATTATGTTAGTCTTTTTAGGGGTGCGGTAGGTCCAGACTTTCTGTTTATGGACGACAACGCGAGACCACACACAAGTACTGAAGTATCGGACACACTAGAAGAGTGAAGATATTGTCCGTATGCAATGGCCTGATAACTCCCCGGACCTAAATCCTACAGAGCTTCCTTGGGATGCTCTTGGCAGGCATGTTTCGCAAAGAGCACACCCTCCCCGAAACGTGCAAGAATTGAAAACCGCCTTGAGAGAAGAGCGGGATAATATCCCCCAAGTACTCCTCGATAGCTTAATGGAAAGCATGCATAACAGCTGCAAAATGTGTATTAGTGTCCGAGGTAATTACGCATCGTACTGAGGTACACTTATCTGTTCCATTTTGGCAAGAAGACCCATTTTTGTGGCTGTTTGGAAAGCATCCAAGAGCCATCTTTTTTTTGTTTTTAATTTTCTTATATTTCGATGTGGCGATATCCGTTTCATTTTGCATAATAATAAGTGCACACTGTCTCTACTAAATATGTACTCAGTTTCATTTCTTCAATCAATCTATATTATTAATTATTCTGAAAAATGTAACTGTTTCTTAGCAATTGTCAAGCAGTGTATTAAAAGCGAAAACAATGGCCAACTAAAGAATCGCTAAATCCAGGGGGATTTTTTTTTTCTCGAAGCTGTAGTAGATTCTCAGAAAGTCCTTCGTCCATCTGAAAAGATAAAGCTTGCCTAAGACCAGGGCAGTGTTTTACGTATTTATGTGAGAAATTTCACTATTAATCTGAAACGAAACTAAAAGAATGATTTTTTTTTTTTTTTTTTTATTGCCCAGATATAAGATGTTTAATGTTTGGTGAAAAAATTCAGTCTAACATGAATCCAATTCAAAAAGAAGCTTGGATATCTTTGACGGTTGTAGTTGCTAAGCTTCTTAATAACAACAAGGATTCTGATTACGCTGATATAGTTAAAATTCATTTTCTCTATCCATAACTTAATTTCTTTCTTGAAAATATTGGTGCTGTCATACTTTCTCGAATGCATATAAAATGATCATAAGAGAAATTTATGACACGGAAAACGAGAAAGAAAATACAGAGATATTGATTTAAACTAACCCGTAATACTTTGTTTTAACAGTTTTTAAGTCCCGCAGTGGACCAGTCGGTAGAAGCTCGGTTATCGGAGAACACCTAAAGTGAAGCAACATTGACTGAGATCAGTGTTTGGGAGGGTGACTCGCGCGGCTGGTTGCTGCGGTCTGTGTACGCTAACGGGAGCTGCTGCACGTTAAATAGGTCGTGGTTCCAATGCCCTCCAAGTGAAACAATATCTCTGGGGGTGCCAATCCCAGGTGACGGTCTCTCATCTGGGAGCTGGTTCAAAAAATGAAGTGACCTTTCAAAGGGGCGAAAAATCGAACTCCTGCCTACAAAGGCCCACTTAGCCTCAGGAGCAGCGTACCCATTCTTCCTCGCCTTACGCAAGGACACGACAACAACAAAAATAACAGTTTTTAAGCGTTTTGTACTAAAAAGTACAGACTATTTTAGTTTTTTTAATATTTTCAATAACTGTATAGTATTTTACTTCATCTCCCTCTTGAAATCTATCATTCAGTGTTTTGTTTTTTTCCAGTATGAGGTTACATATTGTGAAAAAGTGGTGGGTGATGCAAGAAAAATTATTTAGTTTTAGAACCAATTTTACAAAATACTGCAAATTTAATATAAATTTTTAAAAAGTTTCTCGGGCCTGTGTTATATAGAAGTTTTTCTACGAAAAGTAAAGGATAAGAACGTTTTTTTTTTTTCTTTTTTTTTTTTTGCATAGGGTCTAACAGAAATATATTTTTCTACGAACATAGGCCGTCATAATTAGTCCGAAAGAGATTGGTCTTGTAATTTAGTTCATTAAAGAGACGATGGGTGATTTTTAGCTTCTAAAGAGGGTTGATTATAATGTTTTCCTTTTTAAAAAAGTTTCAGAATTGATTAGCTCTAACGACGGCATTGTCCAAAGTGAAAACGAGGTGACAAAAAAATCCAGACTAGGAGTATCGCAGATGTTTCGTCTCTAAACCGGGGCTACATTGAAATTTGATTTTTGAAATGAACAAAAACAACTCTTAGTTTGCTAAAGAGGGAATGACTACTTCTGCTTTTGAAAGTAAAAAAAGGGAAAAAATTTAATGTCTAGAAAATATTTTAAGAATAATCTTTAAAAATTTATATTATATAAAAAATATATATCGTTTGCAAGAACGGATTAAAAACATGTATCTACTTAAAATATAATTATTAAATGTTTAAAATGCTTGCTTTCTAGTATGAATATAGCATTTGGGGTCTATACAGCCATCATTACAACTCATTTCAAAATAATTTTCTTGTAGGCTTCTATGAAATAATCTTACATTAAATATTACTGTACGTGAAAGCATTTCCTACCCTTATGATTTAATTATCAAAACCGTTCTACAATGACTCTTACAAAACCAAATTCAATAAATACTAGAATTAACCCAGAAGACAACCCAAATAGTTGAAATGAATTCTCGGAAATGGAAATATAGTTAGGAAACATTTTCAATTTTAGAATGAACTCCTTTAACTAAACAATGATATGGTTAAAGACTTTCTCAACTATTAATATCCTAGATGGATTGCGGAATTTATATGGTATTTTGTTTTATATTTTAATTTTCCACAAAGGGAATTAAAATCACATTAATTCCTTATAATTGCATGTTTGAAATATCTGCACTCAAATAAACTGAAATTTAAATATTAGGTTTGGAGAAAAGACGAGGTGTCCTTTTTACCCATAGTATGAATGTTTTGTTTAAAATCTGCAGTGTTTGCTCTAAATGTTTAAACTAAACTAACATGGATATCGCGTAGTATTTCAACCTAGTGAACTTGCTTTATTATAAATTCAAAATCTTTTATTGGCAAAAGAATAACGTATGTTAGACTTTTGTTCATAATAAATTCCGTTGTAAGCTTTTTCCATGCTTTCATTAAGTATGCCAAAAGTACCGCGACACAAAATATAGGATGGTGTTTATTTATGGTTACGAAAGAAAGTATTCTTTCATTGTGAATTTCGAGTACATACATGTGTATATAAATAAGTTTGCATTTTTCTAATGGTTTCTTCTGTTTTTCGGGATGTTATCTATTTTGATAAATATATTGGAAATTTTTAGTCTATTTTTCAGGAAGAAAAATTCTTAAAATGTTTCAAAAAATATCTAGAAAAAAATCATAAAATGAAATTAATTCAACAAATGTATCAAAATAAATTAAAACTACGATTATGAGATGGAAAGAAAAACTTTTCTGTATTTGAACAAAATTTTTTGTTCGGAAGATCTTTCCCAGGCCATCTCGTTTTCATGTGCTTCTTTTTAGCCTACTTTCCCGTAGTACTAAGAAAAAAAAAGCATGAAAGAAGGCCTAATGTACTCGCGAAAATATTGTTAAAAATAAAGAAAAATAAAAAAATAAGTAAAGTAAAGTAGGGTTTTAAGATGGAGGGAAATGTGTGTCTGTCGGTCTTTCTGTCTGTTGTTGTCTGTCTGTCCGCCCCCGCCCCCCCCCCCCTCTCAATAACTTTTGAGGGAATTGTCCAATTCGAAAGATTTTTGTTTTCTTGCATTCGAAAGGTCTTGGAGAGAACATCTCATTTCTATGCTTTTTATTATTTTTTTTTTTTATTTGAACAATTTTTCGCTTAATTTTAAACAGTTCAAAATATCTTATTAGCGCACATGGGGAAATATGAAACAATCCATGAACATTGCATCCAAGTTCCTCTGAATAAGCTTATTGGAAGGAGTTTTCGACGTGAAATATTTTTTTATTTGAACAACGAGGGAAATTTCAATCCTATATAAATCCTGATCTAACAGACTGTTTTGCTTGGACAATTTTTATCGGAAGGATCTTATCACCGAGAACATGTACACATACCAAGTTTATCCAGAATTAAACGAGCCAATACTTTCATGAAATTTTATGATCTGGATTTTTAATGATATGTCTGAATGAAAGAATGAATACATAAATAAATGAGGTAAAGAAGGAATTAATGAATGAATGAATACGGTATATTTGAAGTAATAAAGCTAAAGGAGAAAGAGACAGAGAGCTGCATCATATTTTTGATGTTGGCGTACACAGGAAAGTAGTCTCGTGTAGTTCTAGATGGAACTTCTTGTTTATTTGAATGATTTTTCTATTAATTTTGAGCAGTTCATAAAATTTGAAACATACGGAGAATTTCAATCGAACAATTCTGATTCATGAAGTGGAATACTTACTAATGATTTCGGTACTTTAAGAAAATATTTTGACATTCATTTTTTTTAATATTAGCTCACGAGAGCAATTCAATCCAGGTAACCGAAAAAAGCACACAATGTTTTTATTACACTGTCTTTTTTTATTTCGACCAAAAACTCGCAATTGCAGAGGTCTTGAACGCCTTTAGCTTTTTTTTAACATACAAATGTAGTTAAAGTTACGAATAAAAATCAAAATAAATTTCAAGCACTTACCGTTAAAAAATGTAAGAGGTTAATTAATTGAGCGTCTCTGGTTCAGGAAAGGTCAAAATTCTTTATATTTTGTGCAAAACCAGAAGTTCGTTAAAAGCAAGCCTTCGTTAAACAAGCCTTCTTCTTCGTAAGCAATGATTGCAATCATTTCTATCATCAGATCCGCTTTTCTCTCTACTGGCATTAATAAATGCTTTCAAGGACATTACTAGGCTCAGTGGAAGTATTTCCCGAGCATAAATTTTGTAAATTATGTTAAATCTAACCATTCCTAGAAGGGTTTCATTGAAGCAATCTATAATTATCTATTACAGTAAAACCCCGAAATACCGCGCCTCAGTATACCGCGGAATCTGATATAACGCGATTACGATCTTGTTCCCCGACGTTTAAACCACCCTTTAACGTTAAAAATCACCCTTTGTATTCCAGAATGTTTGAAATTTTTTGAAAATTAAACGTATTTCGTAATCCGAGTGAGTGTATAAAGGCTTAAAACATTGTTTAATTAAAAAGTGCTTTCCCCCTTCCACACAAATGTAATTTTTTATTAGAATCTCTCTCCCTTCATAATCCCATGTTGATAGCGTAACAATATTTTTAAGCCCACATTTTCTCAGAACACAATTGTTTTTGTTGGGGTTGATATGGTTTTAGCTTAGGAGCCTCAAAGAGCAGAAAAATTTAATTTGAGTTACCTATCACTCGATAGACTAACTGATCAGTTGAAAAGTATGCTTCTTGCACAACAATAATAGAAACATTCATACAATAGAAAAAGAAGTTACGAATAACTGATAAAGTTAAATGTGGTCCAATAAGAGCGAGTATATTTCGTGAATATGGTTCCGCGGTACAGTTTCACTACACCGTGGTTATGTTATAACGCGAGTGCCAAACATGTTCCCCGACACCCGCGCTTTAACGGGGTTTTACTGTACTTCAAAATGCATAATTGATTTGCTATGTCAGGCATGTATGCTAATGCATATATACTAATTTTCAATAATATTTATTTATTGTATATTTGTATTCAGTTATAAAATAAAAGCAACTGAAAGCTATGACTTCATTGCAAAAATGTTTGGGTATTTTATAAGCGGAATATTGACAAAGGAAAATATTGGAAACTTTACTTAAATTTCTTCTTTAGAAGGTATTTTTATTTAAATCGAATTTTTTGAATAAAAATTTTGTATCATTTACAAATGAGAAGTTTGTCTGGTTCTGACACCGAACAAAAATAGATGTTTACGAATTGTGAGAAGAAATTAAAACTTGACGGTGTTTTCACACCAAAAACGTCAAAGACAATATTCCGGTCTTTCCTCATCTGCGCAACCGCAGAGATATTTTTGAAGGCAAAAATAGGCCTTCCGCTTGCGTAGATCAGAAAAGACCGGAATATTGTCTTTGTCGCCTTGTGTGAAAGCAACCTGCGACGTCTGGTGACTAAACTGCACTAGGAAACTGTCTTTCCAGCAGCAACAAAAATCTCATGTATTCTTTCTACCAGCTGAGACGAAAGTACTTGAGGCAAAGATAAGAGTAATATCGAAACTGATAACGTTAGACGCAGCAATGCTGCTCGAACTGATAATATTTAGATAATCTTGATGCATAATTAGTCTTTGCACAGCACTCTGGAAAGCTCATTTTCCTTTCCATCTACTTTTAAAATAAAATTTACATAAAATGTAACCAACAAGATGGTACACATTTAAATAGGAAATATATCACTTAAGGCGAGAAAAATTGTGCATAGGATATTTGGTTACCCTACAATACACATTTAACTCTAACGAATTCTCTCTGGGCCTTTTTTAGGAGGTTACAATCATCCTTTGTACAACTGAAATACTTTGATTCTGCTTACATTAAAAACATAACTTAAGGCATTATGAAAGTAAATTTGAAGTTCTCGCTCATTTGTAAGACTTTTGGAGTTGGTTTTTTTTTCTGAGAAGGATATTTTGTTGCAAATTATATTTCCGAAATATTAATAATAATAATCATCATATTGTTATTTTGCTTGTTATTGTTGCATTTTTATCGTTATCTAATAATGTTTAAGGAAGTAATTATATAAGTTATATTATTAAAAGGACATAGTCGCTAAAAAAAGAAAACTTAAAGAAAATGCTAATTTTCAGAAACTTTTTCATTTTTTAAAAAGAAAACTAATTTTCATATAATTGTACAAACATATTTTTGATTTGGACTTCTAGGGGGGAGGGGGGGAAATGGATCTTGTTTTAATCGTTTTTCACGTGCCAAACATGTTTTCAACACAATTTTTGAATACAATGATTCATTTTGCTGAAAATAATTAGGTTTCTAATTAAAAAAATATTGTTTTCAAATCTTGTAATGAGATATTTTGCAAGTAGAGTTTATTGGCAGCTGAAAATATTTAATTAAATTCGCTTATAGTTCCAAATATTCAGTTCAATTTTGTTTATCATTCCAAATACTCTAGCTCTATCAAATTGCGTTTATGTAACAATTTTAGTTAAACGCCTTCATATCTTGTTTTTAAAATCTGATTGTGTCATGTTTTCAAACACTAATATAATTTTTTTTTTAGTTTAGAACACCTAACTCATAATTTTATTAGTGGTTAAAATATTTTTTTTTAACTTAGTTATACAGCAAATAAGTAACAAATTTATTGAAGTCATTAATACTGAATGTACATAAAAAATTGTAATTATTTTTTTATATTTTTATTTATTAATATTGAATAATAGTTATCGGTATCAGCTTGATAATTTCTTGTCTCATTGTTTAGAAACAGCAGAAACTTCACAAAATCGAAATAAATAAATATAAGACAGTCAGCACGTCTGAGCCTTATGTCACACTAGCTGACATGCCCGGCTTTGCACGGGATAATATTGCATCATTCGCAGGCTAAGTGACGCATGTCCAAAAATTCTGTTGTAAATATATAAGGAATTATTTTCTTAAAAAATCCAAGAGTAGGAGATGGGCAACAAACCTTAAAAACCTTAGGGGCCGTTCATTACTGACGTCACGCTTTTATCCCATATATTTGACACCCCCTTCCCCCTTTGTCACAATATGTCACACTTCAGCAGACCCCCCCCCCTTTGTCACGCATCACGCTATGTTGCATAATGCATGATGTCACACTTCTTGTTAGTCCCTCCCCTCCCCTTGTCATACTTTGTCACAATCTCCCGAACCCCCCTCCTCCCATTGAAGCGTGACATCATTTATGAATGATCCCTTATTTAAACAGTGAAAATCATTAAAAAACACGATTTCATTAAAACGAACAGCCTAGAAAAATTCATTTTAGACCAAGAATAATAGTCCATAAAAATCCACATTAAAATGCCAACAACAGTTCATAAAATTCCCATTAGAGTAATTGCAACAGTAACTGAAATGCGCACATGCAGCGACATAATTGTGCCAAAATGATATCAAGAGAGATATCGTAATTAGAATATCTAGAACAATACATCCAAAAATTCCCATCAGAATAAGAGCTGTATTCTGTTTTAAAATGTCCATCAGATGAATCACAGCTGTCCCTGAATATTTCTGCTACAATAAAGAAAAAAATCCTTAAATCCCCCTATTTCAATAAAGACAACTATTCCTAAACATTCCTTAATAGAATACGGACATTAGTCTCAAAAAATTTCCATAACAATAAAGACGTCAGTGACTAAAAATACCCATTAGAATACTGATCTTCAAGAGCTACTGTTCCTAAAATTACCAACACTCCATCTCAAATTCCCCATCAAAAAAAGAACAGTTCCTATAAATCCCGCTTGCAAAATCGTCAAAGGATTTCCTGAAAATTCAATTAAATAGCACTTTCATAAAATTCGGATAAAAACGGAAGAAAGGAAAGCATATTTCCAAAGGCATATGCACATTTAAGTTAGAAAATTTTTAGTAGTGAACCAATCCTGACGTGTGAAATTTAAGTTGATATACTAAATCGCCAAAAAACAAAGAAGAATCAACCTCAAGAAGTAATTAAAAATCGTCTGCATTATGCTAAAAAATGAAATGAATTTTTAGAATTTGTTTCATTCATTAAACGGCATAAATAAAGATAAAATAGCATTTCCGAAACATATTTATAAAAGGATTGTTAAACTTTAATTAGAGGTTTTTATTATTTAGCACGAAGAGGGGGGAGGGGCACAACAGATGGCTGTATTTTAATATTGCATTGGACAATGCAATCCCATTTATTCTCTATGTTATTTGTGATAGTTAGATATTCCAAAACCAGTGTATTGATGGTTAATTAATGAACAATAATAGATCCATAAGACATGAGAATATGATCTTGCAGTTAATATTCGTTAAATACTTTTAGCATTTAAATATTTAAAGAAAATAACGGAAAAAGTACCGGCAGCAAGTTGCCGGAACCATTCCGTTTCCGATAATATTTTCCTGAGACTTGACAGAAGTTCAATTTCCTTTTACTCCGTTGATCCTTTTAAATACAGCAACCGTAAAACGGAAAAGTTCCATTCTCGTATTTTCAGGATCGTGATATTTCCGTTTTTGGAAGGAAAAACCATGTTTTGAAGCACTACGGAAATCTTCCATTAAAGTCAGTCAAAAAACAATCTGAAAATTCAGGGGTTTTTTTTGACAGTTCTATGATGTTTTTAGATGTAATCTGTTTCCTAACGCCAAAATTAAATATCCGTAAAGCAAATTAATTACTTAATTCTAGTGTAAAGGAAATATGGGAAGATTACGAAGTTTTAAGTAAAACGTAAGCATTTATATGTACAAAAATTAATGTAACAAGCTCTTACAGACGACAATCCTATTATCCGCAATCTAAAATGACCTCGAAATTCAGAGTAAACAACCTGAAAATGTAGATTTTCCTCTAAAACCTAACTAATGAAACAGTAACAGGAAACAGCTAAAAATTTACGTAAAAACTCAAACAGGCTTATAAATATGAAAAAAAGTCCAATAGTAATGAAAAACGCGGATATTGGGAAAATGAATGCTTATCATTGTGAGGGATATGCACCTGTTTCACGTCCCACATGTGCATGAAACACCTGTTTGGTTCGCACAACAACTAATGTTTTCATCATTTTGAACTTCCCTATTTTCCTTGCATTAGCGTTATCTGTTGTATTAGCTTTTTATATTTTTTGTTTGCATATATTCACCAATTGTTCAAAAATGGATTTTTATTTACTTTTATGTGTTTCTTTAAGAGTAATTAACGGGACAATTGTTTTTAGAGAGCACAATGAATTTTGTTTCATACGAGTTAAGTTAACCTTTATGAAGAACAAGCATGATAATTAATTACATTGTTCGTTTTCAAGGTTACTAAAATAAAAACTGCAAAGTGGAAAATGAAAAAGTAATTTTTCACGAAAATTAAAAATATTGCACTTGTTGAAAATGAAAAAACGCGAAGACGCACTTGAAGTTAGTGCTGCTATTGTCTTTAGAACATAGTTTCTATATTTCGTTAGAAAAAAATATTCTTTTTTTTTTTTCAGGGTAAAGAATCATACTTTTGATAGTGTTATTCGTCTTCAAAGTCACAGATAAAATTTATATTATAAAAACTTAAAACTAGAAAACAGATTTTTTTTTTTTGTTTTTGATAAAACTGAAAATTGTATAATCCAATCATAAGAGCTATAGTAAATGAATTTTTGAGCTTAGTGTGTGCATTCTTTAGCATAAAAAATAGATCCTTTGTTTGAACAAGTCACAAGTATTTCTCAAATAATTAAAACAAATTACACAGCCAAAAATCATGCTTTTGAAGATGCTCTTTTAATCCACCTTTAAAATTTATCTCACTAAACAGAAAGTTAAAAATTGTAAAATTAATAACATTTTATAATGTAAAAAAAGATTTAAGCAGACCTTTTAAGGATGCCTTAACCCTCTAATGCCCAAGTTTCGTTATCGGTGTACGCCTTGAGGCGGAGTTGGGAATTAGAGGATTAAATAATATTTTTTGTTTCGAATTTTGTTTTTAATTTTGTAAATAAGTTAACGGATTTGTTTTACCACTTAGTATTGTTTGAAAATATATACACTAGTTTAAAATAATTATAAAACAATTTGCAATACATAAATTGCGATTTTAACCAATATAGATTATATTTCAGTAGCATGAATATGGATGCTCAAATTTGTCAATATTTTTGTATACCTCTTTGCAAATCCGCATTTTCATATTACACTTTGGATTTTTGAAATTGAAGCACTGAATAAGCCCTTCCACGTGTTCTTTACAATAATTATCAATAATTTTAGTTAGTTGAAATTTTAAGGTTTGCTACGAATCTAAACTACTAGTAATTCGTTTGCCGTCCCACCAGGGCTGGATTAAGACCCTTAGATGCCCTCAAAAATCGGTTCCCTCCATACATTTCGTATTTAAAATGCATACAATAAAACATTTAAAGACAAATTTTACAGATATTTGAAAATCAAACTTTGAACAAAATAAACATTTATTTCTTCTATCTTAATTACATTTGGCCTTGAACAACACTCTTCTACTAATTTTACCTGTAAAGTCTCTGATTAAATTTTCCTAAACGATTCTGCCTCGGGATGATAAAAAAAATGTATGCTTGTGACGCCATTTAACAGATATTTTTCTCACTTGCGCTGTTTTAAACATGCAAATAAAAACGGAATAAGCATGCACTTTTTTTGCAGGATAAACATGATGAGATAAGACAATGTTTTATGTAAGTAGAGCTTGTTCATTTTACCCTGACATTTGAAAATTCTTACGAATTTAACTAGTTTCGCTATTTAAATAGACAAGAAAATTTTTCTGAGGTGCCCTAATCAAATGTTTATTTTGCTTAAGAATTAGTCCAGTACTACTACATGGATAAAAGAGTTCGTTTTCCTAAAGAAAATATTCCGGAATTTAGTTAGGATCATTTTAAAGTGTCGTCATGAATTTGGCAAAATATTTTACTATCATAAAAATTTTCCTGTCTGGAGTTTGTCACTTTAAAACCCTTTTTATAGAAGAAAACGTCAAACATTTTAAATTTTATGAATATTTTGTTGAACGTGCAAACGCAAGTACAAAAATTAAAAGTTAAAATTTATTAAAAATAAATAAGTCTCTATAATGAATAATCAATATAGGAATATCACAATGCTTGAAAAAATTGCAATATTCTTAGTAAAAAGAAAAAATGAACTATAATTTCTACGGCTGTGCTCGGGCTATGGCTGTGCTATACTAAAAAAAATTCTCTCAGAAAGGTATTTTTTTTTTTTTTTTTGGTGTTGTCGTTGTTGGCTATTGTTTTATTGGAAATTAAGAAGCTTACTGTTAATTTTGAACACTCTTATACTATTCTATATTCTATGCTGAACCGCTTCAGACCATTTCTTAGAAATACATACGTTTAATTTAGTTTTAAAAGTTTTAATAGTGATAAATTAGCGACAGTAGTCACATGACTCTCGCTAACTTCCCACTTTTGTAGTTCTCGTCGTTTCAAATAGCTCTTGTAGTATCATTATGAAGTCATATAAAGACTTTTTTTTTTCTTAAATGTAATTCCTGTTTTATCTCATTTTTCTGTGTTATTTTAATCTCTCTTTTAGGTTTTTGTAATAACTAATTTTAATAGCTGTTTGAAAATGTAATTAAATATCGATCTACCTAATATTTACTTATCAAAATATTACTTTAATTTGCTACATCAAATATTTCATTTTCCAATGGGATTTCGCGCTAATATGATGAAATCTAAGAATTCAAATCATTACCATCCCCCAAACAAAGATGGAGAAACTCTAAAAGATAAATTAAATCTATTACTTTGATGAAATGTTTAAAATGCATTGATTGAAGATAACTTCAGGATTTCTAATTTTGTCCTTCGGAAGTCAAAAATTAAAAATTCGAAGAATTTGAGAAAAAGCCAATTTGTTATGTTTTGAAAACATTACTAATTAAATTTAGATTATTTTCATAAGAAAAGATTATTCAAACACACTCATTTTGAGTAATAAATGAAGACATCTTTCCTCCGAATCTGAAAAACTTTAGTTTGAAATACTGTTGTACCGGCTGAAAATACAGAAATTTAATTAAAAATATATCTTTAGTTAATTAACTCAATGAAAAGGATTATGATTTTTTTTCTTTTAAAACTCTTAAGTTTTTTTTTTCAATTTCTGAGTTCTCGCATATTTCCTCCCACTCTCTCTTCATATCATGGTATAATGGCACTTTACTTCATATCTTAATCATTGCCTTGCGCATATGCAAAATGTTTTTTTCTCTTTTTTTTAACAAGACCTTTTTAAAATATTATTTCTTCGGAGCGTGTATAAAATGGTAAATGATAGTTATGAAACACTTAACACCATTTTAATAAGTTTTTTAGTTAAGCAAATGATTTTAACATTCTTTTCAAACTAGCTTTTTGTATAAAAAATAACACAGTAGGGTAAATGCATAAAATTTAGATACAGTAATATATTTGTTTTTGAGCCTGAATATAATTTTGTATATGATATAATTTTGTATTTTGTACGAAGTTGCATTTTAATTTAATGAAACACATCTGAAATAGATTTTACTTTGTCAAGTTTCCCAGTACTTATTTGCATAAACTATAAAACTCATATCATTGACTGGTTTAATAAGGATTGTTCTCTTATTATTTACTCCAAATGACTCGTTTTTTTTTCTATAATCGAACCTATCTTAAATGCAAAATAATTAGGGTTTATTTTCTCTTCAGTTCGTTGAACGTGTTAGAATATTAGTTACCAAATGCTGGTTGCAGTTACAGTTTTTTTTTTTTTTTTTTCATTTTTTATTGGAAGGTTGAAGTAAAATTTTAACAGTGTATAAGTTTAATTTGTCTGTAAAATGACTTTAGATAGTTTCAAAGATATAAGTGTAATTGAAATGATTATAAGTGTAAAGTTAAAATGACGATTAGAACATTGGAGAAACGTATCTATAATGGTTAACAGTGCAGCTTCGAAATCTAGAGCTGAAATTTTTCTTATCAGGTCAAAATGTGTTGGAATCTTCAAACAATCACTAATAAAAATTTTACTAATTAAATTAAGTGTATGTTAATGCATGTTAATGAGCTGGCAAAAGTACAGTGCAATCATGGTTTGTACAGATTTTTTTCATAAAGAAAAGAAAAACTAAAGCAGTTTAACGATTTCAACTTTTATGGAAGTCAGTTAACTATTATAAAAGTTCAGTAATTATCAAGATTGAAGGAAACACCACTTCATTTGAGATTTAAAAGATCTACGCTGCTCCTAAACATTTTAGTAAAAGAAAAGTTCTTAACTAAGTATGAAGAGTTGAATTTTAGGGAAATTTCATTGGATCTATTATAACTTGTAATTTTCAACTGCTCCTAAAAAAGGTTCGCCATGCAAATACTGTTACACTATTTTCCTTATTATTAGTCGTGGTCATTTCTTTAAAAACAATGATAAAAGGAATATTTTTAGAAAGAAAAAAGAAGCACACACTCACAGTGTGAAATATGTACGCTTGCTAAACATTTAAAAAATAAATTAAGCATCGATTCAACTTCTGATTTTGGAACTTAATACTAATAAACTTATCCAAAGAAATGTCTGCATAAAATTAAATATTTATAAGATGTTTATGAAAAAATTTTGTAAAACAAAAGCTACTAATACAGTTTGTTGCATGTCATGTTTAAATACGCAAACAAATGTTTCTATAAAATTAAATAATTTTTTTTTTCCAATTCGTTAGTAATAAGTGAATAAGAATTAATACTCAAATGTTCAATTTGTTTGTAATAAGTTGTAAAGGGTTAATATTCAAAAGTTAAGTTTGTTCAGTGTGAATACTATGTACCTTCATGGAAATACTTGCGGGATCATCGAAGTTTTCCTTTAATAACTTCATTACTTAATTCAGCCAAATTTCTACTAACTAATGTTCTTATTCAATTAACAAGAAGTTCCGTCTAGAACTACACGAGTCTAAGTTCCCCTATACACAATATTACAATCTAACTATCTCTCTTTCTCATTTTGCCTTAGTTGTTAATTACTTCAAACATACGTTTTTTAGCAGTTAATACATATTCATTTACTCATGCATTCATTCACTCATTTATTCATTCATTCATTCAAAAATACCTTTAAAAATCCAGACCATAAAGTTCCGTGGAAAATAGGCTCGTATAGTTCTTTATGAATTTCGTATCTGTGAAAGTTCTACGTCATTAGATCCTTCCGGCAAAGTTAGTTACAAGAAAATCCGTCAGTTAGATCAGGATTTATGTATGATTGAAATTCCCCCGTAGGCGCTAATGTTAAATGTTTTGAACTGCTAAAAATTGAACACAAAATATTCAAATCAAAAAATATTTCATGTCTAGAACTTCTTCTAATAAGCTTTTTTTTAAGTAACTTGGATCTTATATGCTGGGTCTAGATAATTTGCTTCATATTTCCCCATAGGCGCTAATGTTACATTTTTCGCACTGTTCAAAATTGCACCAAAAATTATTCAAATTCAAAAATAAAATATGGAAATGAGAAGTTCGCACGAAAATCTTTCAAACACATTTTTTTTTTTCAAATTGGACAATCCCCAGAAAAGTTATTGGCGGTACCGGACGAACCGGCAAACCGACACAGACACATTTTTCCAATCTCAAAGCCCTACTTTCAATTTTTCTTTTTTTTTTTTTTTTTTTTAAGCTAATTTATTTTCGAATTTTTTTTTTTTTCATCTATAATGATAATTTTAAGATACGCTAAGCCCTCTTTTATACTTTTTCGTTTTTTTTTTCTGAAACTTTTACTGAAAAGTAGGCTAAAAATGAATGAATCTATTTCAGCTGATAGTTAATGTTATTAATATTTTTATTTTAAAAATCGTAGATAAACGTATTCAGTAAACTTACCAATGCATAGATTTTCGTTCTCAGATTTTGCTTTTCCGAAATTGCAATTAGATTAAATTTATATTTATTAATAATAAAAAAGACTAAGTTAAAAGTACAGAATATATCCATTACCGTTATACATGAGAAGGGAATTTATTATTCTTCAAATATTTCAAAAACTTTTTTCCTTTGAAATAATAGATTCTCATTTTGAAATCGCCTTATATTAGGAAGAAAAAGTAGGAAGTTAATTGAAAATGTCAACCTAACTTTGCATTAATTAATAGTATGAAAAGAGTTTTGAATCTGCCTTATCTTCTTAATTTTATGGGTTGTTCACACATTCAGAGCTAAAAAATCTTTCTCAATCTCTGGCTTTTTCTTCTGATGATAGCACATGGGTTTCTGCTTTCGTTGACTTTTTCATCGATCCCATTATAAATTCTCAGTAAATTTTAAGCGTCCCCAAAAGTTGACGATAATACAATGAAATTGAAGATTATTTAAAGCGAAATATCATTCTTAAAGTGATTATTTTTGTTATGACTTTGCACTTTTTGCGAATTAAATATTAAAAGTTCATTTCATGCGGAATGGTATTTGATAATGTTGTTTTTGAAAGTTTTTCAGGATTTAAGTGTATTTAGTACTTCTCCCATTTCTTTTTTGCATTGGCATGGAACTTTTAGCCCTTTATAAGAGTACATTTAAATAGTTCAGATATTTATTCATTCTTATTTTTATGTGGAAGAAAAGAGAGACTATTTAACAAAAGCAAAAAAATGTGAATCTTTTGTAAGTTTTCTGAATGAAAATAATAGCTAGTAAGTTTACTGCATATCAAATAATATTAACATAATGAAACCAAAACATTTAAATAAAACTCAACTCAGCGACGCCACAGGGGCCAAAGCCTTGCTGTGCCCTCCCAGCTTTCGAGACCAAGGGCCCTGGGGTGCAGAAGCAAATGTTCGGATCAAGTGGTCGGCCTGACGTGAAACCCTCAGTGTTTAGCTCCCAAGTATGTTCGGCCCTCATTTTATCGACCCCGTACTGATTGAAGGTTGAGTCGACCCTGTCCAGCCCGGAAATCGAACCCCGGGCCAGTGGCTAGAGGTAACACGGAAGGCTACCACTTAGCTTTAAGCACTTTATAACGCTTGTGGATTTTATCGAAATTTATTTGTTTTAAATATTATTTATTCATTTATGAACTACTTTTTTGTATTAAGTAGTATAATTCAGTTTTGCTGCAGAATATTTTGATTTATTTAAACCAATATAAATCTTCTCAAACTTAATTTTTTCCTAGTTTCCTTACACACTCACGTGTTCATCGAAGGATAAGGTTTATTTGCTCTTACATCAAAACTCTTCATTGCAGAATGTCACCTGTCATTTGTTATTGCTTCCCCGCATCTTTATTGATATTTTTACACGATCTGCCAGTGAATTAACAAATTTTTTGCAAGTTTACTTAAAATGTTCGTCATAACACCGAACGTTAGTTTACTCAAAAATCCTAGTACGATACTTTTTGCGATGCTTCTGATTACCAATTACTCGAAGGTTTTCTATTGGAATATGTCATACGAGTTACCTGGCCAGTCCAAGACGTTTAAGAATCGTTCCGTGAGGAGTTACGACATTTTGTTTTGACGTTTATCTTGAATGAAGAAAAAGTCACTCAAAAGCACACTGTTCAAGCTGTTCAACATTCTGCAGAGTAAATGTTTTTGAGATGCTTTTTCTGCTATAACCCTTTTTAGTGGACACCAATAAAGAGGGTGATAAGTGTAGCAAAAGTTACCGAAATACTTGGAACATAGCTTCAGGAAACGCACCGTGATGGTACCACTGTGTTCCAGTTAGACATAGCGCCATGCCAATCATCAAGGATGATGAAGAATTTCTTCTTTTAAGAAGGTCTAAATTTCTTGGAGTGGCCAAGTAATGCACCTAACATAGCTCAAATAGAAAGTTCTTGACCAATCTATAATCAGATGCTTGGCAGAAAAAAATATGTTGCGAATGAAGATATTACTCATGCTTTACTCATCATTTGCTTCGATGACACTTCGTCCACGGCGTCATCGAAGCATACAGAGACAAGGTCAGTCTTTAAACATATGAATTATTAAAGTTTTACAATTATATGCGTTGGCAATAGTTATGTTAGAAAACTTGCTTTATACGACGCAATACCCAAAAAAAAATTCCTCCAAATAACCTGTACGTATCTTTATTTTATTTTTATAAAGAATGCATATTATAATTCTTTTCCTCTTAAAGGTATTTTAAGAAACTGCTTTTCCTGTACTTGCTTAAGTTTCAGAATTTTCTCAGATATTTCATTATGCTTGTTAAATTTATGGCTATTTTGGGATTTTCTTGGATACAAGAAACTCCCTCTGATAGATTTTTTTTCTTCCACAGTTAAAAGCCGCCCATATTAATATCATATAGGAATCTCTTCATTTTTTTTTTCTGCTTTTGTAGCTTTTTAAATAATATCTTAACATTCAAAACCATATGATGTTTTATAAAACTTTAACATATTTCAAAAGGTTTATCATGAATACCTGTCATATTTTGTATGAACTTATTGAATGACTGGTGAAAAACGTAACCGAATGTCTTTTGTGAACAACGTTTTTTGTTTGGCTCGTAGCTCATTATTATAGCCCATTAAAAAGCATAATTTTGTTCCTCTCTAACTTTTTAGGCTATAAAGTAGCAAAACAAAACAAAAACGCAAAATCGCTAGAGAGACTTGAAAAAAGTCTTTCAGTAGCTAATAAAAATCATTACCGCAATTTAAGAAAAAAATCCCCATAGTTTCAGAAATCCTATCAATGACCAAATGAAAACAAGGTCAGGGGTATTTTTAATTAAATTTATGGTTTGGGGAATAAAGGCACCTTTAAATTAGAAATCTGAATACTCAGGTAAAACATGTTTTCTTAAGACATAAAATTAATTCTCCCATCATGGGAAGCTGGATTCAATGAACTATGTTTAAAAACAAATTATAGCAATTTCACTTATAATTTTAACATGTTTATTTCATTTAGAATGAGGTGAAAAAATATTTTTTTAGTAATTGATATATATATGCTCCAAAAAAAGAGAGAGGGAGGAATGAATGAATCTTGTAGCTCAAACTTGGGAGAAAAGTGAAAGCTTTCATTTGAGAAAATCACGGGGTCGCAAATCAGATAGTTCCTTTACTTCAAGCCAATGTAAATATTTTCGTCAATTTTCAAGAGTACAAGTTTTTAAGGAGACTTTTAAAACTAAAACTACAAGAATCACTATTTTGAAGGTTTTATATTAATTTATTTAACTTTTAGTTTTATCCAGGATGTTCATAATTTGTTTTGATCTTGTGTTGGAGGTAATAAATACTACAAATCAAACCAAGCAGTTTCTATGCAGAGTGAATAGCAATCCACAAATTCGAGTAGAAGCCGTCTCGTTGAACTGAAGGGTTTTTCGCTTTGACACAAAAGAAATGGTGTCACACAGCCACCGGACCTCATTCTTAAAGATTTCTGGTACTGTTTATATCTTCTTTGTTTAAAAGAAAATTTATACAGCCAAAAGTCATCCATAGCTTTCTCGAACGAAAACGTATTTCTTGCAGTCAATGGAACATTCATTGTCATTCGTTGGAACAAGACATAACTCGGAAGAGACTCCATTGAGATATTCTGGAAATGTGGTTCTTCTACGACAAATATTATATCATAAGAGACAACTTGCTCTTTCTAGACATATTTTGACGTTACTGTTTTTTAGCAGTTGGAGTGAGAGTAATATTTGCTATAGAATCTAGATTAGAATACTAACCTAGATTCTATAGCAAATATTGTTTGATCCGACTACATTGTTAGGTACTCCCAACGATCTTGGAACCCGGGGTTTCTTTTAGCTGGCTTCTGGACTGACCTAGAATGCCTTGAATATCAAAGTAAAGGCAATGTCGGCAATTTTCCTTTGAAATGCACTGCATATTTCATACAGATTAGAGAGCCGTGATTGTATAAAACTCCGGACAAAAGCCGCAACCGCGATTGCGCACTAAGATAAATCTCCGCTCTTGTCGCCTATCTGATATTCAAGGCATTTTAGATTGATTGACCTAGCCTAGTGTCTGATATAATTTTCCTATAGACTTCATACCATAGCGTTTGTATGGTATGAAATCTAGGGGTTCCTAATTAGAGGACCAAGAATTGATGATATTTGATGTTCTAACATGCTGGCTGATAAGAAAGTACTTCGGAAGAGTTTTTGCACCATCTAAGACTTAAGAATTTAGCTCCTTTTTAGTGTTATAATGCACCCGTAGGATGTTACACCGATGATTATATTTATGAAACTTTGTATAAGCTCCAAACATTATCCTGCTAGAATATAATGCAGAAGTAGATTAATATTATAGCAAAGTTCTAGCAACATAACATGAAATCTTATAAACTTATTAAAGACCGTCCATAAATGATGTCACTCTTTCTTTCCCCATATTTGACCCCCTTTGTCACAAAATGTCACACTTCAACATAGCCCCCTCCTCCCTTTGTCACATGCCACGCTATGTTGCATAAGAATGATGCCACACTTCTTGTTATCCCCTCCCCTCCCGTTGTCACAATTTGTCGCAATTTCACGAACCCCCTCCCCCTTCAAAGTGTGACATCATTTATGAATGATCCCTTGTAAATAAATATCTTTTTATTTATTTCTTAGTATAAAAATGTACAAATTTTTTAACTTTTTAATCTCAACAAAAAGTATATTCTTAAATTATTTAGGTAAACCTATGTTTAAATAGAAATAAATCATAAGAAAACACAGAATACACAAGTTCATTAGACTTTATGTTATATCAGTTAGAAGACTTTATATATTCATGAAAGATTTCCCGTTCATTTTTTATATTAAAGTTTCCCTTATAGTTTCCCTAAATCCGTCTACTGAATTTTCTCAGTATTTAGTAAAGTATATGCCATAAATAGCTTTTCCGAAAAAATGTATAAAAGTATGTAAAAAGCCTTTTAAAAGATAATGGTGAAAGTATATTCTGTCTGAAACTACAGACACTCAGTACAATGAAGAAAAAAACATAAATCATCGCCAGAATTCTTTAAAATGTTTAAAGCAAAGAACTATAATCACAATGTGTACAATTATTTGTAGACAATGCTGAAAACAATGACATACTACAAGAAGTACAAATCGACATTAATGGCAAAGAATGGATTTCGGTGTTCAGACGATAAATAAATATTTCAGAAACGTATGTTTCTAATTAAAAATAAATCTCAAATCTAAAAGTGAAAACAAGATGTATTGTCCTCATATTTATTTTTAAAAAAAAACATTTCACACGAGTTGAAAATCCAATTAAATACAGCATTAATTAAACTAACTTTTATAACTAATTTATATTAAAAACGAAAATACCATGAAGTTGTCAATGTTTGATCAGTAAGAGAATTTCTTCCGTTTTGTTTGGAATTCAAATAAATACCACAAATGAATTTCATATATCTCGAATATTCTTTTTAAACTTTCATTAATAAGAGCATTTTTACTTCAGCCAATGATATAAAATTAAATTATCTTTCTACGCAGTTCTTTTTGTCTTCAAAATCGTAATAAGAGAAGATGAGAAAGAAGCAAGTGCATAGCTTTTATTTTTACTTAATTGATTTGTATGTAAATTACATGAGTTTCAATTGAGTTGTTGTTCTTAAATCTTGTTATATCTTTAATGTAATGTGTACGTAAAGTTGTTTATTAGTGGACGTCTTTATATCTATTATAATTGGTAATAACCAGTGGTTATTCAGAATCAGAAGCGTTCAAAAGTGACAATTAGAACATTTGTTGAAATATTCTTGTGCTTCAATTTGTAATGTAATTGCTACAACTTTCTTCCGATCAAAGTGCGAGAATTGAGTCAACAAGCAAATGTTCAACGATTGAACGCTGACTTGATATCTTAAAGTCAATAATAAAATTAATATACTTAAATAAATATAGGAAACATTTTATTTTAAAAACAGCTTCGCATTATCAAATAGGCGACCTAACAAAAAAAACTCATTTCACTTAAAATACACCGTCTAAAAGCTTTCTTTTTGATATCAATTACTTTAGGAAAACATTACATTAAACATGCACGTGGTTTGTAAAAAGTGATCCTTCGTTCACAAGTACTAGTTCTATAAACTATTCATTATTTGGCCCAGTTCAAGCATGTCTCTAAATCGGTGCTGTTCATCGGTGGAGCCCATCACGTGCCTCAACTCTTTCCTCACACTGTGACACATACAGAACGGTTATGCAGTCGATTGAAAAGTGATCCCTCGTTCTCAAGTAAAAGTACTATTTCTAAAACCTTACTCATTGTTTGGCCAATTTATGCAAGTTCAAACATGTCTCCTAGTCAGCGCTGTCCAGCGGCGGCGCCCACTACGTACATCGATCTCTTCCCACGCACTGTGACACAGAGTGGTTATACGGTCGAGCCCGCGTAACCACTTATCACATTTGCCCGTATCTGACACGGACGAAAGTTACCGGCACAAATAAGGCTCGACCGATGCATCGGCGCCAATTGCTCAGCAAAGTTGCCTTCGGCCATCGGCATCGGCAGCCGATGTTAACTTCAGAAAAACATCTAAAATTTCAAGGCCCATCGGCCTTGAAAAACATCTAAAGCCGCTTTTACACGATGCCAGTTGAAGAGACAATTGTCTGGTGACAGCTTATTGGCATAAAGTTATTGGCTACGTGAACAATTCAGCCAATTGCGAGCCAACTGCCTCGACAGTTGTCCTGAAATTCAGTTGGCTCGATTAGTAGACAGAGGTCAAAAAACTGGGCCCACTGAGTCCCCCCCCCCCCCCCGCCACTCTGAATCACAGTTGTCGAGCCAGTTGGCGCCGTGTGAACGTTGCAGCCAGCTGATTTGCTTTGTGTTGTGCCAATTCACTCGTGTCAGTCGAACCTCAGCCATTTTTCGTCATTAACTGCCATGCCAATACTTTCAGTGTGAACAGGTTCTCTTCCAACTGGCCTGGCCATGACAATCCCCCAACTGTTCAGACAACTGGCCCCGACAATTGTCTCTTCAACTGGCATCATGTAAACGCGGCTTAAAAGACGATGCAAGGCCGATGATTTTTCGCAGGGACAACTTTCCAGAAAACATTCTGTGTTTAACTTTATTTTTCCTCCATAGCTAGATTTCTATTTCCATAACAGGCAGCACAGGAGTTTAAAAGCACAAAAATAATGTCATTCTAAGAAGTATTTGACAAAAAATTCGAAAAAATAGTTTAAGCGATCGCTTAAAAATAATTTTAATAATGAAGCCAAAAAGCTTCATTATTAAAATTATTTCTCTTTGAACAGAATGCTCGCAAAATAGAACAAGTTAGAGTAAAAGTAATAGAGGCTATTATGAGTGCTGTTCGTTTTTCGCACTTTGGCTAGTTGACTCATGTTTGTCCGTTTTTCGTTTAATAATGACGTAGTGCATTAGATGTCATTGTACAGCAATCTTATACCACCGGCTTTTAGTTTGTCATGTTTCTTATTACTCCAAAATTGTAAACAATACAAAGTAAACTCAACCAAAGTAAGATAAGGGGAGATCGGGGCTAAGCCGTACACCCACTTTTTTGGCCTAGATTTCAAGCTAGACGATCCCGTCTATTGCTGCAGTCTAGCTGCAGATCGCGCAAGTTGACAGTATAGATATCGTTTCGCTATGCGTATGAGTATCAGTGTCTCAGTAAAATAACCTGTTTTTACTCTTTTTCTTCTAATTTTCGTCCAGTACTAAATAAAAGGTAAGTGAAGAATCTTTTCTTGCATGCTAGCAACTGTAACATCATAATAAACTACTTCTCTTAAGCTCTTAGCGATGATTGGTTAAGTGATAGAATTTAAGGTTGTTTTAATATATTGCCACGAGGTACAGGTTGGGGCTAAATCGTACAGAAGTGTACGGTTTAGCCCCTAACTGTACGACATGTCCCCAAATGGTTTGCTATGGCAGCATACCTACATCGATTGTAACTTACGAGGAAAGTAGGCCTACCAAAAATGTTAAAGTTTTATATTTCTTCCTAACTAGTCCAAAATCAAGAAAGTAACTTCTAGACAACAACATACAGTAATTTTAACAAAGTCCCTAAATAAAGCACAACTGGAAGAGTCAGCTAAAGTAAAAGAGCTGAAGGAAAAAACTCAACAACTGCAGGGAAAGATAAAAGCTGAAAAGGTAGGGCAGAAAAATGCAAAACAGGTGAACATGGGATTCAAAAGTAAAACCAAAGCAAATCCTAAACTTAAGAAAACAATTTCTGAAACAACACTATCTGCAAAATCTAAAAGCAGGAGAAACATCAAATTTGATGATTCATCATCAGAAGGAGAACTTCCTGATATGAAAGACATTGTCGAAGACTATTATTTAGATGATAAGGACCCAATGAAGTCATTTCTTGATAAAATGTTCACAAGAGAAGCTTCAGGCTCCAAGGATGTTTGCGTTTTGTGCGGTGATTTCGGCAAGGACTAAGAGCTGTGGTACAGGTGCTGCTCATGTTCAGGGTCGATCCATTTAGCTTGGAATACTGCGGAATCTGTAGACAACTATATTTGTGATTTATGTACAACGCTTACCGTGTGACCTTTTTTCTGCTCTCTTTTAGGTTTGTAAGGAAATCTTAGAACTTTGTTATTAAAGTTAATCTGATTTTTTTTGGATTGTAATTTGTTCTAAAATTTTACAATTGTAATACACAGTTTCTTAGTTACGACCTTTATAAGTAATAAAAAGTTTTTGTACAGTAATCTATTGCATTGCAATTATTACTTACCTAAACAGATGATTTTTCAACTGTACGGTATAGCCTCGACCCCCGGATCTATTTCGTACAAGGTAACTTTTTTTTAATCACCAATTTTTATATGTAAAAAGTGGAATTGTTCCAAAATGTTTATGTATGATCAGTAGCCGAATAATCAAATTATATATTGCTTTTGTTCATATAACCTTTACTTTGTAATTTGCTATGTATCGACAAATCTCCATTATGTGTACGGCATAGCCCCGCTCTCCCCTAATAATTTTAATTTTTACCTGCGTAAACTTTTTTCTCTTAAAGTTTTTTTTTTTTTTTTTTTGCTTCGATGCCACGTGTTTCAGTTCTGCTGCAATTGTGCAGTAATCTCGTTGCATCTGCTTTTAGTATGCGGTTATTCTCATTATTTTATTTTTAGTTTACAACATAGAACAGATTGATCAAAAATAAGAAACAGTTTTCCTGTATTAATGTTAATTGATCGAAATTTTATGTGCCCAAGTTCGACTTGCAATTTTCAAAAATTGAATTCTTAAAATGCGAGTTCACGCGACAGGATTTAATAGCATCTTAATAAAAATGCTAAAATTTCTTTATTTTCAAAGATTGATCAGTGCAAATTTTTTTCAACATACATCTTAATTTCTTTATACGATAATTATTTTAAATTTCCCCGTGTAAACTTCGTTGTTTTGGCTTTTTTTTTTTTTTTTTTCTTTTTGGCTTCTTCGATGCAACGTGTTAGACAGTTGACAGTTTTTCTGCTCTTGTACAACGATCTTGTTGCATCTGCTTTCAATTTAGAATATTTCTTGTTATTTTATTATTAGTTTACAACGTAAAACATATTGATTAAGAATATGAATCAATTGTTCAGTATAAATCTTTATTGATCGAAATTTTATGTGTCCAAGTTCGACTTTCAATTTTCAAAAAAATAAATCTTAAAAAACGAGTTCGTGCGACAGGGTGGAATAATATCATAATAAAAATGCCACAATTTCTTTATTTTCAAAAATTGAAAATGTATATACGTATATATATATATATATTTTTTTTTTTTTCAAAATACATCTACTTTTTATAATCGATCACGTGTTTTTCAGAAGATTATTTGTCAACAGCTGGTGCTCAAAATATTTTTCACGTTACAAAATTTCGGTTTATTTCGGTGACCTTACATTGTGCTCATAAAAATACAAAGAACATGTCAAGTATTTCATTGTAATTTTCAATTTCAAGAAAAAAGCTAATGAGATTGGTTCTTAAGACCCCCCCCCCCTCATTCATGTGTAATGACAAAAAGAAATCTCACGTCTATGTTTTTAAAGCAACATTCAGTATTTTTTGGTCATGAGCAGGGAGGGGTGGGGGGTTGTTACTGCGAGGTGAAACTTATTAATATTTTACTTTTATTTTATAAAAGAAGCTAATTTTAGTTAAAATAACTCTTAAAATGAAAAATAAACATAGAATCGCTCCCGCTTTTCTTTTAAAAACGGGGGGGGGGGGGAATTATGAAAAATAATCCGGGGGGAGGGTGAAAATTTTGTTAAAGATACAAACCCACATTATTTGTTAGTCTGTATTATAACATCTGCATTCCTTCCTCCCCATGGAAAAAATAAGAAAATAAAGGCAGCTGCACTTGGAATTGCAGTGCAGGTGTTATAAAGAGAAAATGTTAAAGGAAAGGGAAGGAGACACGATCGGATACAATAGTGGTGAGTTTTTATGCAAAGATAAGAAAAAATAATTTAAATAGTCTGATATAGCTTTTTTTTTTTACCGTCAAATGGTTTACTTACTTTACTAGAATCGCGAGTGATTCTTTTAGTTTTAATTATTATGTAAACTCCCCCCAAACAGTCTTTTATGGTGCTTGAATAATGCATTAATGTTTGTATCAACATAAAAATAAATAAATGATTTAAATGATATTTTTGACAAGCATTCTACACGTTTTAATGGTTTAAACCGAATTTTTACCATCTGCCATCGGCATCGGCGGATGGAAAAGGAAAATAATCGGCCGACTTCAGTACAATCGGCATACAATAATATTTTTTTTTCTATAATTTTTACCCCACCCCCTAGTCATCCCTTACAACTGAAATTGCCAAAAACAATTTATACTAAACCTATATATTTCTGTCAAAAAAAGCTCGATCATTTTTTACCAGTCTTTCCGAAGAAAAAAAAAACTCGTGCTTCAAGAGGTTAATGGAATTTCCAATTTGACACGAAAAATTACTCTAATATGTCGGATATTCCATTAAAATGAATCGTACAAATACTTTACATAATCAAGCCAGTGTTCAAACGTTGGGGAACAAGACGTTTCTCTAACATGTGTAACACTAACAACCGTTTCAGTTAAAAATACATTTTATTGAGATTTTGCGGTTATTTTATACATATATTGAAGAACATTTACTGAAATTTTTAAACAATTTTCTTGAAAAATCCCGGAGATATCGGCTGTTGCACACTGTAAGTCGCCACCCGGGTCGGCAGTTTGCGTATATCCTGGAGGTCACAATTTTTATCTGAAATTAATTTTTTTTTTAAATGTACTTTTTTTATAAGTGTCTCTTCTAGTTGAACTAAAATCATCCCAAAAAATTGAAAATTTCTATTTTTTTTAGAGTGGGAAAATTAAGTACGATTTGTAACCCTTCTTTTTTGCTCTTTTTTTACAATAAAAAAAGTAAAAATAAAGATACGTTTATGATTAAAGTTCAACTAAAGCGTGTATATATAAAAAAAAGGTGTGCTAAACTTGATAAGGATTGATCAAAAACTCTGCGATCTAGAGTGTATGCAAATTCGAAAAAAGTAGTTTCGAGAAAAACACGTTTGTAAAAAAGCGTGGTATTGAAGGTAAATTTCAAGCAGTAATGAATCAATTTTTTTATACTTATAAGTACTAATACTTATAGAAATTTCTATCCGAGGTATCAATTGTTTAAAAAAATAAAAGGACATCTGCTAATGTTCTCTAATACCCTTCAGGTTATTAGAGAACATGAGGGACTCTCTGCTCAACTGCTCCAAAAGGGGCGCTCGCTCAAATACTTATAACTTTTGAACGACTTGAAATTTTGCTTTGAAATTTTCAGGGTATATTATTCAATAGTTGTAGAATCGATTTATATAAAGAACATTTTTTTAAATATTTTGAGACCTTTACACGTATTCCCCCCCCCCCCCCTTAATGTCAACTATGTGTCTGACCTCAATTCAAAATATTGCTGATTAATTCATTAGTCATAAATGCTAGATTAAGTCTTTATTGAAATATATGGAATTAGAAGATAAGACTAGAGACTGTAGACTATACTTTGAGTACACTATGCCATACTCAAAGACAAAATATTGGATTATTGCTATGAAAAAAAAAAATTTCAAATTTTGATTGGTTAAGTATTGTTGTTCCCCCTGTTCTTAAAACAAATCGTTAAAAAAGTCCTCTACATTATAAAATAACTCAATATTTTTTTAGTCTGTTGAAAGAAACTTCATTTAAAGCTCATGCAATTAAACCTATCATTTTTAGATTCGAACCATTATTTTGATATCAACCAAAAAGAAATAATGACTTAATTAATAACAAAGTAATTGAAGACTTAATCCAGATAAAAATATTTTGTTAATAACTACCGCTATTTTTAGATTGACATTCACTGTTTTTCCGCATTACTTTAAATGCACGAAGTGAGAAAAAGTTTAAATGTAAAACTTCTTTAGTTAGTTGGAGTTTTTTTTTCCCTTTGGATTTGTATTTCTTTTGAAATTGAGACTCCTAATTATGCAAAGCTCTCCACCAGAACGATTCTTTATCTTCCGAATTGTGCTGGGTTTTTTTTTTTTTTTTTAACTAACTGAAGCCATTAAGTCGACAACAAGAAGGAGAAAAAATATTTTGTTCATCGGGCTTTACAGAATTCGCTGGGTGTTTTTTTTTTTTTTTTTTTTTTTTTTATTGTTTTATTTCGTTTTTATATTATCAGTGGTCTTAAAATTCCGCCAAAAAATTACTTTAAGAACAAAGAGTCGGGTTTGTATTATAACCCACAGCTTAGATGCATAAAAAATTTGAATAGACTTCTAATTACTGATAAAATAATTAGTCTAAAATAAATGGTGAGCCAAAAAAAAAGTCTGGTGCTTAATAGTATATCTAAAAGGATTAAAATTCATTTTTAGTGACTAGTAGTTCTTAGGGGAATAATTTTATTTATGCATTCAACATTGTAAGAATAAATTTATTGTATTTCAATTATAAAAAAAAACTTATTCCTGGCGATTGGTTGATGTCGTGTCCACGCGCGAAGCGAGGAATGGGTGTGCTGCTCCTGAGTCTAACGGAGCCCTTCCGCCCCTTTGAGAAATATCTTAATTTTTGAACCAGCTTCCAGATGAGAGACCGTTACCTGGGTTTGGCACCCTCAGAGGTTTTGTTTTACTTGGAGGACATAGGAGCCATGACGGATTTGAAGTGCACCTGCTCCCTTTAGCGTAAACGGTCCCAAAGCAACCAGCCGCGAGGGGTTGTCACCCTCCCAAACCACTGACCGCAGTCAATGTTGCTTCACTTTCGGTACTCTGCGGGAACCGAGCTTCTACCGGCTGGTCCACTGCGGGACAATTCTAATTCCTAGTGTTGATAATAGGTTAAGCTTTTGAAAGTACTGATGATTGCATGATATAAAATAAATAATCTTTTATTTCTTTGTGTTGTAACTAGATTTTCTAAAACAACGTGTCTTTGGTTCTTTCAATTTATTAGTTGAGAAAAGGAGGTAAAAGTGTCCAGAATTCTCATTCAGAACTTCAACCATTAAATGTTAAAATCATCGATCATTAAGTCCATGTTTTGTATAAGAATAATTCGTTTTTCGAACTTTCTTATTATCATTTCCTTATTAACTTGCATTACAATCTTCACTTTTGTCCCGCAGTGGGCCAGTCTGTAGAAGCTCGGATCCTGCAGAACACCGAAAGTGAAGCAACAAAGGTCAGTGTTTGGGAGGGTGACAACCTCTCTCGGCTGGTTCCTGTGAGGCCGTTTACGCTAAAGGAGCTGGTGCACGTTACATAGGTCGTGGCTCCAATGTCCTCCAAGTGAAACGATAACTCTGGGAGTGCCAATTCCAGGTGACGGTCTCTTATCTGGGAGCTGGTTCCAAAATTAAGAGACCTTCCAAAGGGGCGGAAATCGGACTCCTGCCTATAAGGGCCCCGTTAGACTCAGGAGCAGCGTACCCATTCTTCCTCGCTACGCACGAGGACACGACAACAACAACAACACTTCCCTTTTAACAATTTAATGCAATTGCGAACTCGTTACGCGACCGCACCGTTTCATTAAACTTCTGTGAGCAAGCAAAAAGCCATACGTATAAATAAATAAATTATAATTAAATAAAGCCAGCTTTTAATCTCGTTTATTTATTACCTACAAGGGCAAAATACTTCTAGTAAATATGACAGGTCTGAGTACTGCCTAATAGCGTGGGCCGGAAAGTTTTTCTTTTCTTTCTATTTTCCAATACGGTTTGTGGCGAAAAGGCGGCTTTGGTATCACATATTTTGTAATGTTTTCCTAGTAGCTCAAGTCCAAAATGTAAATCTCATCCACTTCAGGCATCATCATTCAAAGGAAATAAGAACAATTTTCTGCTATTGTCAATCACTCCCCTCTAAGTAATAAAGAACCAAATTTGCCATTTTCACATGAACATTTTAGGTAAGTTAGTCATTCTGCAGAAAACCTTTTCGATACCATGTTATACTTTTATTCCGTTATACATGAAAAATGCATAAAATATTCATTTTGCAAATTATTCACTGGCACAAGTCTTTATCTAGTAGTTTTGTACATCCTTATTAAACTCAAAAAAAATTGAAAAGTTGTGCTTGTAGCTTTTTTTTTTTTTTTTCAATATTTTCAGCTTCGCAAAATCTGTTTATAAACCAATTCCACAAAACGGCACCAATCGTATCTTTTTTTTTTTTTTTGCAGGGGAGGGGGGCGAAGACTCAACTATTGAGTCTTATAACGCTCTCAGATTTTCTAAATAAAACATAAAAACAAAGCGGAGCGGCCGACTAAGTTGTTTGGCTTCAAATCATACCCAAAAAAACCTTTTCGGCTTGTCACAGCGACAAGTAATCTTTAACGAGATCGAATTCTATTTTTAAATCATTGCTTGTCTGTTCCGAGATCGATAATTTTAACCGAAATAATCCATCGTAAGAAAGCTACGCTCCGACGATAAATGGAAAAACTCTAGCTTAGAAATTCCGTGAAATACATTACTTCATCTGGACCGGAAATAAAATATTTTGTATTAAATAATTGATCATAAGAAGTTATTATGAAAGGAAAATGATTTTATGAAAATAGTCTTTATTCGAATTATTTTGTGTTACTGTATGCACGTCTTTTAATTGAGAAACTTCGATTATAGCAAACTCTTTACTGCAAACTGTTGTACGACCGACTAATAAATGATTTAGGAAAGGTTGCCCATCTGGGGAAGGGGGGCATGGCGCAGATTGCGCAATTGAAATTTTTAGGAGGGGTTTTTTTCAGTCAGTTTGGGAGCTGCTCCGCTGATTTGGGAGGGTTGCTTAGCTTTTTAGGGAGCGGGGGTAAGGCATCGCTCCGAGTGGGGTGGGTGCCTTGATTTAGGAACATGCTATATGAGCTCTCATTAATTTTATTATGGTTTTACATGTACTTTAAAAAGCTGTTTTGTATTTTCTAAATCAGTATTCTAGATTGACAACGCGTCCCCCAGTGAACCAGTCGGTACTAACTCGGTTCCCACAAAACACCGACAGTGAAGCAACATTGACTGAGGTCAGTAGTTTGGGAGGGTGACAACCTCTCACGGCTGGTAGCTATGGGACCGTGTATGCTAAAAGTATCTGGTGCATGTTAAATTCGTCGTGGCTCCAGTCATCCAAGTGAAACGATACATCTGGGGGTTCCAACCCCAGTGGCGGTCTATCATCTGGGAGCTGGTTCAAAAAAGTAAGTGACCTCTCAAAATGGCGGAAGTCGGACTCTTGTCTATTAGGGCCCCGTTAGACTCAGGAGCTGCGCACCCATTCTCCCTCGCTTCGCGCGAGGACTCGGCAACAGCAGCTCGCCTACGCTAGTCCTGCCACATAGTGTGGACAAAAGTATTTTTAAAAACTTATTATAAAAAACTTTGCAGCCAAATAATTTGATATACCAACCGAAATAAAAATGTTAATGCTTGTGAAAAAAATACTTAATTCCTTAAAAATTGTTTTTAGTACATTTTTTGCAAAATTTAGGAATATTGTCCCCTCTAGTCCCTCCTTATACCCATAAATCTATTCCTCCTACCTATTGTACATAAAACGACAGTAAACTCCCGATTGTTCGTGAAAATAGGTGGCGCTTGTAGTTAAAATCCCTGAAAACCAGCAAAACGTTAAAAATGAAGGGCAAATGAAATAAAAAGCGGTGTTTCTTGAAATGTTGATTTCATTTTACATAAAACGCGATACAAATGGCAAAATTCATTTGCATTTTGTATACTATCAAAAAAAAAAAAAAAGAAGAAGAAGAAGAAAGAGCACTAAATTAAAGTATCGCACCGTACACTGTAGTAAAAATGAAACAAAAACCACAACCGTTGCGATTTTTTGTGAAGAATCGGGCATTTTGTGTTTGTTTCTTGCAGCTTTGACCTGTAGATTATCTTCGTAGTCGCAATAACTACCTTATCTATTGTTTGCACGAACGCAGTACATTTTGGAACAGAAGTTTCCCAAAAACTTGCCCGTCAGAAGATTTAAACACACTAGCAGCTGGGTGTCCCGGTGAGTTGTCAATCAACAAAACAGCCTTGAGTTATAAGTGTTTAAGCGTTTGAGGCATAGACGTTTTTCGAACCATTCTTTCACTATTTGCTGGTTTATCCGTCCATTTTTTTTTCGGGACACTTTTTGACAATCAAAGGTTTACTGCAATATAAAAAGCCCAGTCGTTGCACACGGGCAACAAGAAATTGAGCCTGATGCGTAAGAGTATTATACATATAATAACTCTTTCATAAGCAGTACTGCATTGTTTACATTTTGATAACTTGGAAGGTATCATTCGTAAATGATGTCACGCTTCGAGGAGGGAGGGCGGTTCGTGAAATTGTGACAAAGTGTGACAAGGGGAGGGGAGGGGATAAGAAGAAGTGTGACATCGTGCATTATGCAACATAGCGTGACGCGTGACAAAGGGGGGGAGGGGAGTCCGCTGAAGTGTGACATATTGTGACAAAGGGGGGAGGGGGGTCAAATATAAGGGGAAAAAAGCGTGACGTCATTTATGAACGGCCAAAAAAAGGAGCGACTCGAAAAACGTTTCAGAAAAAATATCTTAGAAAACATTTCTAACAAACTTCTAGACTCAGGAATGGCGAACCTTTTATGGTTAGTGAGCCAGGTTAATTATGGCTAATTTTCCTTAAGTGCTCCAGTGTGCCACTTGTGTTTTTTTTTTTTTTTTTTTTTTGAAGTGTTTTCAGTGAATGTGTGTGGAGTAAAAGTAATTTAATATACACCTCCTGTGTTTGTGGCACTGAAATGCCTGTTGCTTGCTACGGGTTCGCCATCTTTGTTTTAAACTTTCCAGTATAGCAGAAGAGAACTGGTCTCATACGCCACAACTTATTTTGAAATTTGAAACCCTTTTCCAGCTTCTTCGGATTTTCTCCACAGATTAGCTGACAAACCTCGACTTCATAAAGCTTAGAGTAACTAGAATTACCTAAATTTGCCCAAGACCTTACCCAATTATGAATTACAAGTTCAACATCGACAAATAATCCCATTAACGAGCCTAAGGAACCCCGTTAAGAGATTGACAGGAGATTTCCTTGACATGATTACGCGTAGATTCCTCGTACTCTACATAGGAAATTATTCTAATATGGTTGATAGTTCGTTTTTGGAGTTCATAACCAACCACTAAAACATGCTTAAACTCTGCTGACGGCTTGATTTTTTCCCCCAAGTAATATATATGAACGGTCCACTGGAAAAACGACCTAAGTCACAAACTGCTTTTTGAACTTTGCTTTATGTTTTACTATAAATTATGTATTATAAATGAATATAAATTATGTATTATAAATATATGTATTGTAAATTTGAATTTGGGTGTTACGGAAAAGTAGGCTCGTATAGTTAAAATTAACATTTATGTTATAAAATAATTGAGTAAAACATGAAGCAAATTTCAAAAAGTGGTATGTGACTTAGGTCGTCTTTCCAGTGTACCCTTCATATATATAGGAATACTTTTATGTTTCTTCATTTTTATTTTTTGTTTTTTTTTTTAATTATTATTATTATCCCTTATTTGACGAAACCTCAATTTCCTTTCTTTTGCTAATACAATGTCAATAACTGTATCCAAATGTCTGTGTATTTGAATATCATTTGTACTTTTGTTGCCAGTTTTTAAAATAAATGTAATTACATTCTTAAACGGGCTTTTTTTTTCTTCGAAACTAAACGTTTTTAATCAGCGCTCTTTCAATGTGTTCTTTGCGACTGAATTTAAGCTTAACAGCGTTCAAATTTGGAAATTAGCTACATTTTTACATTCTTAAGCAAAATTATGTATTCATTACTTAACTGGAATATACTTTTAAAACATTAATATTTTCGAAGTCATAAATTTCTGGGAAAAAATTACGATAACAAACAAATACTCTTCGTTTAAGTAACAATGTATTGACAGATTCCTGAAAAAATGCATACTTTTCTTTTTTCTTTTTTTTTTCTTGATGTCTAATCGTTAGAATGCTTATACAAAAGAAAATTAAAACTTGAAATTGAAGAAAAATTTGAAATTTGTATAAAAATTCATATTTTTTTAAATGTGTTCGTAATTGATACTTTAAATTCTTGATCTTTTTAAAGAATATTTCCGTTGAGTCATTCAAAAATCTTAAAAGGGAAACATTTAACCATCGCCTTTGCATCGATGCTTAGAAGTATTGCAATTCCATTCTTATTTGTTTATTTATTAAATGACTTCCAACAGGAGGACGGTTATCAATTCATACCGCACGTAAGTTTTTTTCCATAAATAACTTCTCACTTGATGCACCGATTTTAATGGTCAATATTTAGACAAAAACTTATAGTAGAGAATATGTTTTTTTTTTTTTTTTCTTTTCTTTCAGAACTTTTGACTAAATGGACCGAATTTTGTTTTAATAGAGAGAAGGCCGTCTAACTTAAATACCGTACATCGATTTGACTACAATTGTTCTTTAGAAAGAATGTTATGAGTGAAAATTAAATATTTTTCCTTTAATTGGAAAGGCTTTGATTTCTCTGCTGAGTAAATTGTTAACAAATATAATGTTCATTGTTAAAAGTAATATTAAAAACAATTGTAGTAAGACTTTGAGTGAAGGTTTCTATGAAGAAAAATTGAATTTTTTCAATAAATAAGTTTAATCAGACTTTTTAAAATAAACTTCAAAATTGAGTTTTTCGTACAAATAATTAGATTTTAGTGACAGCTATTCAAAGTGGGTGTACTCTTTGATATATATTTTTAATTTGTAGTCTGTTCTATTTTTCCCCAAAAGATATTTTATTTATGTTTCCAAATATACCTTTTAAAATTAAAACCAAGTATATTTTCCAAGACGCTAAAATACGAAAAATGCAAATAAATCTGTCGATTTTTTAGACTTTCATCAGGTCAACATTATATCGGTAAACAACATTATCGTTTTAATAACATTGTTAATACTTATCTCTTCGCTCCTTAGAGCAAATATTACGAGTAACATTTTGTATGCAAAGAAGTTTTTTCTTAGAAAATGCTTCCGCTGTGTTGCTTTAAAGGCACTTTGTATGCAAATACTCAAGATTTATGAACCTATACTCTACCTATAGTTGAAGTGGACTTGATGTAAATTTTACTAAAGAAGTACTCGACTTTTATCAAAATGAAAAGCTTATTTACAAAATGAAATAAATTATTAACTTTCAAAATGTCATTTTGATCTTGCTAAGTATATTTTTGTTTTGTTTTTTTTTACAACACCATCATCCTTTTTGTTTTTATTTGAAATTATGGTTCTATCAGTTTCTGTGAGTTTGAAGATCATTCGTAGAAGTCAAAAACTTCTTCTATTAATATATACCATTAGAAAAGCACACAGTATACACATTTTTAATTAAATGAATAAAGTAGTATACTTTAACCTTCATACGGAAAAGAAGATGAGAGAACAATATTATGACGCACAAAATTCAAACTTCTGCAGACAAGTGTTTTGGGCTTACGAGGAACTACAAGGCTTCTAACTGTATTTTATTTTATTTGACATTGTACTAGACAAACAATCTGAGTGACTTATCATATACTTGTGATATGTATCTTGGAAAGGGATTAATTGACACCTTGAGATTAGTATTGTTTTGCTTCGACATTCATTTAATAGATTAAATTTTCTCTTCTGTTTTGTTCTTAACATTTCTCCTTCTTTAAATTACAAATAGAAAAATATGCTTTGAATATTGTACAAATATTGTAGATTGCAGATGAAAGGAGTAGTATGAATGTATGACGAATTAAACATTCTTTAAAAAGGCTTCGAATCTACCTCGAAAGTAGGAAGAAAGAAAGAAAACTATGTTTTTTTTTTTTTTTTTTTTTTTTTTTTTTTAATTGATAAAACTAAAACTCATTAATATCTACTAAATAAAAAAGTAAGACAATCGGTTGACAAAAGGAGAAGAAAATGGTACTTAGCTGTTTCTTCGTTGCCTATTTATGTACAAATTTATTTAATCATAAAACTCAATAATATTTTTGAATTAAAAATCAGTCGGCTGTAAATTATTTACCAACAAATTATGTTGCAATGTTTTCCAAAAGATACAAATCTAAAATCACGGCACTAATTTTAGAAAAGCTTTTTTCTTTCTCCCCGTAGATCTAAAAATAGCATTAAAACGCTCTTTAGAAATCTTGAACGGAAAATAATGAATAAATTTGAAGATTCTTTTAAAATGGAAAAAATTAAAACTTCCATTCACTGAGTTTGTTTTGACCGTCGAATAAATTTAATTAAATTCACATTTTTTCTCTCACATCCACTCTTCGAGCTATTTTTTGATAAATAAATAATTACGGATTTAATTATTCACGTCGTGTTAAATTTACGCTTTTTTGACAGAATAATTAATATTAAAAAATAAGACCAAATAAATATTGTCTCGAAGAAATTGCGTGTTTAATAAGTTTTTTCTTAATTAAGTTTCTTAAAAGCTGGTGTGCTATGTGCTTTTGAAATATTAGCTTTAAAATTATTCTTTTACGTAAAAGAGTTTTTTAAAAATCAAGGTTTTTGTGTTTATTAACAAGCCTTGTAAAACGGGTATCGATTTTTTGTATATAATATTTTTGATAATACTTTCTTATTTCAATCAAATGACTTAAATACATAGAGAGTAACAAAAACTTAAGTGCGTACAGTTTTGTTATAATCGTGTTGATGAACCGTGTCGTGAACCCAATTTTTGCAGTATTTACATATTGCAAAAATTGGGTTCAAAATTATCATTATTAGAACTGGTAAGAGAGACAAAGTTTCTTGAAAAAATAGATGAGGACATTTTAAGTTACAATGTGTAAGTGTGGCAACGTTTCATAAATTCTCACTTTAATAAGAATGTTTTTCAAGTTTAAACATTTGGTATTTTTGCTATATACAGGGTGTCTGTAAAAGATTGTCCCAGTTTCAATGGCTATTACAATAAATCGTACATCAACTTAAAGGTAAACTAACGTAGTTTTCCCTACAAATATTCAAAATGGGCACCTACACTGTAAAAAATTTAGTGTATGTTGCACCAAAAAATGGTGCAAATCTGCTGGCTACAAAGGATGTCGCTTAATCTTGCTATATTTTGGTGCTAGCTTGCATATGTTTCACCAAAATATAGTAAAAATAAGCACCATCATTTGGAGCAAGTAACACGTTGCACTGTTTAGTGGTGCATTTAGTATCTTTTGCAGTATGTTTTGGTGCAACATGCAGCTAAATTTTTTGCAGTGCATAGTCACACGACACACATACAACCTATAGCTCAATTCTTCCCATACTTTGGTTAACAACTCCGGTGTAATGGAAGCATAGTCATATCTTTAAATCTTGTACTAACTGTAACATGTATGGACGCATGTAAAATGCGTTTTATTAAAACCTTCCACACTTTCGTCTTCGGCAACTGAAGCTGAAGACCTGCTTTCCCAACAGATTTCTTAGTACTACGGAGGTAAGATTCTCTGATATGGTCAGCATTCTGTTTGCATACTTTTGATCACCCCGTGCTTCTTACTTTACAAACATATCCGGTTGTTTCGAATTGCCTATACTAGTGATCCCCAACCTCCGGCCCGCGGACGGCCTCGGCTAAAAGGTGTACGGGTGTCTGGTGGAGAAAAGGTACCGGTCTGTGCATAAAATGGTATCGGGCCGCTGCCCATTTCATTGAAACTGAATTTAAATTCCTAGGTTTATACCCCAAATTAAAAACATCTGTGTTTCATTAAAATTTTATTGATGCCAAATAACGGCGGCCTTAAAACTACGTTCGAGACAACAGCTCTGCTGGTGTTCTGGATACAAGTCATGGCAGAATACTCTGAGATTGTCACCACAGCACTTAAATCCCTTTTGCTATTTCCGACAACCTATCTGAGTGAAGCGGGGTTTTCTGCAGTAACAGCAAACAAAACAAAGCAGCGGAATAAATTGGACATAAGTAACACACTTCAGGTGTTATTGTCTCCGATTACCCCCAGATGGAACCGCCTCATTGCAAAGACACAAGCTCAGGGTTCTCATTGATTTAACGTTCTAGTCAGTTAAAATGTTAAATCACTTTATATTTATTTTTTGGTGCAACTGTATTTTATTTTGAAGGCATGTTTAAGTACAATTAAATTAAAATTAATAAATCAAAATAATCTAAAATATAAACAATCAACGTCCTCCCCCCCCCCCCCCCAGTGGGCCACGGTAAAATTAACAAGCGTTGACCGATCCGCGGGGATAAAAATGTTGGGGAACACTGGCCCATACCATTGGGGATGTTTTTGCCACAAGGGGGATCATTTAAACTTTAAACGAAATGCACGTTGAACTGAAATTACGGATTTACTGTGAGCAAATTGCATAATACGAAACACTTTACGCTCAGGAGTCGCCATTTTTCGTATGAGGCGCTGCAAGCCAGAAAAAAACAAATTAGTGAACACTCGCGCATGCGCTTATCCAAAACTGTTTGGGGGCCGTTCATAAATGACGTCACGCTTTTTCCCCATATATTTGACCCCCCTCCCCCTTTGTCACAATGTCACACTTCAACGGACCCCCTCCCCCCTTTGTCACGCGTCACGCTATTTTGTATAATACATGATGTCACACTTCTTGTTACCCCCTCCCCTCCCCTTGTCACACTTTCACGAACCCCCCTCCCCCCTCGAAGCGTGACATCATTTATGAATGATCCCTTGAGTTACTCTTTAATTGTGACCTTGAACCAACACTCTACAACGCTTATAGCTGATGCTGTTGAAATTTATAACTGGGACATTCTTTTATGGACACCCTGCATTATCCGCATAAAAAGATAAAACACACCGCAATTGTAGTCTATAAAGGTTTTGTACGACCAAAGAAAGTACTTATCCAATAAATTTGAAAAACAAAAATTGTGAACCAAAAATAGTCCTTTAACGTGTTTGGATATATTAAACTGAAAACCCGCTCATGTTTCTTTCATTTCTATTTAAAACATTTCTAACTTATTCAAAAATTTGAAGAGTTTTAAACAGAGATTATTTTACCATTTTTTTTTATTTATTTATTTCACATTCTTACTTTTAATGAGTTTTGCAAGTGATTGAGTAATTAAAATAGCTATCTGCTAAATTTCGTATCTCCGATATTTTTTCATTTGATGTTTTAAAATTAAAATATTATTTTTCTTTCCTGACAGTTCTCTGAAAACAGAAAAATTATCGAAATATGCAATTGTAAGTTCCTAATTAAATGCCGACTGTTTTGAGCGTTACAAGCGCCATGTTCAACAATTTTCATTTAGTACGATTTTATTCGACTACTTCTCTTTTTTCCCAAACTAAAATGCAAACATTATTTTTCATTTTATTTTGTATGTTTGATGTATTTTCATTTGAGGTTTTAAAAGGGAAAATATTATTCCGAAAACAGGGAAACAGTTATAGAACCAATTTATAGAACCATTTTTCTGAAGGGTTTCTCTTTTGACACAAAATATGAGTTGTTTGGCGCAATATAAGCAAAATATGTTGCTGTTTTTTGGCCGTTAAAAACAAAACATACAAACAAAGAATGTTTGAAACTTTGTCAATGTATTACAATTATAGACATTAAATCTACTTAAGTAAAGTAACAGATATTAAATCTTCGTAAATTCATTTAGTTTTCAAGTTTGTTCTCTTATTTCTTACATATTTCAAGATATATTTTGTCCTTTGAGAATAAAAAAAATAAACGAAATTTTACGGCACAATGAACGGTCTAAAATTGCATTTGAAGCCTTACCGACGAAGATGGGAAAAAAACACATCAGTTTGTTAAACGAATAACATTAATTTCCTGCTAAAATGCGTTGAATAAGCCTGCTGTCAAAAACATGGACTTTTATGGCTTTGTATTTCTTAACGGTGTATACTTTTTATGCAGGCATTTGACAAAGTTTCATTTCTAAAAAAAATCAGTATTTAAAACCGTGGTTATTCTGTTTCTTTTTAATTATCATTTCTTTTAGTAGTTTGCTAATTAAAGCTTATAAAAATAAATAGCTAAAATTATAATCTTGATATTAAAAAACAAAGTACATAATATTTTTTTGCTTATTTTATCAACAAGAACTTTTTTAAATAATTAGGAAACTTTTATTAATATTGTCAAAAATAATAAAATTAATAGTATTAATAATAAAAAATAAACATACGTACAGATCAAACCAAGACAAGAACGTTTAAAATCCCTTAATAAAATTAAAATTCAGATTATTTGTGCGTAAATGTCGATTTTATTTATTTATTTTATTTGAATTATGTACCCAGCCCAGTAGAATTTTTTTTTAATTTTAATTATTTATTTATTTGTTATTATTATTATTATTATTTTGATAATGATGAATGATGGCTCAAAATAACCGTTTCAGTGCGCAATTGAGTTTCGAAAACGTAAAAGACTAAAAAGCAGATTACGAATATAATGTATTTGGTTTACGAGTAAAGGGGGCTTCTCGTACCTCACCTCTCGTGTGTATGGGGGGGGGGGTCTAAAAATTCTCAGAAATATCCTAAAACATGGGATGCCGAACTCTAACCTCTCACGCTTAACCACACTCCATACAATCGTTTTCTTAATTCAAGAAATAAGTCTAAAAAAATTTTTTGCAAGTATAAAACAACGGCTAATGTGTTAAATTATGCTTTAAAGACAACAAAATTGGAAGTTGAAAAAACATTATCGGGGGAGGTGGGATTTTCTGGTGAAACCCTTAATAGAAACATGTTGAAAAAATATGTAATTAATCTGCAGAGTTCGAACTTTAGAACTCCTAACTCGCAAAGCCAGTCTGGTCTTAGTCTAAAGGAAAAAGCACTACTTTAATAATTCATTATCTTTGCTAGTTACCTGTTAATGTTTTACCAGTAAAAAAATTACTCCATTAACTATAACCTTCAGATACAGTACTTGTTTGCTTTTCGACATGTAATTTTAAAATAAACGTATTTATTGACACAATTTGCATTGAACTTAAAGTCATTTTATTAAATATAAGACTTTTCATTTTACACATCAAACAGTTTCCGCTGGTTGAGTAAACTTACAAACTTTCATTAGATCGATTGTTGGAAGTATTCAATACAATTTAGTATTCTAAACGCATTGATAAAAGCGAAAGTTTATTTTTAAATTCCATCTCTTTATTGACGAAAATAAGAGACATGAATAAGACAGTTTTATATTTGGAAGAAAGGGTGGATAGAATATAGTTTTCAGCTACTTGCTTCCGTTGGACTTCCATGGACTTGAAAGCTTTGCTGTTTTCAGTCTCATTATCGTTAAAGATAATTGATTGCAAAGAAGGTTGGTACTTTAATTTCTCTTGATACCTAAAATAACATAATAAGTCAATTAGAAGGATATTAGCTACACAATCAGACTTATTCGGAAAGTTTTGAACGGTTTGTGACAAATAATTGTTGTTAATCCAACTTGTATGTTTAAATGCTAAACAAATTACTAATTATCAAACAATTGCTAAGCGCTCTACAGATTAATGCTAAAAATTAGTAGGAAAACAAATGTATTTTGAATACTAGACTTTACAATTCTGATAATTAATATAACTAAATTAAGCTGAGAAATACTTGCATTTATATGTATACTTGCTTTATCTATTTTTAAGTGTATTTTACCATTTACCTATTTAAGTTATTAATTCGTACATATGTTTGTGCTTATTTTGTTTCTAGCAAGTTCGCGCTGACATTTCAGTACAATTTTTGTCCTATTTATTTATTTTAAAACTAATTTATGAATTTATGAGTTGTGTATCTTGTACATCAGTCATTCGCACAAAATTGAGAAAAACAATACATGTTTTGGGGATACAATTTCAAATTTATTTAAACGATGATAAATTCACTAATATACAAAAATTGCAGTTTCACAACAAGTTGGAAAGTTGTTCTTAAAACACTTATTAGTTGCTATAGAAAGTTAATTTTCAAAATTAATTATATCTGGTTTTAATGCATTTATATTACTAATTGAGGTAAAATTCAAAAAATGGAGCAAGGTTTTCATGAAAGATTCCTAGTGTGTCAACGCATCAACACTGCAAGCTTGGTAGAATGCGTAAACTTAATTGATGTGTCTATGCAATGTTGCTAAACACGATCAACTCTTAGAAGTTGGATAATTCAAAATGACTTAATATTCTAAAAGACTAAATATTATTTGACGTAGATGTGAAGATAAACTGAAATGAGTTCTCCTGAGAACTGCAATAAATATACCATTCCATACCATTAGCATCAATTTCGTGAGCTTGCGACATTCAATTTTAATTTAAGAGCTCTATACTTAAAACTTAGATCCAATATTATGCTAATAATCAAGCATCGCTAAGGTGAAAACCATTTTAAATAGGTAATTTGCAATTCCTGTAAAAATATTTTTCGCATATATTTTACTACTTGTAGAATATTTGTACGTGGATTTTTCCCGGTTTTCTAGTAAATTTCCGTTTTGGACATAATAATGACAAACAATTATTCAATTTTACCTTTTCGTGTCAATGAAAAAAATTGTGTTGAAAAAAGGTAAATGTCAATGAGAATTTAAACTTTAATGCCAAATAGGTCTCGTCTTTTGTTTGTCTAGTTGTAACAAACAAAACTGTCTTTTAGTTTGTTACAACCAGTATTGTGTCTCGATTTTTTTTTGTGGTACTTATTAAAAGTTATCGTTTCTCCCCCTAACTAATCAAAAAGTATATTTTTTACTAAAATTCAGTATTTTGGTTTTGAAACAAATCCGAAAAGAGAAAAGAGAGCAGAAAAAGTTTTAATATAATTTTGTTTTAAATGTTTGAACACTTTAATTTAACAACTTCAATAAACATCAACTCAATTCAACGAAAAATGACCTCATTTACATTGTCTTATGTACTTCTTCGCTCACTAACTTAAAAGAAATGTTAATCTAGTTAAAATTTAATTTAGCTATGTAGCACTAGAAAAAAGTGCATTATATCTGCATTTCAATAATAACACGAAACAAGAAGTTCGGTCTAGAACTATACGAGCCCTACTTTCCCACATACACCAACTTCAAATTTATAATCCTAGCTATCTCTCTCTCTCTCTCTTTCAGCTTTAGTTCTTAATTCCTTTCAATATACCTTTTTCAAAGCTTTATACATATTCATTCTCTCACTCATTCATTCTTTCATTTATTCACTCATTCATTCACTCATTTATTCATTCACTCATTTATTCATTTACTCATTTATGTATTTATTCACCCCCTTGTTTTATTTTTTCATCCGTTCACTCATTTATTTATTTTATCATTTATTCTCTCCTTTTTTATTTTATTATTATTTATTTTATGATTTATAATGCATTTCTCGTATTTCTATCTGCAAGCAAAGTTTATCATACATTTTAATCTTACTCTTTTAATATTGTTACATTAAAAAAAAACTTTTTTAAACATTTTTAAAAATTTTCTTTCGAAATATGATGAAAAAGTGATAAATTGACTTTTTTACATATCATTTCATCACCTTATTTTGAATCCCACACACACACACATCCATCACATTTCACACATATATTACCCAAACCTAGAAGCCATGGTTGGAATAACGCAACAAACTAATCGAATGGGAGGCGGTTTGAGCAAGAAAAATAATTAATAATTTGTTCCGGTTATAGTAGATAGAAAAAAGTTGAAGAACTGGAAGCAAGGAAGCGCTGTAACTGCCTCAATTCATAGTGTTGCTAATTATTCTTGCCGCGATAAAGCGAGAAGCTGAAAGCGGTATACACTACGAATCTATTTTTCTACCTTGTCTTCTTGGAGTTGCTGCCTATTCAATGTCTGATTTTACTTCTTTTTTTTACATTAAATATGTTCAACTGGATATTTACTGCAAATTTTAAATGACATGTAAGACTTCTGAAAGCCAAAACAAATGGTGAGCCTTGTTAAATCCAAATTAAATGATAATTATATTTCATCAGTATGATTTTCTTAGGGCAAAATAAAATTTTTATGGCTTAGAAAGAACTTTTTTTTTTTCCTTTCTAATGGGGCTGCATGCAGTATTGGTCCTCAACCATTGCAGACCTAGTGCGTCCCCAGAGCTTGCGACCAACGCTTTCAGCGGCACCACAATGAGTGTGGTACCATTCCCGCAATTTTTTGACGCTCAGTTTCCCCCAAGAGGGCGGCACCTGAGATCTCATTTGATGCAAACGGCACTAGGAACTTAATTTAGCCGAGAATATCCATGCTAAGGGATCTTTAACATGCCGCATAATCATGCTGGCATGGACGCCGACGATTTTCTTCATCTTGAAAAGCCACCGACTTGGGCCAGGTTTGAACCTGCGATCATGGGCGTACGAGGCCTGAACCTTACCGCTACGCCACCTTGTCGACTCTTAGAAAGAACTTTACTAGAATATGTTTTTAATCAATGAAATGCAGCTTTCTGTAATTTTATACTAATAGTGCTGCATTGCTATTGTATAATTTTGGGGAAGACATAAAATGCAGATCTGATGGTTGTTCACTATGGATTTATTACACAGTTTGCTTCTTGCCTTAATGAGCATCAAAAATAACATCAATACTACATTACTACGTTTTTGTTCTGAGCGAAAACTAAATTCGAATCTATTGCGTTTGAAAAGAAAATTTGTCGCTGTATGAATCTATAACATACAGTAATTAATAAAATGTATGGACATATAACGCAGTAAAGACATAAAACTGAATGAAGATAGATTACTTATTAACAACTCTTTAGATTTTGGTTTGACAGTTTGCTTTTTGTCAAAATATAAAAGAAATACAGCAGTAAATCTGCATTACTGCGTTTTTTTTTTTTTTTTTTTTTTTTTGCTGAATGGCACACAAGCACGAATGTGTCGCACTCAGTTTAAATGTTTTTTGCTTAGGATACCAATAAAAAACCAAAACTTTTATGATTATGATGATATGTAATTATTGAAATTACAGTTAAGCAAATGTAAAACTATATAATTATGAGTCAGAGAGTTGAAAAACTTTAATAAAAATTCAACTAGATGTAAGGAGATAATTTCCTCCTCAATTAAAGCTTGACGCTCATCAAAATGGGCTGCCCTTAATTATATTTCTTCAAATAAGCATATAGATATATAGAGATGTGATTAGTGAATAACGTTTACGAGCGAGATTAATTAAGAGTCGGCGAAGGAATATAGTTATGTGCCTCGTTATAGCTCGATGTCCATCACTGGTGTTCTCATTGCATCAATTATCTTAAAATAAAGGATACACCTACTATGTGTTACAACTTTTAATATTCATGAAATTCTTGATTTTAAGCAAAAATAAAACTCCTGTCGAATTTAAGTTCCATTCTTATGCGAACCGTTACTAATTTCTACAGTCATCTCTTACCTTTTTTTTATTAAATACTTTTTAAGTTTTCACACGTTTGAGCTTTGCATAGTCTCATATTTTTAGCTTCAACAAGATTCCACAGAAAAAACTGCTTGGTTTGTCATCCCGAAATTGAATGAACTGCGTAGCACTGGACATCAAAATCCTACTGTCTTAAAAATCATTAAAAACTAGTATGCAGTGACAATCATGAAACGTTTTCTATATCTTTCATATGAGTAGCTCTTAAGATAAATCGACGCTATTGCATTGAAGCAAAACTTGATCAGCGCTTATTCGCATTGAGGTGCCCGTTATTTATTAGCTTTCGTGGGAATCGAAGAAAAAGTTCGGTTGCATATGATTGTGACATCTCCTTGGAGCGTAAGTTGCCAAAAATGAATGAGAATCCTTTGAGACAGATCCGAGTACCACTGTTTGAGTACTTACATTACCTTCTGAGATATGCGATTAGCGAAGAAAAGTTCGATTCAATGATTGTGGTATCCTCTTAGAGCTATTGGCGCTAAAAAGGAATCAGCACGGGGCCATCGCAAAGTCAGCAATTTATCCCTTTCTACCGGGCCTGCTTCAAGATTTGATTGCGCAATCCAAGTGACCCCACATTCTGCAGCGCTTCATCGTTTCACATCGAATTTGCTTGTTTTATACCAACCAAAGGTTCTCAAACTTTCGCTGCCTGTACTTAATTTCGGCACATTTACAACAGAAAATTAAACGCATATAACTATTATGTTTCATTAAACAGAAAAATATACTTCAATATTTTGATCTTATTAGATTGCTGCTAGGACTTCAGTTCAAACTTACAGTACTTGGTAGCTTTTATTTTTGGAAGTCATTTTTAACAGAAATTATTCAGTAAAGCCAAAAATATTTAAAAGTTAAAATGCCATACTCTTAAGTGAAGATCAACTTTTTCTTAAATTATCCTTTGGAAAACAATAAATAAATAGCTATGGAAATAATTATCAGCTTTCATGCAAAATTTTCAGCATATGTAATTACTCAATGTTTTCATTGTAAGTGTTCTTTTAAGCTATAAGTATACATAAGTATGATAAAAGATCTAAATTGATATTAAATAAGTACAAATCTATTTTTAAAATATAGAATTCATTTTGTTCTTAAATTTTGTTGCAGTAATTTTAAAAATAATTCATTTGAGATTTAAAGTGTTCTACATGACTAAATTTAGAATTTTTCAGAACGTTTACGTTTTTTAAATATTTTGAAACAAACATATTATTTTAAAATTTACATTGTAATGTAGTAATGTTAAAGTCAAGTTCATTCGATTCAAACAATCCGAAAAATTCAATCGTAACTTTAATGAGAGCAAACTGCAATAGGAAATACTGATTCTAGTTTCAACTAAATTGTAAAATTTCAAATATTAATTGAATTTACTCAAATTGAAATTTGTTCACAATTTTTAAAGGATGTTTCATTTCCAAAAAAATATACACAACATATAGCATTTCAATTTCTTTATTTACAAACATATCAAGTTAGAGAATAAATTCATGAATCGCGATAGCCCCAATCAGCACCAGTTGTCACTATGAGTCATCCTAATTTCTGATTGAATCCTTAGATTACTTAAAGCTTAACGAGAAATAAGCATAAGCACCCTGCTTTTCGAATGTAGCCAAAATTTTATCAGCGCTTGTTTCTATTGAGGTCCACATGTACACCAATTTTTGCCTTAACTCCTGCTTTACGTTTTGATATATAGTAGTCACTGAAACGAGAAAATTGTTGCTTTATTCCATTTTTAGCCTACTTTCCCGTAAAAGTTAAAAAAAATAATAATAAAGCATGAAAGAAGGCTTAATGTATCGTGAAAATATCGTTAAAAATCAAGAAAAGTCAAAAATAAGTGAAGTAATTAAATAAAGATTGAAAAATAAAAAATTTGAAAGTAGGGTATTGAGATGGGGAAAAAGTGTGTCTGTCGGTCTGTCTGTCTGTCTGTCTGTCGGTCTGTCTGTCTGTCGGTCTGTCACCCCCCCCCCCCCTAAATAACTTTTGAACGAATTGTCCGATTGGAAAAATTCTTTTTGCATTCGAAAGATCTCGGCGAGGACATCTCATTTCTATTTCTCATTTACTTTTTGATTTGAACAATTTTTTGTTCAATTTTGAACAGTCCAAAAAATTTTAACATTAGCGCCTATGGACAAAATTGAAGCAAATTCTGTAAACTCTGGGCACAAGAGCCAAGTTCCTATTGCAAGCTTATTGAAAGGAGTTCTCGGCGTGAAATATTGATTTGAACAGTTTTTGTTCATTTTTGAACAGTTCAAAAAATTAACACAGAGCTTACGGGGAAATTTCAACCCTATATAAATCCTGATCTAACGGACCGATTTGCTTGGAACAAACTTTATCGGAAAGCTCTTATAACGTAGAACATGTAGAAATAGAAAGTTTATCCAGAACTTACGAGCCTATTTTGCTATGAAATTTTTTGATCGGGATTTTCAAGGATATTTCTCAGTGACTCAATGAGTGAAATAATGAATGAATGAATAAATGAAAGAGTGAAAGAATAAATCAATGAATAAATGAATGAGGAAAAGAAAGAATGAATAAATTATTGAATAAATGAAAATATAAATAAATGAGTGAATAAATACATGAATGCGTAAATGAATGAATAAACACTTGAATGAGGTAACGAATTAATGAATAAATGCATGGCTGAATAAATGAAAGAATGAATGAGTGAGTGAATGAATATGTATTATCCGTTGAAAAAGGTATATTTTCAATAATTAGAACTAAAGATAAATAAGAAAGAGAGAGAAAGAGATAGCAAGATTATAATTTGAATTTGGTGTATACGGGAAAGTAGGCTCGTATAGTTCTAAACGGAACTTCTTGTTTAGCTTACTTTCCCGTAAAAGTTAAAAAATAATAATAATGCATGAAAGAAGGCTTAATGTATCGTGAAAATATCGTTATAAATCAAGAAAAATCAAAAATAAGTTAAGTAATTAAATAAATACTGAAAAATAAAAAAAATTGATAGTAGGGTTTTGAGATGGGGGGGGGGGGGAGTGTGTCGGTCTGTCTGTCTGTCGGTCCCTCCCCTAATAACTTTTGAACGGATTGTCCGATTCGAAAAATTATTTTTGCATTCGAAAGATCTTGGCGAGGACATCTCATTTCTATATTTTCCTTTTTGATTCGAACAATTTTCCGTTTAATTTTGAACAGTTCAAAAAATTTTAACATTAGCGCCTATGGGTGAAAATGAAGCAAATTATGTTAACTCTGGGTACAAAATCCAAGTTAAAATGAACAAGCTCACTGGAGGAAGCTCTTGGCGTAAAATATTAATTTAAACAATTTTTGTTAATTTTTAAATAGTTCAAAAAAATTAACATAGCGCCTGCGGGGAAATTTCAATCCTATGTAAATCCTAATCTAACGGACCGATTTGCTTGGAAAAACTTTATCGGAAAGCTCTTATAACGTACAACATGTACAGATAGAAAGTTCATCCAGAACTAACGAGCCTATTTTCCTATGAAATTTTGTGATCGGGATTTTGGAGAATTTTTTTTTGAATTAATGAATGATTAAATGGAATAAGTGAACGACTGGATGAACGAATGAATGAATAAATGATAAAAATAATAAATGAACGAATGAATGAAAAAAATAGTAAATTAGTGAATAAATACATGAATGAGTGAATGAATGAATACATGAATGACTGAATAAATGATAAAAATAATAAATGAGCGAATGAATGAAAAAATTAGTAAATTAGTGAATAAATACATGAATGAGTGAATGAATGAATACATGAATGACTGAATAAATGAATTAATGAATGAATGAGTATATGTATTAACTATTGAAAAAGGTATATTTAAAGCAATTAAGAACTAAAGCTAAACGAGAAAGAGAGAGATAGCTAGATTATAAATTTGAATTTGGTGTATACGGGAAAGTAGGCTCGTATAGTTCTAGACGGAACTTCTTGTTTAATTGATCAGTTTGTGCTTAGACCCTCTTCAAATTGAAGTGCTTCAGCTGTTTTTGGATTAAAACATCGATTAGGGTGGGTCGCTGTCCTATGGTGTAAAAAAAGCTCCTGATTTCTCTCGGGCACAGCAAGAAAAGCGTCCAAATGAGGTTTTTTGATTAAATATAAAATTTTATTAGGATAGTATACAATTTTCTGCCTCTGGATTTACTTTGAAAAACTCATATTTAGTGAAAAGCTTTCTTTTTATTGAAAAACGGAAACTCAAGTTTACAAGTATAATATGAACACATAATATGGATATAACAAATTAAATATGTAACAGTACCATTTATTTATTACAAGCACGTTTGCAATTTTTTTTTTCGCTTACAATATTATAAATCATGACCTAGAAATAGCATGAAAATCCTTCTTACTATCAAATTTCGGCTGGACTTTTTGAGACTATTTGGTTTTTTATGAACCTTATCTTTTAGGGTTTTTTTTTTTTGCACACGTGACTAAAGCTTCTGTCACAGTTTTAATTACCATTTTAACAACTGATGTGTGATAATATGACAGGTGTAGTAAGGACAATTCCTTTTTTCCTGTGTAGAACATACATGTAGTTGAAGATATCGAACCTTCAAACTCAACCTGGAGGCAAAGAAAATTATTCAAATTTAATAAAATTTTACACGTGTTGATTTGGGATCCTTTAGCACCTTTTTAATCCTGTTCCCCTAGCAATGAAGAAAAAGAACAAAGTGACCCTCTAATATACACATTAAATTATGTATAAAAACATATTTATGTGTGACTGTGTGTGTGTTTTGTTTTTTTTACTTTTGTCGACCGTTACATATTTTTGAACTACTATCTTGTATCATTGGCAAACCACTGAACTTTCATTAAATATCTATTCTAACCTACTATCTATGGTGTAATTTATGACATCTACTCTACTATCAAGCATGGAAACGGCATGCCAGATAAGTTAAAACATTCAAATCTATTTTCCACATATTAGATAGCACTTTCCTAGTTCCCGACACGTGCTCTTCTTTTTCTTCCAATTTTAATTGCAGCTGTTAATTGTTTGAGAAGAAAATAATTATTTTCATAAAATAAAACTTTTTTTTATCTTCATTAAGCATATTGATTTATTTCATTAGGCAGCAAATTTTAATTACATTTTCTTTTTCATGCGAATATGCATGCTCAATTACCTCTTGTCACTAATCTGCTAAAATCAATCATTTCTCCGTTTTTTGAAGAATTTTAATGCAGATTCTAGTCAAATAAGTCATCTCCAAGCGTAAATTTATATGCTGTACACAAAAAAAAAAGAAAGTGTTTTTAATAAACTAAGCAATGCTAATTTTAGAAGACCTTGATTAAGTGGCATTTCTTTGCATAAATTAGTTATTTCAATCAAATGCTAATGCATGTTTTATCGATTATCGGCATGTATTCAGTTTTTTTTATTTATTTATTTATTTTATTTTTTAAAAAAATAACAGTCAACAGTCACAGCAAAAATATTCAAAAATTGTTTTTTTCAATTAAAGAGTATCCGTTTTTTATTTCGCGAGCGGTAAACGAAATTAAATAACTAAAGTAAGTGTTCTGTATTTGTTCACAACAATTTCAGTTTTGGCTGCACATAATCAAGTTAATCACATATATTACTAAAAAAAAGAATAAATTGTAAATCGTAAAACGTGGCTCTACGAAGATGTTAGCGTATTTTGTTGGTAAATATCAAAGTAACTGCTAATTACCGGCTTAGCTGATCACGTATGGCCAAAACTGCAGCACTTACCTTGTAAAAACTGCTTAAAATTTGGGAATCTACTTACAACTTTTATCCTTAAACTTGTTTTTATCTTTTAGAAAAGTATTCTTCTCTGTAATTTGTAAAACTGGAGAGAGTTGATTGTTGCTTAATTAATATGAGTATGTATTTTAATGGAGACTGCACTTTAAGGAAAATTAATGCAAAGTAGAATGTTTTCAGAAGTTCTGTTATGTAATTTCAAATTTTAATATTAGTTTCTAGTGTGCATAAATTTAAAAAAGATTTACCCAGAGATTTTTTTTTTTCGTTAAATTTATTTCATTCGAGATGACAACATCTAAGTCGCTGGTTAGTTTCCCCAGAACACTATTTCTTATTTATATTTATTTGAAATGGGATATCGAACTTACGGGTTTCAAAAGCAATTTGTGCCTAGAAACCCGAAAAAAGGACTGTTCAAATGACTATAACAAATTTTAAAAAGATTTACCTAGGATTTTTTTTACGTTAAATTTATTTCATTCGAGATGACAACATCTAAGTCGCTGGTTAGTTTCCCCAAAACACTATTTCTTATTTATATGTATTTGAAATGGGATATCGAACTTACGGGTTTCAAAAGCAATTTGTGACTAGAAACCCGAAAAAAGGACTGTTCAAATGACTATAATTTCAATAATTGTGGGATGAAATAATTTATTTGTGCGATAAACTATTCCTTATGAGTTTTCCTTTAAATTTGAAATGACAGGTTGGAAGACATTAGTAACGTTGTGCAATTAAGAGCTGGGAAGAGTGGCAAGAGGGAGGACATTAGTAACATTGTGCAATTAAGAGCTGGCAAGTGGGAGGACATTAGTAACATTGTGCAATTACGGGCTGGGAAATATTGTTTACAGTTCTACCGTCAAGCCTGGCAAAGTGCCAAGAAGAATGCAGTCATTTTCAAGGGAAGAACTGCTGGTATAAGAAAAGTGCCGTTTGTGATCTCGTTTTATTTCGTTAGATTGATTTCGTTAGATTTCGTTTAGATACTTGATTTCTTTCGAACTGAAACCATATACCAGTTTATAAGTTTACTTGCTTTCAACAAACAGAGTAGCAAACATTATGATTCGCATGCTAATAAACGCACCTGCAGAACGAACTTTCATAAAATTCGAATGGATTCGTCCTTTTATGTCATGCGTTGAAGCGTGCAAATGTCAGAACTTCGTGGTCGAACTGTATGAGCTAGGAAGTATGGCAAGTGGGAGGACATTAGTAGTGTTGTTCAATTAAGAGCTGGGAAGTATGTCAAGTGGGAGCACATTAGTAGTATTGTTCAATTAAGAGCTGTGAAGTATGGCAAGTGGAAGGACATTAGTAGTATTGTTCAATTAAGAGCTGGGAAGTATGGCAAGTGAGAGGACATTAGTAGTATTGTTCAATTAAGAGCTAGGAAGTATGTCAAGTGGAAGTACATTAGTAGTATTGTTCAATTAAGAGCTGGGAAGTATGTCAAGTGGAAGGACATTACTAACATTGTGCAATTACAAGTTGGGAAATATTTGTTGCTTTAATGTTATGCTATTTTGTGATGTTCAGGAAGAAAAGGTAAATCAAGAAAGTTTTTTATGTCCCAATATCCAACTATTTTTCCTTTTGTTTTTGAGCTGTCACTTACTGAGACACATACTTTCCAAAAGGTTATGCATTTCAGTACCATTTTTCCTCATTTCAAACGCTCCAAAATTTTTAGGACGTTTAGCTTTCTAGTAATATTTTTTAAGAAATTGTGTTTGTTTTTTTTACATTTTTTCTCTTAAATTTATCACTTTTCAAACAATTTTTCATAGAAGATTTAAGAGAACAAAAGTTGGGCACTAATGGGGGAATTCTGCATATTCAAAATCTCACAGTAAATTTAAACATTCTGAGAATAATCAGTACAAAAACGTATTTCCTTTGCCTTAGAGAAAGAGAGGGAATTTTATTTCTAGCAGCAACACATATTGTAATGTAACTGGTAACGGTTAAAACACTCAAAAGCATTTATAATTAATGAACATAGTTCATTATAAAGTTCGATCTGTTTTATGTATTTTATACATATAACGTGGTTTCAATATGTCAGACATAAATTTTCTATAAAGAAGAATGTTTAAAATGTAGATGATAAATTTATAATTTTAAAATTTTTGATTCATTGATTAGTTGTAATGAATCGCAAGCCAAGTCCAAGTATATGTTCTTTATTCAAAACAGAAAATCGTAAGTTAAATTATAACTTTGGAAGTTTTATACTGCATAATAACGGTATATGACAAAAGAGTTGAGTTTTCCACATATCATCGACAAACGAAAAATAAATAAATAAAATGATAAAAATAAGAGAAAGAAAATAATCAATTCATATTGAATTTTTTGCTCTCAATCTGTTGCATTAGATTAGAAATTCAGAGGAAAGTAGTAAAGGAGTTCCATTGTTGCGATGCTATTTTAAATATAAAGAACTTACATTTAAAGAAAATGCGAAGTACGTAGAAATTTTAAATTGAAATTTGTTTTTCTGCGGAGATTCCTGTGGCAACTTCACATGCAAAATAACAACTGAAAGAATTTCTTGCGAAAAACATAAATTATGGAGGACTAAAAGATTTCAATCGAATACTTGAATAATTGTTGCTCGTGACAATTTTGCTGTGGCAAAAGTTTCGTTTCTAAGAAAACAAAACGTTAAGTTTAAATTAAATTCAAAATTGATTTTTTTTAACACAACTCATATTTTCCTCCCAAAAGCAATTTGCAAAACAATAACTTTGTTACTTTTTTCTGTTACTTCACTTGTTTTTTAATGTACTATAGGTAAATTAAATTATAACGACCATGTAAAATGCGCATTAATATCATACTAAAGATTATTCTCATGTTACCAAAAACTCAATAAGAACTGGAAATGTTTAGTTTAGAGGTAAATTTTAGCTACAGGACAAGGTACCAATAGAATCGTGACGCAATGAACATGATATATAAATCATCGTGAAATTGTAGACATGACACACTTAATAAATTCAAAAATAATAATAATTTCCCATTTTGTGGTTTTCACTACAAACAAATTCAACTACAGTAATACCTACTTTAAGAGAAACCTCCAAAAAAGGGACACCTCTAATTAAGGGACACTTTTTATGGTCCCAGTCCTTTTGATGTTCTCCACATTTTTTATTTTATTTACCTCTGAATAAGGGACATTCTTTAAGGGACATTCACAGAGAAAAATTTGAAAAATTCAAGTTATATATATATGAAAAAATTACTGGGAAGCTGAAGTTCTTTTAATTTTCTAAAAATTAACTTCTGAAAGTTGGTATGAGTACTATAAGCATGAGCAAAGAAACAAGTGAATTTTAAATTGCTTGCCAAAACCTATTTGTGGCTTTTTCCTCTTTCGTACTATTGAACACATGTGGGTTCAGCATTAACAGATAGTACCAACCTACCCATAAGTTTTTATGGGTAAAAGTACACTAAATCTAATTTGTACTGTATTTCCCAAATTACGTACTTTAAAACAAACCCATTTAATAGATTACTTCAAATAAATTTCTGTAAGTTTGTCAATACGACAGTTTTGCTAAGATTTTGCTTTTTGAATAACAAAATTTTAAATTTCAATAATTTCGACTTATATTTTGTATGCATGAAACTTTTCAGTATTTAAGCTTAAATGATAACACATGTTTATTACTAAGTTAAACTAAGTTAATACACTATATGTGTATGCATCAATTTATGAACCTTCGAGGAAGCAACACCTCTATTTAAGGGACAAAATTTCTAGTCCTCTTAGTGTCCCTTATTGAGAGGCTTTACTGTACTAAAATATTATTTACTGTTTTTATTTATTTAAAGTAAATAGTATTTACTTTCAGTAAAGAAACTATATAAATGGTGCTTATAAATTTTTATTTTATAAAAATTTATAAACACCATTAATATTAGGAAATGACATTTAATGATCATTGTCAAAGTCTGAAAAATATATCTTTTGGACAGATTTACATTTATAATGATAATTGCATTAAAGAAATTTTTTTCTGAACAAACTAGAGATTCTAGTTAGTTGAGAAAATTACCTATCATAAAATTATTGAGTACATGCTTCTAATTAAAGGTATATTAAAATAATTTTTTAATGCTTGTTACCGAGTAAATAACTTGAATGTTTAAAAGTGATGATAAAAAATGTATTTTTTTTTTAATCCAACTGTTCAAACCACAGTGAAAAAGTAACTTTAATTAAACATAATTAGTTTTCAGGAATATTCTTATAGTTTCAGTCGCACCTGAACATTACATAAAAAGCCCAGAATCACTTGAAAAAACTATTTTATTTATGAGAACAGTTTTGGACATTCAAACTTGTATTGAAAAAATTCCCTTGAAAAATATATGTTATTTTTAACTGTTTGAATACCTTTTTTCGCTTTCATAAAAATGTTTAAAACGCTTGTTTTTTAATGATTTTTTTAATTTTGAGCTTACTTGCGTCTAAAATGCGTTATATGGTAATATTATTGCTACCTCGAGAATATTCTACAAAACATCAATGCCACAAATTTTATTTTCTAATTTCATTAATTTAAAAAAGTTTAAACAACTTTAATTTTTGATACTTTCTTGCCCAATTAAACTTAAAATGTATGAAATAAAACAAATATGGAATATTAGAACTGTATTTTTTATATTTTTGCATAAAAATTATTACATTGTTTTTATTTATTGTTACCTTTTCCTCTAGGTGTGACAGTCATGATTTTTTAAAAGGTTTTTTGAATTGAAACATCTTAAATCCTTACTTTTACGGTAAATGGCAATTGTATTTTGTTAGGAATTTTCAGATGGCAGCCGTTAAAATCGTCTTTTTATTCTTAACATTTTGTCATTTCATTTTATTTATTTATTTTTTATGCAACGAAAAAAGGGGGCTGCAATTTAAATATTCGTAACTTTTACGTCACTGTACAGAATTTTTTCCTATTATTTTTGTGATTTGCTCCAGTTTTTTGGTTGTAAGTAAATTACGAGAATTTCGGTTGCTTAAGAAGATTTTAAATGTTTTTCAACAACTAAGAGTGAAGACTTTTCCTCTTAATAATCTTTATAGTAAAACAAGATTCAGCTAAATTAGAATACTTTCTCAAAAACTAACAGATTTATATTCCTACCCTTTTACCCTGAAATATAATTTACTCTTTTAGGATTTTTACTGACTAATGTTACAACCATTATTACTTTAAATCTGTGAAGTTTTCATTCTTATAAACGAAAGTACTAAATTATTTCAGCTTTAAATATTTTTAGGAGAAAATTGAGATGAAACAGAATTGTTAGTTATTATAAAAATAGATCTACGTCTTATATTTACTGCTTATAACCTATTATTTATTTTAGTTGATTAAAATCTTACTTATTGTAACTAAGAAAAGGCTGAAACAGTGAATCAACTGCTCATTTGAATAAATAAGAATTGATTCCCTTTTACAACAGTTGGGGCAAATAACGCCCAATAATTTTTGGAATATCTTTAACAAATCGAGTAATAATTGCCTTTACAAAAGCAAAGAGATTGACAAATATCCTATGCTGCAAATAGTGTAAAAATGTGTGCTTACTTTCTACTTACATAAAAGCTAGTATAAAGAACGAACTTGGAAGCAAGTGTTGCCACTAAGCAGTACATTTGATAAACTTTTCACGAGCTAATCTCCACAAAAATAACCTATTACGTTTTTCTGTGTGAGCTATAAAGCAAATTCAAGTCCCATGATTAAAATATCTACTTTGTGATAGCAATAAAAAACCTTGAATAACTCTAATCAACAAAAATTAACTTTTTTCCTTGAACACAAATGAAATAAGCTATTTTCAACTAATTTTATAGCGTAGAATTTGAATATAATTGTAATAAAGCTGTAACAAGTGCAGTTTTTTTTTTTTTTTTTTTTTTTGTTATGACTATCTTACAGTACAAGAAGCAACTCACAAATGCATTTAAATCACAATTTTTATCATGATTAAGCTCATTAACTTATCGTGAAATTATATTTCAGTTGAGAGAATATACATATTTTAGGCTAAATAAAACATTAAAATATCAAACTTTTGAAATGCAATGAAATGTTATCATTTTTTTTCTCTTATGTGGCGTTAAATCTTTTTTCTTTATAAACGAGCTGTATTCACTCATCATTGCTGATCCCCGATGACATTGATATCGACATTCCGTAATCATAACGGTCCTTATGAAATCTTACCCCTTTTTCGTCACTAGCATCACTGAGATTTTCTGGGAGAAAATCCAAATGGGAATGTAAAAAATGAATTTTGAAGGACTTAAGAAGCTCTTCGATTAGGATGTTATAATTTCTACCTTTCGTGTTTCCTAAAAATCCTTTCACCACCTTCACAGACGATTTCCAAGCTGATAACTGTTTTTGGTTAAGCTTGCTTTCGAAAGCAGGGTTACAAATCACCTGTCTAATTTCAGATCCAATATAAACACCTTCTTTAAATTTTCCTTCACTCAATTGTGGAAAAAGTTCTTTTAAAAATTTTTCACCTTCTTTGTGCTTGGCCTTCACAAAGTTTTCACCAGTGCTAATTAAATATGAAGTGGAGATAGGCAGAATTTTTTTCGTGCAATAAGAGGAATGTATTTAACAATACTAGTTCCAAGTTGAATAGATGTTTAGGGTGGTCATTCTTTTTTGTATGAAATTCTGTTCTGTTGTCTCGACTATCCCACAACACAAAAAGCAACAATACTTAATAAATTCACCCTGAAGATTCATTTATAGTGGAGACCTTTAAGTCTCCACAAATTCGCTGATTGAACTGTTTATACTTATTTACGGTTAGAATAGCGACCATGTTACTATACGTTTCTTTCATTGAAGCTAAATATAAAACTGGTTCGCGTAGCAAATCATTTAGTTCGTTTTAGTGAATAAAATGGAGTACACTCCAAGTCTCAGATCTGTAGTTTGGGGCACAATTATCTTCAGCAACTTCTGTTTCAAATATTATTTCAATGTCACTCATCTCTTGAATGTTAAAGTTTCCGTTTCCAATTCAATGGTGCAGTTGGTACAGGTAAGTCTTCGCCATGAGAAACCGGTCGGAGGGCAGATGGGTAATTCGGATGCTCAGTTTTATGGAGTTTTTTTTTTGGGGGGGGGGGAGGAATCATTCTGTGTTTGTAAGACAAAAGCAACAAACATCAAAATGATATGAAGGTTCGCGCCACACCATTGGGACAGTAAATGGTAAAGAACTTCTTTTGCCTTTCACCCACTGACCAAGATCCACATTGAAACTTACGCAGACAAAATGAGGTGCCCAACTTGTATCTTGCTCACTAACTTTGCACCCGAAGTACAACATGAAGGCCTCTTGTGTTAAATTCCTAACTTGAAAGTTTAAAATAAAACTTCTACAAAGGTAAAAAAACTTATCTTACAACGACTACGCTCAAAACTTGTTATTTTCAACATAAACAGCAATGCAAAAACACAACTATATTCAACAAAGAATGTTCGCATAATGGGATGCCTAAAAATAATTACATACGGCTTGGTACCAGAAGGCAGAATTGCCACATGCTACACAAAAATCACGAAAAATATCAGAAAGCTCCATTTTTTTGTTCCACAAAAATGTGACGTGTTGGAACGTTTTTACTTGCAAGTATTTAAATGACAAAATGAATCAATAATAAAAATAATAATTTGTTCTTAGCGAACCACTGTAGGCAAGTGCAATCTGTTCAAAATGAAAATGAAGCTCAATTCATTGCTTCAAATGTAATCCAAACTTAATTTAGGAAATCTGTAGTTAATTCATAATGAAGCAAATAAGTTGTTTCTCGCTCCTTCATTTAGTAGGGTTCGTGTAATCAAATGTTGCAGAAAATTTGTGAATCCGATATAAAGGTTGATATTTGAAGCCCGAAAAGAACTATGATAAAAGTCCATGAAGCAAATAAAATATAATTATGTTATATGGTTTTTATAGAAAGATTTTTTTTCATTTGTGTTATTTATATATATATTTTAACTAAACATATTTAACTCACTAGTTCCAGAAATGTCTTAAGTTAAAGCTTCAATGTGATTTACCTTACGCTCTATCTTATTCAACTCTTTTCTAAAATTTGAGAGCATAAAGGGCTTGCTATCAAATCATCTAATCTCTTTTCACACACACACACACACACAGTCCCATCGTATTACTTAGTCAAGCCTAAAATATGCGTAAATAAGTATCTCTTCATCATTTAATATTCCTGGAAAGCTACAAGCGGTGATTTAATTAGACAGTAATTTAATCCTATCAATTTCTTCCCGGGATTCTCTTACCGATAAACGATTTCTGCATTATGAATATGTATGGCGGCACTGCTATAGGTAGAGTTTAGATTTTAGAGTTTGCGACTACAATGTTTTAAAATTATTTTCCATGATGTGTTATAATTGGGAATTTTTCAACATGTCAAGCCTTAATAATAAAATTACACGTTAATTTAAAGCACAAATGAGCAATAAAATGCAGACATATGTTTCGGGATTGCTTGGAATCCCTTTTTCAATGCGACAGGGAGCTTCTAGATGCAAAACATCCTGCATCTAGAAGCTCCCTGTCGCATTGAAAAAGGGATTCCAAACAATCCCGAAACATATGTCTGCATTTTATTGCTCATTTGTGCTTTAAATTAACGTGTAATTTTATTATTATTGTTTACTTGCACAAAGTTAAATTATTTTTATGTCAAGCCTTATTCCTTTTCTCTTCCATTTCTTTTTCACATTATTTCATTTTTCATTTTTACGTTTAGTTTAGTACCACACATAGCTTTAATAGCTAGTAAAAACCCACAACAATCTTTTTTTTACCTCTCGGTCCATATAAATATGACAAACATTTCACACGCGGTATTACACAAAAACTAGTGCATAATGTACATTGTAAACAAATAGTGATGTCAAGACAAATTCCATGCAGGAAGTTCACTCGGAAAATAAGAGACCTGGGTAAACATATAATCAACAGATCGCGTGGACAAAAGAGGTAAAATTGCTTTGCATTGTAACATATAGCTCAATCAAATTGGAACACATTATTGATGCATCAATAGTTTAAACATCGCACAACAGTGATAGAAATGCATGAAATGTAAGTAACAATTCTTTTGATCTCATTGCTGTCAGTTATGTACTTGTACGTTTTAAACGTGGTAGTATTGTGTAGGGCCGTGGTAGCCTAGTGGTTAGCACGTCGGACTTCCACCTGAAAGGTCGCGCGTTCGATACCCACTGAAGACCACCATGTATACTTGGGGATATGTGCATGTAAAATCCGTAGACCCCACTACCTCTCCCCGTGCGTATGCAATCCTAAGGCCTCGGCTAACAGGTAGGGGTCTGGTGTAGAAAAGTATTGTGTAATATATATATATATTCTAATTACATTTCACTTAAACTTGATCTCTGCATGATTCTATGAATCTATATAGTTAACCCTCTAATGCCCAAGATTTTTTTAATTGTTTTATTTTTTTATTTATATTTATACATATATTTCTGTTTTCGTCCGCCTTGAGGCGGAGTTGGGAATTAAAGGGTTAAAAGCGCAAAAGCGCTATGATCCATTAATTTCGAAAAACGTACCTGCATTCAACCTACAGACTTTGAGTTATCATATTTTAGCATTATAGAAAAAAAAGAAAATAACTCTAGAAAATTTCAAACCTTCCGTTTCAAAATTATGCAATTTCATTGTGCTTTTCGCACCTGAAGGTGACAGCAATATTAATTGCTCGAAACTCATTTTGCTTTACAATTAATTTCAGTTTTAAATCTTGTAGTCCAAGATGTTAAAAGCAGCACGAAAAAAAAACAGAAACTATGCTACCCATACCGAATATGAATCAAAATACATGTTTTTATACAATATCGGCACATTTTTCTTGTCTAATTTTGTAATTTTTAATGCGTCCAGTTTTCAAAAATAGATAAATCCGTAGCTTATTCATTTTCTTTTTTTTCTACATGTATTTGTCATTGCCTTCAAATAAAAGTTGAAAAAGTGACATTATTTTTGACATTTGGACAATTGAAAACAAAAATTGAAGCGTCAAATGTTGAAATCCGCTGACAGCTTTAGCCCTCGCAAAAGCTGTTGCTTTCGTTGTTTTCGAAGATTTCAGCTTAAAAATGAATCGGAAGATCCAGAAATAAATCCTTAAACTGAATAGATGAATATTAATCTTATTAACCCACAATACACACACACACATATATATATATGTATGTATACATATATGCATTGTGCGTGTGTGTGTATTTGTCATAAAATAATTACAAGCATAAAAATTACTAGCGAAAAGTAGACTTTTGGAATTGCAACTGAAAAATAACGAAGAGAAAGTAGCAGTTTAAAACAGCAGTTTTTCAAAGTAGCAAATCTTCAGAAAACTTCGTTGTTTGAAGTTTTTTGGACTTCTTAGTTCCACCAGCTTCGGTTTTTTATTTCCATTTTATAGCATTTTATTGGCATATTTAGCAAAAATATAGTAGTGATGTGAACTGAAGCAGATATTTAATACTGAAATGGTGCACAAATCAAATTTTATTAAAGAGTAATAAGTTTCAAAGAACAATGAACAGTTTCCATTAAAGTACTCTGTGAAATTGACTTCAAATGCAGTAATTATAATATCATAATAACAACTATTAGTAATAAATTTTATGGATTGAGCGAAAATCCCGTCGCACCGAAATCATATTTTTATTTATTCAGGAATTGTCTACCAAGTAATTTAATTTTATTTTTCGTAGAGTTTTCATAAATTCTTCGCCATCATCTTTTCCAAAGAGCTGAATTCATTCATGGATATTTTTTCTTTGTATCTGTTTTGTATGCTTACAACTCGTGTTATTTGCAGTTTAATTGAACACATTTATTCTTTTATATAACCGTGTTTCTAAATATTCTTGCATATCATAATTTGTTTCTGCGTTCGTCTTTTTCTGATTTCCATTATTTTAAAACATCCGATATGTTCTTTATTGGGTTTGTGCTTGTGAGTGATGCATTTTTTCCTTAACTTATTTTTTAATTTTCGTTCACCTGGAAAACCTGGTCACCGTGTAAAACGAATTCAACTCGCTTAAAATATTTGTTACTTACTTACAGCACAAAACCGCCAGCACTCATCTTTTCAGGATAAAAAATTTAAACTCCCCCCCCCCCCCCCTCCACACACAAAACGCTCAAGTGTAATCCAAGCATTTGCGAAAAAAAATCAATTACAAAATATGATCAAGCTATACCCACAGTACTTTGTTTGAGTGCTTTGAATATTCTTTCATAAAGTGTTCATTTATGTAAGTCTCAGAATTTTTTTTCAGTTCACTTCCCTTTTAATTCCATGAACTACCCAAACCCAATACACATATTTTTTTTTAACAAACAGTAAATAACTTATTTTATTAATTATATATTTTCATTGAGACATAGTACTTTTACTTTAAAAAAAATTCTTAAATTGCAAAATTACAATTATAAATTACTAGAGTTTGCTCAGTGGTCGAAATTCGATAGTAATTCATTCATTTTTTCCCAGTTCAGCGTCGAACGTTTAAACTTTTAGACATTTTAGTTTTTCTGTTTGACGGCAGACGATTTTGTTTAAATATTTCAATTAGGCGATAAAATCCCCTCAATGCGACTGATTGACTACTGAAGTTAGGTATTCAATTTAATGCATTTGTAACACATATTACACACAGTGTTCCGAATATAGATTATTTAATATCTATATCCATAGAATGGCTGATGGGATTTCTAGTATTGGTAGTCTGTTATCCCCTGCTTTGGACCAACACAGTCCTTATAACTCATGCTGTAAACATCAGGCATAGAATCAACTGCAGAAGGGAACATCGCTAGGGGGCGTTTATCAAAGCACGCTTGTTTAATGTTAGTGGAAGTAAATGCTCGGAGACGAACTAATTTTAAGTTGTTGCCAATGTCTAAAGCCGATAGTGCAGAAGTACACCCACCATCTGCCACCCCAAATTATAATAAATCTTCCTGCTTTATTAATTTCATTATGTGAATAAATCTTTATTAGCTTACTTTATCATAAAAAACTGCTAGTTTTAAAATTAATATTTGAAACGAAATTTTAGAAAATACTTCTATTTTTATAAAATAACTCGCTGTATTTATGTCTGTCAGCTTGATAGGAACACAAAAGCCACACCGTCTAATGAATTATTAACCCAGTTGCAGCGAACAACGCTGGGTGTTAGGGTTGGGCCAGGCTGCTAGTAATAACTAAAAACATGAAAGTGTGTTATAATTATTTAAAAAATATTGCTAATAACGTCAAAATGTATTAAAAAATTATTACAAGCAGTGATGGATTGCAAGGTTTTTTTTTTTTTTTTTTTTCATTATCACCGGAATTACCGGCAATTGGCAGGGATGGGACATTAAGTTTAGTCAGCTTACTGTAATCATTAAACATAACACATTAAACGCAGAAAACAATCTGCGAACGAAGTATGTTTCTTATGGTTTTTTTTTTTTTTTTTCATGTGCAACAACTAGGAAGAAAGCTGTCGTCCTGGAGGATTTTTTTACGATGAAAGCCCTGCATTACTGTATTGAATGCGAAAAGAACAGGAAAACTCCTATTAGGAATGTGATTATGGTCAACAACTATCACATTATCGATTCGCTTCCAATATAAGCAATTTCAGCTTCGGAATTAGAAACTAGGAGGAGCTTCTAATTTTAAGCAATTACTGTATCACTTGGATATAAGTCGAATTTCGGTGCCTTTATGACAGTTATCTTGTATAATGTGTTCAAAGTAGATAGTTTTCTTGTAGCCTAGAATCCGAAATTTTTTAAAACTTTCAAGAAATGGCTGCACATTTTAAACTATTAGCGATCCAGCGCATTAGTGTTCTGAACAATCAATATCTATACATTGAAAAACATTTATCATAAAGTTCAAACTGTTTGGGAAATTTATACTCAAAATTAGATGAGATGAAACCGTCAAAAATTTTGTCTAAAAATTCAGGAAGAAGAAAAAAAGTTGGATTCTAAAAACTAAGTATCGAATGCTGTTTACCGATAAATTGCAAGAAAAAAGTTTTTTTTTCTCATAAAAATATATTCAGACAAATAGTTAAGTTTGAAATTGGTTGGATTAATTTCAAAACTTAAACATTTAGTTTTTCATGTGCGAGACTATGAATTTTTTTTCTAACAACACGGTTTTTTCCTACTTGTTTTAGATAATAGAACAGAAACAGCATTTCCGACTTCAAAACAATACCTTTAACTTTCTTACACAGCCACTTATAAATGAGGTAACATTAAATCTAACAAAAGGCTACTTGAACTCATTAAAGATGCAATGTTTAGATTCCTTCATGTGCCAATTCTTTAATCAAACCCAGCGGAAAGTGCTTTTCTGGTTCGGTCCATCTAATGCAATTAAATCCGAGAATTCCAGTGAGTCTAAATATTGCAATGGAATTTTATAGAATCATTGGAGCAAGCTTTCCAAAGCCTTCTGTTTGAAGAGGATACACAATTAATTATCTTCCGCAATCATTAATAAAGGGAAAAGGTTTTGAGTCACTTAACAGTATTCCAAACATTTCTATGGTGATAGAAGTATGGCTTTCTACGGAAAAGCGCAATTTACCTTTCGGTTTGAGTCAACTTGAAATAAATGTGCGCTTATTAGCAAAATTGGTTTAATAAGTGACCTTCAAAAAGTGATTTAAAAAGAAATTTCTTAATAAAATTTTTTTATTTATAATTAGTAAATCCACTTTTTTAAGTACAAAAAAACCGAAGCAAATAAAATGGAAAAATTATTGTTTTACAGAAATTCTGAGTTATTTTCTAAAGTTATCTAAACTTTTTCTAAGTTTTCTATTGAATACTAAAAATGTTCTGATTCAAATTCAACATTTAGGGGTAATGAAATAAAAAATGACAGTTGAAAGAGAGCTTAGGCTAATATTTATATTTTATGTATCAATAATTATAAGAGTTGAATAGAACATAAATATTTAGCGAAAATTGTAAATACCTTTATTCAATTTTTTAAAAAATCGAAATAACAATAATATTTTTTTTCTAAACATTTGTTTTTAAACCTTTAACGAACTACAACATAATTTTAAATTCAATTCAATACATCGCATCGCTATTGCAAGAGGGCCACAGGAGAGGCATTTGAAAATTTTAATTATAAATTTAAAAATTAGTTTTCTTTTTATTTAAAATTATCTGAAACTGAACAGCATTTTGGGATGGGGCGCATCATTGTTTTTAAATCTATGTATAAGCAAATGTAAATCTATGTTAAATTTCGTAGAATAACAATTCAATAATTTTATAATTCAGTTTTGGATATTATTTGAGATATCTCAGACAACTTAAAGATAATGTCTTTAATGCAAATAAAGACTTACCTGAAAAATATACTTAATTCAGAATTTGCTGCTCTTTTTACTTATTTTAAATTATGGTCTTTTTTAACTGGAGGTGCTATATGTTTAGTACCACATGTATTTTATCAATATATATTTACTACGTGAAAGCATTAGGCTTATAAATTTATGAATACTAACGGAAAAGAAAACAATGTACAACACAAATATGACAATATAACCTAATTTAAAAAGAACTGAAGTTATTAATTTCAGAAAAATATTCATTCACCAATACTTACAAAACATATGCCCGTGCATTTTGTAAAGTAAATAAAATCTGAAGGTCTAATAAGAATGTATAATTTTCAAAATTAATTTAAAAAATTCCTAAATATGAATCACATTAAGGTAAAAAAAAAGTCAATCGCAATGGTTACATAAACCAAAAAATATAGAGAAAAAAAATAAAGTATAATATTACATAAAAAATCATGAAATGAAGTAGCCGGTAATTGCAAATGTATACAAAAGAATACATTCATAGAAAGCCCTACAAAGAACGCTAGAGAAACCAATTATTCCGAATCATATCAGTTACACGAAATGAAATATTTCCAAGCGCTTCCAAGATTTCGCATGTTTTTTTTTTTTGGACAACCAATCAAATTTATCAGAAGAAGTATAAGTGTATATTCGATACAGCTTTGGCACGAAAATATTTCTATGAAAAAAAAATCAATTTGATTCTTTTTCTGTCGTCAGTGATGGAAAAATTTCACAGAACTTTTTTTTCTTCTAAGACAGTTTAAAGTTTCGTTACATAAGAAAAAATTCCGCATTTAAAACATTTTGTCGCTTTGTATTGCATGGACTCATCTTAAGAAAATGCATCGCGGTAACATTGCTAAAAAGTTTAATGTGATCTTCCAAGATCCGCTTAGAAAGGGAAATAAAAAATAAACCAAAAAAAAAAAGAACATCCGCACAAATCCACACCCGTAAGGTCGAACTAATACAGAAAAAAAAGAAAGAAAAAAACAAAACACCCATCGTAATGTCTTCTATCTGCCGATCACCCCTATTTTGATAAAATCAAAGCAGACCTGACGCATGCACAAATTCTTTCATGGCTCTGCTTTAGAATAACGGACAGTACATGGAGTCATGGTGCGTTCATACTCCCCTTCCCTCCTAAAATTCAAGTGTGACATCTATCCGACTGTGAGCCATCTCTCCAGGTTTAACCTTACACTTTATTTCTACCTTTAATTCTTTCTTTGCTAAATAAGCGGCAGTTCAATTAGACGTGTGACTAGATGCTTTGTGCGTATAAAGCTCAAACTTTATCAATGTTCTTTAAATATAAGGCAGAAATTTCTTCAAAAATTGGTTCTAAAATATTCTGTTGATAGAGTGAATGAATTTTGACTTCACTTGAGACGTTTTTATTTTTAATTTGCCACTGTAACGAAATCCTGCAACTATCATGAATCTCTTTGGGAACTTTTCTGTACGATCGATGATGAAGCCATTTTGTACGGTAATTGTCTTCGGTTGAGCAATATAAAACTGATCTTTTTTTAATTAGTCATTTAAATATACCCATGCTTCATCGAGCGTTACCTCTAATTTCCATTTTTCAGAAACTAGGGGGTTTTCATATTATTTTCTGTACAATTTTTTTCTTTTAGTAATATGTTTTGCAAACGCAGAGGAACCTTAGATTCAAACATCTTTTTTTAACTTTAAATCTTTATGAATGATTTCACTCATAGTGCCCGAAGACAGTCGCAGTTTTGAAGCAATAAATCTTTGAGTTGGCGGATTTTCTTTTAGGATCAGAGAGTTATGCTTATTGATAGTTCCCTGCGTTCGAACAGTCTTAGGATGAAACTTCGGGGTCATGTTTTCATTTTTATTTTCAGCTAGACATTTTTGCCCTTTCGAGTTTAAGATACTATGAATACCTTTTCCTGAAATGAAATAACCGATATTTTTACACCACTTCATGATTTATTGATACGAATGTTTTTCCTTGATAAGTGCTGCTACGTAACCTTTGAATAACCTAACACAGGGTTCCCCAACCTTTTTATCACCGCGGATCAGTCCACGTTTGATAATATTACCGCGGCCCGGCGGGGAGGGGGGGACGTTGATTGTTTATATTTTAGATTATTTTGATTTATTAATTTTAATTTAATTGTAGTTAAACATGCTTTCATTACACTAAAAAATATATAGAAAGTGGTTTAACATTTTAACTTACTAGAACAGCGATTCTCAACCTGTGGGCGCGTGCCCCTAGGGGGGCGCGAGAATATCCAAAAAAAAATTTGCCTAACCGACTGAAAAGAAAGCACACATACACATAGAAAACAAAATACATTTCGGCATATTTGATAACTTATTAAAGTAAAAAAAATTACTAAATTAAAACTTTCTCAATCAAAACATACTCAATTAAAAGCAAATTTTATAATTATTTGGGACTTCCTTGGGCCTGTCTTTCAAAGCAACGTTTTTCGAAGGAAAGCTTGATATTAGAAATAGCCTCTCAGTTGTTTCTATATTTAGCTGAAAATCCAGTTTCACAAAAGTAGGATGTTGAAAATGGTAATAGAATGCGAAAGGTCCTTATTTGCAGTAAATTCATCCTCTACTCCTGCCCAAAATTCAAATAGTGATTTATTACTAAATTAATTTTATTACTAAATTACTCGTTTTTATTCTTGTTTTGGCATTTAAAGATAATTCAAAAACAGAATTAGTACTTGTCGCGGCCAGGTTCGCGACGGAAAGGCGCGTGAAATCGTAAAGTGGTAAAGCGTAAATGTTGTGAGCAACAAAAGGTGTTTTCGGTGCCAAGAAAAAGAACAAACTATCTTAAGGGAAACTAGCTTAATTTATTCAAGGTAAATTACTATTACAAACTATTTATTAACTTAATACCATGAGACTAAGTTGGTAATAAAAAGGAAATGTGCAGGGAACGAACCATCAGTATCCAGCTGGGCAGCACTTCTGTCCAATTTTTATGGTTTAATCCATTATGTCGCGGTTTGAAGGTTACGCAACTCCGGCCGGGTACGCACGCACGGTTCTCCTTGGCAGGGAACAGCAGCATAATTGTTCATCATCGAAAAGTCTGCCGCGACTACTTTACAGACGGCAGCTGCAGTTTAACTCCGATATTTAGAGTTAAAAATGCATTGCAGAGACTTAGGAGAAATCTGATATTCAAAATTGAGCAAGAATCTCGTCTTCCGGACTTGGGGAAAATCTCACGGAAAAACTTCTAGCAAATCCTCTGGGAAAATCTCATGGAAAGATCCTCTGGGAAATCTTATGGAAAATCTCCTATATTTTTCTGAGACTTTGGTTTTTAATCAACCAAAGCTTTTCCCTGATTTTTTCAGAGGTATTGATCAATTCAAGCTCAATTTACCTCCCTCCTTTTCTTCGGTCTTCTCCAACCATGGTGCTTACCATCAATCGTTGGCTGGCGTTTTTATGCGTGGGGCGTTGCGAGGATTAAAAATAATATCATAAAATATCACTTTTATTTCGTCGAAAGGCTTTTGTGTCCATAGCATATTTCGCTATTGTCAGTCCAGACCAGTGATGGGGAAACTACGGCCCGCGGGCCAAGCCCGGCCCGCGGAAAGGTTTAATCCGGCCCGTTTAAGAGTACCGTCGTGAGAATGTTTGAACGCGTTCTTACTTCGTAATGTGACGACCCACATAAAAACTACCTGCGGCGATATCCAAAACACAATAGTATTCTGGAAATCCATCCGACCTAAACAGATGACTCATCTTTTATAAAAATTTAAGTCCAGATAATTTCCCAAATCTAATTACTCATGCAATGAAGATAATGACAATGTTTGGCTCATCTTATATATGCGAACAAATCTTTTCAACAATGAAGCTTAGGAAAACTTCTTTAAGAAACAGAATTACAGATGAGCATCTTTCATCAGTTTTAAGAATCTCTGCTTCGCAAATGGAACCGGACTATGAGGAAATTTTGATGAAACAGTTTCAATTTCATTTTTCTCATGCACCATCAACCAGTAATGACACCAGAAAATAAAGTGATGATACTTCACATCAAGAACTACACTAAATTCATTTTATATTTTGTGTTTATAATTTTCTTATCTTTTGCTTTTTTACTATTAAAATAATAAGTGTATGTAATAATATATGTATATGTTTATAGAACACATAATTTTTTTAACGATTAAGCATTATTCTTTGGCCCGCTACGATTGTCTAGTTATTTTAAATGGCCCGTCTTAAAAAAAGTTTCCCCACCACTGGTCCAGACGGACTGTCCGTCGTCTGTTGTAAAAATGCCCATCAATTTGGGACCCCCATACTTTTGTTACGACAGTACTCAATATACATTATTGTTGAATACATTTTATGGTAAGTGGGGATGGGGGGCGCGATGAAAATTATGATAGAAAATTGGGCCGCGAATACTGAAAGGTTCAGAAACGCTGTACTAGAACCTAGGAATTTAAATTCAGTTTCAATGAAATGGGCGGCTCACTGCATGGTACCATTTGATCCACGGATTCGTACCAGTCCGCGGAGCGGTGTTTGGGGACCACTGAACAAATTTAGGTGCAATTTTCAAAGTTGTTCTTTTATTTTACATTTCAATCAAAAGAAATCCTTAGCAGACGATTTATTCTGAAGTTGCCAAAGTTTCTGCTCAAATTACAAACGAGAAATAAAATCACTAAATCGTTTCCATAAAGTGCGAACGACCTTCTGTAATTTTAATTACTAATTTATAATTTTGTTTTTTATAACTTTATGAGCAATTTCATCCTATACTCAATTTACAAAGTAAGCTGTTAATTAGATGTATATGTACGATCTGGGATTTCATTTAAAGCTTGGGTTTGAAAAATTCATAGTTTAAATATGTTTTTTAGCCCAGTCGTTCTTTAAACAGTTTTAAATAAATACGGAGGCAGAGATAACTGCATTAAGTGAAACCAAGTTTTTGGCATACTTTAAATTTTTTCCGGCATTTTAGATAATGCAGATAATAAAATGGTTGTTTTTTGAATATCCTCGTTTGAATATTATTGAATGGCACATCAGATGTAATAATTAAAAAATCAATTAATAAAAAAATCAAGAACTACTTATTAATTTCAATCTACTGCGGTTATTCAGCTAGTGTTCGTTCACTCTCAAATTTATAAAAGTTATTTTCTTTTCTATAGATTGCATGTAAACTCACACAGAAAGAAACAGCTTGCATCAGGCGCAAATGTGGCCAATTGCATTACTTTTTGTTAGATATATAACTACATTTTAAAAATAAAATATGCAATTACTATGTTACTGTAAGTCTGATTTTTGTTTACACCGCATTTGGACCACTTCTTATTGCCACACCATTTTGTGTAACGTATTATCTTTTTTTTTTAGTCCGTTTCATATCTGTTATTTTAATTTACTTAGTATTTCAAAGAAGGAAAACATTTGAATTTATGAACTTTTTTTTCATTTCGTTTTTTAAAAAGTATAAAAGGAAGTTACCACTGTCTATCACACTGCAATTTTTTCATCTCATGGTATTTTCTTAACTTAATTAAAAGCAAATGAGAAAAGGAACATTTCATCAACTTAAACAGTAATGTTTGAAGAGAAGTTGCACAGTATATAAAAACTTCCTAGAATAATGCTTAGCATACTTTGAGTGCAATTAAATTTCGTTTTATGGTACAGGGTGACACAGAAAAGCGGGTACTTTTGAAAACCCCAACAAGTATAGAAGTTCAAGGGAAAAAATTATTAACAGCAATTCAACGACTAAAACTTGCCGTATAAGATACAGTAAAATAAATTATCAATGACAAAATTACGTTATGTAGATGGCACCTTTTGCTGTGCGTATGCATTATTGCAGACGTACTGTTGTTGAGTCAGTCTTGAGGTTCCCCATTGAACGATATATTGCGGAGTACGAGTACTTTTAGGTCGACCTGTAGGTTTCTTTGTTGAAGCGCATTCAGTCTCTTGAAAGGTTTTAATTCACGTATTCAGGTCATCTTTCGATTTAACCCTACTAAAATTCCCACTGCGCACTTTCCAAGCTCTCATTGCTTTTATTAAAAAAATTTTTAGTCGTTTATAATTTAGATTACTGTATCCTAAATAGCAAGTTGTAGTGTTTTAATTGCTGTCATAAGTTTTATCTTTTTTTTTTTTTTTTTCGTTATAGCTTTACTATTTTATTCGGGTCGGCAAAAGTTCCCGTTTTTCTGTATCACCCTGTATTTTGCTAGTAAAATTTTAAAACATCAAACGAAATTGTCGCATAACATTGTTAAAATCAGGGATCTGGAGAGAAGCGTGTAACAGGAGTGAAAACAGGAGGGCAACGAGCGTTTCCTCGAAACAGGAGCAGTCAAAACGACGCAACTCAAAAAAAAGGGTTTCTCCAAATCCCTGGTTAAAATGAATCACAAAAAAAAAAAATTTCATGTTGATTTTATTCCTGCCAATAGTGATAGCTGTATGAATGTGAATGCACAACTTTTTATAATGAAATGTTACCAAAAAAAATGGATCACAACAAAACTGTAAAGTTCATAGTGTCACAAATTTTATTTGGTCTGTACACGCTTGAAAATTGTCTTTTTTTTTCCTTCCAGCTTGCTCAACTAATGATGTCCTCTTCATCCCAAAGAAGATCTGATGATTACGGCTCGGATGCAAGATGGCGACGTTATGAAAATGCCTCATTGGGAAGTGAAGCTGAGGGAACGAAAAAGGAAGATGAAAGTGAAACGACAGAGATAGACTCTGGAACTGAGGCCGAAGAATACACGGGCAAAATCCGAAGGAAAAGCAACCAATCAAACAAAAAAAGGTACATTGAAAGAATTTCTTTTTTATGTGTTCTATGTTTTTGAGCTTTATAACAGATATCCAGAGGGAGTGAAGTCGGAGTGCGGAACAGAGGAGCACGGTATTTTTCTCGAAACTAGAACTGAATCAAAAAAATAAATTTGTTATGTAACACTGCTCTATTTTTTTTTAACCTTCACAGGTACATAATCAAATTATTAAAAAAAAAAAAAAAAGAAAATATGTAACATTGTGTAACCCGTGTAATTGGACCACCGGATAATCGGGTTAGCCGCTTATTCGGACCAAACTCTACGGAACCAAAATATTTCCCATTACATAAGCCTAATATTATTCGCTTATTATGACCGAAAATCCGTTTAAATGGACAATGAAATTAAGTATAAAACAAGAGCCATAAGTTTCCCGCGAAGAGCGGATTTAAAGCAGGTCAACGAACGCAAAAAATTTATTAAACATTAATTACAATTCCTCTAACTTTCAATAAAATCCAAGGCTTTTTACAGGGGAAAGATTTAACAAAATTCCCACTAGATGACGGTACTATTAAAGCGAAGGTCAAAGTTCAAATGGATTTTTGAATTTACTCGGCTCAGCAGTCAGCACATACAATTAAATTAAATTATAATTCAAATAAAATTCTTTGATTGTAAAATAAGTAATTTATATTTTGATGGAAACTTAAATAGTTGTTGTGCATCGATCTAAATACGTTGTTGAATCTGGACGTTAAAGTGTTGAACGCATGCAAAATACTTCTTTGACTTGTGTTTTCACCTGCTGGCAGTCGCATTAAATTTGCTTCAGTAAATTTCGTAAACATTAAATTATTTCTTGTTTGTATGTTGGCCATAAATGTGTGCCTGTCAGTAATCATGTTGTTGCTAATCTCGGAATCGTCTAGTAAGCTAGACGACTCCCATGAATCCGAACACTTCCAAAAAGCACTTTCCAAGCAAGTTAGGATATGCGCAGGAGACTGTTTGAACTTTGAACAGATTGCATTATGCTGCAATGCGAGAAAAACCGTCATTTTTTTCATTGCTCCAGTTTTGGTTTTGAAATGTTTCACTTCAACACTGGAGTTCTTTCTAACTCTGAAACAAGTGTACACAACCTTCATCGGAAATTAATGACAATTTGGCAATGGCAAACAAGTTTGGATTTGTTGATGAATACAAAAATAGAAATTTCTATTCCTATTTCACGGTATAAAAAATTTAATCCAAGAGCAAAATTTATTTTCTTCGTAACATTTTTCCTATAGATATTTTTCTCTAGATCAATATTTTAAGCCGTGTCGACAGGGTGGCGTAGTGCTAAGACGCAGGTCTCGTATTCCCAATATCGCAGGTTCAAACCTGACCCGTCGGTGGATTTTCAAGATGCAGAAAATCGTCTGTGTCCATGTCGTATGATTATGCGGCATGTTAAAGATCCCTTGAGTATCCGTTTGGTATGGATATTCTCGGCTAAATTAAATTCGTAGGGCAGATTGCATCAACGAGAGCTCAGGTGCCCCATCTAGGGGAAACTAAGCGTCAAAACAATTGCGGCAATGGTACCACACTCATTGCGGTGCCGCTGAAAGAGTTGGTACCAATATCTGGGGACCCACTAGGTCTGCAATGGTTGATAACCAATACCCATTAGAAAGAAAAAAAAATATTTTAAGCCGTTACCTAATTGCTCAAAACAGAATCATTCTCCGCAAAAAGTATTGTTAAAATCTACTGCACTCTGATGATAAATAAGTGGAGTATAATATTTTTTAACCTTTTATGGCTATTTTAAGCAATAAAAACAACACCTGAAAATGTAAAGCTTGTAAAACAGCTGAGGAAAAAGCGTCTGAACAATAAGGTTAGAAAACAAAGAGTGAGGCTAGATTAGTGCTGAGAAAACTTATTTCAAAGAGTTAGTTACATAAACTCTATAAATTTTATCAGTAATATTCGGACTTTTAAAGTATATCAATATACCTTCTCAAATTTATTTCCACAATTTTTGTTACCATGTATACTTTAAATCACAAAAAAATAATTTGAACTGCAAAAACTCAAGTTTGTTCTAATCTTTTTTTTCCCTTTGTTTTAAAGGCGCCAAACATTGAATGCACGAGAACGGAACTTGCGCCGTCTAGAAAGCAACGAGAGGGAGCGCATGCGCATGCATGGTCTAAATGACGCATTCCAAGGTCTTCGTGAGGTCATTCCGCACATCAGCATGGAAAAGAAGTTGTCCAAAATCGAGACACTGACGCTTGCCAAACACTACATCATGGCCCTCACCAACGTCATCTGCCAAATGAGGGGAGAAACCTTACCTTACAACTTAGGCGAAGAAGAAGTTGACGATGAGGATGATGAAGAAATCAACAAAATCCACACTTGAACAGTTGACGTACACAAAGTCAATCATTCCGCAAATGTGTTTCTGTTTGAGTGTCTTGGTCGTTTAATTACTTTTAAGGATCAAATGGCCTATTTATCGTCAGCTGACGTGATTGTCCCGCTTTTGGTGTTCAGTGTCATCTTACGCTTTTTGGGAAAGTTAAGCTATGACAAATGTTGACACAAAATCCATAGGCTGGCGAAAACAGAACTTTTTTTGACTGCTAATTCTGAACTGAATCAGATGATATCTCAGTGAAACATTCATTTCATAATTATTTTTCTAATACATATTTTTTGCATGGTATATTTTCAACTTAAAATATTATAAGTCTCCGCATCAGCAAAAATGACTTGAAATCCAAAAATACCTCCAACACAGGTAATTATTTTTTGAATTTCAGTTATTTATTCAAAGGATTTCACAAATAAAATTTTGTTAAATGAACAAATAATGTATTTTTAAAAAGAACATATTGCAGTTGCAATTTGTGTTTATGAAGTTATATGACAGTATTGCAATTTATAAATGCAAAAAGGTGACATGTATGTTGTTTCAGTCAATACAAAAATGTTCATACGATATGAGCTGCATTTTGTATGTTGTTTCAGTCAATATAATATGAGCTGCATTTTGTATGTTGTTTCAATCAATACAATATGAGCTGCATTTTGTATGTTGTTTCAATCAATACAATATGAGCTGCATTTTGTATGTTGTTTCAGTCAATACAATATCAGCTGCATTTTGTATGTTGTTTCAGTCAATACAATATCAGCTGCATTTTGTATGTTGTTTCAGTCAATGCAAAATGATCTGCAAATATTGGTGCTTACAAAGTTTAATCCCTAACTGCAGTCATATAATGGTATAAAATCAAACATGAATGTTTGTGTTGACTTTTTTTTTTTTTTTTGTTTTACTAAAGAAATGAACTCTTTGGAAAACGTGTATATTTTAAACAACATTAATTTCATATTGAAAATTATCGCTTAATTACAGTTATTGTGTTATGAATACAGAACACTTTAAGCGTGAAGCACATACTGATGACACAGAAAACGTGTGGGTGTTATTTTTATATCAGTTTTATGCCATAAATCGGGTTACGTATTTTTTACTAGAAGTGCTATAATCGGAGCTTATGAAACATTATCCGAAATTTTATTTGAAATAAAATAATACCAATTCAAATTGTTAAATTTAGACAAGTTATCTTCCAGATTTGTATTACTTGGTTAGAGAATGCTGTCAAAATTCTTAAACAATGGAAAATATTAAAACGTATTTGCCTGTTACAATAGTAAAAGGTTTTTTGAGAATCGGTTCATTCTTATGATTTCGAAATTATGTTACCATATTTTGAACGCAATAAAAACTTAAGGATATTGAGTCAGTTTATTACTTTTATTTACAATCCTAGTGCGGATTGCTAAAAAGTTCGTATTGAAAAGAGTTAAATTAAGAGGAATGCACTATGTTTTCTTTATCGAGTTTCATATAAATGCAAACCACTTTTATTACTCGTTTCGGCACGCAAACGTACATTGTACAACTTAACTTTACTCCTAAAAATTATGTTCTGGTAGTTTTAATAAAGTACGAAAAGCATTAAATGGTCGGGAAAAAATTCATTTATTTCTCAGTTTTTAAAAACATTTAAAAACTAAATTTCTAAGCTTTTTTAATTTTGAAGGTTTGCAAATCATCAATGTTCCTATTCCAAATGAGATCATATTCATTTGCATTAAAAATTGTCATCATGATTGTGAAGGTTTGTGAGTTGCATGTGTGTTTGTGAGAAATAATATATATATATATATATTGTATGTGTAAACAAAGTATGTGTACTAAATATACATATCCTTTTCAAAACTATTTTTTTCTAATTTCAAAGTTAGTAGGAAAAGCAAGTTAAGTAAATGGCGGCGTAAAATTTAAATATTATTTACAATTTAAAACTTTGAAAAATGTCTTAGGGTTGGGAAGTGAAAATTTAACATATATTTTATAAATGCCATTTAAAGAAAAAGTTAAGAAATATCGGTGCTTAAACATGCTTCCGATTGTATGGTGTCATACAAGAACAGTTGCTATGTTTAACAAATATTCTCTCGTGTCAAAAAGAGCAAACCTTAATAATTAAATTCGTAAAAAAACCACAAAAAATCAAAAAACCACAAAATGGATGGTGGGATACAAGATAAGATGTTTAAAAACTGTAAATCTGAAAATTGTATTTGTTACGATAACATAGCATCTTTAATTTACCTTTTAGCTGTATTAAATCGCCCCAAAAAACACTTCAGATATTAATAAATTATAATAGCTTTTAATAAAACCAATTCAGAAAATCTTACGCGTTATGAAAGTACCATTTAGTAAAGAAGCTCTCAATGACAATTATAAATAAATGAAAGTACACAAATAGAAGAACTAAACAATTTATTGGTATAACGATTTTTCAAGACAAAAAGAATACTCCTATTCCCTTTACAACAATATGTAGGTTATGGATAAATTATTATGACGCTAAAATCTAAAATATTAAACTTTTATAATTCCTAATCTGAGTTCTTACTTTTCTATAATATATCATTATCTTCAGAGTTGCTAATATAATAGCTGTAATAAAAGAATTAAGAAAAAATATAAAATATATTCAGAGCTTATAAATGACTGAGCTTTGAGTTAATAATCGAAAATTTTATGACTAAGGTGTCAGTCGTCATCGGTTAGTTTTTAACTTATTAAAATAGTATTTCGATAATGGATTATATTCATAATAAAAATATTACTTCAAAAATAGGATCACAATGCACCATTTCTGCTACAAAAATTCAAACTGCTCAAATTACCTGAAATACCAAAAGAGAAATCTGATGATTAGAACAGAAAATATTCACAAAGGAACCATCATTATTACGCTAATTTACAGGTCGAGGCCCATGAGACCTTGAAAAAAGTATCGAGGTTTTTTAAAGAAAAAAGAGCTAAATAGTTTTGGAGTACGTAAGCTTCAACGTCTGGAACGTAATTTATTTCAAGTAACTCCACACGCAAAATACTGCTGTCTCTATAAATACTTTTATCAAAGAGGTTGAATTTTATACATTCCTTAAAGGTGTATAGCCGCTAAAACTGCAGCAAAATTTATTTTTAAGCGTAAGAAATAAGGGAAAAAAATATCCAACATTTTTGATTGAAATTTTGGACAGATATAAAAGCTTTTCAAGATTAATTTTTCATCGAAATACATCACTGTTCATTGTTATTTTTGCTACTATACTTCTGTTTATTTTCTGGCCAAATGCCGTGCTGATCACGTGTTTACATGACTACAACTAATATTTGCAAAAGATGAGAAGAGATTGCAAAAAGGATGTTTGTTTTAGTAACATTTTAGTTCTACTATTTAATAAAAGAATGTTATTTTTTTTACTGTTTTTACAATAAGTATTTTTAAATGAAAAATGATCGTTTTGTGCTAAAAAATATTTTTAGCACAATTTTTTGCAAAAAAGAATTTTTTAGTTTTTTTTTCATTTTCAAAATATTTTTTTAGTTGGAAATCATAAATATTTTGTTCTGTAAGTAACTTTCTCAATTGAAAATCTCATCTGACTATGTTGCAAAGCAGGTATATAAAAATTACATTTTTTAAGAAGCTAAGAAACAAAATAAAGTAGACACTGGATAATTCGAAACTCAGGGAACTTTGAAAAAATTTCAAATTAATGAGAGTTCGATTTATTAAATCGTACCGAATTACAGTGAAGAAAAAAATTGAATTAGCAAGATAACAAGCAGTTTTATTAATGAGCATGAATATCACATCTCCGATTGATATGTTTTTGACATTAAGGTAAGCCACTTAAATACTTTTATTTGCGGTAAATCCCCTTTGGTGCTTTCGTTTTCTTCCTCTTGCCAAACTCATATTCTTTCTTCTTTCTTTCTTTCTTTCTAACGGGGCTGCGTATGGTCACTAACCATTACAGCCCTAGTGCATTCCCCAGAAAATCAGTCTCCATTCTTTCAAGTAGCACCACAGTCGGCGGATGCCACTAGCACTATGATCCTGCGAACTCGGGCTTACGAGGCCAGCATCTTACCGCTCCGCCACCCTCCCGGCAAGGATCGCATCTTTGTTCTTCCAAAATTTTTGACTATCCCCATTTTGCAACACTTCGAACAGCTTTTCAGAAATTGACAAGGTTTTGTATTTTTTCCTTTTTCTTTTTTGAAACCCGCATTGTGCTAAAAAATGAAGTCAAACCGAACGCGCTTTGAGTGAACTGATAAGCTTGACGATGAAAAAACCTTTTTTTTTTCCTGTATATTTCCCTGGCAAAAACAAAAACAGACATGACACATGTTTGTGCATGCTGATGCGTAAATGCCGATTTTATAGATGAAAAATAACATCGAATTATATAGAGGCGAGAGCCGCCGACTTCGAGTTGTAGCGGTTTCACTAGTGACTTGCAGTTATTTTCACTAAGAATTACCAAGTTTATCAAAACAAGTGGGAATTATTCAATTTAACGGGGGTTTCTTAAGGAGAGCCACCTACTTCGAATTATCAAGAAATTTGAATTATCGAGAGTCAACTTACCATTATTCATGTGAAAACAATTTGTGTTGCTATCAGTTGAAGCTCAATATAACATGTTATCTAGTCTATATAAAATACTTGCGACTGAATTTATGTCACATTAACCTTTATACATGTAGAAATATAATAAATTGTATAGTACGCTGTCCATGTTCTATATATGTTTGAAAATAAATATGTTGATATATATCATATTTTCTTGTTTTTTCCATTTATGGTATGCAAGTCCGTGTTTTTACGAGAATTTACTTATAAATTCCGCAAAACAAAAATTGCCATAGCACTTTTAAATCTCAAAAGAGCAAAAATACAATTAATTGCTCTAAAAATGGCAGAGAGAGGGGGGAGGGATTCCAAAATACATGATTTTGTCAATTTATGTATTGTAGGGTATTTTTAAAAAGGCCCTTAGTAAATCAAGATAAATAAATTTACAATAAAAATCTTTGCCCCTATCCACCATTGTGATTTTTTAATTAAAAATGTTTAATGAATATTACCGTTTTATGGCATTCCATATTATGAAGGATATGATTAGTTCTTCAACAAAACTTCTTTTTCCTACTGTCTCAACACTAAAATAGTATTTACCGATATAAAATATAACCTTCCTTTATAAACACGATTGTTCATATCTCAAAAGATAATATTTACTGGACTGAATAATATCTCTTATTATGATACATTTTTGAATTTTCTCTTAAAAGAAAGTCTTGGAATTCTAAAATTCAATGCCGAATACTCAAGAGAGGATAAATGAAAAAATATGAAACAAAATAAAAGTTTTGATATGTTTACCTTTTTAAGGTTTTCCTTAAACTAACACAATGTCATGTGCCTTTTCTTTTTAAAAATAAAATCAGTAATATTTATGAAACTAAAAGAACAAAATGAGTGGGTGTTTTTCTTAAGAATGGATTCGGAACACATTCTACGTCGAAAGTTTTGAATGCAGCCCCTTTTTAACGAAAAATGAGAAAACATAGATGGCTTTATTCTCAGGTCACATACAAAAAATGAGAAGACACAATGCCATGTGCCTTTTCTTTTTAAAAATAAAATCAGTAACATTTAGGAAACTAAAAGAACGAAATGAGTGGGTATTTTTCTTAAGAATGGATTCGGAACACAATCTACGTCGAAAGTTTTGAATGCAGCACCTTTCTAACAAAAAATGAGAAAACATATGGTCCGTTCGCAAATAGTCAGGAATTGTATTTTCTTCATTGCTGATGAAAGCTTACGAAGAGGGTTGGGAATCTCAAAGAGCTGTTGGCCCAAATATGATATCATAATGTTATAAATTAAAATGAATTCACAAAATGACTCCTGGAATTTTATAACTCCGACTCTTGGAATTTTATAACTCCGATTCCTGGAATTTTAAAACTCCGATTCCTGGAACTGCTTGTCGCAAATCATTGCACATAATGGCACATGTTTCATTATTCTCTGAGAGAATGCATTTTCTTAAATTCATCTATCACTGGCAAAAATATTAATGGTGCAAAATTAATATTACTGGGTTTTACTAATAAAAATAAAATACTTTCATTAAGGAAATAAACTATTGAAGGGTGCAGGCTAAATCGTTCATTTACCGCAAATGAATGAGCAATTTTATTCACAAATACGCGGCCAAATACCGAATTTGACAAAATTTGCTAAAGAGGTTAAAACCACAGAAATTTGAAATTTCACCGGATTATCGGCAAATGAAGGAATTATATTACGCACTTCAAAATTTTTGTAAGACCTTAGTGTTTTTTTCGCTGTAGCTCACAAAAATAGAAAAACACTGGTTTTATTTTTTACAAATTTTGTTAAAAACATTTCGAATTTTCTACCCTTTTGTAAAAATTTTTAAAAATGTCTTACAAACTTCATTTTTTTAATATTGACTTATGTCCCACCAAGAGCAACTTTTGCGTACTACCAATCATCGAAAACAGAAAAAAAAAATTTTGTTTTTTTTTTACCCACCCTGCTGTACATTATTTCGCGATAGTAGAACATTATTTCGCGATAATTCATTTTAACTGAGTAAAGATTAGTACAATCTCTTCGACGTTCAAACATCCAATAGCAGTAATTAGAGACTAAACTTTTAGTAAAATTGGTTCCCATACAAATATAGAGTAATTAAACTGAATTCCTTTAACTGCGAACTGTAAAGGAAGTCAATTCTACATTTTAGCTTTGGCAACAGCAAAGTTGAATAATTAGATATATTGGATGCAGGTTAAAGTCCTGATTTATTCCTGGATGCAATTTCCTTCTTATACGTAATTTTCCTGTTCTGTGATATATGTTGTCGAACAGTGCAAATATTTACAAGTGTGTCTATACAAGTCCGATAATTTATAAGTTAACTTCAAACTTTCACTAACTTCAAAGTAACTGCGTTTTCCGACACATTAAAACTTCAATAAGTAACTGAATAGTTTGTACAGGAAAAAAATAACAGATCAGGGAGCATATAAAGTGGTGTGAGGAAATTCTTTATAAGCTACTTCATAATACTTCGAATATCTTCAGCAAAAATTATAATAACCATTTAAAAGTTAAAAAATATAAGATTTTAACGAATTCTGGCTAATACGGGGAAAACAAATGTATCACCAAACTGATGGTTTTTGCATGTAAATACCATCGACGTATAGGAAAACTAAAGGGGAGAAAAATTCTTACAATACAGCTTGTAACTTTTGAAGAAACCAATAAAGTAAGCCTACAAAAGCAGCAAATAAAATTTGAAAACATATATATTTATATATTCGCAGTGTGTCAAAATATTTTTATGACTATGTTTATAAAATAAAATAAAAACTAGAAATTGTATTTTTTTTTTTTTTTAAGTATTTTTATTCAAAAATAAATTTTTTTGGCTTCAATACATTTATTACACCAGTTTAACAGCGACTTGAATGCATGTTCCAGCTTGCAACGACCAAGATCGAAGCGATGCGATAATTTCTTCCCGTAGAAAAATATATTTTATGCATTTTTCGGCAATAAATTAAAATAAAAAGAGAAAAAATTCGAATTTTGGAAAAAAAGACTCTCCGAGGTGCACACCCTTTTGTTCCAAATTAATTTCCTGCCGAATTTCATGAAAATCCGCCGGACGGTCTTGGCCCTACGCCGAACACAGACACCATACACAGCTTACTGCTTTATTATTAGTAGAGAAACCTAGTCTTAAAAATTCTTTGACACACTGTGTATATATATATATTAACTTGTCTTAAAAACCGAAGTGTTCCCCCATAAATTATTGCAGATAAGTACCAAAATGATGACTTTTTATAGTTAAAATAACAATACTACATCATAAATACATCCCATTTTAACATGTAGCTCATTCAAATTATAGGAAGCGGAAGGAGAACCCAAAACGAAATTTATCCGATATACTTACTTTATTCATATAATTACTTTTAAGATATTACTACATAAAATAGCTCAAGTTTCTTGATTAAGAGGCTTTATTCAGGAATCTACCCCCCCCCCCCCCCTCGCTGGGAGGAAAGAACTTCAGTGTTGCCTCTCTTCTTCGACTAAGCCGTTCGTTAGAAAATTAAAGAACTCAAATGCAAAAAAACATACACTCTCAGAAATAGAATTATCACTTTTGACGATTCTGGAACCGCCACGAAAATTTCGCCATTTATAACGATTCTTTCCTCGCGCGATCACGTGACTTAAAAAAGTTACAACACAAACTTCGCCAATTTGACGAAAGATTTACTCGGAGCATTTTTCACGAAACCATTTCGTCAAATACGACGAAAGTTTCGTGAGAGTTGAGCATGCGTTTCTGAGAGTGCACATGCAACAAAATGAATCAAATCAAAATTGGAGCTTAGTTACTACATATTAACTAGAAAACAAAGGACCTTTCAACAAGGAAGCGTTATCTATAAACATTAATGAGGAACCCAGAAAAGGAAAAGTGAAATTTCTAAAGAATGTCTCGAAATTTTAAATTACAAATTTGAATCACAAAGCCATAAAGAGAGACAAATTGAATTGGAATATGACACATAATATAGTTGGAGAAAACAAATATTTTCCCAACATGTTAGTCTTTATCTTCAAATACAAATGAAGAATAGGATAGAGCCGGAAGAATTAAAAGTCTCTAGAGAATATTTTGCCAGGCACATTCGACACACTTTCTGATGAATGGCTGGCCCCGACAAAAGCAGAGGATGAAGTTAGAATTATGTCGGATTTCCTTTGATTGTGAAAAATAGCCCCGTAATTAGGATCGTAAGACAAGTTATTCAGACAAAGTGAGAAGTTGCTAAACAGGGTATTGCTATCATTCATGCGGGCATTTTATTCTGCTACTAAGCTAGGATTAGATTCTTTGTTGGGGTTTACATTTGAGTCTTTTTACTCCATCCATTGAAAGGCAATTTTCGTCGCTACTGACTGTCCCGGTTACTTTACAATGTATAGCTTATTGTTGCCTTAAATATATGCTTTATTTTGAAGTGTTTAGATGTGCTTTAATGAACCATTGACTTTGAAAAACGTAACACCCCAAATAGTGACATCATCTATCACTTGTCAGTAAAATGCCCAATGAAAGGAGAAAAGTCAACGTGGGAGGGCCGAAAAAATATTTGTATTCAATAATTGACAATTTCGGTGCTATGTAATTGTGAAAATTAAAAACGAAATCCTCAGCAACAAATCAATTCTGCTCAACGTGCTCCAGAAAAACCTTTGAATTAAAGTTCAAAAAATTTTTGGGAAATTAAAAGCCGATTCAAGCTTTCAACTGTAGATATTGAATAGCCTCCCTCTTTATTGATTTATTTATATTTGACTTTTAACTTTCCAAAAATATAAAGATTGAATGTGAATTGTGCACCAATCAATCAAGAAATTTGCTTCATATTGGGCTCTTAACCATTGAACCCTCGACTAATGCAAGCATTTGTACGAGAAGTGTTTTGCAGTCACGGTAGGACAATTCATCGTTTTCCCCTGGAGTCAGAAATTTTTCCAGATATATAGATTCCCCTATAATATATTCTTGAGTTCACAAAAAAATTCATTTTGGAATTTTAGGGGAATCTTCACTGATAAATAATATCTTTATGCAAAATACACTATTTAAGTTTCCTTTGCTTACAAAACAATTTATTGCTTGCCATCTGAATAGAGAAAACATCCATTCATTATGTGTAGAAATGTCATCAATTTCTTTGAATCGGACGAATATTTGTGGCTAACAGCGTTTTATTACTATTTGTAAAACAAAATATCGTTATGGTTTTATATTTATCCGAGCAAAAAAGAACAATATAGTTATGAATTTATGGGTGTGTATATTTTATTTATGAACTCTCAAAAGAACAATAAATGTACAGGTGTAAGTAAATAAGGATAGATAAATGTTATTTGAAAAGCTCCACACTAAATTTTTGGATGAATACAAAGTGGCAACTAACCTACAAATATGGAATCAGGAATATTTGGTTTAATTGTTGCTAGATTTGAAATTGTACATATTTTTCTAAGGCATTATGTGCACATAGGAAGTACCTTTTTTTTTTCTTTTTACTTTCAAAAACCTTGGTAAAAATCGATTCTTAAACTGTTAATCCAGAAAAAAAGATATCCGTAACATTATAAACTCACAATAAACTACTACTTATAAAGAATATCCTTGACAATATTTCGTTAAAATTATCTTGTCCACTAGAAAAATAAATTTTAAAACTGACTTGCAGCTTTTGTTAAAGTATTTTTGTTTAGTGATGTGGTAGAAACTATTCTTTGATTTTCAATTCTATGCTCTTTTTTCTTGGAGAAGCGGTTGTTTAGTTAGTTTAAAAAGTATTCATTGATCTAAAAATGTCATCTTCTAAGGTTTTTAAGCATTTGTTTGAAATTCAGAATGCGTCTTTTCATTAGAGGAATGTCAACAGTTCTTCCAACCAGACAATTTCATTCTTCGGAAAATCTCAAGAAACAGGATCCTTAATGAGATTATTTTGTTTCTTATATTTCTGTATCCAAAATTTTTTTTATAAGAATTACTTTTGAAAAGAATTTTGAATACAAATTTTGAAGTATAATGATATTAAATAAAGGATGTTTAAAATAACCATTTTAAAATTATTTTTTAACAAATAGTTTGTTCGTTACTGTAATGTAATGTTAATGAGAATAAGCGTAATTTAAATGAAAAGCAAAAATTGTCTTCGTTGTAAACGACTGTTGCTATGGTTATCAAATTAGCTGCGATGACGTATACCTTCGATAACGCAATCAACCGATGACTACCGGCTGGGAGAAAGTCCCTCTTATTGACGCAATAAGAAATGCCCATCATTCAACGCGAGGATGTGGTTATGAAATTACGTAGAGAACCAATGACGTGCTCTGAAAAATTTTGGATTTCTCGTATTGTGCTGTTGCATTTGGTATGAAAGTTCCTTAATGATTTAAAAGTTCATCATTCATAATAATAATACATATAATAATATGAATCTCAATTTTAAAAACTTGCGTTTGTATTCTTGCTTTGATTTTAATTTCAAAATAAACATTTAAATCCAGCTCTTGATTAGAATTCAAAGAAAGATTTTATCAAGATTCTTTAAAATATTTATTTTTTGTGCGCACGTGTCTGAAAACATTGAAGGGAATAAAAGATTGTAATGCCTTACAATATAAAAATATGCAAAAGTCTTTCACCCATAATTTTAAATGTTGTCTTCGTAAATACGTAAATGCTAATCCCTTGGACAATGTTAAAAAGTGATCCCCTTCACCGACAAGCTGATTTAATGCTTCTGTCTAGAAACTTTATAGTTGCAAAAGATTGCAAGAGCGGCAGAAAATTAGTTGTAGAGATAATGCTCACGTCATGGATTACATACAATTAAATTAACACTCTCACTTATTGTTTCACTGTTAATTATTCCATCATTAGAATTTTTTTCACCACAAAAACGTGATTTTTCGATTTCGCTATGATGGAAACAGCAGCCAGGAACCTGCAGTTGCCCGAGTGAAGCCAGAAGACCATTAAGAACTACGTTTTTTTCCTTGCTAAACAGCAAAAAAGGTTTCGACAGGGTGGCGTAGTGGTAAGGCGCAGGCCTCGTACGCCCAAGATCGCAGGTTTGGAGCTGGCTCAAGTCGGTGGATTTTCAAGATGCAGAAAAGCGTCTGCGTCCATGTCGTATGATTATGCGGCATGTTAAAGATCCCTTAAGTATCCGTTTGGTGTGGATACTCTAGGCTAAATTAAATAATTAGTGCAATTCGCATCAAAGGACAGCTCAGGTACCGCCGTCTAAGGGTAACTGAGCGTCCAAATTCTCAGTGGCAATGGCATCCACTGACTCTACTTGAAAAAAGTGGATACCGATTACCGGGGTACGCACTAGGTCTGCAAAGGTTAGTGACCATACGCAGCCCCATTATAAAGAAAGAAAAACTATTCAAAATTGAACAAAAACATTATTCAAATCCTAGTACAAAATATAGAAATTTGATATCCTTGCCGGAGATCTTCCGAATGCAAAAAAAAAAAGAAAAAATCTTTCTAATCGGACAATTCCCTCAAAAGTTATTAAGGTGCCGGGACAGACAGACAGACCAACCGACAGTCACACACCTTCCCCCATCTCAAAACCCTACTTTAATTTTTTTTTTAATTTTTCAATCTTTATTTAATTACTTTACTTTTTTTTTAACTTTTCATTAGTTTTAATGAAATTTTTACGATCTCATTCAGTCTTCTTTCATACTTTTTTTTTTCTTAAACTGTTATGAGGAAGTGCAATAAAAAGTGAAATTAAATAAATGATTAAAACTATTGCTGCAATTACCACATAAAAACAGCCTAGCCTTTTAAAAATCAACATAAATTTAATGTGCATTCTTCAGCGTTGATTGTCATAAAATTATTTATACATATGTAACAACGTTACAGAAGTTCATTATGTAGCAGCCTAAAATAAAATCTATTCGCGCACTTATCTTGCTAAAAGTGAAAAATTAATTACCATTTACCAAACAATTTCAAACGCGGAAATAACCGCATAAAACATAATGCAAAATCAACCTTTCATAGTTGAATAAATCATTTCCTGTGAAGGAAGTACAGCAACGCTTATGTCATGTCTATTTCTTACTTAGAAGGGAAAAAACCTGTTCATAACCAGCATTCATCATAACGCTTCCAAACTACATAATTAAATAAAAATTTAAAGAAAAGCATGGAAGGAGAACTGTTTTACAAAAGCAAAACATAAATTGTTCATTAATTGCTTATAAAATTAAAGGATTGAAAGACTAAATGTGCAAAAGCACCAAAGGCGACACAGACCAAAAACTTGTCTTTCCCACATCTACGCAAGCACAAATCATATTTTTGCTTTCAAAAATATGTTCTGCGCTTTCACAAATAAGAATAGACATGTTTTTTGTCCTTGTCGCTAATATGTATTTGAAATTACATTTTATTCGTACGAGAATAAGCATACATTACTTACAAGTAACATCGTAATTAAATTAAAACTCACAATTTTTTTTCATAATAGAACACGCTCACGAGCTACAAATATTTAACGTGTTATGTTGCAAAAAAGAATATTATTATTAAAAGTCAATAACATAAAATTCCCTTCCCCTTAAAATGGAAATCTCTTTGGGAGGGTCAATGTTTCTCCTTGTCCGTCTTAAAGTTAACGGCGGAGTGCTAGCACGAGGCGGAGTTAACTGGCATCCAGATCTGTTAGGAGATGAATCGATCGTGGGTATAACTAATTGTGGAGTTAAACCCCGAAACTACATCCGCTGGTGTGACTTCTTGGAAACCGTTTTGAGTATCCCTTGCTACAAGCATTGTTTCAGTGTTCGATTCGGATGAAATGTCAGGAACTCTATCCGTTTGTAGTTCTTCGGAAGCAAAGGGTAGTTTTGAGAGACGATCGGCCTTCCTATTATCTTCAGTTTTCCTGTAGCGTATATCAAACTGAACATTTTGCAAAAATAGTCCATAATATAAGAGACGAGTAGCAGATAGAACAGGCAATTTGATTTTTGCGCCAAAATATGTGTATAAGAGGCTGATGGTCACTGATCAAAGTAAACCTGCTGCCAATTAAATAAAAATGGAATTATTCAATGCCCATTTTATTGCCAATGCTTCTTTATCAATTTGACTGTAATTACGCTCACTAGCGCTTAATGTACGAGAAGCAAATGCAATAGGAAGTTCTGATCCGTTAGGCTGCACATGAGAAATGGCTGCTCCTAAACCTCCGGGTCCTGCGTTGGCAGCTAACGCAATGGGCTTTTCGGGATCATAATGTACCAAGCTTCGTTCTAGAGCAATTTCATCTTTTATTTTCTTGAAACTCTCACCACACTCTTTTGACCATTTAAATAGCATAGTTTTCTTTGTTAATGCATATAGAGGTGCGGCTACAACAGCAAGATGAGGAACAAATTTAGCATAAAAAGTTCTTTAACGTTACGAGGAGTGAGTATGCTTAAAATTGCTTCCACTTTGCTAGAAGTCTTCTTGATTCCCTCAGCAGAAATTGTAATGCATAAATAAGTAACTCCTACCTTTATGAAACTACATTTTTTTTTAAATTTAAATTTATTCAATTTTTCAGCAAAAAGATATAAAGACTAATCTTAACTTTTGGATTAGTTGCCTTTCATTTTTGGCAGCCAATAGTATGTCATAAAAATAAACGCAAACACCTTCTTCTAAAACTGTTTTCAGTACAGTTTCAATGCACTTTTGCTAAATTGCGGGTGCAGCATTAACGCCAAACATTAGCATTTTTAGTAGATATTGTCATTTGTGTGTTTAATGCTAGAATTTTAGATGTTTCATCATCAATAGGAAGACTGAGATATGCAGTGCGGATGTCTAATTTCGCGAAAATTCTTCCTTTTGACAATTTTGCAAATAAATCTTTTTCTTAAAATGGGATAGTCTGGTGTTTGTATCTGTGGATTTATTTTCTGGGAATAATCAGCACATGTTCTTAAAGTTCCACCTGGTTACAGAACTGGATATACTAGAGTTGCATATTCAGAACAATCGATTTTTTTTCTTTTTGAAAAAATAGTAACCCGAACGTTTTATTCAATGTAGAGTTCGTCAACGACCGTCTGCTCCAATTTCATATGTATTTGAAATTACATTTTATTCGTACGAGAATAAGCATACATTACTTAGAAGTAACATCGTAATTAAATTAAAACTCACATTTTTTTTCATAATAGAACACGCTCACGAGCTATAAATGTTTAACGTGTTATGTTGCCAAACAAGAATATTATTATTAAAAGTCAATAACATAACAGTCGCCTTTTGTGTGAAAGCACCCTTATTCTAAACAATATGAACACTAAAACAATTTATTTATTTTTTTTTTTACATATTTTAATCGGTTGATATAGTGTTTACGTTTAAATGTAACTATGACTACACAAAGACTATATGAAGCAAAAACTATGAAATTATCAACTTTTATCTCTATCTTCATGATTTTTAAATAATAGACTCGACAAATTATGGTTTTAGAAAGAATTAGATAACTTTATGCACTCACTATCGCATGAGCTTAAAAAATGTTCTCACGTTTAGATTTTTACGGGCTTAAAAAATTCTCTAAAATAAAAAAGAAGAAAAAATATTAAAGTTCAATGGGAAGTTCAATGTCAAAATTTTATATGAACATTTCGCTTCAGTTTAAAAAAACTTAACATTAAAACGGAATAGTAAAGAAATCGTTTTGAAATGCTATATGCAATCACTGTTCGAAATCAGGAGTCACTAACAGCTTTAATCTCCAAGCGATTTGAATCTCTGTCCAACACTCGAATCACCCATATGAGTGTTCTAATAGGAGTCGACAGGGTGGCGTAGTGGTAAGACGCAGGCCTCGTACGCCCAAGATCGCAGGTTCGAACGCAGACGATTCGTCTGCCACGAAACTGAACGCACGACGAAAATCGTCTGCCATGCGCGCAGACGATTTTCAAGTGGCAGAAAATCGTCTGCATCCATGTCGCATGATTGTGCGGCATGTTAAAGATCCCTTGAGTATCCGTTTGGCGTAAATACTCTCGGCTAACTTAATTAATTAGTGCAAATCGCATCAAATGACAGCTCAGGTACCGCCGTCTAGGGGTAACTGAGCGTCCAAATTCTCAGTGGCAATGGCCTGTTCTAAGTTTTAGGAAAAGGGCTCAAAAGCCATGATCCTACATGATATACAGATAGAACCAGAAAAAACAGACAGACAAAAACACTTCATTTCAAATTCATATTTACATAAAAATCATTAACATATATATTGTTTCAATCTTTCAAATGTGTATTCTTAAACTTTGTTATATTATCACTAGAATAAATATTGAAAAAATAATTTTAACTATTTTTCAAGATTTAATAAAAAAATCTTACCTTTATGTGATAAGCAAATACCGCAAAAACGACGTTAACCCTTACTCTCATAAAGTAGCATATATGCTACCTGGGGTTTTCCCCTACTTTCTATTTGTTAAGTGACGTCAGCGCGTATGTTGCATTGTTATTTGCTAGCCCTTATTCTCATAAAGTAGCCATATATACTACCTTGGGTTTCCCCTACTTTCTATTTGTTAACAAATAGAAAATAGGGGAAAACCCCAGGTAGCATATATGCTACTTTATGAGAATAAGCGTTAAACTAGTCTGTTGTGGCCATCACGGAACTTTCTTCTATATCCTTTGTATGAATATGACTACTCGCCAAATATCCCTATTATGATACAAATCCTTATTGAAAAAAAAAGTTAAATTATGTTAAAAGAATGATTCTAAACCAAGATAAACTAACTATAAATAACAAATTTCTAAAAAATGTTTTAAGTTACACTGTTTTATTTAAAAAAAACTAAAATGCAGTAAAATAGTCGTAAACCATGTAACAAGACGCATAAGACAGATCAAGTTAAGTAACATCGTTGCATTATCCAAACATAGCTATCGTTGCCATGCGACGAATAATAATTCTTATAATTTCCTCAGAGCCAAAATTTCTAAAAAATTTCTAATTAACGTAATAATAAATTATAAAATGGGTGGAATATTGCATCGTCATTGTACATAAGCTTGTGTGCAAAGTTTAAAGATAATTTATGCAGTAATAGTGGTCGAAAACCGCGTAACAATCTTCCGTGACAAATCAAGTTAAAGAAAACCGTATAGTAATAAAAGGTGAGTGCTACCAGCAAAGCCTCAAAGCGCTAAAAGTAGAGATAAGATTTTCATTTGTCAACGTGTAGGTGAAATAGAAACAATACAATACAAAGCAAATTATCTGCTCCCTTGGCGCTATTTCAGATACACTAACAATTTTGTTTAAATTGTTGAATTCTTGAGATATACGCTTAGCGAGAAAGACGTTCTGATCCACCCCTTTAGAACCGAAATATAGTCAACACGACTTCTTAGTTGGATGCTTGTGTGTACCGAAGTCCGCTTAATTCTATTCATTACGTCTTCAATTACAACGCCCGCAAAAAAATGAATAAAAAGTTTGATTTCTCTACTACTCTAGGAGCGAATGGAGCCAAAATGTAATCAGCACATGTTCCTATTGAAGTCCATTTGAATACTAAATGTTCTCCAAACTCTTCTATTACTTCTTGATGTATAATACTCATGCTAATCGAGAAAAACGTTCGATTGCTATGCTCCCTTAAAATGGAATCCCACGACAAATTAGTGAGCAGAAGTTCCCATCAAGGTCATGTGTACCTCAAATTTCGTTCGATTCCAATCATTGATTTTTGAGTTACAACGACCACAAAAAAAGGACCACATACAGACACACAGACAGACTTTTTCCAAAAACGGTCAAAAAGGGTTCAGTTCACCTCAAAACGTGTAAATCCGCCAAAATTCGAAAATTTTCTTGAATCCAATACTTTCTTCTATATATTGGATATAAAAGTTAAAATTAATAAGTGGCAATCAACAGACACGTGTCTAAAATTCTTATCGCTATTTGTGCATTTTTAAAGTTATTTTTGTGATTTTAAAGATTCCTTCTTTTTGCGTAGTTCCTTTCCAAAAATAAAGTTGAACGGAAACACTGTTCGAAGAATATTCATAACAATAATTAAGAAAAATTCCTTTGAATTTCAGTTCGGAACATTGACTATAAAATAATAATAATAAAAGGATCCTTCAAAATAATAATTAAATCTTCAAAATTCTTGCAGAATTAAAAATCGATGTGAAGTTAATTTTTACTTTGTATCACAAAGGTTTACATTTTATTGCCGTTTTTCTTGATAAATATTTCAAGTATTCCTTTCAAGCACGTGTTTGTGGCAAACCATTAATAAGTGGAAAAGTAGCTAAAATAACAATTTTAAAAGTTTATTTTTAAGTTACTATTTTCAATATTTACAACTCATAAAGTGTACTTAATAAGTATGTGCAAAAAAAAAAAAAAAAAAAACCGCTAATACTACTATCGATAACCTTTCGAAAAATGAACAATTATAACAAAATACTCAGTTTAGGTGCATTTAAAAATAAAATAAATTCCTTCAAAAAAATAATAATAATTTACTTTCTTTACCGTCTTCAATTCTTGATACGTTTTTTAATAAATTTGTGGACTTTTTGCCTCATTTGTCACATTTTGCAATGCTTTTTGCTACACTTTTTTAAGGTAATGTGCAAACTCAAAATTTAAACAGACCTAAAACTTAGTAAATAGACACAGCTGAAAATTTTTAGTTGAACTTTATTTAATCCACAGCTTAGCTGTTATGTTGAATTATATTTCAGACAAGACGAAATACCTAAAAAACACACAATTTTTCTTTCATTATTTTGTTTATTTGATGGCTGTTGGAAACAATTAACTGTTTCTACGCCCTTTATGGATAAAGTGAAAACATTTCTTCACTGTATTTTACCAATAATAACTCATAAATGAATGCAGATACAAAATGAGTAAAAGATGTGATTCAAGATGCTTTTACAATTAGAAAAGCAATCAACGTAAAATAAGTCAATATTGCAATGCTTAGAACTAGGAATTTTGCAGAAGTAAAATTACAACTTTACATATTTTAATTCCACCCCTCTTTTATCATTCCTTTTCTATTTAATCTTCCTCGAAAAAATCCAAAACCATTCTCTAAATAATGCAATCCTAACTAAAGAAACGATTCAAGATATGTTTATTGCTTTAGTCATAAACTTAATTTAAATTTATCCTTGGAGAGTAGTCACTTGATTAAGAATGATAATAGTAATAATAACATTTAAAGTTCATTAGTAGTCATTTAAACAGATAAGGTATCATTTAATGCTTAGCAAAGCTATTATTCCTTTTAATATAAGATCAGGTTTCAAATAACTTGCTCTATTTTTGCTGAAAATAGAAGTACCCGGGAAGAATTGGGAAGAAATTTAACATGGGAATTGAAGAGCGAATATCCTGTTACCCTGGTTAATTTAAAATCTGCAGGAGGAAACTTTATACGCTAGATCGCACTTAGTACTAATGCCTTCTCCCCGTGCCTACCAAATAATGAAATATCCCAAGTGTGAAATAAAAATATCTTCTATTTACCTCTTCGCTGATGCAAAATAGAGAAGACAAAATCAAAAATAATGACGCAGCGACTTTGAAAGGAAATATACGTTCTCTCTGTTTAATGTGGTTTAATTCTATGCATTTAAGTTAAGAAAGTAACTTCCTTTAAAATGTTCCTTTATTGCTAGTCAGAGATAGTACAATTCTAAAGTAAAGCTTTGAAAATATTTTAAGATGGATAATTTTATTTGGAGAAATAGTTTTAATTTCAATATATTCATAGAATCAGGGCAAATATAATAATAAATAACTAGTCTGTTGTGACCTTCACGGAACTTTCTTCTATATAATTCATAATATTACTGCTCGCCAAAAATCCCTCTTATGATAGAAATCCTTATCGAAAGAATAAATAAATAAGTTATATAAAAATAATTATTTTAAACAAAGATGAACTAGTTAAAGTTTTGGGGTATAAGCCGAGCCTCAAATTGTAGATAAGAATATTATTTGTTAACATGTAGGTGAAATGACAACAATATAATCCAAAACAAAGTTTATGCTTCTTTGGCGCCAAATTATAATTAACACCTTTTCCCCATTGAGATGCACTTACAATTTTGTTTGAATTGTTGGTTTTTTGAGACATATGCTTAGCAAGAAAAACGTTAGATTGTTCCACCCTCCTTGGAGCGAATGAAACCAAAATTTAATCAACACAACTTATCATTAGGTATGTGTATAACGGAATTTCTCTCTCTCTCGTTTAACTATTTGCATTACGCCGAGTTACAGAAAAAACTACTTCTTCCACCCTCCTCCCTTGGAACGAATAGCGGCAAAATGTAATAATAAACACCTGTTTCAATTGAGGTCCATTTTTATACTAAATTTTGCTGCAATTATTTCATTATAGCACTCACTCTAATAAAAAATGTTCAATTGCTCCGCCCCCTACAAATGGATACTCACCAAAAACTAATCAGCACCAGTTCCCATCAAAGTCCATGTATGCACTAAATTTCGTTCAATTCCATTCAATAACTTTTGAGTTACAGCGGCCCCAAAAAAAGGGACCACATTCAGATGCACAGACAGACATTTTCCAAAAATGGTCAAAATAGGTTCAGCACACTTCAAAACGAGTAAATCCGTCGAAATTCGGAAGTTTTCACGAATCCAATACTTTCTTCTATGTATTGGATGTAGAAGAAAATAAAAACGTTTATATAGTAACAAGAAAAGCTAATATAAAAGTATGGACTTCGCTAAATACAGTTGACACTCGTGTTTTACGAGCACTTACTATTGTAGGAACAGTTTAGTAGTAATAAAAAATTTTTACTGGAAAGAATGCTATTCGATTTCACGAACAATTTCATGGTCCTGCAGTTTTTGCAAAATCCAGTGTCAACCTTATATGTAACTGCATATAGTTGACTTATTAAAAAAAAAATAAAGAAAAGAACAGTTGATCGTCGTGAAATAGAATTTTTTTAACAACTATTTATTTGCTTTATTTATCAATATTAATTGTTAATGTATTTATTTACACTTAAAGAAAATGCACGTTGAAGAAAAATCAAATGCACTACTTCTGGTTATTTCATATATAGCGCACAAGATTCCGGAATTTAATACAAAATACCTTATCAACTTTCTTGTAAAAAAAACATTGAATCTGTTAATAACGATACAACAATAACTAATTGAGAAAAAATTGGGTAAAACTGTAGTCAAAATTCTCACTGAGTAAAATAATACAATACCAGTAGAAAACTGATAGAACAGCGAAAAATCATCAATAAATAAAAGATTAAAGCTATTTAACTAACATACGAATTTATTTGAAGTCAAAGAAACGTCCTAACCATTGTTGTAAATTCATGTTGGTGCACGGAACATTTTTAATTATGAACAAACTTCTTGGTTACCACTGAAATTTTCTTTTACTGCTTTGTGTTGAAAAAAAAAATATAAATAAATCAGAGCTTTTACCAGAGGACATATAATATATCGACTCTGTTAAATGATCTAATTTATGTTTATTATGAGAAATTTATGAAGTTTAACCTCTATAAAAACTAATCGATGGACTTAATCCACTTTAGGAACGCCTCATCCTTAAAATGTGTAGATTCTCTTAACATATTCCTTATATACTTGTAATTTTACAATTTACGAAAAAAACATGTAGAGGTTGATCTATGTTTTATAAATAACTAAAATACAGATGGATAAAAATTAAAGTATTGAAAAACTGAATCTTTTTTTTTTAAATAAGTGCAGAAAAACCTGAAGTGAAATGAAATCTTCAGAGAAAATTAGTTTTAGATAATCCTTTGAGGAAAAGGAATTTATTGAAGTTTCACAGATATGCCTATATCTCTACTTATCCCACAGGACATTTTGTGGGGATAAAAATATATGAAACTTACTAAATAAGTTGAACGTAAAGACTAGCTTGTGCCCTTCCGCTGAGATTACAAATGTGTAGAGTTTGACAATTTGAAGGATTCTCAAACTTTCAGGTCGCCCATTGGGTGTCACTAGATAAGTCTTCGCACGTAATCGGATTAAATGGACTGAAATAGTCAAATAGGATTTAAGGCAGCTGTTTACTTTGGAAAAGATACCAAATTAAATTCCACTTCCGGTTACAAATCGAATACGTCCTACGAGTTTTCATGTACGTGACAGTATTGAATTCTGAATTAATATATCAATATGAATGAATGTAATTAGTGTTCATTTTTTAATTTATTAATTTATTAACAACTGTTTCTTAGTAAAAATCTTTGACATTTTGTTTTCTTAATTAAAAAAATAAAGAAAAATTTTACTTGTGCAAGAGATAACGAATTCCCATTGAATGAAATACACATATGTGCTTAAGAGTATTAAATAAAATCTCAATTTTGGTCTTAAAGCATCTGAGCTGTAAGTTGCATTCATAATTTTAATTTATTGATTTTTTAAGGTTTTCTAAAGGAAAGCTTTGATGTGAATGAATATGTCACATAACTACTTTCTGTCTTTTAATTTATTAACAAGGAAATTTTTTGGAAATATTTTTAAGTTCCCCTTTCCTGATTACAAAAAAAAAACTTTTTTGTTTTGCTTTTTTTTTTTGTTTTTAAAGTACTTAGAGTACTTAGACTAGAGATGATGAATTTGCATAAAAAATGAGCATGTGATGAATATACATACATATATATATATATATATATAGAGAGAGAGAGAGAGATAGAGAGAGAATATATATATGAGAGAGGGGGAGATGGGGGGAATGGTCGCGTTTACTTTTTAATCATACGAGCTGTAAGCTTTATTTGTGATTTCTAAGCGAAAGCTCTCCTTTTGGTTCTTCTAAGCCAAATATTTTCTTTTATTCCGAAAACTTTAATGTGGATGAACATTTTGATTGTTTATTTCTGTCTCAATTTGCCCTTTTAAGTTACTTATTAATAATACTTGGCATTTTTCTTACTTTATCACAGAAAAAAAAACATTTTAACTCTATGTTGCAGTAATACTTAGAAAAGAGATAATAAATTCATAAATAAATAAGAAAAATACATGTGTGGTTAAAAAAACTTTTCAATTACACTTCTGGTTTTAAATCAACCGAACTGTAACTAGTATTTAGGATTTCTAACCAAAAGTTTAAGATTTTTGAGTGAAAGTTCTGATGCGAATGAATAATTTGATTATTTATTGTGACTCCAAATGTACTTATCAAAAGTAAGCTCTATACCTGCGAGCCATAGTATTTTAAGTTCATTTTTCGAGTTTTTGCGATGAAGTTTAAAAAAATAAACCATTTTTAGTACTATAAGACTCGACATTTCTGTGCGAACCTTAGAATGAAGATGCCCGAAGGGAGCTTTAAATGTTCGGAAACCTCATATAGCTATTGACTTTGTCGTCGGTACTCTGTGTCCATTAGGTGTAAACTCGCAAAAGCTCGAAGAGGTAGAGAGTTTTAATCACCAACTGTTTTTTTTTTTTTCATTTATTTATTTCATTTTAGAACGATTCTGAATTTTTAACAACTTTTTGTTGTGTACTATGTGTACTATTTAGCTCAGAGATGAATGATGAGTGAAATGAATAGTCAATTTAAATAAACGGATATATTTTAGCACTGAGAAATTTTAGATTATTTTTAATGAATATTTGCATCTTTCTTGTATTTAAAAAAGTACAAATATATTCAAAAGTTACAAAGTTCAATCTCACTTCTGGAATGAAATTAGCCGAACTTAAATTAATTCATCATTTTTGAAGGGAGATTTGGTTTTAAATAAAAAGTGATTGTGTACCTTCCATTTTAAACGTGACTCTCCCGTGGTCACCAAATAGAGCTTCGGGACCCCAAAATGTCCTGTTTTCTGAAAGAGAGAGTTCTAGAGAATTAACCTACATCGACAAATACAAAAAGTACAATTAGAGTACTGACCACTACCAGTCTGTGTGAATCACGTGCATTTCTGCATTATTATTATTGAATATATTTTTACGGCACAAATGTGACATGACAGTTACTTCATTGGATAAAAATGTTGCATACAAATATATTATGTGTCTCTCCATTGAAGTTGATACACATATTTAAATGATTTTTTTTTCATCTCTAAAGATTCTAAAAGTGAATTTACTTAAAGCATAAAAACTTTCTAGTCTCAGGTAGTTATCGGTTAAAAGGCTGCGTTAAACTCGCCATTAGAAATCAATTATTGATTTTTAATGTGTGTGTGTGTGTGTGTGTGTGTATCGCGAACATAAGGTACATGTAACCGACGAATACATGGTGGCGACAACTCGGAAAACAGTCGCCAAGTGTTTTCCATTTAACTAATAAGTACCTATTTTCATAAGATGTATAAGATTAGGACTGAATTGGAAAGATAAATAATTGTGCGAATGCGCTACTTTGCTTGAATTCCTAAAATAATGTTGAATTGTTAAATATGGCTTAAGTTCCTTCCCTTATATCACTGAGGCACTATACCTTACTTGTAAATACACTACTTAATTGTAGTATTTTACATCCACATACTGGATTGAATCCGTGGATACCGGCTAAATAAAAACAAAAAATAATAACATCATGCCAGAAAGGATACTGATTACCAAACTAACATTTGTTCAGCAATGAGTAGTGAAAGATTTGGTGAACATTTTAAGAAAAAAAATTGACGTAATTTTTGAATAAAGTCCTTTAAGCTTTTTAAGAGTGCGCGTAGTAGGCCTCCCCCTAAATTGCTCAAATTTTTAATGAAAAGATTGAACTATTTTACTACCTTTTATTACACAGTCTTTTCAAAGCGGAATGTAGCCAACTTACCACCCCTAATGCACCAATGTTTACATAATACTATAAAATAGGGATGTAACGAATAGTGATTTGGCCGAATAGCTGAATACCGAATATTCAGCCTTTTCTTCCAGGCCGAAGCCGAATATTCGGTCTTTTCTTCTAGGCCGAATATTAAAGTTTCTAAAAAATCGTTGTAATAGAAAGTATTTGTCAAATTTAAAATTAATCACAAAGTCAAACACCAATTTCACACAATCTATGATGCATGATTCAATTCTGTTTGCTAAGAATTTAGAACTATTTAAAATTAATCTATTTTCACTATTGTTTTGAATGTAATAAAACTAAGAATTTCACCCACAAGCAAAATAGAAGAAACAGGTTTTACAGTAGTAAGCATTAGCATTATTTTACTAATTATTTAATTGCAATGAAAGAAATACTAGTGCTTAGTGAACTTTACCTTGCTTAAAACTGTTTTATGAAGATATTTTGAAAGTTATAAAAGATAATATTTTTATTTTATGGGTTTTTTACATAATACCTATTTTTAAAAAATATATTAAAACTTAATGCACTTAACTGGAATATGTTTTATTTTCAAAAACCCTAATAACTTATGCTATCTAAATATTCATGATATCTTCTGGGTTTTTCACATTTCTCTCTAATTCAATATTCACAATAAATCAGTCTACCCAAACAAAGTCTGGCTTCCACTTTGTTAATTAATAACAAAATGAATTTATCATATTCTCCATTATAATTTATTGGCAGCTTTTGGGAGCAAATACTAAATATAAAATACAATATTACAACTTTAAAATGTGTTTTTGATCAGTCAAGCCTAAAATAAGATTAAAAAAAAGTAGTTTGTTCTAAATTATTTTTATTTATTTAAACTATAGTGGAATAATGTGTTGTTTTGCAATAATTATAATACAATGTTAAATGCTTAAAATCTACTAATTTCTTTATTTTTTTACTTTTTTACTGCAGCAGAACTATTCGGCCGAATAGTCCATCAGTATTCGGCCAGGCCGAATATTCGGCTGGGTGATGAAATGACTATTCGGCCAGGCCGAATATTTGGCCAAAGGGCCGAATAGGCCGAATACCGAATAGTGGCCGAATATTCGTTACATCCCTACTATAAAAGGAAGGTCCAAAAAATGTAACTTTATTCAACTAGATATGAAAAATATCCAGTCGGGCCCAAATAAATTCCTTTTATTTAAACAATCTTAATTCAAGCAATATCTTAATATACTACTATATAAGAAACAAAAGCCTAAGTAAATAAAAGAAATGCGATTGTGTTTAAATTTGATTAAAACTTTAATTAGAAAAGGTAATTATTTCCAATTCTCAAGGAAAACAAGTTTCTATTTTTAACTATTTCGAAGAAAAACGGATAAATATAAAATACCTAATTGCTACTTGTTATATTTGTATCCACCATAATCACTTTTAGACGACAACTCAAACAATACATAATGAGCATATGGCCTAAAGCGCTAAAAACTTCACAAAAGACGATAGCACATTAATTCTTCAAGATTTTCTAAAGTGTCACATTACTTGTCAAATAATATATGACAATAACATTTTTCGCATTGCTTTGTATTAAATGAAAATATACAGATGCTCTGAAATTCATTATTTAGCTTTAGGTTAAATTCAGTTACTTTTAATGCGATTGATTTATTTCCTTCTTTTCTGTTGGGCGAGTCAATTCTGATTAATTTTTATTTGTCAAAAATGTTCTTGTTATAAAACTTTATGTCAAGTAGAAGATTTAAAAATGGTTTTCGAATTTAAATTTTGGTTAAATACATAAAGCTCGAAATTACAAAAACGAGAAAAAATACAATCTTCCATTTTATGCTTGCAATACACAACATACGTTTTACCACAATATTTACTATAATCTATTATTGGTTTTTACTTACGAAGCTATTCATATTATTTTATTTTTATTTCATAATTTTATTAACTATTTATTCATTTACTTGTTTACTACCATTTATTGTTAATTTATTATTATCTTATTTTTATTATTTACTATAAACTTATTACTGCTGATTACTTATTTTTTTAATAACTGATAATTTAACTGCCTTAGAATTTAGTTTTTGAGCAAACAAAAATTCTAAAAACGTTACGAAGAAATAAAAGAATATGCCCAAATAGAATATGAATTTAAAATTATCATCCGTTTTGGGTATTTCGATTTTTCCATTAAGAGAGTTATTAAATAACAAGAAGTTCCGTCTAGAACTATACGAGCCTACTTTCCCGTATACACCAAATTCAAATTTATAATCTAGCTATCTCTTTCTCTCTCTTTCTTATTTATCTTTAGTTCTAATTATTGAAAATATACCTTTTTCAACGGATAATACATATTCATTCACTCACTCATTCATTCTTTCATTTATTCAGCCATGCATTTATTCATTCATTCGTTACCTCATTCAAGTGTTTATTCATTCATTTACGCATTCATGTATTTATTCACTCATTTATTTATATTTTCATTTATTCAATAATTTATTCATTCATTCTTTTCCTCATTGATTTATTCATTGATTTATTCTTTCACTCTTTAATTTATTCATTCATTCATTATTTCACTCATTGAGTCACTGAGAAATATCCTTGAAAATCCCGATCAAAAAATTTCATAGCAAAATAGGCTCGTAAGTTCTGGATAAACTTTCTATTTCTACATACTCTACGTTATAAGAGCTTTTCGATAAAGTTTGTTCCAAGCAAATCGGTCCGTTAGATCAGGAATTATATAGGATTGAAATTTCTCCGTAGGCGGTATGTTAATTTTTTTTGAACTGTTCAAAAATGAACAAAAATTGTTCAAATCAATATTTCACGCCAAGAACTTCTTCCAGTGAGCTTGTTCATTGGAACTTGGATCTTGTACCCAGAGTTTACATAATTTGCTTCATTTTCGCCCATAGGCGCTAATGTTGAAATTTTTTGAACTGTTCAAAATTGAACAAAAAATTGTTCAAATTAAAAAGTAAAATATGGAAATGAGATGTCCTCGCCGAGATCTTTCGAATGCAAAAAGAATTTTTCCAATCGGACAATTCGTTCAAAAGTTATTAGGGGGGGACAGACCGACAGACCGACAGACAGACAGACAGACAGACAGACAGACAGACCGACAGACCGACAGACACACTTTTTCCCCATCTCAATACCCTACTTTCAAATTTTTTATTTTTCAATCTTTATTTAATTACTTCACTTATTTTTGACTTTTCTTGATTTTAACGATATTTTCACGATACATTAAGCCTTCTTTCATGCTTTATTATTATTTTTTTTTACTTTTACGGGAAAGTAGGCTAAAAAGGAAATAATTTACTTTCATGAGCAATAATTTTACTGTTTGGAGAGAATAATTCTCCTCCAAATTTAGAACCACCGTTATTTTTTAAGAAAATAACTATTAATAAACATTTAGCTTTTTCTTTATATTAGATGGCTTATGAGAAAAAGATTTTGAATGATTTCTAGCTGATTTGCTTAGGTTGTTTTCTTTATAAAATCAACAATAAATGTCATTCTTATTTTCTTACAGAAATGTCTATACGCCTCTAATAAAAGCAAAATCTTAAGATCTGAAAACAAAGGTTTATTTCTAAGAACCTAAAATATGTTTTACCATTTTATGGCAGTAAATCATAAAATGGTAAATTACTCTCAACTATTTTTCAGAAAATATGATATCATGTTAATAAAGATGAAGTTCAGAAACCATTTCGTTTTAAATAACATCGATAGCACCGTATTTGCGATAATATTAAAGATTTGAAGCAACTACCATACACATGAAAATCTTCAAAAAATTGAGTCATTTTTCATGTCAAAATTGAATATTTTCATTAGTCTTCCGAAGAGATTCTCTGTTTTTGTTCATTTTACAAAAACAACAAAAGCGAAACCAATTTATTCCATCTCCATATCACATGCACACTAAGTTAAATTTCATTTTGCAGCTTCATGAAACGCGTTCTCATGTGTCAAACTTATAACAGTTCTTCCAACAAGACAAATGTTATTCTTAAGTAACAAGTAAAGAGTTAAGAAAGTATCCTGACTTTTCAAAGTCAGTCGCATAGAGTTCTACGCACAGAGTATTCTATCATGTAGCAAAATTAACGAGTCTATTATGGCCATCACGGAACTTTCTTCTACATCCTTCATATGAATTTGACTACTCGCCAAATATCCCTATTATGATACAAATCCTTATTTAAAAAATAATTTCATAAAAAATGACTATAAACCAAGGTAAAATAATTAAAAGGTTTGTGCTACTAGCGAAGCCTCAAAATGCTAAAAATAGGGATAAGAATTTTATTTGTTTACGTGTAGGTGAAATGGGCAACAATAAAATGCAAAGTCTCTGCTCCCTTGGCGCCAAAATATAACAACTTTTCCCATAGAGATACACGTACAATTTTGTTTGAATTGTTGGATTCTTGAGATATACGCTTAGCGAGAAAAACGTTCGATTGATCCACCCCCTTTGGAACGAATGAAGCCAAAATTTAATCAACATCATTTCTTACCAGAACGTATGTGTTTAAACATTTTCGTTTAATTCTATGCATTAAGTCCTGAGTTATAGCGCCCACAGAAAACTATTAAAAAGTTCGCTTAATAAACCCTTGGAGAGGATGACGCTAAAATGTCAGCACCTGCTCCTATGGAAGTCCACTTGCATACCAAATTTTGTTCGCCTTCTTCCATTATTTCTCGGAATATGGCACTCGAACGTTCGATTGCACTGCCCCTTCGAATGAATTCGCGAGAAAACTAATCAGCACCAGTACCCAGCAGGGTCAATTTGTGCACCAAACTTTGTTCGATTTCATGCATTACGTTGAGGCAAACATTAAATCCCATCAGTTTGTTTGGTAAAATCGACTTCAAAACCGAAGTTATCATACAAATGATTAGTTTTCAGTGCCATTCATTCCAAGAAGGTTTGCCCTTTAATATGGATTTTTCAAACATAGAGTATTTATATAAAAAATTTATTTACACTAAAAAGAATAAAATGAAATATTTTTAGAAAGAAATAGAACCGACTCCAAATTATAAATTACGCTAAAAAGTGATAAATAAATTAATTCTTTAATCAACATCGATGTGACTTTTAAACATAGTTTCAGAAGTTGGTGCAATATTATGAGTCTAATTACCATTTCACTATGTGCTACTTCATATTAGAACTGTTGTTAATTATGGGTCATTTATATTTGTAATTGATTCATGATTAGAAAGGATTTCATCTATCCTAATTTGGCACCGACTTCTAACACTATGTTTAAAAGTCACATCGATGTTGTTTGAAGAATTGATTTATTTTTCACTTTTTAACGCAATTTATAGTTTCCAGTCAGTTCTTTTTTTTTCTAAAAATTATTTTACTTTACAGTAATGTTATCTGGTATTCAGGATAAATAAGTAATCCGATTGATTTCATTAATGTATTTTATAATGCCAATTCACTTAGTAAATATTCTTCTGAATTTCAAATTTTAATTTCACGTAAGTTATAAACTTGTGATGCTGCTTCCCCTCCCCCTCCCCCCCCCCCCGTATATTATATTAAACCACGTATGTGTACCAGTCTCTTGAAGAATTATTTCACGCATTTAACGTCTTTTTCAATGTTTCCAAAGCTTACAAAATGTCATAGAATAAAACTGTTCTATTTTAATACTTTTAATCAAAAAACTGTATATAAAAACTTTACATGAAAAGGTTCAGTAAAACACTTAAACGTGTCATTATTCAGAGGGACTACTAATTACTAATTTATGATACATTTACTTCAATGATAGTTTTTTTTTTCCTTTTAAATAAGTATTTATTTTTCATCCCCAAAAAAAGTCACCAAATGTGGTTACTTTCATAATGCTCATTTAAACATATCTCTAATAAAAAAACTTCAAGTTTTTTTTTGCTGGACTTTTTAAGTTTTCATAACTTTTTACTATATCATTTCAACAGTTAAAAACCTCCCAAATGATTACTAGTATTTTTTCCCGTCTCCGAAAAACTTAATAAAAGTTCTTTACTTCAACTAGCTCCTCACACAGCTCTACAAATCCTTCTGAATCCAGTTTCCATAGTAACAGTCGGCATCGAAACGACGCATTTTTTCCTTCATACCCTAGAGAAAAGTACTTCCGGAGTTAAAATCAAATAAAAGTTTCTCAAGGAGAAAATAATGAGATCTTCGCAAAATTATTTTTTATATGAAAATGTAAATTAGACGAAATCTGAATTGCGATGAAATGGAAGTGGAAAATTATTTTGGTTCCAATGAATGAATCAGTATGAACTTAATGAATCATTATAAAGATTATTGATAAGATAAAAAAATGGAGAATAATTAGTACTTTTTAGAAATACATATAATTTCCCATTTCATCGGGGATTGGTAAAAAGACTAGAACCAGCCTAACAGGGCCCAGAGCCGGTTGCTAGTCGTCACTTTTGCATTTGTTGTTAATTTGTAAGTAGTAAACCATTGTTTCTATTATGTCTTTTCTAATAGTAGTAGTAGTAGATTTTAAATAATATTGACTTGTTCAAACTAATTATTTCATGTTTTTATTAGTTTTTTTTCTATTTATTTCTCATTAGTTTTACTTATTGAGCAAACTGGGCAAAACAGTAAAGCACCGTTTACATGTTTTTCAAAGTGCTGGGGCAAAACGAACTACAATCGAAAATTTATTCCATTCTCAATCATTTTCCAAAGTTTGGTAGAATATTCTCAGAAAATTATCGCTCTCGTAGAATCTTTTCGACTCACATCTCTAGTTATACCTAAGAGCAACCAGATGCATTCAACATTAAATTATAATCACAAGAAAATAACATATTTTGTAAGTACTGCTTGTAATGCTGAAACACGTGTTTGCCGTTCTTTCTGCAATTTTGTGCTCACAGCGTTGTTTATTATCTAATTTTTCGTATAAAAACACAATTTTTCACTACTTAGCTAAACATTGTCTTGATGATGGTGAGAAGAGTTTGATAAGAAACTAAACCTTGTATTGATTCCTGGGAAGATTGCGTTAAGTATATTCACAGTAGACCCTTTTTTTCTTTTTTTCGAATGGATTAAAAATTAGGATTCTGATGGAAATCATTTAAACATTTTCTTAAATCCGGTGGAAAATATGTTGAAAAGGAGACCTTTATATTCACTATATTCCGTGGAGCGTGTTTAACAGCAACTATACATTGTCTTGGTTTTGTTTAAAATGTATTTTGAAAAACTAAACACTGGCTTGATTACGGTATGCAGTATGTAGAAAGTCAACTGAGAGTTATTTTGATTCCGAAGGAACATATACTGGAGAATATCTATGCATTACCTTGAATTTGATGACATGCTGAAAATCAACTCAACAATGCCTGAATTCCCGTAGAGAATATGCTTAAAATATTTTTTTTTTTTTTTTTTTTTATTTCTAATGTGCTGCATATATCTATGTTACGGCCAAAGCCCGAATTCGGCCTCTTCGCGAATTGGCCGGAAAAATCGCGAAATGGCTAAGAACGCTGTAAATTGGCTGGCCAATGTCCGATCTTTTCTTGATTTCGGGAATTGGCCGGCCAGATCGCGAAGTGGCATAGGAGGATCAGACAAAGTTGGAAGAAAAAATCATTGGCACGTATTATTGGCTCTGTATAACCATAACTTCATTCCTTAAAAATTACTAGTTGCGGTACCCGCAGCTAACTGCGGTGGGATGTGGCCATTTGAGACAAAGTAAAAAATTGAATTTTTAAAATTTTAATTTAAAAACTTGTCGATTTTTTTATATTTTTAAATTAGAAGATTTATATTTTTAAATTAAAAAAGAAAACAAAAGGGGCAGTATTAGCAAATTAACTTTTTCATAAAAGAAATATTAAAAAATTGTATTGTTTTTCACAAAGCATACCACCCGGTATGTGAAAAAACATACCACTACATTTTTTTTTTTCTGTAAAATAAAAGTTATTAGAAATACAAAAGATATTTAAAAAGTAGTAAAATGGTCAACATAAAAAATTTACCTCTTTTCTTTAATTAAAAAATTAATTATAAATCACCGCAATCACTTATTACGACAAGCTGAACTTTTGTGACATTTCGAATTACATAAAAGGTTGTTGCTTCTGCATTTACGCCTTCCGTTGCAAATGCGCCGCCTACCGGGCATTCTTGAATGAGCACATCGCGTTTTGGCCGGCACATCGTGGCCACTTCGCGAAATGGCCGGCCAAAGTAGAATATTCACTGATCGTTTTAATTACATCGCACTTTGGCCATACCTCTCAGCCAAAGTGCGAAATGGCCGGCCAATTCGCGAAGTGGCCGGACTTCGGGCTTTGGCCATAACATATATATTGGCTCTTAACCATTGTAGACATAGTGCGTTCTCAGAGATTGGTACCAACTCTTTCACCGGCACCACAATGAATGTGGTACCATCGCCACATGAAACTTTGACGTACAATTTCTGCACCTGAAAGAACAAGCAACCGGACTCTGTTGATGAAAATTTGCACTAGGAATTCCATTTAGCCGAGGGCATCCGAGTCAAATGTCTACTCAAGGGATCTTTTACATGCCGCTTAATCATAAGACATGGGCGCAGACGATTTTCTGCAGCTTGAAAATCCCCCGACACTGCCAAGGTCGATCCTCTGACCTGGGGCTTACTAGTCCCACTCCTTGCTACGCTGAATATATATATCTTCGTAGTCACAGCCGATTCGCACCTTCGAACTGCAGATAGAAGCTTTCTTCCACCAATCAGAAATCTCAAATTGGTGGTTCGAGTGTTTGACGGAGGTTTGAATATGTTGGTGAATACCACCACTAATGCTGTCCAGAATCCAATGCATCGTGTTGAAAAGCAGATAACATTGTCTTGATTGATAAAAAAAACTAAACATTTGTTTTATTGCTTAGGGAGTACATTGAAAAGAAACTGATCACTATTTCGGTTTTGATGGAGTATGTATTGAAAAGCATTTAAGAATTGCTTAGAATTTGGTGAAAAGGTGTCGTAAAGCATTTAAGCATTGTCCCCGATTCTCGTTTGTATCGGATTAGCTTCGCTATCATTTTTCACCGGTCACGTGTAAAAAGCGCATTTTATTTTCCAACCAAACTTCGAATTCGTCACATGACCGAATTGAAAATAAAGAACAAAATTAGAGGTGTAGGGAATCTTGATGGTGATTGTCTTGAGTTCGGTGTTAAGAAGCTTTTTGAAGAGCTTAACATACACGTGATTACGGAAGAAAATACATTGAAAATTAATATTGAAACTTAACTTAATGCTGTCTTGATTTTAAAAAGCTACCAAATACTAAATATTTCCTTTCAGCTCGTTTCTTTCCTATTGACGGCCCCGGGGCATTAAATTTCTCTATCTATTCTATTTATCAAGAAGAAGTGAATTTGAATCGATACTTAATTTACATATTTCAACCCTTTTATTATTATTTTAAATCTGCTTTCCTATTAATAGAATATTTATTGATGCTCTTAATTCAAGTTGATTTTGATTTGATTCCAGGAAACCCTCCTCTGCGCTTCTCCTCAATTAGGCTGAACTAAAATTAGAATTATTTCTGTTTGAAAGTGCCGAAGTTTACAGCATTCATTTGAATAATGTTTCTTAATTAAAAGATATGTATGGTATCATGTGAATAATAAATTGTTCGGTATTCTAATACCAAAAATTAATGAATACTAACTAAATATAGAGTTGCCTTAATTAGTCCCAAGAATTTGTTCACAGAACTTTAAAAGTTTAAAGGCATAACTACCGATTGTCTTGTACGAATGATAGTTAATATACCAAAAAATGCATTAATAAAACAAAAGCAAAAAAAGAAAATGAAAATCAAATAACTGGTTGGCTGAAATGCTGGTCTGATTAAGACCGAAATTTCAATTTTTAAAAACTTTTGAGTTTTCAGAAATTTTAGACTTCGCAGCGCCATCCTTTGCAGTTCGAATACAAAACTAATCTTTTAAGCGATCGATTTTAAATAGAATTTTGTAATTTAGACAGTTTTAAATAGAGTTTCGTAAGCTTTTGTGCTCTAATAAAATGGAAAAAATGTATAAAGGAATTTAAACGTTTCTAGGACTGATTTGGCAGTTTCCTATTAAAGGTATCGAAATTCCACAGTGAATTTAATACTACTTTACTATTAAACCCCCCCCCCCCGGAATATCCCCTTAATGAACATTAAATTCATATTTATCTTATATTTAAAAGTTAACAAGAAGTTCCGTCTAGGACTATACGAGCCTAATTTTCCGTATACACCCCCAAATTCAAATTTAAAATCTAGCTATCGCTCTCTTTCTCAATTAGCTGTAGTTCTTAATTACTTCAAATATACCTTTTCGACGGTTAATACATATTCATTTACTCACTCATTAATTCATTCACTCATTCATGTATTTATTCACTCATTTATTTTTTCACTCATTTACTCCTTTATTCACTCATTTATTCATTCATTCAATAATATCCTTAAAAATCCCGATTAAAAATTTCATAGGAAAATAGGCTCGTTTAGTTCTGGTTGAACTTCGTATGTGTACATGTTCTACGTCCTAACATCTTTCCGATAAAGTTTGTTCCAAGCAAATCCGTCTGTTAGATCAGGATTTATGTAAGATTAGAATTTCCCCATACGGTAATGATTTTTCAACTGTTCAAAATTGATCGAAAAATTGTTCAAATCAAAAAGTAAAGTATGGAAATCAGATATCCTCGCCGAGATCTTTCGAATGCAAAAAAAAAAAACTTTTCGCATTCGAACTTTTGTATTCGGTTGGGGGGACAGACAGATCGACACACACACCTTTTTCCTATCTCAAAACCCTACTCTCAATTTTTTTTATTTTTCAATCTTTATTTAATTGCTTCACTTATTTTTGATTTTCTTTATTTTTAACGATATTTTTCCGATACATTAAGCCTCCTTTCATCCCTTATTTTTTTTTTTTTTTACTTTAACGGGGAAGTAGGGTAAAAATGAAGTCATTCGATTGTTAACACAATACAAAGTTTTCTCCACAATGTTCTGATTAAAATAAATACATTGATAGAATTTTCCGGTTTGCTTGGACAATACTTTAAATTAATTTACTGGTTTTAAAGAAATTTTAATTAAAATGTTCTTGAAGAAATGCTGAGAAAATTTTACGGTTCATACAGATTTGCTGTGTCATTGAGACACTGGTAATGATGATGGAATTTACAAATTTACCAGATATTCTTGTCCCGCAGTGGACCAGTCGGCAGAAGCTCGGTTCCCGTAGAATACTGAAAGTAAAGCACCATCGACTTAGGTCAGTGTTTGGGAGGGTGACAACCTCTCGCGGCTGGTTCCTGTGAGGCCGTGTACGCTAAAGGGAGCTGGTGCACGTTAAATAGGTCATGGCTCCAATGTCCTCCAAGTGAAACGATACCTCTGGGTTGCCAATCCCAGGTGACGGTCTCTCATCTGGGAGCTGGCTCAAAAAAATAAGAGACCACATATAAAGGGGCGGAAGTCGGACTCCTGCCTATAACGGCCCCGTTAGACTCAGGAGCAGCACACCCATTCTTCCTCGCTTCGCGCGAGGATACAACAACACCAGATATACTTGAGTTATCTATTTTTTATTTGTGAAAGCCATTTTGCATGGTGATATAAAAATGATTTCACTGAAAAAGCATTTTAAATTTATGGTTTCTTTATTTTCAAGGTATCAAGATATTCCTACATTTTCAAAACGTATTTGCCTCTTAATACTATTAAAACTATATTGAGATAAAATCGTATTATAGCCAGAATTTCTGAGCTAACGTTCGTTAAATTATTGTTTTGCTTCAGAATCTACCACTAATTAAGTGGTTCCAACTAAAAATTAGAAAATCTAGTACTTTCTTAACTTCATTCCAGTTCAAAAAATTAAAATTTGATTTTATTTAAGCCCAAAGTATATTTCACAGTTTAAATAAGGAATTTTCGAACCAAAAAATGGAATTGGAGTAATTTTCTTTTTAAAATGCCAAACATACATAGTGTTTAACGTCTTTCACCCCATAATATACTTAATGTGTTATATCTTTCTTATTTAAACAAAAAATGTATACAAGAAATCATACTTTTTGAAAAATAGAAGAATTGCTTTTTTTTTTTTGAAAATGCTACGGATATATACTTTTTTATCCAAATGTAACTTCCACAGTTTTGCAAACGAAATATTCTGAATATGGAACCAGAACGGGGTTCGTCTATTCTTTTTCATGTCAGCAAACCATACGCCTTTTTAAAATGTCTTTCCCGTGTTTTAACGTTAATAAGTTATAAGAAAATTGAAATTGATTGGTAAAAAGGATGCTCCATTAAATAACCGAATAATTGCTTTTCAGGGACATAACTAGAAGCCATAAATTTTCTGAAAACTTGAGTATATAATGAGCAATAATGAAGACCTGACTCATGAGAACAGACAAATAGTATTTTGTCGGCAAAAAAAAAAAAAAACTCTTTTGTTTTCAATGATAAAAAAGTGCGAAATATAAATTTATATTCACACTTTTAATTATATTAAACCAAACTAACCTTTTGCTTTTTTTACCATAAGTATTATGCTTTACAGAACATGCAGTTCTGTAAATTCAGTTTTAAAGGAAGAATTCATGAGCAGCTTGACATCATTGATATTATTCTCTAGTATCCTTTTAAATACATTTTCCGTTTGAATTTGGTTTTTCGTGTTTTTTGGTATTTTAAGCATAGAACACGTATGTGTGTGCTTTCTCTTTTAGAACTAAGATCTGGGTACGTTGGATTTTTGTACCCTATATTTACATATGCGTATATATGCGGGTGTTCATGTGCTTTACCTTGATGATACTACTGACAGAAATACAATTAATGTGTTTTTGTAAAGTATACATATATATATATACTTGCGACCCGTGCGGAATTCCGCAATGCGCACCAAATTTTTTAGTGTGGCATTCCATTCTTTTCGAATTTGGGAGAAAGGACATTATGAAGAAGAATAGAAAAAAGTAAACGAGTGTTGGTACAAAAAAGACATGTAATTGAACAGATCAGTACAAATAGCGGTTACAATTTTTTCCACTATTATTTATATATTTAAAATAATCACAATAATAATGAAAGTTATTTTTATTATTAGCATACATAGCATTAAAATACAAAACGTAACAGCTCCATTACTTAAAATATAATTACTGTTGGTTGTTTAGGCTCTACACATTCATAATATAAATGAATATGTAGAGAATGTGTGTTTAACGATTGAATAACTCTAACACAGAGACGCAGCTAGAACTGTTCAACTTGCTACGCAATAAAAACAAAATAGTGTCTTGTTTGTTTCCCCCACTAAACAAAGCCATCGAACAGGAATGTTTTCCTTTATTCTGAATTTGCTGGAGATAAAATCTGCAGCAATTCTCCTCCCACTCCCCAACTTACATACCTGCAGAATGATTCTACTCAAACCAGTTGACGCTTTACTTGTTCTATTTGTATTGGTCCTAACGCCCATTAATAAATGAAACAGACAGATATTTACTGCCCAAGGCGAAAAAATACAGCGATTTCTGGATACCTTCTAGTACAGAAAGGATTCACGCTTTGCTGAAGAAATCCAAATTATACAATCCCCTTAACCAAGAAAGGGAGAGTGATAGGTAAAGGAATTTTCTGAGAAGAAAATAGTTACCTTTGTCTTTGACATCGTGTTCACACCATGCTCTGGTTGCATGCACCGGTTCACGCAATTTACTTGTACGTTTTGACTTATTCCTAACGGCATCGGTTAGATCGCGCATTCGGATAGATTGCGCTTTTTTGCTATCCCCCGACCAGCGCGATATAACGAGGGGCTACTGTATATAGATGTGTGTGTGTCCTTGTGTCAATGGATTTCACTTCGTTATATAAAATAGTTATACTACTGTTTCCATGCTAAGAAAAGGATGTCAATCAATTTCTAATAATGTATACACTCACTAACTGCGAGAAATAAGTGGAAAATCGACAGGTAAAATGTATAGTTGGTATTTGTTTATGCACAGGAGCTAAAAATATTCTTTTTACCAAGTTTCGTAGGTAGGAAACGAAACATTTCGTAGCAATCTGTAGTAGTTAATCATGGCTAATAATTAGTTGGTAGCCATTTAAATCTTTCACAGATCAGCAAGACATTATTGCGTTTTTCCTAAGAACTAACTAAAACGGAAATGATTGAAAAACATTTGAATCCAAAACAAAGATTCGAAGACTTGATTGATTTACCATGCATTCTTTAATGCAACAGCAAGAAATTTAACGATTCACATGAAAGCATATGCACCAGATTACACCAGGACTAATGAAATATAATTGCGCAAAAGACGTCCCTCTATGTTTTTGATCCAAGGTATTGTTCCCTTTCTCTTCTGGGCAATCGAATCTGTTCACGTAAATGTGAGCTCAGACTTTCCAGGGAGCAAATATTGCGTTAGGTAAAATGTGTTTTCTGGTCTCGGAAGTAAATTCAATTTGCTTACTCTCTTTGGCTCAAAGTACATAAAAGTACAGCTGAAAAAAGGTAGTCTGTCTTTCAATCTGGAACTTTCCTTTTTAGTATGGTGTGTACGCTTTTATCCTATCTTATGCCCAAAGGGTGTATATCTTAGAATGTCTTTTGCTGGGACAAATAGACAGAATTCACAATTTGAAGGTAGAACATAATTTGGGTGACACGTGTATCTCAATTTGGGACAATGTTGTGTTCATATTATAATAGTAGAATATGGAAATGCCAATAAGGTGTTATATATGAAAATTGAGCAAAAATTATGTGTGCTGTGATCAGAATAAAGTGACAAAATCAAAATAAATGAACCAAAAACTATCAATTTTTTGGAAGGTATAACACATTTTGGGAGACGCATATGAACCATTATGTTGTATTCATATTACAATAACAGAATATAAAATCTTAAGTTACATAAAGTATTGCATATGAAAAATACCAAAAATTGTTTATGCTGAAATATGAATCAAAGGAATGAGCATAGAAACTAATGCAAACTTGTCAAATATTTTGAGAATTTGTACCCCGCTTACGTTGATAATTCATTTTATGCAATAAGGAGTTTATTTGCAGTGCTATTCAAACTAGAGGCTCCACGTGAACTCTCTGGGGGTCCGGAGAGTCAAACTAAAAATTCGAAAACAAGTCATAGATCGCACACATTATTTGAATGATTTTGAACAAAAAAAAATAAATGAACACAAGAAATATGATTTCATATAACATCACTACAGGTAGACTTAGACAGTTAGTGCGAAAAATTGAAAATATACCAGCCTTCAAGATAATTCAAGGCTAGGTTATACGCGTGGATTACAAGTAAATGTTATTTTACATTAATTTTGCATTGAGCGTTTTAATTATTAAAAAAAATTGTTTTCATTTTTAACTTGTTTCTACGTAAAAAAGCTGTAACGTATTGATTTATTTAAAATATTATTTTAAGATACATATTCCTAAGAGTGGTTATATAATTCTAAGGGCCTCAAAAATCATTCTTGAGTCGGCGACGTCTGAAGACCCCTGGTTTAGCGGAATGAAATTCGGCAACCATATTTTTCTTAATTCACTCAAGCTTTCCCTAATATTAAAGGGTTCCGGCTCCCTAGAGGTTTTTATGTTGTGTAAAAACCCTTAGAATGCTTCTGGGAGTGCTGAGCACTCAAACATGAAGTAAACAAAAAATAAAAGAAAGAAAGGGGAAATTCCCAATTTGCATTATCATTCTTAACTGATACAGCGCATCTACTTTTTCTTATATCTCAGGGGACGGAATATAGTTTCGTTTTGCAAACACTTCACCAAGGATAAAAATATACAAATTTAAAAATGGCGAATTTTCTGTTATTTATACTCGACAGGCAACGATTTTTCTCTTTATTCATTGTATAAACTTTTTAATTTTTATAACTAGCTTACATTTTTACCACTAAAAGCTTTACTTTTTATATGGTTTTTAGTTACGATCATTTATTATTGTTGAAAAATAGGAAAAAAACTAGCTGATGTTTTTCATCAAGTATTTCTCATCAAAAGAATTCCTACGATACATTTTTGAGCAGCCCCCCCCCCCCCCGCTATTGTTCTAAAATTCAAGATTGAATGAATACCTCAACTGATTTTTAAAACCTGGTACCACTTAAAAATCAAATATTCCCTTACTTTATTCCGATAAAAAAATTTCTTTTTTTTTTAAACTTAAAACAGACACGTTTTGGAACATTATAACTCAGTTGGAAATCAAGCATTGCATAGAGATTTAAAAATAGATACACATTGCATTTCTGACTTTTTGTAGAATCTCGTAAAGTAGGAAAATGATATTTTCTATACAGAGCGAAAAACATTCTTTACAACATTATTTTTGTCTTCGAACAAGAAATACTTCAGAAAATCCTCGACTTTTAGCTTTTTGAATTCAGTTTCAAGATTTATATTACAGTAAGTTGTCATAGCACTCAAAGCATCATTCAAAATGAAAATACATTTTCATCAATACTTAGGCCATATTTAATTCTTGTAAGAATATTATTAAATTTTGTGTAATTGGATAGAAATGATTTTTTCTCAATTTTTGAGGGTGCTAATAGTTTATTTGTACCAATTTTATTTATAACTAACTTATTTTTTTTCAATATATATATACATATATATTGAAAATATATATACATTTATATATGCTTGTGTGTGTGTAACCTCGATCGTCGTTTTTCATTAGACCAGTTTTGCACGATACACGTGGAAAAACGACGTATATGGTAAGCATAAAGCAAGACTTTACCGCAACAAAACAAAACTTAAAACAAGACGACACACACGGGAAAGCGATGGATCGAGGTTCTGTATTAGAAACTTATTCCTTCTCTTATATTGGAAAAAAGAAATTATTGAAGCACCTAAAAAGTTACATACTCTAAACACCTACTAAATTTACTGCGAAATTGAATATCGGCTGGGACATTCTGCGTGCAACAAATGAAGCTGATGTTGGAACTTATTTAAAGCTTACAATTTCGAAGTGCATAACCTTTCCGAGAAAATATCAATGAATATGTACCAAATCTTCTAAATGTACCAACCTCTTTTTTTTTTCCAAAGTATAAAACTCTCTCAATAATTTCGGACATCCTTGCTCAAAATGGGCCGTTGTAAGAAAATCATTGGGCATTTTTGATGAAAGCTTAACATGAGAAGGTACATTGATAACACGGTTTCTTATTCACAATGCCAGAAGTTTCCTAGCTTAGAAGAATTTTAGTAAGTAAAAATACGTAATTACTATGGTTCTAAAAATTACTATATTTTATTTACAAATTTTTTATAACAAAATCTTTAGAATGAGCTTCCTTAGAAATCACTTATTCAAAGAATATTTAAATATAAGACCTTTTTAATTCACTGTAAAATGATCATTTAATTGAAACTGCGTCTTATTTTGAACTGCGTTAAACACAAGGGAAACTAGAGCTTTACCTTCCCATGCGTTGCACGATAATGGACTTCAGTAGCACAAAAACTTAGTTTTAAAAATATAAAAGTTCGTAGAAAGTTACATCAACATTTTTCATAGATTTATGGCTTAGAAACCTACTTAGGATCAATATTTTTACGTATTTGTGGTGGTAATAAAAACTAGAAAGCTTTTAGCTCTAAGTTCGCAGCACATAGGAAATATTCTTTGCTTAAAAAATATATTACAAAATTTTATATTTTGTATCATCACTCTCTGGTCTTAAAAGAATATTATATATTTTTCGAAGACTAAACAAACTTTTCTTATGCAAAATCAAAATATAATTCGGAAAAGTGTAAGTCAAAACTCAGTTTATAACTATATATAGTTTACAAATGCATGGCGTTTTATTTAAAAGTGATTAGATTTCTTTCATCTTTGGTAACATGGAATCTTTTTGGATATCTTATGGATCATGCTTTTGTGTGTGTGTGTGCATGTTATTTTTGATGTGTATGAAAGATCGCAGATGAATACGAAAGAAGTATTTATTTCAAATACAGTTTCATGCATGATTTTAAGTGCATGTACTAGGAACAAAACTTTATACTTTTGACTCAAATTTGCTAAATTATTAGAACATTTATTAGTGTGTGTGTGTTTATTGTGTATCTATTTATTTTGCAACAATTGCGTTTTTTACGACTGTAATATTTTTTAAAAAATCTCCTAAATGTGTGCATGACGATCTTTACTGCAGAAAATTTATGAATTCTATTTCTAATGGTCTGCAGCATTGGTTCTTTTTCATTGCAGACCTGGTACGTTCCCAGAGATTGGTACCAACTCTTTCAGCGGCACCACAATGAGAGTGGTAAGATTTCCGCAATTTGCAACGGTCAGTTTCCCCCTAGATGGCGGTACCTGAGCTCTAATTTGTGCAAACTGCACTAGTAATTTAATTTAGCCGAGAGTATCCACGCCAAACGGATACATCTGACGGTATCTTTAACATGCCGCATAATCATACGACATAGGCGCTGTCGGTTTTCTACATCTTGAAAATCCACCGACTTGGGCCAGGTTCAATTTGAAAATAAAGTAGTATTTTGAAGGGAAATGAAAATACAGTAGGGCTAATAATAACTGAAATATAATATCATTATAAAAAATGGTTTTTCCACTTTACTGAATGTAAAATAGACAAAAAAAATTTCAATAAAAAAAATAAGAATGATGATATGCAAATATAGATGTAACTTATTTTCAGCTCTTCTGAAAGAAGTATTGAATAAATAATTGGTAATGATATTTTCATGTAATTATCACTCAGAGGTTAAAATCTTTAGTTGATTCCAAAATTAAAATGCCTTGCAAGAATAAAATGTAAGCCTTAAAGTTAAAAAACAGTCCCATCGCAAGCAGCACACTTAAAATTGACGCTTGTAAGACATACATTATATCTTTGTGTAGAAATTTAAAATCTCTTTTATAAGTATTACGGATTACAAAGTATTTAAGATTATTCTAAACTGCATTTCTCGCTTTCTACATTGAATGGGTTTCAAAAAGCTGTCAATTGCAATTGCAGGATTAGCGATTTATGAAATGTCACGGTACCGATAAATTTTTCCTGCATCGACGGTCTTATCGCTGAAAGGATTAAACACATTTCAAGAATTACATAAATCCCGATCATTATAAGATTGGAATTTTAAACTTGACGTTTCATTTGAAATTTAATCTTTTTTTTTCTTTCATTTTTTCAGACCAAAGTACAAAAAACAGAATTTTGGTTTTAAATACCTTTTTTAATTAAATGATTGTTTGACGTAGTAAATAAAAAGCATAACTATTCTAAAGTACCTTTCAGGTGAAGAAGCTGGGCTTCAAAATTCACTTGTGTCGATGATACCACACCTGCTGAAAGAGTTGGTACCTGAGGAAAACGCACTAGGTCTGCGACCGGCAGCTTATTACAAAAAAAAAAAATTCTACAGTGAACAAATGAGATACAAAGGTTAAAATGCCGCAGTAACGTGTATAAATTTGCTAACTAAATAAAACCTGAAGTTTAATTTAATTGATGTCAAATGTGAGTAAACTTTTGGAGCTGAATCCAAAATTTTTCGTTACTTTCCCTGAAGTACTCAACTATGCTTTCAAAGTTGAGAAACCATTGCGAGATTACCAAATGACGAAGGTTCATTTTTACTATTTTACTTTTACTCTTTCAAAACAGTCCAGTCATTCAGAAACATCTAAAACATCCTCAAATGCATGTTTTCAATAGCAAAAAAAAGGGGGACGCAAGAGAAAACAGAATTCTTACAAACATTAAACTTATTTCAAAAAATTTATTCTTGTCTTTATAAGTAGATCTACTTTAACTAGTTATAAAGATTAGGCGAACAAAAAGCTTTTTAAAAACCATGATAGTTTGGCCCAAAGTAGAATAAACTATCTGAAAGGAAATATAAGGAACAATCGTCTCTTTGATTCAGTTAACCAATAGCAAAACTGTTCAATCAATTGATGTTGAATAATTCATGAAAAGCTCCACGATTGAAATTTTATCCGGAGAAAACTTCGGCCAAATCTGGAACATTTTTAGTATTTTCTTCTTTTCTCATAGGAAGTTGGTTTAGAGTCAAAATAACTGTGACTAGTATAAAGAATTAATTAAACTCTGAAACGCAAATCAACTAATTTTAAGTTTGTTCTCTATCACAATCAGCATGAGATTCCCAATTAATTTAGCCATCAATACCTAAACCTGGTAAATAAAGAAATAGTTAAGCGTTAGTATGAAACCTGGACATGAATTACATTTGCATGTTTTTGGGCTATAGTTCATATGTCTCAAAAAAAGTACTTAATTCAATTAAAGATCTCAGCTGATAGAATTTTATTTGATTTTAATATTATTCAACGTTAATCTTGCAAAACATTTCTGGAACAAAGTACGTAAAAGCCGACAACAAAGTATGTAAAAGTTTCTTTGAACAGTTTATTTCAAAACTTAAAACTTTTATCATGAGTAATAACATAATATAGTACAAAAGTTAAAACTTCAAATGTTAAAGCAAGTTGTAATAGTATCTTAAGTAATTTAATGCAATTTTATGTATTTCCAGGTTGATTATTTTTATCTACATCTTTATCAATACAAAATTCAGTTGCCTATAATCAATACAGATATTTTTCTTTTCTTTCTTTCTTTTTTTTTTTTTTTTTTTTTGAAAAATTTCACTTATAATTTATGTATTTTTTTAAAAATTAAGAGTTGTTAGAAAACTCTCTTCTGTGTACCAATGATCTATTTTTATTTCGTAAAGAGCAATTATAAATAAATCTCCTTCTAAAATTCTTAAACAAGAAAGATTAGATTTAATGCTCGCTTACAAGCTTACATTAGTTATTTTAATTATTGATTTATAAATAAATATTACTTATTCAATAAAAACGTAATTTACTTCTAAATGTTTCCAAATTGACATTCGTTGGCAAAATCCCTTTGTGTAACATAGTAAAACATCTTCCTATTCTTTTATATTTTCCACTTTCTTTTATTGTCAATGTAACAACAGAAAGAACATCCACAGGAATATAATTAAAAACTTCAACAGAACTCCAGTTTTTTAAACTAAAACCATTAAGAAAAATCATTGATGTAAATAAGTGTCTATTGTTTTAATAAACAACCGTAACTGCATTGAAACATCACGTGCAACTGCGTAAAATTGATTTATTCGCTGAAGGAATTCCAGAGCTGATGAATACTGCTAGACAAATAGAAGACAGCCTTGTGCGCGACAGTACTATTCAAACATCCATGAAAGCTTAAACTAATCTGCTACCCGAAACATGAACTGAATTAAAGCATCTCTCTAAATTCTCTCTCATTTCGTAATGAATCTTAAGAAACGTAAATAAATGGATTGAAAGTGATACTGGCAGGTAGCTGACGACCGCGCACGTCTATGAATTCATGTACAGTACTTTCTCGCTTATATACCTTTTGTTACTCATCTCTTGCATAAATGTTTTTAAAAGCCCGCGGCAAAAGCATCCAATTATTAATGCGGTTTAATTTTCATTTATGTCACTGATTCAGAAGTATCGCTTAATTACACGTCACTGATTCAGAAGTATCGCTTAATTACACGTCACTGATTCAGAAGTATCGCTTAATTACACGTCACTGATTCAGAAGTATCGCTTAATTACACGTCACTGATTCAGAGGCATCGCTCATTTACACGTTAGTGAAATGTTTATACTTGATACTCTTGCACAGTAATGCCCCTCATACTTATACGTCCCCTTTCTTATGCATTTCTCTCAGATGTTCGTCGATTTTTAAAAGTCCCACCAAAAGCAGATAAAAATCGATGTGACTAAATTTTAATTTATGTCACTGATTCAGAGGCATCGCTAAATTATGCGTCAGTAAAATGTTTATACTGTAATTTATTTTATTCCTATAACTTTCAAAACTTCTATTTTACAAAAGCAAATCTTGTAAAAAATGCTAATATTCCTTCTTTAATGCAATAGCATTTGAATGATATTGAAAAGGTTATTTCAAGGAATATGAAAACAAAAAGTAAGTAATGTATAATAACATGATATATAAGCTATGTAAATTTTACTTATCTTAACTTTACTCCTCTTAACACTGTGCTTAACTGACAAATTTTCCACAATAAAACGGTTTTTCCTTTTGTTTTCTGCAATTTATCTTCCTATAAACTTCGTTTAATCTAAAATAAAATGGAATTTCCTTTACAAATTTCTTTTTTTTATACATTCTTTTTGTTCGGTCGCTTGAGGAAACGTATATATATATACTTTTTTTAAAAAACCTTAAAGATTTATTTTATTTATTGATTTATTCATTTTCGCCCATGTTCTGCAAAAATTCTCGAAAACTCCCTGAAAGTTATAAAATTGAAAGCTAATTATAGTTAATTATATTAAGCGTGCATTCATTGAAGTATCTTGTTAATGGATAAAAAAGTTTGTAACAGAAAAGTACCTAGAACTGTCTTTTTTATTAATTATTGTGTTTTTTTTTATTTATTTATTTTTACAAATCACAAATTGCGAGTTGTCTACTTTTGAGCTATTCATATAAAAGTTACTTTATTAAGAAATCTAATCTGTTACTATAGACATGCCCCTGATTAAAGTGTGTGTGTGTGCGTGTTTCGGTTCATTTCATTTCAGAATAAATTTCGAAAAATAAATCCAGTCTGCTCAAAACTCCTAAAATTTATATTTAACTATTTTAAATTATACTAAATAAGTACTCATTAATACAAATCTTTCGTCAATGATCACTTGAGAGACACAAAGGGTTGTTTATAAAAACTTGGTTTTTAAGCGAACGTCAAGCTATCTCAACACCACTGGCAGCCCTGACATCCCATGTACTTGCTCTAAACATCGTTACGATGTCTGAAGCCCGCGCACTAGAGAATTTAACTTTACGATGGCCTAGACGCTGAGATGAAGCATGATGTTTTCCTAAAAGTCAAGCATTGGCAGAAAACTGTCGACAACAGCAGGACATCACATAATTATGTTAATTTATAATAATTCATACCCCGACATGTTTAAAAAAAGCGTGATCTGCAGCATAGTGTCGAGTATGGAAATCATTGTATGGGAAAAACCTAGTAATATAACGCATCTCTGTGAATCGAAGCTCTTGAAAATTCAGAGATTGAACAAAAAAAATAGTATTAAAAGTCGATCAGGCAAACTCTTCGTAGTTTACGAAGCTTAAAATGAAAGATTTACATCTTTAACCGTAATAAATGTTGATGTCGACTGACTAGTAAGATCAGACGTTCAGTAACATGGTTGTTTATATTCTTACAAAATTCAGCATCTGCCCCGTCGGTACCCGTCTAGATTCTCCATAATTATGAGAGAAGTGGACATTTGTCTTTTTTTTTTTTTTTTGTATTCATATCATTTATGGTGTTTTTAAGCACAACCGAACTTTCACAATGTGATAATAATATACGAATAAATATTTTTGAAAGGGTTCCACCATGAATAAATAATTAGTTGTAAGATTTAAAGCTAATCAAAATCTTCATGGTGTCAACGATTTCAAATTATTGCAACCAAAATATGTAATTTTGTTTTATTACCAGTACATTAATTTGATAGCCCCCTTCCCCAAGTCGTGTCATCTACTTGCTACATTAAAACACATTTTATACCCAGAAAGCGAGAGATCGCTCTGACAAGAACTCAACCACTCAGTTTGACACATGCTTTTCATACACAATGTAAGACTATTTTATAGCTATTGTTATAAGAAGAATAAAAGAAAAAGATCTCATTTCTGAAGTTGAATAGGATTTCTTGAACTCTATACATATACTTTTCTCCACCAGACCCCTACCTGTTAGCCAAGGCCTTAGGATTGCTTACGCACGGGGAGAGGTAGTGGGGTCTACGTATTTTACATGCACATATCCCCAAGTATACATGGTGGTCTTCAGTGGGTATCGAACGCGTGACCTTCCAGGTGGAAGTCCGACGTGCTAACCACTAGGCTACTACAGCCCTTCTATACATATACTATCGGAAGTCATGAAAAAAATTATTTCCAACGGCTTAAAACTTAAACGAAATAAATTGCCAAGCAGATAAGTAGATTCAAATCTAATAATATAAATAAGTCAATATTCAAATCAAGTTAATAATGCTTATAAATATCCCTCATTTGTTTGGGCAAAGAGCAATCCAATGTCAGGAAGAAAAATATAGCTTACTGGTTTAGTGTTCACCTTCTCATAAAAGATAGATCCTACGAAAGCCATAAAGGGGGCGTGCAATTCGGATGAACCAGTTGAGGCATCAATGAAACGCACTTCCATCACAATAAAGCATAGTACATTACAACACGTTAAAACTAAACGTATATTGTTAAAATCATCTTACTAGTCATATTTACACTGTGCCAACATTTACGACGTTTAACACCAAATAAAACACAATTCGAACCGCAAGTATCAAGCTAAATAAGGTAACGTAATACTGGTGGTCCTCTCACAACACGAACTGAATTTTTTTTTCTTCTTCTACCATTGCCATCTCATAGACATAATTCAAAAATCACGTAGAAAAATATTGTAAAATGAACATTCGGGACCTCGGTGGCTGAGCGGTCTTAGTTACCAGTTTCCGCCCGCTGCTTGCGCGCAGTAACGAGGTCGTGGGTTCGATTCCCACCTTGCCCTGGGTGTATTCTTGTAATTTCGTTCCTTGTATTGTAATAAACTATCGTACTGTCCTGTTCTGGCTATAATATTGGACGAGAGTTTGAAGCATATCCATAGCGAAAAGCAAATAAACTCGAAAATATATGTGACCTGAAATGGTCGTAAACAAGCAAATAAACAAACGAAATGAACATTCAGCATAATATTAAAATTATGCATAAAAATTTAAAAGATAGAGTGGAGTTCAATTGTCTCTTTCTTCTCAATTTCAGAATAAATATACAAATTGGGTCACTTACGTAATCAATAACTTTAAAAAATGAGCCTCAAAGTGAAAGTTAAAGTAATGGAAAAGCGAGAGTCCTGCAGTGGACCAGTTGTAGAAGCTCGGTTCCCAAAGGCACCGAAAGTGAAGCAACACTGACCGTGGTCAGTGTTTGGGAGGGTGACCACCTCTCGCGACTGATTCGCTCTGGGACCGTGTACATTAATGGGAGCTGGTGCACGTAAAATCCGTAGGGGGCTCCAATGTCCTCCAAGTGAAACGATACCTCTGAGTGTGCCAACCTAGGTGACGGTCTCTCATCTGGGACCCGATCCAAAATTAGAAGGCAAGCCGCAACGTACGCAGACCTCTTACTATAATGCTAGAAGCATCTAGAATAGAATAGAACAGAATGGAAAAGCGAGTCTGAAGTCATGATATCCAATTACGTAGTTCAGGGTTTTGCAATCCAATCGCTTTCTTATTTCTTAGTGTTGAGGGAAAATGACATTATCCCTCGTTTAAAGGAACAGGGTCTTCGCTGTAGGATGACCATCTTCGCTTTGGATCGGTCGAAGCATTTAAAAGACCATAAAATATTTAAACTACTACAAAAAGAAGATACAGGTTCATGGAGTGTATTCATCTACATCCAACCACACATCTTATTACAATGCGAAACTCTGAATGGGAGCAAAGCTTCAAACTTTCCTTCGTTTTCCAATGGTTCTGAGAAAGTATTTCTTCAGAATACTTCCCCTTTTAAAGATAAAATTTGCCTTCCAAAAAGTGTAACAGCCTTCATAATAGGCACAAACCGTTTGCTATTTTCATAAGCTTTATTATTTCTTTAATGTTTTTCCACCATTAAAATTACAAGATCTTTCTTTTTATTTGTTTAAAACAAATAAGCACTGTTTACGGGACATTGGAAAGCTTCATAGCTAATATCTAAAGCACGTCTTAAAAATATATGTTGTATGTGTTTGCTGTACGTCAAATTCTTAAAGGATTTCCATTCATAAATACAATACAGAAGAATGGAATATCTTTCTATATATAAATAGACAAAGACAAAACGTCCCGCAGTGGGCCAGTCGGTAGAAGCTCGGTTCCCGCAAAATACCGAAAGTGAAGCAACATCGACTTAGGTCAGTGTTTGGGAGGGTGACAACCTCTCGCGGCTGGTTCCTGCGAGGCCGTGTACGCTAAAGGGAGCTGTTGCACGTTAAATAAGTCGTGGCTCCAATGTCCTCCAAGTGAAACGATACCTCTGGGGGTGCCAATCCCAGGTGACGGTCTCTCATCTGGGAGCTGGTTCAAAAAATTAAGAGACCACATATAAAGGGGCGGAAGTCGGACTCCTGCCTATAAGGGCCCCGTTAGACTCAGGAGCAGCGCACCCATTCTTCCTCGCTTCGCGCGAGGATACGATGACAACAACAAAGACAAAACAGTTAAGTACCATGTTCTCCTCAGTTTGAGTTTTAGTTTTGACAATGAAAAATTTCTGAAATAGTTGATTTTATTTCCTCTCCTACTTTCCACTTCGATTCGGAGCCTTTTTTTTTTCAGAAGTCTTTATTCGTCATACTTTCACACAACTTCTAAGATATACAATATTTCTAAAATGCTCAATGCATTTTTGCTAGCTATAATTCAAAGAAGAAATGTCAGGAACAAAACAAAAGAGAAAATGTAATCTATTAAATGAAAGTAGAAGCAAAATAATGCTAATCTTAAGGCGACAGTTAATCCATTTCCAACATATATATGTGGAACTCCAGTGAGATTGTTTGTCCAGTACAATGGCAAACAAAATAAAATACAATTTGAAGCTAACAATGCCTAATATAATATAAAGTGTGATAATAAGTGCGGTGACGCATTATTTTGCTTCAAAGCGACGTTTCGTAAGCCTGTTGATTTGCATCAGCGTTTTCAACTCTTGATTAAATTAAAAGTGAGTGTTCGTATTTCCAATTTATTGAATAAGTATAGCGTGCTATGAAAATTTTTACTTCTATTTTCTTACAAGAGAAGGATTGTAGAAAGAAAAAAATTATAAATAATATGTGTTAGAAATGCATTAAATTAAATAAATAACTCAGTGGTTAGTAAGTCTTCCTGGGTGGAGATTATTACTAATTGAAATATTTAAACAAAACAAATTGTTGACAAACAGAAAAACTAAAATATATAAAAGTTGTTTAAACGTTTAAGGTTAAATTTGAAAAAAATAATGAATTACGTTCGAATTTCGACCACTGAGTGAACTCTAGTTAACATCAACAGAATAAACCTTTTATTTTGAGTTAAAGTAATCAATAAAAACACAGCCTTTAAATCTCAGATGTTTTTGCCAAAAATTTTAATGGATGACATTTAACTGAATTCTGAAGAGCTTAACACTCATTTCCCTCCTGCATATCACGTAGGCTGGCTCCCCTTGCGAATTGCGCTTTCATGAAAAGGATGCAAACGAAGAAATAATACACCAGATCTTCAAAGAATACTCAATTAATTGACTTCATAAAACTTTCTAAGAATTCTAATGAGAGGGGAAAATTTCCTTGCATAAAGCGTTTTTTGACGTATAGCAGTAGCATAAAGATTTCCGTCCCTGCGATGTTTATAACATTCAGTATGTGAGTATTTTAGGAAAAGCAAGTTTTCATTAAAACATTTGCTAATTTCTTTCACTTTTTTCAATTTTTATGCAAAAATGCTGCTTAACTTAGATTTCTCTCGAAATTAGTACGTTAATTGTCATTTGTATGCGTTTAGTTCTTTTAGTGTAAAAGAAACAACCGGATGTTTTCCAGAATCAGACATATTATGCTTATGAAGATCAAGGCAGGTATTATTTGTAAATAAGTCGACAGAGTGGTAAGACGCAGGTCTCGTATGCCCAAGATCGCAGGTTCAAACCTGGCCCAAGTCGGTGGATTTTCAAGATGCAGAAAATCGTCTGCGCCCTGTCATATGATTATGCAGCTTGTTAAAGATCCCTAGAGTATCTGTTTGGCTTGGATACTCTCGGCTAAATTAAATTCCTAGTGCAGATTGCATCAACGAGAGCTCAGGTGCCCCATCTAGGGGAAACTAAGCGTCAAAAAATTGCGGCAATGGTACCACACTCATTGCGGTGCCGCTGAAAGAGTTGGTACCAATATCTGGGGACGCACTAGGTCTGCAATGATTGATGACCAATACTGCAGCCCCATTAGAAAGAAAAAAAAATTGTTTGTAAATAATGATTTCACGAAAAAAATCTGCATAAGATAAAACGATACTTTATATACCTGGGGGTGCTTATATACAGACAGACCTCGATATAAGGCCTCGGGACTTCACAAAACTGACCTTATATGCGGGTGACGTTATATCGAGGTCTAACTGTACATACAGTCGAACTTGGTTTGTAACGAGGAGAAGAGATCTGGCAATTTGCTCGTTAAATCCGAGTACCAGTATATATAGCCAATCTTACATACTTTCTGAAATTTTCAATATTTTTTCGAATGCTATCCAATTTTTGTGAAATTTCAAAAATGTCATCAAAAGTTCAATGAAAAATCGTAAAACTTGTTTCCGCAGAGAAACATTTGAAAACGTCATCATGAACAAATTGCTCGCCAAATCGTAGTCATCCCTACAATGACCGGATTCTCTAATCGCTTTAGATGCAATTTTGAAAAAAATCGTGTTAATTTTGTTCCTTCTAAAGCAGGAATTTCCAAACTTCTCCAAGTCGTAGCACCCTTGGAAACATTAGAACTTTCTTTCGGAACCCTAGTCGTATAATATCTGGCTCAACAACGAAAAAATATGTTATCATGATTACTCCACTTCATACAAGAGAAAATTTAACAAAAAAGGATTTTCAAACATTTTTTACTGATATCTGGTAATAAAACCTTTATATCAGAAATATAAAGCAAATATAAAGTTATTATAATTTATAACAGTAAAGCTGATAAAAGTAACAACATTTATCAGCAATAACCAAATATGAACGGAAATAGAAACAAACATATAACTTAAATGTAAGGAAAATATACCCAGTTTACCCCACTTAACTGTACTTTTTTTTACTTATTTATTTATAACTAACCAGGTACTAGTTGCAGCAAGACCCAACATATCATCGAAGATTACTATCCTGATATTCGAATTATTCATTTATTTCTGAGAAAAATGCACTAAAATATACAAGTTTCTTCTAGAATTTTATGGATTCGCTGTTAAAAGGTTGCTCATTTTTGCTGAAAGGCAAGCTTTTAGCACTCATATCCAATTTTAAGCAACTTTCCGAAATTTTCAATCTCAGAACCGCATTTACCGAAGTTTTCTTTCTTTTTTACATCGATTTTACGATGGCATCCAAGCTAAAGTATGGTAAGTTGGAGCTCTAAAATGTTAAAAATAGATGCATTAAAGATGTTTAGAAAATGTATGATAATATTTCACTCACAATGTTTTATGAATTAATTTTGTTGAAATATTTAAAACAGTGATTTGCTTCAGATGCCTCCAGAATATCAAAATATGCAAAATTGTTTATCGTATTTGCCGTCAGTATGACTGAATCGGCTTTTGTTTTAATGCATATTTTTTTAAAAAATGTCTTGACAAAACAATTAACTTCTATGAAACAATTATCACTGAATTGCTTCTTTTATGCATTAAAAGTGGAGAAAAGTGAAAATAGTAATAAAAACTTATGAACCCTGCATTAAGTCTCTGAGCTGTAAGGTAATACAGGGTTTTTATGGTTGTCCGACACGGGCGAAAGTTACACTTTGTTTGTGTTTTATATATATATATATATATATATATATATATAGCGCTTATCGCACACTCGCTCTTAATTCACCCCCCCCCCCCCCAACTAAAATTGCAAAAAAATAAGTTGCACTATGCCTATACATTCATTTTCTGTATAAAAATTATCATTTTTACGTTTTCCCAAAAAAAAATCGTGCTTTAAGGGGCTAAACCTACTTCGAGCTAAAGACATATTTTATAGACGTATTTCATATTCGTTGTGTGTTTTATGAAGAAACGAAATCTGCAATAAGAAACTAATAGCTCAAATTTTTACCACTGGATGAGAAGAGAGAGCATAAAACACAAAAACGAATTAGAAACCAAAAAAAAACTTCATTTTGCCACGCAATTGTTACTTTCTTCTATATCCAATGTGTAAGGGAAAGGATTAGATTTTGTGTACGCTGAAAATTATTCGGATTTTGTGGCCGCTGTAACTCAAAACGTAAAATGCATGGAATCGAAAGAAATTTGCTGATTATTTTTGGCTTGAATCCATCCAAAGGGTGCGGAGCAAACGAACGTTTTGCTCCATTAGCGTGAGTGCTATATCTGAAGAATTCGAACAAAATTTGGCATATAAGTGGACCTTAATAGGAGCAGGCGTTGATTATATATTGGTGCCATTTTCTTCAAAGGGGTTGAGCAATCGAACGTTTCATTAGTTTTTTATGGAAGCTATAACTCAAGACGTGATGCATAGAATTAAACAAAATTCGGTACATATGTACATCCTGATAGGAAATTGTGTTGATGTAGTTTTAGCGCCATTTGCTTTAAGGGGGGGTTTAGCAATCGAACGATTTCTCGCTAAGCGTATATCGCAAGGATCCACCCATTCAAGCAAAATTGTAAACGTATAGCAATGGGAAAAGTGTTAGGTATATTTTCGCGCCAAGGAAACAGAGACTTTCTTTTGTATTGTATTGTTGCCATTTCACCTATACTTTAACAAATAAAATCTTTATCAATAGTTTAAGCATCTTGAGGTTTCGCTGGCAGCACAAACCTAATAATAATAAGATATTTGGCGAATAGTAATATTCATTAGAAAGATATAGAAAGTTCCGTGATGGCCACAACAGACTAGTTTGAGCGTGTATTCCATTTGCTTCAAACACGTTTCAGCGTGTTGAACAGTATCGCAAAACGGTTCTTTTTCATTTACAGCAACTTAAAGATGAGAATTGCAATCAAAATCAAACAAAGAAGCAAGAAGCCTTTACCTGGCGGTAAACATTTGATTTATTATTTTCTTCTTGCAGATTTATTTTCCCCAAGGCCCATATGAAGCATATGTCAAGTTTCATTGAGATACGTGTGTTAGAACTTCTACGTATGTCCAAACTTGGTACATCCAAAATGTACAAAGAAGAGAAAGAATTTCATAAATTAATATATTCTACAGTAGTAGAATATATTTATATATAAATTTCTCAGCAGCGAGCTTTTACAGCATAAAAATCTCGCAGTCCGCGCACAGTAAAAAATTGTTTCTCACTGTGGAGAAGAACATCCAGCATGGCCGTCTGTGGCTTGTCTTCGTTAAAAGCCGTTTTCATAAGAACATTATGAACTTTTAAAAAACTATGACTTCTAAAAAATCTTAAACATTATTACTAATTAAAAAATAATGTTTTAAGGGTCTTTTTACTTTAATAAATTTTCAATTGTAGTTTTTTTTTAAATTCATTACGTGTGGCATAAACTGCAACAGTAAAGAACATTTTTATTAACAATTAAAAATTCTCCTCGAGAAAAAAAGGTCGTGTTGACCTGCTTGGGATAAGGTACATACAATAAGTGAGCTTCCGCTCAAAATTCACATTACAAGGGATTATTTGAGTTATCCACTAATTTTAGAAGGATTCTTACGAAACTACCTTGAAATTTTGTTAACATATATGAAAACACACCGTACATTTTGTGTGAAATTGCACTCATGTCCTCCTCCTCAAATCTCAATTCATCTGAGCATTACTGTCAAAAGTAATTTCCTCTGGATATTTCGCAAACTAATAATATCACATCACGTAACTATTGCCCTGATGCCTTTATCCTAAATCTTGTCATTAATAGCGCAGTTAATAGAGTAACACATATCCAACTTATTCCCCAGTTATGGTCGGAAATTTTACGAAAGACGGGATATATTAGTTCCATTATTGTGTTCTCGAAATTATTATTCTTTGTTAATCAGGAGATCAATTCGTGACTAGCATAAGAGATTAGTTCATTTTGCGCGAACTCTGCTTTCGGAAAGACCATGAGCCAATGCATCCGATTTTCCATTTATAAGCAATAAATTTGTTCAAATATCTATACGATTGCGATATTTCATCTTACACTAACCACTAGCGATGATTTTGATTTAGAATTTGTGTATTAAAAGCAATGGAATTTAAATGATAATGAATTGATTGTTTGTGTAATTTCTCTTTTAGGGATCTATTGGTTGTGGTAGGGGGTTAGGGATCTCCCATAAATGATATCAAGCTTTTTCCCCCATGTATTTGATCCCCTCCCCCTCCTTTGTCACAAAATGTCACACTTCAATGGACCTCCCTACCCCCCTTTTCACATGTCATACTATGTTGCGTAAGCATGATGTCACACTTCTTGTTACCAACTCCACTCCCCTTGTCACAATTTTACGAAACCCCTCTCCCTCGAAGCGTGACATCATATATGAATGATCCTTTAGGGTATTATATATATTAGGTTATGAAATGTCTTTTGCATGACCATACCTGACAATCTATCGAAAAAGAATTTAGAAGACTTTTGTCGAACATTCAGAAGAATTCAGAGAAAAGCGGCTAATAGTGAATCGAATGTTATTTTGTAATTAGGAAAAAATTTCCATTTAATAAAACATACTCGTATATGCAAAAAACAAAATCCTGTACTTCTAAATAAAAGTCATGAAAATTTATATAACCCAGTCATGCTCATGGAAGTCCTGTCATTAAGGAATGAATAAAGAGTCTTCGAGCTAAAAATAAAAGGAAAAAGCACATAATCTAGTTACAAAATTTGAAAAAAAATATTATAAGGCAGCGTTTCTCAAAGTGTGTTCCTCGGAACCCTAGGGTTCCGCAGGATGGCAGGGGTTCCTTTGGCAATTATTATTACATAAAATTATGTTCAATAAGTAATGTTCAGAAAATGTGCCACAATGAAATTTAGCTGAAAGTGGTAGTTAATTCACTTCATGAAAATAAAAATACATTTGAAGGAAGCAAAGTAAGAAATAAAAACTGTTGATGATAAAAGATAGACAATTATAGTCCGTGATAATAACTAATGAGCAAAAAAGAGAATTTAGTTGGTTTTTTTTAATTCTTTTGACATGATCTCCAAAAAGGAGCCGAAGAGTTCGGTTTAGTATTTTCTCTTTCTTCTGGGGCTACGTAATGGTCATTAACCTTTAGAGATCTAGTGCAATCTGAGGGAACTGGAATACATTATTTTTCAAGTTGCACCACAATCGTGGATGCCACATGAGAATTTGGACGCCTAGGAAGGTGAAGCACTTGGTCTGACACTGCATTAGGAATTAAATTTAGCCGAGAGTATCGAAGTAAAATAGATACTCTCAAGGGATCTTTAACATGCCGCCAGCTATGCCGGGTTGGGGAGTGGGGGCTTTTTAATCCATTCGAGACCGATTGTATACCGTGTGTGCAGTTGTTTTCCGAGGCTATAAAGCGGCCTGCACACCGTGTGTGCAATAAGAGTAATGTGCAATTATCAGTTATTCTGAGTAAACTAGTCGTCGAAATAGGATTTTTCTTGATCTAATGAAATCTGCAAAGTACAGGAAAATTGTACGGTGTACAACGATCTTATTTATGTGAATTCACTTATGAAGTGGATGATTTCCATAGTAAACATATTTTTTTTATTAAAAATGTTTCGCTCTTGGGGACCGTGTTCGAGAAAAATCGTCGCATCGAATGGGTTAAATAAGCCTTGTCCAGATTGCTACATTTGTGATTTTCAATATGAGCACCAATGGGGGGTTCCTCAAAGTAAAAGTGAATCGTTAAAGGTTCCATGGTCAAAAAAGTTTGGGAACCGCTGTTATAAGGAATCCATTTCGCAATGCAAAAAGTTTCGCTTTTTCCTCGAAATGCATGTCTGCATTTTTTTTTTACTTAAATAACGTTCTTTCTCTTCTCTCTCTCTCTCTCTCTCTCTCTCTTTTTTTTTTTTTTTTTTTTTTTTGTTGTAAATTTAGTTGCTATGATTAAAGCCAAAAATTGAAAAAAGGTTTCTGAAATTTGATGCAAATAGTTCTAGCCTTGTGAAAAATTGCTAAAATTCCAATAAAGTCTAAAATTATTGTAAAAAAAAGAAAATTCGTATAAAATGGATTTTGAACGTAAAATCTTAAAAACTGACCAATTTTCGAAAACATTACGAAAAAATCGCAAAAGTTAGCAGGTATGCAGTACCAACTGGCAGACATTTTGAGTTAGAACTTACGTTAATCTGAACGTAATGAAATTTCACCTAATAGACTTATATTTACTGATTTTTATTTTTCTACCCATTTATCAAGACATATTTCATTCAGAACATTAGAGTATTTCGATTTTGTGTTTTATTATGGTATATCATCTTGCACCACAAAATACGGTCATTTTTATTTAAAGCACATAATTAAAAATAACGGAACTTTAATATTTCATTTTCATCAACATTTTTACTTTCATAAAAGATGAATTTGCGCTGAACAATTATACAAGGATGTGTACGAAAAATATTTCCCCGTAGAAGCCGTATTTCCCTTTAAACTATGTCTTCACTTCGATTTATAGTTTGCCTGTGATTAAACCAATATAACCAAAACAGTAATACATAGTTCGTTTGTTTTTTTTTTTTCTCTCATGTAAAAGCATGTTGCGTTGATTATTTAGCATCCTGAAATGACTGCAGTATCTTCAACTCGGGAAGAAGCTTTAGTCTTAAATGTTGCCTGATCTAAATCGTATAATAAAGGGTGGTAAAAATGGTTTCATCATACTCGGGAACTATGTGATTATTTTATAATCAAATACAAGCCCTTAGAAGTAACGAATAATTTGAACGTTTGCAATATTTCTTAAATGTGTTGTATACATACATATATATGTGTGTGTGTGTGTGTGTTTTATATTCCGTTTCTATTATTTATCCGTCTTATCCTATTATATTCCGTCTTCTTTATTTATTTGAATGGACATACGGGTCGGATAACTAACTGCGATACATACATATTTCTTTCAAATCATCCCTTCTTATCCTACACGAATTTTACATGTTTTAAGTCCGAAAATGTTTCTCCCCATTTTCTGGAAGTTGAAATTGTTTCGAAAGCAACGTTTGCCATGACAACGGCAGAATTCAGGGGTATTTGTAGAGCTCTTTTGAAAGATAACTTGTGAGTAAAATTTGCAAAACTTAACCAAGAATGAAACCTAGCCAGATCCCAAAATGTGCTATTTCAGTTTTTGCAAGTTTTACGGCAAACAATTTCAAAGTTTTCAGCACGACATAAAATCGGGTAATTTATTTACGTTTCGGCTACCTTATAGTATATTATACTATATTATACCCTATAGTATACCTTGCTCTCTTATAGATTTCATTAAAATGTTCCGAAGACATCTTAATATGAACAAGAAGTTCCGTATAGAACTAAACGAGCCTATACTTTCTCGAATACACCCCCAACTCCAAATTTATAATCTAGCTATCTCTCTCTCTCTCTCTCGCTCTTTCTCTTTCTCATGTAGTTTTAGTTCGTAATTAGTTCTAATGCACCTTTTAAAACAATTAATGCATATTCATTCACACACTCATTCATTCATTCATTTACTCATGTATTTATTCACTCATTTATTTATTTTTTCGTTTATTCACCCATTTATTCTTCTCTCGCTCATTCATATATTCATTCATAACTACCCTTAAGAATCACGATCAAAAAGTTTCATTGGAAAATTGGCTCATTTAGTTCTGGTTGAACTTCGTATCTGTATATGTTCTACGTCATAACATCTTTACAATCAAGTTTGTTCTAAGCAAATTCGTCTGTTAGATCAGGTCTTATATAGGATTTTTTATGAAATTTCTCGTAGGCACTATGTTATCTTTTTTTACTATTCCTATTCAAAAAAGAACAAAACTTTTTCAATTCAAAAAATATTCCATGTCGAGAGCTCTTTCCAATGAGCAAGCTTGTATCTTATGTGCAGGGTTTATATAATGTGCTTTATATTTCCCCATAGGCGCTAATGTTATAGTTTTTTGAACTGTTCAAAATTGAACAAAAAAATTGTTCAAATTAAAAAATAAAATATGGAAATGAGATGTCCTCGCCGAGATCTTTCGAATCGGATAATTCCCTCAAATGTTATAAAGAGGGGACAGACAGACTGACAGACCGACTGACACATATTTTTCCCATCTCAAAATCCTAGTTTCAATTTTTTTACTTTTCAATCTTTATTTATTTACGTCACTTATTTTTGACTTTTCTTAATTTTCAACGATATTTTTACGATACATTAAGTCTTCTTTCATGCCTTTTTTTTTTTTTACTTTTACGGGAAAGAAGGATAAAAAAGTTAGTCAAAACAAAAGCTGTCTTTTAAAACGTGACTATTTCAAGTATTTAGAAATTAATGAAATAATTTCAGGGATTTAATGAAGACTATTTTTTCAGGGATTTAATGAATAAGATTCAGGGATAAATGATAACTCCAATTGAATTGATTTTGAACTGTTAGTTTTCGGAATTAAAATACCAAAAACTAGGTAAAGAAAAACATAAATAAGCTAGTATGTTGGGACCATCACGGAATTTTCTTCCATATCCTTCATATCAATATTACTACTCGCCAAATATCCCAATTATGATGCAAATCCTTAATGAAAAAGAAAATTAATTTGCATAAAAACAATGATTTCAAACCGTGATAAACTAATTAGAAGGTTTGGGCAAGGAGCGGAGCCTCAAAATGATAAAAATATTGCTAAGAATTTGTTAACGTGTAGGTGAAATGGCAAAAATACAATACAGAACAGTCTTTGCTAACTTGGCGCCAGGGGACTCAGTGACTGAGCGGTGTAATCGACTGCCTCCCTGCGCGGAGTGAAAGAGGCGTGGGTTCGATTCCCACTTTCCCCTGGGTGTATTTTCTTCTATGTGGATTAAAAATCTGTTGTGCTGTCTTGTTTCTATCTGTCATATTAGACGAGAGTTTGAGGCATATCCTTGAGAATGGCAAATAAACTCGATTATTTATGTGACCTGAAATGGTCGTAAACAAACAAACTTGGCAGCAGAATACAATTAACACTTTTTCCCTTTGAGATACACTTACAATTTTGTTTGAATTGTTGGATTCTTGAGATATACGCTAAGCGAGAAGAACGCTCGACAGATCTACCCCCTTGGAACGAATAGATCTAAAATTTAATCAACTCCAGTTCCTATCAGGATGTATCTGTATACCGAACTTCGTTTAATTCTATGAATTACGTCTTGAGTTACAGCGCCACACAAAAAATTAATAAAACGTGTTACTGCTTAACTCCCATTGGAGCGAATGGCACCAAAATGTAATCAGCACCAGGTCCTATTGAGGAGCAATTGTATACCAAATTCTGTTCGTATTCTTCAATTACGTCTTTAGATGTAGCTCTCACGCTAATCGAGAAAACCGTTAGATTGATCCGCTCCTTTCGTATGGATTCGTGCCAAAAACTAATCAGCCCCAGTTCCCATCAGGATCCATGTGTACACCAAATTTTGTTCGATTCCATACTTCGGTTCGATACTTTCTGCGTTACAGCGGGTCACAGAAAAAAAAAGACACACAGACAGACATTTTCCAAAAATGGTCAAAATGAGTATAGCACTACTCATAACGTGTAAATCCATCGAAATTCGATATTTTTCACGAATCCAATACTTTCTTCTATATATTGGATATAGAAGAGAATAAAAAAAAGAAGAACAATGTTCTTTCTTTTCAGGGTATATTTGAAAAAGAGGTGGTGAATTGTAAAAGGCGAACAGAAAGTTGGAGTTGATTTTAGAAAGATGGTTTCAGAATTTCTTCCATTGGCATCAATTAATATTTCTAAACATTTCAAAAAATTGGCTTAGTAGAATCAAAAAAAAAAAGAAAGAAAATCTGTCAAGTCGTACATTTTACATTTTACGTCAAATGATTTTTCTTACACATAGTCTGAGTACGAAGGATTATATTCCCCCGTAGAGTCAAATCTTTTCAAAACTGAATGGAAATTGTCAAAAAAAAAAAAAATGAAGAGTGAGATTTTCCTGCGAAGACCCTTCTGGAAAAATAAATTTTACCCGAATCAGATAATCCCTTTAAACGTTATTGAAGACAGGGTTGGGAGATGGGGATTGGCAGACCAAGGGTCAGATTTCGTGCAATTCAATAACCTATATTCAAATCCTTACCTTTTAACTTGGATTGGATCACTTCGATTATTTCGCTTTTCTTTGGCACACTTTAGTGATATTTTCTCGGACATTTCCTGCTACTGCTTAATGAGATCTGATTAATTTTATTCCAAACATTTATTTTGCGATATTTTTTAAACTGCATAACCATTGCTACACCAAAGCGCCGTGTAGATGTTCTTTTGTCAACGGCCCACTATGTTCAATGTTCTTCTGACTACATGTCGGATAATATGTAGTTAGAGAGAGTTTCCTTTTCTTCTTAACTCGGGTATTTACTTTAAAGAAACTTTCTTGTAAAATACTGCATTCTTTTAATGAAAGTGATGGTTTAAAAATGAAATGAACATTTAATGACAACCAATTTACTGACATAAAATAAAGCTCACTTAAACCTAAAGTAATGCAAATGATACGGACTATACGAATGCACGTAGCAGGGCTTGCTAAAACAAGGCTGAACTAGATCCAGTTTACTGTTTGTTACGATCAAGTTCAGCCTTGGCTAAAAAAAAACAAACCTCAAGTACTCATAGCCGACTTACTAACTTTTCTCTGGTTCACTTTGAACTTTTTTTTTTAAATTATTTGATAGGACATAATTTGAATTTGAAAGGCATTTGCGTTTTTAAAATTAAATTGGAGGACCTATTTGGTACCTCACAATTGCAGATGTTCGATTCAGTAATTTTTGAATGTTTCATACTCCATATCATGGTTTTTTTTTTTCCTTAATTAAAAGTACGAAATATTTTGCTTAAAAGATGAAACGTGGTTCAAGAAGAAACTTTTCACCTAAAGGTGACTACACACGCCCTAACATGTTATACAAGCATGCTTGTACAAACGACTTTGTGCAAGCGTACGCAGGAGAATTTTGCAAAAGCGCGATATTAGCACAAACATTTGATGCTTACGCAAACACAACGCTTATGATAAATTCTCCTGTATACACTTGCACTAAGATGATTGCTCAAGCATGCTTGCCAATCGTGACGGAGAGTGTGTAGTCACCCTAAGTCAACCGAATTTTTAAAAAGAGCAAGTTTTTAACAAACTAAAAAAGACATCGTCGGCGTTCTGGTGTAAAAGTCATAAACCCACAAAAAAAAGGTCCAATTAATGCAGTGAAATAGAATTTGTAATCAGTTATTTCACAAAATAAACTAAACAGTCCGTAAAATATTTTTTACCATTTTTCGTAACGACTTGAATGTTTAAATTGACAATATCTTAAAGCTGGAATTATGGACTCAGTGACTTTCACCAGAACGCCGACGACACAATAGGTTAGAAAATTTGAGAGAATCCGAAGCAGTTTTCAAATTGAACTACATTGACATTGCTAATATTTGAATATTTTCAACAGGATTTTAATCTTACTGAAACAACGAAATATATATATACACACAAACACCCATCTTTTATAACATAACATCAAATCACTGGCAAATAATAGTTTACGGTACAATCGTAACTATTATTCGCCAGTGTCATTTTCCTTCAATTGTCATTTTCCTAGAAGACAAATTTTCGACATGAAAAGAAGTTGCATGCCTTTAGAGATACAAAAAAATACATATATATGTAATATAACGATTATATTTGCACTTCATTTCAGTAGAATGTCTGTTTGTAAATCAATCTTGTAGAACAGTCGTGACCAATTACCATCAATAATTAATTTATTGGCAATTTCCACATCATAAATACACTTTTCAACAAGAAAACAAACACGAAACATCAACGTGTTATCTACATATTTACATTTCATGAATCCCTGCGAGTGCCTGCGAAATCGCCTTAAAATAATCTTCCGAGGTGCCAGGTCACGTGACGAAGCAACTGTTTAATTATTTATTGGTTCGTTCTTGCAAAATTTGCTCACGCTACGTAGTTTCTTTCGCGCCATGAACAGAAGTGGAAAGGGGAAATATACAAAGGGCCTACAATTGTCAGTAGGTCATTTTAGTTTTCATGTTTTAAAATCGAAACTAAATTTAAAAAGGGATTAAAAGAGAAATGATTTTTTTAATGTTATATATATTTATATATATACATACCTAATAAGAAGGAAGATTAAATTTAAAATGTGAGCTTGAACTTTATTTTGGTCTCATTTTATTACAACAGTATTGCCCCAGGAGATATTCTTAACTTTAATTGATCAATTGAAAATGCGTTGCTTCTCGTGCCTCTTTGTGTCACAACTCCGCCTCTCGATCTTCTAAAGTGAATTCGAAACTACATAAATTTCTTCAAACCAAATACACCAATCGAATTCGAAGTTTCTATAGTGATTACAAGTCCAGCTAGGAATTTTTGTAATTTGTTAAGTAAAAATACGAGAAACTGCCAAAACTGGTTGCTTTTCAAGTCTGCAATAACAGTATCGGTTTATATCGTAATGTCGCAATTCTAGAACCTACGTAAACCGATAACATCCAGAACTCGATCTGGCAACTATAGGAAAGATCCGTTTGTCCGGCATGTCAAATTCGATTATGAAAATGTCATTAATTATCATGTTTTGAAAAAACGTGTAAATTGCGAACATATTTGAAAGCTGTGGGATATTTTAAAATAGACATAGAATTTACAATTTTCGATCATCAGAGCCAGATTTCTTGTGCACATCTGTCAAGCGAGGTGATACCGGATGTCCAATATCCGATAAATCCCTAATCCTGACCTTCCCGAGGCCCTCCCTCCTCCCAAGCAAAACCGTGGGTGCGCTGCTGAACCTTGGTATTAAAACACTGCACTGTACAATTATATGAAAAATAGTACCGGCAATAAATGTCTCAAATGATTAAATGCAATTTAAATCTTCAGTGTCTTTTTAAAATCCATTTTGCATAAAACGAAGTGTAACTACACTTCAGACACATAATTGGTAAGTAATTGACTTTTAGCTTCGTTTAAAGTCTTCCCATTTCGGGTAAGTTCAGACAGAAAAGTCAATCTGAGTTTCTATACGCGTGGGAGTAGCCATTGTGAAAGCAAATTACATTAATGCCCAAAATAGGTCTCCGAGTTATCTCATTTGAATCCAATCAACTGAGTTTGGTATTTCCCTGGAAGACTGGGGATCAGAATAACAAATTGAATTCTAAATTTAGAGAAATATTTGTCGAAAAATGGTAAGAAGCTCACATGTTTTATTACTTTTCCACTAATGCAGTACCTTGGGCTTACCTAAATGTTGCTTAAGAGAATGATGTGAAATATGAGATTATAATAACGTATGCATAACCTATAAAATATCAAATTTGCCGAAATAATTTTTATTTTTGTGAAGATTATGTTTTATTACATAAAAAAAACAGTATTCATATATATATTTCATTTAAGGTGGACCAGTTACGATTAAATTTTGCGGTACGATACGATACTGTCATCATGCGAAAAACAAAATAGGGTAGAACGATATTTAAAAATGTGTTTAATGATTAGCACGTGAAAGTAACATAATATTTGTATTTATTATCATAAGTTAAGGACTTTTAAAATTTTCTAGCTACCTTTTCTAAAGCCTTGAGAATTTTAGAGCGGCTTTTTGCGATTTTAAAATGGTCATTTTCCAATTCTTTGGATTGGCAACACCTTTGTTTATATCAAGCGATCATTCTCATGTTTACATCTGGCTATCTTTTCTTAAGCCTTCCGAATTTTAAAGCGGTTTTTACGATTTTCATAGCCCGCAGATGTTCGACGTTTTATATATTTTGTTAAATCTGCTTACTCAGCAAATCATCATTTCAAAAATTTCCAGGGATGCAAAGGGTAAATGATGCATTATAGGTAAAAAACAACAAAATACACAAACGCATTTATAAATATGTTGTATTTCTCAAAGTCGGGGAGGGAGGCAATCGACCCCCGTCCCCCTGATCTCTCTAATGACAGGCTTATTACGCGGGGGGGGGGGGGTCAAGTATATAGATGTAAATATGCAAGAATTTAATATTTAAAGTACAATACTGTTCGAATTAATTGGGACAAACATGTTTTTCTTGTCTGAGTTGGTATGTGATTACCTAGTGATGTTTTCGGTTCTTTTCTGAACAAATGGCACTGGAGCTTAGTTCCTCCTAAAGATATGCTGAATTCTGTCAAATACATAGAAATATTACACAGTAGGTTTGTTCCATTCATGGAAACATTTGATGGAACATTTGAACTTGACTTGGCCCCTTGTCACCCTTTGAAATCGGTAGGGTACAGACTTTTATGCGGGAATATAAAATAAAAGTGGTTGATTGTCCTGGTCCAGACCTAAATCCTATTGAAAACTTATGTCATGTTCTCAAGAAGCTTAGACAAATTGCAAGACAACAGAACGAACGATAAACGGGGCTATACAGGTGTGGCTCAATGACAATGAAGTCAAGAACATGTGCACTACACTAATGGAGTATAGAGTCACGAAGTGTTGAAGAGGTCATTTCTGTTAAAGAAGGACATACTTCGTAATAATTTAGAGAGAGATCAGTCAGAGATTTATCAGTCTACTATAAAAGCTAAAGTTTAAAAAAAATCGTTTTCTCCATTTGTCTCAATTAAATCGAACAGTATAGTAAATACCCAGGGTATTTACCCGGGCAATTATCCAAAATTCATAAATACCTGGGTACATATGAATTTAATAGAAAATTCTATGGAGGGCAATGTTTTTGTTTCTTTTGGTTTTACAAAATCACATATATTCAAGATAAATAAGTTTTGCTTATATTGGCAGTCGATAATTTGATAATTATTAAAAAGAAAATGTATTATATTTAACATATAAATTATTATTGAAACCATCGTATTTATTTCTTATTTGAAAGTGGTTTAGTCCTTCACAAATTCACATTTCAGTTCATAATTCCAAATCTTATTTTCTAGCTTCATTTTGCGATTGTCAAACTAGCTGCAAAAGAAATTTAAAAAATGGTGGGATGGCCTCTATGAAAATAGACCGGACGGGAGACACCCGACACTGGAGGAATCGAAAATTTTCGGCAAGGAGCTCAAAGACCCGCATTTAGTCACGCGGACTCGAACATAAAGAAACCGATATTATTATTATCATTAAAAATTACAAAACTCGTGTGGGAGTTGTATGTAGGTATTGTTAACAATGATCAGTTATATGTATTTTTAAAATTGAGAAAAAAACTTATTTTCGAGAAAACAGAATTTTCCAGCTTCAACATTTTCCTATTTATTTTACAGAACCTACGAAGTGAGGTACGTAATCTTTTTCCATCCTTAACAGGAATTAGCATTTTCTCTTTCAAAATATTTAACATTAATCCCGAAAGTGTAGATAAATATTTTTCGATATTAATTTATTTTAATTTTTCGACACTTAATTACGCTAGCGGAAACAAATCGAAAATGTTGCAAATGCCAGTATAATCCTTTTATGCTAATAAGAGTGCAACCAGGAAAATTTGGAGAGTTAACTTCTTTGGTTACTCTTGATTTTATAACATATTGCCAATCCCAGCATGTAAGGGCTGTTTTGACACCCCCTTCCCCAAGGAAAAAGTTCTGGCTGTATATACTATTTTAATAAAAATACCTAGAATTTTTTTTAAATTCCAATGCGGGAATATACAAAAGTTTGAAATAGTCAAATAACATTTCTATTTTTTCCTCCCATGCAATCCTGTTCATATATAAAGCTTGGATAGGAATGTCCTCTCAACTTGAAAATTTTAATTTTAGTCCTTGACATGACTTGATGTGAACAGTGCACCCTTTCATATGCAGCTACAAAAATAACATTAAATATATGATAAGACAATTTTGCCGTAAATATATTTCTTGAAATTCAAAAATGTAACCAGGTTTTAAGTAATTTATTCTATACAAAAATCCACACACAAAACTATTGTTATTGTTTCATTGTTTTTCCCAGCATATGAATAATGCATAATTCTTTCTCTGAACCTTAAGTTACCATACAACTAGTACCCAACTATACACATTGAAACCGCATATTTACAGAATTCTTAAAGAATTTCTACCTAATTTATGACTAGAATGGTAATGACACAAATTTATCACTTAATATCTCCAAAATAAATGTAGATGCTTCTTCATTTTTTTTCTTCTTCATAGCACTGCTTAGTGCTTGTGGTCACTAACCTCTGCAGACCTAGTACATACCCTGGAAACCGGCATCCATTTTTTCAAGTAGCACCACTTTTGGTGGATGCCATAATTGCTTATATAATATTAATTTGCCTGAACATATGTGCTTTTACAGAAATGCAAATCTTGTCTTCCTAAAAAAAAAATGCCAAATTGCCGTAGTAAAGTTGAAATATTGAAAATTCACAAGTGCGAAAATAGCACACTTCTGGTGAATGGCCTACAACTATAAATTAGAGTCTCAATAATTCGAGATGGAGGGGATTGGAGCTACCTCAAACTATCCAAAACTCAAATTAATGAGATCATAGTATTTAATAAGTAACATGTAGTAAAGCAAATTTTAAATTTCAGTTTCGTATATTTACATGAAAAATGTACTTACATATTGTTACATGATGGCTACTCAATTACATTTTTAAATAATTGTCCGTTTTTTACACTGCTCCCTTTTCATGGAGCAATATCTTTCCATTGTCTAAGCAGCACATCAGCTGCACCTCCATGGAGGATTTCTGCAGGTGGCCTCAGGGTGTGGATTGGGCATCTGAATCTTTGAGCAACAATAAAAGCCAGATGTGGTATTTCTTTTACAAGTGTTGCTTTTGTTGGTCATTATTTGCATCAGCATTGGAAAATATCACAATATTTATATAAATATCAAAATATTGGATATTTATGATACATATCGGATATGTATCGGTGATAGATATCAAAGATGCTTTCATGCAAAGCTATGTTTATTTAAATATGCGACAATACATAACTCAAATTATAATTAAATCAGTTAGATCATTACTAATAAAACCTCACTTTAGTCAGTACAAATTTGCTTGCATTTGTAAAAAAATAATATTGAAGATTTTTAATAATTATCACTTAAAACAAAAATTAAGTTCTTTTAAGTTTGTTTGTGGAACATTTTACTCAACAAAACATCTCGCATAACCAATACAAACCTATTAATCATAATGAAAAAATATCATTTAGGCTAGTCTGATACATAGTTCTAATTTTGGTATGATACCATTAAAATAGAAATACAACAATAACAGTTTAACAGAGGGAAAGACTTTAGACTATGTCTTTTGTGTGTTACTTATCTGATGAGTATCAAAGTCAATTTAAAACTGAGAATCATTATCATTGCGGATTTTATGATTCTTAGTCACATCATTATCCTGCTCATCACTATAAATCTAGTTTCATTTTGCTTCACCTTTCAAAATTATATTTTCTGATTATTTAATATTTTCTGATTATTTAATAAACTTCGCAGTGAATTAACACGGTAATCTAGGATGAATTTAAAGATTTGAACTTTAAATAATGTGAATTTGTGTTTGGATATATATCATGATATAGATCATCTTTAAAATATCATGATACATATCCCGATATATATGAAATGATATATATCCACCAACGCTGATTTGGATGCTAAATGACTTTTTTTTCTCATAGCCCGGATTTATGAGTAATTCAAACTATTGAGACTCTACCATATTTATTTTTCCCATAAAGTTAAGCATACAGTAATTATTCATTAAATGAAACTAAAAGACTCAAAATTTTGGAGAAGTAATGTCTTCAAAAAATTTAAATATTGCTAAATTTAAAAAAAGATATAACCTTTGAAAAGTTTCTTCATAAACATGAAATCAGCTACATTATAAAATTGAAAACAAAAAAGAATTCCTGGGTATCAGCCCTTCACTGCACTTTTTCTGTTTAGAAGTCTCTGTTCTATGATGAAAGAAGGGAATTAATTCCACTCTATGTTAATTTTTGTGGCAGACTACATTGGTAACATTACTTCAATTGTTCATAAATATTATGAAAGAAGGGAATTAATTCCACTCTATGTTAATTTTTGTGGCAGACTACATTGGTAACATTACTTCAATTGTTCATAAATATTAATACCCATTTATTTACTTTAAATTTCATGGAAGAAACAGAAATTGAGATGTCTGTAAATAAAAGCATATATTATTATTTACAAATATGTCTGTTTGGAAATAACAATATATTTCAAAACAAGTTAGATCCCAACAATCGCAAACGAAACCTAAAAACACTCAATTGTCAAGACAGCCCACCTTTAAATACATATTACAAAATAATCAGTCACATATGATTCTACATGAAACATGCCTTGTCGAAGATCTAAAATCCTTATATTCTGCAATATTTATGTAATATGTGACGAAATACATACATATATATATATATATATGCATTTTAAAAAAATGAAATTAAAATATGCATATACTGTAGAGTATACGACATTTACACTTATACGACGTTTCTGTGTGGTCCCAACTCTTGGATTTATCCTGAAGGGTAAATCGATAACACGACGTTTTTCAATAGTCCCCCCTTCAGTGTCGTATAAATGATACTCCACTGTATCAGCATTAACAAAACTTTGTTTGGATATTATAAACCAAACATACCACTTTTGTACGTACCCAACAGTACTACTTTTGTAAGAATTACAAACAATTACTGTGGAAATCTGCAAAGATATCGCTGATTCAATAAGTTAAATTTTTTAGTTGTCTTCAAAAAGCAAAATATGGGATTTCCTTCATATTGTTACTATTTTAAAATAAGGCATGTACATATTGCCATGAATAATAGTAAATTTTAATTTAAACCTAACACTGGTGATCCAATTTATATATTTAACCATTTACAGATCAAATTAGCAACAAATCCAATTTTAGGACAGATTAAATGCAAAATCTAAATGAAGAATTAAATTTATAATATTTTTTGCTTGGAAAGTTCATACAGACAGTCAATCATTATTGTTGCTTAAAAAAATTTTTTAAATAAGAACATATGTACCCCTTTTTTTTCTGAAAAACTGATATACTCTGTTTTTCTTTAAAAATTGGCTTATCAGACATCTTAAAAATCCCACTACCTTTCAGAATCTAAAAGAATTTTTGAGTATATTCTTTTATCTCATAAATAAAAAATACATCATTTTGCGACTATTTGAGTAAAACATTGAAAAGTATTTAATAATAATATAACTTACAATTATTATTAAAATTTCATTCCTTCATTTTATGGAAGGAAGAGTATTATTAACACTTAAAATTACACTCCAAAATTTTTAATCAAAATAAAATTATTGGAATTGACATTATTAAATAAGATGGTAAACAAATTGATTTCAAAAAATAAGAGTGGGATAGAGATCTTAACATATCAGTTATAATCAAAAAGTAGGTTCCAAGTTCTTAAGGTGAAATCAGTGTTCAGTTGATACATTACCGCCAAAACCGGATATTAGATAGATGACAAATTGATGTAAGAAGTTTCTAAATAGCCTTTCTCTGGTGCTGTTCGAAATAATGGAAACAAACTTTGAAATAGTATCTATTGAAACATAATTTTCTTCTTTTCAAATCTGTTTTTTTAGGCCAATGAAATATCACTACTCCCCTTTTTTAATGTAAAATAATTTATTCCTTTGTAAAATATGGCAACAACCTCCTTTAACTGTTTAAGCGTTTGCAACGTAAAATTCTGTTGCCCAGTGATGTATCTAAAAGAGCGTGCAAGGTAATATTCTGCCATGAAATTCCAAAAGCATGAAAAGACCTTGCACCTTTCGAACAGATGCCTTCAGCAAAAGCTGCTCAAGAATGTAGCTATTCTTGCGCTTTTAGATACATCACTGGGCAGCAGAATTTTATGTCGCAAACGCTTAAAAGTTTAATGCCTGAAAGCAGAAACACAATTTTAAAAAGAATCGTTAAAATTTGGATTGAAAGAATTTCACACGGAGCAGTTATGTTTAAAAATTTTATTAGTGTAATCTAAATTATGAATTTAAATATTTTGCATGTAAAGGTCTATACACAATGGTTTATTCTCTTGCCTTCCCATTTTACATATTAAAACAACATAAAACTGCCAGATGGTTCTTCTGAAAACAATTCAATCGCATTTGCAAACAAACTACATTAAAATAAAAATTGATGCATGTTAAAACTCTGCTTCAATTTAAAAACGGATAAAACCCAAAATTTCAAGGATATCCCAAAAATGTTATCAACTCCGCAGAAAGATGTAAATGTACATAAATCTGGAAGACTAATACATCATTCTAAAGTATTACTTGAATTATACAATTTTTAAAAAGTAGGCTTAAATGTACAACTAACTTCAGTCAATTTCATTACAACTTCATTAAAAAATGTACAAGTTAATTGACCAATAAAAGTTTTGACATAACAAATATAAATCAGAAGCGCATAAACATACATTTTTTAAATCAGCTTTTTATGTCAAATACAATGGGTTCTGCTTTGAGAGTTCTGATATTTAACATAACTGCAGTGAAAGTATCCAAAAACTTAGGAACTGTTAACATCAGTGTCCTTTCCGTATTACCTGTAAATATAGAAAATAGCTTTAATTGTAGGGAGGGGGGAACATAGCAGCTAGTGTCAACTCCTGCTTAACATGATTCATTATGAAAAAAAATTACTTACTGTATGTTTTGGAAGATAGTTTTGATGTATTGCCAGCAAAATAAACATGAGGATATTCGGAAATAACAAATGGATCTTCATTCAAGAATGGATAACAATCTATCAAAATATTTTTAAAAAGGAAGTGTCAGAAAACAAAATATTAGCTAAATACAGACATAATAGAAAGCGTTGGGTGTAGGTAAACATTATATACAGCAGTAGCATTACTAGGGAGGTGTGAAGGGGGCTGTAAACCCCGGTTGATACCCAAAACGGACAAGAGTTGAAAAAATATGTACTTTATGCAATTTTTCCCATTATGCTCCAAATTATATGTAATCTATTAAACATTGCCTACTTCATTTTTAATAGTATGTTATCATATATCTGATTTTATTTTTCTTGCATTTATTTATGTTATATTCATTATTTTTTCACAGGGCAAAAAGGCATGCCTTCCAATAGAATTCGAATGTCTGATACCACAGTTTCATTACGGCATGATTTTTTTTTTTTTTGGTACTGTTTGTAATTTTAGAATTGTGAGGAGTGATCTCTGTGTGTATGGGAACATGTGGGGTTTCCTCTGTCGTTCAAAAAGGAAAAAAATTGTTTGAGGCGGAAGATAAAATAGCCAGCGTAAGGGGGGAAAGTTTATTGTACACTGAAGATGTCATTTTTACCTTAATCGAAGCAAACAAATTTTTGAAATATTAATTAGAAATGAAATTTTGGCCAGCACTATTTTTTTTTTTTTTTTTTAAGATTTTTCTTTTGAAAATCTTTTGAAAAATCAGTAAGCTTCTTCCTTTTTTTTTTCTTTTTGATGCAATCTTTTTCTTGATGCGGATCATTTAGCCATTAGCCATTTCATTCTGCTTATTTTTATAATGTATTTTATATTTTCCAAAAATAAGCTCCTTATCTATATTGGTCTCATTTTATTGTCATATTAACTAAAGTAAACTTTCCTTACAAAACATAGATAACAAAAAAGGTTTTCAAGATTTTTCCCCTACGACTGAAAATTACATAAACCACATGCTTACATATAGCATTAATTTTTTTTTTTTTTCTCTGGGAGGGCGGGGGGAAGAATGACACTACAAATTACTGCATGGGGTTATGCACGCTAAAAACATGAATGTATGTGGGGTACATTTAGCTGAATATTTTCATTTACTTACTAAGAGTGTCAGGAGCTGTAGGAGACATATGCCCCCATTCAAGTGTCTTCTCTAATGCGATCAGCGGGTCTGATATTCTGCTGTATGTTGTTATATCTTTAACATTCTGACCAGATGAACCTAAAAATCTGAAATATAAAAGTTACTTTATTTGTTGATCACATATTTTAGCAAGAAATCAAAACCAAAAGCAATTCTAACATTTGGGGATATTTTGAGTCTGGAAGTTCTAGCAATGCATAAGTCACACAAAATTAACAGCACAAAAAAAAGTTGTATAATAAACTTATAAAATATTTGGATCTAAGAAAGCAAAACTCATATTCATTAAATAAAATTTATTTATTGGAAATGAATTTCACCGTTATCATTTTTTAAAATTTCCAGGGAGATTCTATCTGTTGAAAGAAAAGCTTCATCTTAAAATGACTGTTTGACAAAAAAAAAAAAAAAGACATTGAAATATATGAATTCAGACCTTTGTATTCATTATGGATAAATTCAAACTCTCGATACACTAAACAATGCTAGGAGAATTTGATCTGCTTTTAGTCCAGACAAAATAGTAGAAAAAATTTTAACTGAAAAGAATATTTTTCCCCATAAAAATATCTACTTTCTGCTATTGTTTGTTTTAACAACATTTCTGCTGAAGCAATATAAACATTACAAAGATAAAACAACGTGAAAAAGCACAAATTCAGAATAAAATTAACGCAAATAGCTATTTCGAAGCTACAAATGGAGCCTCTTCATCAGTGCATAAAAGAAGAAGAAACGCTCAACACACAAGCAAGAAAGCTGTGAGTGAACAAGGCAATAATCAGAGAGGCACCGGTATTTATACCAAATGTGTCGGATTAGCGATTGACCAATCAGAGGCCGGTTCAATGTACCGGTTAATGGCGCATTGGACTTTAAATTGAGACTTCAGGAATATCATTTCTCTTGTTTTGAGATTGAAGAACTTATTTCTCTCACTCGTGTTTGTCTTGAGCAAAATACGTTTGTATTTGATGGTGTGTACTTTCGTATGACTGAAGGTTTAGCTATGGGTAATCCTTTAAGCCCTATTTTAAGTGACATTTATATGCACTATTTTGAGACTAAACTTTTCAAAGCCATAAAGTTTCCTTTTTATGTCCGTTATGTTGATGATTATTTTGTATTGCTTGATCAGAAGCAAGCGGATATTGATCATTTACTTGATAAGCTTAATTCCATTGATCCTTGCATTCAATTCACTATTGAAATGGAAGTTGATAGTTCTCTTTCATTCTTGGACGTTTTAATTACTAAAAGTAATGACGATTTTATGATTTCAGTGTTTCGTAAGCACTTTGCTGTTACACTACCTCCTCACAAATGTTCTTCTCACCCCCCCCCCCCCCAAACCAAAAGTTGGCCTCTTTCAAGGCTCTTGTTTTCCGTGCTTTGAATATATGTTCCTCTTCTAACTCTTTGGATGCTGAGCTTTCGTACATTAAGGCTGTGGCTTTGGATCGTGGTTATTCTCCTAAGGTCGTTGATTCTATTTATAACAGGTTACTTAAGCCTTCACATTCTGGCAATGTTTCTACAAATTTGAAGTATCCCATTGATTTGCACAGCAACTGGGGTATTTATAGTATTTCTTACAAATGTGGTCTGTTTTACATAGGTCAGACTAAACGTGCCTTAAAGCACCGTCTGAAAGAGCATGAAAATTATGTTAAGCGTAAAGAACTTGCACGTTCTTCCATTGCCCAGCATTGTTGGACTGTAGATCATTGTTTTGAATTTTCTTCTGCTAGAATTATCAGCAAATGCTCTTCTGTCCATGAACTTGATTTTTGGGAAGCTTATCACATTTGGAAAAATTCTCATTCTATAGTAAATGATTTTTCCAGCACTCCATATTTTCCTGACATTTGGAAACAATTTTTATAATTTTTCTCTCCTTTTTGGTTTTCTCCTGCAATTTACATATTCGTTTCCCGCCTTTTCCTTCGGGCTCTGTTCCCGCCTTGTTCCATGGCCTCTGATTGGTCAATCGCTAATCCGACACATTTGGTATAAATACCGGTGCCCCTCTGGTTATTGCTTTGTTCACTCACAGCTTTCTTGCTTGTGTGTTCAGCGTTTCTTCTTCTTTTATGCACTGATGAAGAGGCTCCATTTGTAGCTTCAAAATAGCTATTTGCGTTAATTTTAATCTGAATTTGTGCTTTTTCACGTTGTTTTATCTTTGTACTTACATTTTTGCACTAAGTATTTCGATCATTTGTCTTATAATATAAACATTAGTTGAAATTGTTAGGCAATTCCCAGCTTTATATTCAAGCACTTTTTATTATAAATTAAAAAATTCCTCTTTAATAAATAATTGCTTTCAAATTGAATGATACAATTAGGAAAAACTTTTTTTTAATGAAAATATACATAAGCATTAATTAAAAAAATAATGAGAGAAAGAGAACATTTGTAGTTGAAATGAATAAACTATAAGATAATCTGCCAGAGTTCATCCCAGGGAATCAAAAAATGGCGAAACTGAATTTTAAAAAATAGTAAAAATTCATAGACCAATAAAAAAATGCCAAAAATCACCAAGGACATAATAAGAAAAACAGTTCTGAACAATTTTGACTGCATTAAAGTTTAATGTGTGGTTGGCAGGGACTAAAATTCAGGGCAGGATTGCTGGATTCCCGCCCAAATTTCTCAGATCCTCTCCTTGAAAATAGGCCAGGCAGGAGATTCCTGCCCGCAGAAGATTCGAAAAGTTTCGGTGAAAGGTATAATTTTTTTTTTTTCTCTTATATACAAAGTTACTGTTATTATTATTTAAAAAATGTTTTTCTACCTTCTCAAAAATTGCAATCCCCTCCATATATAAAGCTTGGAGAGGAGTCTACCCTCCAGTTGAAAATTTAAATTTTTGGCCCTGGGTTGGAGTGCTGAGTAATACTCAATTTTTTCAACTCCTAATTTTTTATATAATTTTCATGCTTTTTTAAACAAGTTTTAATGGCTAGTTTAGCTCGACTTACAATGTCACATTGACAACAGATTTTCTCAATGCTAAAGTACTTCAAGTCAGATATGAGTGATTTTTCCCAATTTCTGAACTTCTGTAATTGGCAAATTTGAAAAACTCATTGTCATACACATTGTGTTTCACAAGTAATATTGCAGTTAACATTTTGACAATGTATTTAAGTGTAATAAAAATTATTTCACATTAAGAAAGCACAAATTATCACTCTTAACATGAAATATTTGTTTATTACAGATAACACAAAGTTCATTTATTATTTAATGTATTTAAGTATCAAAAGTTAAATACAATTTGAATATAATGCATGATTTTATATATTTTTTACATTATTTCTTCTGAATAGATCAAGTAAAAATTATGTACTTTCATGAAAAATGTAACACTAGGAGAAAAATGTTTAAAAATTTCAAAAGCAGATCATAATGGGATCTTAAGAACAGAAATTAAGCTTGGTATGACCAGTAAATATACAATCTGGAAATCAATACTTTTAAAAAATTTTGCCATATACGGACAAAAAACTAAAAACAAATGTAGACTTAAAACAGATTGAAGGACCCAATTCTCAAAAAAAAAAAAAAGAAGTCCCACTGCAACCATTAATGAAAGTTTTGTTAATAAGAAATACATAGAAAGTCAAACAGAGTGGGCAAAAAATCTCTTTTCCTTCAATTATGGCACTCAGACAGTTACTTTCAGCTCTGCAAATCAAGCTATGAATATATTTGTACCCCAGAAATGAGGTAAAATGTTGCAACTATTAAATAAGGAATTGATCAGGACCTCAATTAAAACTTTTTTCCCTTTTTTTTTTTTTTTTACAGTTACTTTCAGCTCTGCAAATCAAGCTATGAATATATTTGTACCCCAGAAGTGAGGTAAAATGTTGCAACTATTAAATAAGGAATTGATCAGGACCTCAATTAAAACTTTTTTTTCTTTTCCTTTTGAGTATTTTTTATTTTTTTTTTTTATTGCTCACTTAAATTACAAAAGTGATATTTAAGAAACATATAAACTGCTTACTCATAGCTTTCAAATTTTGGCTGGCAAATGGAATAAAAGTGCTTTAATAGGGTGATATTATTAATTTAATTGTTATTCATAGTTTATAATGCATGCTACACACTTAATTCTTACACAATATTAGCCAGTATGCTAAATTTTACTTGGAAATCTATTAAACAGGCTTCCTGGATATATTCATATAAAACAAGTCTAACAAACAAATATTTTAGATGCATTATATCAGTTATATAACTATATGCTCAAAATATGCACTAAAAACTGAAAATTCTTCATTTCATATTAGTTTATGTGCAGGATTTAATTGGGGGCTCACGGAATCGTAGCTCCTGTACTTGTTTTAAATTCTGCAAATTTTTATAAATTAAATGTAATTCAGACTATTTTGTATGAAAAAATTTCTGAAGATTATAGGACTGCACTTGTTTTGTACAAAATTAAGCCATGCTGGTATGCTATAAATGCAAATGACATGCATTATTACTCAGTCACTGGTTTAAACAGTGTGTTAATATTTAATCTATTTCTCTCAGTCTTTCGAACATCTTTCATACCTTGAAGCCTGGAAGATTCGAGAGAAAATAGGGTGTCATGGTTCAGAAATATTCCGTAAACTCTCCCTTTGTCTAGCCATATTAAGGTTAAGATTCGAGAGAAAATAGGGTGTCATGGTTCAGAAATATTCCATAAACTCGCCCTTTGTCTAGCCATATTAAGATTTTGGCGGCAAATACCACCACACTCCTTATATGCAAAATTACTAATTCATATTTCAAAAAAAAAAAGTTTGTAAAACTTATTCACTACCAGTACAGAGCTAATGTAAGCAGAACAACCATATTCCTTGTACTCCTCAAGTTTTGCATTACACAGCTATCAAAAGTAGCCTAAAAACTGAGCAATACTTTGTAAATTAGCTAAGCCAAATTACAAAACTTTGATAAGGTAAAAACATAATAATAAAAGAAAGAAAAGCTCGAAAAGCAAAAATAGTTGGGAAAATCTCATTTTGGAATAATGTATCTTAGTACCATTAGCTGCAATTTACAGTTTGTAGCTAAACCATTTTAAATCAAACTACAGTGAAACCTCTCTAAAGAGACCACCCATCAGACTGTAGAAAATCAGTCTTACAGGGAGGTGGTCTCTGAATAGAGGTCATGGCTAAAACCAAGCTTCGTGCAATCATATAAAAAAAAACTATTCTGAAACTTATTTTTGTTACTATTTTCTGACTGTACAGCTTAAAAAAAAAAAAAAGAATTGATCGAAGTTTGCTTTGATTGAAACTTTGAGTTTTGCTACATTGAAATTGCTGCCAATTTTTGCTCTGAGATTCCACTGTCATGTTCTTGTAAAACTTTCACCTTTTCGTCCAAAGAATACAACTCTTTTAGACACCATTAAAATGTAGTGCAAAGAACAAAAGAAAAAAAAAAGAGGAGGGAAATAACCTGTGAACTCTACAGATGTCCTTAACTCTGCAAGAAAGGTAACAGATGGAATGTGGACCAATCATCCCCATAAATGACTCTTACTTCACACTTCACAGGGGCAGGGCTCCCACCGCCTTAACACAATTTGTAGCAGCTTTCGGAGCAGGTAAAATGTCCTTTTTGTATCAGTTTGGAGCAAAAGAAATCGACTTTTGTATCAGCTTAGGAGCCGAAAATAACAAATTTGTATCATTTTTGGAGGGTTTTTTTTTTTCTTTATTTTTTAAATATTAAATGGCTGTTTTAAAGCAATGTCATTTTCATACATCAAGGGTAAGAGCAGTTTCAAGTCTTCAAAATGATAGGAAATGTAAATGTCAGTCATCCTTCAAAAACTGGATTATTTTTATATTTCTTATAAGAAATTATTCATAACCTATTCAAAAAGTAAGACTAATTAAACCTATTACCCTTATAAAGGTGTTTTTCAATACTTTTCTCAAGAAACAGATTATTTAAATAAATGTTCTGTAGTTTTTTTTTTTTTTTTCTTCTTCTTCTTCTAATGATTAAGAATAGCAAGAAAGCTTAAAATTTTCTTCTTTTCAAAAATCATTACATTCTCTCTTTTTTGTTTAATAGCTAAAACACTATTCTTACAAGAAAATAAGCAAAAACTAACTAATATGAAAGGTTAAACTATTTAAAACTATTTATCATTGATTAAAATTTGTTTTTTAAATGGTACTTATTTAGGTATAACCATTGTGATTATAGTAACAGTAAAATTTTGAATCAATTAAATATAATTTCATATTTTATCAAAAAATATATTTGAACTCTATCCTATTTTCTACCTGCAGTAATATTTATTATTTTTCTGATTAAGAAATATTCCTTTAAATTTCAATCCTAAATGCTCACTTAGATGCCTTGGAAGTAATTAATGGTACCAAAAGTAAATTGCTGGGTTTCATAATTTTGCAGCAAGAAAATTCAAGAACCAAATTATATTTTTCAGTTCTATAACAGAAAGGCAAAATGTATTTCTTATTATAGGTTGATAATTTATTGTCTAATGATTTTTTTTCTAACGATTTATCTTTACATCTTTCAAAAATTGTGTAATAGTTACAATTAAATTTCAAGAGTCCTAGGGTTACAGCAATTGGATGCTGAAAGAAACTAAATTAAGTTAAAAGAAAGAGGAAATGCGTGATACTTTCATAACTTTCAAATCTAGTTAAAAAATTGAAACTTTAAGCAAGAGTACTTTTATGAGGTCGTTCACCCACAACAAAATTTATATTTCTTCAAATAATATTGCTTAACATATTTGCTAAAGATCATCAATTCATTAAGATATATATGCTTTTTTTTAAATTTCTAACTTAACTAAAATTTTAACTTATTTTGTTCTTTATATTTGTCTTTTTTAATTGCTTGTGGTTATATGATATAGATTATAGAGCTTAAAGAGTAATGAGAAAAGAAAAAAAGCTGCAATTCAATGTTTAACTTTACAGCGTTTGAAAGTCTATCTCTAAACACTTTCGGGAACAAATATATATTTTCAAACAATGTTTTTATTTTAAATAAAAATACATTTCCTTTATTTACTTTGAAAAGGAACATTATAAATAGTTGAAATGAAAAAAAATCCGATTTTTGTAGCGGATGCAAAAAGATTGTAGAATGTATGCACTCCTTTGCTTGCACGTGGAAAGTAGGCTTAAGGAATTTTTACGAATTGTTATAACGGAGCAATAATCTTTTTAACATCTGTTCTGTTATTGATTTTTCACATTGATTAGTATTTCCTAAACATTAGAATAGAAAACACAAAGTGCACTGAGGAAAAATGCTAAGTTTATTTTTTCCACGTCCTATGAAATTTTAAACTTTTTTTATCTATTTCAATAAAAATTTACTAAATAAAATATTGAACATAAATAGTGATAAGAGGAATTATTTTTCTCTCTATAATACTACAAAATATGAGAAATCGTATGTCTCTGTCTTCTACAAGCGTGGGATACATCACTCATTCTGCTCAAGTTTCTCATCCATATTTGATGTTCTTAAGAGAGGGTAGAGCTAATATTCATTAATAAACTGCTTCAAAGGTAAAAAATTAGTTGACTAAAGGAAAAATGTAAGGAATAATGCCGATTTTAAGGTGAAAAAAATATAATATCTAAATTTTTTTCGATTTTTTTTCCCGAAAATCGCGATTTGGCGCAATTTTTCCAAAAAAACGCATTTTGTAGCAGCATGTATCAGAAAAATCGTTTAGGCGCAGTTTGGCGCAGCCGTGGGAGCCCTGCAGGGGTCTTAAAGGACACAATAATAATCAAGCTGGTTGGTCCAATTTCATTGCCCTGGTGTTTATTACCCACCCAATTCCAGGAACAGGGACAATAGCTTCCTCCACCTACTAGTTGGGTCCTGTTTCTTTTAGAGATAAGGGTATTTCAAAATCCCCCCAGGTAAATAATCCTACCTGTTCTTTTGAAAAAGTGGTCTTACTGGGAGGGAGACAGAAAATAAGTGGTCTTTTATTGGAGGGAAGTTAATATTGGGCCTATAGCTGTAAGTTTTAGACCTTAAAAAAATGGTCTTTATGAGAGGTGGTCTCTTTATAGAGGTGGTCTTTATGAGAAGTTTCACTGTATATATTTTGTTAAAAAGAGAAGGAAGAAACACACTGATACGATGGACATGAATTCTGAACAAAAAAAAAACTATAAAAAAGAAAAATATGCACAATTTGAATGGGGGGAAAGTGCTGCATTTCATGAGAGTGCATAATAAAAGGCATAAAACAAAAAAACTTAATGTTGCTACAAAATAATACAGTAAATGAATAGTTAAGTACGTAGTAACTAAATTGATAAATGAATGTGTAGGAAATAAATTTCTTCATAAATTCATTTCTAATGTATCAATACTTACCTAACACCATCAATGATGGCATCATAAGGATTAGTAACAACATGAAAAGTAGAATAACTTGCTGATTTTGGGAACATACAAGGATGTAATGGTTGTTGTGGAATGAGATGATTTGCTGGATCAAATTCACCAGGCATGATATCAACATCCACAGAAGCCTAGAAATTCAGTTAAAATTGATAAACTTTTATTAAAACAGAACTTAAGCAATAAATTAAAACAGAAATACTTAACCTTAAAACATCGAAAGGAAAAGGGAATATTAATAATAATTATGTATAGTGAAGAAAGATTACAACTTTTTAAAAACATTCAGACATGTTAAAATCTTTCTACGACAATTTTAAAATTACATTTATTATAATTTAAAACAAACTGATACAGCCAAACACATCACAATGAAAATTCATTCTGATGATTAGGAGCACACATTTCACAACTTTTAGATCAATGATCCACTTCATAATACAGTAAGTGTAATGCATTTTGCATCATCACTAGTTTACTGATTGTGAATTACATCTGATCTCTGTACAAAGAGCTTGTAGTAAGACTTCAGCATTTACTTCTTTAAAGGCTGAATATAATCAAATGCAATAATTACTGGAACTTTTTAAGAAAAGATTGCTTGGCATTTTTAGTAAAAGAAGAAATCTTGCTTTTTGTCAAAATTTTGAAAAAAATTCTCAGACTTCTCCAAATTAAAAAATTTTATTTTTTTCTGTTGCTGCTCTGTTAACAGAACATAAAATATGCTGTTTTCTAAGCATTAAAAAGAACTAGTACACATAAGAATTTACTGCAGCAAGTAAAACAATACAATAAAATTACTTACAACTAACTGAGACACAAAATTGTCAAGAGCTTTAACTCCTTCAATGGTGGCAGCTTTTGACTTTCTGGTGAGAAATTTTGCCTAAAAAGTTACAATTTACAATTTAAAAAAAATTTCAGCAAATGAAAGAAAACTTACTTGCAACAAAAATACTTTCATTTATATTAATATTAAAACATACATAATTACATATCAGAGAGCTAATTCTTTTGAATGAAGTATTTTTCAAGTCACATAAATTTTCTTTTTTATTATTCTTTGGAGGGTCACATGACAAGGTTCCTTACACATTTTTGAGAATCGATTTCCCTGGCGTTTTGAGATTAATGTTCTGGACTTTTTTTAGCACTGAAAGATATAAACTTAAAAACGTAATAAAAGATATGTTTAAATTTTATTTTTTAAAATTCAACACTATTACTTAATGTGGATTTAAGAACAAATGCACACACAGAAAATTAATTATCTTTTTGAAAGGAAATATTAATAGACTAAGGTGAAAGCAAAAAATTCAACAAATTTTCTTCAAGAAAAACTTGAAATATATATTTAATAGAGATATTAGTGTACATGTTTTGCTTTATTTCAATCAAAATATTTTTCAATATTTACCAAAGATCTAGACAAGTGCTAGATAAAATTGTGGCTTAAACCAGCAAATTAATTTCACCAACATAAAAATATTTATTTCAAACTGAGTTGCTAATTTGAGAAGTTATCTTTTTAATTTTCATGACTAATAGTTTTGTATTAACTTTGGTACATATCAAACAAGAAAAACACAAAACAACTTTATTAACTTATTTACTTTTTTATTTATTTATTTTTTTAATTTACTAACATCACAGGAACTAATACGAACAACACAAGATAGATTGGGAAGTTTGCGTATTTTAATACCTGAAAGATGCTGCATATATGTATACATTTAATCATGCTTGGTTAGTGCAAGCAATATCATACATCATCATAACATTACATAACACTGTAAGCAGTGTTAAGCTGCATTTCCATATTCAACTGTCCATTCTGTTCGTCACACTTTACTTATTACAAAAGTGGCAAATAATAATAAAATTTTTCATCACTATATGTTTAAATTTTCAATTTTTTCAAAAATTTGATTTTTCACAAAAATCCCTTGAAAATTCACAATAAATGGACCCTGTTAAAAAAATGCTGGATTGAACCCTGGAAAGAGCACTTATCTAGCAGGAACGAGTGAAAAAAAGTTTCCCCCCACTCATTCCCATTGTCACTAAATTTCCCTTGGATTGCCTGGTTTCTTTTCAATGTGTCCCGACAAATACCAAGATCCTATGATCCAAATGGATCCCCTACAAATTGGCTTCCTGTCATGGCAACGACTGGAGGAAACCAATTTTTGGGTGAAAAAGTAGAGACAAACCTGGACGGAAAGCCAATATGTGAATGCAATTTTATTCTGCTTAGCACAGTAACAACCTGTGTACAATTTCTTCAACAATCACTGATTTCAGTTTCTTATTTTTTTATAATGACTTAAGTAAAACTCAGATGTCTTGTAAAGTACTTACACTACATGACATATCTAAGTATGTGTAGGCAGCTCTTTTTATAACATATCTTTGTTTACATGAAAACGTGAATGCAATATGTGTTTCATAAAATATTGTATACCAAAAAATAAAAGGAAATGCAGTGCAACAACACTGAACACCACTTACAATTTTTCATGGAAATAGTTGCAGTTTGTGTACAAAAACGTAGGTAAAAATTTCCCCTGCAATTTTTACACAATCATCAACATTTAAAATTTTAACAAATTAGCTAATTAGAGTTAATTAAACTCTTATAATTGGCAATTTATATTGAAAAAATAAGTGATTTATGATAATAAAAACCAGGGATATTTTTATATTCATGAAATTTTCTCATTTCTTTTTAATTTGAAACTTGAAACCAGCTAAATCACTAGCAAACATATATTTTATAAAACACAGAACCAACTATACTACAAAAGACATCACACATTAAAAAATGACAAAAAAATTAATTTCACATCAATTTTCAAACTTCAGTCATTTTAACAAATCAAAAAAGCTGACGCTAATCGAAAAGCATGAAGAATAGCAGAAAAAAATATTTATACATAAAATAGTTAACTTTTAGTAGGTTTCCATTATTTAGTTAATATTTATACTCAAATCACTTCTTAACTTCTGATTAGAACATTAATATATGTACTACAAACAGATAAGAACAAATTCAAACACAAACCTTTGCAAAGAAATCTTTAGAAATTTGGCCAATACTATTTCCAGCAATGATTACTCTTACTATGCGAGAACATCTCTCTTGATCTTGAATCTCTCCTAATTGGCCTGTTATGTAATCAACCATGAGTTGAAGAGGAAATAAAACCTCCGGATCACCCAAACAGAGTCCAGATACAAGGAACACATACCTAATTAGACAAAAAGATAGTTAATCAACAAACAAAAGCAAATTGCAGGCCCTAAAAATAAATTTAAATGTTCAGCAGTAAGAACAAAGAAAAATAGCATGTGTATGCTCTTAAATGTTTAAATAAAATATAATTATCAACTTTTGGAGCTGTATAAGACAGGATGTAATGAATATGTGGCTATTATTCAATCTACGTTCAATATTCGGCCCTATGGCTGAATATTGATTTGATTATCTGGTCAAATATTCAGAAAGCTCAAATTTCGCTTGTCCAAATATTGATAAATTACTCAGCCAAATACTTATTCAATACTATCATTGAAATTAAAGCGAAAAAAACTTTAAATTTTAAACATTTTAATTTTCATTACAGTTTATACAAAAGAGCACATCAGTGCATGTCATTGTTAAAAAAAGTTTTTTTTTTTTCAATGGGACAAGTTCAATACGTCCTATTTTGTTGCAAAAAATTTCCTTCTGTTACTTAGGGAATCTACCACTTTCATTACTAAGAATTCTTTATACATGAATAAATAACACATTATAATAAATAATTGCTCAGACTTTTTTCCCCGAAATTAAAAATTAACAATGAAGGAAAAGTGAGAAAATAACCTGTCTTCTTCAATGATAGGTAAACTAATAGGTTCCATTACTGATGAATAACAGAAATCTTCAACAAAAAATTTTCCATTTTCTTCAGTATAACCCATAACAGCTATGTTCACACCTAAAAAAATAAATGAATGTTTTAAGCTGTGGTGATAAGCGAATGCATCATCTGTATACTACACCTAGTAGCAAGAACATTTCTTTTAAAGATTTAGCATAAAACAGAATATAAACATACTGAGAGCTACAACTAAAGTTTCTTGCGAAATCATCGAAACCATGAAATCAAAACTTTGTTACAAAGTTCAGAAAGATTAAAATGTTTTTTGAATGCTTAAAACATAAATGTGGAATTCACAGTATAGCTCAAAGTCAAACTTACAACTATCTGATTGCATTGCATAGCCTAAATATAAAACGTAAACTGTAATGAAAACAAAAAATTTTACGAGAAATTGAGTAGATTCTCAATTTTTGTATGTACGTTGTTTAGTGCACTGTTGTGAATAAAAGATTTTTTTTTTAATAAATGATTTCATGGCTTTCAAAATCCTCCGAACAATATAAACTCTTTATATTACTCTTTTTCCCCACAGGTCTAAATTCTGTAAAACTTTACCTTTCAAAGTGATTTTTTACATGAAAACAGTTTATTTTTAAGCTATACTATTTCATGAAAAGAATTATGTGCCACAGTATTTTACACGAATGGATTTTTTTTTAGACAACAAGCAGACATCAGTTTTTGAATGGGATCACTGTAACAACATAATAATTTAAGCACAATAAATTTAATAAGCACAATAAATTTAAGCTGAAAATATTTTCATTAAAAAATTCTAGCAAGAATACAACCCTAAAACAATCGAAACAGTTTAAAATCATCAGAATTAACCAAAAGTAAATATTGTTTTGTAACTTAGTTGTTCGAAGCCAGCAGCAAAGCAGAAACCTATTTTGAATGTTCAATAATTAATTCAAGAACAATAATAGTTAAGAAAGAAAAAAAGAATTTTTTGTCAAAGCTATTTTTAAAAGTTTTTAAAGATTTTCAGATTTTATGTTTTTATATGTCATTATTATTACTATTATTATTTAAAGATAAGTAACTTTATTTTCAGTTTTAGCTGCACATTTAAGAATGGAGAAAAGAGCAGAAATAGTGATTAGCCCTGAAACATTTTAGAAACACTGAGCCATGACATTAAAATTAGTCTGTTTATAAAAATGGATTTAAAAAAATCTTCTTAAATAGAAATTCACTTAAAGTAAGCAAAGACAACAGTGCAATTAAGCACAAAATTACAATACAAGATACAGTCACATGTTTTGTAATTACATGGAATTCCTTTTTCAATGCAAGAAAGAATGGAGCAAGCGAAGCAAAGAACTAAACAAGTGGTTATCTACCAACCGATTCAAGTAAAAAAACAAACAAGAAAGGAAACTAAAAAATAAAAGAAAGAAAAACCTGTAAAAAGTAAGAAATAGCTTGTGAAGTCATTAACCAGTGGTCGAGCCGGAGGCAATTTGGGTCTGTTTGTGGACCCTTCATAAAATTACAATTTATCAAAAGGTACCCTTTACAAAATTTAAATCAATCAAAACGGACCCTGCACAAAATTTCAAGCTTCCAAGCTGCATTTTTTACACCATTATTTATTATAAAAAGTGGTAAAGATAATAAAATTTTTCGTCACTATAAGTTTAAATTTTCACAAAATTTATTTGATATTTCACTAAAATCTCTTTGAAATTCACAAAAGATGGATCCTGTTGAAAAATGCTGGATTGACCCCTGCATTATGAAGTAAGTTATAAAGTATCAAAATTATCTTAGCACGAAATTAGGTAGCAACGGCAAAATCTAGTTTATTAGATAAAAGAAGAAAAACACTTTTATACCTGTAACATGTTCATGTGGGATGATTTTTCCACATAGCACGACCCTTTGGAGGTCATCTTCAAGGATTAAATAATCATCATCCTGTGTAAATTCACCAGTAACTGGTTGGGGTATCACACAATGCTAAATATTTCAGATAATGGAAGGGGGAAACAAAACAAAAGAAAAACTAATTAAACACTTACATGTCACATCAAAGTTCATCATAAAATATTTTGAATATATTAGTGCAACAAATATAACAGATCTTAAAAGTTAAAAAAATATAATGAAATGTTAACTTTAATATTTTTACTTATGTGTGATGGAAAAATAGACTTTTATCACTTGAGGCAATGAGCTATCTTACATAGGCAGTTCACAAAAAGCAGGACAGTAAGTTTTACTTTTAAAATTTGTTATAAAATTTTTAAAATCTAGGCAGTTGGGATTTAAATAGCATGGGAAGCAGAAAATAACAATGAACTTCCGATCAATGGGCTTTGTATAAGATATAAGCAGAATCATGAGAGAGACTAAGAGCAGATGTTAAAAGATTGCTTCACAATTATAATCAATGCACTAAATCTATGTAGATAAGCTTTTTTTCCACCAGCATACACAAAATGAATAGAAAAAGTGCTAAAATTAGATGCAAAGTTTTATACATATGATGTTTACATTAACCAATTCAATATTCCATTTTGGGAGCGAAATTCATTTTAAACTGAATAACAAGTTTCTGGTATAAAAATTCGGATTTTTGCAAAAATGTAAGTTTTTAACATTATTTCTGTGAAGCCGGCTGAAAACAACATTGTGAGTTAATGAGTTTTTTGAGTGAACATCTAGAAAAAAAATGCAAGAGTGATATTTATTGAGAATCCTAATTACTATTATTTCTTGGATTGCCAATATACTCATCAGCTGTCCCAAATTCCATCGATTGGTCAATTTTCATCAAATCTTTGAGCACAAGTTTTCTTTAACTCACCGGCGGTCTAGGCCGTGATATCACGCCATGAGAAATCTTTCTTGAGATGGTCGAAGCCGTGATATTACGATGCACTTTTTCTGCGTCGAAATGGTCAGTAGCGTATATTTGCGAGATTCTTTCCCCTCTTTCCAAGTAGGCTCCCTGGTGCGCCGGAGGCGTTGCTTTTCCGCCCCTTTTCTCACATACGCACACAATGACCATTCATTCCCTTTGTGCTTTCAAGTTTCAGCATTCAGCCACTACCCCCTGAGGGGGCATTGAAATCAGCTTGCAAGTACAAGAAATCCTTCTTGATTACAACGTTTAAAAATGCCACAATAGCAAGTGAAATTTTATTCTTAAAACTGAAAAAATGTATATATCTGTCCTATGTCGCATCTTGTCAGTTTCTGTTTGGTTGTGTGGTCAACGAACGCAATTTAATAAAATTATTTATAGGTCATCGCATTTAATGAAATTACGAAGTTTGAAAAATTAAATTTTATTCGGGTGAGAATAAATTGATCCTGCTTTAAAAAAAAAAAAAAACCCTCATTTCTATGGAGGATATACATTGTATATGAACAAGATATATGCACGGAAATTAAAATCAGTAGCTTATAGTGGCGAGATGAGAAGATTAAGTTATAGTGAAGAGGTTTTACATTGGGTTTTTATTACAATCCCAGTCAAATTTGCTGTGCATTCCGGGCCGATGTCAAGATGGAGCAGTTTTCCGAAAAATAAGCGATAGCCAATTCCGATTTAGAGATGTAAAAGAGAAAGAGACGGGGGTAGGGGGAGAAGGAAAACATTCTAAGTCTTCAAAAAAATAATCAAAATTGAAAAAATATTGCAATATAAAGAAAGATTTTTTTTTTTTGTTAAATTCAAAAAGATCATTCGTTTTAAAAATATTATAGCAATACCGGCCAATCTGCATTATCAAGATTACCTTTAGATTAACTGAATTGAACAATTCAAACATTTTTTTAAGACAAAACATTTTAAAAACCCAAGCAAGCCTTAGTGTTTCTAAGTGGATAAATAAACGTGATAGCTTCATGGGTTGACACATGGGGCGAAACATTTTTAAAAAATGGAGAAGGATTTTCCACATCCTTCATATTTAAAAGAAATAAAAGGAGGCATAGGGACATAACCAAGGGGGGGGGGGGGCATGAGGTCGATTTCTTCCACTAACGTCATAAAGCTGGCCAAGAATTGCGTGTTTAGGACTTGACTTCAATTTCACAATATTGCCCGCAGAGAACACCCGATACCCTTGTCTTTTAGCGTTACTAAAAATATACTAATATTTGTTTTTAAATACTGTACAAAAAACTCACGTGTAAACCCCGAACCCTCTTTCCTTATCTTGATCACCTAAAATCACATTTTTAGAACCTCAATTTCGAACCCCCTGGGACAGAACTTCCCAAAACCCCTCTAACATATCCAAGATCGATTAAAATTACGTTATTAGGTATATATGTATATATATATATATATAAATACACGTTTCAAAATGGAGGGACCGCCAAACACATAACCCCCTCCCCTCCCTCCTCGATATTTTTGTACTCGCAACGACCCTGTCAGGTCATTATCAAGATAGAGAGCCGTTTTCAAAAGTTTTTGTACTTTTTATAACATACGATTATTTCCATGCCTGATAAGAGCTTCGCTGTTATATACATGTATATTATTGCAGAGCGAACAAAAACTTCATTTTCCTTTCAATATACCCTAGCGTTGAAAGGTTGTGTCTTGATAAGAAATCCATGTGCAGAAAAAATGGAATGAAATTAAAATTAAGGTTCCTTATGGGACACAAAATATAAAATTTTCGAAACTGGGGTTCTTTTTTTTTTCAATAGTCCCTAGTGTTGAATACTTGTGTGCTGGCAGGGATCTAAGATATTTTTTTTATAATTATTATTATTGTTATTATCTATAGATAAATAGGCAAACCCAGAATAGTTATTAACCATTTTCTCTTTTGCTTTTCAACCCATTTTCTTACTTTTTTTTGTTTTGTAGCAGAGTTTTTTGTTGACGAGTTTCAGAGATGTTAGTTAACAAACTTTGGGAACAGTTTATTATTAGTTAATTATTTCCCCTTTTCGTTTGTCAACGAAAAGGGAAAGGCAAGCCTCATTTATAATTGTAATGTTATATTGTTAAAGATAGCAGATGAGATAACATGTCTTGATTGAGTAAATTATTAATTAGGTAATAAATATAAAACTTATTGTTAAAAAGAGCTTGATGCCCTTAAGAAGTAATAATAAAAGTAAAGAGTTTGAGTAAAAGCTTCTTTTAAGCAATGAAATTAAAAATGAGAGCAGTGTATGGAAGCAAACATTGAAATTTTGTTCAATTGCCACTCAGCTTAGTACGAAATGGGCAGAAGTACAAGCTGGCTACATTTATGAGCGCAATTGACCCTGTGCCGACAATTATTTAGAACACGCTTTCTTTGAGTGAGGATGATCAAAATAAACTCAAGGTTATCATCGCCAAATTTTGTGAAGAATACTTATATAATTATGGGGGGGGGGGTTTAAAAAAAATGTTTCATATGCTAAATTTAATTAGTGTCGAATTTCGACTATTGGGCAAACTGTAATCATTATTATTTTACTAACTGCCCTAGCATCGAAGATTATATATTGCTACCTTGAATACGACAAAGAGGAAACGAAAAACTATAGTAATATTTAATATTTGCCCAACATAAGAATTTTTGGGACCCATGAGGAACAGGAAGAATTAAATTCTCTCAATTTTTGGTACGTGGATTTCTCTCGTCAATACGCAACTTTTTCGCGTTAAGGCATATTGAAAATAATAAAACATCAAAGCTATGGTTTTCGCTCCGCATTAAGGTATGCACAAGGGCGCACATTTTGAAAAAAAACTTGAAATTAGAGACTTTTCTACTCAGCAGCCTCATTTTGAGGCCTACTTTTCGAATATTTTAGGAAAAAGAAGGGCTGCACTCCTCTTGTTCTAAAAATATGCGTATGTGTGTATATATATACAATGTCTGTGTGTGTAAAATGTCTCATTCTTGCTTTATACTTCTAAGACGGACATAAAAGGAGTAGATGTTTTGTTCTGAGTCTCCTTGTACTTCAGTCCTATTAACTCTTTAGTTGTCAAATAACAAAAGTAAGATTATCTAGCATACAAAGTAAGCGTACCACCTACGTTTCATACCGACACTTACGGACACCCCTTTAGTTCTCGCGAAGTGGATAAAAAGTATTTTATTCTAATAAAACTATCAGGGTTAGTAATAATCTCAATTTCAAAGGCTATTGACACGTATTTGTTTTCCTATTTATTTGATTTAGATGCTTACCGTTTCAAGAATTTCTAAAATTCAGCAGAATGCAGCAGATAACAATTGTCATCATAGTTAATGGTGGATAGTTAACTGTGCAACTCAAAACTGTGTTGCACTCTTTATTTTGCTTTATTTAATATGTTTTCAAGAAATTCAAAATTTATCTATACAAAAGTGAAGAAAAAAAGCACTAACATATCGTGTGAAATGTATTTAGTATATTTCATCTGGCTGTATACATAATGATATGCATATAATGATAAAATTTCAATATATATATAATGATGAAAAATGATAATTAAATTCCATTACTGTTTTAAGAAACTAATAGCTAAAATGTAATACATAAACTACAATGCAATAAGGAAATAACTTAACGTGACTACGTCAGTGTGGTATATTTATATGTATATATTACGGTGAATGTCCGAAATCGGAAAATGTCGACGTACATCAAATAGAGAATGTCAACAATCACCATCTATCAGACTGGAGAATGTCGACATTCTCCAATTTCGGACATTTGCCGTAACATATACATACGTATAAATCAGAAAAACAACGTAATAAAAGAATAAATTGCAACAGATTACAGACACGTGTTTCGGCGTTACAACGAACCTTTTCTATCACCGAATGAAAATTATCATTTCGATGGCAAGCGGAGCACCCTGCAAAAGTTAAAGCTTTTAAAAATTTATGGTTTTTATAACTTCATTTGTTTTAAAGATTATTATTTTAACACTTTTTTTGTACTATAATAACCTGAAAAATAATGTAATAAAATCATAAATTTTTAAAAGCTTTACCTTTTGCTGAGTGTTAATTGCCCAAATATTTCATTTCTCTCTCTCTCTCGCTATGTATTTTCTACTCTTTGGGGTAATTTATGTTATTTTGATTAAAAAAAAAAGAAAACTGTCGGCGCTCCCTATGAAGCTATCCTGTTTATTTCTGCATTATTTTTTTTACACTGAGACTTGCTCGGGTTTCTATTGCATAATAAATGCATTTCTGTTTTGCTTACATGTTTGAAATGCGTGTTTAAGCGGCCTTTAGTTAGGAAATCTTTATAATACAGAGCCGCTCATATTCCTAAGTAATATTTTTTATAATTGAATTTTCTTTATAAGTTTTGCAAAAAACATACTTGCAGTTTTTAATTATTATTATTATCATTTTAAAGCTCTGCAGGTTTTTTTTTACATCTCTCTTTTTTACAAGTCGAAATTGGCGACTCTTTTTCCAGATAACTGAAGGGATGCACCCCCCCTTGATGAAGATCCTGGTTACTCTTGACTTGATATAAAAAAATGAGACGTTGATTCTCTTATTTACGTATTATCAAGAAAAGTGAAGATTGCTCTTATTTCAGTTCCTATTCTCTTCTGCTTCCTTGTACATATATATATGTGTGTGTGTATATATATAGTATAGCTAACACCAACAGGAGAAAAATATTTGTCCGTAGTAGTGAGGTATCCAGTTGCTGCTGGGGAATCAAAAACTAATCGCCTAAGAGGGGTGTCCATTAGGAGGAGTTTTACTGTATATATAAATGTGTGTGTGTTTGGCGTCGCACGTCTGTTAACCACAACGCGTCAAAACAAAAAAGGTAATAAATACAGAAAAAGCAAAAGCAGCAGTACAAAACCTTTATATTTTTTCTTGTGCCACGAGTATAGACTATGTATGTTAGTCCAGTCATATAGCTTAGGGACCGTTCAGAAATGGTGTCACACGTCTTTTCAATGTATTTTACCCCCTCCTCCGTTTGTCACATATGTCACGCTATATTACATTAGCATAAAATAGGTTTAATTTGCTGATTTTAAAGGTTTTCATACAAATCAAAATATTCGATGTCACTCTTCTTGCTGCCCCTTCCCTCCTCTTGTCACAAACTGTCACACTTTCTTGAACCTTCTCCCCCCTTGAAGCGTGATATCATTTATGGATGACCCCTTAGATGCCTTCTGGTGTAGTAATTGAAAATACTTAGAAGCAATGCCAAATTCCTCTTTATAGCAATCGCACATATATTTATGCTTAAACGCTTTTTAATCTTTTTTGTTCAAAGTAAAGGAGCAGTAAATTCCTAATCAAAATCATTCTCCTCACGCTTCAAAGAAAGAGCTCGTGTTGGGGAAAAACAAGAAAATAGTTCCCAAATTCTTTTTATGTAAATATATTATTTTGTGTAATAAATTTATCGTATTAAAACAGTAACGCTTATGTGTGTATTCACTAGTGGCTTAACCCGACACTAGTTTCGGGGGAAATACGATCGCTCGCAGCTAATTTTATTGTTTTGCGAAGGTCCCTCAAAGTATCTACTCACAAATTCGGTGGGGGGGGGGGGGGGGGATCGCCTTTTTTTGTACCAGTGGTATTCAGAGTAAACAAGAAAACTAAGCAAGACATTGGGCACTTTTCCAATTCATGTCGAAAAATACTCAAACTTTTAACTTTAAATAATTTACCCTTTAATGATTTTAATGTTACCCTGTCATCTTGAGCCTATTGATATATCTACAGTTTCATTAAAACAACAATAATAAAGCAAATTGCATTTTATTAGCTACGCAAATACTTCTGTATACTTTATATTTTTCTCTTGATCAATATTACACAGGTTATTTGTTAGAATAAAGAGAATGTGACAAATGCAATTTTGCCCTTTAGTTTTGTTTCACAACAAACACTTTTTCCAGGTTCTGTAATTGTCTTACAGGCTTTGTAGAAACTTCATCTGGCACTGTCTTTTACGAGCTGAAAGTGGCATAAACTCGAATCGATATGTAGAAATTCTATGCATGGAAAACATAATGTTTTGCAAATTTATAGTTGACTGTTTTAAATTACGGAATTTGAATTACTGGAAATCAATGTACCTCAGTGTCAAATTATGCGAACATTCACAGTGAAGTGAATTTGTATAAAGAACATACACACAAATTCGGAAATCAACAACTCCGCAAACATATATATATCGATTGAATTAGATAGACAGATAATATAAAAAGGTCCTGTTTATATCTTTCTCAGTCAATTATTATTACTTATAGGGCATGCAAATATTTACAATTATTTTTAAATGCATTTGGAAGTTTCTAACTTTAAGATATTTGTTCCAAAATGATAAGTAGGGAAACTTGATCCTAGTAAATGCATGACTTCTGACTTATACTGAAATATAGGTTTTAATCGAGAAATCATGTCATGTAGATATTTAAAACAAAGAAAAGAAATAAAAAATTATTGATAAATTGCTTTGGCTATATAAGTTCGTCTTAGAAGCAAAGATTCCACACCATTACTTTCTAAATCTGCAAGCGTGGCTTGGACAAAGGGAAACTTGTTTCCTAAAGAAACACGTTTAGCGGGGGGAGGGGATTCTAAACAGCTGTCCCTTTCGTCAATTACAATTATTTCCACTTGACCACCACACACGCCTACATGGAGGGGAAAGAATTTTCCTTGAAAAGCCTTCAACCGTTTTGGAAGACTCTCGTCCATTATTGAAGGAACCATTTGAAGGTGACAAATTGACCTCTGCGTGACCGTGGGTTAGTTAACAACAAATAAATAATCTTTAAAATCTTAATTTCTTAAAAAATTGTTCAAGAGAAAAGTGAAAATTTCTGCAAGTCCTAAAAAAGTGGACCTCAAAAAGCAATCCAAACAGCAGAAAATTGGCATCCCTGCTTTTGGGTTTAAATTTAAACACAAGCTAGAATAATATAGGATATGTTTGAACAAGACAAATTTCAAATACAGGACTATACAGAGTTTTTTTCCTACTTTTTTCAAAAATATAGGAAATACAGTAAATATAGAAGGTCTGTGACCCCAGCCTGATTATTTCAAGGGTCACAAGATTTAGCCACATAAACTAACTAACAGTAACTGAAAAATGACTCATAAGTAAGGCGTCTTAAAGATCAACGTCACAGAACTTCAAGAAAATTTAACAACAAAAATGATCATGACAAAAATAGCATATTTACTGAATATATCAAATACACAAACATTGTTTTGAAAATATTTAAATAACTTTAATCTATCCAACAGTTAAGCTAACTTACTGCATCAAAAAATTCTAAGATTTATTATAAAAGCTAAGTAAACTCATGTATACAAAATTTTTTTTAAAGAAGAAGCAAAACACTTTTACAACTGCACTCCTTTTCAAATTAATAATTTCTAATAAAAACCAACCTCGTCACTAATTTCTTTAAGTATGCTAGGATGTAATTCCATATGTTTGAATATAGTTCCAATAACTATAACATTTTCACTGCCACTAACGTCACAGAGCTGCTTAATAGGAATATCTTTCCCTGTAAATTAAAAATGTTTTAGATAGATAAGAATAAAATGTTTTATAACAAATATGAAAACTTCACTAAACTTTTATACAAAACTTAATGCATGATGTGTCTTTCAAATACAAAAATTGAACAACTGGCTGCTGATTTCCAATTAGTTACTTTGTTTACAATATTCATACAACCGCTGTCATTTGAATAACCATACATACATACATACGTACAACATGATGAAAAAGTTCCCCGTAGGCCTGAGAAAAATATGTATACACTACTTTTTATTGCAAATTATTTTCATTGTTTTGTTGGTACAAAAAATCATAGGCACGTGCTCGTGAAGCAAAAAGTATGGTGTTGCTGCTCATATAGCGGCCGTTTTGATTATGAGCTCCTAATGATTCTGCAAGTTCAGCTGGGATTTGACATGAATCTTTATGAAGTAATGCTTCCCATTGTTCATCTTCAAACTTTTTCGGTGAGCCAGAGCATTTTTTTTACCTCCTCGATCAAAATCATTATTTTTAAAACGTCTAAACCAGTCTCTACAAGTTGTTTCTTCAGACAGAGCCATGATTGCCGTAAGTCTCAGCAAGAATTCTGTGAGTTTCAACTGCAGATTTTTTTTTAAATTAAATAGTGTAGTAAAGTTCCCTGCAAATACTCTTTTTTTGGCACGAAATTTGACATCTTTAATGCAATGAAAAGTAAAGTTGTTTGCACTCCCACTAAGTAGCATACACTGAATTTCAAGCTTGCTTATAGCACTTGTAAATAGATGTGTCAGTATCATAAACTGATGCAATCAGTTCCGGTAACACCATTTGTTGGAAAACAGCGAGAACTTATTCAACTATCCATCCAATACTTGAAATGCTCTGCCTATTATGCCTTTTTCTTTCAATTAAAATTGACAAAAGAAGTAAATAGCCCTATTGCCTTGTGGGAGGATCATATTTTTTTTTTTTTTTTTTGAAATGAAATTTTACTAAGTTCAAAACGTTTCCTTCTAAACGCTGTAGAAGAGTTAGAGTAAAAATAAGGCTAAATAAGAACAATATATTTTAAGAAAAAAGTTGAAATTAAATAAGTAGCCCTTTTAGACTAATTTACATATACAATTCAATAGGAAATTTTCGGCACACCCGTTACAAAGCGAAACTGTAAAGGCCCTAAATAAAGCGAATTCTGTTATGCCTATGACTTATAGTTTTAACGACTGTTATCAAATAAAATAATTTCATTCTTAAAACTCTGACGGCGCTTAAAAATAACAATGATAAGGCTTGTTAGTGCATCTGTTACGGAAGTACAAAATGTCAACGTAATTGTAACACTATCAACAAAAGAATAAGAATGATGATTTAGCAGCTTACCCCATTTTTTTCTGGCATGTTCTTGCAAATTATTAGCAGTCATTTTCAATCTGGAAATGTAAAATGAAGCATATTGTCGATCAAATGTCCTATCTCGGATTAAATATTTTTGACAATTATTAATATACGTCGATTGAGGTCTAATAAATACAACAGAATCTCCAGAACATGGATCATTAGAAAATCCATTTGTTATAGACTTCATTTTAACCTTTCTACACGAAAATCACAATTACCTTACAAACAACTATCAAATATGAAAGACGTTCACAGAAATACGCGCCAACAAATTACATTACATTCGGCGCAAATGGGTATCAAAATCTTATGAGAATAGTGACACATTAGGTCTTCCTCTCCACTACTAATTAAAGGCGAAAAGATGCAGAGTGGAAAAATATATTTTTAAATATTAATTATGATTGAATGGAGATTCTAACGATATGAGGACTCACGACTCAGTAAAATATTATATGATGCTTAGAGGGCACGTGCGTGTAAACCGCATGGGAAGCTGGGAGCAGCCTGTTTTGCAATGTGTTTTGTTGATCTAGGCAGTCTGTTTTGAAGAGTTCTAGGAACTAGGAACATGTCTCGCAGTAGACCAATCGGTAGAAGCTTGGTTCCCAAACAACACCGAAGGTGAAGAAACATTGACCTAAGTTAATGTTTGTGAGCAGGGGCGGACTGGGACGAAAATTCGGCACGGGCATATTTCAAACAGACCGGCCCTTGTAAGGGCAGGTATTTTGCATATTGCAGGAACTAAAAATATTGTCAGTAAATATGTCGATATGTATTAAAATATTAAATGTTCACGCGAATCTTATTTTTCTTATTCAGCATAGAAGTGTAATCCAGTATAGAACCCCAGGGCCGTGGTAGCCCAGTGGTTAGCACGTCGGACTTCCACCTGGAAGGTCGCGCGTTCGATACCCACTGAAGACCACCATGTATACTTGGGGATATGTGCATGTAAAATCCGTAGACCCCACTACCTCTCCCCGTGCGTAAGCAATCCTAAGGCCTCGGCTAACAGGTAGGGGTTTGGTGGAGGAAAGTATAGAACCCAACATCCGGAACTTCTTTTAAAAAATCAGTAAATATTTTCCGCCGTGTTTTTTTTTAGGGGGGAGATATGTCATTTTAAAAAGAAGGAAAATAAAATGCAATGAACATGTTTAAGATTGGAAATGTGCAGTTTCCAAAAAAGTTACTCGATTTTCTGAAAAAGGTTCGTTTTTGCGATTAGAATTAGAGTGTTATTAATTGTTGCTTTAATTGTGAGTTAATATCATTAAATTTTGTTTTTTTATTTCTTGTTGTTTTATTACATTTTTTTTTTTTTAATGAGCTCTAATTTTCTCGCGATACAGGACATTCACGAAATTGAAATTCGGCGCTTCTCGCATTTTCTCGATCGTTTGATCTTTTACTGCAATTAGTTTTACTGCAATTTTACTGTAACTAGAGAATATTAAATTATATCAGAAATTACCAGAATTCTTTTCTTTTATTGTTAAGAGATTAAAATAATATCCGGAAAAGTCTAGGTTTTTCGATGTTTTGCCTTCGAATGTAAGCCAACTCCAACTTCGTTTTTTGTTATACGATAACCAAAAACAGTGGCGTAGCTAGACCCCAATTTCGTGGGGGGGGGGGGAGGGGGGGCGGTTCTTCTGGAGGAAGGTCGATTTCTCGCAGTTAATTTTACAAAAACAATTGGTCGAATTGATGATTAAAAAAAATATTATAAATGGAGTTTCTAACTTGACTCATTTTAATGTGAAAATTGAAGGAAAAAAACATTTATCAACTTATAAACAATCTGATTTACGTTTTTATATAATTTTCGCTTCAGACAGAATTAAACTAGAGCTGAAGCTGTTTCAGGGGAAAATACAAGAAAAAAATACAATATTATGTTAAAAATTAAACACTGATCAAGTTTACGTGTCTTGGGAAGGAAGGTGATTTAACGAACAAGAAAATTTCTGAATCTCTGTCAGTCTGTCTGCCCCCCTACCCGCAATAACTTTTGAAGGATTTGACCGATTCGAAGTGTTTTATTTTTTAATCGAAAGTTCTCGGCGTGGGCATCTCATTTCTACATTTGACTATTTGATTTGCCCATTTTTTCGCTTAATTTTGAATAGTTCAAAAAATCTTAACATTAGCGCCTATGGGCAAATTATGTGAACTCTGGGCGTAGGATCCAAGCTCCTATGAACAAGCTTACTGGAAGAAGCTCTCAGCGTAAAAGATTTTTTGATTCCAACAACCTTTATTCATTTTCGAACAGTTCAAAAAAAAAGAATAACATAACCCCTAAGGGGAATTTTCAATCTTATATAAATCATGATCTAACAGACGGATTTGCTTGGAACTAACTTCATCGGAAAGATTTTATGACGTAGAACATGATACAAATACGAAGTTCAATCGGAACTAAGGGAGCCTATTTTCATATGAAATCTTTTCATCGGGATTTCTAAGGATATTTTTGAATGAATAAATGAGTGACTAAATTCTAAAATAAATAAATGAATGAACGAATGGAAAAATAAATGAGTGAAAAAATACACGAATGAGTAAATAAATGACTGAATAAGTGAAAGAATGAATGATGAGTGAATGAATATGTATTAACCGTTGAAAAAGGTATTTGAAGTAATTAGAACTAAAGGTAAATGAGAAAGAGAGATAGCTGGATTATAAATTTGAAGTTGGTTTTTAACGGAAAGTAGGTTCGTATAGTTCTGGACGGAACTTCTTGTTAGATAATGCATTAGTACTAAAAGCGGCAAAAATAAAATTACCTTCGGGAAGTGTCTAGTGAAACTAATTCTGATTCAGTAGATTGTACTTCTTCAGAGGACATCAACTTTCTCTTTTTATAACAATCATCATCAATTTTCTCTTTCAAATTAAAAAAGCTTGTAATAGGTTTATGCTCGCTTCAATAATGCCTCTCATTCAATGCACTTTCCTAAATATATTGAGTTGGAAATCTGGAGGGAAAAAAAATGCGCAGGACAGACCGACCCACCGATGCATAAGGGGTGGAGGTGGTGGGTACAGCTTTCACGAGAGGAAAGTGGGTGTGCTCGAGCTCGTGGTAAAATATTCACACTCACACAACATCCTACAGGCAAAGTAAACGACCATTGGGGAAAAACCCATTTAAATTAGAATAGTTTATGCGAAAAGGACGTGAGAAAATAGCCTTTTTATGGCTACAGCACCATTTGTTAGGGGAGAGGAGAGATTGAGAAAAAAGAAACTCGATCACTTTATCTCCCACTATCTCCCATCTTCCTGTTCTGCGCATCTGTTTCTGTATATGCAGCTGAGGCGTTATTATTGAATGGTCAGTAGTGATTGGGGTTAAGTTGAAAGTGGAGAGCAATTAAAGCAATCCCCCGTGGTGCTTGAAAGCACCTTCTTAAAAGGAAGAAGTCATAAAACGGACTTTCTTCCGCTCTGGGCATGAAACGTAGTAAAGGACTGCTGATAAAATTGTTTAACTTAGGAGCATTGTGAACAGTCATGGGAAAGATTCTAGTTTAGATAAATTTATTGTTAAAGATCGCGATGCTTGCATTTGAAAGTTATTTCCAGCTTCCTTTTTATTCTAATTATATATTTTTTGTTTTTTGTTTTTTTTGCTAGTCTTGTGTCCACTTTCATTTTCAATTTTTCTTTTCCCCATAGACCCATATTTAATGTTAGTAGGTCTCATAACTGCGAGAGTTGCACCGAATAAATTCCGGTTTTAAATTCGCCTGCGAATCAAAACCTTCCCGAAAATGCCGCCAAACCAAAAACGTTCCAACATTTTTCATGCATTTCAGCTCACCAGAATTTAATCTCAACTGGAGCATTTCATGATAGTTCAAAAGTATATGTATTCTTTACTTAAAATTAAAAGAAAATCATTAGAACCAACTGAGATAGCAACGAAAAGCCTACATTTAATCGATGTACTATATAAAATCATTTCGGGTTCGGGCGATTTCGGGCTTGCGAGGTATTTAGGGGAGAAACCGCTAGGAAAGTGCTACGATTAGGGGTGCAAGTTTGTCACTCCGTGAATTCCCTCGATTTTTAAAGCTGTTTCCTAAAATCTGCGATTTTTTGAAGAATACCACGATTTGTGAGCAAATTGTTTAAAATTTGAGACTTATTTTGTTTTTTACTTACACTTTAACGGCAATTTATACTGTTCTGAAGTTTAAAAATGTATAACAGATGTACCAAACGTTTAGAAGAAGTCATCAATAGAGAAATAACTATAAAACAAGTTATAGATAATTCCACTCATGTTTAGAGGAAGTTTTTGATCCAAATCAATACAAATATTTGAATCTTTTTAACGAAGTTGATAGTTGTTCCATTGTTAATAATAACTCTATGATATCCCCCCCCCCCCCCAATGGGTTACACGTTGAAGGAGGGCAATTCAATTCTGGAAATTCAAGAGAGAAAGAGTTTTCCCAACCTGTTCAAAGTGGCAATCCGATGTTTGTCAGTTCCGACGAATAGCGCAGATGCTGAACGGTCCTTTTTCTCTACATATAAAAACGAGTTAAGTGAAAACGACGAAACATTAAAGAAAATAATTTAATCATGTACAATATTTTGTACCAAAATTCTGTACATTGCATAAAATTGAAAGAAATAAAATTATTCCCTTTTTATTTAAGAAAATAAATTTAATTGCAGATATTCTAGTTTTTATTACATTATATTTGTGTTCTCGCGAACGTTTCGCGCAATTTGCCGCGAATTTCCGGCTCTTTCATCTGCGACAAACTTGCAACACTAGGTGCGGCCTAGTACCTACCATCTTTTCTAGTACGACCCTATAACCCAAAGACCCCAAAATTGCCTTTTTTTTTTGCACTTTGTCTCGCGCTTTTTTTTTTTTTTTTTTTTGGGAGTGTTCACTCTACTAATTGTTATTCAAAAACATATTTTTAGAATAGTATAAAGCATAAAGAGAGTTAAGATCTGAAAAAAAGTTTTCGGACACCAGCATTTCGGTGGGGTCCCTCCAAGTCTCTAAGTATCTAAGTCAAAATTTAGGGGGGGGGGTGTCCCCCCTTTTTTAAGCCAGTGACCAAAAATACTATAAATGAGCAAAATGCTAATAAAAATTTCCGGAGCAAATTATATGAGCTCTGATGCTATCTACTACCTTTTTTGAATGAGAACCCAAAATCCGGAAAATTCCGAAATCTAGAAAGATGGCGGCCTCGAGAGTTCCGATTTTGAGGTCCATACTGTATATAAATTAACTGTTAACAGCCGCCGCACTTTAGGGCATTACGCTGTGAGACAACTGGCCGGAGAGAAATTCTCTGGGGCCGCCCCTGAGAATTTGTATCACCTGGATTGAGAAATTCTCAGGGCCGTTTTTTGTAGCTTGTAGGAATTAAAAATATTGTCAGAAAGTATGTAGATATGTATTTGAATAATATTAAGTGTCTACAAGATAGATTAATTTTTCTTATTCACCATAGAAGGGCAATAATACGTAATATGTTAATAACTGCCGTCCTTTAGGGCGTTGCGCCGTGAGGCAATCGCCTCGCCGCCTTAGCCTCTCCTGCCTGCACTGCTCAAAATTAAAAACATCAATTTTGAGGCTCTCAAAAGTTTGCATTACAGACGGCCGCCTAGGGTTTCTATATGGACGAGCCGGCCCTGAGAATTTCTCAAGCCAGTCCGGAGAGCTCGTCCATATAGACGACTTAGGCGGTAGCCTAAAGCGCAAAACTGATGTATTTTTTTTATTTACTTATTTATTTTCAAAATTTAAAAGTGAAACATAATCCCTTTTGCTCCTCAGGCAGCCGTTTAGATTGTCTATAAGGAACCAGCCGGCCCTGAAAAATTCTGCCTTTGACCCCCCCCCCCCCTTGTGGCCCTACGGCCAGACCCTAGAGATTTCGCCCCATTGGTGCACTGCACTCTCTGAAGCCCGGGTTACGGCAAAGTTTTGGTCTCCGTTTTTTTTTATGAACATTGTAAAAGCTGCATACTTTATAACAAAAAGACAAGATATTTTACGACCGGCCCAGGTTGGACCGGCCCACCGGGCATTTGCCCGAATGCCCGCATAGCCAGTCCGCCGCTGTTTGTGAGGGTGCCACCTCTCGCGACGGATTCGCATGTGACTGATCAGTAAACGGTTATATGATAGGAGTTGGTCCACGTAAAATCGTGGCTCCAAAAACTGTCCTCCAAGTGAAACGATTCCTCCGGGAGTGCCAAAGGTGATGGTTTCTTATCTGGGAGCTGGTTCAAAATCAGGAAACCAAACAAAGGCAAAGGCGCAACGTAGGCAGACATTAATTGAGCAGTTATTTAGTTGATTAATGCAATTGAGCAGTTGCATTAATTGAGACCAGTTATATTCACATAATTTATTTTTTTAATTATTTTTTTTATTTTTGTTGGTGAACATTATTTTTAAATAATAATTAGAGTCAATTTATAACCATTTCTCTTGTTTTCCAATATATAGAGAGTACAATCTCGTTACAGCGAATACTGTTACAACAAAATTTCCATTAAAACAATTCAAAATGAAATGTCTAGTATATTGTTGTTGAAAATGGCATGAGGAAATATTGTATCAAATTTTGGTACTGTCCAACTTTCAAGAATAATTTTGTTACTGATCGACCTTTGTCATTATGGCACTGGGAGTCATCCTGACAGACGGCTGACACTTCCAGATTCTGACATAAATGTTTAGTTCCATTTTAAAGCCCAATATGATAATGTATATTATGTTATTAAAAAACATTTTTTTCAACAAAGCATTTTCCTGGTCCCTTGGAGTGGGTTGTAATGGAATTTCACTGTATACTAAAATGAAATAACTACACATTTATTCCACACTTAGCTTATATACAAAAAGTTCTTCCGTACTCAAACGGTTATCCAATTATGAATATTGTTTAATTTCAAAAAGCAAGTCTTTTCTTTTTCATGAACAATAATTAGTTACATGTAAATATCTAAGTTTTATGTTCATATTTTTTAAGCCCATTTTTATATCCTTTGTATCATGTGCACTTGTAAATTTCAATCTTTTTTTTCCTCGAGAGTTTTTTTAGGCGAGGCTTTCTGGGAGTTCTGCTGCATAAATCACACTTCCAAGAAAGTTTTGCTGATGAAACATCTACAACAGTTCAAAATCATGTAAAAATGTATGTTTTTATGAAAAAAATCATGTATGTTTTCAAAATCTAAATAAAGTTGTGTATATGAACTTTTTGCATTCATTTCTCCAAAAAAATGCATTGTTGTTAAAAGTTACACGAATTATATTTTAATTCCAGTAAATTTTGTTATTTTTAATTAAAAAGAGTACAAATAAATCAAAATTTACTTCTGTATACTGTATTAGTAAGTGTAAATGTTTACATTAAACTTGCACAAGTTGGCTTGCAAAAGTTTATATTAATTATTTAAAAGGGTAACTTTATCCATGATATAACTGACATATTTATTACATGAAAATTGAAAAAAAAAATCTCTTAATCTATTTACATGATATAAATGTGTACGTGATTTTACTTAATTATGTATGAATCTTTCAATACTTAAAGCAGTTGTATACATATCAAATACACTCTGGACCAGACTGTGATGGTTTCTTTCTTTATCTCTTTCTTTTAGATGCCTTACGTTTTTCAATTTACAGGTTTGTGAATTGTTGAGAGAACTATGTTTATCAAAAGATTGCACATGTTCAAATGAAAAAAAATCTACCAGCATGTTCAAGGCTTTATAAGTTTCATTTAGTATTACTCTTTTATAGCAACTATAAAATTTGTCCAATTATCAACAATACAGCCAATTAGTGATTCTTTTTCAGTAGTAAAAAAGAGAAAAAAGTCTTATTGCAGGTCTGAGAAAGAACCTTATGAGTCGGAAAATATATAGATTTGAAAAAAACTTCTATTAAATTATAATTTTTAATATTTAAAAATAATAATTAACTTTACTAATATTAATGAAGCATTATTATTATTTTCTATTTTAAACCTGTAAAATTTAATAGTTTAAAAATTGCAATTTTTGTATAAATAAATAAATTATTTATAAATATCAATATTTTTACTGGTTTATTGTAGTTATTTTATTCATAATTATGAGTAAACAAATTTCACTTATAATTATGTATGTAAAAACGTCCTATATAACTGCATTCAGCCTGTAAAATAAGATGTTTATAAATCATTTATTTTATTAATACAAAAAGTTGCAATTTTTAAACCTCTTTACAGCTTAAAAATATAAAACAAACATTATATCCAGATCATATCCTATTGGATATCTCAAATACATCTAGAAGATTTAAAATAGACATCTATTTAACAGTCACAGGATAGCTAGAAGATATCTGGATATGATATCTTATGGACAGGGAAGAGATATCCACGGGATATCTGTGAGCCATCCAAAACCTCCCCTGCTTATCTCTAGCCTGTCCTATGCACGTCTGGATATCCAGTAGTCCGTGGGCCGTCCAAACGTTGCAACCTTTTCTACCACTTCTGGATATTCCTGGATCAGTTGGACATCCCACAGATGTCCACAGGATAAACTTCATATCCAACTCGTAATCCATTGGATATCTACAGGCTGTAGTGTGGAGATAGGTGGTTGTCTGGGTAGAAGCATTCAGAATAGAAGGGAATAGAATTCTAGGAACCAGCTAAATCTTTAGCAGTAGTGGCGTCATGCGGCTTGTTTGCACCCCCGAAATATATTGCGCCCTCTTCAGTCATAAATTGCATACCGCAAACTTGATCATGCGCCCCCCACCCTACGCCAGGGTCGTGAGTGCCGGAGGCATATACCCCATGTTAGTTTTTCCCCGCTTCCCCTCTTTACTCTTGCATCTATTACCCTCTGCATTGCTACGAGATGACGAAAGCGGGCCCCCACCCTCAATCGATTAAAAAAAGAATCATAAAAATTGGTTCACCAATTGAGAAGTTATGGAAGTTATTATTATGGCCAATTGAGAAGTAAAAAAAGGCCATACATACAGTATGAAATGTATAACCTCCTCCTTTGTCGGTTAAAAAAAAAAGACTTCATCCAAAATCTTTCCTTATTATTGCAATAGCCTACTTTCCCGTAAAAGTAAAATAATAATAATAATAAAGCATGAAAGAAGGCTTCATGTATCGTAAAAATATCGTTAGAAATAAAGAAAAGTCAAAGAAAAGTGAAGTAATAAAATAAAGATTGAAAATTAAAAAATTTGAAAGTAGGGTTTTGAAATGGGGAAAATGTGTGTCTGTCGGTCTGTCCCCCCCCCCCCCCCCACAATAACTTTTGACTGAATTGTCCGATTCAAAAAATTCTTTTTGCATTCGAAAGATCTCGGCAAGGACATCGCATTTTCACATTTTACTTTTCAATTTGAACAATTTTTCGTTTAATTTTGAACAGTTCAAAAAATTTTAACATTAGCGCCTATGGGCAAAAGTGAAGCAAATTATGTAAACTCTGGGCACAAGATCCATGTTCCTATTGCAAGCTTATTGGAAGAAGATCTCGTCGTGAAATATGGATTTGAACAATTTTTGCTCATTTTTGAACAGTTCAAAAAAAAAAAAAAATTGCGACATATTTTTCCATTATCCCGGCGCAGGTGATAAAGTCGCAAATAATGATGCAACCAACGCTAAACGGAACATCTTCGTTGGTAACCTTTTGCGTTTTCCGTCGCCAAAAATTTTGTTTGGCGAGATTTGCGCCTTGATAATGGAAAGGTACCAAATTCGAAATTTTTCGCAAGTGTTTTGCTTATAACTCGCTAAGTTCTATCTCAAATTACATGAAACTTGTAGATAACTTGACAAAATAAAAAGTAAGTATGGTACCAAAACGTGGAAAAAATGTAATACATAGTCGATGATATTTGAGCAGTTTTATTAAAACAAATGAGATTGCGCATGCGCGAAAGATATTAAGTTTTTTTTTAATAATTTGGTAGTGAGATCTATGGAGCAACTTATGTAAAAGTTTCAGTTGAATATTGATATTTTTCAAAGAGATATACACCATACAGTGAGCCGTATTTAGCAAGCTCTCAAATTGGAGACAAATGATAAAGGGTTTTCCACAAATTTTTATATTGCATAATAAATTGGAAAATTGACAGATGTTAAACTGAATTAAATTGCATTATATGTGTTTATGGAGTCTGAATCTGAACGCTATTTTTACATTGCCAAAATTATCATGCAATATAAAAATTTGTGGAAAACCCCTTATATTTTTTCTGCAATTTGAGAGCTTGCCGAATATGACTCACTGTACGGTCTATACAGAGGCGTAGCTAGGTGGGGGCAAGGAGGGGCAGCTGTCCCCGGGCGCAGCGTCAAGGGGCGCCAAATTAATGTTAATTTATTTTATTTTTAAATGCGAAAAGGAAATTATTTGAACTGAAGAGATGTGAATATGTTCCACAAAAAAGTGGGAGCATCGTGAATCATATCGGGAATGACCAATGTAGCACAGGAGTGCGTGGGAAATCAGACAAAAAATTTTGCGAAGCTAAAGTGTTCCATATTTCCTTTAGAAGTGAATGGTCGCTAATAAAAATGAAAGTTAAAAGGGTTACTTTTAAGGCTATTTATCATTTAGGAAGCATAAAAGTTTTTAAATTCCCTTTAGGGGCGCAGTTAGGCCCCCCACCCCCAGGGGCACAGGGGGCGCGCAAAAACTTTAGTTGTCCCCGGGCGCTGAAAAGCCTAGCTACGCCTCTTGGTCTATATCTCTTTGAAAAATATCAATATTCAACTGAAACTTTTACATAAGTTGCTCCATAGATCTCACTACGAAATTATTTAAAAAATGATTAATATATTTCGAGCATGCGCAATCACAGTTGTTTTAATAAAACTGCTCAAATCTCAACCACTATGTATTACATTTTCTCCACGTTTTGGTACCATACTTACTTTTTATTTTGTCAAGTTGTCTGCTAGTTTCATGTAATTTGAGATAGAACTTAGCGAGTTATAAGCAAAACACTTGCAAAAAATTTCGAATATCTTAAACAAATGCCCATATCTTCATGAATATTACTGCTATTCTGACGAAAGCGGTTGTAAGCATTGCGTATATAATTAAAAATGTTTTGCGAAAGTTACAGAACATTTCGATCATTTTCTGATACAAGATGTTCAAAAGTGTTGTTTTTCTTCTTTAATTTTTTGACCGCCCCCTAATTGCCCCTAAGCCTGAATTTTATTTCTTAAATGTGAGTTCAAGTATGTTCTTTCCATGGTACAAAATACAGAACAGCAAGTTTAATATTTCTTCAGACTTTTACAAAAATGTATAAAATCCAAAGTGTCCAAATACTTTTTGGGAGATAGTGTAGAACTATACAAGCCTACTTTCCCGTATACACCCAACTTCAAATCTAGCAATAGTTCTCTTTCTTTCTCATTTAGCTTTAGCTCCTAATTACTTCAAATATACCTTTTTCAATGGTTAATACAGATACTTTCACTCACTCACTCATTCATTCATTTACTCATTCATGTATTTATTCACTCACGTATTTATTTTTTTATTTATTCCCCCATTTATTTATTCATTCATTCGAAAATATACTTAAAAATCCAGATCAAAAAGTTTCGTGGGAAAATAGGCTTGTTTAGTTCTGGATGAACTTCCTATCTGTTCATGTTCCACGTATAAGAGCTTTCCGATGAAGTTTGTTCCAAGAAAACCAGTCTGTTAGATCAGCATTTATATAAGATTAAAATTTCGCCGTAGGCGCTATAATGTCAACTTTTTTTGAACAGTTCAAAAATTTAGTGTTCGGCAGTAGTTAGAAGTACTTAACTATTAGTGACAACTAGTAGTTAACTACTAGTTGTAACTACTTTTGTTTTGAACAAGTTAATCACTAGTTAAACTACTTTTTCCCCAACTACTAGTTACAACTACTTTCGAAAAAAAAAAAAAAATTTAAAATCTATTTTTTGAAAAAAAATAACTATTTTTTAAACATTAAATTATTTAAATTTTTGGCTTATAAATGTTACTCACACAAATGTATTTTATATATTTTGTTATACAACGTAAAAGTACTTATTAAAAAACTCATAATATTTATTGCAGCATTCACGCAAATTAGAAAAAGCTTTCTGACACTTCTGAGCTTTCTCTTCTGTTTCTTATTCTTCTGTTTATTAAGCATACATTTTTAATATAATATAATTAATTAATAATAATTAATTTTGAACTAGTAATAGATAGTTATTTCAACTGAAATATCTTAAAATTCTTTGAAGACATAAATAATTAACTAAATTTGTTACTGTATTTGTGCGCGCATACATATTTGGCTTAAGAAAATCCGAAAAATCGGACTTAAATTTAAAAAATACTATGTTTTAAATTATTATTTTTTTAAAATCACCAACCCTGCCTTCAACACAACTTGAAAGAATATAATCTAAATTCTAAAGCATGCGCATTACAAATATATTTTGTTAATGAATGGGGGTTGGGCAGAGGGTGAATTTTGAATTGATATCAAGGGTAAACCCCTTCATTTCACAGCAACTGCTGAAAAATTATTAAACACATACATATTAAAATAAAGGTTTAAATTTAGAGAAAAAACGTTTTGTCTTTATTCATATTCTCTTTATATTTAATTGTTCAGTGTTATTTGGAACTATTCTAACTTTGAATGTTTTATTGGAATTTCTTTAAAATTGTTTTAATGATTAAAAATAATATAAGTTAACTAGTAGTTAACTACTTTTGAAGAACAGTTAACTACTAGTTACAACTAGTTTTGTTTAGAGTTGTTAGTAGTTGGTAGTTAACGACTTTTTGACGAGTAGTTGCCGAACGCTATCAAAATTGAACAAAAACTTGTTCAAATCAAAAATTATTTCAAGCCGAGTGTTGACGAAAGAACCAGGTTAGAGGGCGCTACTAGTTCTCACATATTAACATAATCGGACCTTTAAAAGCCGCCGACTGCTTGGGCAGGAAGATGTGTGTGTACAACCCTATTGGTGTCTGTCGAAATCTCGGAAGTGCAATAAACGTCAATTCAAATCTGTTGTAGTCTTTCGGCCTCTAATGTCTAAGCATTATTTTCAACCTTCATATGTTCAACCTTATTTCAACCTTCATTGTTGTCAGGAAATTCGGAAGCATTTGCAGCAATTTAACCAGGTAATTCGTTCTTACTCAAATTCATTAATCGTGTAAACTTGAAATTCAAATCGTATATCTTATTCCTAACACCGAGTGCTTTTTTAATAAGCTTGCTGAAAGGAAATTGGTCTATGTACAGGGTGTATGTACCCAAGTAGCATTTTATCTTGGCCCAATATTGTAACTTGATTGGCAAAAGAATGGGATAAGACTGGCAAACAACATTGGCTGTAGCTTGGAGGGGATACATTTTAACAATAATGGCCAATATTGCTACTTCAATCTTGAACCAATATTGCGTGCCAGCCTTACGCCAATATTGGCTTTACGCTGGCGAACAAGTTTTATTGTTTCTAATTGCTTAAAAATATAAAAATTGTTATTGTTATTCCTGAATTTAGCTAGAAAAAAAGTGTAAATGCAAAAATTCGTGGCGCCATCTATGAGTCGTCGGATTAACCCATCAGCGCGATTCTCGTACGCCTCGAATAGAGCTCTCCTGTCGTTTTCAACCGGTTTGGCGGTGAAATCGACGTCGGATTGAGGAGAGAGGAATTCTCGTACCGCGACATAGATTTGAATTCGATGTTTACAGTCGGATTCAGCTCGACTGCTCCGTAGGTGCCGAGAACGCGCTCGATGTGCTTTGTTCGATTCTTTTGAGTAAGTTTCTGTTGAATTTGGAGCTGTTTGGAGCTTATATGCATTCGTATTTGCATCTACTGAGAACTTGTTAATCTACTGCAAGCAATGAAATCCTTTTTTTTAATCTTTAACTCTAAAATAAATTACATAACTTGGAATAAAAAGTAATTTGTACTTAAACACATTGAAGTATTAGTGGAAAAAAAATAATAAATAATAAAAAATAAAGGTTTTTAAGGAGAAATTGCCATTTATGGACATTTTGAAGCAGTAATTTAGGCATGAAATTTAGAAGCATGCTTTAAAAGATTTTTTAATGTTCTTTATGTTCAACGAAAGTGCATGTAAACAATAAAGTTTTATGTATTTTACAAATGGGAACAAATAAATATAATGCGTTTCCAATTTTTAAAAATAATTGCATTATTCAGCATAGTTGAAAAATAATTACCAGCGCTATAGTGCTACTTATCTTTTTTTGCAAGACTGAAGGGAGTGCGGCATATATTAATTAAATTATTCTTTTTTATCATCATGCTTTGTGCATCGATCGATATGGGGTATTAGAAAAAAAGATTGAATCCCCCTCATAGAATACAATTATGTAAAATAAATACTCATTAATTACTTTTAAAAGAGATTAATTTAAAAAATGAGCTATTTATTGACTACTCTACTGCTAAAAAAATTAAAATAATGCGAATGTTATTTACTACGGTAATAAGACTGCAATTTATTGTGTAGTAACATCACTGATAACTATAGCACTATAGCATATGATGCTATTCATCCTTTATACAGGGTGTCCCAAAAGGTCGTTTGCAAACTTAACATGCTGGTCTGTCATATCATGATGAACAAGATTTACATAGGAACTTGTGTCCGAAAATTCAAAATGAGACCGCTAGAGGGCGATAATTGCACGAAAACGGGAGAGTGAGAAAAACAACCATTTCAGGCGTGGACGTTGAAGGAGAAGGATGAAGGAGTTTAGTAACGCAGAAATGGCCGACATGCATTACGCATACGGCACCGCTGATGGAAATGGACAAGCCGCGGCACGGACGTACCTTGAGCGCTTCCCAAACAGACGTCAGCCAAGTCATGATTTGTTTGGACGATTGCACCGCAGATTACGTGAATCAGGTTCTTTCGTAGTACGTAGCCGCATCGGTCGAGAACGTGCTACACGCACGCCTGTCGTAGAGGAAACCGTGCTACAGGAGTTTGCCATCAACCCGCAAACAAGTCTCCGAAAAGGTGAACGTGTCTTGGGTGTAGGTCGTTCCACCATAATGCGCATACTGCACGATGACATGCAACACCCTTACCACTTCCAAAAAGTACAGGCATTGTGCGCTGACGATTATCCCAAACGCATTGCATTCTTACGCTGGTATTTGCAACAGCGGGTCGCACAGCCAGATTTTCCGTCGTGGATTTTGTTTTCTGATGAATCCAGCTTTACACAGGATGGTGTCGTGAACCTGCACAACATGCACGTATGGGCGCATGAAAACCCAAGTTGTACACGTGCCCATGCACATCAACAACGTTTCACCGTAAACGTTTGCGCTGGTATTATCGGTGACATGTTGATCGGCCCTTACCTTCTACCTGAACGCCTCGACGGAAATACCTATCCCATTTTTTTAGAAAGAGTTTTGCCGGATCTGATGGGTGACGTTCGAGCCGCTACACGCCGAAACATCTGGTTTCAGCATGATGGAGCGCCTGCCCACTTTAGCTACGCTGTTCGAGAATACCTCGATAGGACTTATCCTAATCGTTGGATCAGTAGAGGCGGACCAGTCCAATGGCCGCCACGATCCTCCGACCTGACTCCTGACTCCCCTGGATTTCTACCTGTGGGGACACACGAAGTCCACAGTGTACGAGACACCCGTAACATCAGACATGGATCTTATCGCCAGGATCGCGGAAGCGGCAGCACGTGTCCGTGACACTCCTGGCCAATTTGAACGGGTTCGTGAATCCATGCGCAGACGCTGTGAAACGTGCACTGTGGCGAATGGAAGGAATTTTGAACATTTGCTGTGATGTATTAATGTTTTGTAATAAAAATCATATTAACATCGCTGTCGATATCATTTTTTCCCTCCTCATCCAAACCTGCACTTATCGCCCTCTAGCGGTCTCAGTTTGCATTTTCGGACACAAGTTCCTATGTAAATCTTGTTCATCATGATATGACAGACCAGCATGTTAAGTTTGTAAACGACCTTTTGGGACACCCTGTATTTATAAATTCTTTACATTTGCTTCAAATATGTAGGGTAATGTGGGGAGTTAAGATAAATTATTTTTCAAAATGAACAAATTGGAAATCCATTTTGAAAACAACAGCACATAAAGAAAGAACTGTGAATTTTATAATAGAACTTGCATTGAAATATTATTTTTTCCCTTTATTAGCAGTAAATTTGTAAGCTAAAGTAAGAGTGAAAAATTATCGTCTTTGCACCATGTATGGGAAAAAGTGAAATATTAAAATATTTTCCTAATAAAATAGTTTTCTATGGGATTATTAACCCTTTTTATTCGCGTTGCCCTATGGTTGTCCAAATAACCTGTAATGAGTCATAATTACGAGAGTTATGAATACTTTTTATTGAACATGAATAAATAATCGAATGAATGATCGATAAAATGAGCGTATGAGCCAAGGAATTGATGAATGTAAGAAAATAAATGATTAATTAAATGAACGAATGAAAAATCTACTTAACAAATGAACAAATAAATAAATTTAAAATGGAATGAATGTATAAATGAAGGACAAATTTGGTTATATGATGACTAGTGTAGGGACAAAGTGAAAGAAAATGCTATCTCACTTTGCCCCATATGCACATGACAAATGGTACTAAATATTTGAAACCAAAATAAGCCAAACATAAAATAAATTAACACTGGACATTAGAAAGTCTTAATTAATAGTACAAAAATAATATAACGGTAATTTTATCATTATACGAGTATAATAGAAAAAATATTTTTGACTGTAACATGAAATGTTACAGCTTGAACATTAAATTTTGAAAATGGCTTTGTTATTTACTACAGTAATAAGACTGCAATCTATGGTGTAGTAACATCACTGAGAACTGTAGCACTATAGCTGTATAGCTTGAAGCTAGAGTTAACCATTTTGTGACTGGAATCAACTAATATTACATAACACAGTTAAAAGTCATTGAAGGAAACAGGCAGTGGCGTAACTAGGGGGGCGGTGGGGTCGGTCCGCCCCGGGCGGCACTGTTCAGGGGGCGGCAAAAAGTCCGAAATTCCCATCTAAAAAAACGCAATCTTGTTTTTTTTTTTTAAATTTTTTTTTTACAAATTTCGCAAACAGGGCGAAGTTTTTCTTTTTTTTTTTTTCGAAAAGTCCCATTTACCGCCCTTAATAAAGGCGGGGGGACAGAAAGCGTTTCGGCCACAGAAGAGTGACGTCTGGTTTCGGCTTTTTCTGCACCCCCTAGGCATACTTTGTGTTTTGCTTCCTAGGGAAAAAGGTTGCTTCCTTGCTGTGCTGTTGGAGATAATAGGTAGTAACTTCTAAATAGTCTATAAACTCATTTCTGCGTCCGACAGTCCGTCAATGTCAACAAGTTTTTCAAAAGATTCTGAAGGGCATGTGGCTAAAAGGTCAAGTAACAAAAAGCACTGATAAGAAAAGTATGGAGGTACCCCAAGCCCTGTTAAATTAACTCAAGTAACAGCTGTCATCTCTCTTATTAGAACCCGCCCATTGACACTGACTATTCCCGTGTCGACAGAAAAGCAAAGGCTTCCCAGGAAGCAATCCCTTGAAAGAGCGCCGACGAAGACGAATTCACCGAAGTCGTTTCATGGACAATGGTCAAAAGCTCTATTTTCACTGAAGCTTTTTCTCCGACTTTATTACCCGACCGGTCCCCCCGCTGGTGGTCTCAAATTGTGGTCATTCTTCATGACCACAAATTGGCCACAACGCTTCTTCCAAAGCGTCATTTTCTTGGTTCTCAGCGTTGTGTCTTCTCAAAACCAAAATTCGCATTTTGTCAACTCAGTCATGAATAATAATCGAAAAAAAAAATAGTTTTTTGTTCCTAATAATTATCTGCAAAATCATCTGAAAGTTCTTCAAATAAGTAAAAGACAGCCCCCTGAAATAATCAGATTGAGTATTTTTGAACAATAGGCAACCTGATCGACATTTAGTGTTTTTGTAGGGGCAAAAAATTCCTTCTTTTAATTGCTAAACGAATTAATGAAATTCGGATAGACTTGAACTTTCGTCATCAACTTTATAAGTAACTGCTGATTGTGAAGATGAGAGAGACATTGTTTTAAAATTTTATGTGCAGTAGAAATATTCGGCAACAGCGCAAGTAGTCAGTAAGTACAATATATACATTTCTTCTATCTTTGAAAAAATGTTATTTATATTTATGCTCATAAAAATAATAATGTTACTATCTGATAACTTTTTTTAATTGCAGTTCATTTAAAATTATTTTGATCTTGATGACCTTTTTCATGCTTTTGTGTTTATTGAGGGGTCTGATGAATTTCGGCGGAGCATCTTCCCTCTTTCAGACATCAAAGCCACTCTCATTAAATCATCATCATTAAAAATGCAATGAAATCAAAGCTCTTCCTATAAATGATAGGACGTATAAGTGGGGGTCATTGTAAAAGCCATTGTAAAAACAAAACAGCATTACATGGGTGTAATCTTTCAATTATAAAAATATGTTCTACTGTGCAGAAAAATTAATTAATTAATTAAGTTAAATAGTTTTCTTCCAACGAAATTTTTTAAACTAAAAAGTTGAGCAATTTGTCAGGGCATATCATACTAACAATTTGAAAAAATAAAAATATATCTTATTGCGCCGAGTACTATGTTTGTCGTATCAAAATATTTCAAATAGTGATGCAATTTTTAAGCTACATCAGAGAAAAATCAATAATTTATAATATTGTTATTCTACGCTAAATGGACAACATTCTATGAAGGGAAATTTTATTAGGGCAAAACTGTAGTGATAATTGTAATAATAATAATAATAAAATTGTTGCGTTTTTTTCCCTTTTTTCTGCTACTGCGTTGAATTATTTACGCAACAACTATAAATCGCTAAGTTTTATACGAAATGCTGTCGAGTCATGGGAGGGGGGGGGGGAGGCGTAAAGATGATGTAGTAGCTAATTAAGTTTTGAAAATGGTCAGAAAGTCGAATCCAGGTAATGCAGACTTTCCTTTGAGGAATAAGAAGGTGAAATGGTTGTGATATCTTGTCTAACGTTCACTGAATTTCGAGATGGGTGGAAGTTTTCCCATTTTCCTACTATTCAATGAACAAATGCGATGCGTAATACTACCCTTAAAGACCTTCAGAAAGACAGCTTTCCACTAAAAGATATTTTGCTCCGTTAAACATTGTATGAAGCAAACTTACCACGTGGATTGAAGTGGAAAGACGTACTTTCATCACCCAACAATCCCATGTGTTATCAAGTTTTTTTAATTTTATTTATTTATTTTATATTTCGAACTAAATTTTGTGCGTTCTGTTTAATTCAAAGATTAAGTTTCAATTTCTTTACTTTTGTCGTTTATATGTTAATGTTTGCAGCAAATGTTGTCAAACTATCACGGAGGCTTTCAACATAAAAAAGTGCCAAATTCCTTTTTGAAATTGTACGGAGTTCAAATCCAGGTGTTGCTTTGAGGAACAAAAAGGTAAAGTAGTTGTGACAAACTTTCATCGATTTGACAGATTGGAGCTCTCTTGGTTTTCCACTATTCAATATGTCAATTCAATGCAGAAACCCACCCTTAAAAAGATTTTAAGAAGTCAGCTTTAAGATGTTTCTCACCGGAGAACATAGAAAACGATATATAAATATTATTTGCAATGGGATGTCAATACTTAGTACTTTTTGTGCAACACCCAACAATACATGCGGCCATTATGTGATGTCTTCAAAAATATTCTCTTGAAATGTAGATGAAACTTTTAGGCATCCTCTTTTTATTGAAATGCGGAGTAAAATATTTCTTATACTTTCATGATTCATTAACAACTTTGAATAATCAACAAAACTTCTAGTAAACTATTCGAGAAACTTACGATTTAACTGCGGATATTGTGTATTCAAGGGAGTTCATAGGGGTCATGACGTGAATCTTCTAATGTCTCCAAATATAGGCTAAAATCACTGGCGTCACAGCAGTCTAAATATTGAGGGGGACGGCGCCAATTTTCGACTTGTATTCCTAATTTTGCCAAACAGTAGTTGAAACATTTTATTATTTCAGCAATAGTATTTCACATTTTTTCTATCGATACGAATTGGGTAAACTATTTACTTATTTTGTGAACTTAAGTTGCTACCAAAATTAGATGTGATCTAGAGAAATGAAATATGTTCAGGTTCAGAAAACATTAAAGTTAAAATATTTATTCAAAAAAAATAAAAAAGGTTTATTTTACTCTGGACGGAATCATTTTATGTGGATTATAATTAATGATGTATACGGATTTATTTCATTTCTTTTCTGCCTCAAAACATTTCTTTGGCTGTCTTTTTGATAGATTTTTTTTTTTTTTCGCAATGATTGCCGTAGCAACTTGATCGATGACATTTTGATGAACGAAACACATTTCAACGTGATTCAACCGCTTTTGTGCCATTGTTGAGCGCAAATACTACTTCAGCTTTCTTAATGCGCTGAAACTTCTTTCCGCCTCCCAATGGATGCTGGGGACACTATATAGCAGAAGTCGTACCAGAATTTCTACATTAGAGAATAATCGCTTCTATTTGTAGTAATGTGCTTTTATAACATCATGTACATAAGTCATGGCTTTAAACTCCTCTTTGAAAATCGCAAGTTGAACGTTTAATTCTGAAATATTGAATTCGGGGTAGTTTACTGCAAGTTCCAGATTCTCTTCATGAAGTAGCAACTTTTCTAGTTCAACTTGTCGTTAATGTACTTTTTGATCCAAAATGCTGTTTTTAGTCCGGCAATTGTCTCATCAAGTAAGTGAAAGAATTCAATGCGATAGTATTTTTCACATGAAGAAAAATCATGACCCACCTCTGGACCATCAAACTGCTTATTAGGATGTCTTTTTTTTTCCTTGGCAATTTTAGGGGTGCCAGTCCAAGTTCTATTTTGACACAATTATCAAAAATGGTGGAAAACACAGCGTCGTTTTGCATCTTTTCCAAGTAATTAACATATGTTTGAACTGATTTGAACAGTCCAGCTAACGTACTTTTCCTCCCTTGAAAGGATGTGTTCAGTTCTACCAGCAAATCAATGGTTTGTTTCCCCAAAACTAATCCCAGATAGTCGGAAACGTTTTCGAAAGCCGCTAAAAGACTGCTACCGCCATCATTAATGTCTTCAGCCAACTGACTCAAAGTGTCAATAATTAAAGAATATTTTTTCAGTATTTCTTCAATTTGAGAGCTTCGATATAAGCATCTTGTTCGGCACAGAGGTCTAATTTTGCAAGTATTTCCAACGATTTTTCTAAAAGGCTCTGAAACAAGCCGTTTGTTTTTGTTATAAGCAGAAACATTCCTATCTGATTGGCTTCTTCTAAAGAGCTTTTCGCAACTAACATGGAATTGCAATTGTCTTTCATTATTTTAAGTTAGTGCAATGGGGCCCACATTGAACAAAATCTGCTAAAGGTTGTTTTTCACTCATAAACAATCGATTGAACACCTTTAATGGCCATTCATATCGGCCGCTCCGTCATATGTTGGCCCCCAAAGATTTGCTATTGGAAGTTGAAGTCGAACAAGGGCATCACGTATAAGGGCAGCTATAGCTTCTCCCGTGACTGAGCGGGTTTCATAAAATCCTAGAATAGTTTCACACCTAAGTTAAAATAGGGTGACCATGTTTCTGAGCATCAATTTGGGGACGTGTCCAGAAATCCACAGGTAATTTAGAGTGTTTCGGATCCAAAAAAATGTTTCGGATACATCTTTGGGTACATAACAAACCAATACATATTTATTCCCTTCTATTATGAAAAATTACTCTCATTAATGTATCTCAAAGGGTATCTAAACATATTTCCTCCAAAATGAACACATATTTTCTTTAAGCATTGCCTGTTAGAAATTGTAATACTACTGCAACTATTTAAAAATTGCTATAATATTGTCTAAAATTTTATAAAATACTATCTAAAAGTTCTAATAAATTGCAAATTGGAAAGCAATTTGGAGAGAAAAAACAGAAAATTTTAAATTTGGTGATATTACGCGTCCCCAAGTAGTTAAAGTGTTTTGGGGGACAAGGCATTAAAAATATACAAATTTGAGGACTGTCCCCGAAATTCGAGAACTCTTGGTCCCCCTAGTTAAATTGAAGAAATCTATGGTGCTGGGGTATTTGTGAAATATAAAAAAAGAATTAGGGGGGTTCCCCACTTTTTTGCCTACGCGTAGGACCACTGGTATAAAGTGAAATATGTACTGAAGCACAGTATGGGTAAAAAAAGTGCATGTTTTCCAAACCTATCATAAAGTTTTCCCCCAATTTGTAGAAATAAGAGTTCGTAACATATTTTACATGCACTGAAGACATTTCGAAACGCGTATTTGCAATTTTTGTTGCACTACTTAATTACTCTTCCTGTTTAACAAGTTTATAAAACTGTCTTAAGTTGTTCCATATGGAAATATGGATGCGACGGAAACTTATTTTCTCGGATCCCCATTGGTCCCCTCACAGATGGACAATGACACAAGATTAAATTCCAGAATGCTCACATAAAAAATAAAGCAGTAGGACTTTTTTATTCAAAATCCAACCGTACATGGTCAGTTCATATTATTGTAAGTAAACTTAGGTGCACTCAGTGGTATAACCGAGGGGGGGGGGGCGCGTCCACTTACTTTTTATATTTTCTAAGAGGCCCCACTTGTTTTGAATTTTAACATAAGCGTACCCCCACTTTTTGATGCTCGAATATGTAAGCGCCTTCGCGCCTTTTTCCAGAACTACACAACTGGGTCCTTTTATTTCTAAATTTTCGTGTGAAAGGAGGAGATTGTCTCCTCTGCCAAACTATTGAGGGGGACTGTCCCCTCTGCCAAATTATTGGAGGGGACGCGTCCCCGAATCCCCATAGGTCGTGACGCCCGTTACTAAAATTGCATTTTTGGGACCAATATAAATGAATTTTCCGTGAAATGCATCGATAGGGAGTGGTGAAGTGCCTAAACACCTCTCTCTTCCCCAGCGTCACTAAATATAGTCTAGAATTGCGTGTTTTATATTTCAATTTCTAAAATTTTCCGGGGGAGAGCCCCCTCCCCCCCCCCCCCATTTTTTGCGTAAGTATCAGTTTCTAAATTTATATCGCTTTTCCGAATACCCTAACGCAATTATTCGAAAATAATGGCATATGGAAAAATTAGTCGAAAAACTTGACTGAATGTCTGAAAAAATGGATGTGTGCATATATATTAACTATTTGTATTCTCGCCAAACTCAGGCCCCCCCCCCCCCCCCCCGCCCTCCCATTTTTTGACTTCAGGACTGTTCTGCTGTCGGCGCGATTGAGGGGGCGGCATTCCCAGATTTCGCCCCGGGAGCCACTAAGTCTAGTTACGCCACTGGTATATTCTATTTCCATTTCACTTTGCCCCCTGTTCCACTACAGCACATTAATCTCAGAATTCTATAAGAATTGCAAAAAAAAAAGAAAAAGACAATCATATCTTACAAGGGTATTTGCTTTTCTTAGAATCTTTTACTACGCTAGGATTTTGGAAGGCAATCGGGGGGGGGGGGGGGTTATTGCCCCTCCCTAACTTTGAGAAATACAATGTATTTATGCACGTGTTTAAGCAATTTGCGTTTTTTTTACCGATAATATGCAACTCTTTGCCCCCCCCCCCCTCCCTGTAAAATTTTGAAATGAAGCTCCTGAGTCTTCATGTTTGATCAACACTGGATTTCATAATTTAAAATAACGTTACTTATTATGTGGTGTGATGTGAAGATATTCTGAAACTTGTGCGTTTTTAGCAGCATTCAGTTTTTAACAGTGTACAGAAAGGATTCCAATATTTTCAATACATAGTAATTCATCAAAAGAAGAAGAAAAAAAATTCTCAAGAGTTTTGAATTTTTAAAATTAATTACCAATTCCTCAACCGTGTAAGTAGGAATTAAGTGTAGAGCGTCCTCTTTTTTGCAGAAAGCATTTCAATTATTCGTTATTCAGATTACTAACCGTGTAAAATTACATCTGGATTAGAGAGAAATGAAGATTTTCAACTATAAAAAATATTACTCGAAATAAAATTCCGCCTGGTGACAATATACCGAAACGCCGTACCGGCCTCATTACCCACTTGCTAATTACGAAAAAAAAGTGAAATAAAAGAATTTTAGTCTTAACAAAACCTTTAAACAAATATTTTAATAATAATAATAAATAGTAAAAAAAGATTAAATGAAAAAAAATAAATGCCAAAATAAAATAATTTAATTAAATCAAAAACATATAGCGAAACAATAGTAATAAATCTGAAGCCCGCCTATCGTAGCGAAAGAGTGCGAGAAGGAGAAACACGTGGAATTCTGAAAGCAATGGCGGATTCAGCCACAGTTGTCACTGAAACGCATTCTGATTGGTCAAAAACACGTCACTTCCGCTGGAGGAGTACGAGGTCGAACGACGCCGGACGAGAATAGTGGCTGCCGACTTGTGTCGAGTTGCGCCGCGAGATAGCGAACTTTTTCTCCTCGATTTCGCTGCTCGATATCGTTTGGTAGCGAAGGACGAGAATCGCGCTCCTAGACGCTGTTTCTGTCACTCGCGATCAAGGAGCGATAGGTCGATCGACGAACGGAGCGATTTTCCCCTGCTGATCGATTCTCTCGTTGAAAGTGTTTCTCGGTGCAGTGGAACGATACAAGCGATCGAAGGAACGGCAGTCGATCCGGGGAGCCGGTTCTTCCCTCTCATTAGTAATTCGACCAATGGAAAACTGATCGGAATCTTACTTTCAACGTGGTTCTGTTTACCTTTGCGGAATTAACACTGTACTGCTGTACGAACACACATTTTAGCACAAGAATTTTACATGTGACAGCTCAAAAAATAATGTATAATAATACATTTGAGTACACAAGTATACACAAATAAGTATTCAAATGTAAAACTACACGTTATAAGGTAAATTGTATAAATATTGTAAATAAATTAATTTTTTTCATGTGAAATGAATGTTCTTTCATCGCAAAGTACTTTGAAAATTTCATTTGTATACAGAATGAATACTGTGACTAATAATGAGTACTGTATTCATTCTGTATACAAATGATGTAAATCTGATTAAAAACTCTTAAATTTTAATAACAACCTCATTGATGGAGCTGAATCAATGGAACTGAAAAAACTTTATCAATGGAACTTGAAAAATATATATCTATTAGTTTTTTCACTTGTGCTATTTTATGATAAATTGTCAATGGTTTTTAAAAAGATAAAGATGTCTTACGTGACCTTTGTTATTCAAATTTTCTTCATGCAATAAACTTAGGAAATAATTTTTTTTTAATGTATACTTTCATACTTTAAATAATAATGTAGGGGAAACAAGGATAAAATGGACCACTTTTGAAAATTTTGAGTGCTTACACTCAAAAGTAATGTTTTTAACCCTGAAAATATCCAAGCATATTACCTATATATTAGATTTTATAATATACTCAATCAAAATTAATTATTGTGCATATTTTTTAAATAGAAAGTGAGAAAGTGGACTATTTCACCCCGAACCCGGGGTAAAATGGTCCATGGTATTATGGACCACAGGTAATATTTTTTTTAAATAAATTAATGTAGTACATTCTTTAACAATACAAAACATAAAGGAATATTATATTGGTTTATGCGTATAAAACATAAATTTAACGCACATTGAAATTTGCAAATGATATGACAAAAAATTTTTGTGTCACTGACAGTCTGCTGTTTTTTTTTTTTTTTTTTGTGGCACCGTTGGAATTTGGAAGATAATTTCTTCTTCCTTAGAAGATTATGTTTATGCGTATAGTTTCAAGCAAATCTAATGGCTGATTTATTACCACTTTCTAGTTCCATTCATTTGGGGGCCGCGGTAGCCTAGTGGTTAGCACGTCGGACTTCCACTTGGAAGGTCGCGCGTTCAATACCCACTGAAGACCACCATGTATACTTGGGGATATGTGCATGTAAAATCCGTAGACCCCACTACCTCTCCCCGTGCGTTAGCAATCCTAAGGCCTCGGCTAACAGGTAGGGGTCTGGTGGAGAAAAGTTCCATTCATTTAGAAATTTTGTATATAACGTAAAAGGGTTGCGTGTGGAATGTTTGACTAAATGTTGCAGGCTGAATGAATAGAGTTTTTATCATTCTGAGCATTTTTTACTGCCTTCTCCATAACTTCATGTGGCACAGATATACATGATGAAATAATGAAAAATATATTCTTTGTAATAACTTAAATGATGATGCAATGAAAATATATTCTTTGTAATAATTATGATATAAGTTATATCATTTGAAAATGTTTGTTTACTTTAAGTACATGATCTGTGAAATTATTGTATTGCCAGTGTACCTTTTAACATTTTATCTCAATTTATATATAATATCTGTAGCTTAGCTATAAACAAAAAGATATATAATTTTTTATAGAAATATTGAGTTATAGCAAGTTGTAATTGAATATTTGTAAAATTGCAAATATTCAAAATCAACTGAATGAATTCTAAATCAGAAGAAACCTGGATTAAAACTAAAGGAATGTTTGCACTTCTTTTAGGTGTAATTAGGATTAATTTTGAAATTTGAAAGTATAATACACTTAAAACATTTTCAAATGCATATTGCAGGAATCATTGATTAATTTACTCATTAAAAATAAATAGCTTATCAATTTTCAATTACACACATGATATCAACTAGAAAAAGTACATGGAATACAGAAATGGGGTAAAATAGACCACGGTCCATTTTACCCTATGTGCAAGTCTAACAAAAATTGTCCAAAAAAAGTTACATTGAATATAATAATACATGATCTTATCTTTTTATTGTGCGGCATAATATATTTCAAATTATAACTCTTAAATGAGGAAAATAATATATGTTTTGATAATAATATTTACTTTTGCTAAGCACAAATTCACTTTCTAGAACAATGCGGCTAAATTGTAACCTAGATACACAGTCGCAAAGTAATTATCACTATTTTAATGCTACCATCTATGTACCAAATATGAAACATTAGAAGAAAGTAATAATATAGATAATAGGTGTTGGGGGGGGGGGGTCCATTTTACCCGTCTCCCATATTTCCTCCTGATTGATTTTACAAAATATGTTCTTTTCTCGCAAAGGGATTTCAAAACAAATGAACTATTTCACTAAAGTTTGATAATAAATATACAGTATAATATCGATACAACGAAATCTCTGTTGCAACGAAGCAAATTTTTAGACCCGTTTTGAACTCTAAAACGGGATAATGTATATTCCATTACAACGATTATTTCATTCAATGAAGTAGTTTCACGGTTTGCTGTAACGAGATTTTACTGTACTTTATGTTAAAATACATAAAATATAATACTGAAGTCAACGGCGGTTTTATTAAAAATTAGTAGATTTTGAACAGTTAAAATATTATTGTAGTAATTGCGAAAGAATACATTAGAATATAGTTTTAATAAATACAAATAATTTGGAAAAAAAACTACTTTTTTAAAATATTGTTTTTAGGTTTGACTGAACAATTTAAAGCTATAAAATTGTATTTTATACTTAACATTTGCTCCCAAAAGCTGGAAATGTTTAATCTTGATGAAGAATATGCCTTTTATTCTGTTATTATTAACAAAGTGGACTTTGTTTAGGTCAGGGTGTATAAAAATCATGATTTTTTTAAAAAAATAAAAAAAATCGGATTTTTTTGATTTTAATCATGATTTTTTTATAATTCCAATTCTATGGAATATAATCAATTTTGTGTACCATAGATTTAAAGTTGTATTGTATTACTATTGTTACTTATGGTATACATTGGAAATAAACATTACTAACCATTATCAACAAAATATTTCTTAATAATTTAAAAGCAAAAGGTGAAATAAGAAATAAACAATAACAAAATGATTTCAAACTACAAATCAAGAAAGAAATTGTTTATCAAACAATATGTGATAATTATTAATTCTACATCTACAATATCAAATTATTTAAACAATCATTTAATTAGTTTTATTTAAAGATTTAAACATAAGGACTAATTTAGCTGCCTTTTCTACACCCAATTGATTCCGTAGTTTAGTATGTACAAGTCCAAAAGTGGAAAACATCCTCTCTATCCCTGCAGTTGTTCCTTTTGCAGTACATAACAACTGTATTGCATCAAACTCTTTTTGACCTACACAGTTCTTTAGAAGCGCAATTGATTTCCACCATTCCAAGATGTTTAAAGATTCTAGAGATTCTTTATCAAACAAAGTTCCATTAAACGGAGGAGAGCGTACAATGAATTTTAGCAAAATACTTAATAAGGAGGTTTCTCCATACTTTTCTTTAACAAAGTTTACAGCTTGATCTTTTTCATTTAGTGTTAAACATTGTACTTCAGAATTAGGATCCAAGAGGTAAGCTAGGAAATGAGCTGGTGTTAACGCTTGTTCATATCGTTTAGTAAAAAATTTTTTGCAGCAATTATTATTAGAATCTTTCAGAGTTTCTTTTAAATTTTTCCAGATGTTGACAACATTTGATAAACTACAATTATCTTTTTGCATTTTATCTAATGCCACAGAAATGGGTTTTAACATTAAAAGCATATCTTCTGCATTTCTTTTAATTGCCATATTCATGACTTTTGACCTGATATTGGTGTCGATATCATCCCTATTATCCTCACAAACTTGCATGAAAGTTGACCAATTCTTGATGTAGCTTTCTAATGAATCACACATAGAATTCCAGCGCACTTCAGTTGGCCGAATTAATCCAGTACCTTTAAGCTCATTGTATTTAGCTCTAATTATTTGATGATTTCGGAAATATGTTATAACTTGTAAAACATGTTCTGTTACATTAGGCATGGAATCTTGCAAATCTTTTGCCAAAAGATTGAGCAAATGAGCTGAACAGCCATATGATATTATATCAAATTTTGCATTTAATTCGTCCCTCATTTTTGCCATATTTGAAGCATTATCAGTAACAAAGCTACGTACACGGCATTTAAATTTTTTTTTCTACATTTATTATTGTTTGTGTAACAGCAGCAGCTAAATTTTGGCTAGTATGTGATGTTAAGGATGTGTCGATTGTGTCTACTAAATAAGTATTACCTTCCATAGTAGTAACACATGCACAAAGTAATGGTTGATTGTGTATATTAGACCAACCATCCACTGACATACATACCGTTTGTTCAGATAATTCACCAGTAATCTTTTCTATCTCATGTTCATGAACAGCATTTAAGAGACGATTGCCTAAATCAATTTTACTCGGGGGTTTATACCCAGGTCTTAGCATTTGTATTAGCTTAAGAAAATGTGGATTTTCAACAGAACGAAAAGGTATGTTGGAGGAAAAAAAGAATTTGGCTACTTGTAAATCTAGTGTATCTTTGAGATTGGTTGGTGTTTTCACAATAAATGGGCTAATATCTGTAGTCTTGAATTTCTTTATCTTTATGTCAGTATCAGTAGCAGTCAAATCTTCATCACACTGAATACGCTTATTACAAGGATCTGGCAGATTTTGGCTTTCAATTTGAGCTTTATTATCTGTTCCTCTGTTGTAAGTAGCAGTAACATCTGTGTAAGAAAGGAAAAGGAGCCATAAGTGTAATTCTATTTATTTTTTATTTTAATGTAAAAAAAGAACTTAAAATATTATGATATGAATTAAAAAATAACAGTATAATAATAATAAAAAAATTATTACCTAAAGCATCTTTTTCTTGTTCACAATCTTTCTTCTTTTCAACTTCATTTTTTGCTACACACACTTCATGATGCATTATCATTCTTGATACCAATCCTTGCATTTCTTTTTGGCATAATTTACATATTGCTTTAGATCCTTTCTTTCCTAACTCAATTTTTTCATTGTAATAGACCCAAATGGGATCTTTTTTCCTTCCAGCAGACATTTCAAATTGTAATTAAAGCTAATAATAAGTAAAAATGACTATCCCAGCTACCCTAAGTATGCTAACAAACACTAATTCACAACTCAAAGAATGATAATGGTGCAAAACAAAAATAAAGTTCAAAATTAGCACTACAACTTCTACCAAAAAATATACACTTATACTTCAACTAACAATATGTACTACAACTTCCACTCCTGGTGCTGCTGTTGTTGTTTTTGTTTTGTAATGTTCCATGCTGCTATCATAGCTGTAATCATATGTAAACTGTTTTTAAAAGCAAATGAGTCACATTGAAAGTAGAAATGTTGAATTATATGAGTGAGATCTGAGAAATATATAGAACAGTCTACTTACTTGTTTATGTTTGAAACTTAGAAAAATATACAAAAAATGTTCAAGACTATACACAAAATTGATTTTTTTTGATTAAAATCAGTGATTTTTTAAAAAAAATCATTTGATTTAAATCATGATTTTAATCAATGATTTTAATCATTTGATTAAAATCATTTACACCCTGGTTTAGGTAGATTGATTTATAGTAAATATTGTGTAACAAAGAAATGTGAAAAGCTTAGAATATATCCTGAATCTTAAGATAGCATTAGTTATTGGGGTTTTTGAAAATAAAAATATATTCCAGGCAAATGCACTAAATCTCAATAGATCTTTTGAAAATAGCTATGTTAAAACATCCATAAAATCAAAATATTGACTGTTATAACATTTAAAATATCTTCATATAACTATTTTGAGCTAAAAGTTCACTAAGCAATAGCATTTCTTTAATTTGAATTAAATAATTAGTAAAATTATGCCAATTCTAACATTAAAACCTATCATTTCTATTCTACTTGTAGCTGAAATTCTCAGTTTTATTGCATTCAAAACAATACAGAAAATACATCAATTTTAGATAGTTTTAGACTCTTAACAAACAGAATTAAATCACACATCACAGATTAATGTGTGTAATTGGTGTTTGACTTGATTAATACAGCTAACTTGACAAGTACTTTCTATTATAACGATTTTCTAGAAATTTTAATATTTGACTTCGGCCTAGAATAAATTACCGGATAGTCAGTTTCTTTTAGGAAGGAATGGCCGAAATAAAAGTAATGCAAATGTATCCAATTTATTTTAATAAAAATAAATATGATTCATTGATCTGATTTATGAATAATAAAATTTTTAATCGGGGGGGGGGAGCATTTTAATTAAAACTCTACTATGCTTTTAAATAGATATTTTTAAAATTCATATGTATAGCATAATTGCATTTAACAAATTAATGCAATTTTTTCAATGCAAAATTTGATTAACAATTACTAGCGACGTAATTTCTAATATTTATCTCAATATTTTAAGTAATTAGAGGAAGAGGGAAGTGGGAGGGGGCAGAGGGATGTTAGAATGTTGTGTTTTCAAACACGAATTCTCTTCATAAGCTTCACTTCAGTCAAATTAACGCCGATTTCATGTCTGGTCGCCGCGATCGCTCTATGATCGTCAGCTCCAGACCACACGATCAGCGAACGCGAGTGCGATGGCGATCTACTGTCGTTCAAAGAGCGCCAGAAACACTTTTGATCGACAGGTAGACGAAAACGTCACAGGATGACGTCGGGATCTACAAACCACGCCTATCGCCCGCGATCGTGAGTGGCAGAAACAGCGTCCTAGTGTAGGAATGAGTGAGTCGGGAACTGGGTTCGAACTGACGCCCTCTCGTATCACAATCCAACGCTCTAACCGCTGCGCCACATCTGTTGCCAGCGGAAGTTATACTATATGTTATCTGTTTACGGATGTGGATTATCTTCTATTAGTTGCATTAGGAAGCAATGAAGGTGTATAAAAAGTTGTGATAGTTGTTGAAAATGAAGTAGTTTTTATTATTCAGCAACATTCAACAAAGATCTAATGGCTAAACATCACAGAGCAACATTCGTCCAATATTGGTTTACCAGAATGTAGCCAATTTTGCACCAATATTGCTTTCCATTATGAGAGCAATATTGTTGGAGCAGTATTAACCCAATATTGGACCAATCTTGCCTTCCATTATGAGAGCAATATTGTTGGAGCAGTATTAAACCAATATTGGACCAATCTTGGTTTTCAGGCTATATGCAATATTGCGCATGTAGCATTTAGCCAATATTGGCTGAACATTGGGAAAATCGCTCCAATATTGCCCAAAATAGAGCCAACACAAACAATCTTGCGCCAATATTAAGCCAACATTCAATGCTGCTGGGGTAATTTGCTTTACATTTCCCCAAATAGCGCTTATATTAAGATTTTTTGAACTTTATCGGGTAGTAGGCTAAAAAAAAGAAAAGAAGAGGAATCAGAAGCTGGGGCCTTATTTTAAATCATATCTTGGATGCAGCCTTACAAATATTTAAACTTTAAAAGCCCCCGGGCCGTAACTATTTGTTTTTGCCGAAGTGCGTTTTAGCATTAGCATTTATTCCTACTCTATTAAAGCGTTATTTTAAAAAGAAATGTATGTGCAAAACATGAAAATTGCTTTCTTTCAAAAAAAAAAAAAAAAAAAGACACCGTAGGGCGAGTTTGGATCTCTGTAAAACAAATATTAAAATAAAATAATATTAACATTGAAAAATTTAAAAAATGCCAACAGCACGTGGTGGTCACCCTCCCAAGTACTGACCACGCCCGATGATGCTTAACTTCGGTGATCGGACGAGAATCGGGGCTTTCATCATGGTATGACCGTTGACAATACGCTAGTGCTTAGGTTTTATTATATGCTTGCAATAAGTAATAAAATTACTATGTTTTTCCGTGTCAAAGCTGGGAATGACCTATTCGCTGGAAAAAGTTATGTGCTTCTGCCAAAATATTTCCCAACCACTCCGTTATGCAAAAAAGATAATATCCCTTACACTGGGCTTACAGAAAACAGCGCGTCTTGCGTCTATTGTATTCTCTGTGATTTGTATAGAGTTTTTTTTTTCTCTGTAAAATGATATATTTTCCAGCTTTCGCATATTTCGTTATTTTCCACAGTTGAACATCGGTAGTAATCCATCGAATTTTTACAAGAATACAAAATTCTGACAATGAAAACTGCAATTATTTTTCCTTCCGACTGCGCTGCCATCTATTGCGAAAGTAGAAATCAAAAGCAATTTAACGATATGAAAAGAAAATCGGAGAGACCGTTCGGCGGTAAGTTGCCTATGCCGAAGGTTGGTCAAGCTCAAGGCTTGTTGGACAGATGTGTCCTGTGTCCCTTTTTGTCATGTCTGTCACTGCATGCTTTTATATAATAACTTAAAATATTTATTTATTAGAATGAAATTTTTCTACCAATTTTAAAATATGCATCAAGATAAATAAGCACACCAGAATTAATTAAGTTATTTTAATATTTAGTACTGGAACTTAAACAAAAAACATGTGACAGACATGACGAAAGACATGTGGAATTAACACTTTATTCATTTATTTATTTTATTTCTTAATTTAAATAATTGATTAAATTATTTCTTCCAATATCGGTAGCGAGATTTGAAGCCTTCTTTACTGTTTTATTTATTTATTTAAATTTACATATTACAGTAGAACTTGGATAATTCGAAGCTGAAGGGACCACAGCTAAACTTCGAATTATCCAAAACTTCGAATCACACTAGTCTAGTTTCTGTAGCCAAATTTAAGGCCCATGAATGCCGATAATGTTTATTCCCTCAAAAATAACGTCAATAATCATTTCTGGAAAATGTCAAGGCACGTATATGATATAATTAAACATTGTATTTATCAACAAAATAAAATGTATTTTGTACATAATATAAAAGATAAAACTACTGCATATACATACGAAAACAGAAACACATAAGTAGAGGATTACTTTTGCAAAATACTCTTTGGTTAAGGGGAATCGCAACAGGCCTCCGGCAATCTTCGTCTCCCATGTTATCTCTACGGAGCGGGTTTTCCACATCTCCTGAGTTTATTTTTTGGAGTATCTTCATGCAGATTTTTGCATATGAAGCACCAAGAAAAGCTTTTTATCTTTGTCTTTCGAATTTTGAAGTAAGGAGTAAAACTTTTTCAGAAATGAGAAAAATACTTGCGTTGCTAACTTTAAAACGCTCTCAAATACGTCTTAATTAAAATATTTAAAAAAAATGAAAGTAATAGACGAAATTTACTGTTTAGCGTCTGAATCCACAAACAGGAGTTCATTTCGTCCATTATTTCAGCTGGAATCTTTAAAACAAAAACAGTAGATTTATCGCAAAAAAATGGAGAATTTATTCACTGCTTTGCAGCGCCCTCTGGAAAAACAGGGAATTTCTGACGAAAAAAGGTAAGAGTTTCAGAATGAGGCATCAATCAACTGTCATCCTTCAGGCAAAAAATGATTAACGGTTGATTTACTAGAGTTTACTGTTTGAGCGGGAGTTTCCCTGCGGTTTTCAGACAAGGGACAAGACGGTTTTATTTTGCTTCCTTCTTGGCCTTTTTTGCGAAAGGATATAGAATTGAAATTTCCGTTTTCCGTAACATATTTTAACCCATAGCGAGGGCGGATCTAGAAAATCTTCAAGGGGGGGGGGGGGCGATTTTGGAAATCTCGGGGTTCAATGTAAGGATGGATGGAGGAGATTCTTCATTCCTTTTCAATATTCCTTCCCACCCCCCTTTTTTTCAAACAGCATGAACAACAAAAAAGAAATTGCTAGTTTAGTAATATTTAAAATTTTACTAACACATTTTTTCAATGCAAATAATTTTATTCAAAGCCCTTATAAAAGGAACACAAGCTGCAGTTTTTTTGCTTTCGGAAATATGTCTATAATTTTTTCAACGTCCAATGTAATATCTTTATGGATATGCAATAGCGCTAATCCAGTGAATCATCACTCATTCTGCTTCTTAGCCAAGTTTGAACTAAGTTAGGATTTCCTTCAAGCTTTCTCAAGAAAAATGTAGGCTTGTAAATACATTTTTTAAATTTGATTTGATATGCCTAAATTACAAAATAATAGCAATTATTAGTAATATATTTTCTAAAATGTTTAAAATGTAATACTAAATATGTACTAAAAAACCATCAACGTGTATATGCAATTTATATAAACATCTGTAATTATGAATGTTCAATGAAATGTTTCAGACTCCAGGTTTTAGCGTAAATGCTGCAGGAATTTACACCACGTGCTAAGGGTTGGCTAGCTGTCACCAGTTGATAGGTAGAAGAAAAGAGCAGGGAATCTCTTTCCCATTACTCCCAGGATTAGCAACTCAGCAATACTAAGAGAGGACAAAGGGATAGGGGGAAAGCATAGAGCTTGAAACTGGGCTATTAGGCTGGGATTCCAAGAACATAAAAAAATGGCTGGTCCCGGGGCACAAAGAGTAAAAACTCACTTAGGAATGTCGATGCAGTATCCACTTGAATCAGCCCAAGGGGGGGGGGGGGCGATCGCCCCATCGCCCCCCCCCCCCTTAGATCCGCCGTTGACCCATAGTTTTTTAATGTCTTAGTTATTGGAATTTGTTCTATGTAATGGCAGAACCAAGATATAAAAGTAGAAGCTTTAAAATTTTACTTTGTTTAAATAAAATAGGTTTTTAAGCATTCCATTTAGAAAGAGCCCTACAAAAATATAAAAAAATATTTTAACGCATTTTTGATATAATATGAGAAATATAAATACAATAAATGAGTAAAAAAAATAACGGATGGAAGAAAACGCGATTTAAAGTTCTTATAATTTTAAACTTAATCATACTTTTTAAATGCTTTGTATAAAACATTTTTAACAACAATAATTTTCAAAAAGAGAAATGGTGTGTTTTAAGAGGATACGACAATTTTTAAGAGATACAACAATACTGTAATTTGACTAGTTGGTTGGAAAAACGAAATATTCGAAACCCGAATATTAGTTACTACTAAAAATATTTACAAAAAAAGGGGGGGGGGGGAATTGTACCTGACTGATTCTATGTTACAAGCTCATTGATAATACACAAAGTTTAAAAATAACTGTTATGACATTTTAATTTATGGAATTGTTTAACGTTCAAAGTGGAATATTCATCTGTTTTTCGCTTGACAAGTGAGTTTTATTTATTCATACTCATTTTTATTTATTTGAAGCAAAGTAAGGCCGGGAACACACTTGGCGTTTTTATCCGATCGGACTTTTTACTGTCGCCGTCGTATCAGTAGTGGCGTAGCTAAAAAAAGGTCTATAATAATCAGTATAACTTGATAATAAATACGAATCAATATACCTAACCCTACCTGAAAATATATATATATATATCTTCCAAAACCACTTTAAAAGCAAAACGCAAGGTACTTACATAATAATAATGGCCACAAATACAATAATTTCAAATGATGCATTTTTACCAAACAATTCGAAAATACAATGAAAAAAAAAAACAAATGTAGTCAAATTGATGTGGCACATTTGAGTTAGACGTCCCTCTATCTATTAAAGAAAAAGTCATCAAAATCGGTTCATTTAATGAAAAGTTATGGATGAAAAACCAAAAAAATGACCCTTTTTCTGCCCATAACTTCTTTTCTAATTATCGAATATGGTCAAACGAAGGTACGGGACCTATGGGAAACCACCTTCGATCGATTTAAAAAAAATCATGAAAATCGGTTGATCCGGTGATAAGTTATGAGTGGACAAACAAACAAAAAAAAAAAAACGACATACATACATACATACAATATTAATGTATAACCTCCTTCCTTTGTGAAGTCGGTTAATAAACCATTTTTATCTAAAGTTATTGAGACTACAATTTTTTTTCTGCTATTTTTCAGTAAATTTAGCTATTTTGAGATTTTTTTTTAGCATGCAAGTCTTAGGTCTTAGTAAAGGCGGTCACCCCATTAACTTATAGCCAATCCCTGCTAAAAAGCTAAAAGCCCTCTAAAAGGCTACGGAGCAAACGTTGTTACCCCTAAAAATCCACAAATCCTCTGAAAACCTCCCCCCCCCCCCCGTAAAAATTTCAATGGCAGAGTCTGCCCCATGCTTCCCTCCCCCTCCCCCCGAGCGATGGCGGCATCACCGTAAAAAGCTACGGATACAAAACGATGCCCCCTAAAAATCCGCCATCTCCTGAAATTTCAATGGCCATAGTCACCTCGAGACCCCCCCCCCCCCCCGATTGGCATATGATGCCTCATAACATACAGTAAAATAGGTTCCGTTATTTTTCTTCTATGGTTTTGACAGAGAAAACCTTCGCCCAGCAGCAATATATTGGGATGGGACGAAAAAACTCTATTTTTGTTTTCCAAGTCCAAATCATGACCCACTCTATACTATACATTAAGTTTCTCATTATTTTGAACCATTATCAGTCCACTGAGTTCACTACACCTCAAGATCTTCTCTTGCAGAGACGCTCTCAACGGCTTGTGGCCCCCTTGTATGTACCAAATCTTGTCGTGGCCTCGAGTTTATGCATATACTAGTAAACCCGGCGGTCATACGAAATGACCGCTGTTCTAGATATTATAAATTGTAATTAAAATGATTTGTGCAAAGGTGTCTGCTAATTCAAACTGAATTACCCAGGTCAGACGCCCCTTCACTTATTGCCCTCCACTACTATATACGTATAATCAAATTGTTTGTGAAAATTATACATTTACCATCGAAAGAACTTTTAGAAAAGAAAATTTTATTATGCTTTTCAAAACAAAAGTTTTAACGAAACTGGAAAAAAGAGCACTGCCACTCCAATAAGAAAAATTTAAGCGCAGACGATTAATAAATAAATTAAAAAGAACGAAAGGATTAAATTAAATTCGCGTATACATTAATTTTTAGCGGAGATTGAAAATACAGCGAAGCCTCACTCAATATGCTAGATGAACGTTTTGATTATTATTAATATATTTGTTACATTTGTTAGAATAACAATGGCATTGATTTGCTTTATCACACGGCAACTGTAATTATATGGTTGGAAACGACGGCAACAATGCAAAAATAAAATAAAACGGATAAAAAAAAAATCATTGAAAAATTTTTAAAAAATAATTTAAAAAAAAAAACTAATTGAGTCACAACTTTCATTTTTACAGCGATGAGTTTCTCGGGTCGTAAACATTCACCGTGCCGAATGTGGTCTCGATCGGTAAAACGGCCTGGGATCCTATAGCGGACAGACAGACAAACAGAATAAGCCGCTTATATATAAGACTAATAAGCCCGGCGGTCATATGAAATGACCGCTGTTCTAGGTATTATAAATTGTAATTAAAATGATTTGTGCAAAGGTGTCTGATAATTCAAACTGAATTACGCAGGTCAGGCGGCGAGGAAGCCCCTTTGCTTACTGCCCCACACTACTATATATTTATTTACTATACAATCAAATTGTTTGTGAAAAATATATATTTATCGTCGAAAAAACTTATTGAAAATTTTATCATGCTCTTCAAAACAAAAGTTTTAACGATACTGCGAAAAAAAGCGCTGCCACTCTAATAAAAAAATTATAAAAAGCGCAGACAATAGATAACTCAATTAAAAAGGAAGAAGGGATTAAATTAAATTCGCGCAGGCATTAATTTTTAACGGAAATTGCAAATACTGCGAAGCCTCACTCAATATGCTAGAGAAACGTTTTAATTATTATTAGTATATTTGTTACATTTTTACAACAATGGCAACTGCGTTGATTTGTTTGTTCACACGGCGACTGTAATTATACGGTTGGAAACGACGGCAACAATGCAAAAATAAAATAAAACGGCTCAAGAAAATCATTGAAACATTTTTAAAAATTAATTTTAAAAAAAGTAATTAAGTCACAACTTTTATTTTTGCGGCGATGAGTTTCTCGGGTCGTAAACATTAACCGTGCGGTAAAACGGCCTGGAATTCTATAGCGGACAGACAGACGACAGACAATAAGCCGCTTACATATAAGAAGATAAATTAATTAATTTATTTGTGTTTAAGTTAGTTTGTGTGGTCCCGGGTCCCGAGTTCCCACTTGTATGTGCACATAAAAAAGAATAAAAAATATTCGAAAGATAAAACGGTCTTACGGTCTAACTATAAAACTAATAATGATTGGGGGGAGAGATTAAAAATTGCAAAACATTTGAATTCTAAGAATCTGAGGGATAATAATAATAAAATTAATAATTATAAAAATACACAGAGGGAAGTAGATGAGAGGAATGGAGTAGACAAGCTTTTCCAAAACGTGAAAAGCTTTTTGAATATAAATTTCGGAAGGAAAAAGAAAGTAGGTACTGTTGCGTACTTTTATAAAAGTACGCAACAGTTCATTCAAGTATACTTGAATGAAAACAAATACGCGCGCGAAATTCTGGTATTACACTCAATGTAATACTCAACTTTATAAACTTTTATTTTTTATTATGATTTAATTACTATTGATTTAATAACTACCTAAGTATTCAGCTGAAATGTGGTATAATCGAGTACAGTAAACATACTCTTATTTCCAGGGAAAAATACAAAATGTCATATGTAGACTTGTAATAGATTTGGTCAAAATAATATGCAATATTTTGCCATTGTGTGAAATATTTTATCAGCAGGAAATGATTGTACCATGGTCTCCTTTCCGAAACTCGTGGGTCTCCGATTTTACTATTTTCTCCTGCGGCCCCTCAGATTTGTTCTGTGGCCCCCAAGGTGGCCATATCGCTCATGTTGTAAAACCCTGCTCTAGCATTTTCCAAGCACTACGATCTACTGCAGTAATGAAAAAAAAAAAGAAAAGTATGGAGAGGCTTGCGTTAGAATCAAAAGACTTTTAATAGAATAATAGTTAGACGCCCTGCCCTATTCGCATTATATGCCATTCACCCCCCCCCCCCCCCCCTCCGGCAATTTATGAAATGACGAGTCGAACCACAGACCTAACGCTTTTGATTCTCGAAGAACTTCTGCACAATTCCTAACTTAGTCAGCTTAGATTAATTTGGGATACGTAATGCCACCAAGAAAACAGTTCAATAATACTGAATGAAGAGGTTCCAATTGCTGGCATTTCTCTCTTTTTTAAATAATTGTTTCGCATATTTTTAAGATTTGTGATAAAAGGGTATTTGTGTCGTTCTATCATAAAACTAATTCAATGGCACAAAATTCATCTCATTCCCTAACTTTAATAATAATTTAAAAACTTAATTATTTTATCATTACGACAATCACAGCCAAATGTGTAAAAATGTATGGGCCGCGGAAATTCCTTTCAAAATGATTTTTAAAGAAATGAGAGATTCAGAATATTGAAATAAAAAGTCTCACCAGCAGTTTTTTTTAAGGTAAAAAAGCAAAAGCATATAAAAAATAAAACAAATTGAAAAATAATTCACAATAATAATTTTAAAGTACCACTGCAAAATAAAACCTCAGTTCGAAAGGTTAAAATTTTTGCTGGGCACCAGAAGTTTGTATTTCAAACATATAAAAATATAGGGCTGAAATTAAAAAAAAAACATAGTAGAAATTCAGAGCAATCAAATGTTTTTCGAAAATAAAAAATGAGGAAGGGACTGTTGTTACATACAGCATTTTGATTACAGGGATGGTTGTCAAGTTGGTTTGAGGAAGAGCCAGAACTCCCCCCACCGCCCTCCACACACACACTGTACGCGATCCTTTTTTTTCTTTTCACGGTCAGAGTCGGTGTGTTTGTGTGGACAATAATTTCAGCCGTTTTTTAACGTCACCAAAGATATCCTAATATACGTTTTATGTCTTGAATGTCCAAAAATTAAACGTTGAATCCCCCACCTCTCTCTCTCTAACATCATCAATGGACGTTCACAATTGGGAATTTTTGAACCGAATTTAGAAAAAAATTCTGCGGAAGACTACATGAATCCATCTGTTTTTGGTGTCACCAAGGAAAGTCTAATATGCGTTTTTAAAATTTCAATTTCAAAAAATTTCTGGGGGGATCTCCTTCCCCCAAAGCCTTTTCCGTCCCCTCAAATCCTTGAAAATCATCAAAATTGTAGTTTTAGAACTTCATATTAGAAAATTCTTAACTGTCTTTTAACATCACCAGAGATTGCCTTACGTGAGTTTTATGACTTGAATTTCAAAACATTCATGAAAAATAGCCTTGAATCCCTCCTTGGTCTAACAGTATCAATGGATGTCATTGCGAATTTCCGGGAAGGAGCCCTGAACTCTGCAAATTTTTTATTCGATGTCACCAAAGAGAGACCACCCCTAGCCGTCCCCCTAACGGCATCAATGATAGTATAAAATTGCGTTTTTCGAATTAATTTTCTAAATTTTTCGGGGTAAATTCCCAGGACTCCCCTCTATTTGTGCTATAATATTATACTTATGATAAAGTGGAAATTGATAATTTGTGAATTCTCTTTTTTCCGCATATATAACGCAATCGTCCCGAATTGTTTGCTCATATTCTAACAATGAGCCCTTTCTATACCAGAAGCTGGACTCGCTCATATTACATGTATACGTATATATATATATATCAATATTAAAACGATAAATTATTTATAATAACTATATATGCGATATATAGGGGCCGTTCATAAATGATGTTACGCTTTTTCCCCATATATTTGACCTCCCTCCCCCACCCCTTTGTCATAATATGTCACACTTCAGCTGACTCCCCTCCCCCCCTTTGTCACGCTATGTTGGATAATGCAGAATGTCACACTTCTTCTTACCTCCTTCCCTTGTCACACTTTGTCCCAAGTTCACAAACCTCCCTCCCCCCTCGAAGCGTGACATCATTTATGAATGATCCCATCAGGCTTCGAAATTAGGATGTAAAAGTTAGTCGTCATTGGCACTTAGCTGTTTTGTTTTAGTTGCCAAAAATGTTCTGTTAGGCGACATTTTAAAATAATTCAAATTTCTTGAACAGAGATAACAACTTATTACTATGAAGACAGTTGTGCAGCTGTTAAAAATATTTCAAAACATCACAACCTTACGGAGAAAATTATTGATAAATAAGGGGAAAATGTTCAAAAATCAATTCCTATGAGTAACTTTTGAGAAGGTGGTAATTTTGCGTAAATTTATGAATCAATATAAACTTCTATTTTGTTCAGTGCCTGATAATATAAATTATGAGTCAATTGTCTTAACTATTTTTTCAAGTGTCATTTACGATGTAGTGTAGTACAAAAGTTCATTTGTAAGTAAAAAATCACGATTCAAACATTTGAAGGTCAAGAAGTTACGATAGTCTTCATAGGTATCGTAAAAACTCAAAATAAAGAAGATTAGATGAAATATGCATATAAAAATTTAATTGTACAAAGTTATACTAAAGTTTTTAAAAATAAACAAGTATAAAATGTCGACTTGGTGAAAAATTGTGGTTACCAAACTAAAATTTTTATGAAAGGTTAGTCGTAAAACGTGACGACTAGATGGGAAATCGTGGTCGTCAAACGGGAATTTTTAGTTGAAAAATACGACTAACGACCGCTAATTTCGAACTCTGGATCCGATACATGCTCATATATCATATACATATGTATACGTTTATAAAAACAATAAAGGGGCCACCAAACTCATAGTCCCCCTTGATTTTTGACGGCCAACGTTTAGAGCAGATATATCATAGCAATTTTGTTATTCAGTATACTTGCTCTTTGCGTCTAATCTGAAATTAAGATTTTTGGATGATTTTTCTATTCTTGTTGTTTGTTATAAACACATTTTTATAGTGTGGTAATCACACTACTATGAAAAATCACTTTCTATGCATGAACTCTGTCCGTCAGTGCACTGGCGTAGATAAGGGGGTGGTTCTGGGGATAACCTCCCCCCCCTGAAATGGTAAAGATCGTCTAGAATTTAACCAATTTTCTTGGAAAACAATGAAATTAGCCAACTTTTCTCGAAGAACCCCCCCCCCCCCCGAAATCCAGGTTTAGCTACGAAACTGCGTCAGTGAAAGGTCAAATTTGCACTTAATGTCCCACAACAACAAGCGAATGAGAACAGCCGAAGTAAAAAGGAAAGTTGAATACTAAAAAAAAAATCTTCTAAATGATTATGTCCATACAAGACATCCCCCCAAGTGCGATGGTGTACCTTCGCCTCAAAAAGAATCCCCCTCCTTCCTAAAAACGCCAATGGCGCTGTCGTTCAGTTGACACAGCAAGTTGTAATTTCGTTCAGTTGAAAGTTATTAAACTAAATTTCCAAACATTTAATGAATACGATTTTCGTTTGTTTGTAATTTAATAAATTAAATATCGCAATTTCTTTAAACAGAAACTTGCAGAAATTCATTGCAATAAAATTTGTTTAAGCACATCTGCTTAACGCATACGTTAATTGATTTAATAAAAATGCATATTCATTTCATCCCATGATGTACTACTGCATGGTTTTTTTACCTTGCTAAAATTAATATGAACCGGTTGAGAATAATATTCTACATCTACATTAAGAGGTGGGAGTGGAATTTTAAAGAATTTTAGACATTAATTTAAATAGAAGTTTATAATAAAGATAATTGAAAAACATTGAAAGCAACTAACATTGCAAACGAACAAGAAAACTAGGCACCGCTATGTTTCGCCTCTTGTAATAAGACACATATTTCCTTTGAAACATTTTAACAAAGAACCAACACCAGATGTGACATTTTTGAAGATTCTAAACGACCGGCTGTAATTGTACGCTAGTGGAGGGAGATAATGAAGAACGCCACAGAGGTTACACAGAGGGAAAGAAACGTTGAGGGTGAGAATAGGGAAACAAGGGAGTGTGTGTGGGGAAAACCAAAACAGGGAATTTAAACCAAAACAAAAAAATCCCCAAATTAGCTTTTGATTGCAGCGCCATCTAGATGTCAGAATTCGCTACATCGGGAGATTTCAATTCCCCTTAAGTACTGAAAATTATATAAAAAATTACCTGCTCCAGTTGAAAAAAAAAATTGAGAAATTTCGGATTGCTTCTCTGAATTGAATCTTTTGATTTTAACAAAGACGAAATAAATTTTCTAATCAACCATTAGCTTCAAACAAACAAGTAGCATAAAATTTTAGCAGACAAAAAAAATATATATATTTTTCCAGCCTACTTTTATCGATTTCGGATGAGAAAACCTACGAATTAAAGAAGTTGAACTTCGAATTATCCAAAAATTTTAACATTGATTTGAATACAAAGTTCAAGGGACCAAGCGAAATCTTCGAATTAAAGACGTTCGAATTATCCAAGTTCTACTGTATGTATATAACATACTTTTTTTTTTTTTTTTCAAAACTTTTTTTTATAAATGCTCGTGCTACCATCTAGTGACAATTATATTAACTTTACCGAAATACCATAGTATGATCTTGCACTGTACCTACCACTTTCCCGCAAAATTAAATGTAAAGAAAATTATTAAAAAAAAAAAAAAAAAAAAGACTCCATAATGAAACCAATTGCTGAGAGAAAAAAAAATCAACCAAGTTTTTACTTTAATGTTGAAAGAAAGGCACGTACAAATAAGGTTTTATCATTTTTGTTATTACTTCACAATAAAAATATATTTGTCCTACGAGCCTGAGTCCGCCTTATCATAAAAAATGTTCATTCAATTTTAAATGATTAAAGCAGTATCAGAGATAACTCTGGGCTGGAAATTGTTAGGCGTGCCAGAATCTGTAATTATGAATTCTCCAGTGTGGTAAAGAGCTGAGTATTAAGTATAAACAAGCTATCACGCAACTGTTTGGGTTGTAAAACTCACTCAATTTATATTTTTAATACACACATATCAGCACATTTTTTGTATTCGTAAACAGGAAACTCTCCTGTGTTTCCCTCGCATAACGAAAAAACCTGATGTTTGTGCGAGTTTTTCCCACCATATTCTATATTTTCAAGATGTTTTCGCAGCTACCCTGATTCATAAATCTAAATCAAAATAATAATGTAAAAAATCCTGGGATGCACTAAAAGACGTCATACCTGTGACTATATCAGATTTTGAAGAGTTTGTTGTTTTGTAGAAGTACACGTAATTGATTCTATTTGCCAAATGTTCTCCAAAATATGATTTTGAGATCAAGAAATCTTGATAAAACTTAATAGACTTTATCTTATTCTAGATGAAACTCAAAAATAAAGATTTTATAACTTATTTTGTTACTGCAAGACAGTTTATTGATTAAAATATAACTGATGTGGTGACTCACTAACGTGACACCCTTCATCTGTTCAAGAGCCTGACGCATTAATATCTCGACATGGGTCTAACGCTCTTGATCTATTCTATATAAGAACCTTTCAATAAGAACTATCCACGTGCTGCTTGTCAAAGAAAGGTGTTTTCGTTTCGATTGCATAATTTATTTAACACGAGCTACTTCTTTATCATGCTCCTACCAAGTTATCATTTAGATAAAATCACAATGACTTAACAAAACAAAACATTCCAATAGAGGATGAAAATGTGCAAGCAAATTAGAGTTTTGCTATTGCGACCATATGCGCAAGCAAAATATTCATATAGCTTTAGTTCACTATACAACATCCACAAAAAAAAAGTGGATGAAAGAATTGTAGGTAGACTTTTTTGATTTCAGTTTTCGAGAAAGTTTTCTTTCTTTCTTTTATTTATTTTGCAAAATTCAGTAAACTATGTTAGAAATTCAGTAAATTATGTTCAAAAAAAATATTGGTTTGAAAATTATTTACGCGGTACATGGAATTTCATTCTGCAATCTGCAGGAAGTATATACTGTTATTAAATAAGAGTAAAAATGCAGGCAAAAGGACAAAATATTAAATGAAAAATTTTCTATTTTCTTGTTGTTGCATGGAATTGTATTATTAAAATACCATGGACATTTTTTAAATAATACTTCGATGTATTCCTGACAAACACATAATTACATTTATTTATAATTCACTAACATATACAGTATATACCTACAGGGGAACTGCTGCTTATTGTACTTCGAAGGAGAAGGGAAAGGAAAAGAAGAAAAGTAATGATAAGTAAAAGTAGTAGTAGTATATAAATGTTGGAAGTTAAAAGTAATTGTTTTGAACTGCAGACGATAATTAATAAAAAGAAAATATGAAATAAAATAAATATAAATGAAATATATAACACCTTCAATTTTAAAATTTAGGCTTCAAAGGATTCTGATTTGTTCGTCAGATTATTTGAATTCCAAATGTAATGACTGCAAGGGCATAGCTTCTTGTGGACACAGCAGTTCACAGGAACGCACACAGATATTTCCTTTTATAATATGGAGCGACAAAGAGTCAATGACACGCACTTTATTTAGACACACGGCAGTGTGTCCGCTAAGTTCAGAAACGGCGACACCGGCCAATGTGTATATTTACCCGAACCATTTTGAGCTACTTTTGACCCCATCATTACCCAAAAACTATTCAACCTACATACTTTAAATTTTGTACGTCTACCATAGATCCCCGTAAGCCCTAGATAGCAAATTTCATTGATGTACCTCTTATAGTTATGCAATTATTAAGGTCTGAAAAGTGTAATTTTTATCACTATTTCACTCATTCACTCACTCATCAAAAACCTAACCTACTTCTAAGTGACTTACAAACTTGAAACTTGGTATCAAAGTAGACAATTTGGCATATATAAAGGAAAAAAATCCGAAACTTCAAAAAAATAAAATTCCCTTCGAAGTTACTAGCATACTCATAAGTAGCATCATACCTATCGACTTCAAACAGCAGTAATATTTTTCTGCCGTTAACATAAACAATACTTTCTCGCGCTTAAAGGAAAATAATTGATAGATTGAAATTCACTTTCCGCTTTAATTTTTCGCCTTAAGGCTAAACTCAAGTTGAGTACAAAGAATTCAGTTAGACAGAACTTTTCAACGTTTTAAATAAAAGATTAATTAAGTAAAGATGGACTTACGGACTTATTATTACGGAGAAATAAACAAACGAAAAAAAATCTTAAATAATTAATACAGACAATTTAGCTTGGTTAAATTTAGTCTAACTTATCGTCAATATAAAAAGACAAATTTTAGCTTTTCAAAAATTAATGATGTTCTAACAAAACATATATGTGAAAAAAGGGCCAAGTTCAATAGAACAAAAGGCCTTCGGAGTAGTCGGTGTGAACGATAAAAGAATTGATATCTAACGGATGCCAAGTTTCATAGCAGATCCTTTAATCATGTCTGGAAGAGTGTATAATGTTCCCTAATTTATTTAAAAACATTTTTTTAATCGGATTCCTAACTTGGAAAGTTTTAATTAAGATAAATTACGTTCAAGAAGGCGATAAGAAGGCAATTTGAAATTAACTGTAATAAGTTGCCACATGATTTTGCTAACTATTAAAAATTTATAATTGGATAAGTTAAATTTCTTGAATGTAATTTACCTTAATTAACATTATTAGAAGCGTGTAGATGGGAATGATTGAAACACACACACATATATATGTTATATAAATATATATATGTGTTCTGCTAGCATTGATGTGAAGCTATTATCCTTTTTACACTTTACTGCTGTTTATTAATCGGACCTAATTTGATCTAAAATGAAAAATAATTTCATTTATACGTATGTATGTATGCTAGGGTGGGCCGAAAAATATGCTTCTATTTTCAATGATGGGTATAGTACGAGAGTGTTGCCATTGGTACCAAAGGTGCAGGTAAAAAATTTGGAATTTGCACTGCCATTGCGTGATTATGGCTGAATTTTCTGCTGGAAATGCGTAGAAATTCGACTAAGAGTTTTTTTTTTCCATAAAATGTGTAAAAGGAATTTTTTCCCCCTGTTTTCGACGATAGGTGGCGTGGAAAAGGTACCATTAATGGCAGAAATGTGTAGGATTATTTCTTTATTTGACGCGCGGTGTTGAAATTTTGGAAGAAATATATGGTGAAATACATAATTTCAACATTTTGACAAAATCTTTAAAAAACAAAAGTATTTATGGCAATTGTAAAAATAATTCTAGCAACATCAGACGTTCAGATTTTTAATGGGAAACCAGCTACACCTTTTTTTTTAATGGCACCTTTTCCTCCCAACCCACTATATAAAAGAGGAGGTTTTTCGCCTACCCAAGTGTGTAAGTGCATATATATGTATATAATTCTGAAAAGGGCAATTAATTGTGATCGAGTAAGTGATAATGATTTGTTTCATCTGATTGTGAAAACATTCAGAGAATCCTTATCGATTTGAAAAGGTGACCAGCCTTCCAATCAGATAAATGGACTTTTGATATTAAAATTGCACACCGAGTAAGCACAATTCAATGGGAGATCACTTTCCAAATCAAGTATATTACGTTATATGCATTTCACAATGCACGTGATTTATCAATTTATTTTTCTTATGTTATAAAAAGACGTCCTTTGAAAATGTGGTGATAATAGACATTTGTTCTGGTGCGAACAACACATTAATGTAAAATACGCATACAGGATAATTTGGATACTAACTTTTCTTGGTGGTAAGCTATATTTCACTTTTTGAAATCAAATTTTAACTTTTTTTTTTTTGGTAAATGTTTCCGAAATTTCTCGGCTCATTTGACATTGCATGACACTTTAATTCTCAAAAACGTCTTCTTTTTATAATATTAACTTAAACAAAATATTTTATTTCAGATATTTAATTCAATAATGTAAGATGTATTTTTTCTTTTACACTTTATACTGATCTGGTACTGGTTTCAAAATTTGTGGTTATTTGATAAATAAAACTGCGAAAATGCAGTGTTTTTTTTTTAAATAAATTTTTCCTCTATATTTATATGACAGTAGTGTTGTAGATGGGTTCGAGTATTTATTTCAACAAGTAATTGAAAGTTATTTTCAGTTGGTCGAGAGCACGCGAGGGTGTAATAATCTTCCCTTTCCGATCTTACGTTAATTCTAAGCGCGTTCGGGGAAGTTCAACTGTCACGAAACTACGTGAAAAACCCCGTAATAGATTCTTTTGTGATTAGATTAAATGTGTTTCAAAATTGTAGCAAGTTTATTGTCAATGAACTTTGATATTTCAGTTTGAATTCTGAATGTTCTAAATTTTCGAATTTTTAAATATATTTTTTAATGATTTGAATTAGGAATCACAGTACATTGTTTAAAAAAAAAAACCTCGGAGATAAGAGTCAGTCAGTTGTACAAATGTTCATAAATATTTTTTTTTCATTCAAAGTATATAGAGAAGGGGGGCACTGACACACTTGTCCTGACGTCTTTGGAGCAAGAGATGATTTTACCCTCCTTATTTTTTTTTTTTTTTTTGTTTGCAAATACGAGTAAAAGGATTAAAGATGGAGCTTTGATCGGTTTCTTGTATTTTATCTAACGGTTTATAATAACGTTATTTCTGCTTACGAGAAAACATAAATAGAGCGAAAGGAACTTTTGTTCAGGTTTTAAAGTCTTCTGCTATCTTAAGAATAACTAAAATAGTACTACAATTTCAAATTTCAGTCATTTGGCGATATAATATGAATTGTTGAAAAAAGTCTCTTAGAAAAATTAGTGACATTTCTATGCTATTAATTCCTAAAATTAGAGTGTGTTTCTTTTCCTTTATTCTCTTTTTTTAAATCTTGGGTAGATGTTCCTGTATACTATGCTGATTGGAAATTGCTTCTGAACATTAGAAACATCTTTAAACTGCATTCACACACATGTACTTGTACATAAGTTGCAATGCTCTAAGAAGATCTTCAGAATGTTAGGAACCTTTAAAAGCTATCAAAAGTGAAAGCATCGATTCAGACACAAATAATTAAAACCGTGTCAGAACTATCTGAAATTTATTAATTGTTTCACATCTTGGCACCTGAATGTCATTAAAATTGTCAATACTTAATGTCTGACAGAAAAAGATAAATTAACATAAAACACGTATCAAAATGTATCTACATAGAAGATTGAATAAATTTTATACTTCCTTTATTTTAACATGATCATCACAAAAAAATTCTGTTAATTTTTGTTTTCATTTTAATACCCTTTCAATGAATATCAATGTCCCCCCCCCCTTTTTTTTGTTGCAAATATTAGATGCAGTACTAAATAATCTTAAACAAAACATACGTTGTTTAAAAAATGCAAAAAAAAAGTGTCAAAATTTCGTGTTTATATTGACTTTTGTGGAGAATATTTAAATTTATTAGAGAACAACATCATGAACTTAAAACGAACAACGTTTGAAAAACAAAATAAATTGTCATATTTTAAATGCCTCATATATCGATATCGAGTTATTTTAAAATGTTATCAAAAATCATTGAATCTCTTTGAAAATTATCTCTTTTGAAAATTAACAAAAATATTTATATAGTTTCAGCTAAAACTTGTTGCGAAATTTTATGTAAATGGCGGCAAAAACCGTTATCATTTTGCCCGATAGGATAAACTTTTAATGAATTGTATACATATATTACTAACTATACTCTAGTTCAGGTGCCTCATTCATACATAACGTTGCGATATAAGATCTTTCTCACAATTTTTTTATTATAGCAATAAGTACACATGACTAAGAATGTTCGAAATGTCAAACAACGAAGGGTACTGTAGCATAGCTGGTCTATTTACCAAAAGCTCAGGGGAAAAAAGAATACTATATCTGCAGCCGTTATCTGTTAGAACACCTGTTGACATTGACTCTGTTTTATTTTTTCTCATTATTTTTCCTCGACAGAACTTCTGCTGGCAACCGCATACAATTGTCATCACGTGGTTACGGGACGTAACGCGTCATGTATCAGAGTACGGATCGGCTTGTTCCCAATGAGCAGGGGGTAAGTTCTCTAAGTTTATTTGTTTTCTGTTCGAATGTCATGTTAGTGGGCCCTACGAACAATGTACGAAGCGGGAAAGTAACCCAAATTGGTGTAAAAATATTTACTTTTGAATGATTACAAGCATAAAACTCTATTTCAAGTACTTATATTTGAACTATTCCACCAGTGATTGTGTACATCCGTTGCGCGCATAAAATATGATCAGTTATTGAAAAATAAAAGTAAATAAATAAATTTAATAAGAAATAGTAATTTCAATTGGAGTTAAATACAGGTCATAGTATTATTCATGCTCTTATACTTGAAACAATCACAATATATTGCAGAAATATTTAGAATATACGCATATGGCTCTAAAAAAATACTAGGAAACGTTAAAGAACTCTTAATAGTGTAAAACAATTAACTGCCTTAGAATTTTTCTAATGCTTCTTTCGTAATGGCTTAAATAATAGCTAAATAATATAGGTTTACTGTTAATCAAACAAATATTAATTAAGTTTTTTTTATTGGAGGTACAAAATATATCACTTCTTATTTGAAAAAAAAATGTGAAAGTTAAAATATTAAATAAACAGTGTTAGGAGAAGATCACTTTTTCACAATTAAAAAATTTTTTGGAAAAACCTGATATAAGAAAAATGTCGCTCTCAAACTCACATTTTAACAATCCTGATACAAGAAAAATGTCACTCTCAAACTCACATTTTTAATTTTAAACGCATGTTGTTAGCTCATGTCTTCCTCATCAGATTGAAACACAGCTACAGTTCGTTTACAAAAGGCGCACCTATTTCTCGCGAAAGATTCTAGTCCGCCTTTGGGTGGTGGTCTGGCGCGCAAAAGCGCATGTGTTCTTCGTAAACGAAAAACAGAGAGCAGTTCTAATTTTCTCGTACGCTATTAGCAGATATCTTACTTACTCTTATGAATATAAATGTATTTAAAAGTCTAATTTTCCAAAAAAATTTCAAATCAAATTAATATTTATACCTTGACATTTTAGACTTCCCGTGGAACCTATCAGAACATCGAAGGTGGCGGAGGAACAACGGGATCGAACAGTAAGACTTTTTTTATTCACAATTTTGAATTTTACAACTGTTGTATTTATGTAGCGTTAAAGTTATTAAAATAATAACTAGTAAGCAATCCTGAGTAACACGTATTTATTAACTGACACAAAAACATGAAACAATATGTACTGCAGCGCAAACGTTTTAAATTAAAAAAGACACACATACGATAATTAATAAAAAAGAAAGATTAAGCGGTTTAGTGCCGATTCAGTCGTTCCCGTTTGAGTCGATAACACGAAATTGTCTCGTTTGAGTCGGTAAAGGTTGTAAAAGAGGTTTAGTTGTTCCCGTTTGAGTCGGTACGTTTTGAGGTTACCACAATTGGCTATAAAGCACTCATACCTGCAGTAAAAATTCTTTTGAAAGTAAAATTAGAATACTTGTAGTTATGATGAATGTTCATGGTCCTGATGAAGTTAACGATTTATTAACTAAATCGATTTAATAAAATCTGGGAAAGATTTTTTTTTTTCTATTGAGACTGATAGAAGGGAAAACAAGAATATAAAGTATAATTGTTAACTTTTTTGAATACTTTATTAGTACTTGGATGTATAAATGCTCCTTTTCAGTTATAAATATTTTCAAGTATTTTGATAGAATAAATTTTAACAATAATGCAGTGAAGGGTCATTAGTTAGGAAAATGCCAATATTTGAGTAATGAGATATGTCATATTTCAAAATGTGGCTTGTTCACAAAACTTATCAAAAAAATTTCAGAAATAAACGGATCTCAGTGAACGTAAGTCTTACTAACCAAGAATTGTTTTCACTTAGTTATAATGAAAATCGTAGACATGCACATTTTGCTCAATTGCATTCTTAGAATCGCTCAGAGTTTGCTACAATGCTACAATTAACAAGAAGTTCCGTCTAGAACTATACGAGCCTACTTTCCCGTATACACCAAATACAAATTTATAATCTAGTTATCTCTTTCCATTTAACTATAGTTCTTAATTACTTCAAATATACCTTTTTCAACGGATAATACATATTCATTCACTCAATCATTCATTCTTTTATTTATTCAGTCGTTCGTTTATTCATTCATTCATTAACTCATTCATGTATTTATTCATTCATTCACTCATTTATTTATTTTATCATTTATTCACTCATTTATTCATTCATTAATTCATTTACTCTTTCATCTATTCATTCATTCATTCTTTCACTCATTCATTCATTCATTCATTCATTTATTCATTGAGAAATATCCTTAAAAATCCCGATTAAAAAAAATCATAGGAAAATGGGCTCGTTCAGTCCTTGTTAAACTTTGTATCTGCACATGTTCTACAGCATAATATCTTTCCGATAAAGTTTGTTGTAAGCAAATCCATCGGTTAGATCAGGATTTATATAAGATTGAAATTTCCCGCAGGCGCTGGTACCTTTCCATTGTCACGGCGATAATCTCGCCAAGCAGACATTTGGCGACCGCACACGAAATGGTTACCAGAAAAAGGTTACCAGCGGAGATATTCCGCTTGGTGTTGGCTGCATCATTATTGGTGAATTTAGCGCCTGCGCCAAGATAATGGAAAAATGACGCTATTTTTTTTGAACTGTTCAAAAATGAACAGAAATTGCTCAAATCAATATTTTTACTCCGAAATCATCTTCCAGTAAGCTTGCTCATAGGAATTTGGATTTCGTGCCCAGAGTTTACATAATTTGCTTCATTTTTGCCCATTAGGCGATAATGTTAAAATTTTTTGAACTGTTCAAAATTGAACAACAAATTATTCAAATCAAAAGTAAAATATGGAAATGAGATGTCCTCGACGATATCTTTCGAATGCAAAAAGAATTTTTCGAATCGGACAATTCGTTCAAAAGTTATTAGGGGTGGGGGGGGGGGGAGGGACTGACAGACCGACCAACACACTTCCCCCCCCCCCCCATCTCAAAACCCTACTTTCAAATCTTTTGTTTTTCATTCTTTATTTAATTACGTAACTTATTTTTGACTTTTCTTGATTTCTAACGATATTTTCACGATAAATCAAGCCTTCTCAAAAAGTACAGAAAAGCCTGTAAAGTTGCCTTTGTAAGTTGGCGACCTAAGTTGACCACTTTGTCAGGAACGGAATTAGCCCTATTTTATATTTCTTTTACTTTTACGGGAAAGTAGGCTAAAAAGGGAATAGGGAAATAACTCACGGGGACATTGCTTATCCATACAAATTGTTAGCATAAGATTAATTAGGCCAAAAAATGGTTTCTTCAGCTATCACATTTTAATAGTGCAAAAAGTTAGAAATAATAAAAAATCGGGGTTTTCTTAATGATAATAATTTAAAAAATATGTGCATAATTAAGTTCTGGTGCGCAAGCGTAATCTAATATGGTTTAAAAATTATTTATATGAGGAGATATTTTCTGCCTCTTCAGCAGGATCTCAGCTTCAGAAAAATCAGAATATGCTGTAATTTGAAATATGACTTCGGATTCTTGTTTCAATAAAGCCCAATTAAAAGTATTCTTTAATTGAAGTTCAATCTTATAGAACTAGTTGATAAGCTTTTTTTTCTTTCTTGTTCCTATTAAGAAAGTTATTTTTAAGTAAAAAATTAGTTTGTCACGGATGCACATAACAGTTACTGCTATGTTATATGGAGTTATTTTTATGTCTTCGGTTATGTAGCGCGTGTGCCCTGACACATAAAGATCTTAAAAAGCGTTACTCTTAGACCTGTATGGTTGGCGATTTTTTAAATTGATTTTTTTTTCTTCAGGTTTTGCCTGTTGTACAAACTGTGCCAAGTCATAACCACCGATTCAAACGGGAATACAAAGCTATCTCTAACTCCTCCACCGACTCAGTCGGAACAAAATTCGTCTACTGACTCAATCGGGAACGATTGAAACAGGACATCACCGATTAAACAAATATGAATGTAAAAAATATGAATAAGACCATTAACATCCATTAGGGAAATTAATTAATTTATTCATTTTAGGTAAATGTAAGCTGATATATATATATATATATATATATTTTTTTTTTTTGGATTAATACATCATAACATCACAAGCGTTTCTTACTAAGTAAATGTAATAACATTTGGATAACGAACATCCTCAGTATAGTTCCAGCATCATAATTCTTCCATGATTAATTATTGTTTACAAGATTTGCAAACGTATTGCTTTCATACGAAGTGCTATGTTTTCTCGTACGTAAGATAGCTTTCATTTTTCTCAGCTGAAAAAACTGAAAAACAAAACAAAAAAAAAAAAAAAAAAAAAAACAGAACAAAAATGCAATTATCATAAACATATTGATGCATTCCTCTTCAGTGTTTTTCCCGTAAGTAATAATTGCTCGCAAGATTTGTAAACGGCGTATTAAATCAAAATGTAACAATTATTTTATCTTGATCATTTAAGTTTCCAAAAATATATTTTCGTGATTTTAATAGTTTTTTTCTTTTGCTTACAGTTACAGAAGTGCCTCAAACATTTTTGTCTCAAGTGCGAAAAGCAAAAGAGGAGAATATATCATGTTGTGGATTTTGTATGGCGTTCTTCGCTCTTCTAATAGGATCAAGTAAGTGCAATGTGATCATATTCGTTCATTTTTGTTCTTGTCAAAGGTTTTAGTAAATTGAATGGGTTCTGATACGTACCATTTTGCTACGGAAAGAAATGAAATTACCATATTTCAAAGTCATATTAATGAATTTTGCATTGTAAGGAATAATGATACACTTTTTAAGCAACATATCATTGTAATCCATCAGCTTTTCGCAATGGGATATTAATAATTTCCACACGAAACTTAGACGAACTTTTGGTCACGAAGGTTTTTGCCGTGGCAGCAAAGTTGTGGTGATAACATATCAGTATGGCAATCCTGATTTAAAGTTACATATGTGGCAACCTCAATATTTCGCGCCATCTTCGGTTAACACTTCGTTCGTGAAGGGTATGCACAGCCTCCATAACCAAACATGGCGGCTGCACGGAACCATATTTCTCTGCTACTGCCAAGGATGAAGCAAACAAAACGCAAAACGCCGAAAACATTCAGAACCGAAAATCTCCCGAAATTTATAATGCAATCATCGCTTAACAGATTTTCAAAAATAATAAAAAAACATCTTTCTGCAAGAATCAGATTTAAAGAGAAATAAACAAAGCGAACAAGCAAACGTACAAGTTAGTACATATGAAATGTCCTTCCCTGAAAGCCAAACATACTTATATTTCAAGGATACAAGAAACACCCTCTTTACAGGAATAAATAATTTTTCCAAATAGAGAAAAGCGATTAAAAATATTTAAGGGAAAATATTCTTACTAAAATAATCCAATTCAGACTTCTTTTATTTTTCCACTTTTTTTCTAATTAGATTCAATTCCTGATCTACGTCTGTTATGATTTACGTACATTTTTCAAATTGTAAAGTCATAAAAACTCTAGAACAGCGGTGCCCAATCTTTTTTTTTTCCGCGCACCACAATTTTTTTGCAAACCATTTTGCGTACCACTCTAATAAAACTTTAATATACAAAAAGAACACTAATAGATTACTGATCGATTTGTTTTGCCTGCACGCGTACCACCTGGAGAGGCTTCGAGTACCACTAGGGGTACGCGTACCTCAGTTTAGGAACCGCTGGTCTAGAACATTGTGAAATATGTTTGGTAGTTTTTCTAAGTCGAAAAAAAATTCCCTTCATTTCTAAAACCCTATTCGATACGTTCTGAAAGATTTTACTTTATGAAATTTTTTTTCTTGATATTTCAGAAAATTAAACCCTAATGTGTGTTTGGAAATGCAAAATTTTTCTTATTTTTAAGAGTGCTATTTTTACATTTCAGTTGTATGGACGATTGTTTTGATTGTCATGATTACAGTCCCCATCACAATGATTGTCATTGGTAAGCATTTATTCGTTTCTATTTAAGGCTTAAATGCTGTATGTTTCCATTTGGTAGCATACCCCATTTAGTCTTCTAAAATAATAGTATTGACGTCCAATGAGATACACACTGAGGATGCTGTTAAATCTATTTTAACTAATGGACAGCTGCATAGGACTGACGGAATATAAGAACAGATTTACTTTTTGCTATTTGCTGTATGCACTTTTTGTTTAGTTTTGTACGTTTCAGAGTACGGTACTTCGTGTAATGTGTGAAAAGTGCAAAAATACTACTTTAATGCTAGTTATTTAAAAAAATTTTATCAATGTTTAGAAAATTTGATTCTAAAGTGTTCGTTGTTTAGGTCAATGTTGCCAAATGGCAAACAAGCAGTTTTTTTTATAGACATAAAGTATATTTAAATCATGATGATTTTAAAAGCCCCCATGATTTAAGAAAGAAATAAATGCCCAAGAACGTGTTTAAAAAAAAAAAAAACTTTTTAAAAAAATCAGCTTTTAAGGAACAAATATCCGCAAATCAAAGAGTTATTTATAAGTTTTCGTTCTCTTGGAACAATTTTGATAAAATGTCTCCGAAAACTGAAACCTTACTTCTTCAAATTTGAATTTTAAACGTTAGTTTTGTGGAATTATATTACTGATGAATATTTAAAAACTTTTCAAATAAAATTCCCGAAACTAGTTCATATATTTTAACAGCAAATGAAGCAGTATTTCTTGCTCTTTAGTAGTTATTTCAATTCTCTATAACAGTTATCCAGGTAAAAACCATCTTATTCTCGTTCTTTGTGACGTACTCATCAATTTTAAATGAAGAAAAAAATTGTGTTTTTCAAACGTATTTCTTATACAACGCATAAGCCACATAAAGATTTTCAGTATCGTCACATGTTTTTCATTAAGCAATGCTGTATGGCTCTTAAAGCAGCAGCAAAATACTTTTCTTTAAGCATAGCAAAGAAACTATTGAATATTTTGAGTTCATTCAAGTTCTCGAGGAGTGACGTATAAAAACTCTTCCTCAATAATTAAAAATTGCTGAATATCATTTCAAAGTCAAACGTTGTTGTTCATTTTAACATGAAGAAGCTCTCCTAACAAAATTTTAATAATGTAATTTTTTTGAATATATAATTTCCGCGGTAAATTCAAATATATTCAGTGCAAATAGCATTTGAATAAGAAGAGGCACCTCGTATTTCTTTTTCAGAACTGCACTCAAAACTATTTGTACTAAAGATAATATTGACAATAAATATTTTTTCTAGTTTGTACAATATTTAAACGCAAACGAATATTATTCAGAAGTACGGAGAAATGTGTTTTCCATTTTATTAGCTGGCATAGCCCTAATTCAATCTCCATTAACGTTAATTTTTTAAACTAATAGAAGTTTCACTTACGACTATTTCCTTCCTTTGTTATTAACAGGTGCTGAATATTTCCATGATTGCCCAGCCCAATTCATGATACCAATTACTTTAATTGTATCTGGTTGTGTCTGCATGTTGAGCAATGTAATCAATTTCGTTGATCGATTCAAGAGATTCAGCGAAACTGGTATTCCAAAGAGACACACAGTCATCGGCTGGATCAATGTAGTCATCAACATCTTTCTAGCATTATGGTTCTTAGCAAGTAAATATCATTTAAACGTTTTTTAATAATTGCATACTTTATCAATTTTTTTCAGGGTTAATGGTATTTGTTGTTATTTCTAATGGGGCTTCAAATCATGAATGCTCGCTTGCAATAACTATTACTATGAGGTGAAGCTAGCGTAAATTAAGCACACGATGCGATTTTTTATTGATATATATATAGCTTAGTACTTGGTTAACTTAAATAAAAGGCTGTTATCAAAATTAAGAATTGAATTTATTTGCATCATGTGTTGCTTTTAAGTTTTACAAATACACTAGTTAAAAATTCTAATTCAACTTTTCACCAAAAAAAAAAAAAAAAAATGGTGAAATTTAGCTGCAACCACATTTGGTACTAAGTTGAGCCAATATAATGGTGTAGTTCCACCTAGTTTCCCATGAATGTTAAACTGGGAGCCATTATAATGGTTCAATTTTAGTACCAAATGTTGGTTATAGCTAAATTTCACCTTTTTATTTTTTCCCTTTTTTTTTGTTTTTTGATGAAGGTTGAACTAGAATTCTTTACAGTGTAATGAATACTTTTGAGAGCGTAACCAAAGAAGAGAGTGAAACTATAAATACGAGTAAGACTCCTAAAGTCACTTGCTACTTAGAGTAGTTTTCCTGGAATTATAACAGGACCACAACACAGTTACTCAAATAAGAATATTTTGTTCATAAAAAACATCAGTACCGATCGTGTTGAACGAAATTTTCAGACTTGTACTGACTTCATTGTAGTTGTAAGAGTAGCAAAGTTATCGCTTTCAGATATGATCAAGGGACACAAATTTAGTTTCATTAAAAATTGAAATAATAAAAATATCAGAAGCAAGGTAACGGAGACACCAGCAGTAAATTTTAGAATCCGAGACAAAACAAAGATTTTTGGAGAACAAAGATACCGTTCAGAAAGCTGCTGTTACAGTGGGGCTCTCATGACATGACGCGTGACCTTTGAGAGTCTGACCTTTTATTTTTTCTTGGAGAGAGCAAACAATAAAGACGAGTAATTCATGCATTGGCAGAGCCAATAACCTTCCCAATACCACTAGCTCCAATGAAAACCTATTTTTCTCACTCCTATATTATCGAATGGAATCGTTTAACCATTGAAAGTCTTCTTGCTGAAGCCAAGCAATATTTCTGCATTTTTCCCTGCTATTTATTTACCTTTAAGGTTATTTGACTCATAATAAAGATGAATATAATTTTACTCCTTTCTCATTTATGGGTCTTTATCAAAGTATTTTATTATTATTATTGTATTCGATCTGTCGTGGTGTACGAGTAAGTTTGGGAGAAGGTTTTTGGGAAAATCAAGCTGAGTCTTATCAAATAACGAGCGCAACATTGACTAGTGCGAAAGATGAATCGATGAAATAATTATAGATCTCATGAATTTAAAATTTTTTCGTGTATTTATCAAAATTATAAATAAAAGCTTAAACTTATTATTTTTTGAAAGATATCTGTTTGGTTGGCCCCTTGTTCCGAGATTACTTTCCAATAAGATTAAAATCAGAAAACCGTAACAACATTATAAAAACCACCATATTTTTAAAATCTGCCACAACGAATTTTTTTTCAGCTAGTAAAAAAAGTTATTTCTTAAAAATAAGTTGATGTTTTCTTCAACTAATCATGTGTTATTTTCAGGTTGCTACTACGTATACAGCACTAAACCTCAGTTTGACAACACTGGCGCTAACGATTACTGTAATCCACACTTATATGGTTTTGCATTCTGGCTGCTCAATTTCATCTTCGTGTTCTTTGGTACTTTGATAATCATATCTGGTATGGTGGTTTGTTTTGCGATGATGTGCTGGTAGCTGCTATAAAATAGTGTGAATGCACGAAGAAATTCAAAGTAAAACTCATCTGGAAAATGACCAGAACTGAAATGAAATCACTGAAAAATCTGTAAACAATATAAAACATTTGAACGCTTCAACATTATTCTATGCCGTTAAAATATACTTAAATATGCTTTTTACCATTGACAGTTATTAAAATAAAAGAAAATAAAATTTGTATTTAAATATTTATCTGTATGAGTTATCCAACTGTGGTCAAAAAAATGTACTGATTTTTCTGATGATAATAGAGATAGAAACGATAACGAAAAAAGTGTTTCAATACTGTAAATAATGTTTAAAACTTCCTTTTTTCATTTACAAATAATCATCAAATGAGTATATTATATTTTTAAAAGTCTTTTTCAAGGCATAAAACGAATGTGAAATACTAATGTTGTAAATACTTCTTTAAGTTATAATTTAATCCTTTTTGTAAAAGTGATGGTGTCGGATATGATTTTTAAATAAGCAAATGAAACTCTAAAAAAATATGTCATTTAATCCCATGTCTTATAAATTCAAATACGTTTGTTGTACAAAAAATCTCTTACGGTTCTATGTAAGCAAAATGTATCTTGTGTTTTATTATATCATTTTATGACATCATGAACTAATTTTTAGCTTTCTCATCTAAAATTATACATCTGGATTGCAATTTTTATCTTTTTCATTCAAGTAGTTGTGACTTAAAAAATAAATAAATTAAATAAATGCAAAAATTTAAAAACTTTTAATTCTAAACATAATTAGCTATGCTTTATGATTTTCTTTTACACAAAGTTTTGTTCGGGGGAAATATATAAAACTGAACAATGTTCTAAAGCCTGCCTTGCCTCCATTCCGCCTCGACGTTTAAAAGCGTAACATTTAAAAAAAAATCGAAAAGTACATTTTAAATTTCATGCTTCTTTTTTTTTTGTTTGTTAAGTACTAAAATGTACAAAATGTAGATGAATGCTTGTTTTAAAATATGTACATGATTTTAGTTTTATGTTTTTTAAATAAAAAGTATTAATGACAAAAAAAAAATAGTGAAAAGTTATCTTAACAAACGTAAAATTGTATACGTAACATTTGAATGTTTAAAAAATACATATTTAAAGCATCTCAATCGTTCACCAATACTTCTATGCACTATGTTTTTAAAATGGCGTATTGTTTCATTTTATTGAGAGTTATTTTTATTTTTACATTCTTAACTTATATTTTCTACATAAAATAAACTTTATACACAATTTTAACATTAAACAAAACACTACTTTGGTTTAAAAAAATAATAATGCATATATTAAATAATAAATTTAAAAAAAAAAAAAAAAACAGATTTTTTAAAATTTTTTAAGAGAGTTGTAATGTTCTTTATCGTGTCATTTGCATAACATAATGTGTATTTACTTATGTGATATATAATTGTGTGTTTGTATAAAGTTGCGATTTTTAAGTTTTAATAAAGGTTTTATCTTTACAAATTGTTGTTTTTACACTGACTTTCTGGTTTCAAAAAATTAAAAGTTAATTATTTTGAAAGTATATAGAAGTTACCGTTTAAAGTAGAAGCTTAAACAGAAAAAGTAAAATATCATCTTTGTTAGCAAATAGTTGCTAGACAAAAAAACATGTCTGCAATTAAAGGAGTTAAATACACAGAAAGCTTACTGTCCACAGTTTGGCCTCTACGCATCGCTTTCAACCCATTTCATTAGTGAAAGTGGCTATATATAAATGTTTAGAGACTAGTGAACCAAATTATTGGAAAATACTTTTATTTCACCAGTAAACTCTACATGCAATTAGGAAAAATTGAATTCGCTTAGCGTACAAAACCTGATTTCGGGAAAGAATGACTTAACTTGTCCTCACGTTCTTGCCGGAAATATATTTGAATCAAGTTCGGAAATTTCTATGTGTACTTGTTAAGAGTTAGTTGTTCTTTTAAATTTGATTTTCCGCAATACAGTTGCTTATCAATCAGCATAACAAAATGATGTGGCTTTTTCGAAAGAGTCACACTTACATGCTTACATAGATACATACATACGTACATATATCTCTATATGTACATTATATATATACAGTGAAACCTGTGTAAGTTGACCACTTGCGGTGCAGCACTTTCGTGGTCAACTTAGACAGCTGGTTAACTTATAGAGGGTGAGGTTTCAAGGGCTAATTCTGTTTTGGACAAAAGTGGTCAACTTTACAGGTGTTACTGTATATATATACAGATAGATAAATAGATAGGTTTGTAGAACAACGTTGTAAAATGTAAAAATTGCCTAATGACACAGAAAGTAGATCACAAGATGCCCGCTTCCACAGTCGGGTTCGAAGTTACGTAATGAGCGATCATTTCTTTTTATTCTATTTCATTATAGTTTTAAAGATATAAATAAAGTGATAAAACTAACCACCGTAAAATTTGATATATAGCCTCGCCTTGTTATTACCATGCAAAACATTTTCGAAGAGACATGAAGCAAGTGTCTATGTTTCCCATCTTTCACAGAATTTAGTGCTTCAAAAATTTTTTAAATAAGTTTTATCCAAGATACAAATTTTTCCTTGCACCGCTTCTTTTAGTTTGCGAAGTACACAAAGTGCGATAACCTAAAACTTAAGTGTGAGCATAAAAAAGGGAACTCAGCATGATACTTGCATGGTTTATTTGAGTATAGAATAACATATGCAGTTAAGCAAAACTATTTTTCTTTATCCTTCACATTTACATTTTTGGAAAAGATACGATATTACCCTCAATATCAAAGATACGTAATGATACATTAATATGCATAAATAAATGAAACAAAATAAAAAGAAAAAGAAGTCATTGAAGGAGTTTCCAGACTAATTTTGTTTTTCATATCAATACAACTAAATTTTGAAAAAAATATATGTTTAATGCTATTTTATGCTCTAATTTCTATATGATTAGGATTTAAAATTTGCTATTAAATAGGATTCCTTTCAAACATATCAAGAACTTATATATAAGTTCCTCGTATATGATGAAGCCATTCGTGCTCACTTACATATACTGGTTAAAAGTGTAGAAGTTAAGCAAATAGATATCTCAGAAATTTATAAAAAGCAAAAATTTTTGATCTGACCATCACTTCTTTCTCGCTTTCTATTGGAATCTAAATTACATGATAACGTGCAATGAAAACAGATCCACTACACCAGCCACATAAATTCATTGGCTGTTATCGACCAATCCTGTTCCCGGAATATAAAAAGCTTTTTTCTATTCCAAGAAGCTGGTGCAATGTATACCTTGAATATCGCATGACATTGTCCAGCAAAAGTTTCGTGTCGCCAGACCACTAATGCCACTGTGTACCTCTACATGCAACATTAGCAAGATGTGGTACATTCCTTGTCCCGCAAATAACCAGTAATGGTGAAGAGAATAAAAGGTTCACACCACGAGTATAATTGCGAATGCGATTAATGCCTCAGAATGGGAGCTTGTTCCTAATCCCCCCCTATTCTCCAGACATTTCTCCTGGTGACTACCACTTGTTCCGTGCTCTTGACAATAACATGCCAATGAGGCGGTTCTATGAACATATCAAGACAGAAGTGTCTCAAGTTTTCGACTCAAGTGGTTCAAGCTTGTAACGGTGGGAGAAGTTGTCTATGTAATGATAGGTCTTGATAAAGTCTTTTTTCTCATAGCAATACTGCGAGTTTTGGGTGTTAAATTTATTTTTAAAAAAAGCAACAAAACCTTTCTGGCTACCTGGTATGAACGTATACAACTAACTCCCTTGTTCCACAAACCCCTTTTCCACATAACCGCGTTGTCACACGTAGCAGATAGCACAAAAGTGATTTTCAAATTACAGAAATATGAAACAACATCTGTGGCGAGGCAGGGCAGCAAACCCTAAGCCTTTGCTGAGCGTAGCCAGGTGCCAATGAGTTGCTAATATTTTTCTGCATAGCACAATTTAGTAATGTTAAGGAGGGAAACGGTATTTTGTGAATTAACGAATTAAATTTTAAATATTTGAAAATCGTCACAACATAAAACTTTTCTGCTGTTTTGCCATATGAAATTTTTCTCCTGCCAAAAACCTTTGGCAGCTCCTAAAATTTTAATGCCTGGGAAAAGTAAAGGAATACTGAAAGTGCTCTAATCTGAATAGTAGTCTTTATAAAATTCAAACAAAAATCCAAAATTCGACCGGAAAATCTGTAGAATTTTGTTCTATTAATTTCCATAAACATTAACACTTCATTAGTTTTATAGAAAGTCTTTGAAAAATTTAAACTAACATATAAGCTGTTTTCACTTGCGAGTTGCTTATAACCAACGAAATTCCGAAGAGTATTAAAACTTTGTGTAAATGAAAGTTTTGAAAGGTGGTACCCTTGTAGAACCACTCCGTTTGGTCGTACAGTTAACGCATTGCTAACGAAATCCACCCCTCCGTGAAAAAAGTATTTTTCGAGGAATAAGTTCTTAGTTTAACCTTTTCAACTGTAATAAATTTTATGTTTTGGAGACAAATTAAAAGAGTATTTTTCGAAAAATTAGTTGTTAGGCAAGTCAACGTTCTCAGCTGTAATAAATTTCAGACACTAATTAAAAAATTATTTTTCAAAAAAAAAAAAAAAAAAAAAAGGTCTCAGTCTATTAAATATTTTTTTACCATATTTGTTGAGAAAGGTGGCGACGAAGCACATTTAAAAATTCAAATTTTTATCAACCAATTGGAAGCCTGTACTGCGCACGCACATTGCTTACTTAGAATACGTTGCTTAACCAAAGGACTTAAATATGAAGCAGGGCGGGGTGCGCTTACTAATTCTATTTAATGGTTCTCCTTGTGAGGTAAACTAACAAAAAAATTCCGATTTTAACTTTTACGTGTTGCAATTATGTCTAATACTACCAAAGATATAACGACTCTTGTTCCAGACTTGCCACATATCGTTGTAACTGAGGTATGTAGTGCCAAACTCTATTTTATTTTAATGGATATGCGAATTTTCGCAGTTTTTTCCTGGTATTTTATTGTTTGGTTTTAAGTGTCTGATGTGCAAAATAATTTTTTCAAATAATTTGCTTTAAATATTAAGCAAAATTAAATAATTAAACAGATGCTTTATCTTAAAATGTAATGTCTTTGCACGAGTTGATTTGTTCAGCTATGATTAAACAATTAGTTTTGTAACGATTTTGATAAGTTTAATCTGGAAAATTTATTCTATAAAACCGAATCTCTTATTTTTTTTCTTTCAAATAAAAATTTTACTTTGTACACTCATGTCTTATGGTTTTTAATTTTTTTATGGAAGATGACAATGGTGTAATCCAGAATTGACCTCTCGTGTGCACTTCTTTTCGATTTTTTTTTTCTAATCTTCAAAGAAGTGATGGTTGTGTAATAGCACTCCTGTGTTTAAGGAAATGTGCAATTTGTTTACTTCAATTTGTCTAGGTTGTATTTCAATCACTTAAAATTTTATTGCTTCAAATGCTTCGACGAATAATTCGAGAATTTGTTGTATTAATTTTGTTATGAAGGATTGTAGTTACTGTAGCTTGACTGAAAGAAATTCTTCAAAGCGCATTTGATTTCGTTGTTTTCTGTAAATACTTTAAGAGTAATTTTGAAATTGTTTTTCCCCTGCTAAACAGACTTTAAACATGAATGACAGACCCCTTCCCTCCCTTAAAAAAGTCTTTATTTTTAACTTATATAAATTTCTACTAGACTTATTTTTACGTTATAAGTTTCAATGTTTATCTTTTCAACAAATACTCTATTCGTAGTATAAGCAAAATAGAAAAATCTGAAGGTAGACTAATAAGGTGTGGACAGTTCGACAACATATAGGTCTATCAGTACTCTGATCTAGTCTCTAATGCTTTAAAATATACATATTAATTTTTTTTAGTGATATCTCCAGAAACTTCTCTCCCATTCTTTTTTACTTGACTATTTCAATTTGAGGTTTTTTTACTCTGTCTACTTTCTTCAGAACAGGTAAGATTTTGCAACTTGCAAACGTTATCATGAAAAAACTTGGGGGCGGCAATAGCATTAATGTTTTGTTTTTGAGCAGTAAATCATTTAGTATAGGATTTTACAGGGGTGTTTCAGAGTTCTTGTGATTAAATAGAGTTACGTTGCAATATTTTCGCACCAAAGAATGCAGCAGAGATTTAAAATTATTTTAAGAATGCAAAAACTTGTTAATCTTTTTAACGCGCAAGAACAAACTTACAATGTAAAACTTTGTCTAAAATGCGAAGATTGCTTCAAGTACAATTTTACTCCTAAAATCATGTTTAATACTTACCAGAGTATATTCAAATTTTATGACCAAATCAAAATTTTGGTAGCGACTGTTTGTCTTTAAAATTTTATAACTTTTGAATATAACTCTACACTCTGTAGCAAAATCGAAGGTGGTTAATGAAGAAGTTTTTGTTAAATTCTCAAAATGTTCTAAATCGCCAGTAAGGGCAGAAATAAAATTCTACCACAAATTACGAAATATTAACAGCTTCCCATAGAAGAGTGAAAATTGTCCTATAAAGGTCTCTTTACAATTAGGAGAGGTGTCTGTTGCAGTTTTCTGCAATAAGCTTCACTAATGCAGCGTCGCAATCTTAAGACTTTATTAAAACTAATTTTAAACGTGACTTTTAGTCATTCTTTAAAAAAATTAAATTTTAACTGTCACACAATCGAAATGTGCCGGGAATTCTCTCGGCAAGTCCTGAAATTCAATATTTTTCCAATTGGAGAAATACTTTTGGTGTTAAATTTAACATTGCTAGTTATGGAACAGTCTATTCTCAGTTATGGAACAGGAGAGCATGAATTTTGGTTTAATATTATCTTTGTTTTTAGAGTAGATTTCCTTAGATTCCTTATAAGGGAACAAAGCATTATTAACTGAAAAAAAATTACTTCTACTTGTGGAATATTGTACTACAGTTACGTTAAAGAAATTTCTCGCAGTCGGGAAAATTATTTTAAGGGAACCATTTATTGTAGGCTTCTCCATTGAGCACAACCAGTAATTCAGTTGCAGTTGGGACTTCCGTTTCATCGATGGATCCCACAGCTACTACAACAAGTAAGTAAACAAGTTTGCTTAAACTTCAGTTTATTTCTGCATTAGGTGAATGTAATTTTTTACGGTTAAAATAGTAAATTATTGGATTTTGAACTGTAATCCACCTAACGTTTAAAAATTCTACGAACATTTTCAGCTTGAAAGCTGAGCACATTACTTGACTTCACAACATATGTGCACTGGGATTTCATCCAAATTTTGTTCTCTGTATGTAATTTTGTTGGAAACATTACCGATACAGTTGAAATTTCCTGGTTCATAAGCAAAATTCTTTAAATCTCTTGACGCTTAAAATGAATCCAATGTATTGCTCAAATGCTACTCGTACATTAGCGTCGACACGAAACATAATTATCAACAAACTGTAAAATCCAATTGGATTTTACATTTGGAAAGGATTTACTACGAGAAGGTTAACACATGAAAAGGACGACTCTTAAAAAGCACGTTAGAATTGGAAATATAATGCGGTTTTGCAGCTTCAACTAGAGAACCTTTCATTGTTTGAAAAGTAAGAATTTTCTGTAGGGTGGTATTCAACTTTTATCATTAAAGGAAATTTTTAAATTTCTTTTAAATGAAATTTACAGATCCAAAGTTAATGTATGTGGTTATAGTAAGTAAACTTTCTGTGTTGAAATTCTTAAATGTTGCGGTAATGCAAATTAAAAATATGGGATGTAAATTTCAAGGAAAAGAGTTTATCATTTTCTAGTGCGTAGATAAACAAAATATCTTGCAGAATTAGCACCAAATATCTGCTTAGATTTCGCTTCTGTATATATGAAAGTCTGTACAGACTTCTAAAATTTTAAAATTGGTCCTAATAAACGACGTCAAAATAAACAATGTTAGTTTTCAAACCATACTAGAAACGGTCTGAGACTAAGTTGTAGTTTGAATTTGTCAATCATAATTTTAATCTGAAGGTTCTCGGCTGTTCAGATCGTTAAGTTTTGACGTTATTCAATGTTTTTTGTCTTGAATGCTGCTCTACCTCTTTCTAGCTAGCTCGTAATGGAAAAAATAAAATTTTACGAATGTTTGAGATTGCAGTTTCTATTCAAAAATAAAATACTACTCGTTTTTTGAAATTGTAATCTCTAATCAAAGGAAATACTGCTCGCTGTTAATATTGTAGCCTCTATTCAAAAAAAATACTGCTCTGTTACAAAGCATGTGGTTTAAAAGATATTTTTCAGTTCTGGTTCTTGAAAAATAGCTAGTCCATAATTAAAATTCTATAGCTCTTCAGTCTTAATTGTACTTCTGTTAACCCTAATCTTTTCCTTATATATTTTGCACGGGACATCGAATCAATGACTCGAAGATTTGTAACTGTTGGTACAAATTGAAGCAATCTAAAAGGATTAAAAAATTAGCAATTAAAACCGCTAATTGAAGAGTACTTTAATTATCACTTATGTCGGCGGTTCCCAAACTGTGGTACGCGAAGTCTCTAGATCGTAAACGTGCAGGCAAGAGATTAAAAAATTAAAACATTAGCACTGCTAGACACTAGAGTCGCCACATCTTCAGTTCTGCTCAACTCTGGATGGTTAATTCATTTTTTGTTTTAGTTCATTTGCTTTGCGTGTTAATATTTTCAATTGAAATAATATTGAATTGCTTCAACTACTTGATGTTTTCAGAGGTGCTTGCCTAAAACGATTACGTGGTTATTTTTTAAGTGGTTTTATTTCGATTTAATTTTTTAAAAAATATTCATTAAAAATTAATAAACAGGGTAAGGTGGCTTAAAATAGACTATTCTGTGGGATTATTGAAATTCATTCGTGTGGGAAAACATTATCCGTGACTCTATCAAATACGGAACACGAGTCGTTGATAGAACTATCATGCAACTTGGGATTAAAGATCGAATTTGCCCCGATTGGTTAGAATTTTGGCTCTAAGTTATATCTGCCATGCTGCAGCAACGTTCTCATTAATTTCGTTTCTTCATTCTTTTTACATGATAAATATTTTGTCCTTAAAGATGTATTTCTAATGCTCTCTTGGAAGTACATAAAAATATATTTTAGATTTCATATTTTTACAGATTTATTTTAATACTTTTACAGCGTTAGCTGTAAAAAATGGTGCGATTTAAATTACCTAATCATCCTAGTATTTTTCTATAATCTATTAGTGTTCCATTATGTATAACAGTTATATTAGCAGTGGTACACAAATGGTTTGCAAGAAAAATGGTGGTAAGCGGTGAAAAACATTGGGAACCGCTGCCTTATGTGCCGAATTATGAAACCGGGTTAAACTAAAAGCTATTTAATAAAGTGAGTGGACATTAACCCATTAACTCCTTAACTCATTCGACAATGTTTAACATGGGCGAAAGTTGCTGGCAAACTTCCACATGCCAGTGTCCCACACGGGTGATCTTGTATCTCGCGGTCTTTTATTCCTAATGCCGTCTGAGATCCATTCTGGAAAAATAAATGGGCGAGATAATAACTTTTTCAATAACCCTTACCCCCCCCCCTCGCTTCCTAGTCACTTCACAAGTGAAATTTCAAAAAAAAAAAAATTTATACTATACCTATGTTTATATTCTGTTAAAAAAAACTCTTGCCAGTTCCGAAAAACTAGAGCTTTAAGAGATTAAGTTTAATTTTTCCAAATGCAGTTTAGTAATGCTTTCTTTTACAGCAACTGCCACTTCTGCTGGAGTCGGCAACGGTACAGTTACCAACGATTCTGTAACTTCGGAGCCGAAAGAATCGACTGGTGAATTCCAGCCTGCTGACGATTGCTCACAATGCGTTGTATCAATGGATCAAACGCCACCAGTGGATAATACGCACGAGACAAATGAAGAGGAAACAGACTCTTCTCAAAGCCAGGAACAATCGGCTGAAGTTAGATCTAATGTTAGAAGATCATGGTGCCCTGCATATGGAGGAATTAGAGGCTTTTACTACCATGCATCGGAGACTCTGGTAGACTCCGGTGAGTGAAACTATTTCAAAGTTTTAATCCAGTTTAATTTTTTACTCAAGTACTCTATATTCTGGGATATTGCTTAATCTACTGAGGACTAATGATTTTAAAATGCAGATTGGTCTGAATTGAAATGTCGTATTTAGAGGTAGTTTCAGCCTTTCCAGGCGTACTTGGTCGTTGGGATTAGAAACATTCAGTTTCCGATTATTCAATTTTTACGAATTTTCCATATTTCCTAAACAAATATGGTTCAGGAGAAGGCTCAAATTCTGCTTTGATATGCAGAGGTAAGAAAGTTTGACGCAAGACGGTTTTGGGGCTTTTATAACAAACCGAAATAAAGGAGAAAAGCATGAGTCGATTGGCGACACTGGTAGCGTTCTAATGCTGCATGTCTTAGAACTTGTTTTTCCGAATATACCGAAAGAGTACATTCGAGAAATATTCCATAAAATCTACTCGAATCGAAGTATTTAGATTTGTTGTAATTTTTGATAATTTAACATTCTATTGCAATTTAATTTTGTATAGAAAAACTGAATAGGGCATTTCAAAGCATACTCTATTCAATCTTTGACAGCTTAGAACTTTTTCTCGTAATGAAAATTAACCTTAGACTGCGATTTTTTTTTTTTTTTTCTGTTGTGGTAGACTTTGTGAACAAAAGATGATCCTAGTGTAAAAGATCTAAACAAAACCATATTGACTAATATGATCTTGCATACAAAACAAAAGAATGAGCCACTTGTTAATACGAAACAAGAGCTTAGTGAACGAAAATAGAGGTTGTTTAAAAAAAACTCGGTTCAATGTAGGGTTAAGTTGTCAATGTACTTGAATATATTTCTAAAATATTTTTATACTTGCTCTTCTAGTATATCTGCTGCCGATCCAAGTGCTTCTTTTAGCTTTCCCGGTCAGCGCTGCATTTATGGGTAAATATCAAGTTGCTACCTTTCAAATATATTTCCGAAACAACCCGTCACAACATCTGCATTTTTTAAAAATGCAGAAATTTGAATTTACGAGATTAGTGTCTGTTATTGAACGTTAAGTTAATAAAATCTGATGCAGTTTTGACCCAGCACTTCTCTGAAAATGTAAAGGTTTTTAATGCCCTGCAATTGTAAGCCAGATGCAATAATTCAAACTAACCATTAATTTTAAAATTAATATTAATATCTCATTTTGTTTGTGTCCAAATTTTTTTCAAATATTTAACTTGTAAAGTTCGGTGTTAAATTGTACGAATTACACAAAGCATTAGCCAAGCTCGTGAAATAAATTAAACTTGGTTTAACCTTAAATTGTTACGTAAAGTGAGATGTGCAGTTTAATTTCTATGGACTTGAATAAACCTTGGCAATCTGGCTAAAATTATATTAAATTTATTTGATTATTAAAGTTTCACTGCAGATAGTTTTATAGTTAAAAGTGCATGTAACTGAAGAGATTCTATTTTAATATGTCATAATTTTAGAAATAAATGGCTATGAAACTAATTTATTTATAAACCCGTACTTTTAAACAGCAGGTCCCATAAGGCTTTCGTGGTCCTATGCTTAAAAAAAATCTTGCTAGGTCGTCAGTTCGCTTCTACAGATGGCAAACTTAAACATAGATAACTGTATAAAAGTATTCAAGAAGACCCTAAAGTTTGACAAGAAATTCGAATTATGTTTTTCTTTTAGACCATAGAAACAAGTCAGTAACGTAAATTTACGAGGTCCCATGAGAATAGTTTTAACATGTTAAGAGTAATTTTGCTATTAATGATGGAATTTTTGAAAACAATGTGGAGTAATTCAAGTGCATTGAAAAAGCATTAGCGTTTTCTCCCATAGTCTTAAATTCCTCTAATTAGTTGTAGGCAATATTTTAGATTGTATATTACCACTGAATAATTTCTTTCTAGCGTCTACTGAAGATTTATCTAAACATTTTTGCAGGTGCCAAACACATAGACGAGTGTCCCATGAGTGCAGTAACTCCTTTTCTGATGTTTATAATGGGTATCGCCGGAACTATCATCGTGTTGTGCAGAATATTGCAAGTTTTTAAGAAGAATCTTCTTCCAACCAGTGCTGACTGGTGGTGGCCCCGAGTTATCATTTTATTCAGTGGGCTTATATTAATTCTGTGTATATGCTTGGGTAAGTACACTCAATCTTTTAATAAGGAACTAATTTTTTAGAAATCCTAAAGTTTTTAACATGTCTTTAGAAACCTTTCACGTTCGCAATATATTTGTTTCAACTAAGTATTTACGCTATTTCAGACTTCACTTAATAAAAGCTAATTTACTCTAAAAAAAAAACTATCCTAAAATTTTAAAAAGTACTAGTTTTTTGCAATTGAAATATTTAAAGTTTCAAGTTTATATTTTTCAAATTTCTTATTAGTTTGAAGAAACTTTTTTGTTTGAAAGAATTTAAAGGTAACTAAAACGGAATATACGAGTAAATTTTACTTAAATTTCCCTCGTAATGCATGATTTCATGTTGAAAACATTAACTTTTGACAATGTAAAAATCATGCTGAAATTTAGGATTTCAAATAGTAAAGGAGGAAATCGCAAATCGGTTAAGATTTTTTGCCTATTACTAGAGCCTTTGCAGTTTTTCACTTTTTCCTTAAATGCGAGAAGGGACAAATTTTGGTTTTGTGAAGATATAAATAACTTCTAGTTAAATATTTTTTACTTAGTCTGTAAAGATTTTAAAAAGGAACAGTTTGACTTTATTTTAAAAAATAGAAGAGAAAGTTAGTTTTTATTCCTTTTATTTTTTAGTTTAACTTCTAAGCAATCGCATAGGTTGAATTACAGAATTTTTCTTATGTGTAAATAAGTTTTGCAGGCGAAATTTTTAAACAGAAATTTAAAATTTTTATTTTATTTATATTCGTAATATTAAATCATGTTTAAATCTAAAATTCTAGATTTAAGAAACAAACTCTACGTTTGAATCCAAAATGCTCGCGCAATTTCATTTCTATATGCGGTACCAGAGTATGTAGATTCTTTTAAATGTCTAACATTCCCTGAAAGCAGAATAGACTATTTGTCAGTTGAATCTAACACTGAGAATTCAATTTCCTTCAATGGCGTTAAAATTTGGTTCGAAAATTGAATAGAAAAACGTAATTAGAGCGAAAGACTATTTTTAGTTAGTTTTTAATATGTAAATCCGATAATGTCATAATGTTCTGTTGGGATGAATTTTCTTTGCATTTATGCAAAACTAAGTCTTCCTTACTTTATTTCTTACACCCTAAAAGATACAGTAGAGAAGAAACAGCAATGTGATTCATTACGACAGCATGTTTATCACGCTGCCTCTGCTTCCAACTTTTTAACAATTTAATTGGGACGCTTATTTGTGAATGTTCTCAATCGTGGTCTCCAATCTGTCTCGGTTTTACACTTTTTTAATTTCAGACGATTTAAAACTTAAAATCGGATTTCTTTTTATTAAAACACAATTCATATACTCTACATTCCAATGAACATGAAAGTCCATATAGATTCTAAATTTTCAGTGTTTTTTAAACAGTACTTTATTTGCACTATATTTTGCTCAATTTTCATGTGTTCAATATGAAAGCAGTTCATAAAGATGGTATTTAACGGGATCTGGCCTATCCATATCGAGTTGCTCCGCTCAGACTTAATACTCTACTTCCTTTCCGTACTCCGAATAATTTAAAGAGGTTATTTACTTTTCTCTTTAGTTTTCATGTGATTAAAAGTAAAGTGGAGCGCAACACTTTGCTCTGGCTCCGCTCCAGATTTGAGCAAAATCTCTTGGCTAAGCGCTCCTTCTCCACGCTCCGTTCCAGGTCCCTGGTATTTAAAAAGCATGTAACAAAGTTCAGATGCAAGATTAAGTAATGCAAATGTAGTGTAGACTTGTGTAGTAGAAATGTAGTGTCGATTTGAGATTGCGATCCTGCTCCAATAGTGAAAGTGTAGTGTAGATTTAAATAGAATATGCAAATCTAGCGTAGAAGTAATGCAAATGTAGTGTAGATTTGCGATTGCGATCCTGCTGCAATAGTGCAAGTCTAGTGTATATTTAAATAGAATATGCAAATGTAGTGTAGATTTGTGTAGTAATCTAGTGTAGATTTCATTCCGCTCCGTTCCAGGTCCCTGGTACTCAACACATTACGAGCAGGCGGCAGTGACTAGTGCCCGTTTCGTGCATTGCCGTTTAATAGCGGGGCTTGTATTTGTACCCGTTTAAAATCTCCACTTTTAATTCACAAAAGGGAAATGTTTAATGTATGAATTGGTGTGTCTTTTTTTAGAAAATTTTTTGACTTGGTCAACTCAGCCCGCACGTACTCAGACGTAGCACGCGCAACATAGTTGCGCGTGCTACGTCTCCCGCTCATAATGTGTGAACATGCATGTAGCAAAGTTCAGATTTAAATTTAAGTAATGCAAATGTAATGTAGATTTCAAAATAGTGAAATATATTTCCTTTGCAGAAGCTACTACGCTATTCAGATACAGTCCAAACTTCAACCCGACTCATCCAGAATATTGCAACGAAACATTTTACAACTTCACTTACTGGGCGAATTGGGCAATGCTGATGATCTTCATAATGGTTTTCTTCCTTTATTATCCCATATGCGCTACAGAAAGGCCCGCAAATGATTACAGAGCAGCATCTTAACCTGTACTAATTGTTCAGATTTTAAATATTTGTTAACACTTTTAGATTTTAATAAACTTTCGTATTAACTTCCCCTGGTTTCTTTTAGTTGAAACTGTTTTGTATCTTTTATTCATGCTTTCATTAAGCAGTCTGTCATAACGTCATTGTAGAACAGCAATACTCTACCTACGAGCCCGAGCACCTAACCGAACTTTTACTAGTGGTCTGGTAAAAGTTGTAGAAAGTTAGTGATGTCTTATTTTTTTTTAAGGTAAAAACTACACCTTTCGGTATGATGTTGCAAATTAAAATTCTCGAAGAGCTGCTTGTTGGATAAATTCAGCAGCAGAACATAAAGCATAATTTTAAATTATTTTTTATTGTTATCCGTATGCACTATGAAAGGTTAGTGCTGCTGTTCTAGAACAGAGGAGCTAAAACAAAGTACAATGGCTTTTGAACTTCGAAGTAGTTTTTGAATGCAGTAAAATTTTCATTGCGTTTTTCACGCAATGAATTAGAACTTCATGCATCTAAGGCATGGTGGAAAGTGTCTGATAGAACTTGGATCTTCAAGGAACTTTACGCAGTTTTACCAAAAATATACTTTCGATGGTTTTTATTTTTTAAAGTTAAGACGAGTTATCCCAGTATTCAGTATAGTTATGTTCCAGCAGTTATGTTGAGGGTTTCCAACCCTTCCATAAGTTGAAACTGACATAATTTAAGCATTATTTTAAAATGCAGCATTTATTCATTTTGCACTTAATTTCGAAATTGGGTAGAAAGGACATTTTTAGGACATCGAAATCTTCAGATCGTACAAAATCAGGATATCGAGCTCAACAAAAATCTGTACATAACGATCTTGCGCAAACTAATTAAAGCGCGACTTTTAAAATCCCCTGTGTCAACCACTCCCAAAATATGCTTTGGGATGCTTTACTTATCGTCTCGAAAGTTTGCAGCCATTTGAAAGTGATGCGCTTACAACAAAGTAATGGAATTTCTTCGACAAACAGTTCTTCCAGAGGTGAAGAGGGACATCTTGAAGGTTTTGGAATTCTTCAACAGGACTTTTCTCGCACAGAACCTCGCATGGAGTAGAAACGACCTTTCTCTCTGTTACACTTGAGATTTTCAAGATTTTCGAGCTAAAAGAGTACAGCTACTTGATTTGCCCGTGAGTTCTTTCGATGTCAATCTACTTGAAATTTTGTGGGCCATATGCCAGGCGCCTTCGATCTGTGGACCATACGACGATGAAAAAGCAACTTGCGACACTGAAAACTAGCAAGCTCCATACTTAACTTTTAAACGTAGCTTAAATATACAGTTATACCATAAAAAAAAAAAAAAAAAAAAAGCAGACAGGCAGTGCCAAGACGAATCCATGTTCAAGGGCTTAGCACATTTGATTTCTTCCGAACTGATGCCATATGCCAGTTTATAAATTTAGTTGTTTTCAACAGAGAAGCAAACATTCTAATTCGCATGCTAATAAACGCACCTTCAAACGAATTTCCCAAAACTGATTTGTCCTTTTCTTCCATGTGTCCAAGAGTCGGAACTTCATGGTTGAACTGTACGAGGTCCTTTACTGATGCATTTATGATAGTACATATGTAAGTGGCAGAACAGGAAAATTCCTCTGCTAATTTGATCCCTCTCTTCCCCAGATGGGGCAACTCCGCCTCTGCTTTTATCCTTTCTCTCGCACAGGACAATTTCGCTGAACCATTTCCATAAATAAGCAACGAGACTTACTTAAAATTTACGTGTTTGTTGTCGCATCCTCTCTTGGCGACTGCAGTAAAGTAGGAAATCTAAAACAGAACCTGTTCCCTCTGTTTTGACAGAAAAAAAAAAATCTTAAATACAGACAACATAAGTCGGCCAAAATCCTATAAGTTACTTTTCCCGGATCAGTAACAATGAAGATACCCTAGTTAGCTGACTATGAAACTGGTCCACTTATAAAGTTAATTGTGAAATGCTTCTAAAGGAACTTAAAAAGCACCTGATTCATACGATATTTATATTTCGTAATTTTTAAGTATTGTAATTTTTAATAGATACAAATGCAGCTATGAAGTTCGCCAGTTTTTAACAAAAGAAAGAAATAAATTACTTAGAAGTTAATAAACTAATCGGTGGAATAACAAGTTTTGAGTTCAAAAGTTAAAGCAAATGAAAAAATTGTTTTAATTCCACTGCTGTTTAATTTCGGGTTTTTAAACCTCGTCCAAGTGACCAAGAAAAGTTATTAGCAAGAACAAATGAAATTCAAATTCGGCACTATGCATACTTAAAGGGTTCAATAAATAACTTTAAAATAAAAAAATGTTTAGTGTTTCAATTTGCTTTGATAGTTTTAAATTTCTCCATTGCAGAACTGCTGAATGTACTAGAACACATTGTCGAATTTTAATATGTTTGTCATAGTTTGTACATTATTTTTTTTTTTTTTTTACCTGTGAGAGTATTCTTGAAATTGTTATAACTGACGAAAATAATTATTGGAAGTCGAGGGATAAGCCCAGCGATAACTAATGATATAAATCAATGTTTCGTATCCGTGAACGTTGTCTCTTAGATCTAGGCGAATTTCTCGTTCTCATTTTAGATTATGTTTATCATTTCTCTGAATGACTTTCTAATAAAAATTTGTGCAAGTAATTACGTGTCTTCAAAGCACATGCATGCGCTTTTCTAACTAAATATAAAAAGCGGGAAAAATCCAGAATTGAAGTTTTTTAAAACTTTGCAACAGTAAGTAGAGAAATGGCAAAATAGTAGAAACCAATTTATACTTTCACTAACTTGTTTAAGTCAAACATTAAATTCTCTCAACTCGTTCGGCGGATTTGTCCCGTCCTGAGAAATGGCAGGAAAAAAGTGCGGCGGAATTGTCGCATCTGGGGAAGAGGGGAATAAACTTCTTCGAATTGCGGGGGTCGGTGACGGTGTGGTAACACTTTTGCCAAGTCTCAATATTAAAAAAGTTTAATAAGTTAAAAGTTTTAATTAAATTTTGAAGAAAATTTAATTCAAGTATCAAAAAGTGAGCCATAAATATATAAAACGAGTTACTAAATATGTTTTATTAACATGTTATTATAAGTACAGAAGCTTGTCAACAGACAAGAGAATCTGATTAACGGATGAAAACTTTCGTCCAATGAGAGGCCGACATGCGACCAATGAGCACCTTACGGTGGTTGGAAAGCAATAATGCCGCTTGCTCTGCGAGCAGTCTTAGTTTTTTTGTCAGGTACTGAGTTGTACCCTAGAATCATTGTATTTGAGGGGTTTTTTCTTGAAAGGATATTTTTAATGTAATCAACTTGATTACTAATATCAGGGTTTAAATGGGGATGCAAATTTGTAAAGAAATGCGTAGCATTTTCTCGTATATAATCTGAAATTGTTTGGATGCGAAGATCTTGATGAAGATTTCGATTCCTAACATAAGGGGAATAAAATTTTCGACGGGCTGTCGTGCGCTGTCGCGGAATTGCGACGCGCCCGTGTGTGGAAGTTGGTTTGTAAGAAAATTGTTCAATTCTGTCCTTGTTTCCATTCATTCGTTGTTGTGTCCTCGCGCGTGGCGAGGAAGAATGGGTACGCTGCTCCTGAGCCTAACGGGGCCCTTATAGGCAGGAGTCCGATATCCGCCTTTTGAAAGGTTTCTTAATTTTTGAACCAGCTCCCAGATGAGAGACCGTCACCTAGGATCGGCATCCCCAGAGGTATCGTTTCACTTGGAGGACATTGGAACCACGACCTATTTAATGTGTCCCAGCTCTCTTTAGCGTACACGGACCGCAGCAACCAGCCGCAAGAGGATGTCACCCTCCCAAACACTGAGCTTGATCGCTGTTGCTTCACTTTCGGTGTTCTGCGGGAACCGAGCTACTACCGACTGGTCCGCAGCGGGACTTCCATTCATTTGCATGATATAAATGAAAAGCAACCAGCATTGAAGTGTTAAAGAAAAATGGCTTAAATTACGAAAACTTAAATTTTCATTGCATAATGTTAGGATTTCCTCCTCCCCCCGAAGTTACGCATTATTTTTATGCGATGAATATGTACAAAATTTACATGATTGCCAACGGCGGCGACGACGATGGGTTATTCTAGTACAGTCAGACCTCGATATAGGGTCACCCTGAATATAAGGTCACTTTTCATAAGTCTCGGCTCATTGAATATCAAATGCGTATGAATTGGTTATAAGGCAACCCCGCTTATAAGGTCATTTTCGTGTAGTCCTGATGGGTGACCTTATATCGAGGTCTGACTGTATATATATATATATATAATACATAAACTAATTATCAGAAAAAAAATCTTTGCCTTCCATGCCTCTCAAATTGCTATATTAGAACTCTTAGCAATTTTTTCCCGCCCATACTTAGGTTTGCTCTTGCTCCACCGCTCTCTATATGTGCTAAACGCAAAGAAAAAAACATTTAAATTTTATAATACAAATCAACTACGAAGTTTTGATAGTTGGACGCTTCTGCGCATGGCAGAAAAGAACGAATCGATTAGAGTTTTAGAAAAGTTGGTTTTGCAGGTGCTTTTATTTAGTACGCGAATCAGAATGTTTGCTTCTCTGCTTGTTGAAAGTAAATTTATAAACTGGCATGTAGCGTCAGCTCGGAAGAAATAAAGTATGTTAAAGGAACTAGAAAGATAAATAGGCATATTTTTTAGCTATCAGTTCCTCTCTTGAACATAAATGGATTCTTCTTGGCACTCTGCCAGCCAGCTTGCTTTGGTTGATAGAACTGAAGCAGATTACACATTTTAGAATCGTCTCCTGTATTTTCTCCCTGCCCTCATCCTTTTATTATCCTATGTAGTTATAACAAAAGGTCACCAAAGTCTTCAGAATCCCTTTGTGTCCTTCAGACTTCTAAATGGCACTCTACTGCCCATCTATCGACCTCAATGAATTTCTAACGGAAAACAAGTCGTGTAACAATTCTTCATTTTGGAAACATTATTACAAACTGTTTTAGAACTCAGTTTCAAGGTGAGAAGGGAGTGGGGTGGGGAGTCGGTAAAACTTTTCCGTTAGAGCCTTTTCACAACACAATTCCATGTTTCGACTCATGTAATCCAGTTCTTATTGCCTGAAATATTCCACAAATACGACACTTATACCTCGCATTGATTTCAAAAATTGCAATAAAACAAGTAATCTTTTCCTTCCAGCTGCTTAAATAACTTTTAAGTTCCGCCCGTTCGTCAACCTTTAACCACAAATTCTTCTGTTTTTATTTTTCTTCCTACAGGAAGCTAATCCTCCAACAGCGGTGAGCCGTGGAAAGAAAATTCTTAATAGATTTCTGAGTATTGATAATTTGGTATTGCAGTGAATGGGTGAAGAGAAAAAAAAGTTTCATTCAAGATATTTTTTGCTCATTTATAACGTCATTATTGCGGGAAAAGGTTATTGTTCTGCTTAATCATAATTCGTAACGTATTCAATACTTAGTTTCAAAATATTTATTTTTATTATTTTTAAAATATTTTTGGTAGAATATTTTATGAAAGCACTTCATTTCGCTTAAATTCAGTTATCTGTCCTCGAATTTCTTGACGTTCAAATTCAATAATGAAGGTTGTGGAAATGTTTTTTAAAAAAAGTTGCATTCACTTAATCAGATACTTTCAACAGAGTAACGTTGTATTATATTTATTTCAGGAAATAGGAACATTTTTTGAGTTTTTCTGCTCCAGTTCCATGCTCTGCTCCGAATAGTTTTGTTAAAAGTAAAATTATTCACCGATTTAATTAATTTATCAATGAGGGGAAAACGTTAAAGTTCCGTTAGGGGGACAATTTATTCATCAATAAATATTTAACTTTTCGTTTATACACTGTTGCAAAAATAAAAAAATAAAACATACTTCCGAGGAGGGGGACTATAAACTGTAATACTAATGTGACGTGATAAGGTACGTAAATTAGTAGCAATGACCAGTGAAATGAAGCATTTAAAGGAGATGATTCAAATTCACGGGTAATTATAATGACACTATTTTTGATAAGCGAGGGTTTAGCGGAAAATCCCAAAGATTTTCTCGACACTATGAATAATTGCTACTAAGAAAGGAAATAATAAGGGTGATCTCATCAGAACCGTATCACCAAATTTAAAAAATAAATAAAAATAACAATAGATTAACCCTTTCAGACGTGGTGTTCAGTATACCGGACATTAACGGGTGACGCATCTATAATATTCAAGCCATGGTCATGAAATTTATTTTAATTTACTGTTTAGAGTTATATGTATGATATGTGTTCAATTTTTTTTCGAAAAGAAGTTTATAATAATTTCAAGAGGAAAAAATAGTATTTCTTTGCTTTCATTTTTAAATAGCATAGGCCGAACGAAGGATTAAGACTTTTATTTTTAAAAAATATTGTAACTTAAATGTCTTGGATGGAGGGATACAGACATATTTAGTAGTGATAACATTTAAATAACTTTTTAATATTTTTATCAAAACATTATAGTTTTTACCATTTTTTTGCTAGCTTTATTACAACTGAAATAATTAATTATTCATCCTATAGTCGGATGTTTCGTATTTCACGTAAAATCACATTCAAAATAAATCACGTGAAATGTTTTTCCTTATGATGAGGTAATTTTTATCTTACGTGAAATCGTTATACTTTGACTTTTTATCTCACGTAATCAATACGTGATGTGCTTTTAATTGCGTTTGACTTCAAATAAGTACATTAAAAGTGCGTTATTTTACTTTTCAAGGACAAAGCACACTGTTTTTGCATTTTGGCTCCGAATTTATCTTGCTTCGCGTTGGCTTCGATTCAAATGGTATGGCAGGTTACTTATGGTGCCTCATAAATAATACAAACATACAAACTTCAAGGGCAGACAGATAACATAGAAACAAATAATTTTTAGCGTAACCCTCAAAATTGGAACTCTTTCGGAAGTTAGCACAGGTGGCGCTCTATCGTTCTTCAAAATTTGTACCTCTGTTTATGAGGCACATTTAGTATAGTTAACCACCAGCACCACCAACAACAACAATGAATGGTGACAACAGTGAGAAGATGAGGATATTTCTATAATAATAATAATACAGAAGATGATGATATTTATAATAATGATGATGACAGCAAGAAAAAACACAAAAATAAAATATATATAAAAAATTTAAAGAAACAAATAAAACCTAACCTTCTTTTCTTCATTCTCGAGTCTACTCTTCGATTATGAAAGATAATAGCAATATATCTGTTAACTATCTTATTGTTTCACAACACGTTCAAGAAGAAACGTGAAATGAAAGATAAATGTATAGTTTGACCAAGTTAAAAACTGTCATTTATTTTCAGCAATGTTAACTACTTATAAAACAATTATCTTAAAGACATTAAAGATTATTTATGGCTTCCTATGTTCCTTCTTAAAGAACATTTGTGTCTTAATATATTCTTCTTCTAAATTTTCAGCAATTTAAGTTTTAAATTAGGTAATAAAAAACCGAAATTTTCAATCAGTTTCCTTAATTATTCAAGACTACCAAAAGTTGCTGCAGTTCAATGCTTCGCAATTAACTTGTTCACCACAAATTAATATATATATATATATTCATATAATTCACTTATTTATTCACAAGCTTTCGCCGTTTAGGAAAGGATCGTTCTTCGGATCGTGGCTACTTTATGGATGCCAAATTTTGCCGTATCCAACCTCGTGTATCTGTATAAGCATATATCTGTACCTCAGAGGTAAACTATCGTATCTACAATTTTTCTCATTTTGGGTTTATGATGCTGTGTTAAGGAAATTCATTCCTTTTAGTTATAAAGTATCGTATGTGAAGCACGGTTAGAAAGGCAAAGTAATTGAACAGAGGTAAACTATTGTAACTGAATGTCCCCTACTTCGCAGATCAGACTTTAATTACCCTATTCGACTGAAATTACCCTATACGTAGAACTTTTCGTTAAAAAAAGGTTAGTTAAAGTTTTGAATTCAAAGAAAATCAACTTAAAAATTATTTAAGTAAAAACACAGTCTCATCATTTTTTGTTTTGCCTTTCCTAGAAAATTAGTAAAATGTTAGTTACGATAGTTTACCTCTGGGGTACAGATATATATGCATTTCTATTTACTTACTTATTTATTTATGTGTTTGTGTGTGTGATCCCAGATCTCACAGGTGTGCGCACACAAAATAGGAAGAAAAATATTTGCCAGTTTCAGAACAACTTCATTGAATGATACGATTGACTAATTATGTTAAAAATTTACAAATATGCATAGAAAATTTGTATAAAAATGGTTAAAAGGTGCAAGAAACCTTCTCTTCAATTAAAGCAACTGAAACAGAGAACACTAGAAAAAATAAGCTCTGAAAAGACTTATTCAACTTCAACTTTCACTATCAACCAATCATGATTGAGGAAAAAATTAATAGCAAATTTTAATTGCCAGAATTATTAATTTTTATATCATCTCCTCATTTATTTTCTGTTTTAGAATCCCAATATTAGAAAAAATCTGCACAAGTTTTTAAAGCTATAGTGTATTATTTGTTTAATTGCCTTTATATGTGTAACACTTACGGCTATTCAGATATTTTGTCCATTTGGCATTTGTTAGTAAAATCTATTTTTCCGCTTTTGTATGAGGAGAAAAGTGCAAAATTTAATCTCTGATTTTGAGCATTTCTAAAAACAAGTCCATGTTTGTATTGCATTTGAATGCCTTTAAATTTTGTCACGTTTACGCCTGCAGAAAAGTGTATTCTGCTACTTCAGATTTGAGAAATAAAATCCTATATTTCTATTAGCCATACAAAATTTTATATCATCTAATACAGTGCTTGGTACGTGTAGAAATTCAACGGTTGGGCTAAAATTGCCAAATTTGTAATTTGCATATGTTCCTTAAAATACATGTATTTATAATATTTTAAATTATTAAAGTGATTATTACATTTTCGAAAGCAGATTTGAAAACTCGTTAAAATTTCTTATATATAATTTTCTTTTCTGCGATTAGATTCTGCTATGCCATATCTTTTGTAAGTAATTCACATTTTTTAAAGGCAAAAATATGTCTTCCAAGGCAAAAATATTTTTTCTACTACTATGATTTTAGTTTTGCATGAATAAAACGAAATTGGAGACTATAGAAAATATATTACGACCATCTTCTACTGATAAAAAATATTACTGAAAAATATTTTCAGGGCATTTTGTGTTCAACTGAGGACCTAAAATTTTGTCTGAAGATGGAGGGCATGTCCTTGAATGGAGTTCCACCTGGTAAACCTAGCCATTTCAAGGCACAGAAACGCTTCAAATAAAACGTGACGGTTGAATACCCTGATGGGCAATTCCACGGAAAATGTCCAACGTATGACTAATAAATTTCATTAAAAAATAATTAATTTTAAAGGTAATAAGCAAAAAAAATTCCTATTTTTTTTCATTACCATTTTTAGTTATTATTTTTTAATGAAATATTGCTTCACACGTGTTGTACTGTTCGTTTACGAAAGACGAGACTATCCGTTGGGAAGATTCTATCCGGCAAACGGGGTAGTACACTGAGATGGGCACTTTTCGAAATTATATTTGACGCTGACATTTTTTGCTTTTCCCCGATGATGATATATTCCATTTCCAATGTGAATCTTTAACATAACAGAGAAAAGAAAAAAAACCCAGAGTTCATTATTTTTCATAAAAACTAAACATCTATTAATCTTTATTCATCCTGTCCCCTATATTTCGGTGAAAAGAAGCAAACCTGACGCATGCGCAAATTCTAGGAAAGTCTCGGCTAAGAAAATCAGACAATACATGAATCTCTCTCTTTTTTTTTTCATAGAATGATGAATGTTAAAAAAAAAAACTGATGCATGTTTTTAAAAAAAGAAAAGAAAAAAAACGCATGAGCTGAAAATAAATGATCATGAGTTATAATGATAATTTCTTTTAGCTGAATAAGTAACTAGAAATGACGAGCTCATGAAGTTAAACGAAACTCAAGTATCACTACAAGTGCCAAATATGTATAATTAATTATTAAATAATTTATATTATCAGCGTGCTTAATATTGATTTCATTGAAAATGTTCAGCAGCTGTGCATGCTTAAAAGGCATTCGTGAGCTCGAAGCCGGTTAATACTCCGCGTAATGATTAATTTGCTTCTGTATGGTAACAAGATATCATTTTCACCGCCATAATTCATCGATGGCAGAAGGAAAAAGTGCTCACGAGAGAATTCTTGCATGAATAAATTAAAGATAAAGCGTCTTCAGAAAGAATTCCCTACACAAGTACAGAAAACAGGAAAAACAGAAAACTATAAAGCAAAAAAAGAGAAAAGGGGATTCATACAATCGTGAGCCTTTTCAAGCAGAAATTAGGCTCCGCCTACACACCGTTTTCGGATGTTATCTCGCGGCAAACCATCTGTTGCACAATCGATGACGTAAAAAAGCCGCCCATCAGAGAAGGTATGGTTTACGTCGTCTTCTACCAGATCAGGTGCGAGTTCCATCATGTGAGGTTGAAGTTCTTTTCTGGTCCGTAATTTGTTACTTTCGAACACTGTTTTGAGTGAATCGCCATGCTGATCAACGGTGATCGCTGGCAGGTGGTCTTCTAAAGGAAATTAGAAAGTAGTATTTGTTAAATTGGATCGGTGTGGAGACTGATTTTCGTGAAGTGTGATTGTTTTTGTTCTTTTCGTCAGCAGCAATGGGTTGTTGTGGCTGTTCATTAGCTGCTTCAACTGTAACAGCTGTCGTTCTTGGTTTGGTGAGTACTTTCTTTTATTTTGATTTTCCTCAAACGAATGAGCTGGAAATTATTTTAATTACTTTTTCGTGTTATCTCATTCCATGTTGAAGATCATGTTCAAGGTCATATAGAGAATTTTTCATTTAAGCGCGGGGTAATCCACAAAGACTTCATTTGCACGTGTATTTAATACGTCTATTTCAAAAGACATTAAAATTCACAAAGACGAAATAACATATAGTTATTTAAGAGAAATATAATTTCACGTTAATTTAAAGCACAAATGAGCATTAAAACGCAGACATATGTTTCGGGGTTATGTTTTGCATCTAGAAGCTCCCTGTGCATTGAAAAAGGGATTCCAAGCAATTCCGAAACATATGTCTGCGTTTTAATGCTCATTTGTGCTTTAAATTAACGTGAAATTATATTTCTATTACTGTTTACTTGCACAAAGTTAAATTATTATTATATAGTTATTTGTTTACTTACTTATTTATTTGCACATTCTGTTATTAACGAAAAGATGTACCCTTCGAAAAAAAAAGTTGGTAATGGTACTTTGGTTTTAACCTTAAACACCGACCATCTTGTGCACTTAAACTAGCCCAAAGTGCACCTGTGGATCTCTGAGGGACTTCCAGTTTTAAGTGGGATCCGAACCACCTGGGCACGATCGGAGGTAGTGCTGTATCGATCTATCACATCTATGCCTTAGCTGGGATTAACCGGGGCACTCGTATCAGAAGCTTTCGACGTCACTGTCAATATAAGAGAGACCAAAAAAAATTAATAAAAAAATAAATTAATAAATTTTAAAAAAAATTGAAAAAAAAAAAAAACTGCCAAGTGACAATTGTGCACTTTATAGTGGGGGACTTGTTGTAATTTGTTCTTTTCTATTTTTTCCCGTATGTTTTGATTATATTTTTAATATTTTACTTTAAAGTGAATGTTGTTCTCTTGGTTATTCCTCATACTCATTTTGTTTTGCACAAATTTTACGTAGTTTTGTTGCAACACCAAGCGAGTTCTTATCAAGTCTGAGTACATTTATATCTCAAATTTACCTCGATACCTTTCCATCAACGCTAATATTAACAGAAAGTTTATACGGAAATTAATATCCTCAAATAGCTAATTTGTGTTACTTCGTGACATTTTTATTATTACTGTTATTATTATTTTGAATACGCTTTTTCGTTACTTTTTATATAGATGAGTCACGCATAGTCATAATATTTTAGAAATACTAACTGTTACTACCCATCCATTAGTGATTATCAAATACAAGTACATGTACTGAACTTTTTTACAACACTCTTTTAAAGTATTTACGTGAAGATTTCCGTCACAGATTGGTGATAAAAAGCATAAATAATGCTGCCTGTCAGAGCCTTAATTAATATTTATTGAATCCAGATATCGAGAATCCCCTTGAGAAAAACATAGAGTTGGGAGGAGAAAAGGAGATAACAAAAATGAGAGATGATATTTTACATAATTTAATTTTATTTACTGTTAATTATTTATAACTCAAACTATTATAATCTGAATTTATGTATTTTGAAGCTGAAATATTTTCACCCTTATCCTAAAAATAAACTGCTTTTAACTGGCGTTTTTCTACTCTATCATTCGTCCATTTGCCGATTCTCCTCCAAGCTTCTAAACTTATAAAAACAAATCATCGCAATTCCACACGTGACAGAATGACAATTTTGATGAAAAAACAAAAGTTTGAAAGATTACAATTAGGTTATTTTCATTAAATCAGGGGGTTTTTTTTCTCATTTCTTTGTGAACAGTTAAATTATAAAAACACAACTGAAAAAATAACTTTAATCATTTATTTTTTAAATTTTTATGCTATTTTTAAATTTGTGACGAAATGATATTTTTGTCAACCAAGCTTTAGGGTTTCTCAGTATGAAAAGAAATTTCTGTGAATTATGCATATCTTCACTTTTTAAACTCATGAGTAATTTAAGTTACATAAGTAATAATAAGAAAATGTTAATTTTAATGATTTTTTTCACCTTGGATTTAATTAATTAAAGTTTATGTGTTGTAACGGAATCACAAGAAGGTTCTATATTCGTTTATTGCAACAAAAATGCTCATACTTTAATTTCATAAAAATTTTATTGTGCCTAGCTCATTTAACGTTACTCAATCAAATGTACTAAGTTGGAAATGAAAATTGCTCACAACTTACAGAAGATTTTCAGAAACTTAATACTAATTTTGTAAATTTGTCAATTTCATGGCATTGCCCAACAAAGGAAAACTGCTCCGTTCGCAGTGGTACACTCCAAAATACTATATGATTTTGCTTAAAGTTTGTATTCGTTTTGTACCCAACTTAAAAATACAGACTGTTATTTGCAATATTAAAAGAAAACCAGATCAACAAGTCTTTAAATTTCATTCAACTTACGCAATCCAATTGTTTTATTTATTAAGTTGTGGGATAGATAGCATTAGACAAGAGAAATATATCAGTCGGAAAATCATACCCACGACTTCTAGCGAAGGAGTGCAAATTGAAGTCCTGCATCCTACACTCACAAGATTTACTGAAGCTATAATGTAACTTTACCACACAAAATCCCACTAGTATAATATTTGAAGAGCTCATTTATTATCGGGTGTAGCATTGTGTAACATGGACTGACTTAAATTTATAATTTTGGTTACATTTTCTTTTAAAGTTGCTGAGGCACAACAAGAGAGGGGCTGTGGCCGACTCCCCCAGAACCCTTTTCCACGGACACATCACACATTTGCTTTCTTTTAATAAAAATAAACTTTTTCAAAAACTGATTCATTAATCTTAATTAAATGTTTATACCAGTTATCTTAACTAAAGGAAACTTTTTGAAAATTAAATTAATTATGAATAGTAATACAGGGCATTTAAATCATGTCTGGCTAACACAATTTCTACCTTTTTATTCCTTATAATTTTATATTCGTCTGAACATCAACATGTGTGCAGCAAGGGAACGTCGTCGTTGGGAGCAGGAAACCGCTGTCTACGCTGGGGAATCGAACTGGGATTTTCTTGACCGTAAAGCAAACGCTCTACCACTGAGCCAGGGGTGGACATCGAGCGGTCCGGGTGTTTGTTGGACTATATAGCTTCCAAACGTACCAGCAGCGGTCGCTTAAGTACTTCGGTGCAAAATTTCTTCATATCTCAATCCAGAAGAGCGTTATTTAGCCAAACGTCCATTCTTTTTTTTTTTTTTTTTTTTTTGTTTTGCTGCGTTCTATCCGAATCTGATGAATTAATTTTCTTGTATCCCTGCTCAGAAGAGGTGGACAGACTACTCCAATTTTGAATCGCTGTGATGCCTCACGCAGGAAATATTTTCTTAATTTTGATACAAATATTATTGTTCTGAAGAAGTAATCGTTAAAAATAGCCCTGTGTTAATTATACAATTTGCTCGATACATTTTGCTGTAAAAATAAAATAGTATTTGTCCTTTCTGTAACTAATTTCTAAGCAAGCATCGGTATTACAACGGAGAACGGTGCTTGCTCATTTTTAAGTCAACTTAAAAAAATAAGTAGGCATATATGCTCATTTTTAAGACCATCATTTTTAGCAGTGCATGTAAGATGGCCCTCCCGTAAAATGTTTAAAGGATTCCTCTTCATAATATTGCTTATTTTCGATGCCCTCTTAGGCCATTTTAGTCGAAGCATAGAAATTTTATGAAAATGTGGTGTTATTTTCATTGAAATACGATTAAATTAAATTCATTAAGACACAGACAAAATTTCGTGCATAAAAAACATTGGCCAAATCAATGAAAAAAATCATGACCAATTGTATTACAGTCGAATTTATATATTTTTTAATGGAAGTTTTCAAAACACTTTGGATGCAAATAGATTTGCCATTTGAGGCACAAATAAGTCGTGTGATTTTTTCATTTTACATCCTCTACGGCAGTAGTCGCAAAACTTATAAAGCCACAAAGCAAACGTACCGTTTTCGAGTTCTGCCGAGAGCGATTTTGAAAATTTCTCAACAGAAAATGTTCAACTCCAATTGAATTGACCATTGTTTTATAAATGTCTCCAAAACCCTCAAAAATAACACTTTTACTAATTTAAGTAAAATTAGTAAAAAACATATGTCAGACTGAAAATGGAAAATATTTGCTGAAATGGCGCCTTTGGCAGACGCCCCCAGAGTAATTTACTCGCCTTTGGCAGAAAATGCGCTAAAAGGCCCTGTAAACCCAAAAGTCCCCCCGCGCCGTGGGGCGGACCTGCTGGGGCTGAATTTCAACCAATTATACATTGTTTTTATAAAAAATAGAAGAAATCTATGTATTTTAACTTTAAAGAGAGGAGCGGGCAAGGTGCCGCAGTGGTAAGGCACTGGCATCGTACCCCTAAGTTCCCAAGGATCAAACCTTGCCCAAGTCAGTGGATGTTCCAGATGCAGAAAACCGTCGGATCCATGACGTATGATAATGCGGCATGTTAAAGATCTCTTGAGTATCTGTTCGGCTTGGATATTCGCGGCTAAATTGAATTCCTAGTGCAGTGTCGCATTATTACAGCTCAGGGGGAAACTGAGCGTCAAAATTCCTCAAGTGGTAATGGAATCCACCGATAGCGGTGCCTCATGAAAGAATGGTTGCACTGGGGGAGGGGGGGGGGTTCACTGGGGAATGCACTGGGTCTGAAAATGGTAAGGAACTAATTTGCCGCCCATTAAAAAAGGCTTTAAAGAGTTGTTAAAAGGTCTTCGACTTTCTGATGTTAATTAATTTTTTTCAAATCTAAATGTTTTTAGTAGAGCTTCTCATTATCGAATTCCTGTTTGAACTTTAAAAACTAGTTGCATCCAATGGTAGTCATTAGCTCAAAAAGGAGGGAAGAATCAGAAAGGAAGTACCATTTGGCGGTTTAAGTTGTGCTTGATTAAGTTTCTAGTTGCGACAATGAGGTGCAACGTTGTTAAAAAGAGGAATAAAGAAAATCAGTTGGTAATGTAGGGCGAGGATCACATCTTGTTTCGGAAGACCCTTCGGCAGCCTTTAGTTCTTAACAGAATACTACAAAGAAATGTCATATTTAATCCTGAAATTAAGTGGCGATTGCAGTATCAATATCAATGAAAATTCTAAGAGTTAAATTAGATAAACGTACCTATTTGTAACTATTAAATTGGTTGTAAATTTGGGCATGCTATGCTTAAATGAAATTGTTTATGAGTAACAAATGCTTTATGCTGTAAAAGTTGAAATCATTTAAGAAAGAATCGACTGAAAGCTGAGTATGTGATTTGCTTTAATTAATATTTCGTACCAAGCAATTCTTATTAAACTCTTTATTGAATTTTTTACAATTGGAAAACATAGAAATTTCTCTAAATAACACTCAAAAGTAAACAATATTTTTCGTATAAAATGTGATTACAGAAAGAAATGTAGAATTTTGATTTTCTTCCAATGACGGAATTGTTGTAATAGGAAAAACCAGAAATATTCAACGTTTTCGTCCTTCACGATCCGCATACATATCACGATTATTTCACATGGGTCGTAATATAAGAATTTAAAAAGAATGGGGAAGAGTACGTTTCTTTCTTAGGGTGTACCAACAGAAAAAAAAAAAAAAAAAAGAATGAAAGAAAAACTACAATATTGTGGCCATTACAAAATTTTCTTTTATATTTTTCATATTAATACTTTTCTTTAAATTACCAAAGGCTCTGCTTTCTTTGCGCGATTGGCGCAAAAATACAATCGACTCCTTTTTCCACTACAACACTTGCAATTTTGTTTGAAATGTTGCATTCTTGAGATACGTTTAGCCTCCTGAGACCCGAGCAAAATAAAATACACATATTCTCTCAACTATTAGTTTTTCTGAACAATTGGACATTAAAAGTGAGGTTTTTCAAAAAATTAACAAACTTGAATTTTTAAATTTTTCTGGAGGGCACATCCATTTGAATGTACGTTGAAGTCATAACTACTGTAGAACTATGCTATACTTACACAAAAATGGATAAACAACAAATTTTATTCATTACTTATAACATAAGAAAAAATATCAAACTTGTATAAAAATGTTAGAACAATACTAAAAAAGAAAAAATAATGTGAAAATCAAAAAACAACCGCGAGAGCGCTGAATTTCAACTTGACTCGTGTTCTTTGCCATATTGTAAACAAATAAACTACCGTTTCCGAATTAATTTAAAAAGTGATTTCCTATTCTTTCTTTATAATTACAGTCCAGGGCTTGCTTGCTAAAATAAAATCAGTCACAATAGGGAGAAAAAACAAAACATCCGTTTTATTGGATGCTAGGGCTCAGGAGGTTAGAGAGAAAACATTTTCTTTGCCTTCGATTATTTCACCCCCCCCCCCCCCCTCTCCTGGTTGAGGGAATGGTGACAAAAGCGAACCTGTTCTCATTGACATATACCTGTATGAAAAAAATTTTTACTTGAATTATTTCGCGAGATATATACTTAGCGATGAAAACGTTCGATTGCGTGATGGCTCCACCCTTCTTAAAGCGTATGACGCAAAACTTATTTAACACCTGTTCCTATTTAGGTTTAAGGTCCAACTGTATACCAATTTTTGTTGGAATTTCTACATTAAATCTCGAGATATAGCAGTCAAGCTTATTCAGAAGAAACGTTCGATTGCTCAGCCCCTCGGAACAAATGTCGCAAAAATTTAATCAACACAAATTCCTACCAAGATGTATGTGTGTACCAAATTTCGCTTAATTCCATCCATTCGTTTAATCCTACGGCTGTTCATACGGTTTTCCAGTTGCATAAACTAAAAATTCTTCTGGGTTCCTTGACATTGAGGGGTCTTTGTGCCTGGACAGCTTTCGACATATTTATTACATGTTTCAACTGAAAAAATTTCACAATACCTAACGACAATAAATTATGCTAGTGACCGATTGCGTGCTATGAAATAGAATTTAAGAAAACAGAAGTAAAAGAACAACTCTTCAGCGTGATTGAAATAAAATAACATTTCGATTTCCTGCTAGATATTTCGATCTTATCTTCTCTTACAAGGTTTCCAGTCGGCGCGAAATTACTGCTCTGAAACAAAAGGCTTCTGTTACCCCTAAATTACATTGTTTTTTAAATGTCTTTGTTGAAAGAAAAGGACTTGTCACACAGTTGCTTTACAAATTAAAGAACGATGTTTTACTTTCTACTATTGTGACAGGGTTCTCTCTGTAGAATATATCTCTCTTAGTATATCTGTACGATGAATACAACCATAATTATCGTTAAAATTGGAGGATTTACTTAAGCCAATCAAAAACTTGAATTGTATCTTTGTTATTAGATAATAAGTGTACTTAAGGTTATTAAAAGTTTTCTAACAGAAAAGGAGTTAAAACAAAACTGCATTACAAATTTAAAGTAACTATGTTTTAGTCGGGGAGTTCTTGCTGTTAAATATATCACTCTAAGTTTTTGTGCAGCTGGACGAAAAATTCGACCACAACTATCGGTAAAACTGTAGGATTCACTTCAGGAAATCAAAAACTTGAATTGTATCGTTATTATTCCGTAATAAGCAAACTTAAGGATAATAGAAGTTTTATAGGAGAAATGGAACTGTAACAAATTTGCATTACAAATTTAAAGTAACCATGTTTTATTCAATAAATTCTTGCTGTAAAATATATCACTCGTAGTTTTCGTATAGCTGTGCCAACCATACGACCACGATTATCAGTAAAAGTAAAATTGTAAAATTGACTTCAGGCAATCAAAAATTTGTATTGTATCGTTATTAGTGGATAATAAGCGAACGTAAGGTTAATAAAGTTTTCTACGAGAAAAAGTGTTGTAACAAACAGGGAACTGCAGCAACAACTTTTTTGAATCGCTCCACTCTGTCTCCTAAATATATTTGCTTCAACTCCGCTCCCGTTGCTAAGGAGTTTTAATTTGAACCCTATTACTCAGTTATTTAATTTATTAATTCTATTTATGTTATTTTTATGAAGCAGTAAAAATGTGTTTTATTTTTATTCACACTCATCTTTGACTTATTTTTTTTTAAATAAAATTACAAATTAGATGGAAAACCATCTTACTTTCTTTGTTTATAGATTAGAACTAATTTTGATTCAGAAAGACCAATTTGAACATCTTAATAAAATTCTAATAAAACAAATATTGGAGTAGTGGATTCCGATAAGTTTCCGTGCTCCGGTCTGCTCCTTTTCCAAGCAGAAACCTCATTGCTTTACTGCTCCTCGATCTTCCTCCACGCTTCGTTCTAAATCTATGGTAACAAAACTGCATTAAAAATTTAAAATAAGCATGTTTTACTTGGGAAGTTCTCGCCATAGAATTTATCACTCTTACTTTTCAGATACCTGGACGGAGAATGCCACCCCAATTACCATCTCAAATGTAGTCTGGATCAATTTTATATAATTAAACCATTGAAGTGTATCAACCAGATACTCTTCATACTTTTAGATAAGCGAATATATATTCATTCATTATGTTAGGTAATTACCTTGTATGGTTTTAGCTTATTGTCTAATATGATTAAAAAAAGGTTTGTTAGAAGAAAATGAATTGTTACATACAATTCACAGAACGATGTTTTGCTTTCGAAGTTTTCATCGCAGTAGTAGTATCACTCATTTTTCGTATGTATATGAAGAGAAAACAGCTATACTTATCAGCGTAAATGAAGTTTGGTTTTCCGATAATCAAAATTTAGGATTTTATTGACCATATTCTATAATAAGCTCAATAAATTCAATATAGGTCTGTTATAAGAAAAGTTATTTTCACACAATTGCCTTAGAAACTAAGGAACGATTACTTTCCCAATTTCTCACAGCAAATACGAGTATATCACTCATTTTTCGTTTAGCTGTACGGAAAAAACATATGCGATTATTGGGGTAAACACAGTCAAGATCTGCCTCAGCCAATCAAAAGAAAACTATATCTGCTATATTATTAATAAGCGAACTAAAGTCAATAAAATGAAAGGTGCTTTAGATTTTTGTGTGAATTCAATACCCGCTTTCTCTTATTTCTTTCTTAGTTATTTTCTTAATATTCATGAAATTTCCCGGGAATTCATTAAAACTTTACTCTACTGCCAAAATGCTAACCACATAAAAACTATTATTTCAACAGAAAATTGCAATCACGAGGTTTTTTTTAATTAACATTAATATGACTCTTATTTTTTTTGACTCTATTACAGAGAATTTTTTTTTAAAAATACTTCGGAATTATCTCTCTAAAACTTTCGACCTTGTTTAAGACGAAATTGAAAAGAATCTGTTTTAAAAGTTACGTCATTTCTTTATGTCCCTGAACCTTTTGCTTGTGTGAAATTTTAATGGATTTCTGTGCTCATGAGGCAATGTTGACGTCACTTCCGAAGCTAAAATTCCTATCTGATGAACGGGTTCATCAATCACGATTTGTCCATCACATAGATTATTGCTAATAATCGAATGTTAAGACTGTTGTAACTAATTCTCCAATCGTGACGAAAGCATTGTTTCGTTTATGTAAAGTAAATAGAAGTGAAGTAGGAAGAAATGGCGATGGCAACTGTATATAAACTTTTCAGATTGCTCATTTTGGGGGGAACGAGATGAAATATTGCGTCAGAGTGGTGTTTATATGAAGTGAGTTTAAAGTTTTTCTTTCTTATTGAAAGCAGAAGTTGCTTAGTGGAGACTCTCGGCCGAATACTCTTCTACTGAATTTGTCATCAGGAAATTCGTTCTTGTATCTTTTGCTTGTGTGAAATTTTAATGGATTTTTGTGTTCATGACGTAATGATGACGGCACTTCCGGAGCCAAAAATTCCATGGAACCCTCTTCAACAAATCTCAACCATGAATTTTCTACTTCTGTTGTTACTTTTCAGAAAGCAATTCTTGATTGCGAAACGTTCAAACAGTCAAACACAAATTCAAATTGAATTTTATGATTACTTTTCTTTTCTTTTGACATCATCGTTTAACACAAGTGTCGGTAAACGAGTGTCGCCAACCGTTTTCCGCTCTTTGGCTACTTGAATGCAGCTCTACAGAATACATGAATTCATTATTTTCATCAAAGTATCTATAAATGGGATTATTCAATAAATTATGGTAAAAATATTTATTAAACTTGAATTGCGGCTCGCACAAAACACAATCCGACGCTTTTAATGATAAAGTTAGCTTTTAACTACTAAAGTTTGCCGACCACTGTCTTAACATAATTTAAGAAATTCCCTTGAGTTAGTATCATAAATTCTAATACAAATCAAAAATGTATATTTTTAAACTGTAAACAGCAGATAGTAAGAAGAAAAATTGACTGAAAAATCCCTAAATTAAATGAGCATTTTTAACTTGGGGATTTTTTTTCTTTTTGTATTCCTAATTGTGTACCCTGCTACAGTGGAAGTACAGTGGAACCCCGCTATTCGTAGACAATTCGTTCCAGAAGGCAGTTATAATGGAGAATTGCACGAATGGCGAATTATATTTTCACATAAGATACAATGTAAATTGGATTAATCCGTTCTAGACCCACAGACGGTTGCTTATTTAAACCTTTGAAAAACAAATGTACAGTACTGTACATGAAATTATAGATAAATAAAAATTTGACTGCTCTTTGCCTGTACTGAGGTGAGCTGATGGCATAAGTGGAATGTTGAGAGGAGGAAGAGAAATGATTGGAAGAGGACCCCTCCATAAAAACATTAGGTAACATTCCATCACGTGTTTTCTCACTTTCTGCTGTTCTTTCTTTTTTTCTGTCTCTTTGCACTAGAAGAATCTTATGTTTCTTTCTCTAAAAACCTGTCCAATGTTGTCTGCCTTTGATGATTGCTCAGAATTTTTCTAAACGGGGCAATAACATTGTCGTTGAACAAGTTAATGCTGTTGACCACAGCAGTGTTGGGATGCTTTTTTTCCACCACTCTCTGTGTTTTCTCGCAGGGGTAACGCAGCTCTTTAATTTCTGCAAAAGGAAATGCTCTCCTTACTACTTTCCTCCTCTGAAGAAGAAAGTTCTACCACTTCCTCTTGCTGCCCCCTTAGAAAGTTAAAATTGTCAGAAAAATCTCAGAGTATTAAAATTTTTAAAAAATTCAAAATGCCAAACAAATTATTTCTAGACGAGTTCAAAATGAGCATAATTTCTCGATTTTTTTCTTAAAAAAAGCCAGACTGACAACCGAGCTGCCTCCTGGCGTCGTACGAATCGCGGGACAAGTATGAATGGCGAGTTGAATTTTACTTGAATAAGTTGTACGAATAGCGAGGCGGATGAATGGCGGGGTTCCACTGTATTTAATTTTTCAGTTTTATAAATATCTCGGCACTCCTACTTCTTAATCATATATCATCTGTCGGCCATAGATAATGATCAATAACGTGCCGATTAAAAACGTCAACGACACGCGATCCTTTCTAAATTTCAGACTATCTAATCGGACATTGAAACCACGAAATACAAGTTTTGGAAATGTGTCCTGTACGCATGGGGAGTCATGCGTCCTGTTGTCTAGTTCTATCAACACGCAATGGCTCGATGACGAAGACTGAAACATTAAAATTATTTTGCGTTCTGCTGTCTTCCGTTCATAATTGTGTTGACATTTTTTAAGCGACCAACCAATATATTCTTAGCACAGTGCTGTTGGTTGATTTATATTAGACCCGGATGGTAAAATATGACTTTTTCCCTCTAAAAGATATATTCACCCCTTAACAGTCGCTCAATTTTGAAGAAATTTGTCAAGTGCCTTTTTTTATTCAAGAAAAAGACATGAAAATTTGTGACTGTGTAATGTATGTGTTAATTTTTAATTTTTGGGTTAATTTCTAGCTTGAAATAAAAATAATTAACTTTTAGGTGAAGCCAACATTCAGGGTTAACATGACTGAATATATATATATTTTTATTTCTTTACAGCAAAGAGAGAGAAAAAAATGTGGGTTTTAAAAGCACTAAAAATCGGTCAAAATCTCTATTTTGGGATTTTTGCTCCAAATTATACTTTATATATTAGAGAGCGTTTGTGAAAAGTTTCTAAGTCCTACGCACACTCTAATATCTAATTTTTGATTTTATATGAGCATTTTAACACTTTTTTTACCTAACCAGAAACTTTAAATGGCATTTTCTCAGCTTCGCTTCTTTGTATATTATGTGATAGTTAAAATGCTAAGGCTTTTTTCAAATATGTATCTATTCACTTGAAATTTTTATTGCGTGTTCCAAATGTTCAATTAAATGTAACCTAGTATGTAATTTTTTTAATAAATTTATTAGAAATTATTTTAATGCAATTTAACTTTAAAAAATCTTGCAATACCTAGATTTTTCAGTTTTAATTTTTTTTCAAGAACTAATAAAGACATCAAAAATTTCATACTACAAAGTGAGGAGTATATTTTGTTCTTTCTTGTAAAACACATACAGGCAAAAATCTCCCATTTTAAAAAAAGAGTAGCGTTTAAAAAAAATTTTAATTTTGTATATTTTTTTTAATTTTGAATTTTTTGGACTATTTTTTTATGTTTTTCTTGTATAACACATCAAGTTAGATTCATAAACATACATTACCAGTCAATACACTTTGAATTATATTCAATTCGAGAAGATAGATTTTTAGGTGCCCCGAGTCCCTTAAACATAAAAAGAGAATGACGCATAATTTAATTAAATATTAGTAAATTTTCTTGTGTGGGAAATTTCAGCATGAGACGTAAATATGGGGAAAAAAGCATGAGACGTAAAGGCCAACCTCACAATCTAGACAACTAACTAACGATCTAAACTCCTTGGTTTAATGATTATATATGGACTAAATGTTATCGTTAAATCGAGGAACATAACATTCATCAAGCCCCTTTCAATACTTATAATATCTATTGATTTGAGGAAATTGTTCAATCGAGTATCGTCAAATCAAAGTTGTACGCATCTGTAACACATTATATATAGTCTGGTACTGAAATCTAGTGTATAGGTTGAGAAATAAACATGATTACGGCATGAAAAATTGTACGGCATTGTTTTAATCTTTTTTCACAAGTTCCTTTTGGACACTTCAGCCCGGAAAGATTACGGTCGTGAAAAATAGAGAGCGAAACTTCACCACGGAATTGTGAAGGGAGCGAGCAGGAAAGGGTTAAAATATAATTTTTTTAAAAATTTTATCTACTGATGATGATTTCTCTTAAACTGATACACGTAAATAAAAGTAATAGAAACGCAGCTAAATCTTTTATTTCGGTTAGAGTTCTCTTATAAAGGTTTCCTACGAAGTGTAATAAAGTGGAACCCTATCATTCAAAAGAAATTTATTCGAAGGTTAGTGAACTCAATTATTTATTAAAAATAAAGTACTTCTGAATCACTACAATCACAATAAAAAGCGGTCTTTTTTGTGGCTATTGTGTAATTTAGAAAAATAATAATAAAGATCCTATTTCAAAAGAGAAGTTTATTTTCCCAAAACCTCGCCTAAAAAATCATTCCAATTCAATATTATTTAGATTAGAGTAAGCTATAGATACATACACATATTCTAATGTGAAGTTCATTTTAAAAAATCTATTTGGAAGTTTGATGAATAGCTGGAAAAATACAAAAATTCAATACTTATTTTGAACAGCATTTCGAAAGAAAGGGAAATTTTAAGTCGCATCTTAAGAAACCGTTAGGATATGCGTCGTAGACAAAACATAAACCTCCCAAAACTCGTTTTCGCCGAAAATGATTCAGGTTTAATGGACTCAATCCTGTCTAGAGGTCTTTCGTAATGCAATGATTATATGAATAATATGTGCTGAAGGACACCACTGGTACTGATATGCCTATTCTGATTTTCTTGCGAAAAAAAACCTACTTATCAAAATTAATTGAAAGCAGAATTTGCTAATGCAATAAATATATCTCTGAAAAATATCAAACGAAAGCGAATATTAATTAAATATAATGGTAATATTAGCACTTTTTTATAATGAAAATTTACTTTTATGTCTGACGTAGGAAATTGACAAATAAAAAATTTGTCAATTCTTGACAAATTTTTCAATTCTTGACAAATTTTTCAATTCTTGACAAATTTTTTATTATATTACTCCAGCAGAATTTTCAATAAGAAAATTCTTGCAGAATTTTCTTATTGAAAATTCTGCTGGAGTAATATAATAAAAAATTTGAAATTTCTGTGGCTTTAATAGCAGTCGTCAAAATAAATTCTCTGCGGTAAATATTTGCGTTCCGGCAATAGTGCATGTGAATAAAACCAGCATAAATCAGACACAATGCAAATATGTCGTCTTCTTTACATTTGATTTATTCAAGTGTAAATGTTTTTCAATTTCAGTTTTATTTATTAGTTATATGCACCAAATTTTACTTAAATAACTGATGTGTTTATTTATTTATTGAATTTTATAAGAATTTAATTTATACTCCGATCATTGAAGTTATGCATACTGCCTTTAAAAAAATCCATGATTTAATAAATATCAGACATGTGCCTGTAAAGGGAACATTTTAAAAATTAATTTTAAAAGTTATGAGTGGGGAATTTAAAAATATGTAATCATTTCATCGTTTGTACGAAATGATTACATATTGTTTACTGAACAATAAATAATCAAATAAAAACCGTCACCAAGTCTATAGGGGTTGCCATATCTTACAGCTAAATAACGTGCTTTTTTTTTGTGGGGGGGGGGGGGGTGTTAGCTGCATAACTGAATAAATAATAAGAATCATTTTTTTCTGTGTAATTTCAAAATATGTTTACACATTGTTTTTACCTGTGATAACCATAAATCTTTATAATTAATATCTATTTGGAAACCGACACTTTTTCCACAACAGATGTCAATGTGATTAATATGATAATCATTTTAACTTTGCACACGATTACTCAATGTTATTCTTTTTGAAATACATAATATTTCTAATAAAACTAATCAAGAAAGGAAAACACTAATTACGCGCTCACACAAAAATTTAAGTTTAAGAAAGCACGATTCTCGTTTCGTTTTTTGATAAAAAATCAAAGGTCAATTTGCTTGTTATTCATAGTACTCGATCCGCTCTACTTGCTTAAATCTAAATTGTAAAACATTGCTAAAACGTTGTTCTGATTAGGTTTTCTGTAATTGATATTTATCTGTAAATCTAAATATATGTTTGTTTCTCTATTTTTGTTACCCAATCCCTACCTCGTGACAATTCGAACAAGCTTTGGCTGAATTTTTAAAATTTCTATTTCGCTTTTTTTTCTTTCTTTGTCATAAGAATTCCTTCAAAAATAAAAAGTAGTAGATAACGAATATTCGCAAATTTTACATCATTTTATAGCTTAAAAAAGTGCGTTTGATGAAATGTATATATTGATTTTACGTTAATGTATAATGATATTTGTTTCGTTAATTTTAATCCAATTTTTTATATAAAAGGCAATACTTTCCTTTAAGTGTATTATACATTTATAAATGACTTATAACATATAAATCTATTTTAAATATTTAGTTTTAGCTGTGTATTTTTGTGGGTGGAATAGATTGCCCGAAAAAACAAAACAAAAAATCCTATCTTTCTAAGGGTAATGTGAGTAGACAAAGCTTGGGGATTTCTAGCTTAAACTATTTTCCTGGAGAATTAAATTTTGATCCTTAAAAATAGTTCCATTCCTAAAAGGTATGAATATTTTGAGATGTTTCCATGAAAATCATAACCATTCCATTTACCTATTGATTACCGGTTCATTCGCTCGTAACATCTCACTTATCTCAATTGATCAAAATGGTAGTTCAAATTAATTATATTATTGTCGAAAAGCATATAGGTCACGCGAGAAAATTACCTTGATTAACAAGACATAATCAGTGGAAGCAAGTGGCCAGAGAAAAAGATAACGGTAACGGCTGAAAATTGAAATGCTGAAGCCATTTTTCACACATCAGTTGTTCCATGCGTGAGCGTTTCCCTAAAACTGTTCTTATTTTGCCATTGCTGTAGGGAAGGAAATCGGAAATTTTTCGACGTTCGCGGTTCACTGGTATTCTTCAGGAGTAACATGTTTAGAAAGTTTCTGTCTAAAGATATTTGAAATAAATGTAGCCTGTACTAAATCTTCTTCCGTTGAACCACGACGGAAGAAAAGAAAGCGGTTACTGTGAACTGTCCTCGGCTTTAAAGTCACTTAGAAGAGTTCCTGGTTCATAGTTGTTTTTTCCCTCTTCTGCTTAAAAAAGGTTGAAGTTGAGTAGCATTTATTGACGTTTTAAGGGGGAAATATTTCATCGTGCTCAATGAAGGAATGCAGATTATAATTAACGCTATCTCCACCCCTTTTTTTATTTCATGGATCCTTTGAGGTTCATTCTTTGTACTCGCCTTTTCCAAAATCAAATAGGAAACATATCTTAACAAATACTTGGTGATGCATGTTAAAATTGTTAACTGTAACCATAATCTACTTTAAATAAGTGATAAAGGTGTATGACTGGAAATTCTTTTTCTTCCTTTTATATTGAAATATTTATTCATTTAAGTTTACTTTCTCCATTGTATTAGAAATAATATTTATTATATGTGATAATGCTGCTTACAAGATGGATGCTATTCCGAGCAACGTAACACCAAAGTTTCCACTTCCCCATAAAACCATTTCTGTTTTATATTAAAGATTTTTCATATTTAGGTAAAACCTGGTGAGTTGGCGCTGTCGGAGAGATGGCGCACTAGAATTTTTGGAAGGAAGGGGAGGTGTGAGTGTTCGGTGATTTCCGGTAGTTGTACATCCACAACAACACAGTGTCTACTTGAATTCATATGTTTTTTCTCTGAAAGTGTATGATACAACGTCGTTTTTATTGCTTGCTTTCCAAATGTTCGGGCTTGAATTTTTAATACTGTTCTGATTTTCATTGTGATGAATGTTGCGAGATACTTTTTAAACAAACGTTTTTTTGGCTATTTTCGACAATTTACTTGCAGTTATTTTTAATATTGTAGCTACCTTTACCAAATGGAATGGCTCCGTAGTGGTAGTCGTGGTTTTTGAAAATGAACAGCATCCATTTTAGCAGTCGTGATACCAATGTACAATTTAATCCTTTATTCGCAAAAATTATAAAACACGCAAAAAACATAGTAATAAATAAAACGCTCTCGCTGTGAAATATTTTTTTGATTTGAATAATTTTTGTTCATTTTTGAACAGTTCAAAAAAAATTAACGTAGCACCTACTGGAAAACTTCTATCCTATACAAATCCTGATTTAACAGACGGATTTGCTTGGAACAAACTTCGGAAAGATGTAATGACGTAGAACATGTACAGATACGAAGCTCAACCAGAACTAAACGAGCCTATTTACTATGAAATTTTTTGATCGGGATTTTACGGGGTATTTCTGAATGAATGAATGAGTGAATAAATGAGTGGTTAAATGAAAAATAAATAAAGGAAAAAATAAATAAACGACTGAATAAATACATGAATGAGTAAATGTGTAAATGAATGAATTAATGTGTTAACCGCTGAAAAAAAGTATATTTGAAGTAATTAAGAACTAAAGCTAAATGGGAAAGAGAGAGAGTTAGTTAGATTCCAAATTTGAAGTTGTGCGGGAAGGTAGGCTCGTATAGTTCTAGACGGAACTTTTTATTATAAATCATGCTTCAGTGAAACAAACATCACTTCTAGAGTGGCGCAATCTATATTTTTCGTATGAAAATATATTAAATGTAGAGAAATTAAATCGTCTGACTTTCTTTATTTTTTTGAGTTTTACAAAACTTGAATGCCAGTTTCACATTAATATTCCTTATTTTAAAGCTTAGAAAAGAAAAGCATTACTAGAAATCAAATTTTTACTGGGAAAAAGTAATGACTCAGAAAATCATGTTGATTTATTTTTGCAACTAATTAAGCACAAAGCGATATTTCTCCAGAGAAATAGATTTTCGTGTGGTAAAAAACCGCACGTTGTAAACAAATTGTTTTGACCTGTATTTGTCCCTTTTAAACACTACCCAAGCGGTTTCATTTTGAAAATCTCATAACAGAAAGTTAATTGTGTGAATATTATGTACGAAACCACCTGCTAGCTGAATAGTTTTTCAATTTAAAAATAAACATTACGCACGGAATGTTTGTACCGAAACCTGAAACCTGTGATAGAAAATGAAACGTATCATAAAAATGCTATGCCTGAGTGGTTTTGCTGAATCAGGTGCGTGCCGTAGGGTAGAAAATAAGTGATTTCGATCAATCTTTTCATGTCAAAATGTATTTGGAAATTTTTTTAAGACACGTTTTGTTTATTTATTTTTCGTTACCTTTCATTTTTTATTTTTGGAAGTTTGAAAATGCTATGTTTGTTCCCTCGTGTGCTAAATTAAAGGAAGCAAAATATGCATAAAAAATACGTTAACGGGAAAACTTAGCTAGTTATACGCAGAGAAAAACAGTGTACAGTGTTTTAAAATTTCGATTACTTTCGATTTTCAATAGAATGTTTATATGTTGCCAATTTTCGCCGAATGTGACCTTTTAAACAAAATGTTTTTATATAAATGACAAGCAAAAAGTAAGTGAAAATATCGTATAAAATTGTAATAAGAAGAACAATAGTCAAAGATTTTTTTTTTTTCCAATGAATAGTAAAACATACAGGAAAAAAAAGTTAAGCGAATAGGTATGCTTTTTGTCACTAATAAAATTGCTTTGTGCATAATATGTGGCGGGTAAAATATTTTTTTGTATTCTATTGTTAATGCACATTATGTTACAAATTTAGAAAAATGCCGTAATTTTACACTTTCTGTGAAATCAGATAATCAAAAAATGTATTTTAAAAATCGATATGTTTTTCTTAAATATAGTTCTTCGTTGCTTTAATTTTTCTTCTTCTATTCATGGAAATTGTCTTGCTTGTTTCGACTTCAAGTAATTACACACTATTTAATTGTAGTTATTCAAAGCGAAATTTATACTTCGATAAATAATTTAATTTGAATAAGCAAACTTTGGCCCACTTGGTGTGTCGTGCCACAGTGTCAGTTAGTTGATTCAATTTGGAAAATTTATATTTGATCTATATAATTCAGTTTTAAAAAATTGCATTGGATTTGTAGTACTCAATTTTCAAAATAAATTTTTAAAAATACTTAAGTTTCTGCAATCGGCCACTGCTTTAAAATCTTATCATCAGCGATTTTTTTCTCGTGATCTACTAAGAGAACGTGATTGTGATCGCATAGATTTTCGTAGCCTACTGTTCCCACGATTCCAATCACCTGCCGAACCCTTTGCCTCCAACAACGTTCCATCAATGAAAGAAAACGCTGGTCAAGAAAAGAAAAACTCACGCTGCTGGGAGAAATTTTTCTTCCTGTGGCCTTTGATTCTTTGAAAGTAGAACAATGGGTACGTATTTCCTTTTAGGCATCTTAAGTTTTTTCTTCTTCTTTTTAATGCATGGTTTTCATCATGAATGTTTTCCTTTTGGTTTTTGAACTGCGTGGAATTCGTTTGCTATTGTTCGGTGCACTATGGTTACTTGTAATGATTGCTCAGAGAGTTTCAGACAAAACTTCCGGACACAAAGCCATAATTTAAAGCTCATTTACGAAAAATTGTACTCAAACTCGGAACAAATTTCTCTCTTAAAAATAGCTTTTTCTCCACATATTTTATAGTTTGTTGTAGGATATATTCCATGGATCTTCAGTTCATATTTACGTACAATTTATATAACTATTTACATGCTTTTGAAACTTTATAAGACATTATTAAACAAAGCAACAAATTAAAAAAATACTTGTTGCACTACATGATTTTATATATATATATATATATATAACACCATTCTAGTCTGGAAACGCAGATAATTTGGATTGATTTTTTCTATTTAATTTTATTTATTTATTTTTTTTTTGTACCTTTATATACTTACTATTTACTTATTTCATTTATTTATTTTTTAATTTATTTATTTTATTACATTATGTTAAATTATTTTGTTTTATTTCTTTAAATTGAAAATTTCTTGCGAAATAATCGTTTGCAAAAAGCATGTTTTGAATCTTTATAAAAAACCTTAGAAATAAAGACCTTCCTCTTGCATACATATTTTCTACTAGAATTATTGCATCTTAGTGTACATTCTGAAAAGAAAAAAAAAATTCAAAGAACAAATCACTGACCATGTGCAACTAATATCCACTTTTTTAGTGAAATTATTAATACACATGATTAAGTTATCCTTGATGAAGAAATTCTTTAGAATTTTCATATGAAAGTATGATAACTTGATGACAGTGGCAATCCTAGCGTGGGTGTCACCCCCCGCGCAAAAAAAGTTTGTTGCGTTGTTTAAACGTGTGGTTTTGTAGTTTATATTATTTTCAGTAGTGAAATAAAAAAGAAAGAAAAAGAAAAAAGAATCATAAATTTAAAAAAAAATCATGAATTCCTTTTCTTTTTAATGTGGTGTAACTTTCAATAAACTACATTTATTAGCCTACTTTCGCTCAAAAATAAAAAGAATAATAATATAATAAAGTATGAAAGAAGGCTTAATGCATCGTACAAATATCGTTAAAAATAAAGAAAAGTCAAAAATAAATGAAACAATTAAATAAAGATTGAAAAGTAAAAAATTTGAAAGTGGCGTTTTGAGATGGGGAAAATGTGTGTCTGTCTGTCCCCACCCTAATAACTTTTGAAGGAATTGTCCGATTAGAAAAATGTTTGTTTTCATTCAAAAGATCTCGGCGGGATCATCTTATTCCTATATTTTATTTTTTGTTCAATTTTGAACGGCTCAAAAATGTTAACATTATTGCTATTGGAGAAATGTAAAGCAAATTACATAAACCCTGTACATACATCTGAGACCTAAGTTCCTTCAGACAAGCTGATTAAAAGAGCTCTCGGCTTGAAACATTTTTTGACTTGAACAAATTTTGTTCAATTTCGAACAGTTCAAAAAAATTGAACATTAGCACCTACGGAGAAATTTCAATCTATATAAATCCTGATACAACAGACGGATTTGGTTGGAACAAACTTTATCGGGAAGCTCTTCTGACATGTACAGATAGGAAGTTCATCCAGAGCTAAAGGAGCCTGTTTTCCCACGAAACGCTTTGATCTGGATTTTTAAGGATATTTCCTAATGAATGAATAAATAAATGCGTGAATGAAAGACTGACTGAATAACTAAATGAATAAATTAAAGTATATATAAATGAGTGAATAAATGAATGAGTAAATAAATGAATGAATAAATGAATGAATAAATGAATGAGTAAATAAATGAATGAATAAATGAATGAGTTGAGTGAATGAATATGTATTAACCGTTGAAGAAGGTATATTTGAAGTAATTAAGAACTGAAGCTAAACGAGAAAGAGAGATCTAGATTATAAATTTGAAAGTTGGTGTATACGGGAAAGTAGGCTCGTATATAGTTCTAGACGAAACGTCTTGTTTTTCAGTTATGATAAGCTGAAATAGCAACAATAAAATTGTATTATTCAAGCATATGTACTTTCAAAAAATCTAAGGGGCCGTTCATAAATGATGTCACACTTTTTTTCAATATATTTGCCCCCCTCTGCCCTTTGTCACAAAGTTTCACACTTCAACATACCCCCTCCCCCCCCCCTTCGTCACATGTCACGCTATATTACATTAGCATAAAATAGGTTTAATTTGATAATGTTAAATATTGTCATTAGAAATCAAAATGTACGATGTCACAATTCTTGTTTTTCCCTCCCCTTGTCACAAACTGTCACACTTTCATGAAACCCCTCCCCCCTCCTCGAAGCGTGACATCATTTATGAATGACCCCTAACTCATTTTGGTTGCGTGTCCCCCCGACACCCGCCAATTTGTCAATACGAGGACGTGTTATTCAGTTATGAAGAACCAATGAAGAACCCTATAAAGTTTCGTCGCTGCTGCTTGTTGTTGTTGCGTATAACTGCATCCTCAAAACTGGACAAATATGCAGACAGTACAGTTGTTCTTAAAAGTGAGCCATCAAAATTTGACATAGATGGAAAGAAATACGCAGGACAATAACATAAACAATAGACTTTATTGTGTAAAAAAAGATTGTTTTTCATTTTGATTATAATTTTATCATATTTAACATCTTGCTTCCTATGCTGAAATTAAGTATAACTCAACTCACAAAACAGCAGTTATTTATAAAATACTCATAAATTCCGAATTAATGCACAATGATTAGATCACTTCTTTATCTTACTTCATCGCTTGCAAAGCAATTATCTCATACCTGCATAATTCTCCGGAATAATATTTAAAAATAATATTTATCTATTTGAAAGAAGCTCCTGCTAGAAGTTTTTTACAAACTGCCAGGAAGAATAAAATTAATGAAATTCAGTTTACTCCTTTTGTATGCAGAATAATTTATAGCGCTTCACCTTTGCATGATGGGAAAATGGGTTATGGTAAGCACTGCATCATGAACACTGAAAACATAACATATGAATTCTGTTTTATGACGTATTCGCTTGTGAAAACACACCCTAAGCGAAACACGTTTAGTAATAATGCCGCGTAGAATAGCATTATTTCACAACAAAGAACGTGGAATGAATTATCTTTTTAAAGCAATTTACTCGTTTTTTTTCCTCGTAGAAAGAGAAAACAGACGATAGAAATATCTGTGGCTGACATCATTAGAAATTAGCAATTTTAATATTTTTCAAAAGAGGCCTCACTTGCAACATCTAGCAACATTACCCTCCTAATCAACTTTAGAGGAATATCCACATGTTTATGAAAGAGTGAAATTCCCTGAAATTTATGGTATTTTTATTTCCGGCTTCTAACTTGAAGTAATATTTTCAGAAAAAAAATAATCACCTTATTTTCAAAAATGCAGATTAACAAATTTAAAAATTAATGTTATTCAAGTATATTTACAAAAATATTTCATACACCTATTTCGGGGTTAGAAAGCGCCTTTTTTCCAAGCAGAGAACATTTGAGGTTTCGACGCTAAACAGCAGTTATTTACAATCACTGACTTTACATTAAAAGTGATTATATATCATCATCATGTATTATATAAGGTAAAATCGAGAGTTGGCGCTCAGTTCAAAAACATTACAAAAATGGGTGAAACTGTCAATTTCTCGCCGAGGCTTTTGGCAGTAATATAGAATAAATTCCATGTGTATGCATTTCCGTCATTATATCGTTGTTACGCTGTAATTTAGAACGACAGCTGGAGTAAAACTAAGACACATATTCTTCACTTCTCTTCTTGTAGGGCAGGTGAGATTGCGCACATGAGTGAGAGAGATAGCTTTCGATAATAAGTATTACATTAATAATAAATACAAGTAAATTGTTAAACTAGTCTCTCTTCAGCTCGTAACAATGATACTTAAACTTAAATTATATTTTCTTTAAATTTTTTGTATATATGCCTTTTAATTGAGTTGTAAGTGAGATTTTGTACTTCAAATTTGTTCCATAATAACAGGGTGGCATGAAAAACTTTATTTCTAATTTTTTTACAGGAGAAGAAGTACACAAGGGTAAAATTTATGTATTATGTGCCTTACAAATGCATTAAATTAGATAAATAACTCAGTGGGTAATCAGTCACCCTGCGGTGAGATTTTCGCTAATGGAAATATTTAAACAAAACAAACTGTTTATAAACAGAAAGGCTAAAATATCTAAACGTTGTTTAAGTATTCGATGCTTAACTTGAAAAATTGGATGAATTTCGGTCGAATTTTGACCGCTGGGAGGATTCTAGTTTTTACAAAATACTGATGTTCCTGTGTTATAATGCGCCAAAGTTAGAATAAAATTAAAAAGATAATTAAATACTTTTCTTTCACTTATGTGTTTCTTTCCATCGATAAGTGAGAAATTATTGCGTTTCTAAAAGAGGCGAATAAAGAAAGAATAGCATAGATCCAGTGACGCCTTTAAAGATTCAAATGATTTGATAAGCATTTTTCTCGAGATTTTATCAATACCTCTCAAATATTTTAGATTCAACTGATGCAAGCCTTGCAAATCCTTAGCGTTAAAGACAATTATGAAAGAATAATACAGCTTTATTCATTTAGTAAAAGAAATGTTTGCTGACATAAAATATTATTAAAAGCTTAAATATATCCTCCAAAACATTAAATTACTATGACATTGAAAGAATTAGTCTTTGTATGTGTGGAAGTTATTTCTTTGACGAACCTCTAATAATTGCCTCTCACTTTCTACGTTGAAACTTGTACTTGCGTTTTCCCTGAGGTAAATCTCTTCAAGGTTATTGAATTCTATTGAGTACTACTTAAAACCAATGGATAAGTGAGAATGCTTAATTGAAGGTCATCAAGATCAACACAATTTCAGCCTTGTTTAATCAGCCGGTCAGAACTGAACACCTGTAGAGAGTAAATCATAGAAAGCAGCAGTAAAGTATGTCATGACTTGCATAAGTTATTACATTTCGTGGAGCGCGAACTGTGTTTATGAATGAACGAATAGTAAAAACTGAGACATTAAGTAAAATTTATGATCGGTTCTTTTAAAAACTATTTGGATTCTGTGATTGATAAAGAGCCTTAATTTTTTTAATCCTTAAAAAAATGCCATTATCCCGCAATAAGATCTGTTACGCCTTTCATTCTTCTTACGTTTTAGTGTGTTATCCCTGTAGATCTGTTTTAATTCTTCAAATAGTTATAATAACCTTTTTTTTCTTTACTTAAATGGATGAACATATTCACGCCAATTATTCATCTACTTTATGAAGAGTGGCATATATGCTTAAAACCTTTTCTTTAAATTAGTTTTCTCGTATAAAAATGTATAAACAATAATTTGAAATTTAAAATAAAATTTTTAAACCCCCTCTAGGCTAACCTGCAATAAAACCTACTTTCACATTTGTTAAGTTGTACAGAACAAAAAGGTAGTTGACTTACAACCAATTCGATTTACGCCTGGCTAACTTCACGACCTTTTGCGAAAGCACCAACAAATTCTTTAATAAATTAGGAAACACCGCGCATTGCTTTTTTTCCTTTCTTCCTTCTTTCTTTTCATTTTCTTTTCTTCTTCCTTGTATCTTAATGGGAGTTAAAATACGAACGAATGGAGTTATGACCTGTCAATAAGAATCAAACCCGTCATAGGTCAAAAACCTGCAAAGCAAATTACTAAGCAATTCCAGTTCCTTTGCTAAAGTTAGAGTTGAAATCGAAAGTAAAACCAACAGCCACAAACGTTAACAGCACAAAGCTCGCTGTAGCTAAACAACTGCTGTCAGTTGGCCTTTAATAAGTCTAATCAAAATAATCGTAAAGAATATTAAAAAAAATAATCAGTTAATAAAAATCTTCGCGAGACCAAAGGCAGGGCGTGGCGTCACACGTCAACCAGACACTTATCCACAATGAGCGTAACTGAAATCAGTAAGATTAAGAATTTCAACAAACTATAAGTAGGAAAAACGCTACCCATTAGCCGGAGCTGAAAAAAACTGGTATGGCAATTAAAATGGTAGTTAACCTGGAGAGTGCACATATAATGAAGTGCGAAAACAAAGAAGAAAATGTGTCAACTTTATGTATTGCTCGAGGTTTAGTAACAAGAGTGGATAAACTCCGAGCAACGAAAGTGTGGTATCAGGATGTCGCGGTATTTGGCATATTTCTGTAGGAATGGCAAAAACTTTCTTTGTGAAAAATTGGACACGCAATAATTAGGGTAGAGCGAAATTATGTATAGGGAAAATTGGGGTACAGCGAAAAAATAACGACTAACCAACTCCCAGAAAACTCCTTTAAGTACCCATGTAGTGCTTTTTTCTTATAAAAGTGTCGGAAAAACAAAATAGTTAAATTTGTATTGTACATATTGTTTTTTTATCTGCGAAAGCAATAGATATCTTAACACTGTTCTATTTAATGCAAAACTATTGCGTCTACTTTACTTTTGGTAAATTATTTTTCTTGTTAAGAAATAAAAAAGTACGGTATTCAAATCAACTTCCCACATTTCATTATAACGCTTTTTTTGTAAAGTATTATTCTTGTACCAGTTCAATTTTAGATTTAACATGTTTTTCTGACTGACAAATCAAACAAATTACATCTTATGCAATGAATTTTCAAATTTCATACATATTTGGTTTTTAATAAAAACTGGTATTTTTTACGTTATTTCGATTATTTAAAACAAAAGGAAAACAAATATTTCGTTATCCATTTCAAAAAAAAAAAAAAAAAAAAGTCGAAAAAAAAAGATGAAGCAGAAGTTGAAGAAGAAATGTGACGAAAAGAAAAAATAAAGTTTGAGAAATCAACATGATTTTTTTAAATGTACTTCTAACTTTAAGTTTGATCTAAACTTGTGGGATGATAAAATTTTGATCTAAACTTATGGGATGAGAAAACTTTAGCAATCAGAGTTTGAATATTCTATCTTCAAATATTATTATCATTATTCACTACGAAGTAGCTTTTGATCAAATTTAAATCTGCATCTAAATGTTTTTAAATGAGAGCTTCCAGTTGATCCGCTATAAGCACATATCGTTTGCGTTCTGGTAAGAGTTATTAAGTCCATTACTCCAGTGCTGAAATATTTTTCAATTTGAACTTTCAATTCGTTTTGAAAAATAGTAAAATTCATTTTAAAGACCGTTAACTTCTATAGTAGTTTTCCTTGTGTAACTTTTAAATTGTGCAATTGGTTTATAACATGAAATAACTTCTAATTCTTATTCACTGTAGTAGTTTGCTTTTCTTTTCCTTTTGGTGTGTGTGAACTTTGCGTCTATACCGACAACAAAACTCAGTTCAGACATGGAACCTAACGGAAATTCTCTCTCCGAATGAAACACCACAGACTTATTTAGAAATCCTAGCCGCGGGAAATTCATTAGAGCGGCAAATATTTCGGTTCTCTCTTGATTCAAAGAAAATAAAATGATCCTTGCTTCGTTGAATCTACAAATCTGGCATTTTGTTTTTTGTCTCACTGTCAATTGTTTCCACAGTCATCTATTTTCTTACCCGTGCATACGAATATCATTTCCCTCTTGTCTCTTGAACTTGGATGCATTTGCGCATGCGCTATTGCCCTCCAGGCACGTAGTGACCTTTGTGATGCTCATCGTAAAAGAAGTAAAAGTGAATATCAGGAAAAGGAAGAAGTGGCAGCATATAGTTTTCCTCGCTAGATTTAGTTTTTGTCTTAACTCTTTGTTTTAATCTTTATTAAATCACGAGTTCTGATTGTTTACAAAACTCTTCCGTAAACTTCATTTAGATAACAAAATTAAAGTGTTTTGTTTTATTATATAATTGTACACATGGGTAGCATGTTTATTTAAATTATTTTCTAAATAACAAATATATTTCTTTTGCCATGTTTTCTAAATATATTTCTGGTTTGAAAGATGTTTTGAACTATTAAAAAATAGCTTTTAAAGGAAGTATAGTTCTTTTAATTGCACTAAAGTATATAAAATACAAAATGTATAACATTGGCTCTATAGGCCTTGGAAAAGTTGACCGTTCCCCTTAAATTACTTCTGCGCAATATTTTTTTTTTTGTTTTTGTTTGTAAAGCCAAACGTCTCTTTTAATACATTTTCTACGTGTACGATACAACCCTCCACATTTTTAATTGATCAAAAAGATCAAAAAGTAATTATTGCAAAAAGTGCAAAAAAAAACGATAGATATTTTTATTATAAAAAAATGGTTTTTAATACGTGTTTTTATAGAAGAATAAACTTTTACATATGAATGCAATCTGTTCCAAATGAGCAGTAATGTTTTTTATAATGTTGTAGAAGCTTAAGCGTCCGGTACTACCCGACCTTCCCCTATAAGACTTTTATTCGACATACATAAATGTGATACTGCGATTGGCTATATGGTTTAAATCCTATAGTGTTTTGAGGAAGGAAGTTAAAGCCACGTGTCTTACACTTTCCTCAGTCTTATCCCTGATTGTTAGGAATACCTTCCAAATGTATAAGTGTATTTGTTGTAGTTGCTAACAAAATTTAATAAGAATAACTTCCCCGGTATCCTATCCATTATCTTTTGCAAATTAGTCGTCCACAAATTGCGAGTTTGGTCAACCCAACTGTCTTTTTAACACTATTTTTATACGTATTTATTTAAATTTTCATCTTTTCTTATTAATATTTGTTTATTTACTTTTATTTATTTATATTTAACATTTATGCGCAAAATAAAAACTATTGATGTATGTATTTGTATTTGTATTTATAAACATGCTACCCATGTGTACCCATCTTTTTGGCCACCAGGGGGCCAAGTGTTGCATGCCAGTGTTTCTGCTCCTACTGAAATTAAGTATCTTTTATGTATTTTTGGATATTTTCTGTTTAATTACTTGTATATTTGTTGCAATTTATTATGTAATTAGTATGTTTTAATTTTGTGAGACTGAAACTCATTCTATTTGCTTTTTTGGGGTATAATTCAATTTTATCAGTTAAGCCTAACCATGTGTTGATTGTGTACATTTTGTAAGTCTTGGGGAACAGCCTGGTTTTGTTGTTTACTGTAGTTATTTGTGTTTAAATTCCAGTTATTTGCATTTTTTTTATGTAATTTGTGTTTTTAATCAGAGTAATAGCTTAAATTTGCTGATTTGTGTATTATTTTGCTTTTTTGATTGTTTGCATTAGATTTATTCAGCTATGGGAGTTATATGTTTAATGAAGGAAATTAAAAATGGTAATGGGAGTTGGTGGATTTGCTGTGATAGGTGTGAGATGTTTAGTAAGTTGGGGGGAAACACTAATACAGCTACAGAGCAGGAATATATTTGCACAAAATGTGCTGAATTATTAGAATTACGTGTCAAGGTGGTAGCATTGGAAGCCCAATTAGTTAGAAATAACTTGGGTGAAAAGTTTTATAAAAGAGGTGGGGACTTCTTGTGATGGGCTTGTTGGAGAGAGTGAGGTTGCAGGAGAAGGATCTAGTATGGGGAAAGGTAGAACTGTAGACCTAAAAACAGAGGGTGTCATTATAGGGAATTCTATGGTACGCGGGATAGGTAATGTGGTCGGGAGAACTAGGCGCAAGGTGGCTAGGTGCTGTTTACCAGGGGCTCGGGTGAAGGATGTTAATAAGGTTGTGGAAAAAAAGGGAATGTTTAAGAAGGGAGATTCAGTTACTCTGTGGGTGGGGACTAACGACGTCGGTAACAGCACAAACGAGGAGTTTGTTAAGGATTGGGAGAACCTGTTGGATAAAGCAACTAACTTTTCGACAGATGTCCAGGTAGTTGGTTTGCTTCCCAGGTATGGGGTGCATAGGGGCTGGTTAAATCAGCGGGCTAGGAGCATGAACCTGATTCTTAAGAAACTTTGCATAAAGCATTCAACCAGGTTCATTGATGTTTGGAGTTCCTGTCAGCGTGATTGGGTTGCGAGGGATGGTCTGCATCTTAGTTCTAGGGGTGTAGTTAAGGTTAGCGATATGATTTTAGAAGCTTCAGAATCAAAAAACTAATTTTGAATGGGGGGATTGGAGAATGTCATGGTGTTGACTTCTGTTCTGGAGGTTTTAAAAATGAGGGTAAAATATTAAGCAATAGTAACATTAATAGTAGTGATTTGAGGCATCATAAAATGTTTAAGACAAGCAAAATGGGCATGCTCAGGTTTCTATATACTAATGCTCGCAGTATCAGGAATAAGATGGACGAGTTAAATAGTGTTATCGCAGGTGAGGAGTTGGATATTATTGGAATTACGGAAACATGGGTTACTGATGATGATAAGGATTTAGTGAGCATTGCTGGATACAATTTGTTTAGGCAAGACAGGCTGGGTAAGAAAGGTGGAGGGGTTTTATTCTACATTAAGGACACTTTTATTTGCAATGAATTGGTCATTAATAATAAGCCTAATGATATTGAAATGATCTGGGTGGAGTTGGTGAGCAATAAGGGGAAGAAGTTATATTTGGGAAATGTTTACAGGCCGCCTAATGCTAGTCAGGATCAGGACGAGGAGATGTATAGTGTTATTAGGGACATGTCTGGTAAGGGCTCGGTCATCATGATGGGGGATTTCAATTTCCCGGGCATAGACTGGAATAGTTTTTACACTAGCAATGGTAGGGAAGAAGATTTTCTGAAAGTGATTGGGGACTGTTTTTTGGATCAAGTTGTTACCCAGGGGACTAGGCATGGTGCTGTCTTGGATCTAGTTTTTTGTGATATCGGAAGTTCTGTTCAGGGGTTGAGTATAGGGGAACATATTGGAGATAGTGATCACAATACTATTAGGTTTTGGACCAGCTTCGATGCTCACAAAGGTGAGCATTTCAGATTTGTACCTAACTTCAGAAATGTTGATTATGTTGCACTTAGGCAGGGTTTGAAAGAGGTTTTTTCTTCTGGGTTGGAGAATAGTGAAGCTGATCTTCAGTGGGAAGAGTTTAAGGGGAAATTGGAGAAAACAGTGATGGATTATGTTCCTTTTAGAAAGAAAGGGGATTTCACGAAAATTTGGCCCATGTGGTTCGCTAGGGAGGTGAAAGAAGCTCTCAATTATAAGCAAGCCACTTTTCGGCGACTAAAAGAGACTGGGTGCCATGCTGACAGGATTTTGTATTGTGAAGCTAGACGTACTTTCAAGTATTTGGTACGGAGTAAGAAAAGGGAATTGGAGCAAAAGCTTGCAGATAACATCGAAAGGAATCCTAAGAAATTTTTTGCTTATGCTAATTCAGGGAAAGCTCGTAATACTCAGGTAGGCCCACTAGTGGATGAGAACGGGAACTTGATTCAAAATGAGGGAGATGTTGCTGATATTCTAAACAATTTTTTTTCCAGTGTATTTAACAGAAACTGTATCTCAACAGTTGACATAAGCGAGACGCAAGCTAATACACAGCTTGAGGATTTTGTATTTTCTAGGGATGATGTGTTGTTTCATTTGAAAAAGATTAAAGCAAATAAGGCTCCAGGACCTGATAATGTTTATCCAAAAATTTTAGTAGAATGTGCAGAGGAATTAGTGGATGTTGTCTTGACTATTTTCATATCTTCATATAACTCGGGGACTGTGCCAGTGGATTGGAAGCTGGCAAACATAACGCCGCTCTTCAAGAAAGGGTCTAAAACTAAGGCAGGAAATTATAGGCCTGTGAGTCTTACTTCCGTTCTTTGTAAAATTTTTGAAACTCTGATAAAAATCAAAATAGTGAATTTCCTGGAGGCTAATGGAGTGTTGACTGATTTTCAGTATGGTTTTAGAAAGGGTAGGTCCTGTACAACTAATTTGTTGCATTTCTATGACAAGGTTACCATGGCACTAGATAATAAAAAGTGCGTAGATGTTGTTTACATTGACTTTCAGAAAGCGTTTGATAAAGTACCGCATGAAGCTCTTCTTAGCAAACTTGCTTATATTAGTATTGGTGGAAAAACTTTAATTTGGGTTAAAAATTGGCTGACTGGGAGAAAACAAAGAGTAGTAGTGAAGGGCAATTATTCTCAGTGGATTGATGTTTTGAGTGGGGTTCCACAAGGTTCAGTTCTAGGGCCAATATTATTTATTATTTTTATTAATGATATTACTCAGAGTATTTCTGGGAACATCAATATTTTTGCTGATGATGTCAAAATAATGGGAATTGTGGACACGGAGGAACAAGTCAATCAGTTTCAAGAGGATTTGAATCAAATTTCTAGGTGGGCAATTAAGTGGGGTATGTCTTTTAATATTGGGAAATGTCAAGTGCTTCATTTTGGTCATGGGAATAAACATGCAACCTATTATTTACAAGGTTCTGTCATTAGGGAAGCAGAAGCAGTTGTTGATCTAGGAGTATTGATTAGTCATGACTTCAAGTCCAGTCAGCAGTGTAGCATAGTAAGTAACAAAACTAACAGGATGCTTGGGTTTATCAATAAGGCTATTTCGAACAGGTCTAGGGAAGTTGTACTGCCATTATACAGAAGTTTGGTAAGACCTCATTTGGAGTATGCTGTTCAGTTTTGGTCTCCGTACCTAAAAAAGGATATTACCTTATTGGAAAGGATTCAAAGGAGGGCTACAAGATCGGTAAGTGGTCTTTCAGACTTAGATTATGAGGTTAGGCTTAAAAGGCTCAATATGTATAGTCTTGAGCAAAGGAGAGTCAGAGGGGACATGATTCAGTTGTTTAAATTCATTAAAACGGGAAATGTTGATGGACTACAGCTATGTGCTGAAAGTAGAACCAGAGGTCATTGTTTTAAACTTTTCAAATCTCAGGCTAATCTTGAAATTAGGAAAAACTACTACTTCAATAGGGTTGTGGGCAGTTGGAATAGTTTACCGGAAGCGACTGTTAATTGCAGTGGGGTAAAAACTTTTAAGAAAGCTCTTGATGTTCATTGGGGACTGCTAAATTAACTAGGACCAGCCTAGCTGGGCCCTGAGCCTGTTGCTGGTCGTCACTTTTGTATTTGTATTTGTATGAAGACGATATTAAAATATGTCTCAATTTACTAGCAGCCATACTTCAAATAAATGCGAACTATCAATATTTTTTACTAAGGAATGTGTAATTGTTTAATAAAGAATGAGTAGATAGTAGACCGTGATTCAACATGTATGAGTATAATAGCTTTACAATAATATTAAATCGCCAAAAATGTTTTAAGTTACATGGTTTTATTTAAATTCAAAACATCGTTGCATTATCCAAACAAAACTATTGTTGCCAAACGGCAAATAATAATGCTGATAATTTCCTCTGAGCCAAAATTATTAATTTTTTTCCTAATTAACGTTATAATAAATTATAAAATGGATGAAGTATTGTATCGTCATCGAAGATAAGCTTGTGTGCAAAATTTGAAGCTAATTTATGCAGTAATAGTTGTCGAAAACCGCCTTACAAAATTCCGCCACAAGTCAAGTTAAATAAAACCATGTAAAAATGAAGTTTAAATTGACATTACAACCTTTTAAAGGCGGATTTCATTATTCGCGTAATTATACGGTAATTTATTAAATACCAATTTTTATACCATGAGTTACTTTATTCATTCATTTTGGTTTTGACTCTTAAAACCATTGAATTTTCATATGATGAAAATTAAGCACGAATCCTGTTTGTTATTAAAGCAATAATGTAGGAAGTAGAATTGCAGCGAGCAGTCAAGAGTAAAATTTATTTCTTAAAGCCTAGTTTTACGTTACAGCACCCATAATCATAAAAGAAATGAAATTCAAATTGCACCTTTCCAACAAAGAAATTGATTCCAGCGCGGTTTAATAGAATAGAATCCTCTATTGAAGGCGCGGAAGAACATTTGTCGAACTAAAAATGTGACAATCACTTCATCAGAGAGAATTAGAGTGTAAAATGACGGTAATAAGACTTGAACTAGCGAGCTCGATTCGAGTAGCGATTTGTTGTTAAGTTCCTGATTTTTCAGAGATCGCTTGTCGGTTTGCATCGATGAACATTGAATTTTGCTCATCTTCCTTCTCCTCCATTGATGTTTTTATTTAATGTACTGATGGTTTTCAGAGTGTGAAATGTAGTCTGGTAAGCCGACATGAACACAGGAATATTTATATTCATGTGGGTCTTTTTCAAGAATGAATCATTAAGTTTGTTGTGCTGCCTGAAATCTTTTGAAATTGGTAGCGATTATAAATTATTTATCTACAGCATTTAGTATTTTTCTTTCTTGATCTAGTTTCGGAAGTTGCATTTTTCTCTCTTCGCTGGAAACCAAATTTTTATTTTTTTTAAAAGGTATCAGGTTTGAACTTTTTAATTTATAAGGAAAGAACTCGAAAAATTATAAAATATTGAGTATCAAATCAATGAGTATCAAAGCGTGGCAGTACATTTCATTTACAACCGTACCAAATTATTTAGATGAATGGTACGCAGCATCATTATAACTAGAAGCAGGGTTGCTGTCAGAAGGGTTTAAGCTCACTTTTACCCTCTTTTACCTGTTGTTCTACCTTCAAAAGAAGAGCTTCATTAAGAGTATTTGCCTCTGTTATCAAACCAACTTAATTAGTTTTATCTTTAAATGGGTAGCAGACTGTTGGATAGCTTATATAGTAGAGCAACTTGAGATTGAATTGCAGGAAATTTCGCTACAAAACTTCAATGATCTAATTATTTATGCATTCTCATCCGATACTGAATTGAAATGTCTCACTGTCTAATGAAATCACATTTCTGCATCGAATTGTACATTCAGTTGTATATCATTTTTTCTTCGTAGTGCTAAGCATTTAACTGACATGTAACGACGAGGCGAGAAGAATATTTAAGAAAAGATTAAGGTTAAGGAAAATCGATAGTTCATTGTTGACTTTGACAATGCTGATATGCTGAGATTGTATCTTCGTTAATATTAGTATCTTCTAAAATTCAATAAAACTCCTTCTAACGGACACTCTTCAAATGCGGACGCCTCTCTCGGGCGGACAGTTTTTAATTCCCCTCCAGCAAACGACCCCCTCACACAAATTGTCAGATATCGTCACTCATAGAAATATCTTTGAGTGCGACATGACTTATTTTTATTTCATTAATAATTATGTTAGATTTTTTTTCTTTTAGTGGATGCACATGCTTTTTAACAGTGTACCGACCAATCGCCTATTAATATGCTTTTTGTTGCCGATGCTTACCGACCGATCGCCTATTAATCGGCTTTTTATCGCCAACGGCTACCGACCGATAGCCGATCGAATCGCTTTTTTCCCCGGGGCTACCTAAAAATAGCCTATCAATCGGTAGCCATGGCTATAAACAATTGCCATTTGCTATATCATCTGCATTTTATTATTGGTATTGAGGTAAATTGCTCACTTGCGTTAAGTGCGTTGGTTCGCCAAGGAGAATCTGCGGCTGAGCGGCCGGTCGGACGTGCGTATGCTGTTGAACCACTAGCGGTCGGAAAAGTGTTAAAAAGACAAATAAAACTAGAGCTGTAGGTAAAAGCAATCCAAGCGTTAAAGAATGAAAGGGGGGAAAAACCGGAGGTATCGGAAAAACTCACTTGGTAAGGACAAGGGTCGTAATCATTCCGTGATGCATCGCTTAGAAGAAATTATTAGCCTTATTCATTAAGATTGAGGTAACATCTACGTAGCACAGAAAATATAATGATAATAGTGATGTGCATCCACCAAGGGTACGTGTACACCACATAAGTAAATGCTATTCCGACAATACTCAAAGAAATTTATAAGCAGAACGTTTACAAATTTTAGAGACATTGGGAAAGAACGAAAAAGTTTACGATACGCAGCAATTTGTAAATCGTAACCTCTGTAACTTAGAATGCTTCACACAATTGAAAGCAATCACCATATTACAGTTTTGAAAATAAAACTGAGTGCAAGGATCCATAAAATATGTGAGTTAAAGAAAAAAGATATGGTTTTAGTTTGAGTGATACGACCCATTAAAGATCTACTATAACTATAAAAATGAGGTTGCTGATGTATGGCATTTTAGATGCTATGAGGAGAATCTGCTTGCAACTTTCTGCTCCTCATGCCTTTTCGTTATAAAGCGAAACTCCCTACCAAGGGCACAATCACAACAGAAGGTTGGAGAGCCCCCCCCCCCAACCCTTGCCTCAAGCCATATGAACCAGCATTTTTAGGAAAGTAAGTATATTTAAAGATATTAATAAACAAACCTTCTCCAGAAAAGTAAATAATAATAATAATAATAAATGCATCCTTAAAAATAATTAAAGTTAAATGATTTTCATATCCCAGCCCCTTCCCAGAGGAATCTCATCCATTAACTACTTATGCAGAGCTCTATAATAACTTCCTTATCCGCGTCCTCGAAAATGTTTTATATCCGTCAATGACCGTTTTATCAGGATCTCGCTGTTTTTTAAAGAACTTTCAGTGTAAAATGTTTGTCTATTAAAAATAAGTCTTTTTTTTTTCTTTAACTTATTATTTTCTTAACTTTTTTTTTTTAATTTTTCATTGCACAACATCCACTTATTCACATAATATGAACCATCAAACCAAAAACCAACAGCTACAACAACAACAAAAAGTAAAACAACTAACCAAGCCTTTATCATCTAAATTTGTGGATAAAAAACAGATCGGAAAATGACTTTTACACATCAAGAGCATAGAGATTACTCATTGAGATGGAAAACCGCTTTTCTCTTCCTATCTTAAAAATCAAAACAATCCTTTTCCTTGTCGCAGTGTTCTGGATATTATAATCTCTTTGTTTTCATTCCCGTTGTTCGATTTCGTGATCTTATTACCAGAATTTTTCTCATTAGCCCTCGTTGGTTGCTTGTCTGAGACTCGAAACGGTTCGGTACTTCAAGGTCTCCTTGATGACACTGAACCGCCACTGAACCGAAACGCCACTGCTCCGTTCAAATTAACTCCGCTAGTTTATGAGATAAGAAATAAAATAAATAAATAAAAAGAAAAAAAGCTGTTACCCCCTTTTTTTTATTCAAGCAGCGATTTAGACCTACGCTTAAAGTGCAGTGTTACTTTACAATTCAAAAGTACAATGCATCACTCTTGTTGTGAATGAAATGCTGAACATCCCAACTTCCCAACCTTTCAAGAAATTGCCCTCTGTTTCATTTCGAATTCACTCTTTGTTGGTGATGGATTTTCTCTATTCCAGTAATGATTCTACGTATTTTTTAAACTGATTATGTATTCTTTTCCTCTATTGTAAGATAGTACTTCCCCCTCTTTTTAAAACTGAATCTTTTTTTTTTATTATGCTTCGGAAAATTCTGCAAGTAGATTTCATGGTTTAATGGCAATACTGCATCACGAACTTCATTAATCAATTAACATGTCCAGTTTCTAACGCTTCTGTTAATTTTTTGCGTTGTTTAACCTTCTGGCAGTTTCAAAAAAAGTAACTCCAACCTTTCAATTATTGTGGCGCATAGAGTATACTTTCGTTTCAAACTGGCATTCGATCAACGGTAGTAAATGGGATTCTGAATCGGTACTTCTGTTTCACATTTCCTCCTTTAAAATTATTGTATCAAATACTCAGGGTTTCCTACTAAGGCAAGGGGAGGGGGGTTTGGCACGAAGGGGGCCATTTAAAGTTTAGGGGAGTTCTAGCCGAATTTTTGGACGGTCATTGTTTTTTGGGAGCTCCGGTATCTTTCAGAGGTGCGCCATCATTCTTAAGGGGTAATACCGTCTACTCTCGTTATAAAAATACTAGTACCCCCGGCAGTCATACGAAATGACCGCTGTTCTAGATATTAATAAATTGTAATTAAAATAATTTGTGCAAAGGTGTCTGCTAATTTAAACTGAATTACCCAGGTCAGGCGGCAAGGACGCCCCTTTGCATACTGCCCCACACTACTATATATTTATTTACCACATAATCAAATTGTTTGTGAAAAATATATATTTATCATTGAAATAACTTATTGAAAATTTTATTATGCTTTCCAAAACAAAGGTTTTAACGAAACTGGGCAAAAAGAGCGCTGCCACTCTAATAAGCACAGAGTAATCATAAACCAGAGACACATCTTAATGTTAATTCCTATGTAGTCAAAAACTGCGTTCAGCGCCCCCACGGAGAAAAACAGGAACTTCTTTTGACGGTTTTGCTGTTACTTGAATTGTTGTCACCCCCATTCTTGGCTATTACGGTTATTGACGTCACCCCTATAATCATTGTTCATTTCTTTTGAAATTTTGCTTCGTATAAATAAAATGCAATTTTTACCAACGACTTTAATTTTCTAACCGACATTTTTTTAAAAAAGATTTCAAAATACTCTTTCCTTTTCTTCCTCCCCTTTTATAGAATTAAACTTCAAGTATGATGTACCACACTGATGTTTCGTATGACAGTCATACTTAAAATAACACTTTCAAAACATGTTAATCTATTTCAGAATTCTAAATATTTGTTTGCCCTTTTCTCGCTTTTACTTCGCCTAGCATTATATTTGTTGACTCGGTTTCTTTTAATTTCGTTGATAGTCTTTTATTCTATACTTCTAAAACCCATAGCTTTGCATGAATCAGAATAGTTTTTAAGATTACCATCTTGTTTTATTCAACGTACTTAGTTCTTTTTGAATTAAAAATGACATTGAATATCATTCAAAAAGATCTAAAAATCGGGAACTTTTCCGTTTCGCTGGGCTGGCGATGGTTATTATTTTCTTTTAGCCAAATTAATCTACTATATTATTTTTGGGTTGCCGTTGGCGATGTTTAAATATTTTTCGCAAAAACAAACTCCATAAACTAACCAAATTGATTTAGCAAAAAAAAAAAACTATCGTCAGCCCCCTGAATCGGAAAAACCAAAGTTGGAGCACAAGTTTAAACATAAAACAATATACATAAAAATCTTTATTTAAACTCTCTATGTAGTAAGACAAGGTGAACAATTATAAAAATCAATAAAATATATCTTGTTAAATAAAGTCCAATATAAAAAAGATAAATAAATTAAGCATTAATTTTCAACAGATAAAAATGAAAATGTAGAACATATTCTAAATATAAGTTCAGTTAAATATATTTGGTATCAAGAAATTCTTAAGCTAGATATAATTTTAAAAAGTAATCCTTTCTAAATACCGTAAATAAACTTTAGCGTTGAAAAATATTCCAGAAAATGACGAGCAAAAATAATGAAAGTGAAAAAATGATTCAATCTGAAAGAATTACGCAAAGCTGCAAATGAGCGAACCGATTCTAAAAGAAATATGCCATTTCCTTTCAAAACAAAGATAATATCGTAGTAGAGGAGACATGAGTTAAACTTCAATGCGAACGCTTGTAATTTAGTTCATGTTTTTCCCCGTGGTGCGCTAGTGAAATCGGCACTACAAAACGGCTTGAGAGTTGACCCTCTGGTTTATGATTACTCTGTGCTAATAAGAAAAATATCAAAAGCGCAGAAGCTTAAGAAATAAATTTAAAAAAAAAAAGAAAGGATTTAAATTCGCGTATGCATTAATTTTTAACGGAAATTGAAAATACAGCGAAGCCTCACTCAATATGCTAGATATACGTTTCGATTATTAGTAGTATATTTGTTATATACAATAACAATGGCAACTGCATTGATTTGTTCGGTCACACAGCAACTGTAATTAACGTCTTTTTTTTAATTTTTCAATGCATTTTTTGACCAGTTTTATTTTATTTTTGCATTGTTGCCCTCATTTCCAACCATATAATTACAGTTGCCGTGTGAACAAACAAATCAATGCAGTTGCCATTGCAGGGTTCACGCTGGGGAAAAATACAAGGTGGGATTTTCCTTCTTGACCAAAATTTTAAGTGTGATTTTTAAAGTTTAAGCCCAAAAAAAATTTTTTTTGAGTGGGATTTCAAAAAATATTGCGGGAATCGCGCGATTGCGCGGCCTAGCGCGAACCCTGCATTGTTATTGTAACAAATGTAACAAATATACTAATAATAATCGAAACGTTTGTCTAGCATATTGAGTGAGGCTTCGCTGTATTTGCAATCTGCGCTAAAAATTAATGTATACGCGAATTTAATTTAATCCTTTCTTTTTTTTAAATTTATTTATTTGTTGTCTGCGCTTTGGTAAAATCCTAGGAGAGCCCACCTCGTTTCAAAACCGCCAATTTGGCGTCCTCCTCGCAGAACGATAAAACAGGGTTACGATCAAAGCAGGATTACCAAGATGGTGTACTCATCGCCAACCGCGCCAAAGGGGTGTGCTCTCCTAATAAGATCAAACCATTAATCTATAGTAGTGTCGGGCAGTAAGCAAAGGGGCGTCCTCGCCGCCTGACCTGGGTAATTCAGTTTGAATTAGCAGACACCTTCGCACAAATCATTTTAATTACAATTTATAATATCTACAACAGCGGTCGTTTCGTATGACCGCCGGGCTTACTAGTAGATACATAAGAAAGCCGAAATGCTAAAACAGTTTTAATCTCCTCTGTGAGAGGCTTTAAAAATGTAACAATGAAGCAGATAAATGAATTTTCAAAATCAGGTTATCGGGATGACCTGATCCACTATCTTGTTTCCCGCGAAATATTTCACGTTCTTCAACGTCACAGGACATCATATTTGAAAATTTATCGTTCGTATCGCGTATTCAAGATGTCAGCAATAATCGGTGCTTGAATATTAAAAAAAAAATCTCATGTTGACGATCTAGATTGCAGCAAGAAAAGTTAACGTTTCCTATAATTGAGACTGAACCCAAGCAGCATTAAATGTTGGCTTAATATTGGCGCAAGATTGTTTGTGTTGGCTATATCTTGGGCAATATTGGAGCGATTTTCCCAATGTTCAGCCAATATTGGCTAAATGCTGCATGCGCAATATTGCATATAGCCTGGAAACCAAGATTGGTCCAATATTGGTTTAATACTGCTCCAACAATATTGCTCTCATAAGGGAAGGTAAGATTGGTCCAATATTGGTTTAGTACTGCTCCAGCAATATTGCTCTCATAATGGAAAGCAATATTGGTGCAAAATTGGCTACATTCTGGTAAACCAATATTGGAAGAATGTTGCTCTGTGATGTTTAACCAATAGATCTTTGTTGAATGTTGCTGAATAATAAAAACTACTTCATTTTCAACAACTATCATAACTTTTTATACACCTTCATTTCTTCCTAATGCAACTAATAGAAGATAATCCACCTCCGTAAATAGATAACATATAGTATAACTTCCGCTGGCAACAGATGTGGCGCAGCGGTTAGAGCGTTGGATTGTGATACGAGAGGGCGTCAGTTCGAACCCAGTTCCCGACTCACTCATTCCTACACTAGGAATGGTTAATCCGACGACTCATAGATGGCACCATGAATTTTTGCATTTACACTTTTTTTCTAGCTAAATTCAGGAATAACAATAACAATTTTTTATATTTTTAAGCAATTAGAAACAATAAAACTTGTTCGCCAGCTTAAAGCCAATATTGGCGTAAGGCTGGCATGCAATATTGGTTCAAGATTGAAGTAGCAATATTGGCCATTATTGTTAAAATGTATCCCCTCCAAGCTACACCCAATATTGTTTGCCAGTCTTATCCCATTCTTTTGCCAATCAAGTTACAATATTGGGCCAAGATAAAATGCTACTTGGGAAGAAGCATATAAGATTAGAAGCATTACCTTCTGATCACCTCTGATTATGAGAGCCATTATTCCGTGGGTGGTAAACGTATGAAGATAATACCAAAGCTTCGTAGATTTTCAATTCTTCTATCATTATTATTTCTCTCTAAGTGTTGGACTAGCTGTTTAAAAACGTGAAATCAAGTTCTGTATATGAAGTTCAAGAACGACATTTACACACAAACAAAATATCTTCTGAGCGAATCAACTCGGCTTAAGAGAGCCTATACCTTACTCATTGGTAAATTTATGAAGATACTACCAAAAGTTCTTAGGTTTTCAATTCTATAGTCATTCTTCCTCCCTAAGTGCTAGGCTAGCTCTTTCAGCAAATACAAACACTTTCTCTTCTGTAAATGCGACACAACGTTGGAGAACCCATAAAGAAGAAAATAAAATGTCGTCTGAGTCAGCCAGCACTAAAAATAGGAATTAAATTTTAGCCTTTGATAAACATACGAATTGACTGCCTATATCTTTTAACTTCAAACTGGTGAAGCATTTATAATATTCAAGCTATGGTCATCAAATTTATTTTAATGATTACCAGAATTCTCTGATTACAAGAACGACTTTAGAGTTTTATATAAAATATGTATTCAAATTTTTCAAGAAGCTAATAATTTTAAGAAGAACAAAATGGTATTCCTTTGCTTTTTTTTTTTTCAATCACATCAGCCGAACGAAAAATTGAGTCAAAACACTCATACTTTTAAAAATTATTGTAACTTAAATGTTTTTTTAGAATATATTTTAAATAGACATAGTATAAGGATTTAATACAAGCAAAAATATTTTGATTTAAATCAATTGTTTTACGTAAAACTTAATTTTTTTTTTCATCGTGTCCGCTATACTGGGCAAGCTGTAACTTTTTTTAATTTATGGTTGAAAAAGATTGAAATTATGTGTGATTGATATTGGATATATTACGAAGCTACATCTTAAAGGAGAAAAATCTAGCACGCTTTTTTTTTTTTTTTCGAAATTCCGGCTGAAAGGATTAAGCAAGTACAGTACATTCCTATCAATGAAACTGAAGCGACATTTGAGAACATGTGGAGTAAGAAATAAAATCTCTTCTGAGCCACTCAACTCTGATTACAAGAACTAAATCTTAGCTCATGATAAACGGATGAATCAATTACCAAGTGCTGTTATAGTTTCAACCCTAAATTTATTTCTCGTTGCTCTCTAAGTTTGGCAATAAATGTCTAAGCACCTGCAATCAAGTTAAATCTTTTATTTAATACAACAAACCTGTAAAGTTGGCGACCTGTCTTAGTTGACCACTTTTGTCAGGAACGGAATTAGCCCTTCACCCTCTACGTCACCCTCTATAAGTTGACCACCTGTCTTTGACCACTAAAGTGCTGCACCGCAAGTGGTCAACTTACACACGTTTCACTGTAATAGAAAAAAAAAGTCCTTTCTCTCCTATCTCCCTCTCTCTCAATCATTCACTATCAGAGTCCTCGCCATATTGTTATAAACTTAAACGTGTTTTTAAATAAAATGTGTATTTTGCTTTAAATATAACAACATGAAAATCATTCTCGTCAAACGAATCTATCAACTTTGAATATCAAACGTAGAATTGAACCAAAGGAAGCTTTTTTGCGAAGCATAACGTCAGCGAATTCTTTATTCACCTTTCTGTTTGATTCAATAACCCTAATTTTATTTAATCGCATATGCAGCTATTTTGTGTTATGCGGATTGAAAATTTATATTACCTGATTTTAGATTACAATCATAAGAAGATTTCCCTTCCTTATTATTACTATTATTATTGGAAGGAAAGTTAATTTTCTTAATTTAATGTGCTGTTTAAAACCCTAATCGTTTTTAGCCTACTTTCCCGTAAAAGTAAAAAAAATAATAATAAAGCATGAAAGAAGGCTTAATGTATCGTGAAAATATCGTTAAAAATCAAGAAAAGTCAAAAATAAGTCAAGTACTTAAATAAAGATTGAAAAATAAAAAAATTGAAAGTAGGGTTTTGAGATGGGGGAAAAGTGTGTCTGTCTGTCGGTCTGTCTGTCGGTCTGTCGGTCTGTCTGTCTGTCGGTCTGTCCTCCCCCTAATAACTTTTGAACGAATTGTCCGATTCGAAAAATTATTTTTGCATTCGAAAGATCTCGGCGAGGACATCTCATTTCCATATTTTACTTTTTGATTTGAACAAGTTTTTGTTCAATTTTGAACAGTTCAAAAAATTTTAACATTATCGCCTATGGGTGAAAATGAAGCAAATGATGTAAACTCTGGGTACAAGATCTAAGTTCCCATGAAAAAGCTCACTGGAAGAAGTTCCTGGCGTGAAATATTGATTTGAACAATTTTTGTTCATTTTTGAACAGTTCAAAAAAAAATTAACATACCGCCTACGGGGAAATTTCAATCCTATATAATTCCTGATCTAACGGACCGATTTTCAAATGAATTGCATTTATTTTAATACTCTGTTCCTTTTTATCGGAATAATGATCATGGTGAGAGGCAAAGAACTCTAGGGTTTAGGATCAACCATCATCCCAGAGCCCCTGGAACATTGTCTCTCTCGCTCTATCTATCTATCTATATCTATACAAATACAAATACAAATACAAAAGTGACAACCAGGGCCCAGCTAGGCTGATCCTAGTCAATTTAGCAGTCCCCAATGAACATCAAAAACTTTTTAAAAAGATTTTTACCTCATTGCAAGTAACAGTCGCTTCCGGTAAACTATTCCAACTGCCCACAACCCTATTGAAGTAGTAGTTTTTCCTAATATCAAGATTAGCCTGAGATTTGAAAAGCTTAAAACAGTGACCTCTGGTTTTACTTTCAGCAAATAACTGTAGCCCATCAAGATTTCCCATTTTAATGAATTTAAACAACTGAATTATGTCCCCTCTAACTTTTCTTTGCTGAAGTCTATACATATTGAGCCTTTTAAGCCTAACCGCATAATCTAAGTCTGAAAGACCACTTAATTTATATGATATATATATAAATCTATCTCTCTATCTATCTATATATCTATATATATGCAGTGAAACCTGTGTAAGTCGACCACTTGCGGGGCAGTACTTTAATGGTCAACTTAAACAGGTGGTCAACTTATACAGGGTGAAGATTTTTTTTTAATTCTGTCATTCCTTACACTATGCATTTATTCATTTGTAACTAATTAACATATAGCTTCATGTATTAACGTTACTTTCAAATAGTAATTAACTATTTGTTTTTCACATCTATCTAAAATATTCATTGAGAAATTTAACCTGAATGATTTAAAATGAATCCTATAGAATTTAGAAATAAAGTACTTATAAAATAAAGATAAATATCTCATTAATTATGTAAGTTACTTAACTAATAGTAAATATTTCCTAAAAATACACAATTTTTAAAAATGGCTAAATCAGATAGAAGAAAAAAGAAAAAACTTATTTAAAGAATAAAAGTGCTCATAGTAGTTTTCCCATATGGTTAACTTACAAAAAGATTTTGGTAAACTTTATATTTGTTGCATCCAGACAAATACTGGTCTAATATTGTAGCATAAAAAATATCCTGGAGAAGTTATTTTAGCTTTTTTTATCTTTGCAAAAATCGATAAATAAATAAATATAGCAATAATGAGCTGATCAACTTACAAAGGTTTTTTTATAATACTCCCATCAACATTTGGCGTACATAAGTGGTCAATATAGACCGGTGGTCAAATTAGATGGTCAAGTTACAAATGCTTCCCTACGTAATATAATATAGGGTTAATTCCAAAGGTGGTCAACTTTACAGGTTTTACTGTATATATATATATAAAGATATCTTATGAAGCAAAACTTTCCACAAAAATATTCTTTTTGAGCCTCCAGAACGAAAGACCGACATACAGTTCCACCGTTTCATAAACGTAAAGTTTTATTTTTAAACATTCATCCGATACATTTATTTATTCTTTTTGCTTTTATAGGTATTTTTACAGTACACTAAGCCTTCTTTGATTCTTTTATTTATTTATTTATTCTTTTGTTTTTTACTTTTACGAGAACGTAGGTGTGAAAAGACGTTTACCATTGTTTTGTGCTCTTAAAAGTGCCTCAAAGAAAAAAAATGTTTAAAATATTCACGCAATAAATCCCTTGAAAAATAATGAAAGAAACAAATAGCTCCGTAACATTTGCTTCATCTAAATTTTTACTACTTAGCAGTAAAAAGCATTAGTCTGTAAACATGTCCTCCAAATGAAATATTTCGTTTACACCTGGCTTAACAGATTCATGCATTTATCATGCGTAGAGAAATCTGTCCAAAGGTCGGTATGCGATCATGGAAAAAAAAGTGAGTACATATATATGATACAGAGTAAAAGATAAAATCCACAGTTTTACCGCGTTATCTCAGAGATTTAGTAAATAACTGTTTGCCAAGTTTCATATTTTGAATATTTGAGCAGTGAGCTGGCACGGAAACCAGGTCTGCGATTTTTTTCCTGTGATTTATGAGGAAGAAACACTGTGAACGCAAGTGCTGATAAGATTATAACGCAATTAATATGATATGACGCTGGGCTTTTATGTTGTGTTCTGGTGAAATGCATTCCAAAATTTTGGATTTATCAATAAAAATGAACAAACAGTATTTTAAAATTTGTATCGCATTTAACTAAATGTTAGATTAAATTAAAAAGCTCTTAAAGTTATATCAACATTGAACACAAAGATCCACCCGGATTTTTTCCAGGAGGCAAAGGAAGCAATGTGACAAATAATTTCGATTTATAATTTTTCTTAAAATTATATAAGTAAACAGCAAAGTTTGTCAGGAAGTTAATATTAATCGAAAGTTATTCCATACATTTATTATGTAGTTTAAATTATTCATATATTATTTATACTTAATAATTATTAACTCTCTTCCACATTTTGGCGAGTTTGCTGGTTGAAGGAACACGTTACAACATTTTTCAAGCAGATCTTCGTTTTTATTTTTGTTAAGGCTCAAAAGCCCAACTTGCTGTAGTCGCAATAACTTTGCCTCCGTTTTTTTTTTTTTTTTTTTTTTAAAGAAAGGAAAAAAAAAAAGGAAAACAGACTCCAAAGCCGGATTAGAGCTCAGAACTTTCTAATTTTGATAGAAATGTGTTACAATTGCCGTACGAGTCGGACAAAGTAACATCGACGTCATATTATATTTTATAGTATGCAAACTGAAGTATTCTTCTGTTTTTCTTCGAATAATCTTCTCTTCGAAATATCCAACATTTACTGCCATATTTTGCTGCTCAATTTGAACTTTTAACCGATGCTGGGAAGACAAAAAAAGTTCCAAGACCGGTGGAAAAAATAACTGATCTAACTTAATACTTGGATTTAAAATTACTGAATTGTTCGATATAGACCACGAAATGTAAAAATGTAGTTTGCCATTTATTAATTTTCAATTTAAATATTATCGAAACTTTTGAAAAAAATTTGGGAGCCCATGATTTTTATTGACGCATCAATTGATAACATATTAGACTCAGGAGCGTATTAAGAAGTCTGGGGGCTCCTGGTGGTCTGATAAATATAGGGTCCCCTTATTTTACTACCATGATTAATCAGTAGAAAACAGTATGAAATGTGATCTTATTGAGCAAATAAAAATTTTAGCCAATATTGATTAGGAATACATTTTCACATTTAATAAAAGTTAACGAGAAATTATAACTTTAAAATTAATCAGTTATGTTGACTTGAGAATCTGATAAACTTTACGCAAAAAAAAAGAAGCAGAAGAAGAATTTTATGAAGATAATTGAAAATCATTTGCACATTGGATGGGGCGCGTTTCAAATATAGTAGCCCTAGGTATGTGCCTCGTGTCGCTAGCAGCTCCTCTCCCGACTACAAGCTGGTGTAGTCTGCACAGAAGAAAAATGTCATCCCGCAGTATTTAGTCCTGGAAAATGAGCCCAACTTTAAAGCATTCTTGAAAGTGTGGACCAAGCATTTGAATTGCTTATTTAATTCCTATTCTCTTTAAAAAATGTGCATAAAACACCATCTATCACGATTTCCTTCTAGAATCCATAGGGTATACAATGGGAGGTAGTATTTAAAATAACGAAGGAACCCCTCTTCAACTCAGCCCCTGGTTACCATGTCCGCTCACTGATTCCGGCCCTGATTGGACTGAAAAATAAAACTCTTGTTAAATAAATATTTTGAAAAATCACCCTTTTATGTTGATGACCGTATATTATAAAAATATTGACTGAACTATTATTTCAGATAAAAGTTTTATTCGTAGTACTAAAGTAAAAATCCGACCTCGGCAACAAATGATGCAGCTAAAAAATGATCTAACAATCAGTCGTTCTGCAAATCGACGAGTAAAAATTTCATAAATTTAAATTGCTCACTGTAACCGATTAATAAGTACTAGAATTCGCCCAACAGTCAAAATTCGACCGTAATAATCAAATTTAGCATTGAAAAGATTATGCTGTTTATATAATTATAAGTATAATTCGTCAAATTTGGCGATTATAACGTTGAGTTTATTTTGATCATCCTCACTTTAAAGCAAACGTATTGTAAATCATTGTCGCCACAAGGCCAATTGCGCTCACAAATCTAGCTACTTGTACTTCTGCTGATTTCGTACTAAATCGAGTGGCAGTTGAATAAATCTTGAATGCTTGCTTCCATACGCTATTCTTATTTTTCACTCCATTGTTTCAGACAAGCTTTCACTCAGACTCAATAAAATCGCTTTTAAAATTGTTTTAAAATTGCTGTTGAATGGCAAAACAAACTCAAACTCTGTTTAACAATGAGTTTTATAGTTAATACCTAATAATATAATCAAATATACTCAATTAAGATATGTTGTCATCTGATATCTATAACACTATAACATTACAATTATAAATGAAGCTTGCCTGACAAAAGAAAAGGAATAATGATTAACTAATAATAAACTGTTTTCAATTTTTTTTAATTGATACATTGATGATAAATCGGTTGAAAAACAAAGGAGAAAATGATTCTTAACTGTTTTGTTTTTGCCTATTTATATATAGATTATTCCTACTATATTAACTCATCCGCTTGTGTTTCCAGAGCGAAATTACATTGTTTTGTAAATTGTTTTGTAAGAAAGGAACTCACAACGTCTAATTTTTGAGTGCTGTCACTTCTGTTACCGGAGTAAAAAACTAAAACTCGGTGGCACTCCAGCACTTTTGGGGGCCATGGCCTACTGTGCCCATCCCAGCTTTCGAGACCGAGGGCCCTGGGGTGCAGAAGCAGGTGTCTCGGTCAAGTGGTGGGGCTGACGTGGAACCCCCAGTGTTTAGTTCCCAAGCATGCTTGGTCCTCATTTTATCGACCCCACTAAAGGGAAGAAAGGCTGAGTCGACCCTGCCCAGCCCGGGAATAGAACCCCGGACCTGTGGAATGGTAGCACGGAAGGCTACCACTCAGCCACTGGGCCTACCGGAGTGCGGAATATAAAAACCTTCAAAAGGAAATGTAACCAAAACTTAGTCAGTAACATTTTCAGTAATAGAATCTACCTTTATCTATAAGATTACTAATAATATATATCATTTATATTTGTAGCTGGAAAGCATAATTGGCCTTTCATGGAATATTCTAGTCATAGCCGTGATGTCCCAAAGGACCAATTTCACCGAAGATCAGTTGTTCAACGTTACCACAACACCAGTATCTGAAGTTCAATACTCTGAAGATGATTCCTCCGCTAGTCAAGAATATTACCTTCATTGGAGGGATCTCGGTGAAAAACTTAAATCAGATCCTCAAGTTCAACACGAACGTAAGATACATTATTAATACGATTCAAGTAATTAAACATGTAATTATTTTTTAAAATATGATTCAGCATTATTAACATTAACTTACAAGCAATGAAGTTATTGTTAATAATGTTGTATTAGTTACGTTTTATTTTAAGGTATGAAAACGAATTATTGGTTGTTTAATTAGTATGTTTTATGAGATAGATTTTTTTTATGAATTTTTCCTTTTAAAACCAAAGTTTCTACTGTAGTCTGTCCCACGAGAGGTATTAGAGCAGGTAAACAGACAGGGTTGCTGTTTTCTCGCCAACATTTGCCTTATTTGGATTGAGCGTTGAGTGGGAGATTCAGTGCGTATTGAAAGAAACTTAGTTGGTCGAGTTTTTTGCTACTTGAAAATTTGATTGTTTTTTATTATTATTATTTATTATTATTAGATTTTTTACATGAATTTTTAATGTAATTTTAGAAAGAAAAGACAAAGCTCGAAATATTTTATACCTTCAAAAAAAAAGTAATTCAAAGGCCGTTGTTTCCAGTTTTCCCAGCGCCAAGTAGAAAACTTTATCGCCTGGTGTTACGTTGCTTTGTTTTCTTCCGATGCCACTCATAATTAGACAGACTATATGAAGAAAATTTTAGAATACAGAACGGGGATGAATGATGCTTCACATATAAATTCAGTAAGGCATGGAATAATGCTTTATATTTCATGGGGAAAAAATTAGGAAAAGGAAGACAGAGAATCAGCAAAATCTCTTGCGTTTTCATGAATCGGAAATATCATGTTGTTATTTAGAGTCCTGCTTGTAATGAAATTTGAAAATTTAATTTTTTTTCCTTCTTTCTTTTTATTCTTATTATGAGTTGTAGTATTAGTAGTAGTAGTAGTAATAGTAATAGTAATGACAGTATAGTTTCAGTTTTATAGTGCAACCTTTCAATCATGTAAAGCTTACTATTTGTATTAGTACTATTTTAGTTGGGCTGATTGTAGCAAATTGTGGTTATTATGTTGGTAAATCTAATCACATCTTCTGCACTTATGTGTGCCGTGCTCTGTGTGGATAAACAATGCCCATTACTGAAACACGTCGAGCAAAATCTTGTGTTTTCACAACAGAAGTCCTTTAAACAAACGATTCTTAAAATACTTTGCTTGAACTCTTGCATAAATATTTTGTCCATCAAATGAAACAAAAAATCGTGAAACGCATCACTCGTTTGAATGTTTTGCTTTGAAAAGGGCAAAAAAGCTCACACCTTCAGCTCAGACTCCCCCCCCCCCTAAAAAATCAGCTTAAAATATAAATAAACAGTTTTAATCCTCTCATGCGTGTAAGCCTCATTGAGGTCGCATAAATTTTTGCTTCAAAATGTTATGCAGATTCGCTTTTGTGCTGCAATTCGCATGTAGTCCTCATCTGGAGGCTCCAAACAGTTCTTGGAGACCAACCAAAGTTTCATAGACCATTCAAAATAGTTAAAACATGTGATCTCTAGAAGTCCGTGGAGGATTCAAGAAAGAAGTAAAAGTCTCATTTTCAAATCAAATTTTGTTAATTTCTTTGGCAAGGCACATTAAATTACTAGGAAGTTTGATATTTTATACCTTGTTGTAGCTTATAAATCTTTGAATATTCAGTTTTATCATGTTTATTATTATGTTGGTTAAATATGCGAAAAAATGCATAAAATGTCCTCATACAAGGACACCAATGTTTGACTATACAGGACAAAAATTTCGAAAAATAAATTATTACACCACAAGCCTGAGATACTGAATGAGTTTGTCGCATATCGAAATATTTCTTATAATTCAAATAAAAAAATACCTGCATGGAAGGGTTAATGGCTATTACTTTGTAATGCAATAGTTGCATGCAGCATATATTTTTTTATATATATGTTAACATTATCTGCTTTATTTTTATCAACGACCTATTCAAAAAAACAATTTTCTTATAGATATTTTTGAAATTGTTGTGGCAGCCCTTGTCTTAAATTCTTTATGGTTAATAACAACATTAGGCCTTGCTGTTGGCAATGCTGTAAGTATATTTCCTTTAACATAATACACGGATTTGTTTTATAAACGTTATTGTTTGCTTCTAATCCGTCCTTTTATCAGTGCCGGATCAAGGGTGGGGCAAGCCGGGGCCCATGCGCCGGGCGGCACTTCTGGGGGGCTTCAAATTCAACTGTGATGCACAAAAAAAAAAAAGAAGAAGAAAGAAAAGATAAAAAAATAAGGAGAAAGAAAAAAATTTAATTTTGAAAATTTAACTCTTGGAAGAGAATTAAAATCCTAGTTCGGCGCTCCGATTTTATCATTCATCAGCTATTTTTCTAACGATTAAAACCGATTGATAGAACTATTTTTTTGTATAAACTGTTGGATATTCTAAAATTGAGGTTAGGGGGCGGCAAATTTCGAAATGTCAAAATTAAAAATTTATTTTTAAAAAGTCAAGGTTTTTCCTCCTTGTGGTAGTGAAATACGTATAAATCGTGATCTGCGAAGAAAATACCCAATGGTTTTTCTTTTAGAAACTTTCAAAGCCTCCTTTTGGGAAGAGGTGGGAGCGTGGGAGCTTGTAAATGTCGTTTGAGACGGCAAACACTTGGCTCTTCGATATGGGCGTTAGTAAGAAGGAGGGGGAGGGGAGTGTCCTGCCCTCTGAATTTAAAAAAAATATGCCAATTTTTTTCTGAATTTTTATTATCATTTTTATGAGTGAAAGCGTTTAAATTTCAAAAAGTTTTTGCTTGCTTTTTTCTTTTTTCCCTAAAATTTTTGAAGTCCCAAAGCGTCACCTAAGGCCTCAAATCGCACCAGTTTGTATATAGTTTACAAAAATTTTCCCGGGGGAGAAACCCCCAGACCCCCTTCAACTGTCAGAATTTCATATTTCCAGTTAAGAGGGACCCTTCATATGGCTCTGACTCTGACCCCTTAAGGTTGAGCTAATGAGTGGGAACATTGTCGAAAATTGGGATTCATCAGTGCCCCCCCCCCCCCCAAAGGGGGAAAATCCTCAAAGAAAAAAAGGAAAAAATGACCATTGCATATAACTTTTTAGTTATATGAAATATCAACAATAATTGTTTGGAGGGGGCGGCATTTTTAAGTTTTGCCCCATCACGGAAAAGTCCAAGATCCGGTACTGCCTTTTATCGATTATTGTACATAACTGCAGGCAAAATTTTCTTTCCAAAATGGTGTTCATAACGCCGTACAGAAACCCAAGGGCAAGCATTCACCTAGTGAAAGTTAATGTGGGGAAATTTTCAAAATTCTCTGTATAAATCTTTTTTTTAGATATGTTATGATGCTAATCATTTTCCTCCTTCCCTATTTGAGTTGCAATTCCAACAGAAACCTTTTCTTTTTATCTGGCATTCAAAAGTAAATCCCTTCTTTCATTTTTTCCCCCCGCTCCTCGGAGCGATGGCCGCACCCCCTAAAAAAGTAGCGCCGGCCCTCTCAAAAACGATGACCCCCTAAAACCGCCTAAAACTCCTCCAATACTGAACTTTCCTTACTTTTATTTTCAGCTGACACTCCCGATACTGAATAAAGTATTTTTCCTCCTTTCTTTTGAAACTGCTCCTTATTTTGAATCGTTCCCTCCTCTTGTTTACATCAGGCACTCCCGAAACAGAAACTTGGGAAAATTTTAAAGATAAAGATTAGGATTTGAAATTAAAGATAAAAGATTTGAAAAGTTTTGTTTGCAGTTTCACAGGTTTAATTCCCTGTAATGTTCATTTAGAATGCGCTTAACTGCACTTTCGAAAAATAAAAAGAACGGGACAACTTTATAAACAAATAACTTCTGCTAAGCATTCAATTTGATCGCTATTAAATTTGAACATTTATAATGTTTAACCAATCAATTTTAGTAAATGAAGTCATACAAATACTAATAAATTAAAGTCACTACAATACGTAACAATATTTTTAATTAATAAAAATAAAAAAATCAGCCTATATTCCCAAAAAATTATATAGGGCTTAGTTAAAAAAAGTTTACACATAGACCAATAAAACTTTTTATAAAAGTACAATAATTTTCAGTTTTTTCTTTCTTTCTTTTCTTTTCTTTTCTTTTTCTTTTCCTATTTATTTTTGAATTGTTCATACTTGTATTATTAACTACGTCTATTACGAGAGATTACATAAACCACAATAAAAAGCTGCTTCTAATACACTATTCATTGCAGTATTTGTGGAGATTGTTTGTGCGATTGATCGCAATAACTGTGACCACAGTAAACAGATGCTACTGTGATGTGACTTGGAACTTGCTAAGTAAAAATGTTTTTGATTTCAGGAGAAATGTCGAGACATGTTGAAACCTTGGATTGGAACAACTCTCATCGTTACTGTAACGGATATAGCCGCAACTGTATATTTTATAATTAAAGCGGTGGTAAGTCGTCGGTTTTATTGCGTTTTTTAAGCGTCAAACTCAAGTTTTAGAGTTCAAATTTATTGTGTTCAAACTCTTGTTAGATAGTCTTATCTATAAAGAAATAAAATACTTCTAGTATTTATATAAAGAGTTAGATTACGTACAGACAAAAAAAAAGGGAAAGCATCAAAATCTTATTGCTCAAAAAATGGCGCTTACAAGTGACCTCTGGTTATTATATAGGTTAAAAACATTTCAGTATAAAAATAATTAGTGTTGTTTTTTAATATCAAAATAAAGTGTTTAAGCATACAACACAGAATGTTACGTTTTGAAGTGGGGAGATAATCACATTAATATTTTGTCAATTATGGTTAAACATGCAAAGAGAAATTCAATGGGATCTTTCCATCGCAATTTTTTTCGTGATGTTCATGGTAAATTTAGGAAAATACTGAAAGTACTAAAATAAATCTTTATTTGAATATCTGGGCGAATGTGCTGCTTTATTAGGGTCAACCTACACGTTGTAAAACTGTCCAAATTGACTAGAATCAGCCTAGCTGGGCCCTCTGACGGGTTGGTTGTCGCATTAGTGTTTGTATTTGTATAATTGCCCGGCTCTTTTTCTTCCTTCAAAATAGCCCCGAAATTTTTCCATATGAATCCGTTTGTTGTCGCTTATCGTTGAAGTTACTTTATTTTATCTGAAAAAATTTTACTTGCAATGAACTTAGCATCAGCGTATTAGTAGTAATCCGGGTAAGAAGCAAAATATATGATAAATTAGATAAAATTATGGAATTCTTAGTCAAAATGAATGCTGTTTGTACTGTAATTTTCTCCACATCCAATTCAGATTCGATTTCGCCTAACAAATCTGAGGCAGAAGACGCTTGATTTCACAACTCTTTTACTTGCTAATCCATGCAAATGTAGATCTTAATCTCGCATCAGCCTCAAAAAAAAAAAAAAAAGGTTTGGGAGGGAATACGAAACAATCACAACGTTTGAAGTTGTACATGACATTTTAACAATTACGTACAACTTACATTTTGCAACTTACGTAAATCTTGAAGCAAATATTCCCATTTTCCATTAAAATTGATTACAGAGAGGCTCGTGTGACATATTTTGTAATGCAATAGAAAAACATGCGCACCCTTGCAATTCTGAAACTTACTTTGAGCGTGATTCTCTACATTTCTTCTTTTAAGCAATTCCTGCTTATTTCGTGACATGTCAGAAAACACGATAGAAGTTGCACTTTATCTTAATATATTTCTGCAGCCAAATCATCTGTAAATGCGTTTTTTTCGCTGATTCCAATACAGGCAGCAGAAATTTATTCACTTGAAGTTTCAATGCAACTGGAAGATTCTACTGTGACGAAATATCAATTCTATTGCAGAAGGATATGCAAAGAATGGAACAATTTTTTTTTCTTTGTCTTTTTTAAATGCGTAAAGTCTCGGAATATTTTTTTGCACTTTGCGTTACAGGACGTGTAATTGACTTTTAGTATCACTTTTTAAATTAATGGCATTGTAGTATTTCTCTCTTTTTCAGAAATCTGAAGATGAAATGGATGTAAAAACAGCCTTTTTTACTAATTTGTTTGTGTTTTGTGCCGTCATGTTTTCAAGAGGGGGCATAATCATCTGGATCATTAATGTAAGTTTTTTTCTTTCCCTATTAAGAAAACAAAATTGTTTTAAAAAGAACCATTTTATGTGATAGGTGACAAAACGTTAAAAAAAATCGAATTTAAAGTGTACCAAAAAAAAAAATTGAAGAAACAAAAAGATTTATAGTGAATTTTATGTACAATAAGGAAGTTAAATGCTTGTAATAATTGTCAATTCCTCAAATAAATATAGTAAAATATTACTCTGTTGAAAAGCTTTTTGAATACATCACTAATGTATTGAAGGCGGCTTCAGAGAATCTAATGTTACACTTCTGAAAATACTTAATGCCTTGACAGTAGTGAAAAAACTTTTGGCGTGCACATTATTCGAGGATTGCATAATTGCGAACCAACAAGCTATTCTAGACTTGTCAAACCCTAGGTCGTTTCAAAACAAAATGCATCGAATTGCTCCAACTGGAGATGCAATTTCTCAGCTCGATATACACAATGCTAGTCCTGTACAATGGTTTATGGTTTTAGAGCTGACTTAAGAACGGCGGACTCACAAGGCGGGAAATTTTGACAAAAGCACTCCTCTCGAAAAGGACACAGTATTGTAAAAAAAGGTAGCTGCTATGGCTCGGGGTGGACCCTCATCAAAATTCCAGATCGCATAAACGGTCCTCTGCGCAAAAAATCACTATTTCACCAACCTTTCAAGAAAATCCTGGTGACACAACCAGATCCTTCTAGAAAATCGCAATCGCAAAATTAGATACTCGAGATAATCAACATTGTTTTAAATCTTCTTAAAGTCCCTAGTAAAATAATATCTTAAAAGGCTAAAAAGAGGAAATTATTTTTATTAAAATAAAATAGCCATCGTTGACGCAATAGTGCGAATTTCGTATATTACGTGGGAAGCAGAATTAATACTTATGACTGCAGTTTAAATAGGGCTGTAGGATAGATTAAAAGGAAAGAAATCTGTTTATAAAAGTAACCCAATCAAAAGTATATTACAGCATGCAAAGAAAATACATTATTACATATATTAACGAAATGACATAAGTGCGCGCAGAACTTTAGAAATGGGGTACCATAGTGCAGAGGAACCAGGAGTTTTAACTATCGTAAAAAGAAGGAATGTGCTTAATTCTTCAAAACATTTTGAAGAATTAAGCACATAAAAATTCATTTTCAACCCATCTGATGCACGAAACTAGTAAAAATCTGAAGCTGAATATATTGCCAGTTTCGTATTATCATTCAAATTTTTGGGCTAATGGGGTACCACGGTACTCCTGTTGGCCCCCATGCGCACGCCTACATGCGTAACGACAACGAAAAATTCTCTTTCCTGTTAGCTGGTTACATTAGCGATCAAAATGAGTATTTGAAAATCCTACACGAGTATATTTTTGCTTATTACATAAAAAATGAGTAAGCAAAAATATACTCGCTGGACAGTATTGTCGTTCAAGTTTAAAGACTCGTTTTAAATATTTTCTTGAGATGTGGATTTTTTCTTTAATTTATTATTTTATGCATACAAATGTCAGTGTTTTAATTTGTTTTCAGATTGCATTGTGTGTTTTTGTTGCCCAAAGAGTAAAAGAACTCGGATCGATAAAGACGAAAAGAATGGTAAGTTCGTATTTCGTATTTTTTAAATGAATGAAATCTTTTTTGTATAAATTTTTCATTTAACTGTTTAAAAAACAGAAAGAACTGATAACCTGCCATGATTGTGTTTCTTAAGTTTTGATAATGGATTTTATGTATTCTTTAGCGCTGTAGATCCGGAAATGACCTTCATTTTGTTTCATCGCGTCAGGATTTTTCGCAGAATAAATTCAAAATTTGCATCAAATCGAAAAATTGCAACATTAAAATGTTTAAAATGTTTTCTCTTAGATTCATTTTTTCTCTTATGTGATGCATTATTTAATCTAAACAAGTGAGAGGCCTGAAGAAGAAGACAAGAGTCAGGTAATGGCCGAAAGAGAACTGTTTTGAGAACTCTTCTACTTAAAGCTCTCAAAAACGAACTTAGTTTCTTAAAAATTGACTTGCATTTTTTGAAATTATAACATGATATTAATAATTTTGATTATTTAAAAATTATTATTAAAACGGAGCCAAATTTACGTGACACAAAACGGGGCGGGGTTTGCTTATGACATCCCGATTCAGTTTCTGTGTTAAAGAAGGAGCTAAACGGCGAAGGGAATTAAGTGAAGTTACATTTGTTGTTGTTTTTATTAGAACAAAGTTTCTCTAATTGCAATATTATTTAAGTTATATGCAGATATTTCTGAACCAGTTCTTTTTTTTCTTAATTTTTAAAAAACTTCTCCCCTGATTAACTGTCAAAAATAAGTCTCTAGAATTTCGATTTTCATGTTCTTGCACTAATCTTGTCTTTTTTCTCCTTTTGGGACGTTAAAAAATATTTTTTTCTTTTTTTGAAGTATTGAATTGTTGAACTATGCTTGTAACGTGGCGTGGCACAACACAGTATTTGAAGTTAGCATATTTGCGATGTTCTACTTGTGCCGTATCGGCTGTGAATCGGGTCGTCAGCAACGGAGTTGTGGGAACTGGGGGGAGGAGGGGCTAGGGAAGCGGGGGCTAATCAGGCGATTTTAAATATTAATAACAAAATAATTAGTAACCCTATTGAAATGAAATTGGTGTCTATTGTCTATCGTCATAAAATGGAATAAATTTTCATTAAAAAAATATTTTTTAAAAAATACATGCAGGTTCCTTATTTTTAACGAAAGTTTTTAGAAAATGGGCCTAAACTTTTACTCTAGTGCATTAAAAAATATATATATAAACCTTATAACGATAATCGAAAAAAAAAAACAAACAGCGACTTACACGTTTATGGAAAATATACATACGCAGCGCGCTTGAAATATAAAATCGCTTTACATTGAGGTGTAAAAATATTTCAAAGCAATGCAAAATTTTAAGAATTGTTAAAAATACCCTTTGGGAAATATTCTGTGTTTGTTTATTTATATGATTTCAAATAACAATTTAGGTAAATAATATACGAAAATGATAAAAACAACGCGAAGAGATAGTGAGGTGATGCAAGGGTTTCAGTTGTAATCAAAATAATATTTCATATTAAAACTGAAATATTGTTGAAAATCTTACCACGTAGTAGAAAAAATTGACAAAGAATTCCTATGCTTCAACACATGTTTCGCAAAACAGCTGATGATAACAGTTTAGAAAATCGGTTGTGCTTGTGTTCAAAAGAGTATTTAATTTTAGTTTCTAAGAAATGAATGGAATCTATGGAAAAGAAGATGATGCGGTAATACTGCTGCCCACAAAAATTAGAGCTTGTGAATGAACGGGAGTGGTAAATTCACTTTGCTTCTTTTTTTTTTTTTTTTTACAAATTAATAAACATAAAATTCTACTGAACATATAATGATCGTACCATCATATCGTCTTGACTTCAGAAGCAAACTTGTAACTAGCTTCTTTATCAAACAAAAATTTAATCAACTGCTATTTTTTTATAAACCATATTGATCCCGTCTTAAAATCTGTACCTAAGAGCCAGGGTAACGTAAGTCACGCGATCACTACTTTAAAAACTGAGCGCAAAAACTGAAAAGAATGATTTCATCGCCTGGTAACAAAGTTGCAATATATTAATTTGGCTACAAAACATGATTGTTAACATAAAAAAAATATGTATGCTTTATCCCTTGTTGGATAATTTTCGTTCAATTAAACAATATCTGAAAATTGCCATTTTTGGACATAATTTAATCTGGTCCTGAGGTAGAGAAATAATGTTTGGATAATATTGTATATAAATCATTTATATAGCTAGATGAAATTTATCAAGAAGTGATTATTAATGATAAAACTCATTGGAGTGTATTTGGGAAATGTTAGGAAAAAAAAAGAAAAATCAGAACAAAAACCTCCAATTTGCGCATGTATCATACATATACTTTTTCTTTTTAAGCCTTTTGATTCGGATTTCCACATCATGCCGTATTCCTTGAATGCTCCTTACACTGCCTTCGAGACGGAATCTTCCTCCAGGAATACAAAAAATTTCAGACCACACACACCACCTCCCGATTACGAAGGTCCCGCTGGTAAGTAAAATTTTAACTGAATTTTAACTGTAAATTGCTGTAGAATTCTCTTGTGCAGAATTTCTATATAAAATATTAACATGATGGTTAATTTCTTTATTTAAACGAGGAATCTTTTATTTACAGGTGTGAATAAAATGTTTTGTGTAAATCATACACATCTGTAAAATTCATAAATTACCTTTCTTTCATGGTGGTTTAATTCTTCACGAATCCATACATTGGATCAAAAAACAAGTTCATGTTTGCGTGTAAATTACGTTTCCGCAAACCAAGCTCTATTAGGCAGTAGGTTTAAAAAATACATGAATTATCAAAAAAAAAAAAAAAATGCTACTGTAAAACAAATGTACTTAATTCTATGAAGTTTTGTATTTTTTATAATGACTAAGCAAAATTTATATGTGAAAGTCGTTGCGTCAATGATGCGGACATTTTAAGTTATTTTTAACATAAAAAGTTTGAAACATAACCGAACCACACAGTAGTTATGACTAAAAACAGATATTGTATAAAAATAGGGACTTGATCAATGCAAAATTTTCTTCACTGGGCCAAAAACAACTGAACATCTCGTGTTCTGGACTCCAGAGGAGCACAGCCTGAAAACATCTTAGTATTTCCACCTGTCTGTAGTAAGCAGGCTGTCCAAGTTTGATTTTTAGTTGTAGAAGACAGATATGAAAAGGGCTCACTTTTTAATGAAGGATAAATTCGACCGGATACATAACCTGAATTCTAATACACCTGTGGGAGGCCACAGGTGTTCCACATGGTTGAAGTCCACATGGTTGAATGTCCAAAGGTCAGTCTAGTCCAGAACACGAGATCTTTTTGAAATCCTGTATCTGACGATATATGTTTTCAAAAATAGTCTTCCTTGTGTGTATACTGTCGGAAATTAAATGGCTCTTCCCTAAAATATTTGCCACAACGTTGAGAGAACAGCGATTTCAAAAATGCTCAGCTACCAACTTAAAGTTATTTCCAGTCACTGGAACTAAAACGTTTAGGCCCAGGATGGACTACGAAAAACTTCAATATCGTAAATTCGTCGTACTATCCAATACTGGTTGTGGACATCCACCAAGCCTAATGCATTTCCAGATTGCACAAACCGAGCTTCTTTACTTTCTCTCTAGTCTCCATACGATATTTTTCCATATATCCGCAGTCAAATGATAGTGAACACGTTCAAAGAGTTCAGTTTTTGTGTAATTTGAATTCACAACGATGAAAGTGGGATTTTCATGTGAAGTACTACGATCGTAAGATGAATAAGTTATGAACTTCAATGTGTGCGGTCCTATAAAATGAGACTATTCATGTCAAAAAGCTCATAACTTTCTCCCTTTACACTCCCTTTCTTTCTCTCTTTCGAGAAGAACAAGTTTTTCAATTAGTTCAAACATAATTTCGCAATATACACTACAAAAACATGCTACCATAAAAGAGCAACATGTAACATACCATGGTGGCGCGTTTTCGCAGAGAGTTTTCCGAATTTACAATTCAGATGAACAAAAAGCTTGCTGAAAAATAAACTTGTGTCTGACTTGCATGAGTTCACTCTCATTTATGCTCAGTGAGATGCCAAGAGTGGGATTCAGTCACCCAGTGCACAAAGCTCATCCTCACCGAATTTCAGCAAAAAAATTTAAAGGCATTAAAGACAACGATAGCTGCAAGATAAAGTGGACAAGTAAAAAGCAAGCATGTAATTTACATTATTGTAACACTATCTTTAGTTTAACAAGAAAAAAGATTTTTCAAAGCATGGTTCATAATTTCAGCTGCCAACCCACATATTCATTACATGAAAAAAATAATAAGACATACTACCCTCTCAAATTTAAAAACCGGGAATTTCACAATAGCACAATGCCCTTCGATTAACGAAGTGAACAGCTAGTAGCAGTTACCACTTTACATTGTCTCTAAAAAAAATCTTATAAAAAATGTCATGTTTAACCTTTGAAAGAAGAAGGGGGGAAATAATCAGTATGTTCAGAAAATCGACATTACCAGAAGGTCATTTTTTAGATTAGTGATTACTTTTATATTTATGAGCTTAAGAGGAAATCCATGAAAATAGAACATGAAATATTACGCATCTCAAAGAAATAGATGAATAAATACAGATAATTGCTCTGCCCTCGGGGAAGTATCTCAAAAGAATCGAAATAGCTTATTCATCATATGTATTTATGATCACAATATCAGTGCTTATGTAACAACTTTCATTATTCCACGAGTATATGTAGATACTTTTGTGCTAATTAAAATGAAAGTACTGAAAGGCTACGCAGGACCAGTAAAAACCAGAAGAAAATGAATGACAAATGTTAAATGGCTAAACGGTGTCATCGCTATGTCTTGTTACTATTTGTTATATGTTTTAAATACGTTCTTCGTTTTCTTTTTGTTATATTTGTCTTTTATTTTAATTTCATTATTTTTTTATACAAAAACCCTTGCATATTCCATGTCTAAATCAAACTGACCAGATTTCCTAGTGACGATTGTAATAACACCAAAAAGTACTGCTTCATACTGATATATCTAAAAAATAATTTAAAAAAACATACATAATTACATACAGGGGTGCACCGAAGGGGAGGGGTGAACGGGACCAGTCCTGCCAGACGACATCCGATATCCGACCTACATTTAGACATCTGGAATCTGATCTGTACTAAGAATCCGATTATCCGGCATGTCAAAGGATTTTAAAATTTTAATTAATTAGCACGTTTTGAAAGCATACATAAATTAAAAACTAACAACATTAAAAAACGTAAAACGTTTCTGAAAGCTTTGGGATATTTAAATATATATATATATATATATATGTAATATGGAAAAATCCTTTGTATCCTTTGTCAGGCTGTGATATGGAGAAGTCCTTTGTCTCCTTTGTCTGGCTTTTTCCATATTAAACTTGACAACTCAGGGTTGTCTCACTCATAAATTTCTCTAACGCGTTACCATATATGGTCATGCCTAAGCTCAAGTTGGTTTCCCTCATTAATTCCCTCCAGACTATTTTTTTCCCCGTAGACTTAGGCCAGCCCCTGTCTACGGCATTAAAGCCAATAATATATTTTATTTTCCATATGGCCCTCCTATTTAAACCACGTGCTATCACGTGGTGTAGGGAATGTTGTCTGCAGTCTAAGAGATTTTCCCCCATATAAATACGACTGCCCGAACGAAAATCGGGGGTTCTTGCTTCTTGAAACGTGCTGATGACTTCATGTCCTTCGTTCCAACAATATTAATGTTATGATATTTGTGTGTTAAAGTTTACCAATAAAGAATTGCAACGAAACCCTGTGCCTCGTCTTACATGGGTTTTAGCGGCCACAGCTGTAGAAGATAGAACGGGACAGCCGTTCTTACAAGCCGGTAGGATTTATGTTCCTATCCGGGCTCCTGCAGAAAAAAAAAAACAATCGAAGAAAAGCAATACTAAATCTGAAATGTGCCGCGACGTCGTAGCAGCGTGGATCATCTTTCTAGACGGTTCAATGAACCGATGTGCGCTCCTTTTCCGAGTGGGGAGAAGCTCGCCCCCGTTGTGGCTTTTAGAAGCGAAGAGTGTTTGCGTTCTGCGGAGTGATTAAACGAAAGGGTCGTTATGTTGTGGTGCTTTAGAATTGAAATTATTTTCATGTGCTAAAGGGAATGTTGATAGAGTAATTTTTAATGTGTTATTCCAAAATGGTATTATTTCGAATTTTCTTCATAAATATCTTATAGTTATATGAATATCTTTTTCTCCCGTTGGGTTTTTTTTTTACATGATATTGCTTTAGAATTTATTATGATATAAATTGATCATGTGCTTTGGAAGAATAAGTTATTTATTTGATGATATATTAATTATCGGTTTAAATTTTTAAAAGGGATCTTGTCAGCACGGTTTTTTTTTTTTACATTAAGATGTTTGAAATAGTAAATTCATCAATGTGCTGTGTAATTGAAATTATGGTATATTTTTTGCAGTATTATGAATAGTTCTGTATATATTTTAGTTGTTATGCATTTGTTTACGCGGAATATTTTTGTTGTTAAAGTGGGAAGGTAAAAAAGGAAAATTGTCAAAAATTTGTGTGTTATTAGAATTATGTTATTACGTAGTGGTAAAATGAGCAAGACCATTGAAAATGAAAAAAATTCTGACTTAGAGTCTTCCCACAAAGAAAATTCAAACATGGATGGAGATAACTTAAACCGTAAGGATGCGGAAACTCAAGCAGAGGCAACTGCCGATTTAAGCTTAATAAAAATGGATTCAGAATGTCAAACGATTAGTGATAAAATAAAAGAGATAAGTTTGGCAGATGGCTCTTCTACTTCAAAAATTGAAATAAAAGACAAAAATTCGGGTAGCTCACCTGAAATTTTATTATTTGAACCAGAGTTAGGGATAAATTTTTCAGCATGGTTAGCTCACTTTAACCAGCAAACGGCTCAGAACAACTTAAATGATAGTTGGAAATTAAAAAATTTTCAGAAATTTATTCGCGGGTCAGCGTTAAAGCTCTACATCAATCAATGCCTTTGCTGTAATTCCTTTCATGAAATCATTCAAATTTTTGAAGAACATTACTTTACTCCAGCAAATAGTTTTCTTGATTTTCAAAATTTAAAATTTTCTGGAAATCCAAAAGAGTTGTACTCCTATTTTACTGAAAAAGTAGAAATGGGAAGCAAAATAAAACTTAGTAATCAACATATCCTTGAGGGGCTTTCAGTGGGGCTACCTGCCCAAGTTAGGGCATTTTTGGTAATAAAAGAGCCAGAAACTCCCACCGAATGGCTTCAGGTAGTTTCAAAATTAATAAATGAAGTTCCACATGAAACACCCAAGTCCGCTTATAAAGGGGAGCAACAAAATATTTTTAGGGTGAAGCCCCCCTTTTATCAAAATTGGATGCCAAAAAATCATGATCAAAGTAATTTTCGTCAACGAAATAACTATTCTCGTCAAGATAGTAACAATGTATACCAACCTAATTTTTACCAACAGAATAAACCTAGGTTTGTAGGTCATAATGAAAGACAAAATGCAGTAAAAAGACAGACTGCACATTTTTCGCAGGAGTTACCCCCTAATCCTTGTAAATTTTGCGCACAACAAGGAATCTCCAACGCATATCATTGGGGACAAACATGTGTGAATAAGCCAAATACATCGAATGCTGGATTTAAACTACCACCTCAGCAGAAAGATAATCAATTAAGAGAAGAAAATGAGAGAGTTAACGAAGTATGACAATTAATAATACCCGGGTATATTATTAAAAATGAGGCGAAATTTAAAAATGATTATCAACTATCTAATGACGCGTACACTCAAAATACAAATTCGAATTTAAAGACTATTTATTTAAATGTTGATACCGGTTCAACATTAAATATCATCCCGAGTGCAATTGCAAAAACATTAAATGTTTCGATTAAAGAAAAAATCGCTGTAAAAATAAAACAAACGAAGGGAATGCTACAGCTTAACCAAACGTGTATTCTTTACCTTAAGGTCGGCAATATAGTTAAACCGGTGGAATTTTATGTTCTAGACACCGATTTACCTTATGCCATATTAGGTTTAAAGAGTTGCGGGGGATTTCGTTTGGACATAGATTGTGTAGGACATGACGTTATGCAGGATCAGAGAAGACTGATCACCTTTTCTGATTCCGAACCGAATGACTTGTCTTTGCATATTTTACCTGAAATCCTAGTTAGGAACTGTGGAAATAAAGTAAAAGAAAATAAAAACGAAAATAATAGTACGGGAAAAATACGCAAGAAAATTGATAAGGAAATTAAAAGAGTGAAAGATCCGAAAGAAAGTAAAACTAAGGAAAGGGTGACGGAATTACATTATAACGAAAATGAAAAGAAAAAGAGTAGCACGGAAAAGAAAACTTGTCAAGAGAAAGATAGAAATGAAAAAATGAGTTGCGAAAAGAATAATCATTTTCGTATTTCGTCCGATGTTTCTGGGACTGGTTGCGGCATTGGAGGCCTACAATGTCGCGATCCTGTCGATGGACATTCGGAATTTGAGGAAAATTCAAAGTTAAAAGAAATATTGCGAAATTACGAGGATATATTTTCCAAAAATAAATATGATGTTGGAACAATTAGAATTGAACCTCAACGGGTAAGGTTAACATCCGACTTACCGGTGTCGTTAAGGGCATATAAAACTTCCCCAAAGCAACAAGAAGAAATTGAAAATCAAATTCAAGAGTTATTAAAGGCTAATATAATAAAAGAAAGCTCATCGCCGTATTCTGCACCTGTTACACTAGTTTTTAAAAGAGACGAAAATAAAAAAAGTCGATTATGTATAGACTACAGAAAATTAAATCAAATTACTAAGTCCGACGCAGAACCATTACCCCTGATAGAAACACTTGTAGATAAATTAGGGAAAAGCAAATATTTTACCAAATTAGACATGGCTTCCGGATATTGGCATATACCAATTCATCCCGACGATACTGAAAAGCTCGCTTTTGTCACTAATAGTGGCTTATATGAGTGGAACAAATTACCCTTCGGGTGGAAAAATTCAGGAAGTATTTTTCAAAGAACTTTGCGTCGAATACTTACAAAACATAAAATAAAATTTGCAGCCTATTACTTTGATGACATAATAATTTTTTCTGAAACCCTTTCAGAACATTTAGATCATATTCAACAAATGTTTGAGATATGCAGACAGGAAGATTTAAAGTTAAAAGCATCAAAATGTTCTTTCTTACAGACTAAAATTGAATTTTTAGGGTATGAAATTTGTAATGGTATTGTAACGCCCGATAATAGTAATATTGAGGCTATTAAAAAATTACAACCGCCTAAAAATGTTAAATCTCTCCAAAGATTTCTGGGGTCAATAAATGTGTACCATAAATTTATAGATAAATATGCAACTATTAGAAATCCATTAAACCACTTGCTAAAAAAAGATACAACTTGGCAATGGACTGACAAATGCCAAGAAGCATTTCAAGTTTTGAAAAACTCTTTAATTTGTAAACCAATTTTAAAAATATTTGATCCTAAAAAAGAATGTCATATTTGTGTTGATGCAAGTCAAACTGGTGTGGGAGCAATATTAAAACAGCCAGACAGTTCGGGTGCCTTACATCCCATAGCTTTCCATTCCCGCTCATTAAAAGATTACGAGAAGAATTATAGTATTACTGAGTTGGAATGTCTAGCTGTTGTGGATGCTTTAAATAAGTACCACCACTACCTCTTTGGCCAAAAATTCGTCATACATAGCGATCACGCGGCGTTAGTTTGGCTCAAAAATGTAAAAAACTTAAAAGGTCGTTTGTTCCGCTGGTCCTTACAATTAAGTATGTATGACTATGATATTAAATATACGAAAGGCACCACAAACTTCGAGGCTGACATGCTCTCAAGAGATATACCTGTAAATAATGAATGTGTTGAAAAAAATATAGGAAACCACGTTTCGCATCTACTGCAATTGGATGAAATTCAAGAGGCTCAAAAAAATGACAATTTAACTGGTAATTTTGTCGAAATTAATAACGTGTTATGCCTGCGTAAAAAGGGTTTTACTAAAATTGTTGTTCCTTTTTCTTTACGCCGTAAATTACTTGAGACTGTCCATGAAAAGTTTGGACACCCAGGAATTCAAAAAACAATTAATTTACTTACGCCTGTATATTATTGGCAAAATATAACATTAGATATAACTGGATTTAACAAACATTGTCATATTTGTCAGGTAAACAAAAAGCCTCGACAAAAAAGATTTGGCCTTTTACAGTCTATGCCTCCAGTTGATAAACCATTTGATCTCGTTGCAGTAGATAGTGTGGGTGGTTTCAACTACTACAATTCCACGAAAAAATATTTAACATTGTTTATAGATCATCATACTAGATACATGTGGTCTTTTGCATCAAAATCAATCACTACCGAAACTTACGTCAACTTTCTTAAACAAATTTTCAGTGTTCAAATACCTAAAAGTGTATTAAGTGATAGAAATCCATCATTTACTTCATCTCATTTCAAGAAATTTCTAAAGCACCACAAAATTAAACAGCTTTTAACCACAGCTCATAGACCAGAGACAAATGGTAAGGTGGAACGTCTGAACCAAACAATAGTCACTCGCCTAAAGTGCAAAGTGAACGCAGCTTCTGGAAACGTGCCATGGTCTAAATTATTAGAGCAGGTGACTCAAGAATACAACCTAACTCCACACTCAGTTACGAAGTTCCCACCTGCGTATTTAATGTACGGTACAGTGCCTTTTCAAAATCCAGTAAATGAAGACATTTATCCTCCTGTTGAGGAAGCTAGAAAACTGGCAGTGGAAAGAACTAAAGAGTATCATGAAAAAAATAAAATATATTACGATGCCAGATTTGTCGACAAATCTTTTAATGCAGATGACTTTGTGATATATGAAGAATTCAAATATCCGAATTCACGAAAACTTTCGCAACCGTTCAGTGGACCATATAAAATTCTTCGAAAAGTTACGGACGTAACTTATGAAATCAATAAACCAAATGCACACAGCAAAGAAAAATCAGACATAGTACATGTGTCAAGATTGAGGAAATATTACCCACCAACAAATTTCAAACTATCACATGAATAATGTGATATAAGTCATTCACTTTTGAACTGCAACAGAATAATCCAACTGTAATTAAACTGAACTGTAAATACAATTTTGTAAATATCGTTTAGTAAGAGTATAATAATCTGTGATGAAAATGTTCAGTAATTTTTGTAACTGTATAGTATTTCATTCAAAATGTGATATGTTTATATAAAATTTAATACATAAATTTATGTGGGGAAAAAGGCTGCAGATATTTCACTTCTTCAATATTTAAAGTAATAGAACTTTTGGGGAGGGGGGATGTAATATGGAAAAATCCTTTGTATCCTTTGTCAGGCTGTGATATGGAGAAGTCCTTTGTCTCCTTTGTCTGGCTTTTTCCATATTAAACTTGACAACTCAGGGTTGTCTCACTCATAAATTTCTCTAACGCGTTACCATATATGGTCATGCCTAAGCTCAAGTTGGTTTCCCTCATTAATTCCCTCCAGACTATTTTTTTCCCCGTAGACTTAGGCCAGCCCCTGTCTACGGCATTAAAGCCAATAATATATTTTATTTTCCATATGGCCCTCCTATTTAAACCACGTGCTATCACGTGGTGTAGGGAATGTTGTCTGCAGTCTAAGAGATTTTCCCCCATATAAATACGACTGCCCGAACGAAAATCGGGGGTTCTTGCTTCTTGAAACGTGCTGATGACTTCATGTCCTTCGTTCCAACAATATTAATGTTATGATATTTGTGTGTTAAAGTTTACCAATAAAGAATTGCAACGAAACCCTGTGCCTCGTCTTACATGGGTTTTAGCGGCCACAGCTGTAGAAGATAGAACGGGACAGCCGTTCTTACATATATATATATATATTCAATCAATTTACAATCTAATTTTGATATATTTTAAATTGTTGCTTAGAATGATACATTTTTAATTGACAAGTCTGTATATATGCTTTTGTTTTCAAGTGCATGGTACATTAAAAAAGATTTCTTAGAGATAATTTTGTTTATCACAAGCAAAGCACTCATATTTCGATAAAAATTGTTTTTCTTTATTTGTCAGCCGGCGATAAGCTGCGATTGAACTGCTCAAATATTTTCATGGCTATATTTATACATCATTTTGAGGGCTGTGTTAAAGCAAACAACGATATATCTCAATAACCGATAAGAAAAGTCATTGATTTTTCAGTTATCTTCCTGTAAAAGTTGTAACATAATGTGAAAACGGGAAAATTGTCTTACCTTTCAAAAACCTAACTTATAATTAATGGGATTGTGTGATGATTGACTTTTTAGGCCAAAATTTCATATTTGCACACTAATATTGAAATATTGCCAATCATAATGTAACTGAATCGGGACCCAGGATTTGGCTTGGAGCTTAACAATTATAGAGTGTCTACAGATTTTCAAAGTGAAATTTCATGACCTGGGACTTTTTCGTGACCGTTCGGTGATACACCGATATTGATTCTGCCGGATATCGGATATCTGGCGTCTCTTGTGTAACGCGTACGTACCGAATATACGTCTCTGATGTTTGAAACTTGTAAATTCTATATATATATTTTTAATGTCCCACAGTAATAAGTTTCTAATTCACGTATAATTTTCAAAACATGGTGAGGAATTTATTTTAAAAATAACATTTCACATGCCGGATTCTTAAAAGAAGCAGAAATATTGATCGCTGCCATAAAAACTTCGCAGGAGAAAAAAAGATTTTCGTCAAGAGCAATTTTTTCAAATAAATGTTATTAATGATGAGGGCTTCAGAAAACTTCTTCCTTAAACAGAATTTCGCTTTATGTAGAGCAAAGGTTTTTACCGAGGATTTAAAACAAAGGAAGTAGTAATCACTTAGTTGACTGGTTGCGTTTTTTTCCTCTTTTCTCCTAAAAGAGCATAAGGAGAAATGGAGGGAGTGGGTCCTGTACTGGAAAATTATGATGATCGATCTTGGACGAATTTTTCTTAAAACGAGAAAGAATTTAAATTTGTACACGACTGCGCACACTCTTCATTGCAAAGTCTAATCGTGGTGTGAATAATAAACCTATATATTTATAACATTAAAAACAAATAACTCTTCCCAACCCCTTTTTAAATTCAGTTTCGATTTTAAAACACAAAGACTAAAGTGACCTACAGACAATTGTTAGGCACTTTATATATTTCCCCTTCCCCTTTTCTTATGGCGTGAACAGAAACTTACATAACTTGCGGTCCAGGGCTAGAAAATCAGAAAAAACATGCGGTATCACGTGACGGAGAGCTCAAAAAATTATATAAGGCAGGAGAAGCTAATTATATTGGGATTTTGTGGGAATTCGTAGGATGTACTTGGTGTAAAAATGTAAATAGATTGTGTTTTGTGTTGTTGTCTTGCGAGTTGGAACGTGTTCATTTACAATGTAGAAGCTGCAAATAAGCTAATGGTTAATTGAACTCGGCTACTACTGACTTTACAAATGGACAGCAATCGCAAAAATCGGCAAATGACGTTGTTACACAAGGTGATATATATAGTAGAGTACCGTTTATACGACGTTTTAGTCTAGTCCCAATTCTTAGATTTAGCCAGAAGGGTAAATTTATTATACGATGTTATCGTTTATACGACAATTTTCGAGTCTCTTCGGCGTCGTATAAACGATACTCCACTGTATAGACAAAATATAACAATTCCGCGTATGGTATTATATCGCCAAATAACATAGCGATAGAGTTTCTATGAAACTAAAATTCGACCAACTCGAAGTTCAATTACTTATGTTTATTTTTATCTATCTTTATTTATTTATTTAATTTTTTTTTCGAGAAAATACAAAGAGTTTTTTTTTAAATAAATTTCAAATTTATTTCATTGAAATAAACCTATTAAAGCTGAACTCGGTGGTGCAGAAGTCGAGCGAAATCAAAGTGTATGAAAATGCTTGCTAATTGTTAAACTATAACATGCATTTCCGATTAGAAATGGTTTTTTTTTTTCTTCTGACTTGATACAAAATCCAGTATTTATTACTACAATTTGAAGCATCACAAGTTCCAACAAAACACCAGCTTAAAAATCAATGTTGTTTTTATCTTCCTATAGGTAAGCATCGTCGCCCTTCCTTTTCTTCAGAGCCTGAAACAATGACTTTGCCAATAAGCATGACTAGCAGTCACGGTTCATTAGCTCAACGTCCTCTTAGCGCTGGCAGCTACATCTACGACGATCGCGTTGAGTTGCAACATCGAGCCTCTTGTGCTGCTGAAACAGTTCTGCATCATGTCTACGAGAACAAGGGACTAGTAATGGATGCCGAAGGATGGATGGGTATGTATCAGAACTATATTTATTATATTTCTATATTTTTAGTGATAATTCTAAACGTAAATAAATTTATCTTTCATAAAGCTTAAAGCCAAAAGCATTTTATTCTCCTTTCTCTTACACTTGCACAGTTTAACTTACGAATTCCTCCAGATAAGAATTTCATTTATATCCTAAGAATTGTGATGATACCTCCCATTAAAATATGAGCCACCCAGAAGTAAAGGTATGTAAGTGACAAAATTGAAAATTTGGAAATAACTGGTGCAAATGGTGACAAGAAATGTTAGTGATAGCTTTAGCAGATGCTCCGCCTCAACGGGATTTAGAAAAAAAAAAAACTTTAAAGATACCATAGGATCCAAACTTTAAACTCGTTTTTCTCAGAATCGTTTTTTGGTCACTTACATCCCTTTGCTTCTCACTACCTCATATTAGAAAGGTGAGTAAAAATGAAATAAACATTTAAGTATCTATCATTGGGACAGACAATTTATTCTTTTCAGTTCGAAGACCTATTAAATAAAATTATATTCATTTGGTACCAAAAGCAGCTTTTTTATTTTTTTTTTTTTTTTTTTGTTCGGAGGAATAGAAATCATGATTCTATTTTAAATTTAATGATTTTCATTTGCTATCAAAAGCAGCTTTAAAGATGGGGAGGAGGAGGGGGGACTAGAAAAAAAAGACAAAGTAAAAAATTTGATGATGCAAAATGGCGTCACTGAGACGAAAGGGTCAAAAGCTGCAAAATTCCTTGGCCACTAAGATGTTTCATTAAAAATGAAAATCGGCAGCTTTAGAGTGACAAATGTTGAAGTGCTTCTTAGGTCTTTAGAAAGACGAGCAATCATCAATTTTACGGTGTATCTTTTGGACTGATAGTGATCTGTGAGTAACAGATGGTGATTATTAGAAAGAAAGAACAGATAAGGACATTCCAATAACATTTCAGATAACAGCAAAATGCTAAATAGATTTAGGGCATTTAAAGTTTTACCACTGCTTCACTATCAAAAAAAGGATTTTTTTTACCTAATATCTATTTCATAGAAACTACGAGCTTCCAGTCCTAATTACACATTTATAAAAAGTTTTTTTACTCAAGATATCACGAATTCCTACTGTGAGGATTTTGATGTTCTAATAAGAGCAGATAATATTCTCATCAGAGCAGACGCGTGATGTTTAGTTTACTGCAAGATAATTAGAATTAAACCGTATCCTAGCTGTCTGCTAAAATAAAGTTATGTTGCCCACAGATTTTCAAAAGTGAAATTTCTTGACTTTTTTGTGACCTGCTGGGTAATACATCGAATATTGATTCAGCCGGATATCGGTTATCCAGTATCCCCTGTGTGATGTATACGTACCGGATATTCGGCTCAGATGTTTGAAACTTGTAAATTCTATACATTTTTTAAAGTATCCCACAGCTTTCAAATATGTAATAAGTTTGTAATTCATTTATTTTCCAAAATATGTTAATTAAATTTCAAAAATAAAATTTGACCTACTGGATAACCGGATGTTTCATGTAGTGGCCAGATTGGATTCTAGATACGTAAAAAACAGTTGGAATACTGGATATCCGATGCCTTCTGTGGTGGAGGGACTGGCCCCAATAGACGGATTGTGATTTGTATACACCCTGAAAGTCAAAAGTTCCAGAACTGGAACACTTATTAGGAGTACACCTGCTAACAATTTCTTGATTTCGAAAAGTTTTTGTTCTTTCTTTTTCTAATGGGGCTGCGTATGATCACTATCCTTTACAGACCTGGAAATGGGCATCCATTCTTTCAAGTAGCACCACTATCGGCAGATGCCATTATCACTTTGCGAATTGTAAAGCTCTGTTTCCCCCTAGATGGTGGCTCCTAAATTCTAAATGACGCGAAACTGCACTAGGAATTTAATTTTTAGCCTTGATGAGTATCCAAGCCAAACGGATCATGGGTGATTACGAGTAAAAAAAAATTTCGAAACTTAAAATGAAATTTTCGGAAAAAGTATGCATTACGAATTTAAAATAAAAATTATTAATTAGATGACCATTTAAGGTAGCATATGGTAAAATACCTTTTAATTTTTAAAACATTCAAATATTTATAGGATGCAAAAGGATTGTAACGCACGGCACGCTAATTTTCAGTGAAGCACGTGTTCGATGTTTGCATGCTTCCAAAACATAAATTTTTACTTATACCTTATAGAAATTAAGAAAGTTCAATTATAATATTAGTGATCGTTAAAAGTTCATGCAAATGTGTCGCCGATTTCACGATGCAAGTGAAACAAAGCTCGCAATAACACATCTTGATTATTTCTTGATCGATGGTGAAGGAGGGAGGGGAGCAGCTAAAAATTTCATTCTCACACAATATAAAATATACAATGAACGGTTGCGTGGTTGCGAAGAGATAATATTGGTTGCCAAGAATTTTTCACATAAATCAAAACGTTAAGCTTAATTTTAAAACATTGGGAAATTATTAAGAACAATTTTTAAAACTCGGGAGAAATAAACTAAAAAACGGAAGATTGGGAGATTGGTTGAAAAGCGGCAGTCTCCTTCAGTAATTGAGAGAGTTGTAACATCAAAATAATCTTAAGATTAATTAATTAAAAAATAATTCGGAGAACAGTTAATTTTCGGATCACTTACTCAAAAATTTTCGGAAATTTTTGGATTAGAATCACCCTTTTAACGGATACTCAAGGGATGTTTAACATGCGGCATAATCATACGAAATGGGCGCTGACGATTTTCTGAGATTTCGAAAAGTCGTTCACGTTAATCTTTAAAAGTAGAGAAGGTAATATGACTCACTCCTTATGAATTGATCCACAATATTAAAAAATATATACATTTTCCACATATTCTTACATTTTCTTCAATAATTTTAAAATGAAATAGTTAACTATTTAAACAAACTAATAAATATTGTTGTGGTTTTTTGAAATAGCTTCAACATTTTCTTTTCCCTTCAGGTATTCCAAGACCAACCTTAAAGTCATCTCATCAATAAACTTGGCCTCTGAACATTTTGCCGCCAAACTACACTGCACTTGAATATAAAACATCCAACGATGGAAGAGTATAAAATCTACATTTAGACAAGACATAGACAAAATGTTGAATATTTGTAGGAGTCTCATTGCTTTCAGCATAATATTTTATGATTTTCGATGTGGAAATTCAAAGAACTCGACGCAAAAATACTCTCATTTTTTATAATGTAGACTTCATTCACATGTTTATACAATGTGTTATTTTTATTGTACATTCGTGATGCTATTAAATTTTGTAAAAGATTAAATGTAGTCTATTTTATGCACATTATCAATTTCTAGTTCAGTATAGATTTTTGTGCTATGGTGAATGGGGTAATTTAAAGTTTATTTTAAGTATTAAGTAAGTAGCATGAAAATGGGGTAAAATAGCAAAATAATCAAAAGTTTAAGACCAAAACAAAATGAAAAAACAAATTACAGATGAACTCAATATGAAATGCCAAAAATTCGAGAATATATCGTATTAGCCGTTATGCGCAACAAAAGTGAATACGTAAAATTGTGTAAAAAAAATCTATTAGAAATGCATGTGTATATTTTAAAAATAATTACTACTATTTTTATACAAAGTAAAATAAATAGTGAAAACAAATGATTTATTTTTACTACTATACACTTTTAAATCTTACTAGTACATTGAGAAAAGTGAACTTACCTTTTAAAATTTAACAATTTTAGAAGAAATCCTTAATGGTTAGTTGTTTTTTTAGGTACATTAAATTTTATCATATGATACTTGGTGGTTTACAATGACTCAAAATAACCAACAATTTCAATTAAAAAAACAATTATATAGCAATTGAGAAAATTTTTCGTAAATAGGTCAAATTTTGCTCGTCTTAGCCGAAATGCGTATTTTAGCCTTCGTAATACGTATGAGATAAAAAGTGTAATTAAATAGCAAACCAAACTTGATGAACAAAGTGCCTCGTTTTAGACGTGATTTCGTATTAAGAAAGTTCAACTGTAAGTTAGTAATGTAACACACCCACAATAATATTATAATACAATGAAAAAGTTATTACCATTTTGTTTGATGTTGAGCAACCACTGCACAATAAGCCTTCGTAAAAAAGTTATAAGCTCTATCTAAAAGCTTGCAGAGACTATCAATGAAATTTATATCAGGAAGAAAAATCTATATGAATTCACAAATTAATGCTTTCATTTTATGGAAAGAGCAATATAATTAAACTTTATTCCCTTTTAACCATTAAATTATGAATCAAAGTTTCAAAGTGCAATAGAATACAAAACTTTTTATTATATTTTACTCTATTTCTTTCTTTCCTGTAATCAATTTTTTTTCTTTTGCTTTTAATACTTAAAAAAAAATCAGTTTATCAGAAAAGAGAGAAAGACGAGACGAATTTGAAAGATCAATAAACAAAAAGTTTGGATTTTTATTATATAGAAAAATGTTTACATGAGGATATATATTTAACATTAGTCTTTTCTAATGTATATTGTGTGGTAAGTTACATTTAACTGGTTTAGTGTACAATAATAAATTGATCCAGCATATTTTGTTCTTGCAGCACAAGAATTTTCATTGTTTTATGCATTTTTTTTACAGAACAAACACCATGCAAATAAAATAAATCTAATCCCACATTTTAATTTCTATATTATAATTGATTTTTTTTTTAAATAAAAGATTAAAAGGATGCATTGGAATGCAGCTTAGAGATGTGACAGTCTTTCAAGGAACAAAATGGAAAGATAAGTTGTATTTCTAATTATAATTATAAACTACTACTACTAATACAAAGAGAAGCAACTGATTTTTATTTTATTTTATACTTTAAAATATTAAAATAAAATAGTAATTATTTCAATCAAATATTTTTCAAATTAAAACAAAAGCATGATCTAATCTGCTGTTTCTAGGACCATTTTTAAAAACCTTTTACCAAAAATTAAACTTGAATACAGACATAATTATAAAAACCGTTGTATAATAAATGCTTTAAAAAGTAACATGTTGCAAAATACTTTGAAAAGGAAAAGATCATTATATTAGATTTTGTTTGTTAGTAACAAGAGGGTTAGAGTGAGAGATAATAATCTATGATAGAAACAAACATTAACATAAAATATCGATATATAGATAATCAGACAACTCAAGTAACATAAGTATTCAGATTTTTTAGTCAAAATGTAAAATGTTCAACAGTAAAAGGAAAACATGATATTTATTCAAATGATTTAATTGATCATCAAATTTGTGAAAGGTACATATAATTTTCTATTTGATTAAAATTATTTGAAGCCTGAAGCACTTAATACATTCTAAGCAGGTACATTTAATTCATCTATAAAGAAAAATATGTGACCCCATCCTACTTCATACCCCAACGTTTCATCTGAAAAATTATGAAGCTTTAAAGCAATAAAACCTTAGTTGCTTCTACTTTGATGAAAAGAAATATTCATTTTAGTAACAAACTATTGGAAATTTTCAAATTGCACTAAAATCAGTTGACAATATTCCATCAGGTTAGTGTGGTTTGCATCATAAAATTTTACCATGCTTTGGAATAAAATTTTTCACATACAGCAGCACCACATTCTTATCTGTCTTGATAAAAAAAGACTTCAGTCCGCAATTTTAACAAATAAAATGCAATACAACAATGCCAACATTATTTTCAAAAACATTTGAGGACGAAAATGCATAAAATGATATGCTTTATAGGTAAAATAATTACTTATAAGAAAATTAATTTAAGTATAAAAATATTAATATCTTCCATGATAGCACAAATTATAACAGGTACATAAAAATAGTAAAATAGATATCTATACATAAGTTATGCTTATACAAAGAGCAAAATAAGCAAAACAATAACAGAGATTCTTTTCAATTGATATAAAGAATGTTTGCAGAATAAAGTCATTTCTTAAACACAACACATTCTCTAACATAAACAGAAAACACATTCAAAATCTTACTTTAAGGATTGCATTTTACATACCCGCTAGCAATAGTTCATAGGGAAATGAGTTATAAAAAAGGAGGGGGGAATCATATCTGTAAAAATATAAATGGTTTCATATTTGTAGAAAGATATGAAAGATGCTTTAGGAATTACCCTTTTATTTCCATAATACACTTAAGTCTTTATCAGGTTATATTTCGTTACATTTGTTATTTACTTCATTATGTTTTTAGAAATTCTAGTATTTTACGTACAATTGTGAAAAAATAGAAAATAGAGGACTCTATCCCCCTACTTCCACTTCCTCGACTGCCCCACTGGTTAAAACACTAAAATCAAGTATAAAAAAAACACGTCCTTTTGAAGAAAATACAAAAGTATTAGGAATGCATTATGATTATATTTAAAATGCAACACACTAAAAGAAAAACCCCAAAATTTTACAAAAATAAATAAATAAATAAACTGTCCATAAACATTTAAAGTAGAGAAAATTTTTATTGAAAAGAGCATACTGTCAAATCTCCACAAATTAAACTTCTGTAAATCAAATACCTGTGGTTGTCTTTCTTCTTTTTTGTTTTTGATCTTAAATAGAAAATTGTTTTTGCATGTGAAAATTCAATGAATAATCATGAATTTGAAATATAAAAGTAATTCAATTAAGCTGGAACAATCCCATACCAAATACACTTAACAAGCACAACGAACCAGTTAATAAATTCTTAGCTAGTAAAAAAATTGGATGAATTAATTTGTGAATCAAAGAAATTTCATCATTTCAGAAGTCACTGCACAGTGAATGAAATGTTTAATCTAATTACCTAATCAAATTTGAACATAATGAACATTATTTAAAAATAAGCAAGAGCCAGGATGATTAAAAATTGCACTTCCAGCCATTAAATTGAGTTATTCTACCTGTCAAATTTTTCACACCTCAACATTTTCTATAACTATCAATTTTGATATGTGGAGATTTGATCATAAATGGAAAGTTTACTTGAAGTCTACTAATTTCTGGGTTGCCATTTAAAAAAAGCAAAACATGAATGACTAGGAAACAATCTTAACATTTGATCCAGACAATCTTAACATTTGATATTGTACTACAATTAAACTCATATATTGTACAATCAAATCAAGTTGCAGGCAAGAAACATTGGGAAACATTTCCTGAACACATTTAAAAAACCACTTTGAACATGAATTGTGAACACATAAAAACAGAAAAGATCAATATCAGCTAATGCAAAAAGTTTAATTTTATTTGATTTAAAGTATTGTTTTCCATGCTCAGAATTCAAAAACAATTTTTGGCTATTGAATATAGACTAATTCAATAGGATTTCAGACTTTCCTTACTAATTTTGTTAAAAAAGTATTGATTCTTATATAACATAAATACTAATTATAGTTTTAAAAAAAAGATGCAATGCATGTTTCATAAACATTTAACCAAAAGAACAAACAATACAAAAAAGAAAAAGAAAAAAGAACAAATTTTAATTGATATCAGAGTTAAACACCATGGCCGAAAACCATATATACATTTATCTATGGTTCTTGGTCGTGGAGCAGTTGAACCATTTAACTAATTATTCAGAAAAGAAATACACATTTAAAATACAACACACTGGACTAACCAGACAAAAAAGAAAATATCTTTTCAAATAAGTCTTAATTTAGTTGAAATATATTTGCAATGAGATTATTTTTCACAAATTGGTGGCACTGAAACAAAGCAATCTATATTAGCATAATATTCTTCATAATAAATTTTTATTAAAGAGAGCATAATATTCTTCATAATAAATTTTTCTAAGCATTGCTTCATGATCCATGCTATTTGTTTAACAGCGTAATACATAACTCTTATTGAATTAAAAAGCAAATTATATTTTGATGCGCTCAAAATATATAATATGAAAGAAAACGGCAGATAAATACCAATTCGTCACTACAACAAGAAATACAACATGAAAAATATAAATTAACAATTTTAACATGATGCTTATAACCTGAAAAAACATTTTATGAAAATAAAAACAAAACTAACAATATAACTTTGATTCATTCGAGATAAGAATGTGAAATTGAGAAAATTGCACATCTATTAAAAGATCTGATTTTGAGCAAAATAATTAAATATATATCTTCAAAATAAAGTTATAATAAAAATATTTAACTCCCTGACGTACATAGCTGCACAGAAATAAACTCAATGTTCGGAAAGAAACATAAGTACAACAATCGCAAAGAAATTTGCAAGGTGCACAAAAGGAAAGAAATGGAGGACTCAAAAGTGAAGGAATAAAAGTAATCTAAGTCATAATTAAAAACTTTACAAAATGTTTTCAATTTAATAAGTAGAAAAAATTCACACTGACCAGATTTAATAAAGAAATTTTAACAAAACTGGGTATGAACATATTAATCAGCAAATATTATTATACAAAACACTACATAAGAGGAATTAAAAAGGTGAAATTCAGAAATGTTTTATGGAATTAATGAATGAAAAATAATTATAAGAATCATTGTGACTTGTTTTAAAAAATACTGAAAACTACCTTGGATCATTCAAGAAAAATTTGTTTGGCTTTAGGTATACTCTTTATAGTTCAAGAAGATAATGCTACTACCATTAGAAATATGTCAGAGAAATGGACTTTTACGAGATTTCTTGAATGTAAAATTTTGCTTTTTTAGAGCTTTGTATTATAAAAAAAGGTAGAAAGAGAAATAAAAAAAGAACGAAAGAAAGAAAATTAACACGTTTTAGAAGTACTTAGCAAAAGTAGAACTCTAGATTTAGGGCTATATGTTACCCACAACTATCCCTTCCATAAGTTAATTATGTTTGCAATGATATATCATACTTTCTATGCTCCCACTCCCCCAAGAAACATGGAAGATTAATGTTAAGAGACATGCCAAGAGCCACAACTGCAATATCTTTTGCATGAGACAGTGCACAGAACACTTTTGACTTAATTTTCTTATTATTACAGTATTTTTTAAAATATTTTTTATCATTAGTTATTTTTGTTTTATTATATTTTGATTTTTATGTCTTATGTATTTGATAAAGGTTTTATTAAAATAAAATTTATGGTCAAACAAAAATGGATAATCAAGATAGTGATATAAATTCAAACATCAACAGTTCTTTTGAAAAGAAAATTAAAATCCATATCCCAGGAGTTAATTGGAATGCAATGATCCTAAATATTCTTTATGGTAATGCTGCAAATTTAATTAGCATAATTCTTGAACTCTGAACATAGATTAGTTCATTTTGGAGATAAATAAAACTTTGCAGAGATGTATATTTATCCTACAAATATTTTGGGGGAAAAAATTAAGTACACAAAATGCATTTAGTTTGTTTACGGAATGAAAAATGATTTTGCTTCTTTTTACTTTTTTTTAAAAATTAATATTCCTCGATTAGTTGAAATGTGTTTCCAATGCAACTTTCTTGGAATATTTATACACCACTTGCAATATCAAACTCAAAAAAAAAAATTACATAATAATTCATTACAAAGGACATTTGGTTTTCAGCAGCTATTGTGCAAAATGATTTTCAGTGATTAATTTTATTCTTGCCTATCTAGAAATTCTGAAAGCTCAGTGTAGTGGAAGTGACAGTAGTAATATGCATACATATATATATATATATATTATACATATATACACATTCATATATAATATTTCTTCTAATAAAATAAAATACAATAATTATTTTTAACTGATATATCCTACTCCAATACATTTCATACATTCAATATAGGTAATTTATAAATATATCACAATTTATAAACAAAACATGCTAAAGAATAAAATTAGATATAAATATTAGTCCTCTTTTAAACAAGAATTACAACACACAGATATATGAAATGAAGTGATAAGGTGCATTTCCGTTTTGGACAACTTCATTACTAAGGAAAAAAAGTAATATAAAAACTAATTTATTATAGGACTATATAATTTGTCATTCTCTTGTATATACAGTCAATTACAGTCCAAAACTATAATTCACTTATTAAATTGTTCCCACTTATGGAAAAAATAATCAACTTTTTATCTTGCTCTTTTCATTTTTCATAGGATGTTAGCTGAAATGTAGAAAAAAGAACATTACTCAAATAAAAATTCAGAGACTAACTCCAATTTATGTTGTATGTAATATAAATACAATAGAATATATCTTTATAGTGCTATAGTGCACAACTATGGACCAGAGGTTCTGTTTTACAGATTTTGGTATGACATGGGTCATTTTACTCATCAATTAACTTATGCTTACCTTGGAACACGATCAATGATATTTACAACATGCCAATATTTTGCACGTTACACAGTTGTTATCTTGTCCACTGTTTTGTAAAAAGTATACATATTTAAAAAAGTTACCTTTTCAAAGGTGATAAAGGTTTTCCTTCATTCCGGTCCTTTTCAGTATCATTTGGAGTTACTGAAGTTGCAGGATTAATAGTTGGCAATCTTTCTGCAGCAGCAGCTCGAGACGCCAGAAAACGATCAAATTCCTCTGTACAGAAACATAACTTTGTGATAAAAATGCAATTGGAATTCGACAATGCAATTACCAAGAATCAAACCTTTTTATTTCAATAGTTAAATATGTACATACATATATTATATGGATATGTCATGTTACAACAGTGTTTAGAAGTTATTTTTGTCTTTTGCGAAGAAACCATTTCAATAAATTGGTCTATTAAATATTTTTTGATTACAGCCTATGTAATCCGTTTTCTGCAACGCACATAGTATGTAAAGAAACTCTCAAGTGACAGCTGTCCTTATACAATAACAGATTTTTAAATTCAAAATTCACCTAAGATAGGATACTATGACAACTCTTCAACTTTGAAAGCAGTTTATGTACTGGTCCCTCTCAATTTTCTCACAGCAAAGTTGACCATTTTTGCAGCAATTTTTATTAAATCTCAAGTGCTGTACAAGAAGTTTGCTTCTAGGACCAGCACTATTGAATGCATTTTGAATCACCCGAGCGATGCCTGAAAATCTCCAGACAAATGCAGTAGTCCACATTAAATTAAATTATGTTTTTCCTTTTTGAATCTCAGAAGAGCCAATCTGGGAGATGAATCTGATGTTTCATTTTGCTGTTTTTTTTTTTTTTTTGAAGAAAAGAGTTTTGGGGATTGAGTTAAAGAATCTGGTGATTTACTCTTTTTAATACTTGTCCATGAAAGTGATTAGTTTGTAATGATTATAAATAAATAATGTAATTAAATACAGAAATAAATAACAACAATTAAAGAAAATTAAGTTATAAATAAATATGCTTGATTATTTCTTAAAATAAAACAAATAAACTACCTGTTTTTGGCTGTGCAGTGGCATTTATGACATCATCAGGCTGGAAAATTAAAACATCTATTAAAGCCAATTTTGAAGGTTGAAAGTAATTGGCAATAACAATTTAAAAAAGAAAACTCATTTGGCTGTGCTTAAAATTAAAATGATAATAATAACAAATAAATAAATTATTAATAAGTGCCTGAAAACTCATCCTAGTAATGTCTGGCTTTACAAATATAAGTGATAAAATGTAACAAAGCAAATAATAAATAAATAACTACATATAAGACAAAAATAACTACATAAGATATCATAACATTTTTGGACACATCAAACAATAAAAATTCAAGAGCATATAATGTAACTATTAAAATAAAAGTCAAGAAACAACAAAAATCATTACTTTTCCACCCTTGTGATGCGTTATACATGAATGACTTTGACTGCATTAGAAAATTTTCCTTACTGAGCTCCTTATATTTATAGTGTTAAAAAAATTCAAACAACTACATGAGTACAAGTTAGCCAAACTTTCTTCAGTAATATATAGTTATACAGAGGGGGTCCAAAAAATGCATACACTAGTTGACAGTGAATATCTTCATTTTAAACATAATTTTAAATTTCAATGTTTTGTAACAAGATTTTTAATTGATATTGTAACATGTACTTACAATTACATGTGTTTAAAGTGACCCCTATTAGCAGCTAAACATCGTCGGTCATCGTCAACAGATCACTTCTTATGCACATCCTGAACAGTTCCATCGTTTTTGAATTTATCATGAATACAAGCGATTGTTTGGCATGTAGGGGGATTAGGTCCGTACACATTACGTTGCTGCCTTTGCACTTCTGCCATGTTCTCGTACTTCCAGTACCGCTTCAATACCGCCTTGCATTGCTCGAACGACAATCTCATTTCCGCCATGATTAGTAACAAACTGGCATCTGCTAATGCTTGAATGCAGGCTACACAGGTCGCACTATCTGTTGACTAACCATTGAACTACAATACCAAGCAAGATTCATAGCTGCATGTCATTTTGTTCTGAGTAGGTTTACTGTGAATGAGTGTATATATTTTTTTGGACCCCTCTGTATTGCTATTCCGAAGTGCAATATTTCAGGATGCCTTTTGTCCAACAATATTTTTAATTATGAATGCATCAATTTTCTATGGTACTGAAATACAAGGCATACTTTAAACTACGTAATGAACGGCAGGAGAGTTTTCATATTGAAGTTCTAGATTTTGAAAGGGTTTTTTTTCTATATAGACAATATTTTAGTTGAAGATTTTGCAAACATTATGCAAATGAAATACGCTTTTAAACAATATCACAACAAAAAATAGAAAAACTCAATTGCAGAATTGGAATTTTAATACTTCACAGAAACTTTGATCCTTACTTTTTCTTCTAACCATCGTGCAACTTCTTGAATATCTTGTTCCCTCTTAAACTGAAACACACAATTTAGAACAATTTTAGTAACATTTAAGATAAAAATGAACAAATAAAATAACAATAATATTAATAGTAATTTATAAAACAATTTTTAAAAATGTACCTGTTCAGTTGGCAAAACTTCAGCAGTTGGACCATCATTTCCCCTAAAAAAAATTTCAAAGAAACAAATTTACTTGACAAAAAACATTAAATGTATTTTTTCATGCATTATCAATCATGTACATTTTTTTAATTTACATGAAAATAAAAATAATAAAAATAGGTACAAAATAATGACATTTAATAAAGAAATGCCAGAACTTCATATAATTTTTTAACTTGTTCTCCATTTGACGAAATTTTTTTAAACACTTTCCTTTAATGCTGTTCACGTATATAAAATATCTTACAGCACAGATTATAGATAGAACAAATCATTATGAAATTACGATGTGAAAATTGCAATACTATAAAAGAACCATGCAAATTTACTGACACTAGCAGAGAAAACCAAGTATAATAGGACACGCAAATGATTAGTATGATGGAGCAAGTGTAAAACCTAGCAACATGGTCTGTGCACTATTTGACGGCTGTAAACAATTGTTTGTAATAAATATCCCTCATTAAAGACAAATAAGCAATAAATGGATTCTGTATGGGCCAGCTACAGTACCCACTGTCTGGAAACTGAAAAATATCTTTTTACTTTTAAAGATGTTACTTTTCATGCAAAAAAGATATATGCCATAGCTTAAACATGTTCAAGGATGTATGACTGTGTCCAATATCAAGACTAAATTTCAAACACTTGTCCAAGCATTAGTATTTTTTACATTTAGCTTTGCTGATTTTCTTCCTATATATTTTCCTTAGCATACATAATGGTAAACTTTTAAATCTGAAAGCTATGTAGTAGAGAAAAACCAACAATGCCTGTAAAACAGATACAGTGCTGAAATCTGTACAGGCAAAAACCTAAACAGTAAGTGGTGCAAATACAATATATTTAAAAAAATGGTGGTATTATACTGAGAAAAAATGTGGTGCCTGCGGTTCTATTCCTTCTCAACACATTCCCTAAGCTATATTTTAGCTGAGTAATGCACATGTATATGTTGCTCTGAATTTACAGTTCTTCATCGCAGCCCATTCCTCTCCTTTAGTTTGACATCTCTCAGATATTATGAGCATTATAAATCCATTGACAGCCAATTTGCCTGTATTATGCAACAGGCATATAAGGTAAACTTCAACATCATGTAGAAGTCAATTCAAATTCTATTCAAAACATATTTCAATGCCTCTCAGTATTGCAATGGTGACTACATAAAACATTAGTAGTAAATATATGCTTTTCTTCAATTGCTCTTTAAATCGGATCACTTTGCTGCATCACTAGAAATAATATATAACACGTTTCAGGTACTTCTGATAACTTCTTCATGGTATTGCAATTTTCAGAAACAATAATACAAAAGTAAGTTATGAATGGTAAAATCTGTACATTTAAAAATATATGTAACTGAATAATAACTTTCTATGCAAATAATAAAAATGTAAATTTACATTGGAAGTGGCTGTTCAGTTTTTCTTGATTGTGCTAGCATGTCAAACTCATCAATAGTGGAATCAAATTCATTATTCTTTGAAAATTCATTTTCAGTTGCATTAAGATCTAAAAGTCAGAAAATGAAATAGTAATGAATTACACTTGAAAAATTAAAAGACTGAAAGTAAAAAGAACTATGAATTAATATTAAGTTAATTTATAGAGCTTATAAAAGTCAAGATTTTTTTTAAAAACATTATTGGAAAACTAAATGACACAAATTTAATATTAACCAAAGATTATTAGAGACTCAATAAAACATTCTTCCTATGTTTCTATTGCATTACCTTCAAGGTTTCAGTCTAAAGGCATAAAGTGCTCCACTTAAAAATATTCACAAAAATATATAAGGAATCCGTGTTCCAGATATTGTGATATTTAAATTTCACCCATTTCTATACAATTATTAAATTAGAGAAATTAATAAGAAAATGAATTTAAGGCAACTAACAATTGCCATGAATAGAATTTAATGTTGCAGATTGCGCCAACTGCCTCACCAGACGGCGTGACGTCAAGGCATAAAAAAATAGAAACGTTACTAACCAGATGCTCATCAGAACTGCCCAGAGCGGGTTGTGCATTTTGAAGCACTCGCATAGTGCTAATGTTCCCTTTAGTTTTAATTCAATGTAGATAGTTTTAATTAAATGTTAATTTTTTTCTTTCCTCATGAGTAGTTATAATTGAATACTTGCCTCACTGAATTAGCATCAAAACAGAAGAAGAACTAAGGTGAGTCGAACCTTTGTATTTTTCATTTAGTACATCTCAACTCGAAAATTATTTAGACTGAAATATTGCATTTTGTGTAACAAATTTTTTGGTGCCGAAACCCGGGAGATTTCCTAGGACTTTAGATGATACACAAGTTTGATTCAGTTTATATAATTTAAATTTGAAAATCTAGAAATAATTAGATTTATGAAAATGGAGATAGGTCGACTCAAAAGTTCTAGAAAAGGTGTGAGGCAAGCAACAACTAAGTTGCTGACTAATTTAAAAGCAGAAATAGAAAAGGGAACAGAAATGTGTACCGACATTATTGAAGAGTATCTCGCACAATTAAGTATCAAAGAAACAAGATTAAATGAGCTCGATACAGACATAGAAAAGTTAACAGAGGTTGATAAATTAGATGAAGAAGTCTCTTCTACAGAATCCTATAGTGAGAAAATCCAAATGTGGAAAATTCGCGCCAATCGAATTTTGAATCAACCAAATACAACAGCAGCTCAGAACATTGTGCCTAATGATTTGGCCTCTGGCTCAGAAAACAAAAGTCCTGTACAGTGTACTGTCAAATTACCATGCCTTCAGTTGAATAAGTTTGATGGCAATATTTTAAAATTTCAAGAATTTTTTGAGCAATTTAAAGTTGCGATCGATGAAAACAAAAGTTTAACGGATGTGGAAAAGTTTAGCTATTTAAAGTCATACTTAACACATGAGGCTGAAAAAGCTATTCGCGGTTTATCTCTCACTGGCGATAATTATAGAACAGCAATTAATATTTTGAAGGAACGTTTCGGGAGAAAAGAAATTGTTATAGATGCTCACATGAGCAAGCTTTTATCTTTAGCACCAGTACGAAGATCGAATGACATTTTTGCATTACGCCGTTTATATTCTGAATGTGAAATACAAATACGTGGGTTACAAAATCTTGGAATCGATTCCGATGAGTACAGTCGCTTGTTATACCCGATACTCATTAAAGCGATACCGCGGGAATTAGCTTTGAATTTCACCCGGTCAATGTATAACAAAACAGAAGGCAAAATTTCTGATCTTTTGCTATTTTTGAAATCTGAAATAGAGTGTCGTGAAAGAAATGACGCGTTTTTTAAAGGAGTAGAAAGTAATGAATGTGTAAATAAAAATGTAAATAAATGGAATCATCATGATAATAAATTTTCTAACAAGTATTATTCTAAACCCCTGCACAGTAAGAAAGATCCTAATTCAAATCCCATAATCCCAAGTGCAGCTACTTTCCATACAGATGTGATTAAATCACATAAAGAATGTTCATTCTGTAATGATGAAAGTCATGAATCAGATAATTGCCCTCTTAGTATATCGGAAAGAAGAAATAAGCTTAAGCAACAAGCTAAGTGTTTCGTGTGCTTGCGCAGAGGTCACACGCAGATTAACTGCTTCATAAAAACCTCATGTGTAGCCGGCAAAGAACATAACAGCTTAATATGCGATTGCTTATGTCTAAAACCCAACGAGAGGCGAGAGGCGATCGGAACATCCCAACAACAGACGGAATGAAAAGGGCTCAGCGCCTACGCTTTCCCCTCCCCCACCGGCAGACAGCAGTGAAACCATAACTAACATGTACACCACTAACTGCGAAGGGAATCAATTGAAGCCATCTGTTTTTCTTCAAACCATCACCGTAGAAGCAATAAGTAAAAATGGAGCATATCCCATTCGAATTTTGTTTGACCTTGGAAGTACCAGATCCTTTTGCCTTCGCAAATGCGCGAAGATTTTGGAATTACCGATTCTTTCCGACGAACCTATGAAAGTTTTTTCTTTTGGTGAAACGGCTGCGCGTATTGAGAATAGAGAAAGAGTAAAAATAAAAATTCAGAATCCATTTGATCAGGAAAAATGTCTTACACTGGAAGCTATTTTGACCGATGTTATAACTAATACTGAAGTACCTATTCCCGATAAAGAAATGAGACATTTGTGCAAACAAATGGGTATTAAACTATCAGAAGGGTTTGATGAATCTCTGTCAAAAGAAATTTGTTTGTTAATTGGAAGCGATTATCTGTGGGAAATTTATACAGGTAAAGTCCAAAGAATTTCTAAAAATCTGGTTGCAGTTGAAACAATTTTTGGACATTGGTGGGACACAACATTTTTATGCAAAAAATGCGGTGACTTTGCATGTCATGACAGAAGATAAACTTATAAAAGAAGACATAATTGTCTCGAATCAAATAAAGAAATTTTGGGAATTAGATTGCTTGGGAATAAAAGATGATGCCGCTGAATTGTCTAAAATAGACTCGGAAATATTAGAGGAATTTGAGAGAGGGATCAAATATGAAAATTCAAGGTATGAAGTTAAACTGATATGGAATTCCAACTCACAAGAACTGTCAAATAATTTCGCGATAGCTAAACGAAGATTAATAAATTTATTTTTGCGATTTAAGTCAAAAGACCATTCTTATTTTGAAGATTATAACCAAATTATCACAAATCAAATTTCGGAAGGTATTGTTGAATAAGTTCCCTTTTTTCCGAGGATGAGGAACTAACTAATCGAGTTTATTTTATGCCACATCATGGGGTAAGACGTCAGGATAAAGATACAACAAAATTAAGAATTGTTTTTGACTGTTCATCTCATCAAAATGGGTTTTCATCTTTGAACCATTGTTTGTTACCGGGTCCAAACCTTAATCCGAATTTATTGACCATTTTTTTGAAATTAGGATACATAAGATTGCGTTTATTGGAGACATAAAAATGGCCCTTTTAATGGTAGGAATTTCTCCGGAAGATCGTGATGTTCAAAGATTTTTTTGGGTAGAGGATCCGTTTAGTGAGTCGATGAAACTGAAAATTTTAAGAATGACAAGAGTTACATTTGGTCAGAGTTCTAGCCCATTTCTTCTTGCTGCCACGATCAAGCATCATTTAAAGAAATTCAAGGATAATTTTCCAGAAGCCATCTCAAAACTTGATGAAGATTTGTATGTTGATGATTTTATTTCAGGAACTGAAAATGTAGAAGATGCATGCAATTTGTCACAACAGGCGAAAGATATTATCGAAATGGCTAGTATGGAGTTAAGAAAATGGCAAACAAATTCAAAGGAGTTGAGAGAATATTGGGAAAAGGAACATTTTGACCTGAGTAATGATGAAGGTTGCGCATCGACACTTAAAGTTTTGGGAATTAAATGGAACAGTGAGAAAGATGAATTTCAGCTAGAACTGTCTACTACTTTAAAATCGTTAGAAATGAAGTCATATACTAAACGTAAGATATTGCAAATTACTTGTACATTATTTGACCCAATCGGCTTTATTTCCCCGTTTATGATACGAATGAAAATTTTGTTTCAAAGGTTATGGGAACGCGGAATTAAATGGGATGAAGAATTGCCCTCAGATTTACGAAAGGAATGGGATAAATGAACGGACGCAGTACCGAAATTGCAATCTTTGACCATTGCACACCCCTGTTTCCCTCAAAACTTACAGATTATCAAGGAAAATATTGAACTGCACATATTTTGTGACGCAAGTGAGTCTGCGTACGGAGCTGTTGCATATTTACGTTTTTCGTCAGAAAAAGAATTTTACATAACATTTCTTGCTTCAAAGGCTATAGTTGCTCCGCTTAAGCGTTTGACGCTTCCTAGATTGGAGCTAATGGGATGCGTCATTGCAGCCAGACTTGCCAGTTACATGCAGCCAATTTTTGAGATCGAAACGCAAGGCATATTCATTTGGACTGATTCCAATATTGCGTTAAGCTGGATTTGAGCACACGCCAACAATTGGAAACCATTTGTTTCGAATCGTGTTGCAGAAATCCAAAATTTCACTGATCCACAGAACTGGAACCACTGTAGTGGAAAAGAAAATCCAGCAGATTTGTTGACAAGAGGATGCAGTGCCAAAAAGTTGCTGAAAGAAGAAAAGTGGTGGAAGGGACCCAAGTGGTTAACGCAGGAGAAGAATTTGTGGCCCAAAAATAAAATTATTCCAACTGTAGAAGAAGTAGTCGAAGAAAAAAGATCAATCACGAAAAAATCAATCCAGTTATTTTGTCAGACTACACCAGATGAACCAATTTTTGATATTAATAAGTATAGTGACCTTCTGAAAGTCTTTCGTATCACTGCTTAGTGTTTCCGATTTATCTGCAATATTCAGAAGAAGAATCCAAAGAAATTTACTACTGTAACAACAGAAGAGTTGACAACTGTAGAGAATTATTGGATCAAAAGAATCCAGAGTGAGCACTTTACTGAAGAATTATATGCATTAAAGAATAAAGTCATTTTACCTTCAAGTTCGAAGATATACAAATTTGATCCTTTCTTAGATGAAGAAGGAATAATGAGGATAGGTGGAAGACTGCAAAATTCTAACATGTGTTTCAATGAAAAACATCCCATCATTTTACCGAATAAGAACAGATTTGTAAAATTACTGATTATGCAAAATCATAAATGTATAGGACATGGAGGAGTGGCAGAAACGTTAGCACAGTTAAGAGATAAATTTTGGATTATCAGAGGAAGACAAAGTGTTAAAGGCGTCATAAACGAATGTCTGACTCGCCGCAGATTTAAAATAAAGCCCGCGATGCAAGATATGGCACCTTTACCACTTGATAGAATTCTAGAAACCTTTCCGTTCGAACACTGTGGCATAGATTTTGCAGGGCCACTGTTCATTAAGGATGAAGAAGGGAAGGCCTACATAGTCCTGTTTACTTGTGCAGTAACTAGAGCGATTCATTTGGAAGCTGTATCGAATTTAACAACTGATAAATTCTTATTGGCATTTCGGAGGTTTGTAGCGAGAAGAGGATTATGCCGGAAGATTTATACAGATAATGCTAAAACATTTAAGAAAGCAGAGAAAGATTTAAAGGAGCTATATGCTATGATAGAAGAACCTGAAATCCTCAATTTTTTAGGAAAACAAGGAATACAGTGGAGATACATAGTAGAAAGAGCCGCTTGGTGGGGAGGTTTTTGGGAAAGAATGGTTAGGTCCGTAAAAACATGTCTGAAGAAAATCATTTGGAAGGCTTGCTTGAAGTTTGAAGAAGTAGAGACCGTTTTGACTGAAGTTGAAGCAATATTGAATTCCAGACCACTAACATATACATACACGGATAGCAAAGAACCCGAATCTCTTACACCAGGACATTTTCTGATAGGCCGAAGACTCACCACGTTACCTCATGGAAGACGAGAGACAGTTAGCTCTACGAAAATACTTTAACTAAGAGATACAAGTACAGACTCTTATTGATTGAAATATTTTGGAAGAAATGGAAGCACCATTATTTGTTAGAGCTCAGATCTGCACATGAAACTCGAAGGTTCAGGAAACCATCATCTACAATCTAACGACGCAGTCATCGTAGCGGACTGCAACCAACCAAAGATGTTGTGGCGAATGGGACTTATCACAACAGTTCATCCTGGGCATGATAGAAAAGTTAGAAGTTGCACAGTCAGATTGCCAAATGGAACTTCACTTAAGAGACCGGTGCAGCTTCTGTATCCGCTTGAACTTTCCTGCTCGGCAGCTAGCACGTGATTTGGAAAGTGACTTTCCTGCTTCTTCGGGGCCCGGAGGATGTTGCAGATTGCGCCAACTGCCTCACCAGACGGCGTGACGTCAAGGCATAAAAAAATAGAAACGTTACTAACCAGATGCTCATCAGAACTGCCCGGAGCGGGTTGTGCATTTTGAAGCACTCGCATAGTGCTAATGTTCCCTTTATTTTTAAATTTCAATGTAGATAGTTAGTTTTAATTAAATGTTAATTTTTTTCTTTCCTCATGAGTAGTTATAATTGAATACTTGCCTCACTGAATTAGCATCAAAACAGAAGAAAAACTAAGGTGAGTCGAACCCTTGTATTTTTCATTTAGTACATCTCAACTCGAAAATTATTTAGACTGAAATATTGCATTTTGTGTAACATTTAACGAACAAAATAAGCAAAGAAAGAAATAGAAATTAAGTAACCATGAACAAAATCAATAAGAATAATACTAAAAAAACACGAAAATTCAATACTTGAACTATAGTTTTCATCAGCTAAATGATTGACACATACAATAAATTTTCAAAAAAAAAAGGTGTTGACAAGATGACTGCAATACATCTTGTGTGTAAATATTATTTGCAAGCCATCTTTAAAAATTGACAGAGAAGGACCAAGAGAGGTAAACGCAACATAATCAACACAAAGGAAATAAATCGATATACAGTCAAACCTCGTTAACGCGAAGTCGAGGGGGCTGCCAAATTTTTTCGTGTTAACCGATGGCTGCAGGATTTAAAATTTAGTAAAAGTGTTTTTTCTCATGATACACAAAATATGGGAAACCCTAAAAGTATATTTATACAAAAATGCACATATATACACATAGACATATGATTTGATATTTATACTTCGATTTGGAAATTTATTTGAAATTTACTAAACTACTATTAAAAACAGCAATTATCAAAATGGAAGAGTAAGTTTTATTTACCTGAGAAATTATTACTTTTTAAAAAAATCTGTTATGGATTTTTGCTTCAATTTTTTGAAATAGCATCCCTTTACAAAGCTATCAACCTCTTCTAAATTATTTAAGGCATGTGAGGCATTTTCCTGCTGCATTAAAAATCGTTGCATAGTTTGTAATGCTGCTGTAGCTTCGTTCACCGTGATTAGATTTTGAGCTTTCGGATCAGCATCTTCTTCTTCTTTGTCTGTTTCAGGTTCCTTTGCACTTTCCTTTTGGGATTCTCTAATTATGTCTTCATCTGCCATTACATCTAAAGTTAAGGCCTCGTCATCAATTTGCACATATTCTTCAAACAAGTATGCCGAGACTATGTCCCTTTTAGCAGTTTCTTCAAGAACTGAAGTTGTTTCTTCATCCTGCTCTTCTTCGACAGCTTCATCCGATCCTTCTACAAACCCTAAATGGCGAAAGCAATTTCGTACTGTCGAACGTTTTATTCTCCTCCATGCACTTCTTAAATAAGACATGGCATCTAATAGATCGATACAAAATTCCCTTTTATTGTCAAAACACTCAATAGCTTTGCGGACTATTTCTCTACGATAGTGCATTTTTAAACATTTGATAATCCCTTGGTCGCAAGGCTGGATTTTTGCTGTAGTGTTGGGCGGTAGAAACACACACTTTATTGCTTTGAGTCCTTTAACTTCTACATGTGCAACACAGTTGTCTAGAATGATGCAAATTTTCCTCTTTTCACGATGAAATTTCAAATCTAAATTTGTCAGCCACTTAGTAAAAATGCCACTGTTCATCCAAGCATTTTTGCTGAATGCATAGTCTACAGGTAAAGTTCGTACTTTCTTGAAGCAACGGGGCTTAGCCGATTTCCCTATGACAAGGAGTGGAATTTTTTCACTGCCGTCCATATTGCAGGCTACCATAACAGTTATTCTTTCTTTACTGCATTTTCCACCGGAGCACTTTTCCCCTTTCATGGTCAACGTACGGGAAGGATGTGCCTTGAAAAAAAGTCCAGTTTCATCTGCATTAAAAATGTCTCGAGGGGAAAACTCTTCTTTTAGGGCTGGCCATTTTTCAGCGAAAAACGAATTTACTGCTTTCGGATCAACAGCTGCTTCTTCACCGCAAATTTTTTTGCAAACAATCCCATGACGCTCTTTAAATCTAGAGAGCCAACCATTTGAAAAAATGGAATCGCTGACACCAAGAGCCTCTCCAAAGAACTTGGCTTTTTCTTGCAAAATCACCCCTGTTAAAATGATGTTTTGATTCCTGGCCTCTTTGATCCAGCTTAAAAGGGCCACTTCCACGTCTTCATTTTTCCCGGTTCTCATTCTCTTCCTTGCTGGCTCAAATTGATTCACAGCATAAGCTGCTTCAATCTTATTTTTATTTTTAATGATCGTGGATAAAGTGCTGTTGGCAATTCCATATTTTGCAGCAATCTCTGTCTTCAATAATTTATCATCAACTTCATTTAAGATCTTTTGCTTCGTTTCTAACGTCAAAGATTGCTGTTTACGATTCATTATTATGAATGCGAAAAAATCAACTGCACCCCGCACAGGACTAACTCAAAACTAAAATTTCCTTCAGCGTTTACTCTGCATGTAATCAAAGTTGTTCTCTTTATAACTCATTTCCAAGAAATAGATTGAGAGTTTAGCACCATGTTAAATGAGTAAAATGAACGGAAACGAAGAATAGAATGCTTGATTGACACTCCCCCTCTTGAAAACCAGGTGGCTGGGAAGTCTTCCTGACCCACACACTTTTGAAACTCTACCCCATTGTCCCCTAATGGAAGTGTCCATTGCTTATCTATGCCCATTAATAGAGGTGTCCCTTGTCAATTCATTCCCGTCACTGATCCACACTAACACGTTTGTACAGTGTCTGTCAGCAAAAGGATTAGAGTGTGAGTTGCAATCATTTTACCTGTTTCGCTATTTTCTTAGAATTCCTAGAAGTTAATAAGTGCAACAGAATTTTCAAGCTTCCTAAGCTCCAAGAAAATTTCATGTCAAAGAATGTTTTTTCACCTTTCTTTTCTTTTATTTTTTGGTCAACTGAAAAATTTTGTTTTTCGTCTTAAGCGGAATTTTGTTCAAATCAATTTCGTCTTAAACGATTAATTTAGCACTAATTCTTAGATTATCTGACGGGGAATGGCATTCATTTCGCGTTAAGCGAGTTCGCGATAACGGGGTTTGACTGTAATTAAAATCTGAGTGCAGCTGTCGGTAACCGCATCTCCTTCGGACTGTCAGTGTGTCGGGACAGGACAGGTATCAATGTATTAGGGATATAATTAGTGAATGTTAGTAGTGAATGTAGTTAGAATGTTAGGGATTTAAATAGTGCATGTTAGTAGAATAAAGAAAAGAAAAAAAAAGAAATGCAATACAGGATAATTAGCATACATGCTTTAACAATTTACGTTATTATTATTATCACTTTTTTTTAGAACTCAGTAATTTAATACATTTACATCCTTATATTTAAGGATGAAAATGGACCTCTATACACTAAAACTTTAAAGTTTAAAATGTTTCTTTCCAAAAAATTAGTCCAGACTAACAACATTTAAAACTATATGTAGTAAGAAGGCCTTATTATGATGATAACTAATGTGCATATAATCCAACAGCATTTATGAGAACATGAAAATTAAATAATTTTCTACTTACATTCTGAAAAATAATGGAAATGATTAAATGAAATTTATATTACGTTCAGCATCTAAATAACCATAGGAGTGGTGGGTTTTTTTTTTTTTTAATCTTTCTGATTTAACTCATCTTTTGGATATTTTTCAAATTTTCCTGACTTTCCATGCTTTTTTTTCCTTAAAAAATATAAATAAATAAATAAAACTTTGACTCTTCCAGGGTTTCCTGACATGTAAGAGCCCTGTGATGAAATGGCAAATAAGTAAAGTATCCAACTTCTTTGTAAAAACTACTGTCAAATTTTACTCTAACCAGAGAAAAACAAAAACTAGCTTGCTTTTAATTCTATATTAATGTCATTCAGTGGTGTAGTCGAGGGGGGACGGCGTCCCCCTACGTTTTTATTTTAATACATGCATCCCCTCACATTTTCTAAATTTTAACATAAGCCGCCCCTCACTTTTGATTTCAATTACTTATCTTCGTATGCATAAGCGTCCCCCCAACTTTTTTTTTCAGGACTACACCACTGATGTTATTAAATCTTTTATATTTTTGAAGAATCCCATAATTTCTAGTTTGCAACTACCAAGAAGAAGAATATTTTTTATAGAAAATAAAAAATGTGTGTACACATGACAGTGGACACGTTTTCATTGACCCAAAAGCAGATTCATTGGAGGTATTTTAAAAGCCAATAAGAAAGTTCCCTATGGTAGGAGAAAAAGGAGGATCATTGCGTGCAGAATTTTGTCGATTTCCCAAGATGCATTGTAAAGCGGGTGAATTGCAGGATCGCAGTGTAAATGGGTTTTCTCCAAATTCCCTACTACTTGCTTTAAGTTGGCTCATTATATTTCCTTTGTAAATGCAGCCAGTATTGCAAATAATTAAAGCAGGTGTCTATCCAGCATTTTTAACTAGGTGCATTTCTAATTTTTGGTGAATTTTAAAAACATTTTAGTCAAAAATCAAATAATTTTTTGAAATTTCAATGTTTAAGCATACAGTGAAAACAAATTTTATTATTTTTTGCTGCTTATTTAATAAATAATTCTGTAAAAAGTACAAGTTGGTAGTTTGGAATTCTGTGCAAGGTCCATTTCGATTGCCTGGAATTTTGTAAAGGGTCCGTTTTGATTGGCTGGAAATTTGTGTAGAGTCTTGTTTTGATTAATTGGAATTTTGAGAAGGGTGCGAATGGACATGAATTTCCTCTGGCATGACGCCTGTAAAGTGTCCATCTTTTTTTGTACACACTCCTCAAATTTGGTGCCTTAACATAAAATAACTCAATGGAATACAATGCAATTGGTTATGCTCTGATAAAAATGATATACTAATATAATGTACATATAAATTACTTAGTTCTTTTTTCTTTAAATATGAACTTTCAGTTATGGACAAAAACATAAAGAAGTTTTTTATTTTATACAGGTTTTCAGTTTTGTATGACCATGATAAAATTTAATTTTATTAGCTTCATTTAGATACATTTGCTAGCAGATCAAAAATATACTTACTCAAGCCTTGTAATTGTTGCTCAGCAGGTATGCTTTCATCTAGGTCAATCAATGGCTTGCTTTCAGCAGCACTCTAAAAAAAGAAAAAATAAAGAGGTAACATTTAAGTTATCAAGACAATGTAGATGCATCTTGTTTTCATAGCACAAGTGAATTCTGCTTTGTAAGAGAATACAAAAAAAATAGCCATACTTAATTACAAATAATAGCAGTAAGATATGCTGCCAGAGCTTCAAAGGACATAAATGCTTAATAAAGAGCATAAGCTGCAGTTTTTTCACAACGGCTCTCACAATGTATCAAACATACGTCAGTTAGGAATTCATCAACCATTTACTTTGCTTGGAAACTTGGCTGTTTTATGCCTTCATTATCTTTCTTTGGCAAAGCCCCTTTTCTAAATTTATATATAAATTAAAACCATTTGAAAATAAACAGTTATCTATTTATATATTTGTTTGTCATATGTATACGCTAAGATGCTGGAATAACTAGATGGAAACTAATTACTTTCGTGACTCACTAAAGCAAATATCTGAATCTGTAGTGAAGGCACTAGCAGGCTCATAGCAATTTCAAATGCTACAATACTCAGAGAAGCTCACTCAGAGAGTGACCACAATTCACTATAACTATCATTTTTTCAATGATCTAATATTTTAATCAAAAGTTCTTAATTTAATGGTGAAAAACATAATGAACATTTGAAACAATCTAGTGAGCTATTGGTTGAAATATGTGTGTAAGCTCTAACCGAAAATCCTCTAGAATCAGTGGAAATATTGAGACGGTGACAAATCTAATGATAGGAAATGTCTCAAATTTGGAAGCTATAGTTTTAGGAGCAATATTTTGCAGCATTATTTAGAATATGATAATTAGAAGGGAAGCTTAATGTTTCATCAATAAACGACCAGGCAAGAAAATTACTGATTGGATAAAGTACAGTAAAACCTGTAGAGTTGACCACCTTTGTAAGCTGACCACCAGTCTTTGTTGACCATTTTTGTCAGGAACCAAATTAGCCCTATGTTATATAATGTAGGGAAACCTTTGCAACTTAACCACGACAAATTTCGGTGGGAGTATTATAAAAAAACCTTTGTAAGTTGACCGCCTAATTATTAATATATTTATTTGTTTATTTATTTTTGCAAAGATAAAAAGAAACTAAAATAACTTCTCCATGATATTTCTTATGCTATGATGATGTTAGACCAGTATTTGTCTGGATGGATGAAACATCAATATAAAGTTTGCAAACCTCTTTGTAAGTTTACCATATGGGAAAACTACTATGAGCAGTAATAGAAATATAATTTCACTTTAATTTAAAGCACAAATGAGCATTAAAACGTGAAATTATATTTCTATTACTGTTTACTTGCACAAAGTTAAATTATTATTACCTATGAGCACTCTTTCATTCTTTAACCGTTTCTTTTTTTCTTCTATCTGTGTAGTTATTTAAAAAAAGGCTGTATTTTTAGGAAATCTTTACCATCATTTAAGTAACTTACACAATTAATATGATATTTATCTTTATTTTAACTAAGTACTTTACTTTTTAAGTTGTATAGGACACATTGTAAGTAATTTGGGTTAAATTTCCCCAATGCTATTTTAGATAATTGTGAAAGAAATAGCTAATTAATACTTTAAAGTAACATTTGTGGTGTTGTACCACACTTTTATTTGAGTTCAAAGGATTTATTCAGACCTATTTTGGTATTTTTATATTTCATTCAAATTTGTTGGTGAGTTGGCAACGCTCGTTTGAGCGAAGATTGGCAGGCAGAACGCTATTGGTCGCGCAGGGAACACGTGACCTGCTACAGATCGACGTGCGGCTGAACATATTTTTTGGAAGAATGAAAGGATCTCTCGCTCTCTCTCCAGCGCAGCTAGGCCGATCGCCCCAATTTTGGAGTCTCATGATGTTAGAGAATCCTGATGCATCCACAGCATCGTAGAGCAGAGTGGCAGCCCAGGGGGATCGCCTCAGATGGACAAGATATAGAGTCCTGAATAATGTTTATATTTCGAAAATAACTAAAATAATTTAGATTGTTTTCTTCTAACCAAGTGCATATAAATGTTTTACAAGATGGTTAATCCTGTCCGTGCCTGGACGTTGTTTGAATGATTATATGGTGGAGCTCCCCTAAAATTTTTATAGGTTAAATAAATGAATAACCCAAGGTAAGCCGTTCCACATTCTCTTTTTCTTTCACAAAAAAAATGGCACACTTTTCAGGCCTGGCGTATTGCGCGTAATTTTGCTTTCCATCTACGATCATCGGTCTGGCCTTTTTCTTTTGTTATTCACTAAAATGCGGGGGGATAATTTTAAAATTTAAAATTAAGGGGGAAATAACTTAATTTGGGATAATATAAAGTAGTCACCACGACAATTGGTGCCGTTTTGACCACCTGAATTTTGTGCCATTTTTATACATGTGTAATATGTTTAACTAATAATTTATGTTAGCCTATGATATTTATGTGTAAACATGTCATGAAATTTTCTTGGTTTTATTCTTGAGATCGGGGGTAATATCAATTTAGAAATTTTTAAAGTTTTCAAAATTTAGTACGCTAAATTAGGAGTGATTTAAAATTATGAATACAATGAACATGACATAAATGTTTCTGTATTTTGAGCACTTGTAGCCGTTACTATGCACCAACGTATTATTTTCTTTGTTTTGCGTGCTACATGTCTGTAAAATTGAGTTTTAAAGAATTTAGTAGTGGTATACCGGTTATTAAAGTAACTGATGTTGGCAATAAGCGAACAATAGTAATACCAGACATGCCAAACTTGAGATCAGGTGATATCACCAATCCTGAACAGAATATGAGTTTTCCAATTGCCTCTCAGACCTTTCAACGTATAAATTTTTCAATCAATCCTTATTCTGGGGACCCAGAACAGTTGGAATGGTTTTCAAACCAAATTGAAGAACTGCAAAAAATTAATGAGTGGGATGAAGACACCACACTTATTTTTGAAGACTAAGTTAGTGGGCTCAGCTCAGTACTATTTTGCAACGAATCCAAGTTGCTGGCAGCTGAAAAAATTTTCTGAAGCAAAGGAGAAACTCAGATCATTCTTTTCGATTCAAGCCTCCTCAGGCGTTTCACTAAAAGAATTTCAAAGCATTAAGTATATGAGAGGCGAATCGATGCACAACTTGGCCCATCGCGTAGAAATAGCCGCACATAATGCATATCGTGCCATTGATGATAAAGCATTACAAAAAATTAAAAGTATACAATTTTTAGCAGCCTTGCCACCACAATTGTATGACAAGTTATTTGATGAAAGTACCGATAATTTTCAAGACTTAGTGTCAAAGGCGCATAAGTTAAATTCATCTTTCAGCATTAATCATACCGAATCAACCAATGCATTGCATATTCAATCAGAAGACTCAAAAAGTCAGTCCCAGGGGGGTAGTCAGCTAGACGTGCTGGCAGAGCAGGTCAAAGCCTTAACCCTTACTGTTAACCATTTAGTAAATATGTGTCCGCTTTGTCGACAGCAGCCTCATAGCTTGCAGGAATGTCCCTTGTGGCAGAGTACAAATGCAGTATCGCAAGTACAAGTTCAAAGACCTGTCAGCCAATCCTCCAATATGGATAGTTCAGTCTCTGATCAGGCAAATTCTGTACCACCTCAAAAACTTTGTTTATTTTGTGGGAAAAATAACCATTTCATGAGCCAATGTCGCCTTTATAATGCGAATTTTCAAAACTATCAATGGCCTCGGCCTGTTGCAAATGAGCCTCCACAAGTGCGACCTTCTTTCACAACTCCACATTTGCTCGTGAGACATCCAGCAAACCAGCCCAGGCAATAATTTCAAAATAGAGGGCATACTCAAAACAAATATGGGTATCGTCCTCCTTTAAACTTTCAGAGAGGTCAATCGTAAGGGACAGCTTGGCCTCGGCAAATGATTCTCAAATGAGTGTCCCCACAGAGAGAGCTTTACCTAATGTAAAGAATTATTTATCAAGCTCAATGTCAAATTCAGAATCAAGTGTGGGGGATTTTCTTCTATCTTTTTCTAAAGGAGTAGATTCTGCTTCACACAATATTTTCAGCACATTTTCAAATAGTCAAGGTCATAACTTACCTATGATATCTGCCATTTTTGGGGGTAACAGTTGCACACTGCTTTTAGATTCAGGTTCCACAGTGTCGCTTTTAAATCGGGAAGTTTTTCAACAATTAAAGAGTGCTGTGAAATATCGTTTTCTTTCAAGGAGGGTATCAATAAAAACTTTAAATTCTTCATTGTCTTTTTCGGCTTGCGTGGAACTCTCGTTCAAAATAGGGAAAAAATTTTTTAGTCACCCATTTTTTATCACTGAATTCTCATCACACATATTTCATGGCATTCTAGGCTATGATTTTCAGAATAAATATAATTTAGTAATTGAGCCAAAACAGGGGATAGTGTCATTTGATAATTTTAAGGCTCCTCTGTTAAAACAAATTGAAAAATTAGAGACTGAAGTTAACTCGAATAAGTGTGACCAAAATAATTATAATGTAAGGTTAGAACGAAAAATTATTGTTCAACCAGGGGATTCAGTAGTAGTTCATTTGTGTATCGATAACGCTCCTACTTCTTTAACTTGTGGATTGTTTACGCCTTCTTTAAATGATCCTATGGTAGGAATGCAAGAGGCTGTCCATGAAGTTAAAAATTCTAAATTTGTTTCAGTTGTTCATAATTCAGGTCAGTCTATAGTGCATATTAACAAGGGGACAAAGATTGGATTTATCACACAAGATTTTGATATGTTGGGAAATGATGATTTTGAGAAGAAAGGGAATGAGTTGGGAAATTCTCAGTTCTGTAATTTAATTGTGACAACTCCAGAAGTTTTAGAATTGAGAAAACAGGAATTACGAAGTTCAGATTTTAGGTTAAGCCATTTAAATGATTCTCAACGTACAAAACTTTTGACTCTCTTAATGGACAATTATGCTGCTTTTAGCAAATCTAACAAGGCACTTGGTTGCACAGATTTGGTGACTCCTTCCATTGTGTTGACTAATAATAACCCTATCAGGACTTTACCATTTGAAATTCCTTATGCATTGAAAGATCAGGTAAAGACTGAGCTTATTGAACTGGTATTATACGCCGCAATGTTTCAAATTATGCTTGCCCGTTACTCCTCGTGAAGCAAAAGCAGAATCCAGATAGTCCTACTGATCCTCCTAAGTTTCGTAGGGCTTTAGATCTTCGTTTATTGAACTCGGTTATTGAGGCGTCCTCATATCCTTTGCCACGTATTTCAAATATTATTAATCAGGTCTGTAGTTATCCATATTATTCAGTTCTAGATTTTCATTCTGCATTTTGGCAAATTGCCCTTCCTGAACATTTGCAAGACATTTTGACTTTCACCACAGAATTTGGCTCCTTTGCAAATCAGAGATTAGTGTTTTGAATGAAAAATAGTTCTATGACTTTCCAGAATTTAGTGGATTCTCTAATTGATTCTCTTAATTTGCAAGGTATTGATGGAATATTCGCATTTCAGGATGATTTTGTGATAGGTGCACATAATTTTGACGAAATGTATTTGAAAGTGAAAGCTACTCTGTCTCTCTTGAGGCAACATAATTTAACATTCTCTCCTGCAAAGTGTATCTTCTTTAAATCAGAAATTGAGTATTTGGGTTTTCGTTTGTCCCATAATATCATTAAACCAATTTCAGCTAATATAGCTAAAGTTACTAGTTTTGCTCCACCTAAGTCAGTTAAACAAGTCAGAAAATTTTTAGGGCTTTGTGGTTTTTACCGACACCTTATTCCTCAGTACGTACAATTAACAGCGGTTCTAAATGAATTGACTCTCAAGAATATTAATTTTAAGGGGGAATCTGTTCATCAGCTAGCCTTTGAACAGTTGCAAAAGATTTTCTTTAGTGAACCCTTCGTTGCATTGCCTCAATGGGATAAGACTTTCTTTTTGAATACTGATGCGAGCAAGCAAGCAATTTCCGCAGTGTTATTGCAGGATCATAATGGCACACTTAAACCAGTTTCATTCTTTAGCAAATTGCTTTCAAAATCTGAGAAAAATTATCCTGCAATTAAGCTTGAGCTTCTTGCAGTATATAAGGGGATTACAGCATTCAAACAGTATCTGTATAATAGAAAATTCGTCTTAATGACCGACAGTAAGCCCTTATTGCATTACCACAAAACAAATTCTCCAGCAGATATTACGACTAGATGGTTACTGGAAATTAGTGAGTACTCTTTTTCATACCAGCACATCCCAGGAAAATTGAAAGTCCTTGCAGATTACTTGTCGCGTCGTCCGAACCCTGATTTGCACCAAACTTGTCTAAACACGGTAGATGACACGGAAATAATTCTGCCATTCACTGAGATGGATAGTGTGAATGCAATTGTATCACAGGCAGTTTCCACTCCTAAGGTACCGAATGAAATTTCTAGGGAAACCTTCCGTATTGAACAAAGTAAAGATAAGAACATTCAAGCGGTTATGGCAGAATTGAAGAGTCCTTCGCTGGCAAACTCTTCTTATTACAAAGACTTCTTTATTTCCACAAATACGGACTTGTTGATGCTCATTAACAACAAAACTAAAGTGCCAACCATTGTAGTTCCTGAATCCTTAAAAACACAGGTCTTGAATTTAGTACATGTCTCACACACAGGGGTTCAGAGGACATATGAACTTTTAGCTAAAAGATTCTTTTGGAAAAACAGTTATGCAGAGACCCAAAATTTCGTATTGTCGTGTTCTGAGTGCATTAGACATAAGCCCTACACTCCTAAGTCGGCCCCTCTGCAAAATACAGATATTCCTCGTAGACCAGGAGAATTTGTTTCCATTGATATAGTAACAGTTAAAGATTTGGGTAATTTTCTGACAGTCATTGATCATTTTTCGAAACATCTAGTTCTATATTACTTGAAAAATTTATCAGCCAATGAAGTTGGAAAACATATCATAAGATATATTTCTCTGAACGGTCGTATGTCATTTTTACTTTCCGATTTAGGGACACAATTCAACTCGGATGTATTCCATACCCTCAACAAAGCTCTTGGGATAAAATTTAACACATTCATCTCCAGCGCATCCGCAAACAAATGCTGCGTCTGAGAGAATAAAATCTTCGATTAAGAGTTCTTTGTTGACACTCAGTGAAAAAGGTGTTTCTCGGGAAGTAGCAGTTACTATTCATCAGGCGGTGTATAATTCCTCCATTCACTCTTCAACAGGTTACTCACCAAACATGTTACACTTTGGTAGGGAGATTTCCCTCTTTTTTGATGTCTATAATCCTGATGTTCAACCTCAGTTCCTCAACACATCTTCATTTATGTACAAAACTCTTGAGGAGCTTAAAATAATTTACGAAAATGCTTATTCCTCTCAGGTTAAAAAGCAATTAGCACAAAATCAGAAGCAGCATGCAAATGCAAAAATTCGTTCTTTAAAGAAAGATGATGTGGTTTATTTGAAGTCTTCTGCTTCTTTTAAGCCAAGTTTCATGGGACCGTATGTGGTTATTGAAAAAGTTGGGAATGTAAATTACAAAATCCGTTTTCTTAATAATGATAATGCTATTCCTTTTACTGTTCATGTTAATCGTTTGCGTTTCGCACCACCACGTAGGGAATTCAATTCAGATCTTCAGGGTCAGAATTTTTACATGCCTCAGCAGACCAGATATTTTCTTTGTTCAAGGATTGGTAATAATTCTGAATGAAATTTTTTGTATACTGTTGCACTTCACTCAACAATTAAACCATGGGTCATGCTGGTTGTGATTTGTCTAGACACTTTTGTTGGGTTTAGTCCTTCATGTATTCCTTGTATCAGTGTAAATTTTATGTTGGTCAACTTCAGCGTGTTTATATTCTTATTTTGAGATTTGAAATCATTTACATGTCATAGTTTCTGCTAGTATTATTCATTCATTTAAATTTTTCTATTAATGTTTTGTAAACCTGTATATTTGAATGTTCTCATAATTGTTTACGAACATGATTTAATACATTGTAGGTGGTTGAGATTTTTGTGCAGTAATAGCTTATGACAAATCACAAAATTTTAACATCTCAAGAGCCATTTGGTCAATGTGAACGAACTGTTTAAGACTTTAGAACTTTCAAGGCAAAAATTGGAACTTTACGAACGCAAACAAAATAGTGAGGATTCAGTCTGCAGAAGTTTTGCATCATATTCAATGTATGTACATAAAAATTGAATGCATCAGAATTTGATAAATATTATGTGAAAATTGTATTTCATATGAATTTTGTAGAATTTAGGCTATGTGACGAGGTAAAACTAGGGAGCATGGAAATTTTTAATAGGGATTTGAATACTTTGTTTAATGCCGAGTAAAATTTTTATTATTGTGTTTATGCATTGTGTATAATATAGATGGTTGCTTTTTATGGTGCATAGTATAGCAACATTTTTTTCGTAGATGTGGTGCGGCAAAGTACCCGAACAGTATATTATGAAATTCATTTTTAATCTTTTGTATTTATTCAGAATTTGCTTAATGTTTTAGTGTATATAAAAAAAAAAATGTTTAAAAAATCTTCATGCACACGAATTTTTGCCAACAAAGGGGGGTAAGTGTGGTGTTGTACCACACTTTTATTTGAGTTCAAAAGATTTATTCAGACCTATTTTGGTATTTTTATATTTCATTCAAATTTGTTGGTGAGTTGGCAACGCTCGTTTGAGCGAAGATTGGCAGGCAGAACGCTATTGGTCGCGCAGGGAACACGTGACCTGCTACAGATCGACGTGCGGCCGAACATATTTTTTGGAAGAAAGGATCTCTCGCTCTCTCTCCAGCGCAGCTAGGCCGATCGCCCCGATTTTGGAGTCTCATGATGTTAGAGAATCCTGATGCATCCACAGCATCGTAGAGCAGAGTGGCAGCCCAGCGGATCGCCTCAGATGGACAAGATATAGAGTCCTGAATAATGTTTATATTTCGAAAATAACTAAAATAATTTAGATTGTTTTCTTCTAACCAAGTGCATATAAATGTTTTACAAGATGGTTAATCCTGTCCGTGCCTGGACGTTGTTTGAATGATTATATGGTGGAGCTTCCCTAAAATTTTTATAGGTTAAATAAGTGAAAACCCAAATAAAAGAAGAGAAGTGAACCCAAATAAGTGAATAACCCAAGGTAAGCCGTTCCACATTCTCTTTTTCTTTCACAAAAAAATGGCACACTTTTCAGGCCTGGCGTATTGCGCGTAATTTTGCTTTCCATCTACGATCATCGGTCTGGCCTTTTTCTTTTGTTATTCACTAAAATGATGGGGGGATAATTTTAAAATTTAAAATTAAGGGGGAAATAACTTAATTTGGGATAATATAAAGTAGTCACCACGACAACGTTAATACATGAAGCTATATTTTAAATAGTTATAAATGTATAGTATATGAAATAATATATGTATATATATATATATATATACTAATATTATAAAGCTGTAGAGTTTGTTTGTTTGAACGCGCTAATCTCAGGAACTACTGGTCCGATTTGAAAAATTCTTTCAGTGTTAGATAGATCATTTGTCGAGGAAGGCTATAGGCTATATATCATCACGCTGAGACCAATTGGGGCGGAGTTCCGAAAATTGCATAAAATAGTCCTTTTCTATCTGAAGAAATTGTCGCATCCTTTCGAGCTTGATACCATTGAAAAGCCCGTAAAAAATACCCTAGAAAGAGTTTTGTCCTTCGTGCTAAAATCGGGAGCCTCTAAATTAACTAGAAAAGAAGTTATAAGCAGTTTTCCTCTGTAGTTTGAAATTATTTTTTCCCAGTAACTAACTTTAATTTTATTTGACCCAGATGATGACCGTTTCATTTTATTTGCATTGTTGCATCCTTTCAACAATTGTTACAGTTGCCCTATGAACAAACAAATCAATGCAGTTGCCATTGTTAAACAAATCAAAAAAACAATAATCAACGTTTCTAGCATTTTGATGAGGCATCGCTGTATTTGCAAAATATAATTCAAGATAGACCGTGCAACGCCGAGCGTCGCAGCTAGTATATATATATATATATATACCATCTATAAGTTGACCACCTATCTAAGTTAACCACTAAAGTGCTGCACTGCAAGTGATAAATTTACACAGGTCTCACTGCATTTTAAAAAGATTTTATGAAGACAACAATTGGGGGTATTTTCTCTTGTCACTTTTACTATACAGAAACGGATTTATTTATCGACTATGATCAGTGAATTGAATACACAATGATGAGCTTATATAATTAGAGTGCTGCACAAATAAAACTGTTATAAAGGTTTGAAATCGCATTTTATATAACATGAAAACTTATGTTTAAATATTGCTAATTTAAGGTTAATTCCCAAGATAGTTAAGCAAAGTTTAAGCAAAGTCTGTGGGAAAATAATTAGTCAAATAAGACAAAACCTGGGAGGCTTAAATTTGCATATATTACATTGCAAAAGATTCAAACATATTTTTATGACAAATAAAGCATTAATATACCTGTGGTATCAAATTTGACTTATCAACAGTAGCTCTCTTCTTCTCAAATCTTTCATAACGCAAAAATAAGTTATTAAGATCATCATTAACTTGAAGTAAATCCTCTGAAAAATAGTAACACAAATTACAGTTAATTGTTAGGTTGCGAAAAATGGCAAAGAATTTTCGGTTTTAAAAATTAGACAGTAGTGTGAAATATATTTTCAATTAAATAAATGAAGAACTAAAGTTGATACATGATATAGGTGAAAACTGGGAAATTTTGTTAGTCGCCAGTAACCGGTAGACTCAGTTTTGTTAGTAGCCACTTTCCATAATCGCTAATAAGAATTGAAAACTAACTCTAAGATCGTATAGAAAATAAATAAATCGTTGAAATAAAACAGGAAATATGCAGATTTGAATTAGCACATGCTAAAATTATTTCAAACTTTTAAAATGACTTAAATATATACAGGATGCTGAAAGATTTGAAATGCAACATGAAATTTTCTGCGAAGCACATGTTAAATATCGGCACGTTTCCAAGGGAAAAAAAGGTAATTTGTTCATAATAAGAATTAGAAAATAAAAATTCAATTGATCTTTAAAAGTTCATTAAAATTATTCCAATCTTCAAATAAATAGATAAAAATACATAAAAAATTTACAGAATGAAAATAAAGCAGTGAAGTAGAAAGACAGAGGGAGGGGACGGGGAGTCAAAAATTTCAACATTTTGCATGTGGTTATTTTGAATTCTGCACCAACCACAAACTCCTTTTGTTTTATTTTTATTGCTGATGAAAATCTGAAGTCCAAACTTGTGGTGTCTGTGGCAACCTTGAAAGACAGTAAACAGGAAACGGAGGGCATAAAAGTGGATTCCTAGGAGAATGATTTACCACATAACATTCTGATTAAGCAAATAATGATGTTTTATTGGTTTCCATAAGTATAAAGTAAAGTTTAATTTCTGCTACATAAGAATTCTCTATTTTGCGTGTTTTCCACCACATGATCGCTTATCAGCCATTCCTTCAATTCACGTGAAACACATATTGGCCAAACTCCAACTCCGGTGACAGGGTTCAAAGTGCAACTGGACCATTCACAGCAGCCGAATTTCTGCCCCTCCTTATCTCCAAGGGTGGAGGGAAAAAAATCATTCCTTCACATTGTTCTAAAACAGATGTGGGCAAGTTCAATTCGTAACGACGGGGGAAGAAAGAAAAAAATGCAATTGCAATAGAATGTGCAAAAAAGTGATCATGCACAGAGCAGGAGTGGCGATTGATGATTCATTTTTTAATCTCCACTTTTAATACTTTAATTGCCACGTGGCGAGTGGCAACCACTAATTTTCACCTATAATACATGACTAAATCCCGATGGAAAAGATTACAAGAAATTAACCAATTTATTTCAGTCTTTGCACATTCTTGGCAACAGTGAAAGGAAAAATGCACTCCCTGTTTTATACTAGGTGACAAATATTTTAAGAATTCAAATATCTTACTACTAACAAAATTTCACTGATTACATAAAAGAAAAAAAAAAGGAAAAAAATCAAAGGAAGCAAAAATAGTTTTCTGAGTGGAAAAGATTTCATATTTTTAAAGAATACTGAAGCAATTTTACATTCTGATCATGCCACAAAAAGAACCAAAAAGACTAATAAAACTCATTTCACTTATTTCTTTATTAATCAAACGAAAAAACAAGATAACAAAAGTTTAGTACATAAAATTATTATTATTTTACTTTTCACAAAAAGTCAAATTTTTCTTGCCTTTCCCTCCTAAATATACCTCTGAGAAATTCAAGTCACCCAACAACTTCACTTTAAAAATAAGTTAGAATTTCCTGGATATACAACAAATCCTGGATATACAAGAAGTAAAAGAATAGTACAAAACCTATTACACAGAGCGTAACAGTATAAGAAAACATATATAAAGGATTCTTATCACAAATTAATAATAATAATAAATTAAAGATGGCAAAAGATTACAGTAACATTACCACAGAAACGTATTTATTTATGCAAACATATTTACAAGCAGTTAAACAAAATTTCAAAACTAAATAAGAGTATTATCACCTGTAATTTTTTCATTTCCTACTTTATCCAATAACTCAACAATTCTACTTTGCATACTTTGACAAGTTTTGCACAAGTCCTAAACAAAATTCAGAAATACAAAAATATTTATTTAGGAAGGAAAAAAGTTAACATCTGAAAAGCAATAAATTTCAATGATATATATGAATTTTCTGTATATACAATGCTTATAAATAAAAAATAAATATCATTTTGATTTCTATTTCCAAAATTTCAAAATCTTGAAAATATTTCTTTTAATTAAGATATCAATTAATAACAATAATACTTTTTTTTTGGTGTGAATAAGATATTAAAAGTACATTTTTATCATGAAAAGTACGATTGATGGAATCAAAAAATATTGAATAATAAAAACAACAATATTTATTTTCAATGTAGAAATGAGTATGTTAGAACACTAGAAATAAATGTAATATTTTTTTTTCTATTAAGCCATTACATATTGCATCAAGGACCTCAAAGTGATTGGAAACTGAAATAAACTTTCAAATCTTTTTGTAAAGCAAACGGATATATGTGCAAAACTAAATTCCACGTACATATTAAACGGATCAATAAAAAATTCATATTTTTAGGTGCATCACTTGAAATTTAGTAAGAAGTTTGGGAAGTTTTTATCACATAGCAATGGAAAAAAAGGCAAAAAAACCAATAACAACCAGTATTGAAAAGTTTTAATGAATAAAAATTATCACTCGTAGAAACAACAAAGGGCACTGCAACATAACCATATACAAATTTAGTTTTGAACATAATCACAGAAAATAATTATTAATTAGAAAGGTTGTGTTCAAATGTTTCAGAAATTTATATATAGATATATATATTATATATTTTAAGTATGTCTTCATTCAATTTTTCTTTTTTATACATTTAAGTTGAAAGTTCAAGGACAAAACCCTGGTTGTAAGTCTGATTCAAAATCTCAGTTTATACATGCAATTCTTCTTTAAAACTATGAATATAGGTTATGGTCAAAACTTTTAACTTTAAAATTAGTATTCTGATTAAAATCTAGCATTTTGTTCCAAAACAGGAAAATTAACATTTAAGAAGAAAAAAAAATTTGCAAACAAATCAAAAATAAGTTTAAATTATTTGGACTTAAAAATTAGGGTACTGAAAATAGGTAGCTTATAGGAGAGAAAACATCTTAAGGGGTCATTCATAAATCATGTCATGCTTCGAGGGGGAGGGGGTTTGTGAAATTGTGACAATGTGTGACGAGGGGAGGGGTAATAAGAAGTGTGACATCCTGCTTTATGCAACATAGCATGACATGTCCGTTGATCTGTGACAATTTGTGACAAAGGGGGGAGGGGGTCAAATATATGGGAAAAAGTGCGACATCATTTATGAACAGCCCCAAATGTGAATCAGCTGTAGTCACATATTGCTAAAACTTAATCAATTTTATAGCTGAAGTTCATCTGAGCTAAATTCGCAATTCGAGGGAAATAGGTATCCAATGTGTTGCCCCTCTTTATTGTGTCACATACTATTTCTTGAACTTTCAGCTGCATTTCTGTCCACTGAGGAACAAGTCCCAAGGTTACATTCGATATCACAAGCTCTGGAATTAAAGAGTGAATTTATTTGAGGAATTTCGAACACTACCCGCTTGATTCACATAATTATTTTTAATTTAAATACTTTTGGTATCTACCTCTTTTAACCTTTGAAAGTAACTAATTAGTTGACTCCTTATGGCATATCGTGAAATCTTATACATAAATCTGCATCCTCCCAGAAAAACAGAGGAGGAGCTAAGAAGCTAAGGAAGAGTGTTGTAAAAAATGATACCCCCATTTTACTGCTCATGGATGTGAGAGGTGTGTGCCTCCATTGCCTTTATTAAAGTTTTAATTTCTTTACTCTGTTTAAATTTGTAATAAACACTTTTTTATACATTAACTTTTTGTCAATTTGTTGTAATGAGGACCTATTAAAAATATTGTTTTATTTTTATTCATCCCAATCATTGGCTAAAAGTAAACTGATATCTAAATTTTTTTAAGCCTTACTTGAGCAGTTATATTCTGTAAAACTAAATTATTCCATCATTTACATCAAGAAAATTTAAGAGAATGAAAAATTCCCTTACAGATATAATTTGAACAATGCATATGAAGTACATCTCAAATAGATTTTTAACACAAGTTAAAAGCACAAAATATTTCATAAGTAATATACTTAAATTTGACCCACTTGCAACAATTCCAAATCACTTTGGTGCTCCTTCCCAGGAGTTAATTCCGTCAGCATTTCCCCAAATACTCTCATATTTCCTCGCACAATTTCAAGTTCTTTCTTCAATTTTTCCATTTGCTGGGGATGAATAGCCACTTCTGTCCCAGTTTCCTAATCAAGATCAGTGTCATTAATAAAAGATCATTCTGAAGTCAAAATGTATGATAATCACATATTATTTGAATTTCAAAGTCATATTTTCCTCCCCAGCAGATCACTTAAAAACAACAATTTGTTTATGAAACAAACATTTTCTAAAAGATAGATTAAATGCATAAACCTCATACCAAGATTGTCTTGAAAATACATTCTAAGTTTAGGATGAGACTTTAGATGTTATTTTAGGCAATAAAATTGTTTAAAAACAACCTAAGTTGCCACTGGCTTTAAAAATTGCAATAAAAACAAATCTTTTATATATGAAATTTCCTGCAAAAACTAGTTTGTTCTGGCCATCATAAAACTATCTTCTATTTCTTTCACATTAATGCTCATCTTAAAATTATCAAAGAAATTGCTCTCTTGGAACGGTTGGCAGCAAAATAAAATCATTGAGTTACTTTTCCCCCCATTGAAATACACTTTTATTATTATTTAATTCTTGAATTCTCGAGATATACGCTTAGTGCAAAAAATAGGCGATTGTCTCAAATTAGACAAATTGCATCATTGTAGCAAATTAAATCAACACCAAAAACAAATTATTGTGTATGCCCATTGGGGTAGACTAGAATGCCAATTTTTGTTCCAATTCCTGAATTTCTTTTTACTTCCTTGTACAAAGTGCAGGAGGTATTGTAATTGCGAAAAATGTTTCACTCAACTTTCAGCCTAATTTTACATTTTAATTACAAATTAATCAGTTTGGACAGGTTTTTTCACAATGTCCGTATGTATGTAAATTTGCATGTGCATATGGACCACTGAAATATCAATTTTGAACATTCCCGAGTTTGTTCTGACGAGTTTTGTCATGCCGTCTGTATGTGTGCGCTGTACGTATCTTGTATGACTCAAAAACAGTTTGTCGTAGAAGGTTGAAATTTCATATGTAGGACCAGTACAGTGTCTAGTTTTGCACCTCTCTTTTTGGTTGCAATTGGATATTCCAAAAGAGGTGTTTTATGTGATTTTGTGTCAATTGCATGCAAATTTAGTTGTTTTCAATACCAAAATATTTATCCAAGAGCATTACTCTAACCAACTCCATAGTTAAGTATATATGCCCATTTTGCGACAGCTTGCGAATATTTCCTCAAGTATGGCGATATCTCACTAAACTCAGTGTCAAAATAGTGAAGCCAAATCCGGTGTCGGTTTGGCGATTAATGCGATATCTAGCGGCTTTCCCGTAGAACTCCCATGTTAAAACATTTGCAAGATGATCTTGTAAAATTATCTTTCCTCCATTGGTTTTCAACAAACTAGTGGTTTTTAAAATGCTCTTCACGCGTCACCCTAAGGCATGCTTCCATTTTTGTTCTTCTTCTTCTTTTGCATATTCTGTTTAGTTACTGTTGTGTTTTAATTTCAGATTTCTCAGGCCAATAAAAATAATAAATTCCATTAATTCTGAAAATACCATTATCTATATTTACTATACTATATAGGTGTAATGAAATAAAAGTGAACTAGAAATTAATTTAAAAAATAAAGAAACTAAGAAATATATAACTTTTAACGTGCTTGTATGATACTCGCAACCATTTTTTTAGTTCCTTAAAAGGTGTATTATATTTAGTGTAGTACATGGAAGTCATGTGGTGGATACATCAGCTCGTTGATATACATAGTTATCTAAAAACATTCAATTACGTGATTGATACCCCCCGCTCCCTTTTAGAGGGAATGACACCAAAATTAAATCAGCATATATTCAGGTGCACCTGTACACCATTTTTTGTTGGAATTCTTCAATTACTGCTTGAGATACAGCAGTCAAGCTTAACCAGAAGAAACATTCGAATGTTCCACCTCACTTAGAGCAAATGACATCAAAATTAAATCGGCAACGCTTCCCATCAGGATGCCTGTGGTTACTACATTTTGTTTAATTCCGTGCATTATGTCTTCACTTACAGCACCCAAAAAAATGAAATAAATGTTTGGTTGCTGAACCCACCTTCTTCGTGCCAAAATTTGAAAACCAATTTTCACCCCATCACAGTTGAGAAAATTCTGCAGCAGTGTTCATTTATTTATGTATGTTTTTTTTTTAATAATTCAGATACAGTCATTGACTCAATACTTAGAATTAAAGTATAAAGAAGAGCTAATGATCTATAAAACTGCACTAATACTTCCATAGTATGGATTTTGTTTCATTAAAAAAAATAATAAGTTTACATGTCATAAAAAGGAGGGGACAATTTTAACTTCTTACTTGTTGCAATATTTGTTCATTAAAACTTGGCTGGACAGGTGGTTGGTATGGGACAGTCTGAAAAATAATGTGACTATAATGTTAAAAAGAAGACACAATATATAATTATAAAAAATATATAAGTTATTTTTCAAAATTTACTAAAAATATTCTTTTAGCTATCTTCTACTTGAACATGCTGGTCTCATACAAGAATTCATGAGAATAGGTTTTATCATTACTATATATTAAAATGCAAGTTTTCTGTATGTTTGTGCTTCAAGATGCATTTTTCACTGGCCAAATGCCAAGATCCACTAATTCTTGAAGCCACGGCGGTAGAGAAGTACTTCTCTTCTTCAATATTTGAGAAATTTTGTTTAGAGACATTTTCATCATTCAAAAGTGTTACGTTAATAATAAATTAATCTCAAGACAAAATATAGAGGTGCCACTCTTCAACAATCACAAGACTAAAATTTTTGATGAACTTGAGTTTTCCAGTCTAGCATCAATATTATCATTGATAAATTTTCACTATTGATATCATCAAATAGAGTTTGTATGTATATTATGTACATAGGTATATAGTATATATATATATACATACACACACACAAATTCATGCTATAACCATAATTATACATGAAAAATCTATAATTTACTGCATAAATGTTTTTGAAAAAAGCTTTTTTCATAATTGTTTTATCTACTAAAAAAAAAGAATTAAATGCTTGCTACTTTAAACTGTAATAGTTGCCCCTGCCCAAGAAAAGGGTAACAACCAATAATTTGTTAATAATCAAACTCAAGTTCACAAGAAAGAAAAAAAAAAAAAAAGAAAAAAAGAAAATTATTAACTAAAATTTAAATAACCTGTTCTAAACTAGCTTATGTTAAAATAACTTCCAAATTTCACAATAACTGAAATATTTGCATGATGCAAGAGGATTGAAATCTGCGATTTTCGGTGAAGCACATGTTCAATGTTGGAATGTTTCCAAAAAAATAGGTTTATAGCTATAAAAAATAGAAATAGCAAAACTTCAATAAAAATACTTGAAACAATATTAATAAAATTGTGTATCATTTATCAATATCTGAAGAATTTTTTTTTTTCTTTTTCTGAATGTAATTTCAACATATTGCTAAAAGACGGAAATCCCAGGAAGAGTGGCAGCCTTGAAAATATTTTTTTTAATAAATTTCAGATTTTAAATGTTAATACAAGCAAGATAAAATAGTTAGTGTTTTTTTTTTTTACACAAAATGAAAAGCAAAATATACATGCAATAAAATATTTCAAGGAAACAAAATAGGTAACAACATTTACTCTTTTAGGAGTGTGAATTGGAGCCATAGCTTCTAATTCAGATGTAGGAAATTCAATGCCTTTTTGTTTCAGATCTGTATAGATTTGGATAACACCTTGCATTTCAGGTTGAGAACGAAAAGCTTCAGCCCAGTTCTAAAAGAACATTGTCAAACATGAATAATTAGCATGTAAATTCACTCAACTTTTAAAATAATAAAACCATAAATGATATAGGTATATATTAACCCCTTCCCTCTCACTCCCATGATAATGACGGGCCAAGGTTTTGACCTTCTATTTCTTGCTCGCGTGAAAATGATCGGCTGGAGTGTTTAAAATTTCAAAAAAATAAAATGAAAAGGGAATATATATATTGTTCATACACATATTTTTATATAATTTTCAGGGATAAAAAAAATAAGCATTTTTATGACCGTTTTCTTGAAAATTACCCGATTGTTAACGGGTTAAGCATCTATAATCAGGGGTAGAAGTGAAAATTTGGAAGAAAAAAAAGGAAAAAAGGAATCTTGATATGAAAAAAAGGAATTGCTACATGAAAAAAAGGAATAGTTCTGATGCTTTTAAGGCATATGCATAACGGCATAATTTAAAAGCAAAATTAAAAGAAAAACCCTTTCAAAGTTGATATTTTGAAAATTGAAGAGGAATTGATTATTCAAAAAAAGTATAGGAAAACAAAATTGCATCTTACTTAAAAAAAAATACTTAAATCCTTCCAAAACATTTGAAGGGAGAAAACCATTAGTTAATATCCTCAAATTTTAGTTAAGCACAAAGGAATGATCAGACTGACAAAGCTTTCAACCTTTTAATTTTTTCAACCACTATTTTGACATTTTTTGCTTCATAGATTAGCTGTTGAAAACTTAATAAAAATATTTTTGTCCCAGGTACCTATGTTTTCTATGCCTGAAATTTTACTACTATCATTGCAGAAATTTAAGTGCTTTCAATGAAATTTCAAGGTATTTGTTTGAAGAGCAATACATATACACTTATTTGTTATGCATTCAGTTTAGCTAGTACTGCTGATAAACTGGTGAACACTTTTAACAAGGGCTGAAATACAAATTTTCAAGTGGAGGGGAGAGCCCCTCCAAGCTTTATGCATAGCTTTACATATTTTCAGAAGGGAGACATAATGGCAAAAGAACTTGATTTTTTTCAGGCCTTTTGTGTATTCCTTGATTGTAAAAGTTTTTACATCCTAGTCATGAATAAGTTCTACTTCTACTAGAAAGGTATACAGTGGGAAAAACAGAATTTTCTCCTTGTGGGAGGGAGTTATAACAGTTTTTACATACATATATGTTACCATACTAGGATTGGCAATATGGCTTGAACTAAAGAGTATATAATAAAGTTCGTTTAAGCCGAAATTTTTCTCTTCCATGGATTGGAGCCCCCAACCTGTCTCTATCTGTTGGGGATCTGAAAAATTTGGGATCTAATCCTGCCATCGCCTCCCCCTGAATTTTAAGTCCTTCTTTAAGCACAAATGAAAAATTCAGGATATTGTAATTAAGATTTAAAAATTTTAATTTATATACATATATATATACAGTCAGACCTTGATATAAGGCCACCATTCGGGACTTCATGAAAATGAACTTATAACAGATTCATACATATTTGATATTCAATGAGCCGGGACTTTAGAAAAGTGGCCTTATATGCAGGGGGGTGACCTTATATCGAGGTCTAACTGTATATATATACATACATATGAAATGTAGTAGGTAGTCAGTTTGCATGCAGATAATGCTCCTAATCAAGTAGCAGGCCAAAAAGCAAGAAAACGAAACAAAACAAAAAGGAAAAAAATCATATGTTAAGTAAAATTATAATCTTTTATTTTTGTTTTAGATTTAAACTTTTTTGCAAGTATTTTATCAAGCACGTTCTTTATTTCTTTTACTATTGATGTTTCAATCATCGTAGAATTAATTTTCATATCATTCTTATCTTTACAATTCAGTGATTTTTAATCGCTGGTTACTATCTGTTAAACAAGTTTAGAAAGGTATTTTTGTAAATTTTCAATTTTTCAGATTAATTTCTTTAACTTATACTAATTTTTACTTCTGCTTTGTTTCTTTTCGTTTTTTACCTTCCCTTTTCTTATTTTCTTTTGCTTTTCAAGAGCTCACCCTTCCCCCAGTTTTCCCCTCAGCTTCTTTTGCAACTACATATGAAGAATGCTTAGGTTCAAGAAAAAATACCTGAACTTTTTAAGGGTAAAAAAAGGGGGGAAGGCTTGTCACTTTTATTACTTTTAATGAACAGTGAATCCTAAAAACTCTTATCTTTTATAATAGCGGGTGCTAAATTCAAATATCTTTTCCCAGTAATTTTGAAAAAAAAAAAAAAAAGATTTTTGCTCTTTAAAATTGATAAGTGTTTTGAAATCAATAAAGATTGCAGTTGCTGCTTACCATAGAAAAGAATTTAATGGGATGTACTTAGCAAATGTCCTAATCTATACAATGAGAACTGATTTTAAGATTTAACATTCTTATTAATCAAGATGTGTTCTAGATGAATCCTTTTGCTTGACATGAACTTAAAATAATTATTTTTAGCTTAAATGACTCTTTCATGCATTGCGATGAATATGCTTTAAATAAAAATGATCATTGTTATGATGAAACAGCAACTTGTGCATAGTCACCAATTCTGATTTTTCAAATGGAATTTCAAAAATGTTATCAGTTTTATTCCTCATTTATTTATATAAATTTTTATTTACTATTTCAAATTTTTTGAACGATTGGAGGTATGTATAAATTACAAAAATTTAAATAATTGACACAAATAAAAATAAACCTGAATTCAGCATTTTTCATCTTTCTGACACAGGGTGCGTAGCAAATTCTTTCAATGAAAAATAAGCACTTTTAAGCACTTTTTAAGCACTCGAAAAAAAATTTTTAAGCACTCAAAAAAAATCAGTTTTGCTATGCAGATTACATCCCCCCCCCCCTTAAATTGCTAAAACTTCTTAATAAAAATAAAATATAAAATTCATATAACATAACAGCAAAAAAAAAAAAAAGAAAATAAAGATGTAATTACATCCCCCCCCCCCCCCCCCCCGTGATTTCCTTCAATTTTCTTTCTGTGAAAATACCGAATAAGTGCCCCCCCCCCCAAAAAAAATTTGGATTCTCATTGCACTGACCAAGAGAAGCTCATGCCTTCCCAATATCAGTTACCCAAACCAAATGCCAAAGGATTCCAAGTTTCCTGGGAATTGCAAACTAAACAAAGCTCTCCCCGCTATATTTTTGAAAAAAATTCCACATCATCAATTTGGGGGGGGGGGGTAGAGAGAGGGTCATGAACTCCCTTCTTGTTGTGCCACAGCAATATCATGCACGGTACCAAGCCCAAAATTCGACTCACTGGAGAGCGGTGTTAGGCCGAATTTTGGAACAGGACCAAAAATAGCGGATTCTCGGAAGCATTAACGCTAACACGTGTCTTTTTACGCAAAATTGCAATGTCATCTTAACTCATAGACAAAAAAAGGGACCTTTTTTTGTTGTTTAATCGGAGAAATAACGCTTTCAATCAATGGGAAATCGGTATTCGAGCTGACCACGCGCAATGAAAGGAAATTCCGCAAAACGAAACTCAGACGCTTGCCGGTTTGGATATTGAAAACGATAATTTTCCCAGATATTTGGGGGAACTTTGAATATCCCCTGATAAATTCCAGAACATAAAACTTCCCTGATAAGTCCCATTTTTCAAAAAGCGGCTCCCTATGCAAAAAATTAGCATATCATGGTTCTAAAGATACAAATGAAAAATAAACCTTTTATGGCAAGTTCAGATATGTTTTTTAATGCAATTAACAATTGATTCAATAATAATTTGACGAAGAATCAAAACCAAAATCCAATATTTAAAAGCCAAAAATCAAATAATTAATTCTTGGCCCAATGTCAGAGTCCCGAATTTTTCACAATATCGATTACATGGACAGTATAAGGAATAACAAATTAAATAGGGTAAGGTTATAAAAAATAAATAGGAAAAAATTATTTATTATTTTAATTTAAAATAAAAGCTAAGAAAAATCTTAATCGCGAAAACCAAGGCTTTACGAAAATTCTCTGTCGGGAAAAAAAAACGAGACCTTTTCGCACCACAGTATTAAAAAAAAGAAGAAGAAGAAAACCTCATATTTTCGACATTAACAAGCTGATTATATCCTTAAAGAAATCTTTGGATATTAAATCTATGTTTTGTTCAAAAGAAATCAGTTCTGTTCAGAGCCAAGGGAAACGATGCTGGCGTCGTTTCCCTACTCGCTCATCTAAAAAAAGCTGAAAGAAAAATGAACATGCAAAAATATTTTTGCGTATCAATTTTTTATAGATTTAACTTGATTTTTTTTTTTTTTTTTGCGATAAAAAACCAAGTTACCAGTAGTTTAAAAAAAAAAAAATTTATTGCGTCCCCACCTGCGATTTTTGCGCATTCGACGCGCTATAGCACGTCCGCGGCATCGCCGAGGCTACTTTCCTTATACTTTTCTGCATCGGACACCCTTGCACCTTTTAGCCGAAGCCTCAGGTAGAGAGCCGATGGCCGTCGGTCGACTACGGTGGCCCCAGTTGCGCCGAGGTAGTTCTTCTGGACCGATATGCCTACATCAACCCCGCCAGCCCAGCTTCCCTACCTCTTAATGTGTGGACCTGGCCCTCCTTGATATACTTTCCTTGTACTATTCGGGAAATTCGGTACTTTTCTTCACTTATACCGTTTTAACGCCTCCTCCGATAATTTCGCGAAAATTCAGGGGGGGGGGGGGGCGCTTATTCGGTATTTTACGGCAAAGCGACCCTTCTGCAACTCAAGCATGTTTCCTCCCTTCCTCCATCGTTTAGAGAAAGGTCGGGAAAACCAGAATGGTAAGCGGAAGCCGCCCTTTTTTGCTTCTCGCGGAATTCATGGCGACATTCGGCGGTCGAACGAAAAAATATCTTTCTGCATAAGAGGAAGTAAGCACTTCTTACAAACATGGATGAAAAATAAGCACTTTTAAAAGCTTTTAAAAACAAAAGAAAAAACAAGCACTATTAAGCACTTTTAAAAACCGCTACGCACCCTGTGACAATTGAGAGCTCACATGCCAAACAAGCAAAGAATGTCGTTTACAAAATTTCAAATCAAGATTTTACTGAAAATAAAAGCGAATTTTTTTTATTTGCCCTTTAATAATTCTTAATAGACATCAATTGTGAAAAAATTTCAATTCTAACAGCTGAAGCAAAAAGATCGCATTTTTTTAAAAATGAAGGTAACAAAATATAGGGGAAAATAAAATAATTTCTACAAATAGAATAAGATTAGAATGGAATTAATAGGGGAGATAAATACCAATAAAACCGGCGTTATCGTAGGAAATTTGAAGCATATAAAAAACAATGAAAATAAAATTGCCAATTTTCAAAATTTTGAAAGTACCGAATTTTCAGTGTTAAGCTCCAAAAAATACAGAAATTCCAGTGCATAACCGGAACACTATCACCCCTGAATTGAGAATGGGGCATTCTCAATGTATATATTGCACCCAAACCAAGTCTATATATTGCATGTTCAATGTAAGCACTGCATCCAAACCTGCTTAAAGCCATGCTACTTAACAGCTGTGCTTAGCTGGGAGTATTCCCAATGTTGTCAGACACATTAGCTGTGGTCTTTTAGCTGTCCATACTTTTCAAAGTGATCCAAATTAATGCATTAATATTTGAAAAATCTTTATACCCCTAAGAGTACCTGTTTAAAACAAATGACAAAATAAAGAATTAAGAGTTTATTTAGTGAAAATTTAATAAAAAATTGGAATAGCAAAAATACATTAATAAATAAAAAGTAAACAAAATTAGTTTATTAATTATTTTTTTAAATAAAAAATAAAATAAGCTACTCTAAGGTAGAACATGTTAAAATAACTTCTAAACATTTAAAAAATTAAAATATTTAGGAGATGCAAAAGGATTGAAATCTCAAACACAGGAAGTAATTTTCGGCGAAATGACAGCCGCTCATCCAAAAACGTTTATGATTGGTTATCCAGTTGACCTTGAAGAAAAGAATCATACGATGCGAGTTGAAATTGCCGAGAAAACAACATTCAGGACAATTAAAAAAGCGCGATCAGGAGAAAACAAAAAAAAAAAAAAAGGAATTCAAACGGCGAGAAAAAAAAAGGATTTAAAACGAGGAAAAAAAGGAAAAAAGGAGCATATGTCAAAAAAAGGAAAAAAAGGAGGTCTGCGACCCCTGTATAATATAGTATCTATATATACTATATTATAGTATAGTTACTATAATGTAGTATCCATAAGTTAAGTATAGATATTATAAAGTATCTATGGTATAGATAGTGCACACATACCAAGGCGGTAGCCAGAAAATTTTTTTCGGGGGGGGGGGGGGGATGGGGCATGTCTTTGAAACATGTATGTTGAGGAAAGTTTCAGGGAGGAATACATGCTACATGGTGAAAATTTTCTGGATTTGGGGGGGGGGGGGGGTGCGGGTCTGTGGGCCTCCTCTGGATATGACCTTGACACATACAGGGTGTCACGCCAGAAAAAATGTGGGTCCGTTTATGGAACCTTCACAAAATTCCAGTCAATTAAAATGGACCCATCACAAAAATCAAATGAATTAAAATGGACCTTTCACAAAAACCTGATTTATCAAATCGGACCTTTTTAAACATAATTTTTTAAACCAACATCAAAAGCACATCTGAAATAAAAATACTCCTTTTTAAATTTTCATTCCTGTTGAAAAATCAAATAATTTTCACAAAAGTATTTGATTTTGCAGAAAAATCCTTTTAAAATTCACAAAAAGAGGACCTCGTAAAACAATGTTGGATCGACCCCTGACATATATAAGGTAAAGTGCCCTAAAGCTGACACCATCAAATAAAAATACATTTAAAGTATATGTGTGTGTGAATAACTTTTACTCAACTTGACTGATACAGAAAACATCTCCACATAACCAAAAAAAAAAAGAAAGAAATTGCCTAGAGCAGTGCAGAAAGCATCTTTCTGAACAAGCAGAGGAGTAGAGGCAGTGAAAACTCAAGATAAGGTAAAATTGTGCTGTAGCATACTGGATATCCAGTCGGAACAATAACGTGGTAGCACAACATTAAATCCTTGTTTTACACCCACACCCCACTTTACAAACCTCTTTTTCTGTAAAATAATTGCAGATGGTATTTCAGATTATATGGTAGTTACGGGAGGGGGAATCTAAACCTAACAAGTAGGTATTACTAAAGTATTCAAGTTAACACTTTGAAATTATTTCAAACTATACCTGAATTAAACTCAGAACCTTTTCTTGGACAGCTGTAGGAGGATCATTCTTTGGGCCAATTAGTTTCACTAAATCTTGTACAAAATCCTTTTGGGTAACCAAAAGTTGAAATCGTTTCCCACAATTTTTAACACATGTTTCAAGAACCTATACAAAAAATTTCAACATTAAACAGTAGATTAAAAATTTATTGATATAAACATATTGACCAAGTTTTTCAAGTATAGAAATGCACAGTGCACAGAATATATGTATGTAAGAAATCATAAAAAAAATAACTAGACTGAAATACTTACTGTTAATGTATACATCACAACAGTATAATTCTTGCCTGCATTCTGTAACAATCTTTTACGTATCGCTCTCACTGCATCTTTAGGTCTAAAGAAATAGAAATATCTTTAGCTTCTTTACAGTTACTATTGAAGTACCCTACTGTCTTGTTAATATAAATAAGAAAACTCATTACTGAAACAAAAAAGTTAAGAGGTATATTTCAAGTCCTACAAGATGTACACTGAAAATTTCTTCGCTTATTCTATTATGAAAACACTAGTAAGCCCGGCAATCATACAAAATGACTGCTATTCTAGATATTATAAATATACAATTCTCGATAAGACATCGCCAAAGTTGAGGAAACTGCTAATTGTTATTTTTGGGTCAAGGTAAGCCTTAAGAAATCGAACTAAAAAGCTCATAACTGGCATTCTTATTGACTTAGAAACTTGGAACAAATATCATCTTGCGCAAAAAAAAATCAGCACTTTCGATCGATATATTACATCAATATGTGCAAGGGTTTTTCACCCCCATATTGGGGAATTTATGTCAAAAATTGCGTAAAATTGGAATAAAAAAAGAACTACTTGTAGGATTTTTTTTCTAACGGGTCTATAAACCTTCCTCTTGAACCACTCTGTCTATTGATGAAAACCGCATTAAAATCCGTTACGTAGTTTAAAAGATCTAAGCGTAGAAAAAATCATTGAAAAATTTTTAAAAAAACTAATTGAATCACAACTTTTATTTTTGCAGCGACGAGTTTCTCGAGACATATGCCGAATGTGGTCCCAATTGGTAAAACAACCTAGGATTCTATAGCGAACAGACAGATGGACAGATTAAGCCGTTTATATATTTATAAAGATGTTTAATTTCTGCATGGTATATTTCAAAAATAATTTTAAGCCAAAAATATTAATAATATCTAACAGCAATTCAATTAATCGTGAAAGATGGGTGTTATTAAAATGAAATAATCTTGTTAGAAATTTATCTTACAATTCAAATCAAATATATTTTAATTTCAGGCTCTTTTGTATTTATTACTGAATAACATCAAAACTTATCTTTCTTGTTTCAAGGCCTACAAAATGTTTGACAAATTCATTGTAATTCTATTTTCTACATAATATCAAACAAAAGTTTCCATTCCCTTACGTAACTTGATCATTAATGCCTGAGCTATACCTTGCCTTAATATTAATTCTAAATAAAATCCACGAAACACTTTAGTTTATTTTTTTTTATCGTTGATAATTAGGAAATTTTGCAAAATAACTAAATAAATAAACAAAATTCCAATCTGAAGAAAAAAAAAGATCTTCTCTATTGAAGCTATTTTTCAATTCATTACCGTCACATATTTCGTCATGCCTGAACAAGATGTCCTATAAAAAGGTCAAATTTTGTTTTTACTTGCATTTTTGCAGGCAGACAAATGCAATAGAATCTTCAACTAATAATCTAAAGTATTCTGGTTCAAGGAATAATCTGATGAGGATCATTTGTAATTTGTAGGGTGATTTCAGGTGTAAATATTGTAAAAAAATGCAATAATTTTAAGTCTTATGGAAATAACTTAGAAGACCCCATTATTGCAAGGGGTTTTATCCAGTTATCTCCTTCACAATAAATGAGCCTTGTACAATAATATAAGGTTTGTCCAAGTTTAAAGGTTTCCCTGAATATGAAAGTAAATTTTTAATTATCCTCTTTTTCTTTTTGTATTGAAAAAGACAAAACTCTGAGTGTCCCATTTTTTAAAGAATTATTCTTTGACAGTACACAATCAATCTTGCTCAGCATCTACCATGATATTTACATAAATATCAAAATGTTGGACAGTTATGATATATATCAAGATGATAGATCCTTATTTTGTCACCATATGCTATGTCTTCACTCCACAGATCAAAGTTTGAAATTTGTTTTTGTTGAACTTTCAACCAACAAAAAGTGAGCTTATGCCATGAGTATATACAGTACAAGAGTACATTTTACATTAATCAAAGTAAATTTGCTCATGATGATGAAAAAATATCCATTATGCAGTTAACTGCTACAAATTTCTAATTTTTATATAATGCTACAACCATTGAAATATAACAGTAAAATTGTTTATTGAGGCTAACTGGTGTCATGTTTAATATTTAGAAAGTTTATTTAGAGAAAAAATTTTTACACTATCAGGTGAGTGTGTTACTTTCTGATGAGTGAGTTAACTTAAGAGAGAGAATCCCTATGATTGTGGATTTTCTCATTCTTAGTCTCATCATTATCCTACTCCCATCACTATAACTCGAATTTCCTTAAGCACCCTACTACATAGTTTATTTTCTCTATTTCATTAACTTAGAAGTGAATCAAATGGGTTCTCTAAAATAAATACAAAATGGTTCAAATTTTAAATAATATAATTTAAAATAATGTCCTTTACAGTCTTGAGCAAAAAGAAGAGTTAGGGAAGGCATGATTCAGTTATTTAAATTCCTTAAAACAAGAAATGTTGATGGAATGTAGTTATGTGCTGAAGGTAGAACCAGAGGTCATTGTTTTAAGCTTTTCAAATCTCAGGCTAATCCTGAAATTAGGAAAAATTACTACTTCAATAGGGTTGTAAGCATTTGGAATAGTTTACTGGAAGTGACTTTACTTGCAGCAGGTAATGGTGTAGATTGGGAATTTTTTTTGGTAGCCAATGGCTACTGACCCAAAAAACTTTGGTAGCCACTTCAAATTTTTGGTAGCCACAACATTAATTTACTGGTTTAATGTGGTTTTTTGGATTTTATCTAACATAACGGAAAATGCAAAGAAAAGCAATTTTAGTTTTCTAATCACATACATTAATATAAGTAAAATTAACTTGGTTCATTTAATTTTAATGTTTTATCACAATTTGAAATTTAGTATCTTTATTTTTCAATTTTCTTAAAAATCACTATTGAAAAATATGTATAACCAAGGAATTTTTTTATCATGTTTTGCTAATAATGAATAAATAGTATTTTAAGACATTAATCATATCAGCAAAAGTTTTCAAGTACTTATGAGAAAAAAGAATTATCTTAAATATAAAATTTCAATTGCAGAATACTCTCATTCTCAGGGAATATTTCCTAATCACATCAAGTGCATTTTTGATCAGGATTTTTCTTTAGTTGGCTAAACTAAAACTAAAATATTAGGTAGCCACAAGAGCAGGGTAAGAAGTTTTAAGAGGAATTTTGATGTTCATTGGGGATTGGTAAATTGACAGGGAGCAGCCTAGCTGGGCCCAGAGCCTGTTGCTGGTTGTCTATTTTGTATTTGTATTTAAATTTAGTGGTTGGATAGATAATGGAACACTGGCATAGATAAGGGGGTAGTTTTGGGGATACCCCCCCCCCCTCAAATGGTGAAGATTGTCTGGAATTTAACCAATTTTTCTTGTAAAACCCTGAAATTAGCTCACTTCTCCTGAAATATGGGTCTAGCTACACTACTGTAATGGGATGTATATCAGCTCAAAAATATTATGTTATGCATAAAAATTTTTATCATGATCAGGTGATATAAATATAGCTACCAATTCTAATATTACTCCTACAAAAATGTCCTTATAGAATAAAAGCTGTGGTCACCATAAAAAACATAAAAAACTTTAATTGAACAAATTTAACTTCTATAACTAAAAATAATTGAAAAGGAAGAACGTACCCTTCATCAGTTTCATTGATGACATCACATATTTCCATATTTAATGCCCAGTTTTCAGAAGCTAATGACCCATCAGTTGCTTGCTCTAGAATGTAAAACAGTGAAATTTTATTAATGAGATCACTTACAAATGAAACAATTTTTGTACAACAGATTTTGTAACCATCTTATAATACATTACACAAATCCTAGAATTATTTCAATCCCAGAGGTTTACATCAACATACTTACTGTGCATATAAAAACACAAAAATATTTTAATAATTTCATATGTTCTCCCTTGATTTTAGACTAAGAAAGATCAAAGACAAATATACTTTATTTTTTACAAAGATTGAAAAATCAGGCAACTCATTGAAAATCCTAGTAAGGAAATAACTACTGCCCCTTCCAATAACTAATGACAAATGAAAAAGGATTTCTAAAGGGAGTCAGTGAGCTATCTAAGTTCAAGTGGGTCCAAGTTACCCACACTTTTCGAGCTGCGAAACAATAAATCCATTTTTATAACGGTTATTTTCTGAGTTTACTTTCTGATGACGCACAATATTTAACTGTGGATGGAAATGCTATTGGTACTTTTCCATTGTGAGGGGGCTGGCATAGTAATTTTTTTTTTCGCCAAATCAAACTACTATACCATTTTGGGTTGCCGTTGGCGATGTTTAAATATTTCCCCGAAAACAAACTCCACACAAAAAACAAATTGATTAGGCCGAAAAGAATTAATTATCACTAGCCCCCCCTAAAACAGAAAAGTCCATGCAATTTATTGCATGCCATCTGCATACAATATGGATGGTATTATGTATTGCACATGCCAGTAAAGGTTGCCAATACATATTTTTCAGTTTTGAATTAAAACTTTAAAAAAATGTTTAATGCAATCAACTTTGGAATTTGTACTTATCACTGAATGCATCTTTCACTTATAAAACAATAAAACAAAAAAAAATAATTAGCCTGTACCTGCAACAAAAAACACACAATGACAATAGTTCATTCAATAAAGTGCAATTTAAAATGTAAAGCGACAATGGTATCATAAAAATTGCTAACTGGCAATGAATACAGTAAGCTAGTTTTCTAGACCTAGGTAAAATTTAAAAATCTATCTAATTATAAATCAGGTTAATTTGAATTTTTATTAAATGACTGAATTTTTGATAGAACGAAATGAGAGGAGAAAAAATATAAAGATCACTTACCTATCCTTTGGCCAACAACAGTATGAAAGGGGTTACCACCAACACCTAGCTGAGAAAGTAATCCAGCCATGACTTAAATTTTGCGAGTTACCAGGACAAATAATAATCGTTGAATAAATTGCCAACAAAACGTTTTTCGCAGTATCAAACAAAAATTTAAATCAACATAGAATAAATTTACCAAGTCCAAGATTCACCTAGCATAAACATAAACACAGATTTGCATTTCACCCCTTGACTCATGCAGAATTGCAGCACCCAACACCCATTCGACTGAATTTAAAGACCAGACAAAAATGAAATATTGACATTTGACGTTTCGCTTTACTTTAAGGAACTTCTTCAGGTGGCGCAAAGACCACTATTATACGAAGTTGTAGTGTTTTCAGTTTGCACGCAGTGCACGAAGGAGCTGTACAACTCAATTTACTCTTTCTAAGCCGATAAAAAAAAAAAAAAAAAAAAAACAATCAAAGGATGTTTATATACTCAAAGTCAAGGTTTTTTAAATTAGAAGCTGCTTAAATTTCTCAGTTTTGCGTGTTTCTTGTATTCTTTCACAGAGCTTTGCATGAATGAATTTCTAAGATGATTTCAAATGAAATTTTTTGAGTCGAAATACTTTAACGATGAAATTTTCATTTAATTAAAGTAGTGTTTATCCTTGCTTTTAATTGTATGTCACCCATGCTAGGGCATGTGCAGAAGAATAAAAAGCAAAATTTCGCGGTAAATGAAGTTTTTAGTCAAAGTACTTAATGTGAGTATTTTTCTCATCGTTTTGTTCCCTAATTTTAATCATCTCAATAACTTTTTTTAGCATTATTCTACTAATATAAATATTTTTGACAGTTGCTCAGGCTCCGAAATTTTTTAAATAGTTACCATTAAATATTTCTTTTGTATTTTTCAAACTTTTATGAAGTCTTTTTTTTTTTATTCATGATAAGTTTTTATAATTTATTTTTCTTCCTTAAATTTTAAAACTTTAATACTAGAAACAAAATTTTCCAAATATAGACATTGAACTGTTTTAAAGCAAATATTTTATAATTAGATAATTTTATTTTTAGAACTTAGTAACTTTGGCCAAATGTTAAGTGGTTTTTTTTTTTTTTTTTTTATTTTCTTTTTTCCAACCCTTTTAAAGCTGAAAATGTACTTTGTTCCTATGTTCTAACTACATGACCTGTTTTAAAATGGTCAATTTCCAAGCTTTGGGATAATGAAATATTTGTTTGTAAATCTATTCAAAGTAATAAAACTTTTTTATGCTTAAAAATAAATTGCTTATTTACAAAGCAGGGCTTTTTAAAGGTATTATTGTAAAAAATTATTATATTTATGCATGGTTAACATAACATAATTTTTTTTAAATGTGTGACATTTCATTTTTTCTATAACCTTAATAGAGAAGTGATATTATACAATGTGGTTTTATTTTACTTAATGTTTATAATGTCTCATTTGTTGAATTCTTCCAAGGAATTGCATTATTAAATTTCAAAAGTTAGACCTTTAAATAAACATGAAAATTGTCAGGATTTGAGGAAGCATCTTTGCTTTATCCATTTAAGCAGCCACTTAATATTTTATTTTTAGTAAAAAAGATCCTCTAGAGATACTAACAGTATCCTTCTTAAATGCCTGCATTATGATTTTGAGATTTCTTTTTAATACAATTTTTCAAAATGAAAGGTTTCACAAAATCGAATAGTTTACATATGACTCTGACTGTAAGAAATTGGTATCTATTTTTAACAGACTTCACAAAGGAAGGAAGTTATACATTCGTATTGTATGTATGTCGTGTTTTTTTGTTTTTGTTTTTGTTTGTTTGTTTGTCCACTCAGAACTTCTCATCGGATCAACCGATTTTCATGATTTGTTTTTTAATCGTTCAGGGGTGGTTTCCCATGGGTCCCGTACCTTCGTTTGACCCTGTTCGATAATTATAAAAAAAATTATGGGCAGAAAGATAGTCATTTCTTTGTTTTCTTATCCATAACTTTTGACTAAATGAATCGATTTTGATGATTTTTTTTCTTTAATCGATAGAGGGTCGTCAACCTCAAATATCACCCATCAATTTGACTACATTTGTTTTTTAGAAAAAACGTTACGGATGAAAAATAATATATTTTTTGTTTTAATTGGAAAGGCTTTGCTTGATTGTTCTTTGTTGGGAAAACTATTAATAAATATAAAAGTCATTGTTAAAAAAGTGTTGCATTGTGCTATGTAATATTAAAAGCAATTACAGCAAGCATTTGACTGAAGGCATCTCTGAGGTAAAAATTGAATCCAATCAGTTTGTTTGCTAAAATAGACTTCAAAGCCGAATTTATCATTAGTTTTTAGTGCCATTCATTCAAAGAAGGTTTGCCCTTTGACATGGATTTTTTAAAAATAGAGTATTTATATAAAAAATGTATTTACACTGAGAAGAATAAAATAAAATAATTTTTATAAAAAAATAGAACAGACTTCAAATTATTAGTTGCGCTAAAATATGAAAAATAAATTAATTCTTAAAACATCATCGATGCGACTTTTAAACATAGTTTTAGAAGTCGGTGCAAAATTATGAGTCTAATTACCATTACACCATTTGCTACTTCATATTTTAACTGTTGCTAATTCTGCGAAAATATATAGGTATATTTGTAACTGATTCATGATTAGAAAAGTTTTTATCTATCCTAATTTTGCACCGACTTCTAAAACTATGTTTAAAAGTCCCATCGATGTTGTTTTAAGAATGAATTTATTTTTCATTTTTTAGCGCAACTAATAATTTGAAGTCGGTTCTATTTTTTTATAAAAATTATTTTATTAGAATTCAGTTGCACTATAGTCCTTAAAAGTTAGAATTATTGTTTTATATTTCAATTTACAGATTCCACCTCATTCATAAATTGAAATTGAAGTTACTATGGTTTCTTCACATAAAGAAGATGATGAATTGCCAGATAAAAATGTTGCTAGAGATTTTTATGCAAAATATGAACCTAAAGAAGTTCTTGGCAGGTAAGTTCTCTAAGAGTAATTTCTATGTAGGTATATGTAATGGTTTCCTCTAAAATCCTTAACTACTTTTCAGTTTTAACAGAATGAAAGACCTATTATGTAATGAAACTATATAAAGTAGTTGAACTCCTTATCTCCTTAACAGTAGAGGGCAACACTGGAAAATTTCTCTAGTGGCCAGTAGAGGTAGATTTTGTACTGGCCACTTTTTTTGAAGCAGTGGCCACTTTTCTCGATGAAAAATGCACAACAGTGTTTTAAACTTTTTGCATCGATAAGTAATGATATAAAATTAAATATCCCAATTAAATGCGCTAATATTTATAAAATTAAATACTTTTTTTAAGTTATTAAAATAAAATTTTAAAATTTCTTTAAAGATGAACTCACAAGAGTTCAATCTTACTTTGATTTTCAGGGAAAACATTTTTCCTTTTCTCCCAATTACTAAAAACCATTGTACATTCATTAACTTATGCAAAAATGAAAGATCATTGTACAAAATATTGCTTACCACACTGAAACAGTTGATAAAAACTTAGCACATTTTGTTTTTAATATTAAGGGATTTTTGTTAATACTTACAGCAAATGAAATTATATATTAATATATAACTTATGAGCGAAGATTAATTACAGAAAACTATGATTAACAATAAATATGGCTTATAGGTTTTGAAACTGGTTGCAAACTTTTTTTTTTGAAATACAGTACCGAACCCCAAATTCGGAAAATCCTAAAATTCGGCACTTTTTTTCCGATAATTTCCGATTTCAGAAAAATATTAATCTAAGAAGCTGTTAAATTAACAAATGCCAGTAAATTTTGATTCAAAACGAAGCAGCCATCCTTGTAGATGTATTTCTGATTTATATGAAAACTCAGGAAACCAAGATATAACCAGAAAACCCTATTATGTTCAAAAGTGAAAATCGGACTTTTGGGAGTAGTTAAGTATATTTTTTCAGATGTAGTAAGTATCATTTGTAAGTAAATTAAGTATCATTTGTACAAATTGCAAAGCTACTGGGCGCCATTTATGACCACAGAGAAATAAATAGAGCAAATTCCTTTATCTTTCTTTCTCTTTTTTTAAAAGGGAATAAAACTTGCAAAACGAACTTTTAAGAACTTAAGGGAAAAAAAATAATTTTTTATAGGGAAAAAAGATGTTTAACTGAGCTCAAAAAATCAATTTTCCATCTTTCAACATAGTAGGGTTTTTATTATTTTATCTTGGTTTCCAGTTCATGTAAATCGGAAACATATCTACAATATTACTTCTATTTGAATCAAAATTTACTTGTATTTATTAATTTAACAGCTTCATAGATTAAATATTTTTCTAAATTGGCCAAGGAAAAAAATTCGGAAATTTTCGGGAAAAGTGCCGAATTTTACGATTTTCCGAATTTTGGGATTCTGAATTTGGGGTTCGGTACTGTAGTAACGTTGAGAGTATATTTTTACTCCATAGTTGAGGATTTAACATGCCTAAATTTGTCATCGGCAGATTGTGGCCCAAAAATATATTAGTTTTACGTTTGCAAAAATGACTTCTCTGCAAAACCAGTTTGGGACAAAATCAACGCGGATTTCAGGTTGGCGGATTTGTGGCGCTCGACTGTATTACCTTCTGGAAAAAAAGGTATCTTATTTATTTTCCAGTTAAGAAAACAGTGCAATTTGAAGTAAAAATGCGCATATCAGCTGTGATATTTACGCAAATCCGCCATTTTTGGTCCCTTAAGTTCGCCATTTTGGGCGTACCAAAATTCTGCAAATTTCGAAATCCGGTCTAGCGCCGGTTGGGGAATTTGGGGTTCGGTACAGGAAAAAAGATGGGAAAGGGAAAGCATGTGTTTTTGAACTTAGCAGTGTATTTCTTGGAAATTTTTAAGGGGAGAAAAAAGTGGCGACGAGAGTGGCGATTGTTAGGTAATATTTTAGTCGCCACTTCTTTTCATCTAGTCGCCCTGTGGCGAGTGGCGACCGCTAATTTTGCCCTCTACTTAACAGTATTTTGGTGGTTTTGTTTTAAACTTTTCTGTTAGTATTGTCCCTCTAACTCTTAACACTCATGAAGAATATTTAATTACTTGCATTGTAAAGTTAAATTTGTCCCCCGATGGTCGTGCTATGCAAATGGATTTCGAGTGAAATTATATTTTTTAAATCCTTCTGGACCGTGTATATATATAATTTTAATTTAATGCAAATATATTTTTCTAGTTTTAATTTGCTTATAAGTGTTTTTAATGAAAGATGAATGCAAATTCACGATATGCTAAACGCATGTGAAAATTGTCTGAATGTCTGATCGTATTTAAGACATGGACTGACTGGCCTGGCATCCATCAGATCCCATCCATTCCCTTGCCTGGTTTTTCATCTTTGCCTGCATTGCACTGCGTGTGAGGCCTGCTTTCCGAAATTATTTCAGCCTGAGTCAGTGCACTCGAAGATCTTCAAATATTAGTTGAAAGTTCTCAACCTACTTCTGTGCTTCATCCTCGGGGATAACTTCAGGATAAAGTTTTTTAAAGTCCAGTGTAAATGAATTTAAAGATTGCTAGCCAGCAATTCGCAGATGAGTCTTTTGATGGACATAAGTAACTGTTTTTCCTTTTTCTATATCACACTGGATTGCCCTTGTTGGTATTTAGGAATTTATCGTAATTAACTTATTTTTATTTTAAGAATGTTGAATAAATTGTAATTTGTTTTTCATGTTGAACTTTGTCAGGTTCATTCATACTCTCAACCACAATCAAAGCCGTATCAGCCCCCCTCCCCCTGAAATTTTTTTGCGATGTAGCTTATATCTCCCTAAAACTTTCCTCTGTATAAGTGCTTGAAAGTCAGTCCCCGAAAAAAATTTCTGGCTACGGCCTTGTTCCCTGCATCCCAGAGACGCATGTATGCAAATTTTTAACATTTGTGCTTCAAACGTACAATTATTTTAGTTATTTTTTTACCAAAATAGAAACTTTTTACTACTTTGAAATAGGTAATAGGCAGAGATCGCGTTAAACGCCTCTACAAGCGTATTTCACCCATTAAAAATCGGTAATACGCATTGAAATTTAAAAAATGCTTATTTTCACTCGACATTTTTAAACAACTTTTAGCTTGTTAAGAATAGCAAGAAAATTACAATATTCTTCCATTAAGTTAATTTTATTTTTCATTTTTCGTACAGCTCAAAACTTGCGGTCACCAGTTGCCAAATGCGACCAATTTCTTACCGGAAATTGCTTACCGTGTTTGAAATTTCAATCCTTTTCCATCCTGGAATTATTTCAATTATCTTGAAAGTTGTAAGATATTTTTGCATGCACAACCCTAAATCTGCTTATTTGTCGTTTCATTTTAACAATTAAAAAAGAAAGTATAAAGAAAAAAAACAGCCAAAATCGGGCCACGTGCTTCACTGAAAATTGGATTCTACGTTAGAGAATTTAATCCATTTGCACCGGGCACAAATTTCAATTATTTTCTAAATTAGAAGATATTTTTTACACATGCTACTCTAAATCTGCTTATTTTGCATTTTATTTTAATAGTTTCTGGCTTTTTTTTTTAACTGTGCCGATATCGAACACGTGTTTGTCAAAAATTGCGTTTATCACTATCATTAAATCACTATTATTGTTTCATTTAGTTATTTACTTCAAATTTGATTTTAATATTGACAGCTATTTACTTTTTAACTAAATTTTGGATAAATGGGAAATTTTTAGAAAATTGTCAATTTAGCTGTACGTACGCTACGCTCTACGTCAAGGTCGCAGCAGAAGTGGTTTTCACTCTAAACTCAGATAACTGTAAATTTTTTTTTTTAATTTACACTCCTCCAGAAAATAAAATACTCCTCCAAAAACCTCCAAGGAGTATTTTCTACTCTTTGACAAAAATTCATAGCGCGACCTCTGGTAATAGGTATTAACGATATTTTCAAAAATAAATTCACATCATCTCTGCAACCTTTGATTCATAGCAGGCTTGGAGTAATCGCAATTACGTAATCGTAATCGGCTGTAATCGATTACATTTTGAAAAAATCGTAATCGTAATCTGACGATGGCATATTCTCATAATCATAATCAAAATTGTGTAATCCCGTAATCCTTTTTCTCCTGTAATTTTAATCGTAATCTTAAGGAAAAAATCCGTAATCTGCTGGTCCTGCAATCGTGTAATCTTGACCTGCTGAAAGCTGAAATTTTTAGCTCTACCATTGGATAGAAGAGATAAGATTACAAGAAAAAGGATTCAATCTGTGTACTGAAGTCCTATCCTAAGCGGTCTGTAACCTACGGCGATCATAATATAAAAGGTTCTGTGTGGCGGTCGCAGAGCCTTGATGGCAGGACGATATAATAGTCTGCTAGAGACGCTTGTTGTCCTACTTGTTGCGGTCTCTCAGAATTCTTAATTGCGGCTCCACTCTCCACGGGGAATGGCTGGAGAGCCCGAGAAGAAAGAGAGTATGGTCTGGATAGTCACTCGCATCGCCTTGGGGCTCTCAGGGGGGGGGGGGGTCTCCAGTGTCCTCGTGTCGTCCAGTTTCGGTAAAAGAGCGGTAATCTGTCTGCAAGTCAAAGATTTCGGGGTAGATAAGAAAGGGGAAGGTGTCTAAGAAGGACCAAATGCATCGGTCATTTTGCTTCCTTAATTACCCCTTCAAAACATATTCAAACGGTTGGGCAATAGGCGAGAGTCTGGACGGGATCGCCGCGAGTAAAAGAGAGTTCCCCCTTTCTTCTCTCCGCGGGGTCCCGTTCAATAATCGAAGCAGGCTGCTCCCTGAAAATCTAGTGGAAAGAGTACTATCACCTACACACATAAAAAAGAAACACGAAATGCCTTTTGCGTTTTCGCTTTTCTTTAACGGCAGAAGTGAAGAATTTTTCTAAAGAATAGCACATTTACACTTTAGCAATTTAGGAGCTGGCGTTACATGATGCTCTATGCTTAAGAAGCATGAAATCTTAACCCTGGTACGTGTGATTATTATTATTTTTTTAAATATGTTCTTCGAATATTTAAAAAAGTAAATACATTTAAATCTTAAATTTATTTATATTTTAATGCTAATATTCTTTTTAATTAATAGGTATGTAAAAGAAAAAGCAATTTATGTTTAGACATTCTCCCAATTGTTTTCTACATGCATGAATTAATATTTAGGAATTATTTTTAAAAGTTAATTATTTTTTTCTTCTTAGAATTACCTCAACAGAATTTTGTATTTCCCTTTTAATCTTGTACGTTAAATTTGTGTTGTAAAATTACTTGCACTTTATTTTTTATAAAACAGTTAGTACATGGAAAAAAATTATATGCTCGTGCATGTTAAAAAAAAAAAATACCACAAAAATCATATTAAAATATTATAGTCATTCGTATTATAATTATTCTTCATATTACTTTTTAACGATTACTAATTTTGCTAAGAGTTATTTGAATGTTCATGTTCAAATTTTTTGAAATTATTCTAAAATGCAGCTTTTTTTTCAAAAGATTATTTATCTCTTACACTATCTGAATACTTTGTTATCCCGTGCAATTCATACACATCTTATAAGTGATTTCATAAAGAATCATACAAAATTATTATTTTCAGTAAACTAATTGGTGTTATGTGAAATATTTGCACAATTTAAACTAGAAAATAAATACAATGGAGAAATTATAATATATGGAGATATTACAAATTTTCATTTCTGCAACGACATCATAATTCCAGAACTGTGATGTTGAAATTATTTCATTATAATTGCATTCATCATCATTTCAGTTATCTCTAATTAAATCAAAAATTTAATTAAAAATCATAACTTTTTGATTTATGACACTATTGTAAAAATGAGAGTTGTATGCATAATATCGGATAATTTTATGCTAATCTAATCGTAATCAAAATCGTAATCGGATGTCATAATCGTAATCGATTACATTTTTCAACGACTGTAATCGCTGCCATAATCGTAATTACTTTTTGGCAAAGGATTACAATCGTAATCGTAATCATAATCTCTCAATTTCTCCCTTTGTAATCGTAATCGTAATCGATTACGTTTCTTTGTAATCGACTCCAAGCCTGATTCATAGCATCTCCAAATAAATCAAAAAGGGAATTTTACATCAAAGAAATTTTTTTTGCATATCTTGTTCCGCATAGTTATTCAAAAAATTTCTTAGGTTTCTTAAGCATTATTTTTTTTTTTTTTTATAAAATGATTACAGAATCAAAAAATTTTCTGATGCGTAACGTGAAATACTAGAAAAGACTTATGCTTCCTTAGCTAAAATTTGCTTCCATTATTTTCAGAATAAATAATTTAATTGAGATAATAATTGCTGTTAGTAATAATCTTTATATTAAATATCGCTGATCAACGATGCTGAGTCTATTGCAAAACCGTGTGAATATGTTTTGAATGAGTAAGGGAACGAAACGGCAGATGCATTTAGTCCTTCTATAGGCGCAGTGCTTCCCCCCTTTTTTAACTATCCCGAAATCTCTTCGACTTGCATACAGATTACCGCTCTTTTAGCGAAACTGGACGAAGCGAGGAGACCCCCTTCGCCTGAGCCGCAAAGCGATGCGAGTGACCCATCCAGACTCTCGTTCCCGGGCTACTCTGCCATTTCCCGTCACGAGTGTGGCGCCGCAGCTAGGAAGGCAGTTTTAAGGGACAGCAAAATTTAAACTTAAAAAAGTCAAGGTTTTTTTCCTCTTGCCAAAATGAAATATAAATCATGCTATGTTAAAACAATACAATAGTTTTTCTTATACAAATTTTAAAAGCATGCTTTTGCGAAGGGGCAGGGGAGGAGCTTATGATAGTGAAACATAAATCATGCCATGCTCAAACCAAGGTCGTATCCAGAGGAGGGCATGGACCTGCTCCCCCCCCCCTCGAAATCCCGAAATTTTTTGCGATGTAGCAGATATTCCTCCCTGAAACCTTCCTCAACATAAGTGTTTCAAAGTCAGGGTCCCCCCCCCCCCCCCCGAAAAAAATTCTGGATACGGCCTTGATCACAATTTTTAAAACCCCTTTTAAGTATAAATGTGTTTGTCTTCTAAACACAGAAGAGTTACTAGCCTTTAAATTTTGTTGACATTTTCAAATCTCGGGCTAATCTTGAAATTAGGAAAAATTACTACTTCAATAAAATTGTAGGCAGTTGGAATAGTTTACCGAAAGTGGGGAAGCGGTTTACCGGTTTACTTGCAGCGGGGTAAAAACTTTTAAGAAGGCTCTTGATCTTCATTGGGGATTCTTAAATTGACTAGGACCAGCCTTGCTAGGCCTTGTGGGCTGTTGCTCATTGTCACTTTTTTTTTTTTTTCTTAAAAAAGGAATGTTTAATATTGTTTTGGTTCTCAGACTTTGAAAAACCAATTTCTTGCACTATGTGTCAAAACAAAAACATATTTTAGTTGTTACAAAATACTGTTTTATTCTTATAACAGTTTTAAAATTGATCTGCAACGATGTTTAGAATTTTTAGCTTCAGAGAAAAGGAATGGCATTGATACATTATTTCTAGATAAGAATGTTATGATGTTGGATGATTTTCGTGGAAAAATTAATCTATAAAACACAATTTTTTGAGTAAATTAAATAAAGGATGATATTTATAATGTTTTACAGTTAACTAAATCAACTTTTTGGAGTGATTATATATGTAAATTTAAGTTCATGCCAAAATGATAGAAATATTTGCAATTTATTAATCATAGTCTTTAATTTTAGTTTTTAAAGTTTCTTATTTTATGTCAAGGAATCTTTACAATAAATACTCTTTTTCCCCATGCAGCAAAATGCTTTGCATGCTACATCTAATCCAGCGGTCGCCAAACTGTGGTACGCAAAGCCTCTCCAGATCATATGCGTGCAGGCAAAAAAAGAAGAGATTAAAAAAGGATAAAACATGAAAGCTCAGGATTGAAGATCGAACTTTCCTGATTAGAGTTGGGAGAATTTTAGCTCAAAATTAAAAGTGAATTCTCGTTATTGTCAAGAAAAGCATTGCGGTTTTTAAGTCGGTTCGCAACCGCTTATATTTGTGAAACTGCTTTTTCCAATATTATATTTATTAAAAATAAATATTGAACCAGATTAAATGTTGACCCAAATTTGAGGTTAAAACAAACTTCTACCTCACTGGTATTTGCCATGCAGCAGCAACCTTCTCATTATTATTATTGATTTTTTTACATGATAGATATTTTGTACTTAAACACATATTTCTAATGCTGTTTTGAAAGTACGTGTTAAAAATACATTTTATACATTTCATATATTTTATTTTATACATACAGCTTTACTTTTATTGCATTAACCATAAAAAATGGCGTGATTGAAATAACCTAGTCGTCCTAGTATTTTTCTATAATCGATTGGTGTTCTATTCTATAGAATAAAGTTACATTAGCAGCAGTACGCTAATGGTTTGCAAGAAAAATGGTACGCAAAAAAAAAAAGATTGGGTACCGCTGACCTAATCTATTTATTGAGAATTTTGGTCGTTTGTGGCATTATATGTATTTATATGTGTGTGCACACATGCATATAAACTTTATTATATATTTCTAAATTAATCAAAATGTATTTTTCTTTGCAAAAATATAATCTATATTTTTAATGTATCATATAGGGGGCCGTTCATAAATGTCATGCTTTTTTCCCCACATATTTGACCCCCAGCCCCTGCTTTGTCACAAAATGTCCCACTTCGACGGACCCTCTCCCCCCTTTGTCACATGTCACGCTATGTTGCATAAGCAAGATGTCTCACTTCTTGTTACCCTCTCCCTTCCTCTTGTCATACTTCGTCACAATTTCACGAACTCCCCTCAAAGCGTTGACATCATTTATGAATCATCCCTAGACAATGTTTCTTTGTCTCTTTCTGATGTGATTAAAGCAGTAGAATCTTTTTGTCAACATTGCTAGGTATAAGTGGGTTGTTTTAACATGTGTATTTTAGAATATTTTATGTTTATTAGGGGTGTAAGTAGTACAGTTCGTCGTTGCGTTGAAAAAGATACAGGTAGAGAATATGCAGCCAAAATTATTGACATCAGTGCGGATGTAGACGATTCCTCTGGGAGTTTGAGAGAAGCTACTCTGAGAGAAATTGCTTCATTAAAATTAGTTGCTGGGCATCCGTACATTAGTAAGTACAATATATACTTCATATTTTTTTATTTAGAAATTAACCGAATTGTATAAGGACAATTTCTAACTGTTATATTTCGATTAAACAAAATAATAAGATGAAAAATCTTTTTTAATGTTAGCTGTTTCTTCCCCCACCCATCTTTTAACTCTATGCCTATGTAGCCTAAGCCTAATCACACTAAATATGTCAGATTGTTTGGGCTATGCCGACAAGGGGTTAATACATTTAACCCTTTGCACATCACCTTATCCTCCTGAGACCTGGCATCCAATAAAATGGATGTTTTGCTTTTCTCCCTGCTGTGACGTATTTCTTTTTAGCAAGCAAGACCTGTACTGGAATTATGAAGGAGAAATAGAAAATCACTTTAAAACTTTGAGAATTTGGCAATGGTAGTTTATTTGCTTACCTGTGCCAACCCCCAGCCCCCACCCCCCAAAAAAGTTAAAAAATTAAAATTTATTAATTGTTTGAAAAACATCACTTTTAATGCCCAATTGCTCAGAAAAACTATTAGTTGACAGAATATGTGTATTTTATTTTGCTCGGGTCTCAGGAGGTTATAGATGTCCAAGTAACATGTAATGTACCATAGTTACAAGTGCAGAAGGTTAAGATTTAGATAAGAATGACTGGTTATGGATATTTAGTTAAAATTTAAAGTTCATTTTTTTTAAAGACAAAACAATATTGATCACAAGGCCTATACTTGTATGCACGTATGCATGTATAGGTGAAAACTGGGAAATTTGGTTTGTAGCCAGTGGCCGATAGACTCAGTTTTGTTAGTGGCCACTTTTTAAAGTTGGTCACCACTTTTTAAAATTGCTAATAGGAATTGAAAACTAACTCTAAAATTGTTTAGAAAATAAATAAATTATTGAAATAAAACAAGAAATATGAAGATTTGATTGAGAAATGCTGAAATGTTTTAGACCTTTTAAAATGATTTAAATACAGTCGAGGGTCGAAAATCCGGACAACTTGGGAAAAGTGGTTGTGTGAATTTCAGGATTTTGCGGATTTCAGGCCAGTAAGAAATAAACTATAAAATATATCTTAAATTGGAAATATAGTAACCACAAACAATAAAAATAGCAAAATATTTAAGTATTATTTCATTAGACTAAGTAGTAATAATTACTGTTACATGGAGGAAACAGAATTCAAGAAAAATAATCCCTGATATTCCCTGATTGAGCTCCAAAAATTTCCCTGATTTTATAATTTTACACAGACTCATTGTCATATATAAGGATAGTATCACAGTGGTGAAACCAGAAACATTTGGGGGGCGGGGGCACTGTACTTTTCCGTATGAATTTTGCCCAATTCCTTTTTTTTGGGGAGGGGGGGGGGGGGTTTAAAAAAAAGATAAAATAAATATTTTCTAATTAATATAATCTGCAACTGGTGATAATTTTAAATCTAAAAGTTTTTTTTTAAGAATGAAGATCAGCCTCACCCCCACCCCCTCCCCAATCATTATTTTATGCTTTCATAACTTTATTGGGGGTTAATATTTGAAAAATTCTAATGCATTGATAAAGAGATTCCAAGCAATCCCAAAACATATGTCTGCATTTAAATGCTCATTTGTGCTTTATTTATGTGTGCAATTATTTTTTACAGTTGTTTACTTGTGCACAAAGTCCCTTTATTAGTTCTAACCATATTGTATTTTGCATAATATTACAAAAGGAAAATATCAGTAAATATATTTTTTTATTATTTATCTAATGTGATTCATTTGATCATTCTACTGTTCTTTCTAGTTGAACTTCATGATGTTTTTGAGTCATCAACATTTATTTTCCTAGTCTTTGAACTGTAAGTGTTTCAAATATTATAGTTATCTTACTTGTCATTTTGCTTTGTTATAATTATTTTTTCCTTGTTTTTTGTGAAAAGATTGTTGTGTTTGAAAAGGAATATTAACTTTCTAGGGAATGACAAATGCATTCCCTAGAGAGTTAGTTTTCTTTTTCTTGTGGTTCTACTTGTATTAAAATTTTTGACACAAAATTATGTTTTTCAAAAGCAGTTGAACTTTGAGATTATTAATTGAACTCCTATTGTTAAAGCATCATCAGCTAGTTTGAATTTTATATTCAAGTAGTGAAAATTTAGCATTTGAATGGAAATTGAAAAGAATATACTTCAGAGGCTAAAATTCAGGGTGGAATAATGATATTCACAACTAAATTTTTCAGATCCCCTCCTTGAAAATATATCGGGCAAGAAATTCTTGCCTGCTTAAAATTCCAAACATTTCGGTGAAAAGGCAAAAGTTCCACATTTTTTTCACTTGCATACAGAGTTACCGATATTATTATTAAGAAAACAATCATACATTGCATATGAGGTGTATCTAGCTACTGTTAACAATTATCTATTATATGTATCTTTAAAACAGTAAAGCTTGTTTTCGTAAAAATAGAATTTTCCTGTTTCTGTTTTTTTTTTTTATGTTCTGCGCAATCTTGTTGCATTTTTATCCCAATCACTATGTCTTATCAAAACATACCCAGGGGCCCACCTGGACCCCATGCAATAATTTGCGATATTAATGTAATTCGATTGTTTTAAAATTTTGTTTTCTTTTGATTATATTGAAAGTAATCGATGCTTTTTCTGAACTTTTCTTGATCAATTTTATTTATTTTGCTAATGCCTTGTTGTTTTCAGACATTCACTTCTATTTTTGATTACTAGTCATGTACACTTCTGCTTTTCACTACTAGTTGAAAGTACCATGTTCTGCATGTACCCCAAGTCATTGTGATAGGGTTAACAGGAGTTGAAATATCCTCTTTCGAAACATTTGAAAAAATATTTGACATTGTAGTATTTGACAACATATTTGACATTGTACATCAGTAAAGTGTGGATGAATATTTTTTGATGTTGTTGTAACTTAATTTTTATCAACACTATTACGCAACATCGAACTATGTTGCTGGCCCCATTTTTTTATTATTATTTATTTTATTTTAATAAAAAATAAATTGTAAAAAAATACAAGGCATATATTTTTTATTTCATTAAGTTTTTATTTAAATGTTACATAACTTGAAAAAGAGGGGGGAAATAAACTGGATACCTTTAATGAAACCTGGCCCATATATCAATGAAAAAATAAGGAAATGTCAAAAAAACATGTGTTTGAATTATGACTTATCCAAGCTGTACCTCCTTTTTTCCTATTGCTTGTATTTTTCAAATAACGTGAAAGTTGATGCCTAATGACATATTTGATCACAGTTGACAGAATAAAACAAAGTTTAAAAAATAACATCCGATGATTATAGAGCTATATTCTTGAACAAAAGAACCTCAATAATGATCAAAATTAGAAATTTAATGAATTTGGTCAAATTTCAACCATTGGGTATTGACTAGTAATTCAAGTAAAAATCCAATTATTGACTAGGCATTAAATACTGACCTGTAATCTTCAGCAATGCCATTTACGTAGGTGTGTCTCTTTTTAGAGCCGATATCTATTTTTACATATAAATGTAAAGTTAAAAAAAAAAACAATACATTATAAATTTTTTTTAATTGCTCTGAAAGTGTTGAAAAATAATTTCTTTGTATATTATTAGGTGATGTTTCTAATTCTTATTTCATATAGATGCAAGAATGGTGAGCTGTTTGATTATTTAACAAATGTTGTGGCCTTATCAGAAAAAAAGACTAAGTATGTAATTAGATCTAATTGGGTGTGTCATTTCTTATTTTGTAATGTGTATATATATTATGGTACATTTAAGAAATTTTCAAATTGCAGCATTATGCTTATGATACTTAAATTTCTTCTGTGGTAACTGTTGTAGGTTTATTACAAAATTTCGTTGATTTTGAGATCATTCTTACACTTAAAAAAGAAAAGAAAAACTTAAAGCAACTTTTTACCTGAACAAAAAATTGTTTCAAACATTAGAACTACACATTGAAAAAATCGGGCCTGAATAATTTTGAAGTGTTTGATGCCATGTGTGTAGATTCTTCTATTGTAGAAATATTAAAAGCTCATCTATGCAATGTTCTAGTAGCTAGAATTTCTTCCACTTGCCTTCATTTGCCCTTCCCTTAAAAAAGGTGGAGGAGACAGAATAATTTGTTTATCTTGAAAAATAACTTTATTAATTCCCTCCACTTAGTCTAATTGCCTTTTCATGCAATGGCATTTTTCTTTATCTTTGTTTCCTCTGAAGTAGTTTACTGTAAAAGAAACTTATCTTTTACTTTGCAATTCATTCAGTTTGGATCTGAAAACTGAAAATTCTTCAACTTGATGCTATTTTGATAACTTGTTGGTTTAATCTAAAAGTTTAAATAAACTCTTTGAAAAGGAAAGGAAAAAAGTGAATAAACGATTTAACATCATAAATGTATAATTTTCTTAATCAAACATGACTAGGGCTTGACCGATGGCATTTTTTGGCCGATGCCGATTGTTCCGAGATCGGCCGATGGCCAATTGCCGATTATTCTCCTCTTCCATCGGCCGATGGCCGATGCCAATGGGAAAAAAAAGTCGCTTTAAACCATTAAAACATGTAGAATGCTTGTCAAAAATGTCATTTAAATCATTTACTATTTATTTTTATGTTTATAAAAGCACTTGTATGCCCGGCGGTCATACGAAATGACCGCTGTTCTAGGTATTATAGATTGTGATTAAAATGATTTGTGCAAAGGTGTCTGCTAATTCAAACTGAATTACCCAGGTCAGGCTGCGAGGAAGCCCCTTTGCTTACTGCCCCACACTACTATATATTTATTCACTATATAATCAAATCGTTTGCAAAAAATATATATTTATCGTCGAAAGAACTTATTGAAAATTTTATTATGCTCTTCAAAACAAAAGTTTTGACGAAACTGGGAAAAAGAGCGCTGCCACTCTAATAAAAAAAAGATAAAATTACAATAAATAAATCAATTAAAAAGAAAGAAGGGATTAAATTAAATTCGTGCATACATTAATTTTTAACGGAAATTTCAAAATACAGCGAAGCCTCACTCAATATGTTAGAGAAGCGTTTTAATTATTATTAGTATATTTATTACATTTTTACAACAATGGCAACTGCGTTGATTTGTTTGTTCACATGGCAACTGTAATTATATGGTTGGAAATGACGGCAACAATACAAAAATAAAATAAAACGGGTGGAAAAAATCATTGAAAAATTTTAAAAAATGAATTTAAAAAAAAATTATTTGAGTCACAACTTTCATTTTTGCGGCGATGAGTTTCTCGGATTGTAAACATTAACCGTACCGAATGTGGTCCCGATCGGTAAAACGTCTGGGATTCTATAGCAGACAGACAGACAGAATAAGCCGCTTATATATAAGATAAATGCATTATTCAAGCACCGTAAAACTGTTTGGGGGAAGTTTACATAATAATTAAAACTAAAAGGATCTCTCGCGATTCTAGTAAAGTAATTAAACTATTCGGAGGTTAAAAAAATTAAAAAATGCTATATCAGAGGATTTTCAATTCTTTTTTCTTATCTTTGCAAAAAAAAATCAACAACTATTGGATCCGCTCGGGTCTAATTCCCTTTCCTTCAACATTTTCTCTTTATAACACCTGCACTGCAAATGCCATGTGCAGCTGCCTTTATTTTATAATTTTTTTCATGGAGAGGAATGCAGATGTTATGACACAGACTAACAAATAATGTGGGTTTGTATTTTTAACGAAACTGTCAACCCCCTCCTCTCAGATTTTTTTTCATGATCCCCCCCCCCCCCCCCCCATTTTAAAAGAAAAGCGGGAACGATTACATGTTTATTTTTCATTTAAAAAGTTATTTTAAGCTCTTTTTCTGAAATAAAAATAAAATATTTAAAAAATTCGCTCGCAGTATTATCCCTTGTATAGTATATACCATGTTCATAACCAAGAAATACTGAATATTGCTTTAAAAACATAGACGTGAGATTTTTTGTCATTGCAAATGAATGCTGGGTCTTAAGAACTAATATTATTGTTTTTTTTTTCCTGTGAGTTGAAAATTACACTGAAATACTTGACATGTTCTTTATATTTTCATGAGCACAATGTAAGGTCACCGAAAGAAACCAATATTTTGAGCACCCGCAGTTTTCTGTTGACAAATAATCTTCTGAAAACACGTGATCGTTTATAAAAATTAAGATGTATTTTGAAAATATATATATATATATATATATATATATATATATATATATTATATAGTTGGCAATTTTTGAAATTAATGAAATTGTAGTATTTTTATTAAGGTATTGTTCCACCCTGTATCCCAAACTCATTTTTAAAGAATTAAATTTTTGAAAATTGCAAGTTGAACTTGGACACATAGAATTTAGATCAATAAACATTTATACTGAAAATTTGATTCATATTTTTTATCAATATGTTCTATGTTGTACAAGAAATATCCTAAACTGACAGCAGATGCAACGAGATTGTTGTACAATAGCAGCAAAACTGTCAACTGTCTAACACGTGGCATCAAAGAAGCCAAAAAAAAAAGCACTAAAAAACGAAGTATAAAAGGGGGAAAATTAAAATAATTATCGTATAAAAAATGTTAAGGTGCATTTTGAAAAAAAAAAATATGCATTGATCAATCTGTGAAAATAAAGAAATTTAAGCATTTTTATTAAGGTGTTATTAAATCCTGTCGCGCGAACTCGCATTTTGAGAATTCAATTTTTAAAAATTGCAAGTCGAATTTGGACACATAAAATTTCGATCAATAAATATTTATACTGGAATATTTTTTCTTATTTTTGACCAATTTTTGACCTTATTTTGAGCAAAAAAAATAAAAAAAACCGCAAAGAGAAAAAAGTTTATGCTGGTAAAAATCAAAATTATTATCGTACTTTGATTGAGTTGATTTTTTATTGTTTACAATTTCGGAATAATAAGAAACATGACAAACTAAAAGCAGATGGTATAATATCATTGCACAATGACACCTAATGCACCAAGTCATTATTAAAAGAAAAACCGACAAAAATGAGGCAACTAACCTAGTGCGAAAAACAAATGGCACTCATAAGACGTCTCTATGACTTTTACTTTAACATATTCTAACAGCGAGCATTCTGCTCAAAGAGAACTATTTTAATAATGAAGGTTTTCGGGCAGCGATCGCTTAAACTAGTTTTCCGAAATTTTTATCAAATACTTTTGTAGAATGACATTTTTTTGTGTTTTTTTTTTTTTTAACTTATGTGCTGCCTATTATTGTATGGAAATAGAAATTGATCTATGGAGAAAAAAAGAAAGTGAAAGACAGAATGTTTTCTGGAAAGTTGTCCCTGCGAAAAACATCGGCCTTGCATCGGCTTTTAGATGTTTTTTAGGCGGATGGGCCGATGTTTTTCTAAAGTTAACATCTGCCGCCGATGCCGATGACAACTTTGTTGAACAATCGGCGCCGATGCATCGGTCGAGCCTTAAACATGACGATGATCCATTTTTTCGAATGCAAGTTTTGTAATACATTGTTTTCATGATTGAAATATTTTTCTTTTTCATTTCTTGTAACCTTATTATTTCAATATTTTTAAATGAGTGTGAATTTCCCCATGCTCAACTGCCCGGAAAATTTGCATACCTAGAATTTAGCATTTTTGGTGCTTTCCTAGTAGTCGAATTTTTATTGTGTATCATAATCCCCTCTAAGCCATACAGTTTTACAAAATATCATTCTGACTCCCCAAGTATTTTAAACAGTCGACGCCAGTGGTCTCGTGTAACATTTTAAAAAGATCAATAGAAAATCATTTCAAAGCAATTTAAAACCCCATGGGCACAATATTTCATTGCTTTGTTATTAACGGTAAAAAGTAATAAATTCTTTGCTTTCATTTATTTTTTATATTTTAATTGAAGTAAATAGATTGCAATTATTTTTGTTTTGCTTAAATAATAAATTATTGTATTGAAACATTGAGTTTAATTAGTTTTTAAATTTTTATCAGGCTTGTAATGAAGCAGTTATTTGAAGCTGTTGAATTCATTCATTCAAAACATGTGGTTCACAGAGATTTGAAGGTAATATTATGCAATACTAATAATTCTTGTGTTGTGTTACTTGCAAATACAGTAAAACCCGTTTAAGAAGTTTTTAATTTCAACACCAGTTTCATTCCCATCTCCCTAATGTTAAAATAACCCTTTTAAAAAGTTTTAATTTAATTTTTTTCCCACTTAATAAGTTTTTCACATCAGTTGATTTTTTTTCTTTCAAATGACACTTTAGACTTCTAGAGTTTCTTTTTTTTCTTCATATTTCTTTCAATCTATGTAGTTATTTTTCTTTCTAATGGAAAAACTATCAGAAGAAGGTTTAGCAGAGAATATTAGTCAGTTACTGACTGATAAGGGGAGGAAGGAATCTTTGTAGAGTCTCCTATGGCCTATGGGGGTGTCCATTTTCTGTCTAATTTAAATATTGTCAAATAATAAAATAATATCATCCCTAAATATCATAAAGTATATTCATTTTCAATCATAGAGCCTACTCGTTTAAGAAGTTTTCCCGCATAAGAAGTTTTTTTGTCTTGGTCCCCTGGAAAACTTCTTAAGCGGGTTTTACTGTATTTGAATGATGTCTGTGAATCCTTTTCTATTGTTTTTGTATTTTCTTATTCTAGTACCCTTATATTTTCTTTATGAATCTTTCAACAACTGTAAGAATATGTTGTTTTAAGGGGACCCCATACCTGCCAACTCTTCCGGAAAATCCGGAAGTTTTCAGGAAAAGCGCATTTTCTTCCATCCTTCCGTACGGGAAAGAAATCTTACGGATTTCTGTTTTCCATTTGAGAATTTTTTTTATCACGCCAATTTCAGCCATAATGCGCCAATTAAGCTGTGCTCACCGACTTTACTTGCGTGCTTTTGCAAGGGCAGTAGCGGTGGCCGATAGCATTCAGTAAACTAGTAGTAGGTTGCCATAAAAAGTAACACCTTCGGTGAATCTGCATGATGTGGGAATCTGTATTTCGGTATGAATGAGGTGCGCAGTAGGATAAGTGCTTTTACGTTCTTGGCCAATCTGAGCACAGTTGGCGACATTGGCTACGGCTAGTGGTAGAAGCACGTGTTTTCGGGTCGGAGCGGCGATTGACAGGGTGCGTACGCGGCCTGGAAAACCTTGAAAGTCCTTGAATTCCATAATTTTTTTTCAAGGCCTTGAAAGTCCTGGAAATTTGGAATAATGTACAAAAATGTCTGGAAAGTCCTTGATTTTCTCATTTTTACTATTTCTTTGCAACTTATCAACAGGAAAATTCACCTTTCTTCAAGTTCCTACCTGCAGACATGAGATTTTTCCGTATTTTGACGGAATTCCGTACTTTTGGTAATTTTAGAAATTAAAAATTTCTCTTCCGCAAAAATTCGTAATTTGGATTTCTTTTTTTCTATTTTTTTTTACCCTATGAACCTTTTTAAAAGTAGCCTGCTTACATTCCTCGGACGTTTGACAAATTACGAGTCAAATTTACACATTCGATTCGTTTTTAGCACTTTTAAGTGTCGATCCTGATTTTGTTTCAGCACTTCGAAATCTGGTTGCATCGGCTGCGGCAAAACTTCCTAGCTCTCGTTTAATATCGGATTCTTCCCCTTGGACAACAATAAATTTGAGCTTATCATTATTTTTAATCTTTCCTAAGTTTTAGCTTCTGTAAAGAGCTTGAGGAAACGTCATTTTGGCACGCCCACTAAATGTCGCCGATAATCGAGGACTTTTTAGTTTTTAAGTTTTAGTGATACATCTGTTGATTATAATTGTTAAATATTCAGGGCTCCCACGGCTGCGCCAATTGCGCAAAACTGCCAAAACGATTTTTCTGCTACATGCTGCTACAAAATGCGTTTTTACCGAAAATTTGCGCCAAATCGCGACTTTCGGAAAAAAATCGAAAAATTTTTAGATATTATTTTTTCTCACCTTAAAATCAACATCATTTGTTACATTTTTCCTTTAGTCAACTAATTTTTTACCTTTTGCAGTAGTTTATTAATGAATATTATCTCTACCCTCTTTTAAGAACATCAAATATGGATGAGAATATTGAGCAGATTGAGCGATGTATCCCACACTTGTAGAAGAAACAGTGAGACGATTTCTAATATTTTGTAGTATCATAGAGAGAAAAATCATTCATCTTATCACTATTTATGTTAAACATTTTATTTAGTAAGTTTTTCTTTATGTAGATAGAGTTTACAATTTCATGGAACGTGGAAAAAAAACTTAGCGTTTTTCTCAGTGCACTTTGGGTTTTCTAATGTTTAGGAAATACTAATCAATCTGAAAAATCAATAACAGAACAGATGTTAAAAAGATTGCTGCTCCATTATAACAATTCCTTAAAATTCTTTTAGCCTACTTTCCACGCACAAGCAAAGGAGCGCATACGTTCTGCAATCTTTTTGCATCCGCTACAAAAATCGGATTGCTTTCATTTCAACCATTTATAATGTTTCTTCTGAAAGTAAAAAACAAAAATTATTTTTATTTTAAATAAAAACATTGTTTGAAAATATATATCTGTTCCGAAAGTGTTTAGAGATGGGCTTTCAAACGCTGTAAAATTAAACATTGAATTGTAGCTTTTTCCTTTTCTCAATACCCTTTAAGTTCTGTAATCTATATCATATAACCACAAGCAATTAAAAAACAGAAAACATAAATATAAAGAACAAAATAAGTAAAAAAAAATATGGTTAGGTTAGAAAAATCATTAAAAAAAAGCATGTATATATAAATGAATCTTTAGCAAACATGTTAAGCAATATTATTAGAGAAAATAGAAATTTTGGTGTGGATGAACGACCTCATAAAAGTACTCTTGCTAAAAGTTTCAATTTTTCAATTAGATTTGATAGTAATGAAATTGTCATTATAAACATATAATAAAAAATACATTTTGCTTTTCTATTATAGAACTGAAAAATATAATTAGCTTCTTGGATTTTCTTGCTGCAAAATTATGAAACTCGGCAATTTTCTTTTGGTGCCAATAATTACTTCCAAAGCATCTAAGGGAGTATTTAGGATTGAAGTTTAAAGGAATATTTCTTAATCAGAAAAATAATAAATATTACTGCAAGTAGAAAATAGGATAGACTTCAAATATATTTTTTGATAAAATATGAAACTATATTTCATTCATTCAAAATTTTACTGTTACTATAATCACAATGATTATACCTAAATAAGTACCATTTAAAAAACAAATTTTAATTAATGATAAATAGTTTAAAATAGCTGAACCTTTCATATTAGTTAGTTTTTTCTTATTTTCTTGAAAGAATAGTGTTTTAGCTATTACACAAAAAGGAAGGAATGCAATGATTTTTAAACAGAAGAAAATTCTACACTTTCTTCCAGCTATTCTTAACTATTAGAAGAAGAAAAAAACAAGAGAACTTTTTTATTTAATCCGTTTCTTGAGAAAAGTATTGAAAAACACCTTTATAAGGGTTGTTGGTTTAATTTGTCTTACTTTTTGAATAGGTTATAAATAATTTCTTAAAATATATAAAAATAATCCAGTTTTTGAAGGATAACTGACCAGGGTTCGCGCAATTCCCGCAAAATTTTTTGAAATCCCACTCAAAAAAATTTTTTTTTAGGCTTAAACTTAAAAAATCCCACTTAAAATTTTGGTCAAGGAGGAAAATCCCACCTTGTACTTTTCCCCAGTGTGAACCCTGCTGACGTTCACATTTCCTATGATTTTGAAGACTTGAAACTGCTCTTACCTTTGATGTATGAAAAAAATATTGCTTTAAAACAGCCATTTGATATTTAATAAATAAAGAAAAAAAAATCCTCCAAAAATGGTACAAAGTTGATATTTTCGGCTCCTAGACTGATGCAAAAGTCGATTTCTTCTGCTCCAAACTGATACAAAAGCCCATTTTTTCTGCTCCAAACTGATACAAAAGCCCATTTTTATCTGCTCCAAAATCTGATACAAACTCTGAGAGGCCGGTGGGAGCACTGAATATTAGAACCTTATTAAAAATCTGTTTAAAAAATTTTTTTTTTGCCAAAAATGTTTCGTTTTTTTAAATTGTTTTTTCTTTTTTTTTTTTTTGCATGTAATTTAAAATGTGTTTAAATTTTAGATCGTCTTTAACATTAGGTCCCCCCTTTCAAGTACTCATTTTATATTGTTACAAAATAAATAAATAATATTTTTTTTATATTTTAATTCAAAAATAAAAACATGTAAAAAAGTTATTTTATTTGATGAAAATTTTTATAGTTATCAAGTATGAAATATTTATTTCAGTTTAAGAAGTTATTGCTCAGAAACGTGTTTACTTCTTTTAAAAATGCCATGCCACTTCCACGCCTTATTTTGGTTAGACATAATGCCCCAATCATTTTTTTATATTAAAGTAATGAGTTGACTTGCTTAGTATTTAATCATTCTATTGCAAAGTAATTTATACTTGCAATATAAGACTTTTTAATAAGCTTTTGCACAGCATTATGTCGTGTTTTTTCAGTATTTTTTTTCTCAGTGAGACACATGTCTGACCTGACAAGCAATTAAGCTATGGCTTGTTACATACACAGCCAATAAAACACATAAATCTAATTAATGTGTGATATGACAAATTTTTATATTATTCAATATGAAGTTATTTTATTACAGTTAGAGTGCTCTAAATTAAATAGTATTAAAGAAATCTTTCTGGCTTGTAATGTAACTTGTATTCAAAGTGGTGCGATTTACTTCATTTGAAACACTTGATTTTTGCTATGAAGAGTCCTGGAAAGTGCTTGATTTTTACTCAGAGATTAGTGTACGCACCCTGGATTGAGTGCATGCTTGGTTTTGTTTTCATCTGTTGTTGAACAACACTATTATCGCTACTATCGATGTAGTTTTTTTTATCGATGTAGAGTATATAATTTTTTAGTATTTAAGTTGATTTTTGTCGTTTAATATATAAATTTGATTTTCTATCCTCTATATTTTTCAATTTGAGGAATAAGGTATTTTCATTTCATTTTTTTCCAATTTTTATTTGAATTTAAAAAAGTTTGGGCAGAATAATGAAATAAGCATAAAACAGCATTCTATTACTAAAATTTTTTTAACAAACAATTCTAAAGTAATGAGGAGGAGTTTAAGTATTTATACTGTAATATGATGTATGTCTTTATGCTTATTGGGGGGGGGGGGGTTACGTTATTGAAAATCTTCAGGATTTTTTTCTTCGAGGTTGGCAGGTATGGGACCCGAACCGTTTTGAGGCGGCCAATTTGTAGTCAACTTTCTTCAAGCGTTACTCCTCAACCATAGGGAATTTTGCTTCGAGGTTTTTTTTATTTTTTTAAGTAGGTCTTTCTCTATATGTAGACCAAATTGTATCCAAAAATATTGAATATTTATTTTTTATTCAATATCAAAGTTTTTACAATTTCATAACTTCCGGAACATTTTTCTCATAATCCATCAAGATTTTATTGATCTTATTTTTTTATTTTATTTGTCACATCTTATAAGGAATTCACAACCAGGGATATTTAAAAATTTCACTTTATAAAAATCTGGTCAGCTAAAAACTTTTCGTAGTGAATACACAACATTGAAAAAAATGGTTTTTTGTAGGTTGTTTTCAAAATTTTGAAAAACCCTTAGTTGTAAATATAGGCCTAATATAGCCAAATCATATGAAAAAAAAGTATATTGATTCATTTAGCCGTTTTCGAGAAAACGGTTCCGAAAGAGGAAAAAATGCAACTTTTCAGGAGAGCCGATAATCCAGGAGTTCAAATTTCCCGATATTCCCGGGCTTTTTGTTCTCTTAGTTCGATATTTCCTTGCTATGAATGCCATCGATTGTTACTGTCACTACCATCGATAGTCTGTATATCGAAATAAACTCGAAAACACAGGGAAGGGTAAAGTGTTTCCCCTTGCAAAGCAAAAAAACCCAATTTCGCTAGACCAAATTTCGATAGACTCGCAACTTTCAAAAAATAACTTCAAGTACTTAGAATGCTCAGATTTACATAATTTTTACAGCAAATGATCCAGGAAGTGTTCTAGTTTTAATTTAAAAAATTTAAAAAAAGTGAATTTTTTCACCCAAAAACGGTTTGGGTCCCCTTAAAAAAATCTTTTAATAAAAAATTTTTTTTTTTTTTTTTAAACAAGATAATTCTATCAGTGGCGAGGCCTCTAGTCATTTATAGCTGTGGGGATGATCACAAAAAAAAATTTAAAAATAAAAAACTTCCCATTCCATGTGCTCGGTATAATTTATTGCATTTTTTATAATTTCTTGCGATAAAATGATCCTTTATTAAATCAATGGTTCTCATGCTGCCATTGTTTGAGTGGCTTACATACATTCAAACAAGGCTCTCAGCCAGTCATATCTCACAAGCAAACCAGGTTGAAACATTACATGGGTCATCAGTTAATTTCACAGTGAGGAGTATAGAAGCTTATCACCAGCTTCAATCAAAGACCTTGTGGTTTTTCATACCACTTTAATTCTTGCACTGACGAAAAAACAAGTTTAAGGGATCTCTCAAACAAAATTTTTTTTTGGAATTATTTTGTGATAATGAAAGTTATTATAAGTAATCAATTTATGTATTATTTAGTGAAAGAAGGGCTGTATGGTTTTCTCACTTTTGAACAATAACGTGAACTTACTGGATTTTAATAACTTCAGAAATGTTTTTAAAACTCCTAATTTAGATTGCAAATTAGCATAAATAAAATCAAAAGATAAAGTGAGTAATAGTGTACATTTTATTGGAAGGAAAATAGTGAAAATTAACATTAAGGGAATTATTTTCTTCATGATTTACTAATTAGCAAGAGTAACGTAAATGTAGAGAAAGCTATGCTGTACCCTAAAACAAAGTAATGACTCAAAATAAAGCAATATAAAATAACATTATTTTTTAAAAATTTTTAACATATTTTATTGCAAAATGAGTGTGAAAAGTTTATTTGCATTTGTGTGGTCTAGATTTTGAAAACATGTCTTGATTGCAATGACATTTCAGAGCATTACATGAAATTATGAGCATTTAACAAAGAAGAACAAAACTTATTTCTGTTTAAAATGAGACTTGATATAATCAAATCTCAATTTTTTTCTTCTTAACAGGTTAACAGGTTTTATTTATTATTTATTTCTTTTGGTCCTTCAATGTATAAGTCTTAAATGCAGTTATTCAACACTTTTTGCACTCATAAAATATTCAGATCAATGTTAATTACCTTATTTTATTATATATTTATTTATTATTTTTTATTTATGTATTTATTTATTTATTTATTTATTTTTTTTTTTTTGACAGCCAGAAAACATATTATTAGACGATAGCTTCAACATCAAATTGACCGATTTTGGTTTTGCTCAAGTTGTTTCTCCTGACGAAAAGTTATTTGGTGAATATTTGATTTTGCTTTATATGAATATTTATCATCAAGATCTACGTAAGATTTTTAGACTCTGCCAAAATGGACTTATTATGAGCATATTAACATTAGTTAAGCATATGAACCACCTTAAATATCTAAGTTCTTTTATTGTATAAATTTCAACAATACAAATTCATACTGGGCTAAATTTAGAAGGGGTAGTTTTTACTATTTCCGATTAAATATTTAAAAAAAAACAAATAGTGTTGTAGAATTATATTATAAACCAGAATAATGAAATATGCATATGAAATCAATTCATATCATATCAGACTGAAATCGTTGTAAAAGTAGCTTAAGTTTATTTAAATCTTTAAGTAATCATAATTCATTAAAGTATTAAAAACATTTTAAATAGGAACTGAAGTCATTCTTTACTTTAGTCATAAATATGACTGGAGTTGAGTTTAAAATGATATTGGGTGAAATGATTAGACTAATATCAGTTAATTTATAAGTTGAAAACACAAACAATCATAACTTTTTTTTGTTTGTTTCTAAAAGCAGGTTTACACGCTATGATAGATAAATGTGCAATTCATCATAATAATTGAATTGTTTTGATCTATCATTGGGTGTACACAGGACATTGTAGGGATGAATTGGATTGAATGGTTGGTGCCAGCCTGCATCAATTTCTGCAAATCGTGCTTTAATTTGGTTTATATTTGCATCTGCATCAGAAAAGTTGTGTCAAGCAAATAGTTAGCTTTTTGGTTGACTGTTGCTTTTATTCAAATAAATAATTATTGCAGTTAAACAAACTCCTCAAGAGTTCTCGAGGGTATTCATTAAACATTATCAGGGTTTTACCTGCTTGTGGCTTCTTAAGACAAAGAATACTCTGACAGGAGTAAAAAAGCCTTGCTCATACATAGTTTTTAAAAAATCCAAAGAGTTTGAAATGTTGGCAGACAAACATTGGTGTGAAAAAAACTAATGTATTGTGCACAAGTTTATAAGAAAGAACTGTCGGAACTTGACAATTTGGCAAAATCTGGGACAAAATTGTTGTAACTTATCATAGTGTGTAAACTGTACTCCCTCTTTTGATTTATTGGAAAAATTAATTTGTCAATCACATCGTCACGATCTATCATAGCATGAAAAACTGGCTGCATTTTGGCTTACTGCCAGTGAAGATCTTGTGTGTTCCACTGGAATTGGCACCATCACTTTCAACACCACCACAATAGGTATGGTTTCATCATCACATGAGAATTTTGATGCCCAGTTTCTTCACCTGAGAGGGATGCACCTGAGGTTGCTGTGAAATTACACTAGAAATTTAATTTAGCCGAGAGTATCCAAGCCAAATAGATAGTCAAGGAATCTTTTACATACTGTCATACGACATGGACGCAGGCGATTTTCTGCATCTTTTGAAAATCTACTGACACGGCCAGGTGAACAATCATAACATTCTCACAAGAATAATCAAGAAGCAAATTAAAAGATCAGCTTACCTAACTTTCAACTGACCCAGTCTAGTACACTGCCGGCTGAAACTGCTGAATCGAAGAAAACACAATTCCATTCAAAGCCCCTCTCTCCTGACCTAGAAAAATGGTTTGCAACTGTCAAATATTTTAAAGTTGCTTCAGGGTAACAAATCAAGCCAACTTTGACCAAAACAAGGAAACTCGGAAGAGGATTTTTTTTTTTTTTCAATTTTTTTTTGAAAGGTCAAGTATGCAGCAAGTGATCATTTATGAAAGAAAATTATAACTTGAAAGTTTGCATTATTGAGATTCAATTAATTTCGGTTAACTTGTGTCTTATCAACCTCGATACACTCGGTCATTTTGAGGGCATGGTCAATAAGTTATGTAGAACCAATGAAGTTCCCTAAAATGCTTCATTATTGTTGCACCAGGTGTGAATGTACAATTAGGTTTATCAATGGAAAAAGAAATACTCAACACTGCAATGAAAATAACAATAATAACTGATGTGAGCAAAAAGTACAAAGAAAGATGCAAAAATTTTAACCTAATGGCAGTAAAATACAGGAAATAAAATACACCAAGTTACAAGTCCTCAAAAAACCTATGAAATAGATTAACAATCACGTTAGGTGTAATTTTTTTTTAACAAAATTAAAATCGTCCTAAAAAAGCTAGGAAAATGAACTCTCCCTCGAAAGAAAAAAGTACAAATTTACATAATAAGCTACAAGAAAAATAGAAATAATTGTGCAGAAAATGTCAAAAAATACGTAAGGGTACATGCTCCAACAGCAGAAAAAATTTTGGCTGGCCAGAAATCACCCAAGACCACCAAAGAGAGAGCGAATTAAAATATAAAAGCATTGGTGCAGATGAGGGAGATAACCCCCCCTCCCCCCTGAAATGGTGAAGATTGTATAGAATTTGACCAATTTTTCTTGTAAAACTGAAATTAGCTTGCTTCTCCCGAAATCCAGGTCTAGCTACGCTACTGTATAAAAGTAATTATTTATTCTTGTTTATTCTGTATTGGTGAATTAGTGTTGAATCCTTTCAGAACTTTGTGGTACACCGGGATATTTAGCTCCTGAGCTACTTAAGTCTTCCATGTATGAAAATGCTGAAGGATATGGCAAGGAAATTGACATGTATGTTTGTTAAAAGTTTTGTTATTGTTTTATTTTTTCAAAATTGCTCTAAAAATCTAGAATATTTTTCATGTAGTACTTAAACTACAAACATTAACGCCTATTTTATACATTACAAATAAAACTAAAAATAGATTTTTTTTTTTTTTGAGAAATGGTAGCATATAGATAAATGTGTTAAATGTTGTAAATTGAGTTACTTTTCTTTATGCTAATTTTTCTTATGGTTATAATAAGTTATCGCAATGCTTCTGTTGTCACCTTGATTTCGTATACGGAAGTAACTCTGCCCCTACTTGCATATCTTCACTGGATAAAACTTTTGAAGGAAAATGACAATTTTAAAACATAGCGAACGCAATACCTTAACCTCTGGCAAACTGACAGTAGTGTGAGATGTGATTATTGATACACAGATGCAAACAAATTTTAATTACATAGATATTAGTATCATTGTGTAGTGATTTTCTTTTACAATGACATGAGAGAAATTAAATTCAATAAATATTTAATACTAGCTCAGTAAAATCTTAAAACTCAATTAAAGCATTCTGCATCTCTGACTGCATGTATCTTTAAATTTAAATGAGTTTGACATGCATATATATGTATTTTACTTCAGAATTTATTTTGAATATACAGTAGCCTATATTTTTGGAATAAACAAAGTTTTCATGTTGACATATAATGATAATTTATGTAAAAGTTTCTGTTAAAGACTTAGACTTTCATTCTTTTAATTTTTGTAGATGGGCGTGCGGTGTTATCATGTATACTCTGTAAGTAAAAAATATTTTTAATAACTTATTTATAAATTTTGTACATATACTGCATGTATGGTTAAAATATTTTGATTCAATAGCAATAAGATAGATATGATAAATTTATTCTTTGCATTGTTTATCTTATAACTTATATTGCAGTTGGACCTTGTAACTCTATAAAATTATAAAATCAGAACTGATTTGTAAAAAAAAAGGAAAGGTTTAGAAAAATATGTTTACAACCAGGGTTGTCAGATTTGCTTCCCGGGTAGCTACCCATTTTCCCCCCTGGGTTGGGTTTTTTTTTTGGGGGGGGGGGGGGAAATGGGGTTTTTTTTTAAATTTAAAAACGAATAATCCCTTGGTAAATATTTCTTTTTTGCTGAAAGTTCTACATATGTCATTACTATTTGATATTTAATTTGTTTTTAATTTCCATAACTCAAAATTAGATATGCAAAGAAAAAATTCAAAATTATGTCATAATAAAAAATAACAATTTCAAGATAGTTGAGAAAAATAACTTTCACAATTAGAAAGCAAAAATTTAGCTTTATTAACCGACTTCACAAAGGAAGGAGGTTATACATTCATATTGTATGTATGTCGTTTTTTTTTTTTGTTTGTTTGTCCACTCATAACTTCTCACCGGATGAACCGATTTTCGTGATTTTTTTTTAATCGATCGAGGGTGGTTTCCCATAGGTCCCGTACCTTCGTTTGCCCATATTCGATAATTAGAACAAAAGTTATAGGCAGAAATATGGTAATTTTGTTTAGTTTTTCATCCATAACTTTTGACTAAATGAACCGATTTTGATGACTTTTTCTTTAATAGATGGAGGGCTGTCGGACTCAAATATTGCACATCCATTTGACTAAATTTGTTTTTTAGAAAAAACGTTGCGGGTGAAAAATAAGTATTTTTTATTTTAATTGGAAAGACTTGACTTGATTTTTCTTTGTTGGGAAAACTATTAATAAATATAAAACTCATTGTTGAAAAAGTTTTTGTTGCTATTGTGCTACAATAATAAATGCAACTACAGTGAGATTTTGCCTGAAAGCTTCTCTGAGGCAAAAATTAAATCCTATCAGTTTGTTTGCTAAAATCGACTTCAAAACGGAATTTTTCATACAAATGATCAGTTTTTGATGTCATTTATTCAAAGAAGGTTTGGTCTTTGATATGGATTTTTTAAAAATAGAGTATTTATATAAAAAATGTATTTACACCAAAAAGATTAAAATAAAATAATTTTTGGAAAAAAATAGAACAGACTTCAGATTATAAATTGCGCTGAAAAGTGAAAAATAAATTAATTCTTTAAACAACATCGATGTGACTTTTAAACATAGTTTTAGAAGTCGGTGCAAAATTATGAGCCTAATTGCCATTACACCATGTGCTACTTCATATTGGAACTGTTGCTAATTCTGGGCCATTTATATTTGTAATTGATTCATGATTACAAAAGATTTGATCTATCCTAATTTTGCACCGACTTCTAAAACTATGTTTAAAAGTCACATCGATGTTGTTTAAAGAATTAATTTATTTTTCACTTTTCAGCGCAATTTATAATCTGAAGTCGGTTCTATTTTTTTTCCAAAAATTTTTTTTTTTAACATAAGTTAGGAAAAGTTAAGCTTTAGTTACATTAAAAAAGGATTTATTTTTAATGATTCAAGACATCATATTTCTTATATGAAAATGTATAATGTTTACATTTTCTGTACTTTTCAGACAAAAGCTGTTTCGGTTTAGAATTTTCTTTTCATAATAAGAATAGTTTTGTTTTGATCAAACGAAATATTTATTTTGTGGAAAAACAGTTTTGGTTTAGAAAAAGTTAACACTTCAGTTTAATTTTTAAAAAAAATGAAAAAAGCACTGCAAGACATTACTGTAAAGTACGGAACAAGCGCCCCCTGTGATTTCCTTCTTTCCTTTTTGTGAAAATACCAAATAAGCGCCCCCCCCCCCCCCCAAACTTGGATTCTCATGCCTTCCATTATCAGTTCCCAGAAGGGATTAAAAGTTTCCTGGGAATTGCAGACTAAATAAAAGCTCTCCCTGTTACCCAGAAAGGGGAGGGGAGGACTGAAAATGACTTCAACAGTGGCTACCCATGAAAAACATTGAACACATGCTTTCCTTCTGATAAGCTTTTGTCTGAATTCTGGTAATCACATTAGTTCACCTTGCCTCAAGGCTTGCTTGGTCTCTTTTTATGGGGTCATTTAGGAGGACCATATGTGCTGTCATCCTTTGTCCTTATCCCACAGGAAGGGTTTCTTTGTGTGATTGACAGGCGTTTTGAGATAACTGCTAGGGTTCTCTTTTATGGCAAGACATTTTTTTTTCAATGCAACTAACAATTGATTCAATAACAATTTGGCGAAAAATTAAAACCAAAATCCCATATTTAAAAGCCAAAAATCAAATGATTAATTCCTGGTTGAATGTCAGATTCGCGAATTTTTTGCAATATCGATTACTTGGACAGTAGTATATAGGGAAGGCAGTAAGGGTATAACAAATTAAATAAGAAAATTTAATTTATTTTTAAATTCAAAATAAAAGCTAAGAAAAGATCTTAATCGCGAAAACGAAGGCTTTACGAAAGTTCGCTGTCGCAAAAACGAAATTTTTTCACACTACAGTATTTAAAAAAAAAAACCTCATGTTTCCGACCTTATTAAACATCAAGTTGATTATATCCTTAACAAAATTTTTGGGCATTGAATCTACGTATTGCTCAAAAGAAATCGGTTCTGTTCAGAACCGCCCGTCTGTCTATCTGATGAGCCACTGCAACATGGAAATTCAGGAAAGGAAACAGGCGTCAATGTGAGCTGGCGCCGTTTCCTTACTCGCTCTTCATCTAAAAAAAGCTGAAAGAAAAATAAAAGGTCATGCAAAATATTCTTGCTTTTCGATTTTTATAGATTTAAATTTTTTCCGCTATTAAAATTACGCGCTTCGGGTTACAAGTAATATATATATTTTTTTTTGCGTCCCCACTTCCTTTTTTGCGCATTTAACACGCTATAGCACGTCCGCGGCATTGCTGAGGCGACTTTCCCCGTACTATTCGGGAAGGGGGCGGGGGGGGGGCGCTTATTTGGTACTTTACGGTATTTATTTTATACGAAAATATATAAATTTACATTCTTTCTGTACTTTTCAAAAGTAAAAATAATTTGGAAGCAAAATTTTTAATTTGTAAAATGCTTATACCCTCTATCTTTCATAAAAGTTTCTTTATTAAAATTATGCTTAGCTTTCTTGAATAAATTATAATTGTGATAATTAGAAGATGAAAAATATGTGGTATGTATTAACTATATAGAAGAAAAATCATGAAATAAACCTATACAAGCAACAAAATGTAATTTATCTGTATCTGTATATACATAAATATATGTATGTAATAATAACGGTTACGAGAACTTCATTATTTTAGTCGAGTGTCCGTTTATGACACAATCACGGCCGTTCACTTTATCGTATGTTTTTCTGTGAAGCAATAGTGGCCGAAATTCAAGGCATCATTTGTTTATTTGAAGCTTCAACATATTAAATACACAGTTCAAAATAACACAAAGAAGACAACACAAAACATCACAATCTATCTTACATATTTACATCGAAGAATCCCCAGAAATTTCTTGCGAAACTGTCTTTTTATAATCTTTCGAGGTCTCGGGTCACGTGACAAATGCAACTGCTTTGATTGGCTGATGATCTCTGCAAAAACTATTTTTAGCTCCCGTTACATAATTCTTTCCCGGGTTAGAAAAAGGAACCAGCTTAAGGGATCTTATATAAAGTTTTTATGTTTTAAAATCAAAACTGAATTTAAAAAGGGGTTTGAAAAAGTTATTTGTTTTTTAATGTTATATGCACATATGTTTTATGTTTTCAGACAGTAATTTTTCACCAACTTTTATTTATAAACAATTTTAAACTATTAAAGAATTTACCTAGGATGCTCTGATGATGAATGGATCAATCAGAGAAACATGTAGAGTAAATATTATTTAATTTTTTACTGTGTCACCCATATTGATCACTGACTTTAAAAAGTATGCATACATATACATGAAATAAGATCAACTGAAATTAAATGCAACATTCAAGTAAGGTAGTTGAAAAAAAAAACTACTTTTGTTTTAATAAAAAGTAAATAAAATTTGATCTAAACTGTTTCTTAGTGCTTGCTAAATTATGCATATTCTAATATAAAAATATATACATATATACCATACATTAACTTTCTGGAAAAAGAAATTTCATCTTCCCCATTTTACCCAAAAAACCCGGATTTTTTTAAATAAAACCCACTCGGGATTGGGTTTTTACAACCCTGAAAACGGACCTTTCACAAAATTCAAATCAATCAAAATGGACACTTCACAAATTCCCAAGCTTCCAAATCGTGCTTTTCACACCTTTATTTATTATAAAAGTGGCAAATAATAATAAAATTTTCCATCGCTATATGTTTAAATTTTCAATTTTTGTAAAATTGTTTGATTTTTAACAAAAAAGACCCTGTTGAAAAATGCTGGATCAACCCCTGTTACAACTCGAAAATTATAGTTCATACATTAAAAACTGAAAGAAAAAAGAGACAATGTAAGTCTATTTTAAATCTTGTACAATATTTTATTTTATGAGTGCTTGCTTCTCAATTTTTGCTGAATTACTAATTCATCAATGAGTCTTCATAGTGGGTAATGAATTTTCATAAAATGAGTTTATATCACTTTTACATTAATAAAGTTATGTTGTGTTTCAGTTTTAGAAAAAAAAATTGAAATTTTATGGATGGATATTTAAATTTACTTTTTATTAAGTAATTTTATCTTTAAACAAACTTTATCAATGTTCAAACATTGACATTTCGTTTGTATCATAAAAATTTTATAAATCTATTATGTATGTTTTTATTTACTACTATTTTTTTCTAGTTTGGTTGGGTTTCCTCCATTTTGGCATCGAAAACAGATGATCATGTTAAGAAATATAATGGATGGGAAATATGAATTTTGCAGTCCAGAGTGGGATGACATTACAGAACTGCCAAAAGATTTGGTATACTATTTTAATTACTTTATTTTCATATGATTCACAGCAATGGAAGAAAGCATACAATTAATAACTTAAAATATATTTCGCTTAAAAACACTTCTTTTAATGTAAATGAAATCAAATTAAAGATTTGTTTTTAGTTTCACTGAAAACTACTTTTATGTTTTATTATTTGACAGGTGACTCAGCACATTGCCTTTCCAAAATTAAATTTTACTGTTCAAGTTTCTCTAGAGTTTTCCTATCTCTCCTTTAAAAATATTTTAACAGGCAGTGTAAAATAAGCAGGATAAAATTAAGCATTGAAAACCTCTCTGAAATGCAGATTTATTTTACCTTAATTATTTTTTTACAGCATTGAATAGTGTTCCAAAAATGCTAAGACTAATTTTATGCATGGAGGGAATCTTTTGTATTTGTTTAAAATAAGCAGGCCAAAACACTCTAGATATCTATACATTTAAAATAGTGCTAAAATCTGTTATATTGAAGTTTTTCCAAGATTTTTTCGCTTGTTGTGTTTACTGTACTTATTAAAATTTTGCAATAATTTTAAGTCTACAGTATAAATTGGAAGTATTTAATTTCAAACAGTTAATTATTATCTCTGATGTGTAAGCTACAGTATTTTGGAAAAAAAAAAGTTATTTAAATGATAAATATTTGAGTAAAATTCATAGTCAAAGATTAAGGTGTTAATAATAAACCATTTGGGCTGTATATTGCTCAAATTTTAGAGCACATCTATAAATATGTCTGCTGCATTTATTTGATTGATTTTGTAATCATACTATTATTTTGTATTTTTGGTTTTTTTCTCTAGAAGATTTTGCTATTTGCTAAATGTGCACAATTGGTGTCTTAATCTGCAAGAAAACACAATAAATAAAGCATGCATGCCCTTAATTGAGTAGAACTTTTTTCTTACTTTTAGGACCTATATTATTTATTATTTTTATTAGTGATATTACTCAGAGTATTTCTGGGAACCTCAATATTTTTGCTGATGATGTCAAAATCATGGGAATTGTGGACACAGAGGAACAAGTCAATTAGTTTCAAGAGGATTTAAATCAAATTTCTAAGTGGGCAATTAAGTGGGGTATGTCTTTTAATATTGGGAAATGCCAAGTGCTTCATTTTGGTCATGGGAATAAACATGCAACCTATTATTTACAAGGTTCCGTCATTAGGGAAGCAGAAGCAGTTGTTGATCTAGGAGTATTGATTAGTCATGACTTCAAGTCCAGTCAGCAGTGTAGCATAGTAAGTAACAAAGCTAACAGGATGCTTGGGTTTATCAATAAGGCTATTTCGAACAGGTCTAAGGAAGTTGTATTGGCATTATACAGAAGTTTGGTAGGACCTCATTTGGAGTGTGCTGTTCAGTTTTGGTCTCCATACCTAAAAAAAAATATTACCTTATTGGAAAGGGTTCAAAGGAGGGCTGCAAGAGTGGTAAGTAGTCTTTCAGACTTAGATTATGAAGTTATGCTTAAAAGGCTCAATATGTATAGTCTTGAGCAAAGGAGAGTTAGAGGGGACATGATTCAGTTGTTTAAATTCATTAAAATGGGAAATGTTGATGGACTACAGCAATGTGCTGAAAGTAGAACCAGAGGTCATTGTTTTAAGCTTTTCAAATCTCAGGCTAATCTTGAAATTAGGAAAAATTACTACTTCAATAGGGTTGTAGGCAGTTGGAATAGTTTACCGGAAGTGACTGTTAATTGCAGTGAGGTAAAAACTTTTGAGAAAGCTCTTGATGTTCATTGGGGACTGCTAAATTGACTTGGACCAGCCTAGCAGGGCCCAGAGCCTGTTGCTGGTCGTCACTTTTGTATTTGTATTTCAATTATGTAATTTTTAGGTGCAAAACATACACCTCTTGACTTACAGATTCTCTAATTATTTTGTATCTGAAAGAGCTAAAATGTTTCCAGGTTTTAATCATTTCTGTAATATTGTCTTGGAATGATGTACAAAACTAATTTATCAAATTGCACATTCCTCATGAATTTCTTTCATGAGCTGTAAGTATATTAATTACCTTGAAAGCATTTTGTAATTTTAAGTTTTCATTTTTCGTCTACTTCTGTAGATTAGAAAGCTTTTAGTTGTTGAACCTCACCAAAGAATCACTGCATCTCAAGCATTATCTCATGATTTCTTCAAAATTGTTGTAAGTACTGATTTGTATTTTCATTAATGTACGTTTGAACTTCTATCATATGGAAACTTTTTTCTGTAACAAAAAAAATCAACCATTCAAGTATCCACCAGCTTAACGTTGTCTAGGTTTTACTCTCTTAAAAATGAAGTACAATCTAAATTTTCCAAAAGGGCCATTTTACTTTTAAAAAAAAACTAATGTTTAATAAAATTGCTTGGAAGAGTTTTTCCCTTTTGTTTTAAAATTAGATTTACAAAAATGTAAGTTTTTTATATGCCTCTTCAGTAGCTTATTTATGCTTGGTGTTTCAGAAGCTATCTTTTTCCCTTTCAACCTATTTTCCTATAAAAATATAAAAGAAAAACAAAAAGTCAAAAATATTTGAATAAAAAATTTAAAATAAAAATTTTGAAAGTAGGGTGTTTTGAGATAGGGAGAATGCACATCTGTTAGTCTGACATGTCCCCTCCGCCCCTACCCTTGCAATAACTTTTGAAGGAAATATCCAATTCAAAAAAATTGTGTTGAAAGGATCTCAAACTGGACACCTCATTCCCTTTTTTTTTAACCTACTTTCCTGTAAAATTTTAAAAAATAAAAAATAAAGTATGAAAAAGGCTTAATGTATTGTAAAAATATTGTTAAAAATAAAGAAAAGTCAAAAATAAGTGAAGTAATTAAATAAAGATTGAAAAATAAAAAATTTGAAAGTGGGGTTTTGAGATGGGGAAAATGTGTGTCTCTGTCTGTCCTAATAACTTTTGAACAAATTGTCCGATTCGAAAAATTCTTTTTGCAATCGAAAGATCTCGGCGAGGACATCTCATTTCCATATTTTACTTTTTGATTTGAACAGTTCAAAAAAATTTAACATTAGCGCCTATGGGCAAAAGTGAAGCAAATTATATAAACTCTGGGCATAAGAGTTGAGTTCTTATGAACAAGATTACTAAAAGAAGTTGTCGAAGGAAAACATTTTTTGAGTTGAACAATTTTTGTTAATTTTTGAACAGTTTAAAAAAGTTAACTGTACTTTTTCCTATATCCCGATAAAGGGCAGGCGATAAAGTCACCAATAATGATGCAACCAATGGCAAACAGAATGCCTCCTCTGGTAACCTTTTGCGTGTTTTGTTGCCTTAGCGAGATTCGCACCGAGATAAAGGAATTCATTTTGAAACAGTTCAAAAAAAAAAAGATTAACATCAGCGCCTTCAGGGAAATTTCAATCCTTTTTAAATCATGATCTAACTGACCGATTTGCTTGGAACAAAATTTATCGGAAAGATGTTTGGCTATAGAACATGTACAGATACAAAGTTCAATCAGAACAGAACGAGCCTTTTTTCTTATGAAATTTTTTTTATTGGGATTTTTAAGGATATGTTGGAATGAATGAATGATTAAATGAATGAGTGAAGGAATAAGTCAGTGAATAAATAATAAAGTAAATGTATGAAGTGAAAAATAAATAAATGAGTGAACAAATACATAAGTGAGAAAAATGAGTGAATAAATAACTGAATAACTGAATGACTGAATAAATGAAAGAATGAGTGAGTGAATGAATATGTATTAACCGTTGAAAAAGGTATATTTGAAGTAATTAAGAACTAAAGTTAAATGAGGAAGAGAGAGAGAGAGAGAGAGAGAGTTAGCTAGATTATAAATTTCAAGTTGGTGAATATGGTAAAGTAGGCTCATATAGTTCTAGACGGAACTTCTTGTTTCATCTGATTAATTTTCTACTTAATTTTGAACAACTGAAAAAACTCAGTTACGTTTCAATTTGAATATGATTTAAATCCTATTCTAACAGAGCAATTTGCTTGAAAACAAACTTTGATGGAAGGACCTTTTGATGTGGAACATGTACGATCAAAAACTGCATCCAGAACTAAACAAGCCTACTTTTCAGATGAAAATTTTTGATCTTGATTTTTTTTTAAGAATAATTTTGAGTGAATGAAAGGCGGAATGAATAAATGAGTGAATAATTAACAAATAAATGAGTAAATGAATGAATGATTGAAAGAATGAATGCATTTATAAATGAATGAGCAAGTGAAAGAAAATGAAAACAAAAATATGAATAAAAACCAAAACTGATTTTTTTTCGTGTATTTAAGATGGACTAAAGTTATTGAGTAGTTGACTGAATCGAAAGAATATTTGACACAAAATAAAAAGTTCCAGACAATTTTTTATACAAATTAAGAGGATTTTTTTTAATGTTAAATTTCTTTCTCTTTGGCGATGATTGAAAACAGACCCTGTTTTTGGTCTGTGTGTAGAACAAAATGATATTGTACGCTTTATGTATTCAGTTTCACCAAAGAGCCCTTTTATAGTATTGTACAGCATTTTTTTTTTTTTTTTTTTTGCATTTTATTCATTTAGTTTACCTATTCAATAGTGTGTTTTATCCTGGAAAGAATTTTTGTTGAAATTCAGTTTTGTGTTTTCCTGCATATTAAATTCTATTTGGTTTGAAAAATCAGATTAAAAATATTGATAGTTAAATGGGAAATTTCTGAAATGTAATGCCCAAGAGTAAAAGAATAAATATGAAGTATGCTCATACAGCTCTCGAGGGAACGTCTTGTTATTGAAACCTCTCATGATGCTGTTGCAGAAGTTTTATTTAAATGAAGTTTTAGCATTAAAATTGGCTAAATTATCAAAATCATTAATGTCATTAATAGTTTTTACTGTTGTTATTTCTTAAATTGTCTTTTCTCTAATCTGTGTTTTCAATTAGCTTTCTGCTTTATTTCATATGGGTATTATTTTGATAATATAACTTTGCTTTTCTAGCAAACAAAAGGAAGAGTATTTAATGCTCGCAGAACATTTCAGGTGTGTATTATCATCATCATTTTACACAACATTTTTGCATGTATTTTTTAAAAAGTATATCTATGTTTGAATTTAAGTAAAGTGAATTATATATATAACCTACCTGTTAGGGCAAAACCTTACCCAAACAATGTAAAGTTCTTGAATTTTATTGAACATAATTTGCACCTAATCCCATGAGGTTTAGGACTCCATTTTACTGTAACAGCTACTAACTTTTGCTACCAGGAAGTAACTTTCAAGTATTTTAAAGTAACAAAAAAGAAAAGTGTGAAATTTATCATTTTTTTTAATTTTTTTATCAGAACAAAAATGTCATGTTATGAAATTTGTAAGATTAAGAATAAAATAATTTAGTACATTAAAATGTAATGTTTGATTATCTCATTTCAGCCAACATACATAATCGATTGTTCTATTTTGTTTCTCAGAAAATATTATGATTTTAATTTTCAAAAATTAATATTTATACATAAATTATTTTCCATATCAAAAAAAATTTTTCCCCTCAAGTTGTTAAATTTCAATAAAACAAGAATAATTCTTTTGAATTATGCTTGTTTTAGCTTGGATATTGATATGCTTGAATATGGCCTTATTATTTGTTCTAAAAAGAAATATTTTCATGAATTCAAGAGATTTTTTTGTTTTAAGTAATTGTTTTACTTGATTGTTGTTGTTTCTGATCCCCAGTTGATCCAACAAAAGTCAGACCAATTCCATAAGTACAAAAACTTCTAAAAAGTCTAAAAACAGAGGTTTCAATAACACCTCATTTTACTTGATTAAATTCATTGAGTAGTATTTTTTGGTTACTTAAAAAAAAAATAGTAAAGATTCAGAGAGAGAAAAAGTGGAATTTGATACATTTAATGAAATGAAAGTAAAAAGGCTTCATAACTAAGTATTTTCTTTTTCTGCTTTGTTGCATAAATGCATATTGCTTGCAGAACTAAGCTTTTAATGATGCAGTTAAATTTAGAAAATGTTTTGCTCCGTTTTTTGTACATGTATTACGTTACTGTATTTTTGTATTTCTTATTTGATAATGTTGTGCTTATTTGTAAAAAAAACTTTTGCTAAGCATTTTTCAATTTTTAGTTTGGCATTTTATGTGTTCGAGCTGTGATCAGATTAAAGAGACTTAAATATACTCCTGAACCATTATCCATTGATATAGCTCAAATGGATCCTTATCGTGTCAAAACTCTTAGAAAAGTAAGCTATCCTTTGTAGTTCATAAAATTATATGCATTGGTCATTCAAAAAATTTTGAAATGTATTATATGGAAAAGTTAGAACAGCTGTTTGTAAAGAAACGCCTATTTCAAAGAAATGTTTTTAACCGCCCTGCAGTTGGGCAGTCCCAGAGTAACATGTTAAATGGACGAGATATCTCACCATAAACTACAGGGTGGTTAAAAAATACCTACAATATGTAGATTTATCCCGTCATCCAAAACTGATGCTATGTACAATAACTTCTCTATTTATGTTTAATGAAAGTCAGTAAGCACTGATATTTGAAAAATTAATATATTTTAATTTCTTATTGAGTAATTAAGTGAATTGCAGTCATTGGAGGTTTGCATGCATTTGAATCAACTATTCCATCTGATTATTTCATTGATTTGAGGAGCCTTAGAAGTTGTTAGAAGAAAGGGGTATATGATATTTCAGGTTATCAACTATGCTTTATTTAAATAAGTCATGCAAATGGTCCTGATTGGTTTATCTGCAATTTTGCATGCAATTTGTCATAAAATTTGCAATGTAAATTGCAATTTTTCAAATAATGTTTACTCTTTTCTCTTTACTGAATTATTGCCATATGTTCTTGTAAATTAACAAGAGAAATTGTTGATAAATTTTTCAAAGTCCCCTCTTTCTATTGGGCGAAAATAAAATTAATTAATTAATATTAATCGTGCACATTTTTATCATTTTTAGGTTATTGATGGTTGTGCATTTAGAGTGTATTGTCATTGGGTTAAGAAAGGTGAAATGCAAAACAGAGCTGCTCTTTTTGAAAATAGACCTAGGACTGAAATGAAGAATATGTATAATGAAGCTTTAAAACTTGTTGCAACCACTTGATATTTTTTAAACATAGTGATATTTTCCTCTATTCTCCTTTAAAAAGTAAAATTAATGAGTTAGCCTATACTTTTTGAAAATAATAAAATTTTAGGTTTGTTGAAATATCCTTTGAATTACTTCATGACATCAGAAAGCATATTTCTTAATGAGTATTAATATTAATAGACATCTAGCTAGGTTTACAATGACAGCAATATTTATTTATTGTACATAAAAACAGTTGTTAATATTGTAAATACGTGAAACTCTATTTAAAAAAATTATGTGATGTGCAAATAATGTTGTAAATTTTCCTTGTTTTTCGTCAACATTATATTTTTAACAAAAATTTTAAATGTAACTTTTTTTATTAATGATTTGAAAGTATGTATTTCAATTAAGTTATCAAACCTTTCATGCAATCTATTTATTTTAGATCAAATTCATGTGTAAAAGGACTAATTAAAATATTTTAATGTGACATAATACTAGTTACATTTTCCACCTTTTCTGTTCTGTTAGCTTAATTATTTATTTTTCCCTGATTTTTTTTTTTTTTTTTTAAATTTTTAATCAAAATTTTCTTTCATGAATAATAATCACGTTTTTATCTCTTTTCATTTTAAAAGATATCATATTTTCCAGTATTAAACTTTGTAAGAAATTCTGGCACAAGCTTTTTCTTGCAACTGGTGCACAATATTTGCAATTATTATTTATTCTGTGATGGGAAAATGTATTTTAAAATAATGGCTTTATTGATACACTACTTAGTTTTGTAGCCTAAGGCTTTAGTTTTCCTCTCTATTCAAACCCTACTTTCAAGTATACTCATACATTTTGACCATTATTTTAGAAAATGTTCTTTGTTACATATTTATGACTATTTATTTTCAAAACAAGGTTCCTTTGCCAAATGTTGAAGTTTTAATGTTTAGAAAATAAACTGTTTAAGAAATTTGTTTGTTTTTCCTTTGTATGTTTGATTCAGTTCAAATGAATAGGATAGTGATAGATCCAGTAAATCGGAGAATTTTGTAAAAATTCAACAATATCATTTTTTTTAAAAATCACTTTCCAAGAAATAAGCGATCATTTCCTCTAAGTTAGGGGTCTTAAACCCGTGGCCCGACGAAGATATTTTAGTGGCCCGCCAAACCTTTGCAATAAGTTAAAAACAAAAATGTTTAAAAAAGAATAAAAAATAAATAAAATAATAACCGTTTGAGTACGGCGAAGTGCTATCACGCTTCGCTTTTTATGTGCTGAATATGCGGAGAAGCGCTTCTAATAGAACAATGCTATATTTATATATGCTAAAAGTGCGGAATGTGCCGAAAATGACCGGTCATTTAATAGGGTCTTTGGGGAGGGGGGGACTTTGAGAATGCCACATTAATTCATAGTTGTGCATGTATTTTGTTGGTTCTTCCGGGGGGGGGGTTATACCACCATATATCCCCTCCTCCCCAATAGAAACCTGTGAGACATGATAACAGTATATCATGTTCATTCAAATTGGATAACAAAGTTGCAACTTGTAGCATCCTATGAATCTAATATAGTTGCAGAGTTAGCGGAAGAGTCAAGTATGCCTTGCCCGATCTTGAAGATAAATGATTCAAAAGACTTTGTAAAAACTATAACATTTATTTAAACTTCAAAAAACTACAACATTGTTAAAATAACCTGAAGCCAAAAAAACTGGTAACTTTAAAAATGACTAGCATCGCAAAAATCGGGCTTTTATAGCAAACACTACATTAGCAAAGACTCTTTCGAGCAACGAGCCGATAACTTAATGCTCATTCGATGCAGTTACAACATGGTTGAGAAAAACAGAAGTGCTTCCGTCGACCAGAGCTTCCTGTTAAATATACACCTTCATTAGCATAACGTAATGTCGACCGAGTTCTAAAGCAACCAATGAGAGGTTGGCATGTGGCATGTCCGCCTACCTCCTCGGCCAATCACGGCTGACTAGTTACGTCACTCCCAACATGCACAGCCATGTTGATACGTGATTTCCTATACACTGAACGTTTCTGGTCGACGATGTTTCAAAACACCCGCTTTTACTCTCAAAGTAAGTTTTCAAAAGAGTACTAAAGATTAAACTTTTCTTTAATTGTAGATGTAGAGAAAATGTTTTTAACGTTCAGGCTAACAATGCCCCTCCTCTCTACATCTGACAAGACTAAATGCAAAAAAAAAATTGGCTTCATGTCTTACAGTTCCATTCTATCACTTTAGAAATGAAATAAAAACATCACTAGTTGATCACAATTAACAATTCTTCTTGCTTTCCATACAGCTTCATGTATTACAGTTCATCTTCAGATAAATAGCTTAACCTAAAATACACATTTACAAATACAGTAACACTAACAGGTTCAGTTGCATTAAAAAATAGATCCGACAATTATAATAACAAAAAGTAAATAAGCTCTCTAATTATAACATATATTTCTTTTCTCTAAAAGCATCACATTAAAAAAATTATGTATATCTTTGACTAGTATTTGCATTAACGTTATTCAACTAAGAAAAATTGTTAACTCGCGATTCAACTATCAACTATAACTAACAAAAATAACTTTCCGAAAACCATTAGAGAATTAAATCATATCAAGAACCCTTAGCAGATAAGCTTTTAATTCTCGACACAGTAATTCAATCTCATAAAATTCTATAATTCCTCAAAAATTCATTGTAATATCAAAAATTTAAATTTACATATAAAAATATTATCCCCCCCTACAATTACAAATTCAAAAAAAATTTAATGAAAAATGCTGTCACAAAATTTTACAAGTTTTGCCTTGGATAAGAGGTTTCGTGAATATATCAGATCGATTATCTTCGCTACTGACGAATGTAATACTAAAAATGTCTTGATATAATAGGTCTCTTACGAAAAACAATTTAACATCTATGTGCTTAGAACGGTAATTCTCAATAGGAGATTTACAGAAGTTAATAGTTGCCTCATTATCTACCAATAACAATGATTTTACCTTTTCTTGAACATTAATGCCAAAATCAACGCATTCATCAAGAACCTTATCAAACCACAGCAATTCTTTAGCGGCTTCTGTTAGCGCAACAAATTCTGATTCCATAGTTGATAGACATATAAATGTCCGCCATGAAATTGGTGCAATATTAACTGCCCTCCCAATGAAGTACGGTCATCCCTATTAGAAGCAAAGTCCGCGTCTGAGTAACCTATGATTCGTAATTCATTACACTTTAAGCTAAGTTTGAGATCCTTAGTATGACTAACATACCCCAAAAGTTTAAGTAATCCCATCCAGTGCATCATTCCTGGATTTACCTGAAATTGGCTAAATATGTTTACAGCGTAACAAATATCTGGTCTGGTCCGATTTGCGAGAAATGAAAGACAGCCTAACAAATTTCTAAATGGTATCTTAGACATTTCATGTTTCTCATTTTCTGTTTGGGGACAATTTAAACTCAAATAAACAACACCCTTACTTATCGGTAGCGAAGAAATAGGAAAATTAAAATTCTCAAAATGTTCACAAATTTCAATTATATAATTTGTTTGGTGCATTTTTAATTCATTTTCATTCTTCAAACGCTACCCCTAGTAATTTTTTCGTTTTTCCCAAAATTTTTAAGATCGAAGTGTTTATTCAATATCTTTAAAATAAAGTCAATATCTTTCCTATTTTTCCCAAACAAAACTATGTCATCAACATATAGTAATAAAATAACCCTCGATTTAAAACTGTAAACACAATTACATCTTTGAAATTTGTTAAAGTGCTGTTAATTTCATAAAACCAATTTCGTCCACTTTGGTGTAACCCATAAATAGCTTTCTTAAGTTTACATACTAAATTTTCCCTTCCCTTTTCAATAAAACCCGGAGGCTGACTCATAAAAATATTTTCCTTTAAACGAGCATAGAGGTACGCGCTCTTGACATCGCACTGCACATTTTCCCAATTTTGAAACACGACTAGGAAGGAGAAAAAGAAACGTATTATGGCCGAAATTGACAACCGGGCTAAAAGTCTCGTCATAAGACTGACCTTGTACCTGCTTAAGACGTTGAGCCACTAGTCTGCTTTTCAGCCTTACGATTTCACCCGCTTCATCTCTTTTTACATTGAAAACCCATCTGCAGCCGATTAAATTAGCCTTTTCTGGTAATTCTGTTAATTCCCATACCTCTCTTTCATGCATCACTTTAATTTCTTCCCCCATTGATTCTAGCCAATTTTCGCGTTCCTTCGATTTCATACATTGTTTAAAAGTGTTTGGAACTATTAGATTTCCGTCTAGTCATGAAGAAAAATTAGCGCTCGTGGACTGGCCATCCACTTCCCCTTGATAAGTATTTTTTCCCTGAAAATTAAATATATGTGGTTTAAAACAAATTGAATTTTTATTACAGTATTTTCTAATCTCGTAAAAAGATCTTAACCGCATGGACTTATCCTTTTCAAAATAATACACGTCCGTTCGCGATCCATCCCTTCTCGGTACAATTTTTCTGATCCACGTAGCTTCCCTCAGGGGTTTTGAATCATTTTCACTCAATGAACTTTCATCTTCCGAAGTAGAATTTAACGAATCCTCCGAAGTAGCGGGAATTTCTAAATTTTGAAATTGACTCGCATCTTCGTAGATCGAACCCTCTTCGTCTGAAGATAAGTTAGTATGATTCCAATGGATGTGGCCCATCACCGCTCCACTGCTATTACTCTTAAACGAATCTTTAAAAAAAGTATTCTCTCTAAATGCAACATTAATGCTTTCCACAATGTTATCACTATCCGGGAAGTAAATACGATAACCCTTTGTATTGAACGCATATCCGATGAGAATCCCTTTTCTAGCTCTCAACTCTAATTTAATACGTTTTTGTTTGGGTATCCCTACATATGCTACAATTCCGAAAGGTTTAAGATGCTTAACGGAGGGCTTAAATTTTCCGTACAGCTCAAATGGAGTTTTACTTTGATTTGTATGACAGACCCTATTCCACGTGTATATGCAAAATGTAACATCGCGTCTGGCCAGAACTTTTTGCCTAATCCGCTTTCTTCAAGCAATACAGTGGCCCCATTAGCTACGGTTCTATTAAATACTTCAGCCACCCCATTTTGTTCGAGAGTATAAGGATTCGTTAATTCGTGGGAAATTCCCAAGTTATTACAAAACTCTTTAAATTCATTATTGACGAATTCTCCACCATTATCCGTTCTAATGGCTTTAACTTTAAATCCAGTAAATCTTTCAGCCCTCTTAATATGCTGAATAAAAATTCTAGTTACTTGCCGTTTTTCCCTTATAGGGTACAGCGAAACACGTTTAGAAAAATCGTCGATAATAGAAAGATAGTACCTTTCCCCGTTTCGTCCCGTTATAGAACATACTCCCCAAAAATCTTCGTGAAGGAGTTCAAGGGGTTGCTTAGACCTTACTTTCTTAATTGCTTTGAAAGATACTCTCTTAAATTTTCCTAGTTTGCAATCTTCACAATGAATTTTCTCATTCTTAAATTTTGGCAAGCCCCTAACGCATTCTGCATTACTGGTTTTTCTAATACTATCAGCATTAACGTGCGCTAATCTTTTATGCCAAACTTCCAAGGATTCAACTTTCGAAGATTCAACTTTAAAATTTTTACTAGGAAAATGACTAGAATTTTGATTTTCCCGCGAATTTACGTTATATTGACTAGAATTTTGACTTTCCGGCGAATTTACATTATATTGACTGGAATTTAAAAAAATTTTGATCCACATATTTAGGTTTAACATGGTAAACACCATTATTTAAAAAAGCTTTAAAAATTATGCCTTTTCGATCTGATACAGTCAAGACTCCCCCTTCCCCGTGAAATCTAGCACCTCCTTGATCCAGTTTAGGACCGGAAATTAAATTTCGTCTTAATTTAGGAGAATACATGACTTCTTTCAAAACAATTTTTCTGCTACCAAATCTTAAATACATATCGCCCTTTCCTTCAATTGGGAAGGTTTGCCCCTCTATAGCGACGGCCGTTTCTTTGTTATTTAAAGTTACGAAATTTTGAAAACAGTTTCTGTCTCTTGAAAAGTGATGGCTGGCCGCTGAATCGAACAGCCACTGTGAAGTTTTGTCCATAAAACAATTAGCTTCACAAAAAAAAAAGTCAGAATACTCACAATATTCAGGCGATGGTGATCGCCGATTTTCATTTGAACTTTCTTGTCGAAAATTCTGGCGCTTCCCGTCCTTGCGACTTCTTCTCGGGCTTTCTGACCTTTTAAATTCGGGACAGTTTCTTTTGATGTGGCCAAACTTCTTACAGCAATAGCACTGGATTTTTCTTTTGGTTTTCTTAACGGCAACTGAAGCTTTGGCGTAAGATTCCAAATCTTCACTTCTTAAAGAAAGTCTGCTTTCCTCAGCTACCAGGTCAGCCACAATCTTTGAAAAGACAAAATCTTCATTCTTTCTTCTTAAAATGTTCTGTACAATACCATCAAAAGAAGAGGGGAGATATCGTAACAGTTGGTATGACAGGAATTCTTCTGAAAATGTAGTCTCAAGTTCTTTGAGACGATCATAAATTCTTCTCAACCTCGCTGCATAAATATTAATTTTCTCGTTCTCGTCCATTCTTGCGGACGTCAAGTCTGAAAATAGCTTCATTTTAACCGTTCTGTTGTCTGGGAAATAATTTTCTTTTAGAAGTTTCCAGGCTTCCTGGGTATCCTCGCAGTGCTCTATAATTTTTCGGTAGTCATCACCGACATGCAAGTAAAGTACTGCAATAACCGACCTCTCTCTGGAATTAAATAGAGCAACGTCTTTTGCTGTGACTTCTGCCCCCACATTGATTACAGGTCGCTTTTCTCTGCCTGTGATGATATCCCATAGATTCCTTTCTATTAGCACGAATTTTATATCGCTGCTCCAAGATTAATAACTATCATCTCTTAATTTTTCTATTACAATGTTGGAACAAGCCATACTTTTACTTGAAGACGATCCTTATAAGCCCCTCCTAATGAAGTATTCTGGAACACATCTTGAAAAATCACTCCTCAAAAGCAAGCAGGGCTAAATACTCAACTTCTCTGGGTCGCCCATAACCCATATGATAACAGTATATCATGTTCATTCAAATTGGATAACAAAGGTGCAACTTGTAGCATCCTATGAATCTATTATAGTTGCAGAGTTAGCGGAAGAGTCAAGTATGCCTTGCCCGATCTTGAAGATAAATGATTCAAAAGACTTTGTAAAAACTATAACATTTATTTAAACTTCAAAAAATACAACATTGTTAAAATAACCTGAAGCCAAAAACCACTGGTAACTTTAAAATATGACTATCATCGCGAAAATCGGGCTTTTATAGCAAACGCTACATTAGCAAAGGCTTGTTGCTCGAAAGAGCCTTTGCTAATGTAGCGTTTGCTATAAAAGCCCGATTTTCGCGATGCTAGTCATATTTTAAAGTTACCAGTGATTTTTGGCTTCGGGTTATTTTAACAATGTTGTAGTTTTTTGAAGTTTAAATAAATGTTATAGTTTTTACAAAGTCTTTTGAATCATTTATCTTCAAGATCGGGCAAGGCATACTTGACTCTTCCGCTAACTCTGCAACTATAATAGATTCATAGGATGCTACAAGTTGCACCTTTGTTATCCAATTTGAATGAACATGATATACTGTTATCAAGACATTGTAGGAAATTCCTCAGCCGTTCGGAAAAGGTTCCTGTAATGTATAAAGAGAATATACCCTTTACTCTCTCCACTGACCTTGAAAATTCAAAACGACTGTCCTGTTTAAAAATGTGGAGGGAGGAAGAGAGAAATGGAAGTTTTTTCTCCAACCAGTGTTGCCAGGTTTCATAAATGAAAAACGCACAGCCTGCAACAAAAACCAGTCCCAAAACCGCCCAATCAATTTTATGACCTTTACCCCTCATCCTCCTCCTCCTGCCCGAAAAATTATGTTATTAATTTGGATACTTAAAATGTGGTTTAAAAAAAAAATAACTAAAATAAACCACGCCCATACATATATATATATATTATCATCCCCCATTGTGTACCCATACGACTATCAATCTGTTTCAAAATTAAGTACAGAGTTGTTGATTTGACTTCTATTGAACTTTTTTTATTTTTTAATTAAAAAACACAAACTATTAGTCAATTTGTAAAAAATAAAAAAAAAATGCCCAAACCTTCCACATAAAAGCAATTCTATTGCTGTAATCTTCCTCCCAAATTTTAAATTTTCTGCCTGACGCTACTTATTCGGTAGTTATGAGCTCATGTCAGTGCCGGCGGAAGACGTTTTGGCGCCCCGGGCGTTACTGAAAACGGCACCTTTAAAGCAAATTTGGAAAAGAAACCGACATTTTTTCATGGTCAAGACCATTTTATTCCACCTCTTTTAAAATTATAAATGAGTTAAAGCTTCGCCTATAGTTTGTTCAGCTTATCGATACATTAAGAAATGCTCTTTACTCGTTGCATCTTCATGATCCACAAATCGAATACCAAAGCACAATTGTTTTACATAGAGAACTTTGCCCGTCGAAAAAGCGCATTTAAGAGTATACAATAAGAAAAGTCTATAAAAATACGAACATTTTTTTTACAAGGCAATATTCATAAAATAGAAGGAAATTTATTGTTCAGACTATATTAAACTTGGTCCTTTACGGCGCCCTCCCCTTCCGCCGCCCCTAACTCATAGATGATTCTGATGTTGAATGTTCCGGAAATTTTGGAGAGTCTGCTCCGAAATGAAACAAAATCAGTTTTCCTAAAATTTTGCAATTTATTAATCTTAAGATTTTTCTAACAAATAAAATATATCTGTGCTTTTTCTTTCAACCTTGAGGCAAGCAACATATATTGTACTTTGAAACACTTACAATAATGTTTCTGGAAAAAATTGACTTCTGGTCTAATATTAGGGAAGTTTCATTTAATTTGGGCTTGTAAGCGTCGCTTGAGAAGGCAGACGCGTGGTTCTTCGATATGGGCGTTAGTAAGAAGGGGGAGGGGATCACTGCCTCCAGGATACTTTAAAAAATGCTTGTTCTGCATTTCTATGAGTAAAAGCATTTAAATTTTAAAAAGTTTTTGTTTGCTTTTTTTCCCTAATACTTTTGCAATCCCAAATGCCTCAAAACGCACCAATTTGCATATAGTTTTCAAAATTTTCCCGGGGGCAATCCCCCAGACCCCTTTCGACTATCACAATTTCATATCTTCAGTGAAGCAGGGACTCTTCATATGGCTCTATCCCCTAATGTAGAGCTGAAAGGGCCATGCCTTAGAAACTTTAATGATAGTTTTATGAGTTTATCAATGGCCCACAAAAGAAAAAAACTCAAAAATGGCCAGCGCATAAAAGGTTATGGAACAAGAACAATAACTGGGGGGATGAAGGGATGGGGGAAGACATTAAGTTTTGGCCATCTTAGATCCGGTATTGGGGGAGAGATGCCTAATAATTTTTTTTTTTTTTTTGTTTTTGTTATTTCTTTTATTCGTGGTGTATAATTTTTCGGAAAATTTTGTGTGAAGTACAAAATTATTTTTTCCTGAGAATTGCCTACGGTGTGGCCCGCCCAGCTTCTCGAGCTAATGGATGTGACCCTCGGACGTAAAAACTTGAAGACCCCTACTTGAAATATCTAATAATTATTCTTATTGAGATTCACTGTATTAATTAATTTTCTTCAATAAAACCAAAGTGTTTTATTTTGCATTTTCCAGCAAGTATAAAGATTTGATTTTTCTTTCCTGCTGTCAAAATGAAAACAAAATAAGTTCATTGTTGCATTAGAGATGACATTGGGATATATGTTTTTATTCATAAATATTGGGAAGTGTAATTTTAAGTGCATTATTATAGTAATATATACATATTCAACATGAATTTAAAATTGCAACTTTGAATTTTAATACTACTTATAAAGTTTTTTTTTTGTGAAACAGCTTGAAGTTTTATAAATGAGCAATAATATCTTAATCATCTAATCTCATTTATTATGTATACATAATCGAAGCAGTTTTTAAAATTATTTTCAGGATATTTTATCTTGGAGAAGCTATAGTCATACTGATGTGAAGTTAGATTTTTTTTAATTATTATATTCAAGGTCCACAAAATGTTCCAAAATCCCTCAAGAGAAATTCAAATACCATTAGATGTTATTAAAGTCTCAATGGCAACACTAATATTATATTTCTGCTTGCTATTGCCAGCTATAACCACCCGCCTTCACTATTTCCCTACTTTATTTTTTATACTACAAATAAAATTCAACAATGTATTAAGCAGTCATGTAGTCTGGAACAAAAGAGTGAGAGGTAGCTGAGCTTCGACGCTTGAGTCGAAGTAGAAAAAAATTGGTGGATACTTGAGTTCAAATGAAAAAGTGGGAGCGTGACCTCCCTCCACAACACCACTAGTACTAATTATACTCTGCTACGATGCTAAATCTGATACTTTTCCATTTGATCAATGTCCTTATCAGAGTTTCGCTTTCATGTATTAATACATAGGTTCTGAACAATATTTTATATTTTTGGATTTTTAGACTTTTTATTTTGCTGATTTTGCCATTGCTCCATGCATATAGGTATAATAAAATATTATAGAAAATAAGCTAAGAAACTGTTCGCCAAAGATTTTTAATCCTATTCAAGAAAATTCGTTTCAGTAAAAATTTTTACCCTCTTCTAATGAAATGCAATTTCGTCGATTTTACTTTCTTCTATGGCCAAAATATATAGTAGAATCCATTGAATTTGTGAAATTAGCATTTCAACTGATTAACACATTTACGGTGTGCTGAAACCATTTTGACTATTTTTGAAAATGTCTGTCTGTCTGTAATATTTATTATTATTATTATTATTATTATTATTATTATTATTTTTATATATATATATGTGACTTACAACTCGAAACATAATGCAGAGACTCGAACGAAGTTGGACATGAACCCTGATGGGAAGTAATGATGATTAGATTCTGGTGTGATTCCTTTCAAGGCAGGTGGAGCAATTAAACTTTTTTTTCTCGAGTAGCATGCTGCTAATGGGAGTAACATGTAAAAATCTTGACATTCTTTATTCAATACTTCCGTATTGGCATGAAAATCTTTATGCAATCTTAATTCAATTTATTTTTCTAGCTGGGGATTCTAATAGGAAAGTCGTGGTGCTGATAAAATTGTGACGCCATTCGCTCAGAACGGAGTGGAGCAACTGAACATTTCCCTCTGGTTAAGCTTTACTGTTTTTCACCAAAAAGTAAAGAATTCCAACAAAAACTGGTATAGAGGTAAACCTGAATAGGAGCAGGTGCTGATTAAATCTGTAAGGGGGGTGGAGCAATCCCCCAATTGAACGTTTTTTTTTTCGCTATGCGTAGTAAATAATGCAAGATTTAAGAAGAAAATGGTATATATCCCAACGGGAACAGGTTTTGTGATTCACTTTTGGAACCCCCTCGGATCAGCGTCTTTGATAACTTAAGAAGAGTATTAACATATATGAACACGATAGAAGGAAGTTTTGCGATGGCTAAAAAAATTCAGATCTATTTCGTATACAGCTTTTATCTACTCATGGCAAGAGTGTTACTCAAAATAAAGCGCAATAAATAAAAATAAAGGGGAATTCGATATGCTGCTCAAGATTTTCTTTTTTTCCTCATTACTAAAGTGTTATCCGGTTATATAGCAGACAGTTGTCCGTAGTTTCTACTAACACTGTTATTGTTGTTAAGTTATGATCATATTATTTTGAAATACAGATTAACGTGTATAAAAAACAGCTATGTGTGTTAAGAGCAAAAAATCTTTGTTTTTTGTACAAGCTACAATTAAATAGCTACTGCAATTTTCATTGCTGTTATTTTCGGAATAAGAAAATAATAATGATAAATCTGGTTTTTTTTTAAATTTATTTTTTTGTAGTCCTCAATCCGTATCTCTATACTTTGTATCCGTATCTAGTTTTTAAGATACGTATTTGGCAACACTTGTCGTTGTAAACACTAGCAAAATTTTTTACCAGCTGGTATCTTTAATTGGTAAGATTGTTTGACAATTTTTTCTTTCTGTGTAATATTGTCGGTATTTTTGTTTTGTCGAATGAATTCAGTCGCTTTCTCCTATATATGCGAACGAATTTAGATCTCTAAATATTCCTTTATTAGTTTCCAAATTTTATTTCCTCATGGGTTTAAATATACGGCGGTATGAGCATGATGCTACACATACAGCTTATTTTTCAATGATAGTGTCTTCAGTAATATTACATGAATTGCGATTTCCAACTTTTTATGCCTCCTGGATTCTTGAAAGCAAAATTCAGTCATAAAATAATTTTTGTTTGTGTGTTTGATCTCATCGTAACTCTTCGGTTAATGTTTACTATTCTGTGGTTTATGAAGTTACTTTCAAGTTAATATTGGCATTGTTTGTTATGACGATGTACTAACCTTTCAATATTGCGATAATCTTTGAATGTATTTAAATAAATTAAATTGCTTTTAGCCTGCTCTCTTATTAAACACTTTTTTAAAAATTCTTTACATATATTTATACCGATAATCATTTCTGAATTGTATAAAGCATATATAACTCCTAGAAACTGTTTTGTTAATTTTATAATTATGTATCAATTTTAAAATCTCTTCCATTCAAAAATCATTTTTCAACCTAATTAATAAGAATAATATGAAAATATTGAACATACTTTACCTGGAAGTCTTTCAAGGAAATCACAAGCTGCCTGAGACATAAAACAAAAATACAAAAAAATACAGTTGATTTAGTTCTGCTGATGCTTTATTTTAATTATATAACCTTTGAAATATTCTTCGATTTTTTCAGACTTTTTAATTAAAATTATTTTTTTGAAATTCACTCTGAACATATTCTTGTATTTGCAGTAAATTGGCTATGTATTTCTTAACTATTTATGAATGTTTGTTTATTTTATAAATGCTAGATTCTGCTTAAAAAGATTTTTTACAAAATTATTTGCATAAAGGGGAAGTCCCCCCATTAAGTAGATATGTCATTTTTGCTTCAAAGTCAAAATTGAATTTTTCAAATTAGAACACCAAATGCTCAACATTTTACTTTCATTTTCCATTTAATATTTGTCATTGGTTTGTAATATTTTAAATTTTATTTAGTTTTTTATTTTTTATTAGTTTTTATTTTTTTAAATCTTAATTTTACTAAATTTGTGGAGAAAAGTAATTAGAAGGAATTATTATTTGCAAAATAAGCTGTTTTGAGAGAGAATCTGCAATAGGGTGTCTTCTGTATGTAAGCTATATTTTTCTTATGCATTATAATGTCATGTGAAATGTATATTTATTCATTACAGATAATTTATCTCATCAATGTAATTTTCAAAAATGGAAGACAGTGGCATTGATAGCGATTCTAAAACAACCTTAGTTGGTGCTGGAAAAGCCTCTGCCTCATGTATAGACACTTCCGATAAAACTGATCCTGAAGAAAAATCTGTAGAATGTGTTGTACAGAATATCAGCTCTGAATGTTCAAGTCTTTTGAATGATTCCTCTGCAGTATGTATTTTTTTTTTACTGATTAGTACAGATAAAGCTTTTATAGTAACTATTCTTTATCTTTAACAACTTTCTAAAAAATCTTGCTAAATAAATTTGATAGTAAAGATAGTTGGTTGGGATAGGCTTTTCATTCAAGCCCAGTGGCTGAGTGGTAGCCTTCCGTGCTACCATGCCACAGGTTCGAAGTTCGATTCCCGGGCTGAGCAGGGTCGACTCAGCCTTTCATCCCTGCAGTGTGGCGAATAAAACCAAACATGCTTGGGAACTAAACACTGGGGGTTCCACGTCAGGCCGACCACTTGACCGAAACTTCTGCTTCTGCACCCCAGGGCCCTTGGCCTCGAAAACTGGGATGGGCACAGTAGGTCATGACCCCCAAAAGTGCTGGCGCGCCACTGAGTTTAGTTTTCATTCATTAATTTTTACAAGGAATTTATGTTTAAGAATATATATAATCAGTTATGCATTGATGTTATTATGTGGTGTTAGAAAGGAATTAATAAAATAAATAACTATAGGTGCTAGCATAAGTGAAAAAAAATACGTTTAACAAATGCACAGCCTTAAATCATAAAAAATAATTCTATTACAGCACAAAATTGGCATAATTGTTTCATACACCACATGTTTTGGTGTTAGAAGAAACTCCTTTTTGAGTGCAGGAAAGTTGAAATATTAAAGCATTTGCTTTATCCACTAAGCAGCAGCCCCCATAGCAGCTTAGGTAGTTGGTTCTTTGGACTAATATTATGTGTAAATGCTCAGGGTTAGCAGGAGGCAGCAAGGCGTTTGACTCAAGGCACATCACTCAAGGGGGGCAGTTATTAACACCTAATTAAATTTATTACATAATAGCACTTCTAATGAGTAACACATCTGTCCTATAATTATTTACATTATTTAAATACATGCATAAGTATTTAGTGACAATATTTTTAGTCCATACATGCTACAAAAGATAGTATATAATGGGGTGGGAAATATTTTGTTGCTTCATGACAAATACTTTGAAAAAAAATGATAAATCTCCCTTTCAGAAATATACAAGATTTGTCAAAAAATTGAACTGAAATGTGTTGTACTGACATATTGACAAGTAAAATTATTATATGTTTAATGTTTGGTAATGATTTTAAATCACCACTTTTTAGTGAAGCTGCTTGGTAAAAGCTGTGAACCAAGCAGCTTTATGGCAGTTTTTGAATCAAGGATGCTGACTAAGGGCTTGTTAGTTCAAATTTATGAGTAAAAAAATATTGCTAACTTATTTGTATTGGATTTGATGCATTTATAAAACTTAAATTAAAAACATATGTTATTTTGTTTTAGGTAGAGTCACATGTTGTAAAAACCACTTGCAACAAAGATAATGTCAAAGTTACTACAAAACTAATGCCTTCATCTGTGTTACAAAAACGATTAGGTATGCTCAATTCTCTTTTATAATTTTGATTCCTCCCTCCCAAAAATAATGTTCAAAATTACTAATTACTTTTTCTCTTTTAAAAATTTTTATTTATGTGTATTATGTATCGATAAGTACCTGAAAGTACAGAACTATATATTTATAAAAGACTAAAACATTAAGATACGATTTTTTTTATTTTGGAAACAACTTTTCATATCAGTTTTTGAATGTTTTGAGCAATTATTCTTAACCCTCATACATGCCAGCTGTTCTGTGTGGGCATTTTTCAAACATTGCATTATTCCCTGTCAGAAAATAAATATGATCACTTCACACATGTCCAACATTCTGTCATAAATAAATAAAGAAAACAGTCTTTAAAAATCTTTATTAGAACATTAAAACTTCTTAAAAATTAGGAATGTAATGAATATTCTGCCACTATTCGGTATTCGGCCCTTCAGCTATATATTTAGCCTGGCCGAATAGTCATTTCATGACCTAGCCGAATATTTGGCCCGGGCGAATACTCCGTATAATCAAATTCAGCCAGGCTGAATATTGATGAACTATTTCAGCCGAATAGTTCCGCTACAGTAGAAATGTAAAAAAAATAAAGAAATTAGTAGATTTTAAACACTTAAAATTGTATTATAGTTATTGCAAAACAGCACATTAGTATATGGTTGTAATAAATAAAAATAATTTAGAAAAAAAAAACAATATTTTTTAAACGTTGTTTTTAGGTTTGACTGAACAAAAACAGATTTTAAAGCTATAAAATTGTATTTTATACTTAGCATTTGCTCCCAAAACAATAGTTAATTGTGACGGAGAATATGATACTTTTATTTTGTTATTATTAACAAAGTGGAAGTCAGACTTTGCTTGGGTAGACTGAAATGGCCGAATATTTGGTATTTGGCTATTCGGCCAAATCACTATTAGTTACATCCCTATTAAAAATCCCCGCAAATGTTTTCAGATTTTTTTATGAAATTCATATTTTGCTCATATTCGTATACACATTTATTTTATCTTTTAGAAAAGCAAATTCTACAGACCAGAAAACTAAGGCAAAGAGAGCAAAGTTTGGAAGGGTTGCCTAAGAAATTAATTCCTCGTAGCAGGTATCTATTTCTTTATGTGTTGTCAAATGTTTGAAAATGGTATTTATTTAATTCCAGACCTTCCCCCAGGATTGAAAAAGGGCAGGGTGCTACTGTAAAAAAAGGGGCACTTTTCCAAATTTAGGGCATCTTATCGAAATAAAGGGCACACGTAATTTGAAGTAGGGACTGTTCATAAATGATGTCACACTTATTTCCATGTTGGACCGTCCTCCCCCATTGTCACATGTTACGCTATGTTGCACAAGCAGAATGTCACACTTCCTGTTACCCCTCTCCTCCCCTTGTCACAATTTCACGACCCCCCTTCTCCCTAGAAGGGTGACATCATTTATGAATCCTCCCGTAGTAATACTTTATTATTGCCATAATTTAACATTTTAGTCAAACATCAACATCATCACAGAGAAACTGAGCATTGACCAATATATATAAACTAATTTGACAATATTCATTTTTAAGATCGTTTTCAATATTTAAAGTAAAGCATGAAAACATTCTGCTTGTATAATTCAAGGCAACATCAACCAATAATGATTTTAAATTCAATAAAATATCTAGCAAGGATTTTCTGAGTTATACATTTTTACTAATTTATGAGAGTATTTCTGTTCATTCCAGTACTTCTGAAGATCTGATCACCTCTGAGGAATAATAAGAAAATAAGAATATATCTTTTCTTAATACAATAAAGCTTGAGTAATAATAATTGGAGCCCGGATTTTGATGACCTAAATGATCACTGAGAATGCCCTTTAAAATTTTCAACACATCCTAAAAACAGCAAAATTGCAAAAAATGCCATTATAATTAATCAAGAATACCAATTGAAAGCAATGGTTTAGCTTAAAATGACAATAGTATTTTTTAAAAAAATTAAAAGAAGCAAAATTAATATAATACATTTTCATTAAAGATTGAAATAAATGTTTATTAAAATAAGGAGAGAAAAAGGAAATGTCTAATATGTGGATTCCTCACACATTGCCATGTCTCCCCCCCCCCCCCGCAAGTTTTATTACATTTTAAACTTTTATTTCTTGAAATAACTAGAAAGCACCATTAAATTGGGATTCTTAAATGCTTTTTCATATTATGAATAGTAAATAGTTTCTTATTTGAAAGAGCATTCTCTCTTATATTTTGGTTAGTTTTCTCAACTACAGATGTAATGAATGCATATTTGACCCAAATGGGTCCTTTATAAAGATGAAAAAAAAAAGAATTTTCTTATTAGTCTTTGGGAACCTACTGTTCTAAATTTTATGAGATAGAGAGTTTTTGAGAGTTGCAATATAATCAAGCACAGAATCATTGGAAGAGTTTCAGGCTACACACAAAAAATTACCCAAAGCCAAAAAAGAGCCATAAAATGATGTGAAAAAAAGAATCCCCAAAATCTCAAAAAGTGCCCGAAAAATCTTGCAACTGTCGGCCCTAAAAGAGGTCATTATCATTATTAATTTTGTAAAATGTTTAAACTAAAAAAAATTCTTATTTATTTTATGATTTGTGATAATACTACTTCTTTTCAATAATTGTTTATTTAGCAAACAGTTTTCAATAATTGTGTATTGTTTTTTAAAGAAGTCGGACCCAGGTAAATTAACAATTTTCTAAAAATTTCTTATTTATCCACAATTTAGTATTTTCTAAAAAGTAAATAGCTGTCAATACTAAAATCAAATTTGAATAAATGAAACAATAATAGTGATTTAATAATGGTGAATAATAGTGATAAACGCAATTTTCGACAAACACGTGTTCAATATCGGCACAGTTCAAGAAAAAAAGCAGAAACTTAAAATAAAATGAAAAATAAGCAGATTTAGTGCAGCATGTGTGAAAAATATCTTCTAATTTAGAAAATAATATAAATTTGTACCCGATGCAAAAGGATTAAAATCTCTAACTTAGAATCCAATTTTCGGCGAAGCACGTGCACGATTTTGGCTGTTTCTATCTTTATACTTTTTTTATTTTTTAATTATTAAAATGAAACGACAAATAAGAAAATTTAAGGTAGTGCATGCAAAAAATATTTTACAACTTTCAAGATAATTGAAATAATTCCAGGATGGAAAAAGATTGAAATTTCAAACACGGTAAGCAATTTCCGGTAAGAATCGGCAGAAAAACTAGTTTCCGTGTGGCCCAAAAATTAACTCCTATTTCTTTCTTCTTTATTTAAATTTTAGTGGACAAGAAAATTTGGGAAAAGGTCACGTGTCAAGATAAAAGAAAGGGTTTTAGCATTAGCAAATGGTAGCCACTATGGCTACTTCAATGAAAACAATGGTCGCCAAAACGTGAAAATTGGTCGCCGTCGGCGACTGGCGATCGCGAGTTTTGAGCTCTACAAGAAGGGCGCAATTCCACTAACAAAAGGGCAAGATGGGCGCGTTTCCCGAATCCAAGGGCGGGCAGGGCGCGGCGCCCTCCCGCCCAAGCCTGGGGGAAGCACTGTAATTCTGTATTAATAAATTGTCAAACGTTAAAAGGAATTTCAATTTAGCTATGTGAATTTGAAATACTATTTTTTGCTATTTCTTTAGCTTTAAAGTGTTGTTTCTTAATGATTGTTATTGCATCAATGGAAAGAAAAATGTTTGTATTTATTAATGTAATGCAATTCAATTTCAAATGTTTTGCATAATGCTGTTCTCCTATGTTTGCTCTCTTCTAATGGTATACAGCTGAATGCCTAGATTGTTAAAACATTTTCCAAAGCTGAGATGATACAGTATTTTAAAGTCAAATTGTTCCACTAGGTTTTTTCTTTTAGGTAATGTATGCATCAACAAATAGGGAAACAAATATCACAAATTGCTTTTAGGGCCATATTTAGTTCCATGCCACCCATAAGCAAACTTAAAATCCACTGCCACCCCCCTTCCCCTCAAAAAAAAAAAAAAAAACTACTTTGCTTTACTTCGACTTGCCTTTATTCTAAAATAAGCATTGCAGTATACTCCACTAAGATCGTGTATGAATTGAAATGCCTTTGAATGAATTGAAACATTACGCTGTATCTGTTTATTTTTTCTGCTATAAGCATGTTCGCCATTCAAACTGCCTCCTGGAACGAATTGTTGATATGAATGATCATTGATACGAATAGCGAGGTTCCGCTGTACATATCTTTTCAACTCTTCAAAAGAGACAAAAAATGTAATTCATTCTCTGTGCATCTATAAAGTAGAAAAACTATTATGTTTATATAACCTTGCTATTAAAATTAGTTAAAAGTAATCCAAATAAAATTTTGTGCATGTCACCCAACAGAAAAAGATATTTTTTGAGAAGTAAGGCTGTTGGTAAGCCAAAGATCATAAAAGTGAACATGCATTGCTTTCACACCAAAGCTGCAGTGATGTGTCGGGAGGGGGGGGGGGGGGGTAAAATAAATTTAAATATAATAGAGACATGTGAAATTGGTGAATATCAAGTGTGAATTATTAACCAGATTTAAAATTAAAATAAAAAATATATAGCTAGGTCATTTTATCTTTCTTACAATTTTTAAATTTCAAAGTGCAACTAAATTTATTTTGTGTAGTTAAAATAGCTGTCATCATTCAGGAAATTTTAAATTAATCTAACCCTTAAATGCTCTATTTCTTAAAACCTCTTTTAAAACATGACTTTCGACTTTTAATTATTTCTCTCCATTGACTTATGACTTCGCATTGGTTGCCCAGATGAAGTTGGCACCTATGCTTATTGGTAACAATGGGTATTAGAGCTTCAAATAGCAATGGGCATTTGAGCTTCAATTTGTTTTCATAGTATTTTAGAAGACTAAATTGAGTATTTTTCTACATGGCAACATGTACCATTAAGATTTCAAAGTTCTATTGTCTACTACTTTATATTTTCTAAATGCTCTTGTTCATTGTTTTTGTATTTCTGTTTTTTGTATTTAGATTAAGAGTGCCAAAGAGTCAAGCCCCTATTGTTACCAAAACTGATTCTCATCCTTTGGTGTCTTGGGAAAGTGACAGGTAATTGAAATTCAGCCATTTGTTACCCATAAGAAGATACTCGATCATATTTCTATCCAACTTGTCCTCTAACGGTAAGGCATTCAAGTTATGAATAAAAGTTTCAGGGCTCAAATCTCTGCATTGCACTTGCTGTTTGAGAAATGAGGACAGGTAGTTGTTATTGTAATGCATGCTTGGGAATTCCTGAATGATGTTTGCTGGTTTAAAGCTAAAAATTCATATTTATTGTATAAAAATGAACTTAATAAAAATGGAAATTAGAAGAGAAATATTTACATAAACATATTAAGTATCATGTAGATATAAACATTATGAAGTTAATTTTTTATATTTTTGAAGCATCATAACCAAAATGTAAATATCAGAACAAAAATGAAGAGAATAGTCTTTGGAGCTTAAAACAGTGATATTAATTTCCTTCCCTTTTTATTTAACTAATTATTTATTTATTTTTAGTGATGATGATGTAGATTATCACCCTATTTCAAATTCGGCTGCTAAAGAGATTACTGAACAACTAATCAAGGATGGTTATAATTTGGATCTGACACCAGATGATGAAGATCTTGATCTGATTCCTCCAAAGCCTGTAACACAAAGATGTGTTTGTTGCAGTGTTCGGTGTATGTGTCTCATTCAGTGATCTGAGTAATGTATTCTAACTATCAACGTTGTTCATAGGATGCATATTTGTGTTAGTAATGAGGGAGGAAATTTAGGTCTTTCAAAAACGTATTATTAAGTTATTATTTGCCGTTAATATATTTTAACTTTGTTAATAGATTTATAAATTTTGAATGTTGATTAATATTGAGACTTTGAAAAATAATTGTTATTTTTATTTTAAACAAATGCCAAAGTTATGTGCCACATAGACATAAAAGTTTTTAAATTGAAGTAAAAACATGAACATTTCTTACAATAATAGTTATATGTGTATGTATATGATACATATTACTAGTTTGTTTTTTATAGTGCCTCCGTAATGCAGTAGCTAGCATGTCAGTTAGGCTTTTTTGTTTGCCTTTACACTTGCCATTCAGGGAAAGACTATATATATATATATATATATTTATGTGTATATATGTGTAATCACTGTTTATTCGAAAACTTAAAGAATTTTAGTTCAGCTTTTACATTTTCTTCTTTTCAGTAAATATTTTTCATTCAAGATAGTGTAATATTTCATCTACTTTTACAGATTTCTTTGTATTCACCTTACTGTATTACACAGCATAAAACGCTACGTTTTTTGTTTTTTATTTAAAAAAAGTACAAAATTATGTGTGTTCAGATTATTTAAATTTTGCCTTTCTTTGGGGAAAGTTTCTATGGCATGTGCCTTAAAGACTTTTCATGCCGTAAAGCGGGGGTTGGACCAGAGGAAATTCAGGTCCATTTTCAGCCCTTCATAAAATTCCAATTAATCAAAAAGGACCCTTTACAAGATTCAAGCCGATCAAAACGAACCCTTCACAAAGTTCCGAGCTACCAAATCGTTCTTTTTACATGATTGTTTAGTAAATAAGTGACCCAAAATTAAATTTTGAATTTTCACGAAATTATCTGATTTTTCACAAAAATCTTTTTAAAGTTCAGAAAAACTGGACCCTGTTAAAAATACTGGATTGACTTCTGCTTAAAGACATATCTTAGGAGACCAAATATGTTTCTATGCCAACAGTTTATTTACACCATTTTTGATAGTTATAAATGAATGTGTTTGTTATTTTTTGACTGATGATGATTAAATATAATGTATCAGAATACAAGGAAATCTGTAAAAAAAAAAAAATGAATAGAAAAGTAGTTAATCCAGCATTTTAGAAGATTTAAAAATTCTTTTCAGTTCAAGCATTGAGTTTTTTTTTTTTTTTTTGTTAATAAACCTTCCAGTAAAGGCTTTTGAATTTTAACATGAGCAAGTGCGTATTCTACTTTTTACAATACATGCTTTGTTCTTTTGTTTACTCACTGAAATAGTAGAAATTAATTTTATCTTGATAATAGCTAAATAATAATAAAAAAAAATCTCATGGCAGCAGTTCAAATACAGGCAAATTACATTTAAACACTTCCAGAAAGAATATGTTTTAGTGTTACATAAATGGCCAAATGCGGGTAGGTTAACGGTGAAGCTATAAAGCAAATTAATTATTTTTTATTTTTACAAAGGTTTAACTTCCTCCTAAGTCAAGTGCAATGCTGCCATTTTATTTATCTCATTGATTCATGTTATTATTAGTTTTCACCAATGTTTGCAATCAATAAATAGTAGGGAAGTTTTAATTTGTGAACACTGGAAAGTGTAAAAACAAAAATTATCAGACTGTAGAATGTCAAAGGGCTGCTTACAACTTTTTACTAGACAGACTAACATGATTTTAAATTTTAATATTGACTTTGAGTGGCCGAGACAAATAGTAAAACAAAGTAAATGAAGTCGACACTGCATGAAAATTCCTGTATAATAAATTGACAATGTTCTACTTTTGTTCATAATTATTATAAATATCTAAAGTTACAACTAATAGTTGTATAATAAAAGGTCATTTAAGGAAAACGATATAATATTGAAACATAGATGAAAATGAAGTAGTTAAAGTTCTATCAACAAGTTGAGCATTGCATAGCATTCATCAGATACCAATTTTTTCATTTGTCTTGAACCAATACTTTAAATAAAATTGATTTGCTGCATTTTAAATAATTTTTTGTTGAACAATTAAAATTGAAAACATTTCAAATATTGATGACATTTTACTATGAAAGTTATTCATATAATTAGACTAATATTTGAAATTAAGTTATACAAGGGTATGTTAGAAGATAGTTTGGGGTTATAATTGTTGTTTGTATCATTATTTATAGTTCTTGTTGAATACATTGAACATTTTTATGCATTCCTACTTCTATATGTTTTGTATTTTCTTGGTTGTGAATACAAACAATGTATATTTTTACTCATTCCATGGTGCTTTTGTGTGAAATACATTGGCAAATTATGTGGTGCTAATGAAGGTTTATATGGCATTAATGAATGTATTCAAAGTGTTTTTACATTAATTTGGTAGGTTAATAGTAACCTATATTTAAAAGTACGGGTGCATTTAAAAACTATGATAGCAAATTTATACCAGTAAAAATGAAATGACATATATTCTACTAAAATTGTTATCTTGTTTAAAATTTTGCAAGAGCATTACTTACAGCTGTTATTTAAAAACTTTACATTAAGCATGCTCAAGTTAATAAGGCATGGCATAATTTCAATTTTCAAATATTTTCATTCATTTGTAATTCATGTATTTAATCAAGATATTTGGTAATCAAAGTAGTATTCAAGATCTTTTTTAAATATTATACATATACATATATATATGTAAATAATATCACGAAATTCCCATGCATTTAAATAGAAATCATAGTTGGTTATGTTTATTTAATTGTAATGAAATTTTTGAATGATGATGTCATTTTATCATGTTTATATTTATTCTACCATAGATGTGAAAAACAATTGTTTTGAAAGTGAAAGAATGTTTTATATTTCATGTGAAGAATGTGTTCTTAAGATATTGCTTGGCATTATGAAAATTCTAGTCATAAATTGTAAGAAAAATGCAGCAATTTGTTGATTTGTTTTATCATTTTAATTGAAACATGTGTCATACATCAAAAGTATTTCCCTTTTTAGCCTACTTTCCCGTAAAAGAAAAAAAAAAATAATAATAAAGCATGAAAGAAGGCTTAATGTATCATGAAAATATCGTTAGAAATCAAGAAAAGTCAAAAATAAGTTAAGTAATTAAATAAAGATTGAAAAATAAAAAATTTGAAAGTAGGGTTTTGAGATGGGGGAAAAGTGTGTCTGTCGGTCTGTCTGTCTGTCGGTCTGTCCCCCCCTAATAGCTTTTGAACGAATTGTCCGATTCGAAAAATTCTTTTTGCATTCGAAAGATCTCGGCGAGGACATCTCATTTCCATATTTTACTTTTTGATTTGAACAATTTTTTGTTCAATTTTGAACAGTTCAAAAAATTTTACCATTATCGCCTATGGGTGAAAATGAAGCAAATGATGTAAACTCTGGGTACAAGATCTAAGTTCCCATGAAAAAGCTCACTGGAAGAAGTTCTTGCCGTGAAATATTGATTTGAACAATTTTTGTTCATTTTTGAACAGTTCAAAAAAAATTTAACATACCGCCTACGGGGAAATTTCAATCCTATATAATTCCTGATCAAACGGACCGATTTGCTTGGAACAAACTTTATCGGAAAGCTCTTATGACGTAGAAATGTACAAAAAAAAAGTTCATCCAGAAATAACGAGCCTATTTTCCTATGAAATTTTTTGATCAGGATTTTCAAGAATATTTTTGAATTAATGTATGATTAAATGAATACGCAAAAGAATGAATGAATAAATGAGTGAATAAATACATGAATGACTTAATAAATGAATGATTGAATGAATATGTATTAACCGTTGAAAACGGTATATTTGAAGCAATTAAGAACTAAAGCTAAACGAGGAAGACAGAGAGAGAGAGATAGCTAGATTATAAATTTGAATTCGCTGTATACGGGAAAGTAGGCTCGTATAGTTCTAGACGGAACTTCTTGTTATTTTTGTGTTTAACCAAATATTATGCTTTGACTTTTCATGGCACAAGTGATTTACATAATGGATATTTATTCCGTTTTATACTCTTTTAAATATTTTTTTAAATTTTAAAACAGGTCATCCTGCCATTTTCTTACTTTTTGAAATTTAAAATTGTTTTCGTTTGGTAAGAAAAGTGGCTCGTTTTTGAATATTAGGTAAAATGTTCAAAGGTTATTAACTTATTATTATTTTTCGTTTTTTGAATTCAAAATGAAATGAATTTGATATTTCCAATATTCATGTAAATTGTAATCATTACTTATAATCTTCAATTTCTTCATTAATACATTCTTTTTACATACAGATTTTGTTTCCTTAAATTTTTTTCTTGAAGTATTAAAAAAAGAATGTGGTATGATCGTGTGTGTCTGTTAGTGTAGTTTAAATACTAATATTTATAAGTTAATTAAAATTATATTCAGTACTAATTTGCAAAAGTTGAGAAAATGAGAGACATAGCCAGAAGCTCACTGGAAGGAAAACAAATTAGAATTTCTAGGAAACAATAGATAATATGATTTCTGTTCATTTGGGAATAGAATGAATGAATCTCAGTGGCCATGTTTATATTATGTAAAAGACAGAATTTTGAATGGAAAGTGTGAGTCTTGTGTGAGTGAAGATGTAAATTAAGAAGATGTTAAAGAAATACAATCTTCATTTGTTCTTGATCGACAGTTGTATAAAGAAATTAGCACAATTAGCTGCAGAAGTTTAGGGGGAAATTTCAAAATCAAAGACTGAAAATGAAAGCCTTTAGTAAATCAGAAATTTTTATGCATAAAAATGTTTCTGGCAAGATTTTTATATTAAGGACAAGGATAAAGAAATTTTTATCCTAATTTTAAACTTGTTATATACATTTGTTTTGATGCTATTACAATGTGCACAACAAATTGCTTATTTTATATTATTAGTGAAAATTGAAATCAAAAGGAAAATATTAATTTGATCTGTTATTAAATAGTATAATTGGTTTTGTTTCTGTGTTTAGACTTCAACTAGTCTCTAAACTAGTCTTTTTTATAAATATTTACTGTATATTTTATTATTTTGCTTGTTTATTTTATGTCTGAATTGAAATAAAATTGTAAAAAAACTCATAATCGCTGTTTTAGTGCCTTTTCGGAGAACGAAATTTTTTTCGCAATTTTATCACATGTTTTTAAAAGTTATATCTTATGCAATAAGTCTTTATTTGAAGCTTCAAGTTTTAGTTTTAGTAATACAATGAAAATTTCACAATGAAATAATTAATTTAGAACAATAAAAATAAATTCCCCTGTTCGATGTTATCTGACCTATGTGAATGAACAAATGTTGGTTTTATTGCTTTATTGCCTTTCATTTTGTGTGGAAATCAGACCTTGGGTAAAATTAAATGACGCTGTGCTTTTATGGAATTCCGCTTGATCGATTAAAAAAGAATGAGCCAAATTGATTCATTCAGTGAAAGTTATGGTTACTCAAAAAAAAGTACGAGACATTTTTTATAATTACTGTAAAATTAAACACAACAGTATAATGTGATAAAGTTTTTGGTCTTTCAGACAAAAAATGCCTTTTTATTGACTCAATATAGGAAAAACTGAGCAGGAAATTTATAGGATTATTATCCTCAATCGGTTAAAGAATAAGTTAATCGTCTCTTTCAATGAAAAGTTATGGGTGAACATATAAACTGAAAATACTTGCGTCATGAATCGATAACCTCCTGCTGTTTAAAATCGGTAAACAAATTGAACAAAATTTACTTACAATAATGTAGCGCTATGAATTTAGCTACAAAATTGAAAAGGAATCAACTTTCAGCAGTGATGCATTGTACAAGGATAGGGAATGCATAAGGCACAGTCCAACTAGATTGTGGAAAAAATCTTGATACTATCAAATATTCAGATGTTTCAATCTCTCCACAACTGCAGAATCAATATTTTATTTGACAAATTCTCTCCGTGGCCGATTTTCATGTTTTTCACAGTGAGGAGGAGCCAGGGGTCGGCGCGAGTCACTTTTTTTTTTTTTTTTGCATTGGTCACTTTTAGTCACTTTTTAAAAAATTGGTCACTATTTTCACTTTTTTGCCCTTTCTCTGTCTGGGCAACCAAAAAGAATTAAAATACGTGTGCCAAGGTTGAAGCTTCCGCGTATTTGCCATTCTTGGGTCTGTAAGTCCGCCATTTTTGGTCGCATTTTGAAATCCGGGGTGGCGCCGGCCTCGAGTGTGCCGAAGTTAGGGTTTGATATTGCAGTGTGGTGCAACCAGAAGGGGAGGCCTAGAGGGCAGGTGACCTCTCCCCCCATCTAGAATGATGATTTTAATTGTTTTTAATTTTTTTTTACTCGAAGAGCAAATCCTAAGAAAATAAAGCGATATTTAAATTAGAAAAGAAAAAAAATCAGACTGAAAATTTTTAGCAGTTGCAGAATTTATCACTCAGAAAATTATCTTAATTTATCTTTTCTTTCACCCCCCCCCCTCACTCCCGAACTAACTCACAATCACAAAAGAATTTTTGGAGGGGATTTCTCAATGAAAAGACAATATGCATCTTGAGAAAATAATGTTATATTCTTTTCAAGAAATCATTAAATAATGAGGCGGGGGAGGGGGGAATATAAATTCTTAAAAAACACTTTAGATCTGAAAAATTCTTAGCAGTTGCAGATTATATATATTGCTCAGAAAATTACATTATGACCTCCTTTTATTTCCATCCCTCCCTCCCCCCCCAAAAAAAAGGAATTGCACAAAGTTCAGGTAGGAAAAAAAATAGTGCACCCCTCCCCCCCTCCGGTAAAGAATGTTTCTGATTGTGCCACTCATACTGTCATTATGTATGAGTGATACAGTGTAACTATCACAACTAAAATTATAAAATCAGGGAATTTTTCTTGGATTTTGTTACTACCATGAAATTACAAAAACAGTATCGAATAATCAAACGGTTTGTTTCCTACAATGGTACAGAAGATTAACACAGTAATTTCAGTCTGAATAATTTTGATAAAATATCAAATTTAGATTTATTTCAAGTGAAATTTTCTAATCTTTGAACAAGTATAAAAAATATTTACAAACTAGCATTTGCAAAATAAATTATATTCAATGTTGAACATAAATTAAAATTTGAAATTTCTGCCGATTTGAATAAATATTTGTTCATTTATATTTTTAAATAAGTAATAATTTGAGAAAGAAATTAATTAAAAGAGATAACTTTTGTCTCTCTCACTCTTAGCCATTTATGGGTTTTGAAAAAGGTATTTATGAACAGAGTTACAGGTATAAAAATTCTTATTTTTGAATAGGCTATGAATTTTTTTAAGTTGGGTAAAAGCTCTATTTATTCAGGTTTAGTTTTCAAAAAATGTCGAAACTGCTCTTTTTCAAGTTATATTTAGTTTAAATAAAAAAAAAACACACACAAGTTTACATTTTAATGGTCACTATTTTGGTAACTTTTTTTAAAGCTGTGGTCACTTTTTCCACTATTTTGAAGACTCCAAAGTGCGCCGAGCCTTGGGAGGAGCTCGAATTAATGCATCGTTTCATTTGGCGGCACCCGATGAGACAGTCTAGTGCTGGCCACCGGTGGTACGCGCCGGCGTGAACGTGTTAAAATATTTTTGTTGAAAAGTGTGGGGTGTGTGTCCGGAGGTTCTTCAAATGTACCAAAATCAAGTCTTTCAAAAGTGCAGTTTTAGACCAGGGTTTCTCAAACGTTTTCGGCTTGTGGCTCCCTTGGAAGCGACAAATTCTTCCATGGCTCCCCTTAGATGTATTCATAGTAAGTAATGCGCCTGGAGAGGGGGGGGGGGGGGAGAAGGTCAGGATGAGGGATGAATCGGATATTCAATGTCCCATGTGTGACGGATTCGCACTTGAATTTCTGGCACCCATAAATTCCATGCACATTTTTAAATTCGAAAAATTCCAAATGAGTTGTATGTTTTCTATTTTTATATATATTTTTTCAAGACATGCTAATTAATTTATTTCTAAAAATCAAATTTGGCACGTCGGATAACTATTGTTCGTACAATAGTGAGATCGGATTCCAGACGTTTATAAAGTAGTCGGACACCGCATTTCCTATTCCCTCCCCTTCCGTACGCCCCCGTACATTGTCATTTTTTATATTTTTGTGTGATCATAGATAAAATTGGATACAAAAAACCCTAAAAATGAAAAAATATATAATTTTGAGAACAAGTAACATCAATAGAAGGTGCTTGACTACAGAGAAAAATTTAAAACTAAGCAGATATTCTTGGCATGTAAACATACAACCGTAGGGGGAAAATATAGAGTTGAATGTTGAATTAGGGAGTTTCTTCTCTAAATAAAATTCCAAAACTGAATTGTTAAAATATGGAGTGTAAGTAAAGTAAATTGAAAATCAAAATTGAAGATTTATGCTTCTATAATCATTTGTATCAATAATAAAGTCATTTGCAACTTCGTCTTTTTCAAGGCAAATAATGTGTTTTAAATTTCTTGAATTCGTTAATTGAATCACAGTCCAGTCATCAATTTTAAAAGTCTAAAAAGGTTTGTTTTCTCTTTTCGCTTTACCTATACATTTTTCCGGGAAAAAAAAGAGAACATTCAGAATCTGCAATTTTTTCTATTTTTTCGCTCGAACATTTTATTTTTAGTGTTATTGGTCTTAAAGTAAATATTCAATATCTCCCGTAGGTGCAAATTTTTATCATTTTTCATCTCTTCAAAAGTAGCCCTAAAATAATTAAATCAAAAAATCTTTTCATGTATACGTTCTACATCAGAAGTTCTTTTGATGAGATAGGTCCAAAGCCAATCCTATTATTAAATCAGGATTAATAAAAATTTCAAATTTCCACGTAAAGCCCATTTTTTTTTTAAATTGCTCAAAATTGAACAAAAAATTTTCAAAGCAAAAGGGGAAGCGTGAGAATGAGATGTTGCGCTTTCCTGAACTGTTGCTTTATTTCGGATAATTCTGTCGGAAAGTATTAGGATGGGAAGGGGTAATCGACAAGCATCTCCTCGAATGAGTCTGCTCTCATGTTTTTTGTTCTTAAATATTTATTGATTTAATTGATTTCAGTTGATGAAGATTTTACAGGATATTAGGCCTTTATTCATGTTCTCATTTTATTTCCCATGTAAAAAACCGTTTAGAGTAAATAACGCTCAAGGTGAAACAAAACCTATCTTGAAATTCAAAAACTGTATTGCGGCAAAACTAAAGATGCATTATTAGGAAAAACATTGAAGAAAACAGGAAACTAATTGAAACTTTTTTTGCTCGTTTTACCCATGAAAACCAAATAATGTAGGTAGTTTCATGTTTTGCGCTGTTTGAAGCGTTGAGGGTTTTTCTTTCTTTCTTTTTTTTTTTTGATTAAGGTATGCAATTTTGTGTTGTTTATACAGCTAACAGCTCTAAATTTATGAAGAATATTTTACCCGTATGGTGAAAGATTGTATAAGCTTGAAATAAGCCAGCCGTTGCTCCCCCTTCACATAGTTCCTGGCTCCCCTATTTTCATATTTTCTCCTGTGGCTTCCTGGATTTTTTCTGTAGCCCCTAAGGGGGCCATATGGCTCCCGATGAGAAACCCGGTTTTAGACTACTTTTGTCAGGGAAAGTGAGTGAGTGAGTATCCGCACTTGCGGTAATAGACATAATGTGATACAAACATGTATGGATGAGTAATAGTTCGAAAACTACACCAACAACTTATTCGGCGTGGTTACTTGAATGTATTACACAGGGGAGGGGGGGGGGGAAATCAAAGTTAAAAATCGTACAATAAGGACAGGTGAAGTTCAGTTGGTATTAATGTCAATTGAAACTGTTATACAAGTCACTTAATTTTTTATGTATTGACTTAATGTCAATTGAAGCTGTTATGCAAGGAAAAATACAAGCAGTTTGTATAAAATCTCTAGCAATGATTAATATGCGTGTGCAGTCGATTTTTTAAAATTTTATTTCATTTAATTTATTACTGAATAAAATCAAAGTACTTAATTAATTTTTAGAAATAAAAAAAAAGCACATAATATATTTTCATTAGTATTGAATACGTTTTTAGTGCCTCTGAAAGCTGCGCGACATGCTACAAAAATTATTTTTTGACCAAAAACATTTGAAAAGAAGCATCATTTTTATTGTTATAAGTTTAATGAAGGAAATGTTTAATTTTGCCCTTCTCGGTTGGAAACTAGCGAAATTTTTACAACTTCGAATGGACTGCTATATAGCTCAATGATTCCGTGTGTAAAACAGCATGCCATGGTTATAAATGAAAATTAATATAGGCTATCCAGCTCAAATCATACAGTATTACATAAAATATGTAATCTTTTTTACTTTACTTTCCTTCCTTCAAGACTTAAGGAACCACCCGGGAAAGTACCTTTTACTACCTCTTTTCAAACTCTTTTCGTTTTTTTGGGCAATGTATTTATTTCATTGCAGAGCTTTTTAGAGTTAATCAGCATCATATATTTGTTAAGTAGGTCCTGCAATGGTGCAATAAGAATGTTTTCTGTGTGTGTGTGTGTGTTGGGGGGGGGGGGGGTAGGTTGCATTACTTATATGGATTTTCACAAAATGATACCAAAGCTTTTCGTCTTGGGGAGGAGGAAACACGTTGTTGGTGTAACCAGGACCATCATGATGAACTCCTTGTCATATAGCCTCTTTTTCAGTTTTATTGTAATATTATTCTTTTAGTTTTACATTTGTTTGTCCTATTCTTCTTTTTTTTTTTTTTTGCTTCTTTGTGGTGATGTAGACTGTCATATTTGTTTGGATTGATTTTCGAAATAAAGCCATATGTAACACATACTGGTGTAAGATGTTTTATATAGCTTTATTATCATTTTCGTTGTTTACATTAAGTTTCCTTTTGGTAGTTTTTAAATACTTCAACAAGAATACTAAAAGTAAAAGCAGAACCACCGTGTTCTGGAATGAGTGATTCGTACGATCGTATTGAGATGGACCGTAGGAAAACTAAGTTTCCCAAACAAGGATGACAGGTAATTTAATAAGGAAAGAAATTTTGTTCGTTTAAAACTTTGTATATTTACAGAAGAGAGACAAAACAAGGTGTCGATGAAACAATGCAACAGCCGAAAGGAATAATCAATAAACCAAATAAAACCAATAATTTGCATTAACTCGATTGCAAATTTGTGATGAGTAAGACACATAGCGTCCAATGGTATTTTTATTTGGGTCAACTATATCAACAGCGCTCTAAAGAAGCAACTTTTGAAAAGTCGGGAACTTTTTTTACTTCCTGATTTGTTTATTTATTATCGTCAATCAATGACTATCTCTGGGTCAAGAATATTTGTTGTGCTGACGGTTGAATAGATGCATAGCAACAAAACGCGGCTGAAAATATTCTCGTGACATGAAGAAATAGACACAAGAGATATCAGTCACGCACATCATGTTGTTGTATCACTGCACTCAGAGATGGAAATTTATGGACAGACGATTCTTCGGCAGATATTTCAAAAAAATTTAACTGTATTTCATGCTTCTTTTAGATGAATCATTGGCAATTGATGGAAGATATACACAAGGATTATTTTAAAACAGAGTACGTAAGTTGTCTTATTCTGCTTTTTTAAATGTGGTAACTGAAATTTGAACACGTAGGAAACTAACCTTAATATGTGTTACGTAATCTAAAAAATTTGATTTTTCAAAAGAATTCCATCTTAAAGTATGGATTTTGTGTAGTTCTCAATACCCAATGATATTTTATTTGACTGCTTTATGGTATTCTAGTTGGAAATACCCTAAAACAAAGCGTTAACAAATTGTAACCTGGAACAGGATAAAGTTTATAGGAAATCAATGTAATGTACTACAAAATTTGGAAAGATCTCAGATTTTGTGTTTCTTCAAGTATAATCTTTTAACAAAACCAGGGCATGAGTACTTAGTCATGGTCATACAAGAGCCCTGGGTAATCACACAAAAGAATAATATTACGTTGTTTGATTTAATTTCTTTTTTAACGCTTTAGCATTTCATTAACTAACTAAAAATAAGGTAGGAAATTTCATTGCACATGATTCAGCAAATGATAACTATTATTGCCTACTTTTGGAGAAACATTGGGAAAAATTTATTGATCGCAATAGCTTATTGCAGCGTTTCTCAACCTTTCAGTATTCGCGGCCCAATTTTCTATCATAATTTTCATCGCGAATCCCCTTGCAATAAAATGTATACAACAATAATGTATATAAGTACTGATTCTCTTTTTGAATTATTTTTAACTAACTGCCAAAGCAAGAGTAAAAACAAGTAATTTTAGTAATAAAATGAATTTGGTAATAAATCACTATTTGAATTTTGGGCAGGAGTACAGGATGATTTTTCTGCACAAAACAAGGGCATTTCGCATTCTATTACCATTTTAAACATCCTCAACAACTTTTGTGAAACTGGATTTTCTGCTGTGTCTTCTCTGAAGACAAACTATAGATCTCGGCTAAAGATAGAAACAACTGAGGGTGGCTATTTCTAATATTAAGCCTTCCTTCGAAAAACTTTACTTTGAAAGACAGGCCCAAAGAAGTTACTATTAATTATTAAATTTGTTTTTAATTTAGTATGTTTTGATTGAGAAAGTTTTAATTTAGTAATTTGTTTTACTTTAATAAGTTATTAAATATGTCGAAATGTATTTTGCTTTCTATGTGTATGTGTGATTTCCTTTCAGTCAGTTAGTCAATTTTTTTAAAGTAATGTTTTCTCTTAGACATTCTCGCGCCCCCCTTCTCGTGTGCTCGCGCCCCACAGGTTGAGAATCGCTGGCTTATTGAATGAAGCTTACATTCCAGGTTTTTAATTGGTTGTACTCACACATGTTTTTGTTAATTCATTGGTAACAAGATGAATGAAGATGTGTATAAATTATCTTTTAAAAGAGGGTATGTAATTTTTTGTAAATCTGGCTTTCCATAATCTAAATTTTTCTTAAGGCATTCAATTTCAAAAAAAAAAAAATATTTTAGATTTTGCAGATGGTTTTAGTTTGTCGTCAACTAGCTGATGTACCCTGGAATTGGCGTTGTGCATATTGGAGATCTTATGGTGCGAAAGTTTTTGTTCTACAAAAAGTTGACTATAAAATTTTTTCGCAATTTTTACTTTTATTATTCACAAAGAGCATTTATTTGACGAAAATTCTCATGTAAGAATTTTTATTGAAAATGTAAAATTAACTGCTCTGATCATCTGGTATTGACGTAAATCGTAGCTTGTTGCAAAATAAGTTCTTCAGAAATCACAAGCCGCCCAGTGGCATAGTCTGTGAAGTCGAAGGCTTCTGTGCGAGGGCTAGGGTTCAAATCCTGCCTAAGGTATGAATGTTATTGATCGGTACCGTACTTCCCCAGGTCATGCCCTAATAGCTCGGATCCCACGTATTGCTGCAGGTCCCTTAGGGTCATTTCGTGCTCAGCCTGTTTAATCAAACATAAGTGCACAAGTTTTTTTTCAGTGAACAAACATTCTAGAGGAAAATGGAAACCGTATACTTATGAAATTTGCATTTATGTTTTCAATATTTTACATTAAAATAGTGAACGCATTATTGCCTGTGAATTTTCTTCCCAAATGAGCAACAAATTTCTTCTTGAACGAAATTTTTTTCTGAGGGAGTAGAGGGGGGGGGGGGGGTAGAGAGTGAAAGGGCTGAGCCTCGAGAAAAATATTTTTGTATTTTGACTTAACATGGTTTGTACTGGTTGCTTGTTTGTAAACAATAAGAAAAATGGCAAATCGAAAGCAGGTGCTGAAAGGTTGCTTCCAGATTAACGTGTCTTATGCATTTTCGATAGTCAACTTTTTGCGAGGAAATTGTGGAAATAAATAAATTAAGTACCAGAATTAGAGACGCAAATGGACATGAAGAAAAGCACTTCTTCAACTTAGTTCTTTATTTTACGGGCATAACAAAATTTTGCAAAGTATTTGATATTGATGTCACTACACTTTTAGCATTAGTAAGATATGAGACTGTACACCAAACGTGAAAATGATGGGTGTTGCTGATGCTGTTCTCCATAATACAAACATATTTTGTAGAAAATCCTTACAGATTTGATGTTTACCTGATTCATGGCAATGAGTTACTGCTCAGGCATTTACCTCATAGGTGGCAATTTAACAGGCTAGAACACACATACTGGTCCAACGGAAAAGCTGCTTGAGAATCGACAACTTTTCTCTGTGGCGGATTTAAAAGCAAGATTATGGTTTCTTTTGAAGACAATAGCTCTTTGAACACAAACTAGAGGTACCTGCGAGATATCTGCTATGCAGTCACAAATAGTGTGTGTCCTGAGACGTTTACCCACAGAAACCATGGTTAGGTTTCCTTGCCGACTGGTTTGCAACTTCTAATGAATCTTGCTTGCTTATGTCACTAAGCTGGAACACTCTAATGAATTACAAATTCTAGCTAACTTTATCACAAATTCTTACACACTTACGTGGTTTAGGATCCTATCACACCACAATAGCACAGATGAACCGTGAACTGTTAGGAAAACAACTCAAATGTCGCATTATCTTACACAAAATCATTAACTAATTGAGGATTCTGTCATCAATACCAGTAACTGGTTCGATCATAAGCGAGCAATAATCCTTGCAATGTTTGTTGATCTAGGGGAGGGTTTGACCTCCGCCAAATTTTGAAAGCAAGAAAAGAAACCGGACCTTACATTTCCAAAAATTCTTAAACTTAAAGGTAAGGGTCCACTTGAGATAAAATCTGGAGAGGAAGTCTCGAGGTTAGTTCCGAAGTGTTGTCCATTTGAGATCACTTATGCTCTCGAGACAGCTGTTGGAGACTCGACAGTCACTGCAGTCTCGAGATCAGGAAATTTTGTGTATACTTGAGAGTTTATTCCAAAGTCTCACTCAATTCTGTGACTTGGTTGATAGAGTTTTAAATTTAGAACAAAGTCTTGTGTGGATCTCATAGATTGACACAACAGCCAACTAAAGGAATCTATGATGAAACCTATTTCTTGAACGAAAAATGGAAATTACGCGGAAAATCGGAGATTATGCGGACAATTGTAGATTATGCGAGTTTTCGTATCGGTCGCATCTTTGTAGTCCTACGAATGCTATGTTGTTATTACTAGAAAATGTAAACGAGTTTTAGAAATAAAATTTGAGTCAATTGTTCCCGTTACAGTAATACTGACATTTGCCTTTTGCTTATATAGAGCACTAGGAGAGTATATTTAAAATTTGAAGGGAATAATTTTCAAAATGTTTTTACGAGCACTGATTTTTCCATGGTCGATAAATTATTACTTTCATACTAAATGAATCAAACTAATTGGTTGATGCATTTTTGATACCTTCTTAAGGAAGTAACCAATTAAAGAGATAAAATGAAGAATGTCCAACGAAAAGATTCTACATCCGCCTAATTTCTTACCCTGCTATGTTTGTGGTGGCCTTTATTCTCAACATTCCCTCCATTTACATATCCCAAAATGCCTACATCGTTGGACATCAGAAAACAACAAGAAACCGAAGTGGAAACGTGAATCCATCCCAGCGGATACAAATATTTGGAAAGAAGGAGGATTTGAGCATTTAAAGTCAAAAACGTCAATAATAGATAGGTATGTTTTTTCTCAACATTTATTAATTATGTGCTTAATTCTTATAAAATGATACAATAACAAAAAAAAAAAAAAATTAACTGAAATTACTTTTAAGAAGCTCAAAAAATTGTCTCAAAATGTTAAAAAGTACTGTAAAAATCTTTAAAAAAAATGACTAAAAGCAGAAAAATGTCAAAAAGTGCAAAAACTAAAAACCAGGAAAAAAAGAGCATTTCTAAATTCTAGAACCTGTTTATTACTCTAATGGTGTGAAATAAAAGTTGTATATAAAATATAATAAGGAATGAACAACTGAAAATATAAAAGTTGTATTATAGTGTAATACGTATAGTTGTATATAAGTGTAAAGATATCTCGTCTTCCAAGATCATGTTTCCATTAAAACGAGGTAATTTGACATCTACAGAATATTTTCCTGTGCTGGTGCATCATATCCAATGATGCTGAATTAAATTTTAAGCACATCCCAGTTCATATTGTATGTTTGACAAAATTTCTACGAAATGGAGAAAAGTGGGTGTCGATTGCCGGGTTAAATGTGTTAAATGAAATCGGAACTAATGATCAAAAATGCAGAAAAAAAAAGGAACAGAAGAAAAAAAAGGCAAAAAAGAAAAAAATATCAATGCGAAAGGCGAACTGAAAAGCCAGTAGTAGAAAGAAAATAGCTCCAAAGTGAAACCTTAATTCCATAACTAAAAAAACAAAATATGCCGTGTGAAGCGTATTAAAATGTTTAGAATTTCCATTCTTTCTGTCGTATGACATTTAGCTGCTACTGCAATTTCGCATAACCCGACAAGTTTTCGTTTTAGTCGAGTTTTCAAAATTATGTTTAGTTGAAAATAAAATCCCATGGCTTCTAACCTTTTACCAAGATTCAGTATTTCTATTTAGTATTTGAGACCTCAGTGGCTGAGCGGTCTCAGAACCAGTTCCCGCTGCCTGCCTGCGCGCAGTGAAAGAGGCGTGGGTTCGATTCCTACTTTCCCCTGGGTGTATTTCCTTCTTTGCATTGTACTATTCTATTGTGCTGTCTTGTTCTATCTGTCATATTGGACGAGAGTTTGAGGAAAAACCTTGAGAATAGCAATAGCAAATAAACTCGAAAATAAATAACCAGAAATGGTCGTTTACAAACAGTACAAATATTTAGTACTTCAATATTACTGTTCTTTCCATTCTTTCCATGAAATTCTTCCATGTTCTTAGACCTCTCGGCCACTGAGGTCCCAAATACTAACTAGAAATACTGGATCTTGGTAAAAGGTTAGAAGCCATGGGATTTTATTTTCAACTAAACATAATTTTGAAAACTCGACTAAAACGAAAATTTGTCGGGTTATGCGAAATTGCAGTAGCAGCTAAATGTCATACGACAGAAAAGAATGTGAATTTCCTTGAGAATAGCAAGGAGGAGTTTGAGGAAAATCCTTGAGAATAGCAATAGCAAATAAACTCGAAAATAAATGACCAGAAATGGTCGTTTACAAATAGTACAAATATTTAGTACTTCAATATTAGTTAGGTAAGATACTAAGTTATTACGGTTAATAATAAACAAATTCTATGTAAAGTTAAAAAAAAATGCTTTCATAAATCTCTTTGTTGGTAGTTCATATTTGATAATATTATTGATTGCTTGAAACTCAGCATCATTTCCATAACATGCGAAAATAATTAATCTATAATTTAATAGTCTTAGATTGAACAAGTGTAGTGTGGTCATAGGTTAGCTATGTTGTAATGCCAATGGACATATTTCTATCACGATGAAAATAGTCAAATAGATGTTTGTTAAACCCAAGTGTAAAGCCCTTCCATTGCTTGTAAACTTTCAAGAAGTGTTGTGTATGTGAGCAAATGGCTTCTCATAGACACACGCCAGTCACTATAGGTTGCCCTGAAGTCCCATGCGCATGCTCTAGATATCGTTAGGCTGATTGGAACTAGCGCCCTAAAGAATGTATGACTGCTGGGCGTCATGAGATGGTAAGATGGAGCGTGACGTTAGTTAAATTAGACTTTTTAAATCAAAGAATGTGTGCCCATTCGTATGCTTTTTTTTTTGACAAAGTGCTTTTATGAAAAATTTATATAAACTAGAAGGAATAAAATAAAATAATTTTTGGAGGAAAAAAAATCGACTTCAAATTAAAAATTGAGCTAAAAAGTGAAAAATAAAATAATTCTTTAAAAAACATCGATACGACTTTTAAATATAGTTGTTGGTGCAAAATTATGATAAATTTTGTACTATTTAAACATTTTGCAACTATGAATCAATACAAATATAAGTGGCCCAGATAACTGAAAGAATTTAATTTTGTTTCCAGAGAAGCGTACACGTAAGCTCCTATAATGATCGCTTTTAAATTTACTGCTTAATAACAACAAATTCTTTTTCAAAATGAGTTTTAGATTTATGAAAAATAAATGATATTAATATGTTATATCATGTATAGATCTATATTCCCCCATATTAGGGAATTTATGTGAAAATTTTGCGTAAAATTAGAATGAAAAAAGAACTACCTGTCGGATTTTTGCTGATAGAGACAAACTGGGAAAAGCGAAATCTTACGATTAGTTTTCGAGATTAGCGACGTCATACACACCAAAGTCCTGTTTTATTATGTATATGATTTTTATGGGAATATGTAGTATAATGTAGTGATAATAATATATACAGAATATGATTTTTGTTAGTTTGTGGTTTCTGGATAGTAAATGTAATTCTTTCTTCTTTCAAATTCCCAAGTCCTCCAGACAGACCAGGGACTAGAATTGTTTTGAATCCAAAGCCAAATCTTCATCGTCCTGTGATTACGCCAGAGAAAAGTTTTATTAGAACACCTCCGACTCCAAGGAACTCTACTAAAAATGAAGGTCTGCCTTAAGGGGTAACCTGCTCTAATTTGTATTTTCTAAATCTTTGTTACGAAGGAACAATTTCAAAATCATGACTTTTTCAAAAATTACTTACTTATTATAAGAAGTAGTTAGAATCTCGGGTGGATGTTTCCCATTAAATACTGGGTGCTATTCTATTCTGTGGCGGATCCAGAAACTCGTTTTTTTTGGGGGGGGGGGGGGAATCCAAACCCGTCAATGAGGAGAGTGAGGAGGAAACTCCCCCTACTTGAGAAATATAATATATTTAAGTATAACTACGTCTATATATTTTGCTGTTTTTAAATTCAATATGCATTTAGTTCATGATACTCTCCCCCCCCCCTCCCGTGAAAAGACAGCCCTGGGTGATTCCATTCGCCCTCATGCACATACAAGTTATTTAGTTTTAAAATACATTCTCATCGGTTTAATTGTGATTTACCAATAAAGAAAACAAATTTCATCATTAACCGACTTCACAAAGGAAGGAGGTTATACATTCGTATTGTATGTATGTCGTTTTTTTTTGTTTTTTGTTTGTCCACTCATAACTTCGCACCGGATGAACCGATTTTCATGATTTTTTTTTCAATCGATCAGGGGTGGTTTCCCATAGGTCCCGTACCTTCGTTTGACCATATTCGATAAATAGAACAAATATAATGGGCAGAAATGTAGTATGTTTTTTGTTTTTTCATTCATAACTTTTGACTAAATAAACCGATTTTGACGATTTTTTCTTTAATCGATAGAGGGTCATCTAACTCAAATATCGTACATCAATCTGACTACTTTTGTTTTCTAGAAAAAACGTTGCTGGTGAAAAATAAAAGTTTTTTATTTTAATTGAAAAGGCTTTGCTTGATTTTTCTTTGTTGGGAAAACTATTAATAAATATAAAAGTCAATGTTTAAAAACTGTTTGTTGCTATTGTGCTATAATATTAAAAGCAATTACAGCAAAATTTTGACATAAGGCTCTGAGGCAAAAATTAAATCCAATCAGTTTGTTTGCTAAAATCGACTTCAAAACGGAGTTTTTCATACCAATGATAAGTTTTTAGTGTCATTCATTCAAAGAGGGTTTGCCCTTTGATATGGATTTTTTTGTTTAAATAGAGTATTTATATAGAAAATGTATTTACACTAAAAAGAATAAATAAAATAATTTTTATAAAAAAATAGAACCGACTTCAAATTATAAATTGCGCTAAAAAGTGAAAAATAAATTCATTTTTTAAACAACATCGATGTGACTTTTAAACATAGTTTTAGAAGTCGGTGCAAAATTATGAGTCTAATTACCGTTACACCAATTGCTACTTCATATTGGAACTGTTGCTAATTCTGGGGAAAAATATATATTTGTAATTTATTCTTGATTACAAAAGATTTTATCTATCCTAATTTTGCACCGACTTCAAAAACTATTTTTAAAAAGTCACATCGATGTTGTTTAAAAAATGAATTTATTTTTCACTTTTTAGCGCAATTTATAATTTGAAGTCGGTTCTATTTTTTTATAAAAATTATTTTATTTTCCCTCTTATTTTAACATTTCCTTTCCCATTCCGCTTATGAAATGGAAAATTTATTTTTCCGTTAGGATATTATATTTCCATGTATCGTTCAGAGCAAATTATTGATAAGTAAGCAATTCAGATTCAATTCATAAAATAAAAATTTAATGAAAATAAACACTCATATTAATGTGAGAAACAGATCAAAATAAAGAAATTAGAAAACAAAAACTAAATTATTACAAATGAGAGACCCAGAAATCAGGGGTCTAAGAACAAAAATTTTAAAAACCTAAGAATATGATATTATGTTAAGTGATGATAATGTGTTGGTTTCTTTTTTTCGCATCAAGATCGTCAACCTGCAAACAATTCTTGATATAGAAAAACAAAATGAAGAATCAATCACCTCTGCTTTCCAGCTTACCGTTATTTCAATAACCCTAGTTAAAAAATTTCTACCTCCCTTTCGTAGAACGATAAAACTTGTGTTTATGGGTAGATTGCAAGTAAGGATTCAGCTTTCTTTGCATTTGTAGATTTTTGATTTTTCATTATTTTTTCATTCTATTTGTTTAGGGGCTATTGCTCCTGTTGCTTTTCCCTTGGACCTCATTGGTTGGGAGTGGCGATCGCCTCAATCGCTGCCCCCGTGCCCCGTGGATCCGCCACTGATTCTACCATTATATATACTATTTACAGTTTTGACTAAATCTTCAAAAACTATGAAATACCTATCGATCACAATACAGAGTTTCAAATTAGAAATTGGAAAACTCCGAAATCGTGTTCTGTTTTGACGCTAGCGTAGTCAATTCAAATTTTCAGACGTTTTCCAAAAGTAATGGAGGACGCAAAATGAGCACCACTTAAAAAATGCATTCAAAATTGTTTTTCTAGGTAGAATACATAGAAGTAGGTTGTTTTAAATCAATACCTATACTAATTTCAAAAATGTTCAAGAAATAACCGAAAAATGGGAATACGAACAAGATGGAGAGAGAGAGAGAGAGGTTTCTGCTAAAGTAGTGTGAAAGGGTATAAAGTTTAATTTTTTCTTAGTTTTAACAGATTAGATTTATTAATTGGACACTGGATGAGATTTTTTCAGGTTTTGTCAAGAACATAAATCACATTAAGTCAAGATATCGCTGAAGTAATTCAAAATTAATTGGCAAATTTAAATGCAAAATATTGTTTAATTTAATTAAGTATTTGACTGGTAACTAGAAGTAAAAGCGATAATCACTGAGCTTAAAAATTAGGTATATTGTTCTGGCAGTTGAGACAAACTCTTTCAACATGTCATTTTTGTGTCATCTATACACCAAATTTTGTGTGAGTCTTTACATTAGTTCTTGAAATACAGCAGTCAGGCTTAGTCAGAAAAAAGTTTGATTTTCTTCACCCCCTTGGAGTGAAAGGCATCAAAATTTATTTAGCATCTGTTCCCACTGAGGCCCACCTGCATTACAATTTTTTCTGAATTCTTGAGTTACGCCAAACAAGAAAAACGTTCGATTGCGCGTTCTCACTCGAAAGTAAAAACACACAAGAACTATTTTTCAGCCGGGTCTATGTGTGTATAAAATTTATTTCGGCGCCATGGCATTAAATTTCAAAATAGAGTGGTCACAAAAAACTGTGCACATATATACAGACACACTGACAGACATACAGAATAAGGAAGGAGACATTTTCCAGAAATGTGAAATTGGGTTCAGCATCGCTAAAAACCTGTAAATCCATCAAAATTTGAAAATCGAAAATATTCACTAATCCAATGCTTTCTTCCTCCAACGTAGTTTGAATATAGAAGAATGTGTACACACAACAGACACACTGACAGACAAACAGGGAGGCATTTTCTAGAAATGATCAAAACGGACTCAACATCCCTTAAAACGGGCAAATCCATTAAAATACGAAATTTGGAATTTTTCACAAATCCAATACTTTCTTGTATGTATTTGGGATACAGCAGATAGAAAAAGACTGACATGTTGCAAAGAATCAAAAGTAATCATTGCTCCAAGTGTTATCCATGTGGTGAAAACGTATATTTTTTTTTTATTACAAGAGCACTTGATTGTAAATCATTGGCTCCCATGCATCAAAGAGGCATGAGATTGGAGCTAAAACAATACATAAATAGGACAGCTGAACAATACAATAAATGCAAAAAAATTATAAAAAATGAACTGCATAAACATGAAGAAAAATCAGTCGCTGGAGGACAATTGCATCAGTTCGTTCAATGACGGACGGCTCAGCAAATGATCTTTGTCCATCTCAAAGCTCTGATTGCACAAATTGCACATAGGACTGCTGTATTTACCAATGGTGTATAAATGTTTAGCTAAGCAGTCATGACCAGTCTCCAGCCGAAAGGCACACACATAACGTCTCCATAAAAAGACAAAAACACATAAAGTCTCCATAGCTGCAACAGTAGTATAAAGTAGCTCCCATCTTGCAAGAATTATTACTTCCTACCCAGGGGGGCACGTGTAGCTTAAAGTACGCTGAGGACGCGAGTAACATACCCGCCCCCCCCATGAAAACTTATATATATATTTTTTTTCTACTTATTCCTTATATTGATTATTGATGATGTAACTAATAAATGCACCGGTATCTTGTTTCTAATATGTTAACACCAATATTGAAAGTTACTCGGTCGATAGTGATTTTTTCGAAAAGCTATACGTTTTTCATTATTTTCAGTGTAATGGATATTTTATTTTTATAGTGTTATGTATACTGTGAGCTTGATAGCGTTATTTTGTATTAAATTACTATAAAGGGATAATAAATGTTTACGGAACCTCTTTGCCAATGAACATTTTTTTTGCAAACAGGAACTTTACTGAAGCGTGATCTATTTATTTCACCTAGATTCTTGGACGATCAATACTGATCGCCGTCCGGCGAAAACTTTTTCCTGTTGCGGCTTCACTCCGATTCTGACCACCGTCCACTCCAGCCGATCTCGCCGGCCACCACCCGAGGAAAAAGTCCGACGATCGGACATGGATGTTTCAGAAGTTCGACAAGGAAAACGTCCGATTCGCGTGTACAGGCCGTCACGTCTTCCAAACCAAAATTTTAATAACAAAGGTGAGGATATTTTGAATTAGCAGGTAATAATGTTGATATGTTGTTTCAAAGATTAGCCTGATGGATTAAAAAATAAAAGCCACGGAACAATTTTTTAATACCGACTAAAACTTGACGAAATAGTTTTTATCTTGGGTTAGCTAGCTTCAGAATGTACTGTCTGGGGTATCAGTATTATACATTGATCTATTTTGTAATGTTTGAATTGTGTTGATTTGAATTTTTATTAGTTTAAAAGCACGTATATTGAAATCATTTTAAAGAAATTTATAGACTTCAGAGGAAATAAATTAATTTTATGTCTTTTCGTTATTCATTTTTTGGTAGCTTTGAAAATGATTGTCATAAATCGGTGTATTTTATTTCCACTACAATGTAGAAATTTCCAAAAATATTTATGTATTAAAAAATTAATAATAATAGTAAAAAAAAACGTGTTGGATTTGTTTATGTGTGCACATCTTTTTACTTTTCTTCGTTTCAATTTCTTTCAAATTTCTGCTCATCTAAAACCAATATACTTTTTAGATACTTTTTTCCGAATATTTGAAAATTTCTCACCAATTTTCAAACGTATAACTTTTATCTTACTTAATCAATCTTTCAGAGATTCCATAATTAACCGTTTTGTTTCAACTTGATACCACTTAAAGAGTTTTTACGAAGGATTTTATAATGTTTCTAGTTATTAACTATGTACGTGTGTAAGAAGACAAAAGCATTAGCCTTTATATTGGTGGCTTGGGTTCTAAAAAGGCTAAAGTCAAAACCGTCAATTGCGAAAAAAAAAGCAGTCAAGGATATTAAACATTTTAAAAAGTTATATTAAAGTTTTTTAAAGGCTTTCCGTTTGTTATTTGACATAGGCCATTTTAGAACTAAAAGAACCGATCAAATATGATATTTTGCTATTAATATATAATATTTTGCTATTAATAACTCATCAAAAAATTTACATAGGCCCTTTTTGAACCAAGCCTTAGATATATTTTGCAATATCTCGTATTCTGCACTATGATGGTTTTCACTGTATATTCAGTCAAAATTTTTGAAGTAGTTCCTTCTATAATCTGATTTTATTTCAGAGCTAAGTTTTTGGTCTTTAAGATATTTGAAGCGAGTGCAAGCTGCTTGAAATTTATTTAGAATTGTAATGTAGGACATAATAAAATAGGAAAAGGCTTATGGTAGGGGGAAAAATGCATTTTGTTTAGGTTTTTTACTGTTTCATGTGAATTTCACAGGGTGGTGAGAAAATCCCTTTACACGTTTCATGGTATCTTTAATAATATTAACAGCTACTTATCTAAAACATCTTTATGTGCACAATTATCTCTTCACAGTTTTATACACTTCTATGTCCTCCTACTCATTCGCGTTAGCTTTTTGTTAGCATCCTGGAAAGCTATGAGTACATTTTACCGCAAAGCATTATTGTCCACATATCTTAATTATATAAAATATCAGAATCTGTCTGGACCTTATGACACTGACGAAGAATCATCAAATCCTATATCAATAAGAAATTATTGATATAGGATTTGATGATTCTTCGTCAGTGTCATAAGGTCCAGACAGATTCTGATATTTTATGAGGAATTTTTAGACCCTCGTCCTAGCCACCGATCTGGGAATAGTTTATTCTGGCTCTCATGTGACAACGTTTGCAAATCCCATGCGGAGCACTGTAGTCACATCAATGAAGAAATTCTAATCTTGAACATCTTAACATCTTACAGTAATACATTTAGTTTACTCACAGATGTAAAAGGGAATTTCTTGCCACCTGCATATTTTGTTAAGATATTGGTTAATTATTTTAACAAGGAATTTTTTGCTTAAAAATGATAGGTACTTTTTGGGATGTCATAAGTTACGCTTACCAGTTAAAAAACTATCATTTTTTTTTCTTTTTTTGGTTTTATTTCTTTGCGCTAAGTCCAGTGTTGAAGATGAGCCTTTAGTCGGACATAAATTTCATTTATTTATATATTTTATGTTGTGATGGAAACGATGTCGAAAATCCGAGACAGAAGACCTCTCGCAAAATAGATTTGAATTAATAGCAAGAAAGAAATAGCAATGTTAAGAAGTGAGGTGCTCTCGTAATAGTTTGTATAATCTGTGTAAATAGTGTGTCGTCAATGTAAATAAATGTTCCTTGGTAATACTCTAGAAAAGGGGGCCTCCGCCAAATTGGCGATAAATGCACCCGACCTGTTTTTCCGTGATTAGCTCTCCTTCTCTAAGTTTGTAACCCTGTATGAATAAAAATCGCCAAAAGTCTCCAGGGTGCACCCGATTCTGGAGTCAACCAAAAGTGGTATAGTGAATTGTAACATTCTGGAAGTATTGTTCTATTTAGCATTTAAAAATGCAAATTGTGTGGATTTTCATTGAAATTTCGTTATCAAATACGTAAATTTTACTTCAAAGTTAAGAAGACAAAAAATTTGGAATTAACAAACCAATTTTCAAACAAATGTCGTCCGATTCCCTTGCATATTCGTTGATCCGAATGATACAGTAGATCTGCAATGCAATCTAAACCTCGACCATGAGCTTGAGTTTTAAGATTGCGTTGGCTCATGGATGGAACAGTTGAGGCTTGACGAATTATGTAATGTGATGCAAAAAATTAAAAATTATATGAAACTTGTTGGAATTAATGCAACTGACACAAAAACGGGCTGCATTTTTGATATCGTATAAGTATTTATGATTTTTCCTTCTTCCTGCAAAATTATATACTAACTACATTTAGTGGCTGAGCGGTCTAATTGACTGGTGCCGGTACCTGCCTGCGCGCAGTGTAGAACGTGGGTTCGATTCCGACTTTCCCCTGGGTGTATTTTCCTTCTTTGTATAGTAAATCTGTTGTACTGTCTTGTTCTATCTGTCATATTAGGCGAGAGTTTGAGGCACATCCTTGAGAATAGCAAATAAACTCGAATATTTATGTGACCTGAAATGGTCGTTAACAAACAAACTACATTTACATGCCAAAAAAAAAAAAAAAAATATGCAACAAAATGTATGCAAGTTGTAATTAATTAATTTCCCTTTCTCAATGAATTATAACTTAATGAACACTTCCAAATAGTCTTCATAGTTCAAAAAGCTCAATATTAAATGGAAATTGTAAATAATAGTTTTATAAAATTGAATGTTAAGAAGAACGTTTACATTAAAGCAAAACTTATAATCATCTTTTTATTTTTAGGATACAAAGATAACCAGACCAAAAGTACTGATGGAGACATGTCAAAAGAAGTACAGTCCAAAGGTAACCCACCAGCACAAGTCACTTATAGCAAATGTAGTGTTTGTGGAGACCGCGTAGACACCAGGAAGCTGAACATTCACGAATCCAATTGTCTAAAAGTAAGTAACTATTAGCTTTTATAATATTTCATTTTCAATTCATGTTTTGTATTTGGTGAAGATTGCAACATAATTAAATGATAACAGTAGCATAATTACATGTTTAACTTGATCAAGGTACTATTGATGCACACAATTTCATCACGATTTATTTATATAAAATAAAAATGGGAATAAATAAACAAATAAATTTATATCCTGATAAATATGTCATTATTTTTTTTAACATGAAATACATTGATGAGAACTCCATCTAATAAACATTTTAAAAACCGTCGTCTTGGACGAAAAAAAAAGTGCTGTTTCGAAAGCAAACAAAGAAACAAACAAGTAAGAGTAATAACATTGAAAAATGAATGCATGATAAGGAATAAAAGATGATAATAGCTTAATTCAAAATGAAAAGAATATATTTAAGTTAAACAAGGGGGGGGGGGGGCAGTAGTCCAAGTAGGAAAGCAAATTGTTCCAGGTGTCAACATATGAAATGATTATGAGCTCCAATGCAAACGACAATACATCCGGCCCGGTAGAAATAAATAAATAAATAAAAGAGATCAACAAGCACAATTTAGTACAAATCTCTATATTGTTAAATTTAGTTATTGTTAGATTCTAAAATATTTTTTAACGATGTAGACGTTTTTCCAATATTGAAATTTAGTTTGAAGATATTAACAATGTCTCACGAGAACGCTATTCGTATTCTATCTTTGTTTTGTGCCAAAAATTATATTCGGAAATATTCATTTTATTTCGAAAGTCTAGACTAATTTATTTTCTGCAATTAGGAAAATTCGAGATTTGCTCTTTAACATGAAAAAAAAAAGTTATCTAGTAAAAGAATATGACACAAAGTGCATCGAATCTAATTTTGATGATGCCTAATTATATTTTAAAATCCCAGACTTTAATTGCGTGAATTTTTTTTTAAGATTAAATTTTGGAGAAAAGATTGAAGAAAATAAGAATATTGTTATATTTGAAAAAAAATAAAAAAGCATAGTTCATTTTATCAAGTAAATTTTAATATTTGCATGTTAGCTGCAAATTTCTGCCATTTTTAAAGTGCTTTGACGTCCCATTAGTTTCAAAATTGGAAAATGATGTAGTCTACAGTTGCTATAACTTGAAATTAATTAAATATTTGTGATTTTGTACTATGCTGAAACATAAGTATGTTACATTCTTGTTTCTAGTAATAAAAAGCTAAGGACATTTTACATTACACAAAATACAAAAGAAAGAAAGTAAGAAAAAAAAAGAAAGAAAAGAAATTTTTTTAATATGTCTTAGTTTTTGTGACACTCAAAATGCATGATCAAAAATGTTGATCTGTCTGGAAAATTTGCTTTTTATTTCCTAGTAATATCAGCATTTTCATTTACACACCCATTTTCGATGAAAATGGGTAACACGCGATTCATTCAATTTTTATGAAAATATCTGATATCATCGTAAACACTCTCTATTAGAGTTCTAAAGCGTAGGAGATCAGATTATTAGAAATCGAAATGTAGAACTAGATTTCCTATAATCTAATATTCTACATATCTAGAAGATTATAAATCTAAAATGTTTTTTCATTAATGAAAGGCCATTCTTTTCAATCAATTTCAAACTTTCTTGGAATAAGTTTAAATATTTTGGTACTAATTAATTATTATGAAACTACGTTAATATTTATTTTCAGGAAATCGTATGCTGAAATAAATTCTTTTACATGAATGGGATTGTGATAAAATGTAAATGTATCACTAAAATATCAGCCTTCAGTTTTGCTGAAACATGAAAATCATATCCAGTTTTAAAGTTTGCACTTTCCGTGAATTTAAATAGATAAGTCTATTCATGAGTTACAAAAGTTCGGCTATGATGGCGTGGTAGATATTCTTGAAAGTGTTGAAAAATCTTGCAACAAAAATTTTATTTCCGTAAGTTTCTGTAAATTTGGAAAGCTTGAAACGTCATGAACTAAATGCATGAAAAAAGAACTTGGTTATTTTTCCGTACAGCATGAAAATCAATAATCATCTGAGATATTTGTAAGAAGAAAATAATTTCCAGGGGAAATTAATTTTGAAGATGTTAAAATCTTTGATGGACTATCATATTTTTGTGAATGAACTAACGGAAGTTGCTACGTTAAGGCTTGGTTTTTTAGCGAACGCCACGCTCAATTTCAGCGTTTCAGGTTACTCTCAAGTTACAAATTCTCTAATGCGCGTGATAGAAATATTTTAAATAACGAATTAGATAGCTCGGGTTGTTTCCCAATGCTAATATATTTAGCGCAAAACCAGATGGCCTCGCGTTCGAGCCCCTATGATCTAGTCACTGCTTTGAGGAATGAAGTAGTGGTTGTCATTCGTTGTTCTAACCCTCATAGATTTTCTGATGTTAGTGTTTTCTTCAGTTCAATACGAAAATTCGGCGCTCGAAAGCTCATGCTAGAAAACTAGAGATATTCGTTTTATAAATCGGAATTCGAACATTGAGAAATTATTCTCTTATATTTTTCAACAATTGCAATTGTATTAATAAAAACACCAAACCCTTCTACATTGTAAACTGTAAATGAAATAAAATTTCACGTTAATTTAAAGCACGTTAATTTAAAGCACTTTAATTCACACTGCCTTTATTCTCATTGGTTTACAGTTAATTCTTAGGCTATATAAGCTTTGTTTTTGTTGTTTTGTCTGCTTCATTTGGATGTTTTGCACCTAGAAGCTCCCTGTCGCATTGAAAAAGGGATTCCAAACAATCCCGAAACATATGTTTACGTTTTAATGCTTTGTGCTTTAAATTAACGTGAAGTTTTATTTCTTTTACAGTTTACTTGCACAAAGTTAAATTATTATTACCTTCTACATTGCTTTTAAAAGAATTAATTATTCAGAAAAGTACCTTTTATGAGTGTTCAAAATAAATTTTTAATTGAAATGGAGTAAAAAAAAGTAGTATGTGACCAGAAACTCTAAAATAAACATATGCTTAATTAAAAGATTAGACAATGGGGCACGAACTGTTATCATATCTCTAATATAGGTCACTGGGTTTGCAAGGTAAAGTAGAAGGCGGGCGGAAGGATTTAATCACTGATATATTTTGGTAAAAATCATGAAGAACTTGTATTTGGAAAGTGGTGTTACCAGGATACAGAAGGACTAGAATAGAAAACAAGAGTAAAAATTACCATGGCGACCCTTTTTGTATTGATACCCAGTGCTCATCGGGAAATTGTGGACGAGTCATTGACAAAGATTTAGTTCAATGTTTCGAAGTCGTCTGATCAAATAGTTGCTTAAAATTTATTCGATTTTGTTGCGCCCATGAAAATGATCATTTATCGTTGCTTGAACATCAATCTTTTTGAGAAGGTTATAGCACCTGTAAGCACTAGCGAAGCGAAGTTCTTACTAAATTTTTAAGTGTCAGATTAAACTTGGTAGCTTGCGTATGGTTTTCAGAGTAAAAAAAAAAAGTTCTTATGTACTCTAGTCTGGAGTTATAGTTCTTGAATTCATAGTTATTCCATGAATTTTTGTTTGTTTCGCAATTTTGTCATGGTATATTTGCATTGAATTAACAGAAAATACTTTAACAAATGTTAATCTTTATTCACAATTGTGCTTCCCTGAATTAATCTCCATGAGCTTGTTTTTAAAGGTAATTTTTCTGAAGTTTAAAAATTGCAAAATGAATAAATAAATACATAAAGTTAACGAATGAAGTAAAATGAAATTAAAGAACAAGTTAAATTAATGAATAATTAAAATCGAAATTTTACGACCTGAATGTGTGTTGCTTAACTGTGAGCGGTTACATTTATTGGACAAAGTCAACCAATATGAAATTTTTGTTACAGATTTATCAAATGAGGCCTTAAATTGTTAAACCTTTTACCGTAAAGTTGAATTCAGGATTCTGATCAAACTATAGGGTCAGGTGGGGTAAAGTGGTCATAAAATCCACGTTTTCAACATTCGTAGCCAATAAATATAAGAATTTGTTCAAAACCTTCAGATTTTTTGTTTGATATTTTACATTACATTATTGAAGAAAAGATTGCATTAAATTTTGAGCAGAAAAAATGAAGTAAAATAATTTTATAGCGCCTTCTTTCTGGGATGTATTTATGACCACTTTACCCCATGGGGTGGGGTAAAGTGAGTAGTGCATGGGGTAAAGTGGTCATAGTTGAAAAAAAGACCCTATAAAAGTATTAATAATCATAATATTACAAAATACTAAATAAAGGTTCATTTCTAGAAAGGAAACAACTATTTATCACCCAGCTGAATTATTATTAAGGCTCTCTTATGGTCAAAAGTTGGCCTCATCTTTGTAACGTCTAGTAAGGTATTTCATTCTCTTCAGCAGCTGAATAGATGGTCTTAAAACAAAGTTACGTACCAAATTATTTTAGGATACATAATAACAGGTATCATTAGGTTTTAATCCCTAGATATCAGACTGTATCTCTGCCCTTTAATTTAATACGTATAAGGAAACATAAATATGAAATTCAAAATTTTCCGTGAAAAAAGTTAAAATAGCTTTTAATGAATGATACATTATTTAAATTACATATAAATGAAACAATGCTAGTAAGAGAGTTCTGAGACAATTACAGCTTATAAAAAATCAAAATAGGAGGAAAATATGTATTTTAACCTAGCTATTTTTAATTCTCTCTCTCTTTAATGTTCTAGTTCAAAGTACAACTAGTTCTAAACATTTGCAGCTTAATAATATTTATAATAAGTCTGTTTAGAAATGAATTATTCTATTCAGATAACTTGAAAATTGTTTTATTAAAGGTGCTTCTAAAAATGTATCAATACTAGACCCATCATTGTAAGAAGACTATCGTATAGTAATTTCAATTTCTATTGATTTTGAGCTCAGTTGTGTTTAATTCTTTTTACTAAAAGTTATTTTTTAAGAAATAATACAGTATTAGTGACATTAATGTTTACCTAACATCTGCCTCGCGGCTTGATTTCAAATAAAATAAGTGCGGAGCCCTGTTCAAAATTTACCATTTACCTTCATGCGTATTAAACCTGAATTCCCTCTAATAGTTAAAAGTTCGCGTAAAATTGACAATAAATATGGAAGCTGAGTTCCCGTGAGTTTTATGCAAGTTAAGTCCAAGTCTACTTCATAAATTAACCTAAAGTCATTTTAGCGCATCGGTGCATGTTAAGCCTAATACTATGACCACTTTACCCTATCTTACTTAAACTACTGTAAAATAATATATAAACTAAATCTAGCTTCATGGTTAATGAGGAAGTATTTTTGAGATCTGTGCAAAGATTCCTGCACCGTCAATTAGATGCAAATCCTTTAAAACAAAATGTCAGAGAGGTTAAAAGAGCTGTTTCAATTTCAAAGTGCTGTATAAACAAACAAATTGACTGTTTTCTTCACCTGAAAAGTTGCTATTAAAACAATTTGGAATGTAAAATTTAATTCCTAATTATTAAAATAAAAAATTTATACCAATTCCTTTATTTATTCCAAAGCTATAGCCTTTTCTTTGCCGTATGATCACTTTCCCCCATTGACAACTTTCCCCCACCTGACCCTATCGAAGTAATTTGTTACTTTTGAAACCTTTACAGAAGATCTCATATGACCTGCTTCATTAGATCATTAAAAGATGAATTGAAATTTTTTACTAAACATCTAGTAATTAGTATCTGTCCGAATGGTATAAAAAGACAAGGCTTTAAATTTATAAGAAAAATTTCCGATAGGTGTAGAATTAAAATTTATTTAATTAGGAAAATCATATAGTTTATCTAAATAAACATTTAAAATACTAGGCACGCACAATTACTTTAAGCCACTTCGTGTTTAAACCTTTTTCTTCTATTAAATCTATCCTTAAGAAAGCTCATTTAAAATTTACTCAAAATTTAAGTGACTATAAACAGTCATATAAATCAAACGATCAAAAATTACGTAATTTTAACTGCTGGCAGATTTAAACGTTTTTTAAAAAGGCTATTCTTTACTTTTTATCTTCACCCGTATTTACAATTTACCATTTTTCATTACCAACCATTCTTATTTTTCGGTGATCTATTGAAATAGCCAATATTTTCCCAACTACGCGTTTCCTCCATTGAATTGAGAAGAAACTGATGGTCGTCAAATGTTTTTTAGTTTCGTATTCTCCCTATAGAATTACGCAGACCTTCATAGCTCCTAATGGTCGTCTAATATTTTCCAGTTGCGTGTTCTCCTCGGGGAAATGAACAGACCTTCATAGCAACTAAAGGTCGACAAATATTTTCCAGCTGCGTATTTTTTCCACAGAAATACGCTACTGGTTGTTGTCGAATATTTCCCTGTTGTGTACTATTTTCAGACCTTCATAGCCTCGAAAGTTGCATTAAAACTGCAAACGCATTATTCGAACGAAACGCTACATCAAGATCTCGAACATTTTTAGAGTTTTGTAGAATATTTATAAAATACAAGATCCAAAACGTCATAAGTCACTATTCTTATTTCTGTTGCCAACTATTGTTTTCAGGATAACAATGCTCAAGGAGCATTAGTTCACCTCATGGTTGATTTAAACCAAAATGTTAATTTTCTGAGACTGGGTTTCCTACTGTTTTGCATTTCTCATCTGGTAGTGGAACAAACATGAATTTGACTACTTTTTCTCTCATATGTTGAAGAAACATATATAGTGCTGATATTTTTTCTTTTCTCAATTCCTACTATTAGTTCACTGTCCCTATATCTGGTTCAAATTTTTAATCCTTAATAAAATACTTTTTATTCATCTACTCAAGCTCAAATACATTTTTAAAAAAAGTTGTAGTGGATGACACTTGATGTTAATACAGATTTTTAAAATATTAATTCACTAATTAAATTTAACCATTATTAATTTTAGTTTTATATGGATTGCATCAGAAATACTGAAGCCATAGATCACTATTTTTAAGGCATTAGCACACGAAATTTGATTCTTTAGAAGAACTCGTTGATTCCCATTCTGCTCATTCTAACACGAAAAAAAAATTTAAATAATTAATTTTACATAAGATGCAAGGTGCACTCTCAGAAACGCATGCTCAAATCTCACGAAACTTTCGTCGTATTTGACGAAGTGGCTTCGTGAAAAATGCTCCTAGTAAACCTTTCGTCAAATTGCCGAAATTTGTGTAGTAGTAGGGTCAGTTGGGGTAATTGTAAACATGGGGTAATTGTAAACAAGCTTCATAACTACACTTGTGGTGATTTTGAAAACTTAACTGCGGGTGAGTGATGAACTGCCAACATGAGGAAGACGTTGAAAAAGTTTCGCATGTTTTGAAACAGCTGTGGAAGTGTTACCATTGTTTGAAAATGACATGGTGAAAAAAGTTGTTTTACAAAATTTAGTGATTTTGCCATTTTCCTCTCCAGCTCATCTACAAAAGCGATGTAAGCGGCTTCAACCATTTTTATTTGTCTTACGGAATGCTGCTAAAAACATTTAGTTATGGATTTAATCCTCCCTGTTATTTTTCATGTACAAGTTAGGTGTTTACAATTACCCCAGAAATTTCGTACTCTGGGGTAATTGTAAACACTTAAATTTATCTTATTTCTAATATTTTGGGGGGACAATAAGTATTATATTTTGATGTAAATTACACTTTTGTGTCTATTTTACATAACTGTTGTTGTTGTTGCTAATGCCACTTGGAAACCCAAGCCCCTCTTGCAGGGCGACCATGAATTAAGGAAGATCCTACTGATTATTAATGAGCTCCGCTAGAATGAAGTCACTTGGCTCAGAGGGGCTTAATGATTTTGAACCAGCGACCAGATGAGAGATCGTTGCCTAGGTTGGTCCCTCATAGGAAATTATTTCTAACTTGGTGGATATTTGAAGAGACGAAGTATTTTACATGCACAGCTCCCTTTAGCACACTCGGTCTCAGAGTAATCAGTCGCGGGAGGTGGTCACCCTCGCAAGCGTTGACCACGGCCAGTTGTGCTTCACTTTCAGTGTGCTGTGGGATCCTAGCTTAACCGACTGATCCACTGCGGGTCACATTTTACATAAATTTGTCGCATTACTTGATTTTTTACAAGATATTTCTCGTTAAATGATCTCAACCGACTCATAACATAACTCAGCGGACCACACGCGGCCTGTTGGCCGCAGATGGAGAACCATTGTTCCGGAACTTTTCAAGCCTTCAAGCAGACTGTGTATGAAACAATTTTCCATTTGCATCAACCTTATTCGAAAATAAATCACTGTTTACAATTACCCCAGATCTCTGGGGTAATTGTAAACACACTGGGGTAATTGTAAACACGAGTTCATTCGCTAACAAATAGTCATAAAGTCAAAATTTTTGCACACATTTACTCACAAGAAGTACAGTAGTCGCTACAATGCTCACAATTTTATCTCTGAATTCATTCAAGAGGTAGGGAAGGACCAAAAGTTAAAACATTGAAAAAGGGTTTACAATTACCCCAACTGACCCTAACTTTTTTAAGTCACGGTGATCGCACGAGGAAAGAATCGTTATAAATGACGAAATTTTCCTGACGATTGAAGAATCGTCGAAAATGAGGATTCCATATTTGAGAGTGTAGCACTGTAGATTATGAAGTTTATATCTAGGTCGAAAACTCTTCGCAGCAGGTCAAACATATGTCGCCTTGAGTGTGAAATCATTTAATATTAATTGAAGAACTGGACTGCTCGAAACTCAGTGGAAAAGTTCCTTGCAATAATGACAAGAGATGGAGTGCATGAGAAATTATAGACCCCCATCAGCTTCATAAATTAGAAAAGAAAAAAATGTTAACAATGTTAATAAAATACATCTAAAATAAAATTTTTCTTTGTTGACCTAAGTATTAATTGACTTACTTTTTTTAAAAATATTACTTGTCCAATGTTATTATGTAGGTCACCGGGTAATTTTATTAGTATATATGTTACCGTTAAAGTATGAAATCCGTTATTTTATAGAATACCTAGTTATTCCATGAAATAACTGATGCTGTGCGTTAAAGTGTAAAACTCTCTTGTATTTCATGGTTTAACTAGTTATTTCATAGAATAACGATCTGCAGTCCGTTAAAGTGTAAAATAATCTATATCATATATCTCGCACGACAAAAATATTTACCTTCCACCCCTACTGCATTTATGAACTATTGCAGGCCATAGAGAGAGAACTTGTTTATCGTGTTGGCACCAGATCATTCCGGTTAATTGATTGCTTGCACGTACAGTGCCGGCTGCTGTTCGTCAAATATAGTGTTTCCACGTATCAGGTATTGAGATATATTTATTTTTTTTTTAAGTTTTATAATTTAGTCATTTGTTATTACGTTAAATTAGTTTGCTTACGTTAAAGTGCAATTATTTTTAAGACCTTAAATTGCTTTGAACAATGAATTCTTTAAGTGATAACGAAAAAAAAGTTGCAATGAAAGAAAAGTTTAAATCTTTACTAAATAAGCGTGATGTGAAAGAGAACAGTTCTTTGCTCACCCGTGACAAATTATTAAGTTTGATAGCTGATGTAAAGAAATCTAAAACATCAGATAAGAAAGTGCCATGTGATTATTGATTACTTCAACATTACGATGTCCTTAATCTTCAAGGAGTAGAAAAATTAATAGTCCCAGTAACAAATGCAACACCAGATGTAATGTTTTATTGCTCAAGTGATTCTTTGTTTAACATTTTGTACGAAACTTATTTATCTATTGGGCACGGTGGTAGAGACCGAATGATAAAAGAACTTAATCGTCGTTACAAAAATATTACGCAAAATGATATTAAGATTTTCCTGAATTTTTGTGAATCTTGACAACAAAAACGCAAAGCGGTCAGAAAAAGTGTTGTTGTTAAGCCCATGATTTTTTCACATATGAATTCAAGATGTCAGGTTGACCTCATAGATTTTCAATCACAACCTCATGGAAACTATAAATTTATTTTAGTTTATCAAGATCACCTTACAAAGTTTGTGGTTTTAAGACCTCTTCAAACAAAGAGAGCAGAAGAAGTTGCAGGACAGTTGCTTGATACATTCCTGTTGTTTGGAGCCCCATGTATATTGCAGCCGGACAATGGAAGAGAATTTTGCAACAAACTTATTGATTACTTAAAAGTAACTTGGCCAGAGCTTAAGATCGTGCATGGCAAACCAAGACATAGCCAAAGCCAAGACAGTGTTGAGAGAGCCAATCAGGACATATAAAATATGTTGACGATTTGGATGCAAGACAACCAGTCAACTTCGGTTAGTAACGGGTTAAAATTTATCCAGTTTATGAAGAACAGAGCGTTTCATTCTGGTATTAAAAGGTTCCCCTACGAGGCTATGTTTGGTTGCGCAGCTAGAGTTGGACTGTCAACAACTGCCATTCCGAAGGAAGCACTTAATTTGTTGGTCGACGAAAATCAATTGCAGAATCCTTTGACTGCAATGAATGTCTCCTCTCAACCTGATAATGAAAAAGTAGTTGAACAAACAGTATTAAATAATCCTATTACGAAAGTATGTGTTGTCTGTCTAAAAGAATGCAGCGAAGATATAGTTTGCTTCAAATGTATGGAGCCTGGCCATATATCATGTTCGGAAGATCATGTTTCAGAAGATGAAGTTGAGCAGAAAATCTGCAAATTGTGTTTTAATGAACTTAATGTTCAAAGAGAAAGAGAAAAGTCTAAAAAATGTTTAGAAATTCAAGCTAACAAGATGAAATTAATGTCGGATAAATCTCATTATGAAGCCTCTGTGGGGTTTACCGTCCGTATCCCAGTGCCTGAAGTTGGTCAGGGATTTGGAAAATGTTCGTGTAAAACTCAGTGTGTCAACAAAAAATGTTTTTGTTTTAGAAATAATATTCTTTGTAATTCTAAGTGTCATTTTAGTAATCCTTGTTGTAGCAAATGATTTTATGGCACGTTTCCATAAATACCATTTATACGCTGCATAAATTAGATAAATTGCTTCTTTTTCATTTTAATTGTCTATCATTAGTTTATTTATAGAATACCTAGTTATTTCATTTTAGATAAATTGTTTATTTTACACTTTAACTGTCTCTCATTAGTTAATTTATAGAATACTTAGTTATTTCATAGAATAACTAGTTAAAGTGTCAAATTAATAACATATTACACACTTTAACTGACACGATCAGTTATTTCATGGAATAACTAGGTATTCTATGAAATAACTGCATTATATATCTGATTGACATATAAAATTTATGATTCATCAAACTGAAATATTTTTAGTAAGGATTAGTGATAGTAAATGTTTTGTGAAGTGGTTGTAAAATTCTGTTGAAAACTGATATAAAAATCAATGCTTCCAAGTGTGTACAATCCTTAATGCTGGAGGTTTTAACTTATTTCACAGCTATACAAACTTGTTTTTGAGCTAAAAAAACATTCGGCGTACTAATACGTGTAACTTGTTAGTATTTGAAAAACAATTTATGCCTTTTTGATTTAGATTTATTGAACAATTCTTGCGTGCTTGCCGAAACGCATATTTTTAACGAAATCCCATTTTGCACTTATTCCTTTAGACAGCTATTGTTTGGCCAAAACTATTGATGGCCGGTATCTTTTAGATTACTTTTATGTGTTCTTACAAATTTTATGTTCTGATGGCAATGAAATCTCTTATATATTAGTTTATTATGTTGAATTTTATGTCTGGTATTAACAAGTTTTCTTTCAGTTCCTTTTATGTATTTTTCTAGTTTACAGCACTAAAAGGGAAAAATAGGTTACCTCATTAAGACTTTTCTTTTGCGAGAGTTCTTCAAAAGCTTTTACCATATCGTATTGAGACAAAGTAAATATTGATCAGAGAGGACAAATAAATCGCTTCCAGCACTTTACTTGTAGAAAAACAAAATATTAATCTCTTTTTAAACCAGTGTATACACGCAACATTCTCTTTCACCGCACAAGAATCATATTGGTTATTGTAAAAGCTATTAACATAGCATATAAAACATAAACTAGCAATTGTTTTGAGTGGAACTGTATTCATTTGAGTTGGCTCAATAAGTAAGTAGTCAATAATCGTTGTGAAGTTGTAGTAGGCTCACGTCAAATAAGAGTTGTGAAGTTGTAGTTGGCTCACGTCAATAAGAGTTGTGAAGTTGTAGTTGGCTCATGTCAATAAGAGTTGTGAAGTTGTAGTTGGATTAATACGTCGTTATTGTTTCTTCTAAGTAAGGAGTTTTGATACAAATTTTGCATTTTGTTTTAAAATTTTTTTTGTTGCGATATCAATGGTCTCGAATGATGATTTAACATTTTTGTCGCTTTTAATAAAAATATTTTTGAACTTTTGAATGAAAAAAAGGGAAAAATCATTGCATTTTTACTAAATAAATTATTTTTTCGCAAAAGGCTTCTTGTGCAGTGTACAGGTTGGTTCTAATAAAAGTTACTCTGCTTAAGCCTACGTAGATCTCATTCCAATAGGCGAAATATGACACTGAAACATGATACATACATTATATGGACTATGATGAAAATAATAGTTCACATCTTTTCCAGCAGGTGGTAAATTTTAATGCGCTGCATCATGATTTGAATACCTGATTGATGCTAATGGAATGCACTGAACAATTTCTGTGATAAAATAAAGTTGTTTATTTCTAATTTGTTATTTGTTTTGCAGGCGCCTCCTCTCCCCTTGTGATAAATTTGGACTATTTTTTTTCGCATAGCAAATTTCTTTTCTACAAGGTTCCTTTAAAGTATATACGTAGTTTCAATGACATAAGTCTATTAAGATTTGTCTAAGTATGCCAAAATAGGGTAGACCTAACCTTGTACACAACGAGAAAAAACATGTGTTGCATGCAGATATTTTCCCACATTCGTCTTAAAGTTGTACATTTAATCCAACCATCTTTGTATGTATGAACATTTTCTTGAATAAATCGCACTGTTTTGTTTTAACTTAATGTTAGTTTCGTTTTTACTGGATATTTTTACGGGATCATTTTTGAGTATGTGCATCAAGTTTTATCTCTTTGCATAAATTATTCAATGACTTAGTGAACTTGTTAACTGATTTTCGCATCACTTTGTATCTATTTAAATTTGAATGGGCGTTTTATAGTTTTAATAATATGTTCTGCAATATTTTTGGTGATCAAATCTGCAATTCTATCAAATGTGACTTACAAATATTATGTGAACCAAAGCTATTATTAGATGGTCGATAATATTTTTTTTGTGTGTGTATGAATTTCTCCGCTCTCTCTTTTTCTCTCATATCTATTTACTCCCGAATTTTTTTTTCCGGAAGCTTCATGTATGAAAGACATTAACTTCGCCAGAGGCTTCTCAAATGCTTCATTTAGGTAAAATAATTGAAGTATACATAACCCATTTTTCGAAACGGTCATCATATTAACGTCAGTAGGCGTATCAAAGTTCCATAAATCTAGTGAGGTGAAGCAATTTTCTCGCTTTATGCCTTCATGTAATAGTAGAAATGGCGGGGAAAAAAGGATCTTTTCCCACCTCTGAGGATCCCGAGGGAAATATAATTTCTGATGGATGACTTCCGGATAGTGGTTACACTATCATCCAGACACCATCCATGAAGGCTCCTGTCGACATCAGTTCGCCGTAAATCATGGATGGAAATCCTGCCGGAAGAAAATGGGGAAAAAGGTTCATTTATCTCAACAGAAAAACAGAAATGCTTCAAGTGGGCTAACTAATCCCTGATTTGAAAGTTTTATGATTTAAGTTCTTGCATTGCTTCATTATCCTCGAAGATGTAATGCCTTCATTATGTTTAATCTCTCCGAATGCGTTTAGTTTGAAATTAATTATAACTAAGAATAAACTTAGTGCCGCTTAGTGTTAGCGTAATGGCTTGATTTGATTCTAATTAGTGGTTGAATCTAGTGGCTTAGGAACTCTTTTCTCTGAGGAATAGAAAAACAGAAATGCTTGTTGGCTGTTAATTCCTGATTGGAAAGTTTTATAAATTAAGTTCCTGCATTGCTTCAGTATCTTCGAAAGGTGTAATGCATTTATTATTTTTAATCTTTCCTAATGTGTTAAATTTAAATTTCGTTTTATAACTGAGGAAAAATTGTGAACTGCCGTTTAGTGTTAACGCAATGGTCTGTATTAGTGGTTGAATCTAGTGACTTAGGAATTCTTTTTCTCCGAGAAACATGAAAACAGAACTGTTTGAAGTGGGCTGGCTAATCCCTAATTTAAAAGTTTTATGATTAATGTTATTGCAGTGCTTCATCATCCTCAAAAGATGTAATGCATTTATTATTTTTAGTCGTTCTTAATGTATTTAGTTTTTTTTTAATAAATAAATTAGGATAAAATAGTGGTTGTCGTTTAGTGTTCACACAGTGGTCTGTTTCGCCTCTAATTAATGGTTGAATCTAGTGACGTGGAAACTCCTTTATCTGGGGAATGGGAGAACATATTCTCGTTTTTACGTTCATAAAGCTTTTAAGGTTAAGGTGAACACAATAATAAATGTATATATTTATTATACTTCCTTCAGTTTTGAACCTTTAAGTTTGTTTGTTTATTTTTTCATGAAAGCCCAACTGTTTTTTAAGTGAATATGGAATTCCCCCTGCATTTAGAAGTATTAAACCTTTATTTTGAACTCTTTATAATGAATTACCTGCAGACTCAAATTTTCCCATAGTGAAGAATTTGTAGCGAGTAGTGTTCATTGAACTGTTCCTTATTTTCTTTTGATAGAGTCAGGTGTAAGGATGACATTCAAAGATGTCCTATAGGGAGGCCAGCAAGTTTCCTTTGGGAGATAGCAAAATTTGAACTAAGTATTTGAGTTAACGTTGGAATCGACGGCTCCTCGGAGGAATTGCCTACCTGACTTTCCACTGTCAGATTCCGTTAGGCATAACTTCCTATTGGGCTTAAAGGAACGCAAAATATTCAGAGTTTTGAAATATAAATAATCCAAGTTCAGTGGGTAAGGTGGCTTTTGAGAGATTAGTTTCATTCGGATTACTTATACCTCAAAGTTCACAGCCCATAAACCAAAAATATTTGAATGGAATATATTTTGCAACCGTTATGCTTCAAAATGCTGTTCTATCACAGTTTTCTCACGAAAGTAAAACGCTTACTTACTCGTCGTAGTCTGATTTATTTGTAGAAACATTTTATTTATTTTCAACTGTTAGGCTTCCAGCTTTAATTGAGGTATGTAATTGTTTTTACGAGCTAAAAGATAGCTTTTTCTGTGTGAGATTCAGCAGTATGTACCGTCAGGGGTTTTGCAACTTCGGGAAGAAGATGTTCCGGTAGTGCTATAGGAAACAATTTGAGTCGTTTTTGAAATGATGCAAATATCATGCCCTTTCACCTATAAAAATGCTGAAACGTTAAAGAATATGAGCTTCACGCAATGTAATTTAACAAGCTTATACGGGTCAACAAAACTAGTTCGTAAAAAGGAAAAGAGGTCAACTTACGGATTGGGTCATCAGCAATGTTAGCACGCTTCCAAAGATAGGACAGATTTTGCGCTTTGAAGAGTGGTTATTAGAAAATGTCAGGTAACCAAGATTTAAAATCTTCATTACATTCATTCACTTTAAATGGTGTAATATAAAGCATAAGGCTTACATGCCTTGCTTGTACTATGCAATTGCTTCCCTAGCAAAGATGCGACGTAAATACTCCAGTAGTAAATACTCCAGTACTGTGCAAATAAGCAGTACTGTGCAAATTAATTGCGACAAGATCTAGTTATTACACTGAACTGTAGATATTGCTAGTTTACACTAGCTTAAATGAATATTTTTTTTCCTTTTAAATTGTGTCACTAAGAAGAAATTGAGAAAGAGCATATGGTTCGACTGATTTAAAAGCAGAAACAGGAATTTTCACGTGAATTGTAAACTTTTGTCGATTACAGGTTAATATAAGTTTTTACTCTGTATTAGATTTGAATTGCTTTCCTTATATATATACATTACTCCAAGAAAATGCAGGAAAATAATTTACTCCTTAAAATACCACACTTTATGACTTCCATTCCGTAATATAACAGAAATTATGGAATACTTTGAGCAGTCTAGTTTGTAAAACAGATAGTATTAATGAAGAGCGGTTATAAAATGGCAAATAGATGAATGTGGCCCCAAAGAGAAATTAATACCAAAACAAATATATAGAATACGTTTCATTGAAAAAAGACATACTTTGTAGCATTAAAAGAGTGTTGCAGAGTGTAATAATGAGACACAGGCGAAAACAAAAAAAAAGAAAAATGATTTTTTACTTTGTCCCAATTAATTTGAATAGTAGTGTAGATTATTTCTACATTAATTTTGTGGGTAAAAAATCGATAATGTATGATTTGAAATAACTCAATAATGACATTAAAATCATGTTTTATTTTCATCTGGGTGATTGTTTCTAATTCCTGTTTAGATAGGAGGTTTAGGCTCTTCAAAAGCGACCATCCGGAGACCACCACTAGTAATATGCTACATATGTGGTCGGCAGTTTGGTACTCGGTCGATATCTCTTCACGAACCTCATTGTCTTAAAAAGTGGAAGTTGGAAAACGACAGATTGCCCAAACAACTTAGACGTCAGGAACCTCGGAAGCCAGAAGTTATACTCAAAGGTGAGCATCTTTGAGAAGCTTCAATTCAATTTTATCTCAATAAATATACTTATCATCAGTGCTATTTTTACGGTATTAGAGTCTTATTGGACTCCCTACACCGTTCCTGCATTAATCAACCCTCACCAAACCATATGGGAGCATGTTTTTCATTTTCTAGACAAACGCTGACACACTTGATGAGGTTAAGCTAAATGTAACTGATAATAATTTACTCAACTTTTCTGTTTTGCCACGCTAGCATTACATTTATTGTGATATTTTTTATTTCTGTTTAAAGATCTGTTTATCAAATTCGTTCTCTACGCCCTTCGCACTCTTGCGTCATAAAAACAACTCTTTCGAAATTAAAAAAATGCAGAAATTACGGTTCAAATACTTCAATTTAAAACCACTTTGTGTGAAAATACACTAGAAAGTTAATAATTATAAAGCAGATTCTTTGGTACTCTTTCAGACTCCTTATCCACCAATTCATGCCCGTTTTGCCGCACCTTTACGATGCCGCCTGATGAGACCGCCTCTTCGCCTCATAGCCTCGCACGGCCCTGATTGTAGTCTATTTTTAGGAGCTGCAGTAATTTTAACCTTAATTTATCCTGTCCCATTACTCCTTAGCTCTCCTACAGTGAATTCACTTATTCATCGTACAATTAGAAATTAAGTTTTATTTCTAATGAAATAGTTTGGCAATAGTAGGGTCAATTTTTTTCTTCTAGACTTAACTAATCGTTGCGATCATTTTCGATCACGATCATCAAAATTATTTAGATCAGCGGTTCCCAACCTTTTTCTTCGCGTACTACCATTTTTCTTGCAAACCATTTGTGTACCACTGCTAATGTAACTTTATTATATAGAACACTAATAGATTATGTAAAAATACTAAGACGAATAGGTAATATAAATCACACCATTTTTGATAGTTAATGCAGAGAAAAGCGTTTATTAAAATAAAGCTGTTCATACAAAATAAAATATATGAATTTATAAAATATATTTTTAATACGTACTTCCAAAACAGCATTAGAAATATGTCTTTAAGTACAAAATACCTATCACGTAAAAAAGAAAAAGAAAAAAAAATAATAATGAGGAGGTCGCTACTGCATGGCAGATACAAGGGAGGTGACATTTGGTTCAGTAGAAGTTAGTTTTAACCTCAAATTTGGGTCGACATTTACTTTGCTTCTATATTTATTTTTAATAAATATCATATTGGAAAAAGCAGTTTCATAAAGAAAAGTGGCTGTGGACGGAGTTAAAAACTGTTTTATTGACCATAACGGGATTTCATTTTAAATTTTAAGGCAAAATTCTCCGAACTCTAATCGAACAAAATCGATCTTCAATCCTCAGTCACATGATAGTTCCATTAACGACTCGTGGTTAGGGTTGGGGGTAATGTATTCCACAGGAATAGATTTTTTATCCAATAGTCCTACATAATTGTCTGTTGTTCTTCCAAACCACCTTTCCACCTTTATTTATGTTTAATATCAAATTCGATTTATTAAATTAAATCAAAATAAAATCACATAAAGATAACTTCACGTACTCGTATCAAGTAAGTACCTCTCAAAACAACCATAACATGTAATTGAAGCAATTCAATATTATTTCAATATCAAATATGGACACACAACGAAACAAATGATGAACTAAAGTAGAAAACGAATTATTCAGCCCGAGTTGAGCAGTACTGAAAATGTACTGCCTCAAGTGTCCAGCATTCGCGTCGCGTCGGTGCCCAAATGCGCCGCGCGCGTTACACCTAGTCTACCACTCACGTCACTTTCGGTTGAGTGATTCAAACAGTATTTTAGTCATTTTGATTTAAAATTTTTTTATCTTTTAATTGTTCTTTTTTTTTTGCCTGCGCGTCTGGGGAGGCTTCGCGTCGCGTACCACTAGTGGTACGCGTACCTCAAGTTGGGAACCACTGATTTAGAACATACATTTTCCCCGAAAATAATTGTTCAATGACTCTTTTCAAAATGTAATACTGATACGATGGTCGAAACAAATCCACGTTTGTAAATGTAACAAGTCTACTGCAGAAGTTTTGATTTCAAAGTAAGCTGATATTTTGACTCCAAGCGCTCAGAAACGGTTTTTCACTCACTATATGGAGTCTTTTTAACTGCGATTAATTTGAAGATCATTTTATGGATTTGACGTAAGTAAAGAGTAATGACTCTTGAAAAGCTTTCAATCAGTGAGCTTTCTTCCTCGATTTGAAATTTCCATTTCTTGAAATAATATTGCGCCTTTTTTATCATATAGTAACTGCCATAATTGACCCGTGTACGCATATTTCAACTGCAACTAACTGTGTCCATTTTCAATTAACTATTTTTTTCAGGTGACGGAACATTTGACACTACGGCTATGTCGGAAGCTGCTTGGCAAATTCATTTGGAACAGCTTGTTCCTTGTGAGAATTGTGGAAGGACATTTTTGCCAGATCGTCTCCCTGTCCACCAGAGAGGATGTCAAAACTCGAGCAGGTATAATAAATACAATATGTCTTAAGCACAAAAGTGGTTTTCTTTTGTATTACTTACTTGTTTATGGGAAAATTTTGAAAAATCTTGAAATAATTTCCCGTGAAATATTGCCGTAGCCGTAGCCCTCAAAATTAGAACGTCTCCAAATTTTATGCGAAGTGAACTTTGATGCTAATGTTGCCAAATTCTTGAAATCATTTTCCTCTGGGATTTAATATAAGACTTAAAAGACCCTCCAAAAAGCTGTATCACTGACCTTCTCAAAAATATAAAAGAAAATTAACCATCAACAGGATAAATGCATATGTGTTTTCTTGTTTTTTAATGTATTACGTAAGGTGAATATGCCCTTTGCGCCAAATTCGAAATAACGGGCTTGTCGACTATGCCACTGGGCGATAGAAATACAGTGGAGCAACATGAATAGTAGTAACAATTTGTACGATCCTATAATTTTAGATGCCATTTCTAATGTAATCTATAATAAAGAAATATCGCAATATACGTTGCCTTGCATTGGTTTATAAAGGTTATAAAATTCTTATCGAGCTTTACGAGTTTAGCTGGTAGACATTTACTGGTGAGGATACATTTTTATTTTCATAATAATTGAATATTTTCAGTTTTTCTCTTTTCAGAAAGAACAAATTAAAGCGGTAAGCTGATGCGCTGGTGTAGATTTTGCAGCAAAAAAGAACTAAAGACAGAAGAAATTGAAAGAGCTATTATGTTAGACATAGAGCTTATAAATGCATTTTTACAAAAGATTGCTTTTGTGGAAAATTACATTTTTTAAAAATAAATTATATACATCGCTGATTTGTAAAGTATGGTATTATTTAAATTGTAATAAATAGTTCAAATAAAGGCAGTCTCAATTATCATTTTAATACCAATGAATTATATAATTTTAAATTGTTTAGTATGGCAGCAAGTAAGATAAAATTTCTTAATTAAGAACATAGAGACGTAAATATTTCTTCGTAACTTGAATTAGTGAAATAATTGTTAAGTCGGGGATGTACTGGTCTTCTTAAGTTTATTTTGCCTGCCATTATTTGCTGGTAACAAATATTACACAATTTTTCGGGACAGCAACGCTTGGAAAGGGATTCGCTATTCATTAAAAAACGATGGTTAACTTTTATGCTTTTGTGCGAACTGTTCCAGCTCTTCAACAAATTAACTTCTTTAGACTTAAGTACAGTTCATTCGAATAGACGTGTATCATTGAAACGAGTATCAATCTTTCTCCTCGGGTCACATACGCATAAGCGGTCCCCAATATTGCAATATTTCAAACGGTCCCCAATATTGGAATTTTTTTTTTTTTGTTTTCTTTTGACAATGTTGCTAAATTCTTCTAAAGAAGGTTTTTTCTCTGAGCCAAAACAAACTACAATTGCTAGCGAAAAGGGAAAAACTGCTTTTTTATGGTACATCAGCATAAGAATAAGTTTACATCACGACTTGTCAAGTTTTCAAACCACCTTTTAACGGGCCATTAAAAAACCGGGTCCACGGTTACCCCGGGTTACTCCGCGGGCCACGATGGCTTGTGAGCCGTGAGCCCGCGTGTTATATGATGGACCATGTGGAAAAGAAATTTGCAATAATAGAAGGATTTTCCGTTCTTCTGGCAGTTCAAATTTCTACCGCCAGAGGGCTTCTTTTTTATCTGTCAATTGCAATTCTTGGCGGAAAGTTAATGTAATGGAGGAAATTCACCGCTAGAGGGACTCATGAGCGATCATCGTTGTCACGTGATATCCGCTCTTTGTTTACTAAGATTTCCAATTGAGTTCTACGTGGAGTTGACTAGGCAAAATTAATTATCTTAAAATTAATTAGACTATTTTCACAGCTTTTCTGATTATAACCAATTATTTACATTTAACTTCATAATTAAAAAAGAAATTTATTAATTATTACAATATTTATAGTGTTTTATTTACTGTTAATTTTATTTAATGTAGAAGAACTTTATTTAGGCCTAGTTTTTAAGTAGATTTTTCGAACTCGAAGTCGGCTTCCTTTGGTTACATTGCTTTAATCGCTGCCACGTGACCAATGATGTGGCTTGAATTGCCTCCATTGGTAGATCTTCGTGCTGCTGTTGAACACGCTATAACACATTTCGAACATGTGACATGTGATTGACGCAAATTGAATGCATATTTCACAAATTCGGCGATAAAATGTTTTTTACCTCTCGAATTGTTTTTGTTTTTCCTGTGCTCTTTTTCTTATGATGGAAAAAATTTGAACTCGTGTTTTCATATTGGAAATTTCTTTTTTTTTTCTATGATCCACATCACGTGTAGGCCAAGTTTCCATTTTGAAAGTTTGTTGGAGTGACCTCTATATGGGTCTAAACAGAGCCACTTTAATTACAAGCATAACCGCACTCTTTCAGCTTCCCAAAACTCACGTGAACAGCCTAATATTAACTCTAATACTTAGTCTACCTTACCTTTGTCTGTGGTCATAAATGCGTCATCACTTTGTCTCTAGAAGTAACGTCTGCAAAGTCGTTGTTTCTAGAAACTAAACTAAAATAGAATAATTAGGAATAGAAAATAGAATCCGAAACTTACTGTCTCCGAATCGAATATGTTACTTCCGGCCAACGAGACGGGAAATTATTAACACAAAATGATTTCTTTTGTTCATGCTGTAGGCTTTGACACCCAACGTTATTTCGCAAAAATTTGCAATGAAAGTTGCACACCCGTGTTTCAGTGTTAAAGAAACAAGTTTAGAGCAAGAAATTTTAGTTTATTTGAAATGAATTCTTAAAACTTGTCCTGCATCTATAAAGTATAGTAAATATGGGGAATATTACTTTTCAACTTACTGAAATTATATATTTTTGTTGCCATCTGAAATATAAAATTGCAATGACAATAAATAAATGAAATATGTAAAAGGAACAAAAGCACAATATACCTTAACACTTTCCCGACCGCTAATGGTTCAACAGCATACGCACGTCCGACCGGCCCCTTAGCCGCAGCTTCTCCCTGGTGAAGCAACGTACTTAACGCAAGTGAGCAATGTAGTACCTCAATCTGTCTTCCATATAAATAAAGCCGAAAGTTTGTTTATCAGTTTGTGTGTGTGTCTGTCTATCGCCTCCTGGTGAGATGGAATGATCCAGAAGTATGAAATTTTGGTTACAGGTACCTAGGATCAGGTTCTCGTGCACCTCGAAGAGTTTTTCCTAAAATTCGAATTTGTTCTTTTTTAATTCTAATTTTAAGCAAAACTGTTAATTTTGATATTTTCTCATCGAAGACACGTCACACGTTTTCAATTTTTGCGGCATATGAATGCCCGTAAAAAACTACACAAGATGATTTTTTTTGCAGTTCGTAGGACAAATAGAACATGCGCAATATTCATTTAAAGTAGTTTTCGAATTTTAAAACGAGGCTTACCTCTGAATTTATCTGCTCAATTTGTGTGTTTTCTAAAACTCGAGACTAGCGGTCACCAATCGCCATTGGCAACTAAAAATTTTTATTGGGCGACCAAAAAATGACGTTTCGGTCGCCAAAATTGGCCACTTGCAGTTTTTTATTATCACTTGGGCATCAATAACGGAAATCAATTAAAGCCGCAAATGCAAACCTTTTATACAAATCGCTATTGCAATCTCAATGGACCTTCTCACGTACGAGTACGAAAATTGCACATTTCCACTGTTAAACTACTTGATTAGTACGACTTTTGTGTAATTTTGTGAAAAATGGTAGTTTAAGGTATATGTATGGGTACATGTTTGTATGCAAAATGAGCCCCCAATGAGGAGGGGCGATTAGTTTGAAACATGGTTCTAAGTGGCTACCAACAGTGTCAAATTGGCGACTAACGTTTTGGGGTTTACTCGTCGCTGGCCACAATCAAATTTTTTTAGTCTCAAGCATTACTGTTTTTGCCAAAATAAATAGTATTTTTGCCTCCAACTAGATGATTTCTGTTACCGTAAAATTGAACAAGAAGTTCCGTCTAGAACTATACGAGCCTACTTTCCCGTATAGACCGAATTCAAATTTATAATCTAGCTATATCTCTCTCTGTCTTTCTCGTTTAGCTTTAGTTCTTAATTGCTTCAAATATACCTTTTTCAACGGTTAATACATATTTTATTCAATCATTATTTATTAAGTCATTCATGTATTTATTCACTCATTTATTCATTCATTCTTTTGCTTATTCATTTAATCATTCATTAATTAAAAAATATTCTTGAAAATCCCGATCAAAAAATCTCATAGGAAAAGAGGCTCGTTAGTTCTGGATTAACTTTCTATTTTTACATGTTCTACGTCATAAGAGCTTTCCGATAAAGTTTGTTCCAAGCAAATCGGCCCGTTAGATCAGGAATTATATAGGATTGAAATTTCTCCGTAGGCGGTATGTTAATTTTTTTTGAACTGTTCAAAAATGAACAAAAATTGTTCAAATCATTATTTCACGCCAAGAACTTCTTCCAGTGGGCTTGTTCATGGGAACTTATATCTTGTACCCAGAGTTTACATAATTTGCTTCATTTTCACCCATAGGCGCTAATGTTAAAAGTTTTTGAACTGTTCAAAATTGAACAAAAAATTGTTCAAATCAGAAAGCAAAATATGCAAAATTTTTGGCGATGGAACACGCAAAAGGATAACAGCGATTTGGCGTTAGTTGCATCATTTTTGGCGACTTTATCGCCTGCGCCGGAATAATGGAAAAATGCCGCAATTTTTTTTTTTTTTTTGAACTGTTCAAAAATGAACAAAAACTGTTCAAATCAATATTTCACACCGAGAACTTCTTCCAATAAGCTTTCAATAGGAACTTGGGTCTTGTGCCCAGAGTTTATATAATTTGCTTCAATTTTGTCCATAGGCGCTAATGTTAAAATTTTTTGAACTGTTCAAAATTGAACAAAAATTGTTCAAATGAAAAATTAAAATATGGAAATGAGATGTCTTCGCCGAGATCTTTCGAATGCAAAAAGAATTTTTCGAATCGGACAATTCGTTCAAAAGTTATTAGGGCGGGACAGACAGACAGACAGACAGACCGACCCGGTCACACTTTTTCCCCATCTCAAAACCCTACTTTCAAATTTTTTATTTTTCAATCTTTATTTAATTACTTAACTTATTTTTGACTTTTCTTGATTTCTAACGATATTTTCACGATAAATTAAGCCTTCTTTCATGCTTTATTATTATTTTTTTTTACTTTTACGGGAAAGTAAGCTAAAAAATAATGTCTTTTTCTTTATTCATGCTGTATTATGAGCGAAATAAATTCTAAAAATTCATTTCATTTTTATGCATATTTTGTGGATTAACTGCAGACGATTTCCCATTACTTTATCTTAAGGTTGATTTTTCTTTCTTTTTTAGCGATTTAAAATCTATTCCTTCGATAAAAGCTAGATTGGAAGATTTTCGATATCGCTATAGTAGAGAGATTAGTTAAAAAAATATTAAAAATGTAAAACAGTGTATGATGCCTAGATTATTGTTGCTGATAACTCTATAGAACGGTTGTCCATGATATATAAATGAAGAAAAACCAAAAGAGAAAAAGAAAAAACAAACGGTTGTGAATACTGTCTCTAAATTGATCCATGATATATAAATAAAGAAAAAACAAAAAAGAAAGAAAAACAGCTGTAATACTGTTTCGAAATTTATCCATTGAAATGCACTTGCATTTTGGTAGCAATTTCATCATAAGACGCTCTTTGAAATGTCCTGCACTAGTAAAGTAGCGACTTTACATCCTACAAATGTTTTTTCAGCATGATTTAGCAAATTTAAACCAAAAAAAAAAAAAAAACTAATTTCGAAACCTCACTTTCCTTTTAACAATTATCCTTGGATCACCACTCTTCAAATTGCCGCCATGTTTACTGGAAAGTTGAATTGACGTCACGAAATTTCAGCTAGAGGATTGGTCCTTGCTCAGTTAGCCTTAAAAGCAAACGTTCTAGAAGTAATTTTTTTGTAGCGCAGATAATGAATTGCTTCTAATTCGAGCAACCGTGAATTTCTATAGCACACGAGCATTTTAAACAAACTTATTGGTGGAAATTGGTAGAAAAACCAGTTTCCGATTGAGTTGACAATTCCTATTACGGTTGCGTTTGCCTGTAATTTCTGTCGTGTGATAACCGCTTAATGTCCTTATTTTATTAGGGATGTTTAGGAATAGTTGTCTTTATTGAAATGGGGGCTTTAAGAAATGCTTTCTTTATTGCAGCAGAAATATTAAGGGACAGTTGTTCTGATGGACATTTTTAAAGAGAATAAATGATCACCAGTTTACTTAACGTATTTACTTAACTACTGGTGGGTTGAGTACTATCTCAGACATTTTAGTAAGAAAAACAACTTTAAATTAACATAGACTTGACACAAAAACGAATAAAAGTTTCAGAGCATTTGATTGCTAGCAAAAAGAGTGGTGCACAACTAGATATCAAATCCTAGTTACGAAATTTCAACCTTCTACGACTCACCGTTGCGCGAAATACCCGTATATGTATGCAATTGTACCATACAGCGTTGCTAAAAATTATCTTAATAGACTCGGTTTTGGCCAAAACAGAGTTTTTGGTTGCCGATAGGCGCTAAACCCCGTCAAAATTGATTAATGGGTGAATAAAATGGAAATTTAAGTTGAAATTTGAGGGGAGAATTTAGGGAAACATTTTCATGAATACGTTACTTTGTAATTGTGAAAATTTCGTAAAAACCATAAAAAAAGAAAAAGTTTAAAACATTTCTTTTAAATTAAAAAAAAATATATATATTATCTTTATTAAGAATCAAAATTAATGTTTTAGAACTTCAAAATAGCAAAACAATTTACTGCCAAGCGTTTCGGAATTACAAGAAACCCCATTTTTAAATTAAAAATGTGTGAGCTTATGGATGAAAAGACATACTACGACAAATCTCTTTTGCTCTAAAAAAAAAAAAAAAAAAAAAAAAAAAAAAACAATAAGGTTTCATACCATTTTTCTAAAAAAAAAAAAAAAATATATATAAATACAATTTTATTAAAAGTAATGCAATAATATAGCAAAAGTTGACGAAATATTCCAGAAAAGATGAAAAATATTTCAATTTAATTTAATTTTGCAAAAGCAGGATACACAGCAATTTATTAATATTTATTTAAACGCAACAATCTATTAAATACTTCACAACAATTTATTAATATTTATTTAAACGCGTTTAGTATTTCTTTGTTACATGGCTGTAATGAGATATTTTATTGTCGTGTAATGTATTATTTACTTACTAATTATAAAAATCAACGGATTATAACAGCGGTATTTTTCTTAATGAATAATTTACTTTTAATCATACTTAAATCCTTTAGTACTTTGTTGATTGTTTAGGTCATTATTTTTATTGTACGCTTATTTTCTTCGGATCGACATACAGCTGTTGAAACTCGTGCAGCGATGAAAGTCATTAATAAATGCCTTGTCATGCATTGTAAAAGGAAAAAATGTGTATTGATTATTGCCTATTATTAACAATATATTTTGTACTCTTACGTGAAATTTTTCAAATGACATTTATGCGATTTAGCGAATTATTGCTTGTTTACTTGCCCTTTTAAATATTAGAGTATTTTTGGTGGAAAATATATTGTTAATGCATGGTAATGTTTTCTTATGAGCGAAAAAACAAAGACCAATGAAACACAGTTGTATTTATAATTTTCTCATTATAATAAAACACGTTAAGTTTGAAATTAATGGCATAATGTTCCAATATTTCTAGAAAGTCCTGAATTATTAAAATTTCTATTTCGAAAGGACGGCCGTTGATAAGCTAATGGTTTAGCAAGAAATAAACAGAAAATAATGCTTAACACAACAATCATGTGCATGTAAAAACGAATGTAAAAGAAGAGTGTGCTCACTTATAAAAGAAATTTCAACACGTATTTGGGTAGAAATAACCAATTAAGTGACTGAGAAGTACATGAACTTTAAACCTCATTTGATTTCTTCGCGTGAAAATGAAAAAATAATGTAGTATTTGTTGTCCTTCTGAATCAGTCCTACATCCCAGTCATAGTTGAATATTTTACGTAGTAAAGACATTTAAGAAGAGTGTTTTACAGAGCTTTTACAAATAGAAAGAAAAATTTATAAAGCTCTGTTAGCTGACAAGTGAATAAAAAAGGATTAATGATGTCAATACTCTGGTTTATATACTATACGTTTTTTGGAGAACAAGTGACTAAATTTACGAACTTTGTCTGAATGTGTTCACTAACGAAAATTCGCCTTGCTCAAGGTGCCCGACGTGTTTACCAAAAAACCGACTCACTTACTATATTTCAATGTGTTTACTAAAGACAATCTACTAGTTTAGTACAAAAAAAGATGCTTACTAAAAAATTGACATGGTTAGTATATCTGACACGTATTTACTAAAGAAAATTCTTATTGTGTTCCTTGTTTAGAGTGACATTCCTGTTACAGTAGAATTCCTGCTAGAGAACTAAGACATTTGTTTGTTTAAAGAATCATTAATCAGCTCATTTATTTGTCCTACTTGAATTCAACTCTGCACAACTAATATGTGATTCAAAATACATTTGAAAAGAAATGTTGCTGTGTCCTTTACGCAAGTCTTATCTGAAATGGAGCCATCAAGTCTTGGATAGTATTAAAGTAGTAATTTATCAATTGAGTAATTTTGAAATTTGTTTTATGCTAAGATGTTTCATATATTATACTTACATTGTGCAGCTATATTTGATGTGGACATTTTCAAAACATTTCACATCGTCACCCGAGAAAAAACGTTATTTACTTTTATTGATACTAAAAATCTCGCTGAATATACATCTACACTAAATATGAAGAAAGTTTTGTGGTAAATAAGATTAAAAAAATATCTTTGGAGGTAAATTGGTTTGAAGATTCGGTGAGGATACAAACAGAAATTCCCAATTTGAATTTTCAGAAAGGGATTTATAAAAAAAATTCTGTTTTGCTTTCAAAGGTTTTACCGATCATGGTAATAATGAATAAAAAGTAATGCAGTTGCTAATGTGAGACATAAAATATATTTAAAATAGTTATTAAGTTTCAAAGCGAGAGGTAATAATTCCTGAGTCATCAGGGAAGTCTTGTGCTGTTTGTCAAGAGAAATATTTTGAATTTTATAGGAATGTAAGGTTGAAAATAGTTTCTTGTTACAGATATCAATAAAATGATTTGTTTAAGTAAATGAGTTATGCTTATTAAGGAAGAATTTTGAAAACGTGTAGAGCAGTAACAGCTGATTTAAACGTGATTGTCTTTGTAAGAGAACTCCTTGTATATTTGCTTCTTTAAAGAGAAATCAATGCGAACAAGTACCTGACGTAACTAAAGTTATATGCGTAATCAGCAGTTACATAAATATTGAGAAGTAAGGAATTATTGATTTGGTACATTGATAGCCCCTAAACAACCAATGAGGTGTCCTTGAAAGGAATCAAAATCCAGTAACTTAGTGTTACAGTGTTAGTTGTTGTGACGTACATCGCTAAAATTTTGACAGAAAAAAAAAGGTCTTTTAATTATTAGGCTAAAAATATATCAGCTTTTGTATGAATTGAACTCACTCAAATTTTGGTTCATGATGCAAAGGTAGTACCAAGAAGAAATGAAATCACTCAGAGTCGCTATTGTTCCTCAAGGGGATATCTTTAAAGCACAAATCACTTCTGAAACAAATGTTTCCATCAGTGACGGCTTTGAATTGGAAATTTTAAAGATTATTTCTCAGGGATTAAATCGACAGCTTCACATTTTTGTTTCGAGTGATCGAAAGTGGGGAAAACATATAAACGGATCGTGGACTGGTGTGTTGGGCTTGGTTGACAGACAAGAAGCGGACATAGCGGTTGGTGGACTAACTTTAATTGAAGAGCGGACTATAGCTTTAGAACATACTTATCCTTATGACATTGATGCTCTGAGCTTTGGGACTAGACTACCTGAAGATTTGTGGGCCACAGACTCGATTTTAGCTCCATTTACAAAAAGAACTTGGCTGGTTTTTCTTACTCTCTTATTATTCATGTCTCTTGTAATGAGATTTCTACTATCCACAAGGCATTCTTTACCATGGCTTTTATACAAACTGTTTGGGTGTTTGTTATACCAAGGCTTTAAAACAACAAGCAAAAAGTTTCGAGATAGAATTCTTGTCATTGTTTGGGTGTTTGGAGTCATGGTCATCTCACATGTTAACACTGCTCTATTTTTCTCCTTGATGAGTATACCCAGGAAAGGAAGTACTATTGAGACAGTTGCGCAATTGGAAAAAGTTGCAGGCGATCGTAGATTTCGGTGTCGCACTGCCTTAGGTTTGGGATCCTTGGATCACATAGTGAAAGGAACAGAAGAATCGATAAAAAATATCAGAAAATGTCTGGGTATCTCTTACTCAAACCTAGCGTTGCCTCCTACTAAAGGAAGCATAGTGGAGTTTTTGAGCGGAGGACATGCAGCGGTCATTGGAAAGCGAAAAGATTTACGTTACATCAACGGAAATGAAGTATTCATTTCAGAAGAATCACTGGGCCTTGTTATGACAGGAATATTTGTAAGAAGAAATTTTCCTCTTAAGCGTAAACTAAATAAATTGATCAAAATGATTCAATATTTTGGATTGTATAAGAAATGTGTATCACACTATCGGTTTCGCCAGCAACTTGCATCCTCACTTTCAGACAGGGAAGTTGTTCATGCTTCGAAACAGCTAGAATTAAGTCATTTACAGGGACCCTTTATACTTCTAACTGCGGGATGTACTTTGGGACTTCTAGTTTATGGATTAGAAAGTTTGTCTTTAAAGTTTTCAAGCAGAAATTAAATAATCTTCGAATGAATGTTGGAAAATACATAAGCACCCAAAAATCAAGGGTAAATACCTGATGGTTACTATTCTATTTAAAGTTCGAGGTAAAATTTATTGGTAATTACTAAGTTTTCTGAATCTTAGACAACTGGTGCCCGTAGTCTGATGGATATGTACCGACCCTGATGTTTGAAACCTATAAATTCAAATAATATTTTTAAGCACCCTAAAGCTTCCAAATACATTTTAAGTTATAAAATGACATATTTTGAAAATGTGCTATTTCATTAAAACTTAAAAATCCGACATGCCGTATCTTTTGTGCAGTGGTCGGATCGAATTCCGGTATATAAGAAGAACGTTTTAATATTTCGAAAGTTTGGTGTCTGAGTGGAGGAGGGGAAACATTCCCGCTGGTCCCTCTCTTTTAGTGACCCAAGAGGCAAGAACTCAGAAAGACGAAAAATAACAGAAGTAGTGCTAAAGTGAGTCTTGCAGATCGAAGGAGGGAGGTTTGCCAAGTACAAAAACACTATTTGGTTGGAAAAGGCAATTTCAAGAAAAGTGTAGTAATACAGTATGTTTGCATACAATTACAACAAAAGCAATTACAGCGAAAGTGTAGAAAAGAGCAATTACGACAAAAGTGCAGAAAAAAGCAATTACAGGAATACAGTATGTTTACATACTCCGAAAAAACCAAAGCGAACAGAAAGAAGCACCAGATGAATGACACTAAACAAAAATGACACATTTTCGCGAAAGAGAGATGTCAAATTCTGTATGTTTATACGACATTTTCGCTTTTGTCGGGCTTTTATACGAAACAGTTACCAAAACAAAGTCCTGTGCTCTACCGCTTTTGCCACTGTTATAGTTATGGTCATTAAAAAATTTTGTAATTTAGGGAGGCGAGTCGAAAATATTCGCAAGAGAATATTCTCGGAGAGCGATATTATTTTTAGAATTATCTCCTAAAAATGAAATTTGAAGAATTTTTTTTTCAAGAATTCTCATTTTTAATTAAAAGTAAATACAAAATTTCTAATCAACATTAATATTATAAAATAATGTTCAATATTGTTAAAGCACGTAAATGAGGGGTTATTCATAAAGGTTCAGACCTCTGTGTTTTAATGGCAGAGCACCGCGAGAGCTGGTGCTGTTAGTTGTTCTTATAATTCTGTGTTTTATAATTTTATTAAATACACAGTCCATTTTGCTCGTGAAGTATGTGTATGTGTTGTGTTAGTGTATGTTATTTTTACATTATGATGTGTGTAGAAACAATAAATGATGTCCCATTTTTTTCTGATATATTAGACTCCCATCCCCTTTTGTCACACTTGACCATAGAACTTGTCACACTTGACCATAGAACATGTCACACTTGACCATAGAACTCTATCACCCTTGTCACATGTCACGTTACATTACAAAAGGATATATGCTTGCGATTCAACAAAATACTGCCTTGCCAGATCACTTTCCAATTTTATTTTCAGACTTTTAATGACCTTTGTTAGAATAGCAATAATAATGATTACATGTGTACTTAATTATATGTGTGCTTAATTATATGTATTATTAATGTGTGTGCTCCTGGGTTGTTTGCGTGTGGGAAGCGAAAAGGAAGGAACTGACCAAGATCCAGAAGGACCCGTATCCCCTGGATTCCCGGGAGCAGCAGTTCGGAAGAAATCAAGTATGTCAAACGCACTAGAACGAGAACAAAAACGGCACATTCCTTACAGCAGCAGTTTCTCCCTTGAACATGAATAAATTCTTCTTGGCACTCTGCCCGGCAAATCGCTTTGGTTGATGGCAGAACTTTATAGTTCTTGACGGAACTTCTTGCATAACTTATCTGGCTTCCACTGCATTCTCGCAACTGCATAATTCTCATGGTACAACAGAGAAGTTCTTTATGATTTAAAACTATGGTCGCAGTGGAACTAGATAATAGTAAGGAAAACAGTATTTTGTAAGGCTGATTTTACATTACAGTATTAAAATGGATACACGTATATAGTACATTTTATGATTTTTTTTATTGTGAAAAAAACAAAGGGAAAACCTTAAATTTTGAGAAATAATTAGCAACCTATTATCATATTTAGCACTCAGGTAAACTACCTTTAGAACATTTAAGAAAAAAGAGGGTGCTTAAAACTTTTGAATGTTTCAAATTAAAAAAAAATCAGCTTTCTATTGCGGAGTCATTCTTAAATGATGTCCCGCCTCGAGGGGGAGAGAAATTGTGACAGTTTGAGACAAGGCGAGGGGGTAGCAAGAAGTGTGACATCACACATTTTAGTAAAAACAAAATCAGTAGTTTAAATTTTTTTTTTTGTGTTCTCATTAATGAAATTTTGTATTCTCATTTTGTAAACATTAATGTTTGTTAAGGTTTGAATTAACTTCTAGTTGAAAGCTTAAATTTTAAAGGAAATCTTTGAGCATTTACTTTTAAAACAAAGCACTGAAGTAATTTTTAAAATTCGAACAAGTAATATTTTTTGCTATTATATACTAATTATGTTTTTTGTTGTGAACCTTAATCTGACTTCATGCAAATTAAGTAATTATTATAAGTATGCAAACAAATGTCATTAAAAGTTCAAAAATAGAATTGGAAATGCTATGTATAGCATAGTGCTTTGTTTCTGAACTGCTAGTACATATGCTTATGAAATACATGGCGCGATGTGCGACAATTTTATATGTGGAAACGTTTGCCCGCAGCAAATAATTTGGCACTCGAATTTGCTTTCAAATTAATATAGCCACGAGCACGGTAAAGGAAACGCATCAAAAAAAAAATATTTTAAATAATTTTACTTGAAAGAGCTTCTAAACACATTAATCACTTTAATGTTTGTTAATATTTAAAAAACGAACCTAAACGAGAAATTACATTTCGGAAAAAGATTTGCAAAAATGTAAGCAGAAATTTATTTACCTATCAAAATTGCTTTGGTCTTTAGTTACAAAATTGAAAGACTCATAAGATTATTTTTCCTCTATGCTATTGAGGTTTATTATTGCAGGCTTACTTTTCGGGTAGGATAACTTGACGCCTCACCTTAAAGAGTATTTTTTGGGGAATCGAGTGAAAAAAAAAATTGTCCATGACTTGAGTTAGCGTCGCACTACCGCTGCAAAGGATAACCCAACTCAATTCAGCACCAATAACATTTCTCTCTTCACTGAACTCTCGAAGAAGAAACAAATACTCTCATGGTGAAGCATCCTGTTACCAGAGCCGAACACCTATACACAATTTTTTCATTTATGAGTAATTTTAATTGGAATTGGGTTTACATCAAAAAGTCAAAGTGAAAACAAACGTTCAGTTAAGAAAGCACAAATTAGCATTAAAATGCAGACATATGTTTCGGGATTGCTTGGAATCCCTTTTTCAGTGCAGTAGTGGAGCTTCTAGATGCAAAAGCATCCAAATGAAACCAATATCATCTAGAAGCTCCACTACTGCATTGAAAAAGGGATTCCAAGCGATCCCGAAGCAAATGTCTGTATTTTAATGCTAATTTGTGCCTTCTTAACGTGAATAATTGTTTTTCAGTTTTACTAGTGCACAAAGTTCCCTTTTTTTACTAAACGTTCAGTAATTATTAAAATCGAATAATTCCAAGTCTGAAAAAAGCACTCTAATTTCAAGCCGTGCAAAGATTTGTTCCGAAGGTACTTCGAAGCATTTGTTTAAACTAAAGATTTTCTCTACTAGTATTAATAATTGTGTGTTTAGAATTTCTAAAACTGTATCTATGTTCTGATGAAGAAATAATTTATTTGAGAATGTGTATTTTTATTTAAAGATGTTGACGATAACACAACCAAATGCTATCGGCAAGATAGCGGTAGAGAATTTCATACTTTGAAGTTTACTGTCTACATAATTTTGATCAATCGCTATAAGTTTTGACTTTTTTTTTTTACACTTGAACTTGATGCTGTTGTTTTTATGATTATTGCATAATTCGACTCGAATTATGGTATCAATTGGGCGCGTTTAAACAGTGTTGTAACTTACTTAATTTTTAAATACTTAACTGAGGGAGATGCACAAGGAGAAGCAAAGACGTAGGCATTTTCATCTTTTCATTATTTAATATGGACATGTCACAACACACACACATACACAACATAAAGTATTCTACAGACTACTTAACATTCGCCATACTTCGTCTACAGCTACACTCATCTCGTTTCCGTAATGCTTTCGTTTTTTAATATTTCAATTCCACCGTCTCAGGCGCCCTCTATTGGTCTTTATATTTAAGAACAATTTTATAAATTCTAACAACAACTACTGTGCAAAACTCTGTTTTGGAAAATGCAATTCGTCAATTGCAGGTTTTTATTGTAAACTACTTTTCTCTAAATCCTTGCTACCAGCTTTAAGGGGTGTTCTGAATTAGAAAGTTCTAAAGAAGCCTTTGCGATTTTTTTTCGAAGGGAAAAAGAAAAATGAAGTTGTTGAATTTGAATTTTTAGGCATGGTTTTAGATATATTAAGCGAATACAAAAAATTTATATATACATATATGTACATATTTCTAAGCCTGTTTCATGAGCGTCTTGTCCCTGATTGGCGGGCGTAATAGCTAAAGCCTAAACAACTTATTTAACCGAAGCGAAGTTTTTTCTTCAATATTAAATTCTCTTCTGAGTCAACTCAAAATGTTTATTTAAATAACTGTTATAGCATCTAAAATTTAATTTAAAAAACCTTAAAAACCCTCCAAAACTTTTAATTTCACATTGTTTCTGCCTTTTTTGTAGTTCACTTAGATGAGGATTTAATACTGAAGGTGGGAAAATGGTTTAGTTAAGTCTTAATTTTTTAGCTATCACGCTCGCATTTCAGAGAAAGATGCCTTTAAAAATAAGCTTAGATGTCTTGCAGATATTTTAATTTGAATTTACAAAAAAAGTTTTGTATTTTGTTAAATATGTGTATAAAACCACTTAAATATCTTCCCTTCCCTCTTATAAATTAAAATAAAATCCGCATGTTTAAAAACTTTCTAATTCAGAGCACCCACTTGATCATTTCAATTTCGTCTGGAAAAGAGTGATACGTATTGTCTGGCGATAGTGCCGGAATTTTTCTACTTAAAAAACTACTCTTTACCTTCCTTTAAATATAAAAGACACAGCAAAAAGGAAACATTTTGCATTACAGACAACTTTGGAACAAGAATTTCGAGAAAAAGTTACCTTTAATTAAAAAACAGTTTTTTTTTTAAATGTAAAAGCAAAAAGTCAACTTTTGGATTAATGTACGCCGTATTTCTTCCGTTTTAAAAAGCGCTTTTTTTCCTTTCTTTTACTTTTTACTGTGTAGTTAATATTTAAACTTTTTACATTAAAGACAGTTTTGAAACAGGGTTTTTTAAGAAAAGTTTTGTTTAATCAAAAACATGCTTTTCAATGTAAAAGCAGAGAATCAACTTTTTAGATTGTGTTTATCAAGTCGGTGTACCATAATAGCAGTGGCACACAGAAAAATTACAAATTTTGTGGGCAAATTATTTTGTATCAGTCACTCATTTGTTGCAAAACTGCAATTTATATATAACTATAGGATATTTGTAATCATTGCTGTTACATCTATAGTATGAACTAAAATGCAATGCTTTTTTTTAAGAGCCTTAGTTAGACCATTATTTTCAATATTGAATAAATATTCCAAAGAGATAAAACCTTACATAAAAATGCTTTTGGCATGTCATTTTTTAAAGTGTCAAGATTCATTAGAAACATGCTCCAAAATCAACATTTCGACTTATAAAAAAGTCAAATGGTATAAGAAAATAAAAAGTCGATTGGATTCTCCTAAAGTGCATCAATAAGTAAAACTAACATATTTCAATTAACTAAAGTTTATTTAGTTAAAAGTTGTTTCCATATCAAAACTACAGACAAAATTCAAAACTTTTACATAGACAATTTTCACAAAAATATATCTGAGAAAATAATGCGGTTTTAGAGGCTATCCTGTAATTATAATAGTTTTATTTAAAGTATTGAAATCCAAGCGTAGATAATACATCTTACGAGAATGCACTACACGCTAAATATTTTTTTTCTCGTAATATAATTTTACAATTCAATAAATTCGTTTCAAAAGCTGAACGGCTAGAGTTCAATCGAACTTTACATTTCAAAAATTGTAAGCATTCAATCAACGTTGTAACAATGTTCAACTGGAGTAACGTTTAAGAAAATGCACCAAAAATAAAATTTTCTTGTATGTGATTCGTGTGGAAAGACATCGTAAAACAATTGGCATATTTGAGAAAAGAGATAAATTCAATTGTAGTTCTAGAGACACTGGAAAATGTATAGATTAGAAAGCGGAGTATACTTCGTGTCCGATGCAAAGTTTTAGTTTAAGTTATCAATAAAGAAATGAAATGCGTCAGAGTTATTTGAAACTAATTTCAACTTATTTTACAATAAAAAAGTTCTTTGAACGTGTTAAATAAGATATAGAATTTTTTTTGATGTGGACATATAAGATAAACGCTAATATCTAAGATATATGAGGGCGCATACGCATATGCATTATCAAGTTCAAACATACCGTTGCTGAATGTGATGAAATAATTCAAAAAGGAAACACATTAAAAAAGCTTACATTTTACTTTTTACTAGAAGTTATCTCGCAACATTCGTGTAAGTAAATGTTTTATGAAAGCCTCCCACTAATCCAACCTGCATCGCTTAGTTTATGTAGGATCTCCATATTTAGAGATATTACTGAATGAAATTAATGAATAGACTTTGCTTCTCCCGTTTACTTCCGACTTATTTCTTCACGTGTTTGAAACTGCCAGTTTTAAATTAGAAATAAAATTTCACGTTAAATTAAAGCACAAATGAGCATTAAAACGCAGACATATGTTTCGGGATTGCTTGGAATCCCTTTTTCAATGCGACAGGGAGCTTCTAGATGCAAAACATCCAAATGAAGCAGACAAAACAACAAAAACAAAGCTTATATAGCCTAAGAATTAACTGTAAACCAATGAGAATAAAGGCAGTGTGAAGTGGAAGTAGAAGTAGTAGGAAAGGCACCAACAAGAGAGCAACAAACGAATGCAGTTGGAAGTACAGGAAGTAAAAAGGAATATCAATAAAAACAAAGCAAAAAAGACAACAGCATGCATAAAAATGTAAAAATACATGAAAATTGCAAAATAATAAAATAAAATACAAAGAATAAAATGGAAATAAATTAAGTACAGAAAAAACCAAAACAAAACAAAAAGCAAAACAAAGTACACATGTAAAAGAGGGGGAGGGGGGGGGAGAGAAAAAAAAATTGACACAAAAAAGGAAAACTAACAAGAAAACCAAGGAAGAACAACAAATTAAAGGAACTTATGCCAGACCTGTGAAAAATAAGGAGTTGAGGTCGAATCATTAACCAAATTGGAACTATTCCTGTTAATATGATAAGCTTCCCCAAAGTCAAGCTCTAATGGGGAAGAACATTTTTGAATAATTTTCCCAGAATTGAAATCAAAAGAGTGGTTGGAATTCCAACAATGTTGAGCAATGCTAGACTTATTTAGCTCTTGCTTACGTACATAACCTTTATGCTCATTTAACCGAATTTTCAGAGCACGTTTTGTCTGTCCAATGTAAGAAAGGCCGCAACGGCAACTAATTTGGTAAATACCCCAAGTATTAAGTTGATCAACAGGATCTTTAAGAGAAGAGAAGGAAAGTTTGTTGCTAGGAGCAAAAACAACTTGAAATTGAAACCTTTTTAGGATTTTAGCAATACGAAAACTGACAGAATGAAAGAATGGTAACACAACCAAATTCTTTCTAGAAACCACATGATTGGGACCAGAAGTTTTTTTAGAAAGTTTGTTATGAATAGAATCAATTAAAGAGTGAGAAAATCCTCTATCAACAGCTACAGCTTTCAGATAGTTGAGTTCAATCTTGAGAAGCTCAGGAGAAGAGCAAATATTAATAGCACGACGGACAAGAGCATTAAAAGCCGAATATTTTTGGTTGGGAGGATGAGACGATAGTCTGTGAGGAGGTAAAGAAACAGCAAAAGGTTTACGATAGACAGAAGTAGTGAAACCAGACTCACTCCTAGAAATCAAAACATCAAGAAACGCGAGGCTACTATTAAGTTCTTTCTCACAAGAAAACTGGATATTAGGATCAACGGAGTTCATAACCGACAGAGCATCATCAATACCTAACAAGTTACTGTCCGTTAGGACAAAACAATCATCCACATAACGAACATAAAATTGAAATTGCAATTTTTGGAATAGTTTTTCCTCAAAATAATGCATATAGAAATCACTTAAAATAGGTCTAAGAGGACTTCCCATGGCCAGGCCATCTACCATAGCATAGAATTTACCATTAAATACAAAAATGCTCTGTTGCAAGCACACACGAGTAAGAAAAACTAATTCCTCAATTTCCACAGAAGTAAAATGGAATTCAGAAAGCCTTTTCCTGAGGCAAGTCAAAGCGCCATCAACAGGAACATTAGTAAACAAAGAATTAACATCAAAAGAGGCCATAACCGAATTATTCGGAACGAAGTTATGAAGTTTCTTAACAAAATCAGTGGAATTTTTAACAGTGAAAACATTAATAGTAGCCTCACGTTTCTTGATGTTTTGATTTCTAGGAGTGAGTCTGGTTTCACTACTTCTGTCTATCGTAAACCTTTTGCTGTTTCTTTACCTCCTCACAGACTATCGTCTCATCCTCCCAACCAAAAATATTCGGCTTTTAATGCTCTTGTCCGTCGTGCTATTAATATTTGCTCTTCTCCTGAGCTTCTCAAGATTGAACTCAACTATCTGAAAGCTGTAGCTGTTGATAGAGGATTTTCTCACTCTTTAATTGATTCTATTCATAACAAACTTTCTAAAAAAACTTCTGGTCCCAATCATGTGGTTTCTAGAAAGAATTTGGTTGTGTTACCATTCTTTCATTCTGTCAGTTTTCGTATTGCTAAAATCCTAAAAAGGTTTCAATTTCAAGTTGTTTTTGCTCCTAGCAACAAACTTTCCTTCTCTTCTCTTAAAGATCCTGTTGATCAACTTAATACTTGGGGTATTTACCAAATTAGTTGCCGTTGCGGCCTTTCTTACATTGGACAGACAAAACGTGCTCTGAAAATTCGGTTAAATGAGCATAAAGGTTATGTACGTAAGCAAGAGCTAAATAAGTCTAGCATTGCTCAACATTGTTGGAATTCCAACCACTCTTTTGATTTCAATTCTGGGAAAATTATTCAAAAATGTTCTTCCCCATTAGAGCTTGACTTTGGGGAAGCTTATCATATTAACAGGAATAGTTCCAATTTGGTTAATGATTCGACCTCAACTCCTTATTTTTCACAGGTCTGGCATAAGTTCCTTTAATTTGTTGTTCTTCCTTGGTTTTCTTGTTAGTTTTCCTTTTTTGTGTCAATTTTTTTTTCTCTCCCCCCCCCTCCCCCTCTTTTACATGTGTACTTTGTTTTGCTTTTTGTTTTGTTTTGGTTTTTTCTGTACTTAATTTATTTCCATTTTATTCTTTGTATTTTATTTTATTATTTTGCAATTTTCATGTATTTTCACATTTTTATGCATGCTGTTGTCTTTTTTGCTTTGTTTTTATTGATATTCCTTTTTACTTCCTGTACTTCCAACTGTATTCGTTTGTTGCTCTCTTATTGGTGCCTTTCCTACTACTTCTACTTCCACTTCACACTGCCTTTATTCTCATTGGTTTACAGTTAATTCTTATGCTATATAAGCTTTGTTTTTGTTGTTTTGTCTGCTTCATTTGGATGTTTTGCATCTAGAAGCTCCCTGTCGCATTGGAAAAGGGATTCCAAGCAATCCCGAAACATATGTCTGCGTTTTAATGCTCATTTGTGCTTTAATTTAACGTGAAATTTTATTTCTATTACTTTGCACAAAGTTAAATTATTATTATCAGTTTTAAATTGTTTGGTAACTGAAAACTCGGGATTTAAAATAAGGAAAAACGGGTGCCCATTTGAACGGTATTGAGTGGTAAAGACAAACTGAAAGCAGTTTCTGTAAAGAAATTTGTCGATATAAATGTTTTTACTTCTGAATTTGAGAACTACATTATAGTGAAACGCATACTTGTCTAATAATGTAAGGTTATTATAGGTTTCGGTCTGTCCATGCACATAAAAAAAATAATTTTATTAATCTATCCAGTTTGAAAAGTATCAAGCATTCTCACTAAGTTAGTAATCAAGTGTTAAGTTATTTTTTTAGTATATCAGGTTTTCTAGTTAAGAGTTATAGAATTGCAAGAATACTTGATGTTCTTCAAAACTGTTTTTAATCTCAGAAGCTTATTAAAAGCTCACTTCGTAAGTCAGGGAATAACTCTTGCGCGCCAGAATTAATCCCTAAGCTAGCCAGAAAAGATCCAACTCAAAAATTACTTTTTTCTTTCTCTCAAAAGTTAATATTACTAGTAAAAATAACCATTTGAGATTACTTTTTAAATTTCAGAACAATTTCGAGATTTATTCCAGTGCAGTAAAATAGTCTTGTTCTTAGTTTATAACTTTAATTATCAAGATTAATATTAATGAAACTTTAAATTTTTAAATTGAGCTAAACACTTAATCAGACTGCAATCAGATTAACGAAACCTTTTCGTTTCTTTCGCCGACTTTAGTATTTTGGCTTCTTTCTAAAATTCTTTTTATCTTCCATTTAGTACTTCAAAATATCTAATTACTAGACGTATTTCAACAGAAATAATTATTACATGCTCTGTTATTTACATTTTTGACAAGATGATTTTTATTATAAACAAACTCTCCTTCCAATGCGAGCAATTCATTTGAAAATCCTACCAACTTCATCAGTAATTGTCATCGTTTCCAATCGTTTAACGTAGACATTTCTAGTAACCCCGAAACAGTCGATAATTCTTGCAAGCAATTTGTATTTCAAAAAGCTTTTTTTTTACTTATTTAATTTCCGCAAAAGAAAAAAATCTCGACTTCTAACTAACGTTATTGGAATGTAAAAGTAAAATGCAAGCAGTTTTTTTGCTCCATATTGAGAGTAATTTAACGTTAAGGGATGCGAAAAAAAGAAACTTAGGTAAAGTACCTTATAAAACGCCTTATGTAAAAAATCTAGGCCTTTCCTATGCATAATGCTACCAGTATAACAATTTTAGCCAAAACTCTATTAACTCAAAGTTATCACTCCTTTCTTGATATTGGAAATCGAAATTAAAATAAATTTGGCATTGAATATTCCACGAAATGGGATTATTAATATTTCTTGAAGAGAAATATACTACATATCGGCCTCCTCGGGTATTAGAGAATGCACAAAAATGGAATTCTATATTCTGTGCAATTTTAATCTCTTATTCTCAGATATACCACTTGCAATATCGAAAATATCCATACCAATTGCCATATCCATACAACATAAGAGGAAATAAATTCATAAGATTACTGTTACATAACTCTAAAACAGATTCAACATTTCATTATATATCATCAGATATATTAATTAGTTTCATCACAGTAATTTCAGTGCAAGAACAGATTATAAATTCAACATTGTTTTAGCAGTTCATCCTATGATACAGTCACGTACTTTCATAGCTTGCGCACTAAATTACAGATAATTTATAATGATTTAATCTATTACGATTCTGCTGACAAGTACATCTAGTAAAAAATAACATTATGTATGATTTCTTTAAAATGATTATACCCATATGCAATTACACAATTTTATGTTTTACTTTTCTTCCCTGATGTGCAAGTAAAATTCAAATATGAAATCTTAAAAATTATGATTGAAGTTTCCGAGTATCGCTTATAAAAGTACATTATGAGCTACTCTCCTCTTGCACGGATTGCAACGTGTGGCTCATTCACAACAGCAATGAAGTAAATCGAGAATCAATTTGTGTATTTATACTACTAATAATTTCAGCTTCCTTTCGTGAAAGAAAAATGTCGGTATTACTACCCGAAATACCTATGGCAATCAAAACATTTTACTAGAATATTAAGCGACAATTGCGGCAAAAGTCTATTTTTAACCGACTTCACAAAGGAAGGAGGTTATACATTTCTATTGTATGTATGTCTTTTTTTTTTTTTTTTTTTTTTTTGTCCACTCATAACTTCGCACCGAATTAACCGATGTTGATGATTTTTTCCCAATCGATCAAGGGTGGTTTCCCATAGGTCCCGTACCTTCGTTTGACCATATTCGATAAAACAAAAGTAATGGGCAGAAATGTAGTATGTTTTTTATTCTTTCATCCATAACTTTTGACTAAATAAACCGATTTTGACGATTTTTTTCTTTAATCGATAGAGGGTCGTTTAACACAAATATCGTACATCAATCTGACTACTTTTGTTTTTTAGAAAAAACGTTGCGGGTGAAAAATAAGTTCTTTTTTTTTAATTGGAAAGGCTTTGCTTGATTTTTCTTTGTTCGAAAAACTATTAATAAATATAAAAGTCATTGTTTAAAAAGTGTTTGTTGCCGTTGTGCTGTAATATTAAAAGCAATTACAGCAAAAGTTTGACTGAAGGCTTCTCTGACGCAAAAATTAAATCCAATCAGTTTGCTTGCTAAAATCGACTTCAAAATGGCATTTTTCATACAAATGATTAGATTTTAGTGCCATTCATTCAAAGAGGGTTTGCCCTTTGATATGGATTTTCTTTAAAAATAGAATATTTATATAGAAAATGTACTGCTAAAAAGAATAAAATAAAATACTTTTTATAAAAAAATAGAACCAGCTTCAAATTATAAATTGCGCTAAAAAGTGAAAAATAAATTAATTTTTTTAACAACATCGATGTGACTTTTCAACATAGTTTTAGAAGTCGGTGCAAAATTATGAGTATAATTACCATTACACCATTTGCTACTTCATGTTGGAATTGTTGCTAATTCTGGGAAAAAATATATATTTGTAAATTATTCATGATTACAAAATATTTTATCTATCCTAATTTTGAACCGACTTCTAAAACTATGTTTAAAAGTCACATCGATGTTGTTTAAAAAATTAATTTATTTTTCCCTTTTTAGCGCAATTTATAATTTGAAGTCGGTTCTATTTTTTTATAAAAATTATTTTATTGATTTTACAATTTTGATTTCTAGAAAAGTTTGGAATTCTAACATAACCCTTTCAATCAAACTATTACATGATTAAAATTTAACGATGACAAGTTGGTTTTGTCTTTACGAAAACCTGACTGTGTACATTATGATCGAAAGGGTTAAAAATTACAAATTGTAAACCCCATGCAAAAAAAGTTAAGGTTTTTCATTACAAGTTAAAGTTTTTTAGCCTAAAAAATATTTTCTAATTTAAAAGTTTATAGTTGCCTTCAGTAATTAAAAGTTTATAGTTTTCAATAACTAGCAATCACTTTTAAATCTTTATAAAAGTTGTGTAAAGTGCATTTAGACCAAGTGAAATACTTTTGTCCTCTGAAAACAAACTATTACATTGAGATCAAGTACTTGTACTGCACATGTTGCGGACATTTAAGGATGTTAACAAAACAAAGGAATATCTTATTGTCCATATTACTTTTCAGTAGTTTCATACTACTTTATTTTACAGGAACAAATGACAAACATATTGCGGAGCAAGCTTTTTATTAAAAGTATTTTATAAAGTACAAATAAAACATTTTATAACTTAGGTTAAATAGTACTACTTGTGCAATAATTTATCAAGGAAACAACTATCTAGTTTCAGCTACAAGCAGCAAAAACTTGGCACATTATAAATAATTATCCTATTGAAATTACTCTGAAACTCATGAATTAAATAGCAAGTGAAATCACCAAGTTGTAGATGTTGAAAATTTGCTAACTTGAGCTTTTTATACTAGAAATTAATATTCGAGTAAAATTATAAAGCGACAAAAAATTCTTTACGATCAAGAAATTCAAGTGCAGTAAAATTTTTAAGTAACAAAAATTTTTCTTTACCATCGAGAAATTCATATGCAGTAAAATTTTCAAGTAACAAACTTTTTTCTTTACCATCAAGAAATTCCTTCACCTTTTGGAATTAATTTTTGTCAGTTACTAAACAAGACATACCAAAACGACTGTCTGAAGACAATTTCACAATCCTACAATCATCAAGTGAAGGACATTTTACGACTTATTCTAGCAGTCTTTTTTGATAAAATTAAATTATTTAACAAAGAGGGGAAAAACTCTTTGTGTATACATTACTAAAGCACAAATTTTCAAACATATTGCATACAAGTGTTCGCGGCTCAAGACAATTTTAATATTGAAAAAGTAAAGCTTTCGACGCTGAACAGCTGTCTCAAAAGAAAAAACACATAGTACACAGATATTACTAAATTTGAGACATCACTAAAGAATATTTGCAATTACTACTGTTCTCTATAGTATGAACTAATAGTCTTAATTTTTTAAAAGAGCCTTAGGTAGACCATTCTTTTCAATATTGAATAAATAATAATAAAAAAAAAAAGATTTAAAACTTGACATAAAATTGTTTTTTGCAGAGCAGTTTTGAATGTATCAAGATTAATTAAAAGCATGCTCAAAAATCAACACTTAGACTTTTAAACAAGTATAAGGGAAAAAACAAATAATTGCATTGAATTCTCAAAGTGCAGCAAATTAAACTTATATATTTTAATAAATATAGTTTATTTAGCTGTAATTTTCATATGGAAACAAATTTCGAAGTTCAGAATTTTTACATCGACTATTTTCAAAATGATATTTCTGACCAAACAGTACAGTTTTAGCGACTATCCTATGACAATAGCAGTCTTATTTAAATATTTAAATCCCAGCACAGAAAATACATCTTATGAGAATGCACTGCACGCTGCAAATACTGTTCTTGTAATGTAATTTTGCAATTCAATAAATTTGTTTCAATAGCTGAACAGACTTTCCATCAAACTTCACATTTCAAAAATTATCAACCAACGTTATAACATATTCAACAACAGTGATGCTTAAGAAAAAAATGCACCACAAAAAAAAAAAAAAAAATGTTATTCAATGTGTTTCTTATTAAAAAGGAATCTTAAAACAATTGACATATTTGAGAAAAAAGATTGCTAAATTCAATTGTAGTTCGACATAAATTGGAACTAATAATGTATCGTTTAGACGATAGTGTCTGATACAAAATTTTGCTTTAAGTGATCAAGATACGAAATGCTTCAAAGTTATCTGAAACTAATTTTGACATAATTCGTACGGAAGTGCTTTGTCATTGTAAAATAACTCAGGCGCAAAGATTTTTTCCGATGTAGCTAAATAAGAGAAATGCTAATACCAAAGATATATCCGGCCGCACATGCATTATCAAGTTCGAACGTACTGTTGCTGAATGTTATGAAATAATTCGAAATGGAAATTAAAAAAAGCTTGCATTTTACTTTTCTGATGGATGTTGTCTCCTGAAATTCATGCAAATCAACTTTTTATCTAAGACCCCCCAAAATCTAACGCAGTTAATGTAAAATCTTAATTTTATAGATATTCCTGGATGAAATTAAAGATTCTTTCTTTTTCCAGTTTCCTTCCGGTTTATTTAGTCAATTGTTAAAAACTATCAGTTTTAAATTGTTTGGCTATTGAAAACTCGGTCTTTAAAATAAGGATGCCGATTTGAAAAGTAATGAAAATAGTTAGGGCAAACTGAAAGCAGTTTCTGGAAAGAAGTAAGTAGAGACAAATGTTTTTGCCTACGAATTTTAGGACTATGTATTCTCGTAAAATGCACATACGTGTCAAATATGCAATGTTATGTAAGATTTCGGTCTGTCCGTGCACATTTATTAAAAAAATAATTTTATTAATCTATCCAGTTTGAAAATTATCAAGTATTCTCACTAAGTTAGTACTCAAGCGTTAAGTTATTTTTTTTAGTATATCAGGCATTCTAGTTAAGAGTTATAGAATTGAGAGAATACTTGATGTTCTTCAAAACTGTTCTAAGTCTCAGCAGCTTAATAAAAGCTCACTTCGTAGGCACTAAACCAGGGAATAATTCTTGCGCGCCAGGATTTATCGCTAAGATAGTACCAAAAAAGATCCCCGTTTAATTTGGGTAGAAATTTTAACGCAAAATTTACTTCTTTCTTTCGCTCAAAAGTTATTACTAATGAAAATAACCTTTTTGAGATTTTTTATTTAAAAATTTTTGATCAATTTCCAGATCTATTCCAGTATAGAGTTTTGTAAAATAGTCTTGTTTGCTTGTTCTCAGTTTAAAACTTTATTAACAAAAGTAATATTAACAAAACCTAACATTTTAAAATTAAGCCGACGCATTTAAATATACTGCAACCAGATTTACGACGAACATAGGCGTAACTAGGGTTGGTGAAAAGGGGTGGTCACCCTAAAAATGTACAGACTAAACACCAATAAGAAGTGTAAAAGAGTTGAAAATTTACTAGTCATAAATACTTGTCTCTTAAGGTATACTCCATGTTTATTTCAGGCATCTCCCGGGGGGGGGGGGAGCTACCTTCTCGGAGCAAGTCAACTCCCCCCCCCCGCACACTTTAATTACACTTTATTAACACACACAAAATTACACTTTTAAGACACTTTACTTTCAGAAACACTTTCAGGGAAAGGACAATGAACACTATCACGAGCGACACCAAAAGTAACTTAAAAGATATAAGACTTTATTTTGAAAAAAATTTCGGGGGAGGGGGGAGAGTAACCAAACTCCTTTCTGTTTCCTCTAACATCACCAAAGTATCCCGAAATTGCATTGCTAGGAAGATTTCAAAATGTTTCCTGGGGAGAGCCCTCGAACCCTTGCCTCCAGAGTTATAGCTTAAGCATTATAGATGTAAGACCAGTTACAGAAATTTAAGTTGCAGAAGCCCCAAATACCCACTCCTCTAACTTCACCAAAGATCTAAAAATACATCTACTATATATACATCAAAAAGCTATCATATATGTAAACAAATTCATATTAACATCATTTCTAGTCATTATATATGTATATATAATGGGTATGGTTTTGAAGCATACACTGCCCTTCCTAATTCTTAACATGCTCTCCCTGCTCCGCAGCCAAGGCAGTATCCAGAATTCTTTTGCGGGGAGTGCCCAGACTTCGACACACTTATGTTAAGCAAAGTTTCAGGGAGGAATATATGATACATTGCAAAAGATCCCACTTCCCCTCTGGATACGGACTTGATTCACAAAAACATTAAACATTCATTACTATAAAATTCAATGTTTAACGCTAAGCAATCTTCCATGTCCGGGCATTCATAATATTAAAACTGGGAAATAGTGGAATTTTAGAGAAAAAAAATCCAAATTCCCCTACAAAAATGCTCATCCCCACAATAAATTTCTAAAAATTTTGTTAAATTTGTAACAAAACATACCTCAGAAGTGGAAGCGTGAATCAAATTTTCTTTGCTTTTTGGATGACGAACGCGTCCGTCGCTGGAGTGCAAACATTATTATGTATCGAAAATAATTAAAAATTTAGCTAAAATATAAATAATACTTGATTGTAAATTAAAATGCAACATTAAACCGTAGCAGTGAGATTGGAAACGTTGAACGGATGATTTCCAGAGTCGTAATGCAAGCAGTGATGGACCATAAGAAAAAAAATAACATTTAAAATATAAGAGATGAGAGAACATCTGTAAATGAGAATGCAATGCAAATACAGTTCATCAGTTTTCTAATCGGTTCATCTAAAAAAAAAGATTTTACCAAAATGTGTGTTTGGACAGGAAGTCATAAATAAATACAAGCTGCTCTTTAAGTTTCTTGACTTGATGAGCATCTCTTCCTGGCTTGAGGGTTTAACCCATTAGGACAATTGTTGGCTAGGGGTCCTTCATTTTCAGATCCCAGCTCCTTCCCAAATTGCTGCCTTTGGGTAAAAAAGACATCAAGGAGGAAAGAAAACTCTCTGGAGTGATTGAAAGGATCTCTGTCTGTGTGTGGTACGGTGATTGAAGCCACCTTTCGCTGTAACCCCCCCCCCCCCATGGTGATAAGGGAGTTGATTATAACCAGATGAAAAGTCCTCTTTATTATGAGCTGTATACTTTGGTCATGATCACAACCCTTCAGAGAAAGTGGAAATAAAATCATATGCATATGTGTTTAATTTTCTTAGGGGAAAAAAAATATGTGCTTTGCAATGCCGTAGCCAGAAATTTTTTGTGTGCCTAAATGTGCCTAAATAAATAAATACCCAATGGGAGGGGGGGGGGGTTGAACCCCCCCCCCCCCCTCGTTACGCCTATGACGACGAAACCTTTTCGTTTATTTTGCCGACTTTCGGAAAAATATTCGAGATTCCTTTAAATTACTTTTTCTTACGTTTGCAATTTTGAAAGAACAATTCTAAATGGAAATATTTCATAATAAATTATGATTACATGCTTTATTATGTATATCTTTAACATAATTTTTATTTTACACAAACTCCTTCTCCTAAATCAGACCGTAGATACGATTGCGAACAAATTCACTTGAAAGTAATCAGTAATTGCCATCATTCCAATCTTTCAACGTTAAGACATTTCTTGCAACTCCGAAACACTCGATACACACTCACCTCCTTATCCAGGTTTGGCACCTTTAATCATTAGTTGTTCTGTCTGCAACACTCTAGTAAAACTATTTACTTCAAATAAGTACATCAAAAATGACTGGGATCAGTTTTTCTAACTGAGGTCAGAAGCTTTATAAGCTTGGAATCATTCTATTGACAAGATGAAGGCCTGAGAAGTTGGATAAAAATGGAGGATATATACAATACAATAGAATATTTATACACCGTAAAAAAAAATCCTTTTTACTAAAGAAAAAAAAACTACATTTTTTTTTTGAACAACCCAGTAATACAATTATTGACACTAAGTATTTCTCTGTGTTTTAATGCTTTTTTTTTCAAGCCTTTTACTTTAAAGTGGCGCTTTTTTTAAATATGAGAGTTTTTTTTTTTTCAAGTATCAGATAAAACTAGAAACATCAAAACCTTATATAATTAACTTACAAAAACAGTAACTAACTGACTTTTTGATAAGTTTCTCGGTGGCTACACAAATGGAGTAAAATATAGATTTTATGAGCAGGATCGTTTTATAAAAACTTGAAGTAATGTCTCCGAAGAATGATACCCCTAATTGCACATTTTCTGATTAAGAAGTGTAATTAGAGTTTCTACTAAAACTACAAGACGAAGTAGTCGCCTAATTAAAGATTGGGAGTTTTCCGAAAATGTTTTTTTTCCCCCAGCCAATTTGTTAGAGAGTTTTCTACAGAGTTGAATATTTTCGTTAAGTTTAAACCTTCTTTAAAAAATAAATTACTTCCCAACGAATTTCATAAATGCTCTTTGAAACTTTTCTTTCAGCGTAGTCACGTTAAATTCGTTAGATATTACAGAAGAAAATGCCGTCTGTTCAAAATTTGAAGAAATATTTGAAAAGAATTTATTTATTAGTCATGTCAGTAAGCATATTTTTATGTTTTCTTATCTTCTCTGTTTTTGAATATCATTTTCTCAAGATAATTCGATGAAAATCGTCATTAGAGTTATGCTGATTATAGTTGTCCAAGAACACAAAAAATATTTTTTAGGATGTGTTTGCCCCTTATAACGATAATTTCATTTCGGAGAATTTTCTCTGGTGTAAAATATTTTTATGAGTTGAGTAAGTGCTTTGCAATGAAGTGGTGGGGTAAATGCTGATAAATTAAAGATATATACATATATATATATATTAAATTATATTACAGAAAAAAACAGTATTGAAAGATTTTTCTTTCTTTTTGGAATCTTACTATTGTGCAAAAAGCACATAAATAAATCAACAAAGTTAGTTTTAGCTTCAAAGCTATCGATTCGCGTTCTGACGATCCCATTTGGACATCACTGCACTGTAAAATATATATATATATATATATATATGGAAAGACAGAAAGGGAAGTGAGTTGAGTTTTTTCTTCTTCAATTTACGAAGAACTTGTTTCAAAACAAGTTTCTTGATAACAGTTTCTCAATAAATTTTTTTTTTCCGCACTCTGTACAACTACTGAGAAATGTTTTTAAAGTTGCGTTAAATTGGACACTTAAGATCTATGACTACCTGCTTAAAAAATGTCATTAAATGCATAATTTATTTTTGGCGTTCGTTTTTTTTTTTTTTTTCCCCAGCTGTATTGAGCTGAGCGTCACGCCCTCGTCCTTCCGACTTCGGAAGCATCTTTGCCCGAGACCAAAAGCACATAAATTTCATCTGCATGGGCTGAACTGAACTCACCTTTGACTTTATGTACTAGAAATACTGATTCAGCGTACTCACAGATGGCGCCGCTATTGCGGTACATTATATATTGCTTTCAATTTACAGTATGTTGCATATTTTTTGTTTTTCCATTTTTATTCAAAAAGACTCTGTTGCTTCCTGCTTTAGGTTCTTTGTAATTTTACAGCAGACTGTGGATAAATGATTCCCAGGAGATTTTAACGTATTTTCGGGCATAAATTTTGGAGTGTATTTGGGTCCTTATGTCAAAAAGCCGCTGTGTCTGTTTTCAGTGCTGTTCATTTATGATATATTAGACATACTGGGATCTGGACATAAGATTCCCGTCCGAATGGTCCAGCAGTTTTATTTGTATTGCATGCTCCTCGACTTATGAATGAATTTGATATATAAAGATGCAAGATGATAAAAGAAGACATAAAATTAATGAACTCCATTTAAGGCAAAACTTGTAAGGTCAAGATATTCTGTCGAATCAATAATCATTCAAGGAAATTTATTATTATTATTTTTTTTATTTTGAAATTACATGCTGATGAAAATTATTTCAATAATTTGTGTCTTAATTAGAAAACGAGAAAGACAAAATTTTCTAATCAAAACTGAAACAATGACAGTAAAATTATGATTGCAAAATATGATGCAATTTAAACAGTATTAATTAAAAAATACTGATGATTAAATTTCCAAAGAAAACAATTTCTTTTCTTTTCTGCGCTTTCATCAGATTATTTATCGAATGAAAACTCAATAATGCACCGTTGTGTTACAAAATAAAAGAAAAAAAATCTTTTGAGAATTTTTAAAAATATGATGTCAGATCTCTGACTTAAAACACGCGTTTCAAATGTAAACTTCATTTGTCAAAAGAAATTACTCTAAAATCTGATCTGGATAAATTATTTATTGGCCTTTAGCAACATCATAAAATGTGATGTTGAACTATCGCCGACGGTGTTTTCATCATTTTCAACTAATTTATTGATGTGGTCAAAATGCAGCAAAATACTGCAAAACAATTATGCAGCACTTTTTCTTTTTCTTAATCGCTTTTTTTTGTTTACTTTACACCTTCCAGTTTTCTGTATTGTCCGCAATTATGTGTAAAAAATAAAAGATTTTTCGGTTGAAAATTGGCGTAGTGTAAATAATGATTTTACAGTTTGCGATAATCATATTTCATGTCATATTTCATATTTGTCACATTGACAAATATGAAATATGACATGAATATTTTCGAAATGTGACCAATTTTGAATGACAATAGGTTGAGTTACAACATTTGCCAACAGATGGCAGCACATTTAAAATCGACATGCTGTTTCCTTTGAAAAAAGGTTTCCTAAGGTTTCCGGAATTTCCGTTTTGACAATTTTTTTTTTGAATCAGTAATTAAATGAACTATAATGTAATTTGAAATGATTATCATTTTCATTTCTTCCCTCCCAAACAGAAAAAGTACAGATTTGAATTTTTTTTTACATGTTTTGTTTTTGGGGAAACAGGCAATTGGCAGCGCCCTATTGAGGGCCGTTGAGAAGGGGTATGGCTGATTCATGTGGGCCCGGCCTTTGGAAGGGCCCCGGTTCGCCAATGGAGTAGTGCACAGAGAAGGGAAGAATGTGTCTATGTTCCATGACTAAGATCAAAGCGCGCGGGGGAGGGGGGGGGGAGGGGTGTGACAAGACTGATATGGGGCCTGCCTTGGCACTCCACGGCCTGTCCATTTTGACTATTTTTGAAAAATGTCTCTACGTATATCTATTTCTTTGTGGTTCTGACTCAAAACGAAATAAATGCATGCAACCGCCGAAGAAAATCTTTTACACACATGGACTCAGATGTGATGTGCTTAGAAGATGTTAAAAATACAGAAAAGTGAAAAATAAATGCAGTAATTAAATGAAGATTTAAAAATAAAAAAAATGAGACTATTAGGGTTTTGAAATGGGAAAAATGTGTGTTCTGGTCTGTTGGTATGTCTGTCTGCCTGTTTGTTCACCCCTAACAACTTTTGAGGGGAGCTTTTATTTTTTTGCATTCGAAAGCTCTTGGCGATTACAATTCATTTCTATATTTTATTGGTTGATTTGATTAATTTTCCGTTCGATTTTGAACAGTTAAAAAAAAAATCTTAATATTAGCGTTATTGGGGAAATAAGAAGCAAATTTTACAAACACTGGACATAAAACTAAGTCCTTATTTTGTGAACAATTTTGAGCAGTAAAAAAAAAAAAAAAAAAAAAAAAAAGCTCCTACGGGAAAATTTCGATCTTATATAAATTCTGATCTAGCTGACGTCCTGACTTGATTGATGCATGATCCATCAATTCATGCATCAATCCTGATCTGATTGATGCTTGAAACAAACTTCATCGGAACTATCTTATAGCGCAGAACGTGTACAGATACGAAGAGTTCAACCAGAACTAAACGACCTAATTTGCCTATGAAATTTTTTGATCTAGAATTTTAAGGATATTTCTGAATGAATGAGTGGATAAATGAACGAATAAGTACATGAATGAATGAATGAATAAAAGAATCAATGTATGAGTGAGTGAATGAATATGTATTAACCATTGAAAAAGGTATTCTTGAAGTAATTAAGAGCAAAAGCTAAATGAGAAAGAGAGAGGTAGCTTGGTTAATGAATCTGAAGATGGTGTTTCCGGGAAAATAGGCACGTATGGCTCTAGACAGAATTTCTTGTTTTAGTAGGCAAGTTTTGTTTGACAAAAAGATTAGGGATCAGAATTACTGAGCATATAACTAGTATTTAACATATGGGCAGCAATCAACTAAATTTTTAATCGATTGATTAGTTCATTCAATTTTACTGACCAACAGTGCTTGGCCTGGTTTCAAAATTAAGCTCAAATTTAATCTCATTTTGAATAATTAATCCAGACTGAACTTAGTGGACACTAAACTAATGCGATTGATTGTAAATCACAGAATTAATTTAATCTGATTGAATGTAATCTTGATTATATTGATCTTGGTATGGCAGTAATTGGGACCCATTCGAAGGATGACTCTAGACTTTTAGATTCATAACCATCTAATCGTGAAGAAACAGTCAATGAATTTAATCGACACTGCTGCTTCGTATGCGTTTTGGTGTTAAAAAACGGGTTCATTGAAACCCTCCAGAAATTATTCATTGAATGTGATTTGCAGCTTAGGATTTTCAACGATGGATTCTTGAAATTTCACTTCATTTGTTTTAATGAAACATGATTAAAACTGCGCACCGACTTAAATGCGCGATACCGAAAGCAAGAAAGTTTGGAATTTTATCGATTATCTTTGCGGACTTGCTGGTACACTTACGTTCTGCGCACAAAACCGTTCTGCTCACTCTACCAGACTTCCTTGCATGTCTTATGTTTTAATGTGTAGACCCCTTTAGGATTTAGGGCAAAAATGAATATCACAAAATGATACGAATAAAATTTTCTGTATTAAATTGCAAAATGAATAGGATATCTGAGATTAATCAAAGATTTTTGGAGTTAAAAAAAGGAGAAAATGTTTGATATGTCTCAAAGTTTTTAATGCACCAACATTTTTTAAATTTTAAAAGTAAAGAAATATTCCTTTAAAACTTTTCAGAGAAAAAAAAAATAGTCTTTGTCCTGTCTAATGTGATGTAAATGTAATATTTTCAAAACGAATTTTTTTTCCAGTATTTCAAATCTACATTCTAATATTCTTTTTGACAGAAGTGAGCGATTGAAAGTTTTTAGCTCTGGGACTTTTTTCTTCTCAGAAAGGTTTATGCAAATGGGAAGCCATTTCTAAAATTGAGAAGAGAAAAGATGTTTGAAATTTATGAGATACTTATATGCAGATTCGCCTTTAAGCTTTCGCAGCTTTAATTTGGAATTGCTTCCCATTTCTTTCCATAAAAGGAAAGAGGTATAACTGTCGAATGTGAAAGGGGATAAAAATTAAATTTTCGTCTCTGGACTCAAGAAAAACTGTCTACTGAGATTTTCATAAAAAAAAAAAAAAAAAAAAAACCAATAAAATTTTAAATAGCGAAAGAAAGAAGAAACGTAGCTTTTAACCCTAACTAAATATAATTTTCTCTATTTTTTAAACTTCTTTTCCATTTAACGTTTTTTCCCGTATCCTTTTAAGAAATTTAGTGCATTCACGGCAAAAAAATATTGAAAAGAGGAACTGGCAATTTGTGTAGCAAAATAATATGGCCACAAAAACTTATTTACTAGGGTCGTATGGTAAATCGTTTGCATTTTAAATAAATTTCAGTTTAGTATTTTTATTTTTTTATTTTATTTGATTGTAACTACCTTAGTAGAATGATTCAGATCACAGTAGGCGACTATCCAGTACTGCGTTGGCATATCTTGATTGTATGGGAGCTCACAATAGCTCAGCTCAAAAAAAAAAAAGGTGGGGTGTGGCTGGTGTCATGGACACAGGGCCCTGTGTTGTACGTGAATACGTTTATTTATTTATTACGGTTGTACTTTTTAAATAAAATATTTTTATTTATGTATTTAGAATTAAAGTAAGGAGACAAATAATTACTTTTGTTTCAATATAACTTTATTAATTAATAACTTGATAGTTTTGGCTTTTCGACGCGTATAAGCCGACATTATCTATATATTTTTTATATTTTTTTTTATTCTAACACATTATTATATTCACTGTCACTACTAATGTTTTATACACCATCGATAGATTTTGACTACTGCTGATGATTAAAACCTAAACGAACATCGTAGCTTCTCCGAGACAAAAGCTATACTAATTGCAAATCTCGATACGCAGTAAAATAACCTCAAAATGGCGGCGCTTCCCCCTACACCCCCGCAATGCGTCACTGCTTTTCGCTTATCGTAATGAGTTCTTTGATCCTTTAGTTATCCAGTGGTATAATCTTTTTTATTTTAAAATGTAGAGGATATATTCGAAACTACAACCGCCAAACTGTATCCCCCATTTTGTTATTATTAGATTTTTTGGATTGTCCCCGTATGGTAGCAAATTTAAAGACGTATTCACGTCAAAATTCTTTTTTAATTAATTTCCATGAGAATTTATTTACCAGAATTTAGATTATTAACACATAAAAACATTCCGGATGACTATAGGACTCCCACAACTCTTTTGCAAGAGCACTTTAGAACAGAGGGTCCGTAGGCCTCTCTGCTGGCATTGTTTGAAAAAAACGTTTCCTCTTTCAAAATCTCAATCACGTTTATTACAATATTGTCAAATAGCATACAAAATACTCGTTTCCAGTTTCATCTAAAATAAGCTACAAAAATTATTCGATTGGTTTACACGCTAAATATACATTCCTGAATCATTAAATACTGACTATTAAAATAATTGTAATCCTTAAATACTCTTGAATATACGGAGAGGACTCTATTATCGAATCAATAACTGTCCACTGTTCTGCCAAAGTATCATTATATTCCTTAGTGGATATGCAATATCTTGTCATAGTTATTAATTCGGCAGCTAACATAAGTTTAACTGAAGCATTTTACGACAAAAATAATACAATTAATAAATACTAGACCAACACAATTACAAAAGCAAAATGCATGAAGAAAGAGGCAAAATGGCGCAACCACCCAAACACGAGACGAGTGCTACACAGGTCAACAGTCGATCAGTTTGTTTGTTTACGACCATTTCAGATCACATAAATATTCGAGTTTATTTGCTATTCTCAAGGATATGCCTCAAACTCTCGTCCAATATAACAGATAGAACAAGACAGCACAACAGATTTTAATATACAAAGAAGGAAGTACACCCAGGGCAAGGTGGGAATCGAACCCACGCCTCTTTCTCTCCGCGCAGGGAGGCACCGGAGCCAGTCGATTTGACCGCTCAGCCACTGAGGCCCCTAGTCGATCAGTTCATTCCACTTCAAAATGTTCCGGTTAGAACGGCTGAAATACAGTTAAAGTCTTGCGGCTCAAGTCAGGAGCACCGCAAATATATTTACGCACAAATAAATAAGTCACAAATTCTTATACACTGTTAAAAATTCTGGTTCAACCTTTCACCAAAAAAATTGTGCAACCAGCATTTGGTGCTAAGTTGAACAACATTCACAGTAAGAATAAGCCATTATTATGTTTCAACTTACTACCAAATGTTGGTTGCAGCTAATTTTCGACATTTTTTGGTGAAAGGTTGAACTAGAATTTTTAACACCGACAGTGTTTATGCATTGACACTTTCATGCTTGGTACAGTGGGATTGAATAAATCTTTTAAATTATTTTCTTTGATTTTCTTTCATTTTAATTTTTATTTATATATTGTTTTGGGGACCTCAGTGGCTGAGCGGTCAAAGCGATGGTTCCGGTCGCGGAGTGAAAGAGGCGTGGGTTCGATTCCCACTTTTCCCTGGGTGTATTTCCTTCTTTGTATTGTAATTCTGTTGTACTGTCTTGCTCTATCTGTCATATTAGACGAGAATTTGAGGCATATCCTCGAGAATAGCAAATAAACTCTATTATTAATGTGACCTTAAATGGTCGTAAACAAACAAACAATATTTTTTTGTGAATATATTTCATACGTTCCGAAAATTCGGCTTACGTTCCGAAAATTTTCCCTACACGTTATCAGAATTTCGTTTTAATAATTAAACAAATATGAAAGCGTAATCTAACTAACGTGTTAAACAGTTATTGAAACAAATACCTGAGTGCAGCATAAATATAAGTATAATTTATATATCTCAGAATAATTTACGTTGAAATGCAGGCCCGCATCACGCTTGCTCGGCACCGTCGCGCGCTATTTTTAGGGTTGACAAAAACCCAATCGAATGATTTTTCAGGTTTTATTGTTTTTTTCATCGGTTTTATTCATGGTTTCTTCGGCTTCTATTGTGTGGGTGTGTTTCTTTTAGGGGCGCCTTTTGGTTCGCACTACTTTGAGCTTATGGACTGCCTTCGAAATGGACAAAATGTTACAAGGTTCAATGGCATGCATACTTTTAAGTTTTAAACAAGTGGAAGGAGACTCACAAACAAGGATTCAGAGTTATATTTGAATTTTGTTTTCAATAAAACCAGATAAAATTCAAACAGTAAATGAGAGTTACGTGGTATTTGAACTAAAGCTTATAATCACTATTTATGTTATTTATTACTGGTTTTCTTTCCAGTCTTAACGCAACAAAAGTAAAAGTTACTGTTGTAAAAATGATTTTTTTCCAACAATGGTGATTTCACTTGAATGTCATTAATACTGTATAAAAATTGTATTAAAAATTCAACTGCAAATAATGATTCTCTCTGTATACTACATTTTATCTCACAATACCATTTGCGAAATGTCTGCTACTTTGGGTGCTCAAGAAAATTCTATTTACTTTAGGAAACCCAGGCCTAAATTTATGTGAAAGGAAGGCATTGCAGTTCACGTGATATCCCAAATTTATTGGGCAAAAGGACTTAGCAACTTCAATAGCATAACATTTCCTGGAAAAATGAAATATATTGCAGAAGGGAAGTAGATAAAAAATGTAAATTTCAGACAATGGATGAATTGTAAAGCACTCGAAGAATTGAATTTTTTATGGCTTTCTCTCAAAAAAGAATGATTCCTGTTTAAAAGAGATTTTCTGATCAAAATAGTTTATATTCTTTGAAGTTTTCTGTGAAGTATGTGAGCTTTTTACGCATTGTAAATTTTCTTTAATGTTCTTTTGATGTGAAGTTATTATTGTTCCTCAAATTAAAATTTATTGGACTCGTTTTTGCAGTATCTTGTAATTTCTATCATGTAGTTATTACACTATACTTGGGACTGATTTAAACCCTCAGTGATTTTAGCATTACAGAATGATAATGCATAATTTAAAAAAACAATCACGAAAATGGCAAATCATTGTGAAACCGAAAGTCTGCAAACTGTTCAATTCGTTGTAACAAAAAACATGTATGTGGAGATTTCCACAATTATTCCCAAGTAACTCTAATTAGACTGGTGAATTATATTTCATGACGCGGAATGATTCCAACTCATGCTGCGACGCGGCAGCGCGTAGGCAGATGCAGTCAGACGATGATACGAAGGGAACGATGTATGACGTGTGTTGAAGCTTTATGATGTCAATGTTTGTCTTATTTTTGTGTAGTGTGTTCTTGTGAATAAATGTTAGTGCTCGTGAAATGATGTCTTGTGTCAATACGGCCCCCATCGACCAGCCCAAGCTTATACATATATGTATATATGTATAAAGATAGTGCTTCTGATATGGGCTTCTTCTGACAAATGAGAACACGCGTTGAATGTTCAAATTGAATAAAGGATCTAGACACACGGCAGTGTGTCCGCCAAGTTCAGAAAGTCAGCCAAATTAAAATACTGCGACACCGGCCAATGTGTATATTTACCCGAACCATTTCGAGCTACTTTTGACCCCACCATTACCCAAAAACTATTAGACCTACATACTTGAAATTTTGTATGTCTACTAGCGATCCCCTTAACCCCTAGAATATCAAATTTTATTGATGTACCTCTTATGGTTATGGAATTATTAAGCTTTGAAAAGGGTCATTTTTATCACTCACTCACTCACTCACTCACTCACTCACTCATCAAAAACCTAACCTACTTCTAGGAGACTTAGAAACTTGAAACTTGGAATGAAGGTAGATAATTTGGCATATATAAAGGAAAAAATCCGAAACTTCAAAAAATTACATTATCTTCGAAGTTACTAGCGTACTCATAAGTAGCATCATACCTAACGACTTCAAACAGCAGTCATATTTTTCTGCCGTTTAAAGTAAACAATACTCTCTCGCGCTTGAAGGTAAATAATTGATGCATTAAAATTCACTTTCCGCTTTAATGTTTCGCCTTAAGGCTTAACTCAAGCTGACTACAAAGAATCCAGTGTCGTAGTTATACAGAACTTTTCAACGTTTTAAATAAAAGATTAATTAAGTAAAGATAGGTTTACGGACTTATAACGGTGAAATGTAAACAGACGAAAAAAATCCTAAATAATTAATAGCGACTATTCAGCTTGGCTTAATTTAGTATAACTTATCTATATAAATAAAACCAAAAGTTTGTGTGTGTGTGTGTGTGTGTCTGTCTGTCGATCGCCTCCTGGCGAGATGGAACGGTCTAGGAGTACGAAATTTTGGTTACAGGTACCTTGGACCAGGTCCTCGTGCACCTCGAAGCGTTTTTCCGAAAATTCGAATTTGTTCTTCTTTTATTCCAATTTTGAGCAAAACTGTTGATTTGGGTTTATCTCATCGAAGAAACGTCCCGCGTATTAGTTTTTTTCAGCATTTGAATGCCCGTAAAAAACTGCACAAGATGATCTCTTTCCGCAATTCGTATAACAAATAGAACGCGCGCAGTATTCGCTTGAAGTAGTTTTCGAACTTTAAAGCAAGGCTTACCTCTGAATTTATCTGCTCAATTTGTGTGTTTTCGCCAAAATAAATAGTACTTTTGTCGCCAAAAGGAAAATTTCTGCTGAAGCAAAACTAATGAAAATTCCTTTCAGATTAAATTGCAAACATATACTTTTCTCGCCAAGAAGATATAACTTTTTTTTTCCGCGTAGTCAGTTGTTTTTAATTCATTATTTTACGTTTCGAATTTCTCTGCATAACTAATTTTTCTGCATAACTTCATAAAATGATGTGTTTTTGAAATTCGTAGAACAAGTAGGACACACACAATGTTCATTTTAAGTAGTTTTCGAATTTTAAAACGATTCTTAAATTACCTCTGAATTTATTCGCTCAAGTTGAGTATTTTCGCTGAAATAAAGATTACTTTTGTTGCCAAATAGATTATTCCTGTTACAGTAAAGCTAATAAAAATTGATGTTTGGATAAAGTTGCATACATTTACTAGGTTGGAAGGCTTTCGATATTGCTGATTTTTGATGAAATTTAATATTTCGCCAAGAGGTGATAATTTATTTTCCCCCGTGCAGTATTTGTTCTCAATATACTATGATATTTTACGCTTCGTAACTTTTCTAAACGGGGCCAAAATTCCTTATTAGTAATATTGTTCTCATTCAATTCAATACGTGATTTACATTGTAGGATCTTGGCGCATTTGCGTTAAGCTTCTATTACAATAGTGCAATTTGGCGAACTTCTACTTTACTTTAACTTTTTTACGCAGCGGTTTTAATTGATTCCATGTTTTACTCAAGTGATTTATTTTATAGCATTTATTTATTTTTTGTACTGCACATTCGCCACCCCTTTGGACAGAATTTAGTTATCTCTTTCTGTCAACTGATATTTCAAACAGTATTGGCGCAGTACTAAACATTTTCCAACTGAAATGTGCATGTTTCTTTGCCTTTGGAAATAATGCTTTTCTTTCTCCCGTTTTTAGCCGAATTTTATAAAAGTGCTATTTTATTGAATTTTAGTAAATGTTTTGAAGATTTCGCAAGCGGGATTTTTAGGAACTGGTGTAATTATTCTGATGGGTATTTTCAAGTGGACTGTTGGAAATTTTAGGAACAGCAGGTCTTAAAGTTCTGTAGTCTAATGGTCATTTTTAGTCACTGACATCTTTATTCGAATGGAGATTTTTTGGGACTCATGTCCTTATTATATTAGGGATGCTTAGGAATAGTTGTCTTTACTCAAATGGAGGGCTTTAGGGAATGTTTTCTTTATTGTAGCAGAAAGATTCATGGGCCATTGCTCTTCATCTGATGGACATTTTTAAAGAGAATACTGCTCTAATTCTGATGGGAGTTTTTAGATGTGGCGTTGTCTATTTTGTAATTGGGATTTTACGGATTCTTAATATCATTTTGGAACGATTATCCTGATGCATATGAGCATTTTAGTTACTGTTGCCCTTACTCAAACGGAAATTTTTATGAACTGCTGTTGGCATTTTAATGTTGATTTTTACAGACTGTTTGTTACTTTTAGTTCAATAAAAGAAATTTTTAGAGACTGCGCTTTTTAATGTTATCGTGATTTTTAAGAAGTTTTACTGTTTAAATGGGATTTTTAAGGACTGTTGCCCATCTTCTGCTGGAATTTTTAAACTATATTTCTCCTTATATAATTACAACATAATTTTGGACGTGTGTCACTTGGCTTGGGAATGATGCAATGTTATCCCGCGCAACGCCGGGCATGTCAGCTAGTCGTCAATATAAAAACACACATTTTAGCTTTTCAAAAATTAATGATATCCCAACAAAACATAAATGTGAAAAAAGGGCCAAGTTCGATAGATCAAAAACGGCCTTCCGAGTAGTCGGTGTCAGCGATAAAAGAATTGATATCTAATGGGTGCCAAGTTCCATAGCAGATCCTTTGATCATGGCTGTAAGAGCGTACAATGTTCCTTAATTTATTTGAAAAAATTTTTTTATCGGATTCCTAACTTGGCAAGTTTTAATTAAGATAAGTTACGTTCAAGAAGACGATAAGAAGACAATTAGAAATGAACTATAATAGCTTGCCCCATGATTTTACTAACTATTAAAAATTGCTAATTGAATGAGTTAAATTTTTTGAATGTAATTTACCTTAATTAACACTTGCCAAGTTAGGAATCCGATAAAAAAATGTTTTCAAATAAATTAAGGAACATTGTACGCTCTTACAGCCAAGATCAAAGGATCTGCTATGCAACTTGGCACCCATTAGATATCAATCCTTTTATCGCTGACACCGACTACTCGGAAGGCCGTTTTTGATCTATAGAACTTGGCCCTTTTTTCACATTTATGTTTTGTTGGGATACTCTATTATTTGAAATGCCATTTTAATGACAATTACTTTTTAAGACTCGAAAGTGCTTGTTTCTTCTCTATTTTTCCTTTGGCCGTAATCTTTAACTTAACAACTATTTTATAATGTTGTTAACCATCTTAGTTTCGAACCATCTGAAAATCATTTATGAAAAAATTTAGTCTCGAAAGTTTTAGGCATGTTATTTTTCTGAAATTCGCCATTCGCTTATGAAACAAGCAATCGTTTGTTATATAAATCAAAGAAGCAACGTTCGGGAAAATATATCACCAGAGCGTAACTCTTCTCTTTACCATACCAAACTACTTCGTTCCATAAATATTTGTCATTCTCAACATTTTTATTTATTCTTTTTTTTTTTTTTTTTTACAACCGAAACTAACATTTTCATCAGCTGGTTCTATCGGTATTCATTTACAATTTGTATGGAGTGGATCATGCAGAAGAAAAGATAATCATTCCCACAAGCTTGTTGTTCCGTTTCAGAACGACTAAAGAAAACAATGGCAGGAATTTTCAAAAAGCAGGACTGAGAGAAACTGGAAGGTTCAAGGCTGACTTCTGGCTGGCTTAAGATTAAATACAGTCGACACTCGATTTGCAGACTCTTTGGGACTACGAAAAAATGTTTGTAAAATCGAAAACTCGTAAAATCGAAAAGCATTCTTTTAGTAGAAACTTTTTCGGGATTGTGGAACTGTTGGTAAAATTGTGAGTGTTCGTGAAAAAATTGTGCATAAAATCAAACGGTAGGTTTGTTAGTTAGAGGCATTTATTGCAAGAAGAAGCAGATAGATTGAAAATAATTGAATAGCAAATGCACTTATGTGAATATAGTAATGCAGTACATCATCATATAGAATAAAAAAATTTGTTTTTACGCTACATTCCCATCTTCAATAGATTGGCTGATTTTATTTAAAACATTGATTTAACCTTCTGTGCATAAATGCATGAAAATGTACACTGGTTACTATATCCGCACAAAAAATTCTCTTATCCCTATCACTTTTTCCTCCTTTCTGGAAGAAAACTTTTAAAATGGAACAAAAGTTTGATGCAGAACAATAAGATTTGCTTGTTATTCTTGTTCGAAGCAAATGTTTGTGTTGCTGCTGTGCATTATTTTGAAATAAGATCAGCATTTGCATAAACCTTTTTAAGAAAAGCTTTTAAAGCAAGGAAAATATTCTTTACATTTTTGACTAAAACCTGCGATCTGGGATTTTTTTAAGGGATAAAAGTGAATGTAGCCAGTCATTTTTAGACTCGGGTTTAAGAAATATGAATTTATCCGAGGTTTTTTCGAGAAGAATATATAAATTGTGGGAACATGCATTGAATTTTCAAAGTTCTTTGTGAGGAAAAGAAGAGACTGAAAGAATATTATTTAGATAAAATATATCACCGATCACTGACAAGAAAACTGAGTTATAAGTTGAAATTTCATGGTGATGTTGAGAAACGAAATTCATGCTTTATTCTTTCTCTTTTACATAATGGTATAAAGTCAAAACATTTTTTTACTTTCACGAAAAGAATATTTAAAAACAATGAATAAAAGTGTTGCATTTAAGATTACAACTGCAATTGAGACATTTTAAAAAATGAATTATGAAGAAATTATTTGTTTCTAAGGAAAAGAAACCTCCAATACGAAAATATTTGTTCACATTTTTGCCAGCAGTTGAAAAAAAAGCGCTGGAATACAAAAAAGTAAAAAAAAAAAAAAAAAAAAAATCGCAGAATTTTTTCTCTATTTGCAAAAATTACATGTTTAAGATATGTTATAGAGTTTTACAATTTCGTGAAGGGTTTCTGTTTCATCTGCAGGAACTTGGTGACTGAGAATTTTAATTGAAAAGTAAGCAAAAAACCCTCCTCAAGAGGTAAAATTTGAACAGATGTTCTCTTACTGCATATTTCGTTTCCACATAATCTACATAATACATTATGAACCGAATTTCAATGACACATAATTATTAGAACGACCTCAAGATAGGTCTCAAAAAGGAAATTTCAAATGTAACCCCGCTGTAGAAACGTGGAACTGTTTGACCCGAAAAACTAATCTATATAAATAAAACCGAAAGTTTGTGCGTGTGTGTGTCTGTCTGTCTGTCGATCGCCTTCTGGTGAGATGGAACGTTCCAGAAGTAATACATTTTGGTTAGATGTACCTTGGGTCAGTTCCTCGTGCACCTAGAAGCGTCTTTCATAAAATTCGAATTTATTCTTTTTTTATTCCAATTTTAAGCAAAACTGTTGATTTGGGGTTCACCTCATCTAAGAAGCATCCCACGTTTTAGATTTTTGCAGCATATTAATACCCGTAAAAAACTGCACAAGATGATCTCTTTCTGAAGTTCGTAGAACAAATAGAACACGCGCAATATTCATTCAAGTAGTTTTCGAACTTTAAAGCAAGGCTTACCTGTGAATTTATTTGCTCAAATTGCGTATTTTCTTCCCAATGAAGAGCACTTTTGTCACCAAAAGGAAAATTTCTGTTAAATTAAAACTAATGAAAATTCCTTTCGGTCGCAAACATATACTTTTCTCGCCAAGAAGAGATAACGTTTTTTTCGTGCAGTTAACTGTTTATAATTCATTTTTTTTTTTACGTTTCGTAATTTTTCTGCATAAGATGCATAATTAATTTTTTAGCTTAACTGCATAAGATGATGCCTTTCTGAAATTCGTACAACAAATTGAACACGGGCAAAGTTCATTTTAAGCAGTTAGCAGTTTTCGAATTTTAAAACGCAGCTTACCCCTGAATTTATTCCCTCAATTTGAGTATTTTCACCAAAATACAGATATTTTTTGTCGCCAAATAGATGACTTCTGTTAACGTAAAACTAATAAAAATCCTTTTTGTTTCAAGTCGCTTACATTTAGGGTCAGTTGGGGTAATTGTAAACATGGGGTAATTGTAAACAAGCTTCATAACTACACTTGTGGTGGTTTTGAAAACTTAACTGCTGGTGTGTGATGAATTGGCAACATAGGGAAGACACTGAAAGAGTTTTGTAAGTTTCGAAACATTTGTGGAGGCTTCACCGTTGTTTGAAAATGACACAGTGAAGAAAGTTGTTTAACAAAATTTAGGGATCTTACATTTTCGTCTCCAGCTCATCTGCAAAAGCGATGCAAGTGGTTTCAACCATTTTTATTTGTCATATGGAATGTTGCTAAAAGTATTTAGTCGTGAATTTCATCCTCCCTGTTATTTTTCATGTGCAAGTCAGGTGTTTACAATTACCCCATATATTTCGTACTCTGGGGTAATTGTAAACACTTAAATTTATCCTATTTCCAATATTCTAGTGGGCAATAAGTATTATATTTTGATGCAAATTACACTTTTGTGTCTATTTTACATAACTGTTGTTGTTGTTGCTAATGCCACGTGGAAATCCAGGCTCCCCTTGCAAGGAGACCATGAATTAAGGAAACTCCTACTAATTATTAATGAGCTCCACTAGAATGAAGTATACTTGGCTCAGAGGGCTTAATGATTTTGAACCAGCTCCCAGATGAGAGATCGTCACCTAGGTTGGTCCCTCAGCGGAAATTATTTCTAACTTGGTTTGCATTTGAAGCGACGGTGTATTTTACGTGCATAGCTCCCTTTAGCGCGTTCGGTCTCAGAATAATCAGTCGCGGGAGGTGGCCACCCTTCCAAGCGTTGACCCCGGCCAGTTGTGCTTCGTTTTCGGTGTTCTGTGGGATCCAAGCTTAACCGACTGATCCACTGCGGGACAAATTTTACATGAATTTGTTGCATTACTTTATTTTTTGTAAGATATTTCTCGTTAAGTGATCTCAGCCGACTCATAACATAAGTCAGCGGATTAGATGCGGCCTGTTGGTCGCAGATTGAGAACCATTGCTCCGGAACTTCTTAAGCCTTCAAGCAGACCGTGTATGAAACAATTTTCCATTTGCATGAACCTTATTCGAAAATAAATCACTGTTTACCCCAGTGTGTTTACAATTACCCCAGATTTCTGGGGTAATTGTAAACACACTGGGGTAATTGTAAACACGAGCTCATTCGCTAACAAATAGTCACAAAGTCAAAATTTTTGTACACATTTACTCACAAGAAGTACAGTAGTGGCTACAATGCTCACAATTTTATCTCTGAATTCATTCAAGAGGTAGGGAAGGACCAAAAGTTAAAACATTGAAAAAGCGTTTACAATTACCCCAACTGACCCTACTAGGTTGGAAGGCTTTCGAAATCGCTGATTTTTGATGAAATTTAAAATTTTGCCATGAGATAAAAACTTTGTTTTTCCCCCGTGCTGTTAATTGTTCTCAATATATTATTTTGTGCCTTGTTTTTTTTTTTTCAAACCACGCCAAAAACCCCTATTAGTAATATTGTTCTTATTAAATTCCATATAGAATTTACAATGTAGGATCTTGGCGTATTTGCGTTATGCCTCCATTACTATACTGCAATTTGGGGATCTTCTACTTTATTAAAAAAATTTTTTCGTAGCGGTTTTGATTGATTCCTTATTTTACTCAAGTGATTTATTTTATAATATTCATTATTTAAACTGCCTATTTGGCGCGATTTGCACATAATTTAGTTATTTCTTTCTATCAACTTAAATTTCACACGTCAGCATTGGTTCAGAACTAAACATTTTCTAACTTAAATGTGCAAGTTTATTTGCCTTTTAAAATGATGCTTTTTTGTCTTCCGTTTTGCGCCGAACTGTGTTTAGGAATAGTTGTCTTTATTCAAATGGTGGGGAGTTTAAAAAGTGTTTTCTATATTCTAGCAGAGATATTTAGGGACCGTTGCTCTTCATCTGATGGGCATTTTTAAAGATAACACTGCTCTTATTCTGATAGAAATTTTTAGATGTGGTGTTTTCTACATTGTAATTTTGGTTTTTACGTACTCTTGATATCATTTGGAACAATTATCCTGAAGCATATGTGCATTTTAGTTACTGTTGCCCTTACTCTAATGGAAATTTTTATGAACTGTTGTTGGTATTCTAATGTGGCTTTTGATCTAAAAGAAATTTTTCGAGGCGGTTGTTTTTAATGCAATCGTGATTTTTAATGAGTTTTCTGTTTAAATGGGATTTTTAAGGACTGTTGCCCATCTTCTACTTGGATTTTTTAAGAAAATTTTTCCTTATATATTTACAACAGAACTTTTGACATGTGTCACTTGGCCTGCGAAGGATGCAACATTATCCCGCACAACGCCGGGAATGTCAGCTAGTTAATAAATAAATACATACATAAACAGGCGGTACGACGTAAATGATTCATCAGGTTTTAAAGCACATTTTACTTATGTTTTAGCCTTAACTTTGTTCTTATTATTTTTCTTCTGCAAGTCAACTGTTTGACAGAACCAGGTGTCAATTCAACCTCACTTTCCATTCTTCACTCTGACAAGATATTAAATCGTCTGCTTTAGGGAAAACGTTTTTTTCGAATGTACGAAGAACGTAGTTTGGTACGCTACTGTGTGTGAGCGGAACGGAAACGTTCCATTCATGCATATTACTACATATAGATCAAGAATATAAAACAGACCGCGCGTTTTGGCTTGCAGTTCGATTCTGCACCAGACACCTGTTGCTGGACAAAATCCCAAAATTCATTCATATGTAAAGTATTCGCGTGGGAATGCTTAAAAATACTTCAAAATACGAAATCCTGTTGTAACTTTAATGCCAAAGTGTGTTTTGTCAAAGGGACTGCTTTGTACAAAATAAGTAAGTTGTGTGTTTACTTCTTTCGTATAATGAGACTTTGAATGCGCACCGTTACGCTTAAGTAGCAAGTTAGGCTTAAGATGTTGCTTCTAAACGTGTAAGCATAGCTTTTAAAAATTTTATTTCTCTATTACGCGTACATATAAATGTTTAATCGTATTATAACCGTTCTCTTTCTTTTTTTTGTTAGCTCTTTATAAGCAGAAAACCAAACAAATATTTTATTCTATTTTATTTATTATTTCCGGTAACCACAGCTCTCGACCGTGCTTAGTGGAAAAAAAATTGCTTTAATTAGCAGGGAGATTTTCGAAACCAATACACAATCTACTGTATTCCTAATGTCCCTCCTATATACACACTCCTGTTTGAAACTGAGGTAAACATATTTCAGTTGTGCGAAACCATCTTATTTCAGCAGATAATATAAAGCAACTTACACCTTTAAATAAAAAGTAAACCTTTGTACTACAAAGAAAAATAGAAATCAACGTAAGATTAAGCGCAAAAATTGCTGCTTCAGTTGGATGGTTTTTTATCTAGAAGCTCACTATTTTGCAATTAAAAAAGGGTTTCTTGTAATCTCGAAACACGTGTCTGCAATTTTTTCAAATTGTGTGCTTAATGTTTTCGTCGATTTCTATTTTAACTGAATCCTGGTCATGTACACAGAAACTCTTACCACAAATTGAATATATTGATATCGATAGAAAAGTCAAAGTTCAAATCATTTCAAAGTCCACCATCTGCATACTGAAAACTGATGGAAATATTTTTCTAACTTTATTCAAAGATATTTCATAAAAGGAAACGGATTCATTTTTCAGAGCACTTAAGATCGTTCTCTGTTTCCATCAGGAAACATTCAATACTTAATCTACATATGAATGTGGGCAAGGAATTTTACGTAGAGGCACTTTTTGAAGCCAGAAAATCTCTTTATGCAAATACTATATTCTTCATGAATCAAAACAAAGAAAAAAAAAGCAATTGAAATGTTGAATTTAATATTCATATTTCCCTTTATCCTGCTTCTTGTATAGAATTAAAGTTTTCTTTCAGTGTATTTATTATTCTGTGTTCGTTTTGTGTGAAAAAATATCCAATTTTCCCTCGCTAAAAGATAAATGCAATATTGAAAACATTGAAAATGTCCTTAGTGTTGTGTTATTTTTGTTTAAAAAGCGTCTGAAAAATTGCACTTTCAAAAATTTATTCAGTTTTTTTTTTATCTTGGTGCATCATTCAACAAATTTCTTTTCTTTCTGTGGAGTGGAATGTTACTTTTGAATTCATAGTAAATATTTTAGTCTTTTTGATAAGTACTATCACTCCCTTATTTTGTAAAAATATTTTTGAACTCACTGCACGTAGTATATGAAGTTGTCTCCCTCCCCATACAGATGCGTTTCCTAATAAGAGAAACATCAGTTTGCATAATCTGCTACGAAACAATAGAAAAATATATCAATGAGAAAACAGTATAATTTATTATTTAGACTGTTGGATGCAACAAGCAACTAAGTTATTATCAATAAAATAAAAAACTATTTCCATTGGATAAACTTAGTTTTTGAATTTTACTTAATTTTTTTTTTATTTTCTGATGTTAAATGAAACTTGACATGAAATTTTAATGTAAAATTAAAATCTCTTTCTTAAATTTTGGTTTTTGGATTTGAGAGAGAAAATATTTATTACTCTACTTTAGAAATAATTTTCGAATAATATCTTTTGCAAACTTGTTGGAAGCGAAAAAGAACAAGTTTTTCTTCATTTCATTTTAAAACTTATGGGTGCATTGAAGATTGCTGTTGTACCGGTATTTTTTTAGAAAAAATAACATATAATTTAAAATCTCATCTTAAAAGAGATTTGATAAACTGAAATAAAGCACAATAATTTTCATAACATTTTAAAATTCATCGATGATATGTTAATTGAGCATCGATAATTTATTAAAAGCAAAATATCAGCTAACTTGAAAACAAATTTGCGTAGAATATCTTTTATGAACTAAAATGAAAAATAACATACTTTTCCCATTGCATGTTGAATTTCTTTAATGCAATGTGAAGTATTTTTTACGTTAATAGTTTCTAAGAGAAGTAAAATATCAATTGATTTTGAATCATATTTTCATAGAATAGTTTTAATGAACTAAAAAAACCCCCGCTTCGTTTTCCCCATTACATCTTGAACTGCATTGATAAACTATGAAGATTATTTTCGCATCGATAATATAAGAACAAAATATCAAGTAACTTAAAACATCAACGTAATGATTATTTTCACATTAACTTTAAATCAAATTTTTAAAGAATTACTTTAATAAACTGAAGTGAAAAGGAACACAACTACTGTTTCATATGTGAAAATTCGCGATCCTACGAGAAACCAATGGTTATTATAGAAAATTATCAGATAATTTAGAATTAAATTTTCGTAGTTTTGCTTTTATAAAATTTAATGCAAAAGAACGGAAGAACTTTTTCATTATATTTTAAAGTCATTTAAATCATTTGAAGCCTATTTCCGAATCGATAATTATTAAAATAAAACATCAGGTCACATTTCTTTAAAATATATAAATATTTTTTAAACTAATAGTTAAGAAGACGGGATTCAGTCTTTTAAACAACAACAAGAAACATTTTGAACTAAAAACTTTTTAGTTATAAAATAAATCCGAAAAAGTAATTTCTCGCTCTCCGTGTTTTTTGTTGTTTTCATAAGTTTTTGAAAGAAAAATACTCAGTTTCAAATTATACTTTTCGGAAAAGTTTCTCGAAATATATTGTGAAAGTTTTTAGTAACATCACACTGCTTCCTCTTTTTGAGTTGTTGTATTATTGCATCTTTCGTTTTTCGTCTAACGACTGTAAGTAATGGATTTTCGCAAGGAAATCCTATGAAAATTTTATACTCCAAGAATATACCAAGTACGATTGCTTTTTGATGTGTTCATCATTCTTTTGTACACATTGCTTATAAATATTCTTGTCTCATTCTTGGCCACTGTTTTTTTACTGAAAAATTCAAAAAAGAAAACAGAAGGAACTTGTTCATTGGAAGGTTTTTTTTAAAAAAATGATTGTATACACTGTTAGAAATTTCATCATGAAATTACGGTTAAATGACCGGCAACAGTCTGTCCATCTAATTCACCGTTAAACTTTTCGGTTTGGAACATTTTTCTATCTTTACGGGACCTAACCATTTCCAATCAACTTGGTTAAAAACCGTAAATACAAAAGTTTACGGTTTTATAACCATTTAAAAATGGTTTCAAAACAAAATTTTTGCCGTTTTTGAACCATTTCGAGGCATAGAATCTTCGAGGCGCAGAAACCGTAAACGAAGCTTGCAGGAATCGAACCCGGGTGTACAGGGTTTTCAAACCTTGCTCTCTAGCCATTCGGCCATCTACACCACGTGAAGCGGCCGTTTATTTATCAATAAATCTTCTTTTCCAACAGTCAAACTGCCTTAAAATTGAGATTTCAATTTTTTTACTTTGGGTCCAAAGTCATTTTTAGTCTAAATTTACTGTATATTGACGAAAATCATTTTATTTGCTGCAAAAATTAAAATACAAACAAGCTTCAGCAGCTCAAATTATGGGTTCGCTCATTCGCAAACAGTTCGGGAATCCGATGTCTCCAATTTTTGATTTACGTGTATATGTGTTTCTATTTAGTAACCACTGCTTAAGCCACTTTTTTTTCTTCTTTTTTTATATACACATGCAGATTTTAACTGATAAATCCGTATTCCTATTTTAAAACAACGTACGACCAGTAAGGTTTCGCAACCAAGATGGACGCCCGATTCTTATTGAGCGCTTGAAAATTACGGTTCGTTAAACGTTCTTTAGGATAAACAGAGAATAAACGATTTTTTTTCCCAAACAGCGGTTTGAGTACTATTTTTTTAATGGTTATTCAACTGTTGTAATTAAATATGGTAAAATAACAATCAAATAAATGGTTATTTTACTATTTTCTTACGGAAATTTTTAACAGTGTATTTAACAATTTAGTATTTTCTTTTTTTCTGTTCATTTTATATGTAGATCTAATTAAAAAATCTTTTTTAGAAAATACAATGTTTAGAGGTAACCGCTTTCTTTTCGTCATATGCATTCTTTTGAGATAGACATATTGATATAATGTTGCATTCACATAGTGTCTCGATACTTTTTTTCTACGAAATTTGTCATACATTTCTTGTTACTGCTAGCGTTAAGGATAGGCACTTTCCACGTTTTGCATTTACACCAAAAGCAGGGAAATAGGTGTCTTTTGTAATACTGTTGCTATGGTTATCAAATTATCTGTTCCGAGCGACATTATAGCGCAATCAGCAATTCACGGTCCTCTGGTTGAAGGTTAAAGCAAGAGTAAGGAATGACAATGGAGCAGCTTGAAGACGTGGATGTTGAAGAAAGCAGAGCCAATGGCAGGGGCTGAAAACCTTCGACGAATTCTTCGTTGATGCCACCACAGATGTGCACCTTAAAAATTGATCTTCGCTGTATCTAAAGAAAGATATTTTTAAAGTCTTCTTCCCCTCCCGAAACGGTCCTGTCGAAAGTGAAATTCAATTCACTTTCAATATGCTCGTTTATCAATCTGTCTATCAATTATATAAAGTTATACCTTTTCACATTCTTATTTTCGCGATGCTCGTAAATACTTGGATGATTTTTTCATTAATTTTTAGATGCACAGAAAATTAATGAACCTAGAAAATCAGGTAATTTTCAAATCATACAGATAATCCAAATGTACAGGATAATTGCGACTTCACTGTCATGCAAAGGAGCTACATTGTCTCGCAAATTTTTCATTTGTTCGAATATTCCTTTATTCAAGTTCTTATGTGGAGGAGGAGAATAAAATTATTATTGCTCTCCTACCACAATGCTTTTTTTTTTAATGATTTCTCTTTGATAGAACATAACCTCACTCAATTTAGTACCGGCCGTAAAAGTCGCTAAAAATGATGTAGAGTGAGCTATTTCCTAGATGTGCCGATGTATAACTCACAGTCTCGCTTTGTATAACTCATTTGGTGCATATAATGAGCATTGGCGTATTGGCATCGACCATCTATTCTCGTATTATTTGTTTGGTATTTTTCACAGATAATTATGTGGTTTCACGACGATTTCATGTTTAAGACAATTGGTAATAATGAGAAAATGACTAATCAAATAGAAGAATTTGCGTAAGAGACTGCATTTCCATAATTAAGAACAATACTATAAGGTTCATCTAATTTGCTAAAATTTTTGCAAAACATTTCCACACATTACAACTCACAAAGTTACATAGTACAAACTAAACAGCCTAATCAACATACCTTACAAACAGCTTGCTTACAGAACTTTTGTACACATACTTTTTTAAAAATACACTTTTATTATTCTATGGAAAATCCCTACATAAAACCTATTCTATATAAAATGAATTTAGTCTATATGAAAGAGTTACATAAATCATATAGAATTCTATTTTTTAATTCTCCGATGTTTTTAAAGATAGAATTCTGTTGAAAATTAACCTCTTAAACAATTTAGGGTAATACGTGACAGAATGACATTCTTGAAGAAAACAAAAGTTTAAATGACTACAATGAAGTTATTTTCATTAAAAAGACATTTGTTGTTTGCATTTCATTGTTAACACTTAAATTATGAAAAAAAAAATTGAAAAACGATATTTAATCATATTCTGTTTATGCTATTTTTAGATTTGTGAGGGAATGACATTTTTGTCAACACCGGTTTTTGCTTTCTCTACACAAAAAGAAATTTCTAAGAATTCTGCGTATCTTCATTCTTTAAACTGATGAGTACTTTTAAGTTACATAAGTAATAATAAGGAAACGTTAATTTTAATTTTTTTCCCCCAAATTGGATTGAAATAATTAAAGCTTGTGTGTCGTGGCGGAATGACTGGTGTCGGAATGACAAGAATTCATTTATTGCAACAAAAGTGCTCATACTTTAATTTCATAACAGTTTTATTGCGCCTAGCTCTTTTAACGTTAATCAATCAAATATATCGAATTAAAAAATGAAAATTGTTCACAAACGAAAGCTTTTCAGAAAAATAATAATTTCAAAAAAGGTGTCATTTTTGTGGATTTGTCTTGTAAATGAAGGCGTAAAAATATTGAATTCGATTAATCAATACATAGAATTTTCATTACTTTAATAACGAATAAAAAATACAAAATTTAACTAACATCTATCAAAGAATTTTAACCAACTAGTTTAGCGATAATGCAAAATTGAGTGCTCTAATCACACGAAATTAAACTATTTTTCCAAAAAAAATACACTTACGAGCAAGATAACCGATAGTAATATTAGCTAATACTTTTTGTCTGTTTTAAACAAATAAAATTTACATAGCTTGTTAAGAAAAGAGAACTGCTAATTCAGCATCCGTGTTGCTTCCAAGATCCGTGATACTTCTAAAACATCAACATTCTAAAACTCTCGTTGTCAAGACTACATTGACACGTTACCATGATAAAAGCTCGTACAAAGCGTTCTAAGCGACCAATATATAGGAAGATCTCCACTTTCTATTCAATGTATATCATTTTTGTAAATTGCTACGACCTGTACTACGTCGAGTGAGGCCGTGGATATAATTACAACTTTAATGTGATATTAACACATGTTCTTTTTCTTTTTGTTTTCACCTCCTACGAGGCTTTGTGCCAACTACCTTCATTTAACACATATTGCGCTCTCTCAGTAAAGGTTTTTTTCCTTGACTCCATTCGGCACGTGCGCAAATATTGATGAGAGACATCAAAGCCATGTCTCTCCTCTCCATTTCTATAAAAGATTATGTATTTTGTCATGAGTAATTGAACGATACGAATTGAAGCGAATCAGTTTCTTAACAAATGTAACCTTACTGTTACCGGAAACTATATTTATGAAAAAGAAGAGCGAAAGAGGAAAATTATTTATGTTTTAGATGGAAAAAAAAAAAAAATCAAAGTTTTGTTGTGTAAAATTGTTAATTTTCATGCAAAAGCTCTTTTTAAAACAGTTTGAAAAGATAAATGTTTGTAATTTGGAATAAAATAAGTTAAATTAATGTCTATTATATTTAAAATGTGGTAAAAAAATAATCACATATGTTATTTATACAATTCATGGATTCGTATAGAATTTCTGTCATTTGATAACAAATTCCTCTCAGAAATCATTTGGTGAATAAAAATAATTCTTGACTTTTTAATAAATATTGTCATTCTTCAGATAAAATTCTTGTATTTTGTTTTACATAACAATTTTTGATAAAAATTTAATCTGATGCTTAAAACATCAGTTTACTTCCCTAACCAAAAAACTTAAATATTTCTTATATTACAAAGTCGTTTCGCAAGACATAATAGCAGATGATCTTTTGTGGAGAAGAGTTATGAGAAAAAACCTTAGTAACATAAGCTGTATACGTAATTTTCTTCAGCGTCATAATTAATATTTTTCACAAAATTAATTATTCATGACGAGGAAAATACTTAATTTGCCTGTTATCTTAAGCATCAATACGTGTTTTTTCATTATTTATGAGATTCTGTTTATCTGGCTTAAAGCAACATATCATGGTTAGAATATAAAATAGATACAGGTTTCAATGCTTCTGTTGTATTAAATTTCGAGTAAAATTCGTAAAGGGCAAAGATTCATTTGCAGGAATATACTTTTTCGAATCACGAAATGCTTTAATTTAGCACAAATTACAATTTCCGTTAAAGTATAAAAAATAATTGAAGAGTATACCATGTTTGTAATTATTGTTGACACTTTGCACACATTTTGTAGTATTACTTTATCTTTTATGCATTAGTGTTGCCTTTAATGTGTTATGTTGGATCTCAATTGAATTTATACAAGTTTTGAGGCTATTTTATTTCGTAACGTCAACATTTACTTGGTTTTATTTCAATTTTAACTTATTCAGACATTCTCCTGTAGTTTTGTTTTTCCGCGCTCCCTTCTTGGTGCATTGTCAGTCTATATAAATAAGAAAGAGACTGTGTTTATATTTATGTCTGCATGTTTCTTACACAAATCCAGTTTACGCCGGATCTTCGTCAGATTTGCCACAAATGTACTTTGCAACCTGGCAATGGTCATGAGGAGATTTTTGAACGATAAAATAGGTTCCAAACGAAACGTTCTGCTCGAAAATTAATTTTGAAAGCATAAAATTATTCTTTTTGATATGAAAGAATAACCACATCGTTTCAACCATTGGAAAAGCCGTAAAAGACGGTATTTTTTGGAGTACGTTCAAAGTCTGTATGACAATTAGAACTTTATTTGACAGGTTTACCTTTTCCTTCTTTCTTTCTTTTGTCCTTTCCTTTTCCTTTTTTTAAGTAAATTTAAAACTTTTTATAAACATTTTCGAAGCTCTTGGAGATACTCTTGCTTGGCGATTGAATTTATACAGCAGAAATACCTGATTTTAAAATCTTATGACAACGATTTTCAATTTGTTGATTGCGCGATGACTTTCTTTAAATCAGAGAAATCCTCGCTGTTTGATATCCATAGCAAATATATTACGACAGACGCATTTTACGCTGTCGCAGTGATTGTGAATCCAGTATTACTATTTATTTATTAATGCTTTACATGAATAGTTCTTTACTAATTGAATTTTCAGAACGAAAGCGAAAAAACTCTTACATCGAAAAGGCGAAAGTCAATGATTTTATGATGTAACCTTTTTCATTGTTACACATTCCATCGTTCGTAATTTTCACTAATTGGAACTTCAGGGACTAAAACATCAATGAAGAATAAATTTAAAAATTATTCCATTCATGAAAACAATTTTTATTTCATTTGAGATATTTTTCTTGGGTTGAATTTAGAGCTAATAATACAAACACTTCAATTTTGTAATACTTCAGAAATATTTCATAAGTTATACTTAATAATTTATATCCTAGAGAGGAAATAACTCTTTGAAATATGTTGCTGTTTTGTTCTAATGGGGCTACGTTTTGACTTCTCAACATTGTCAGCATAATGCATCATCAACATTTAATGCATAATAGCAACAGTTCTTTCAATTTAATAAAATCTGATTTTAGTTCGGCGTTTGCTAAATTTTAAACTTAAAAAACATTAACTTAAAAGAACGTTGTGTTGTTTCTATTTGTGTTGCTTTAATTGTTGAAACACATTCACATTAAAAATTTTTAAAACTTCAAAGCAAGTTAATAAGGGGATTAGATAATAAGGTAGAGAAAAGGAGATATTCAATCTTTTCATCTAAATAATGACAGCAAACACTTATGTATTTATTTGTATCTATGTATTTGCATATTTAATACTTACTTGTATGTATTTTTCTATTGTTTTTATGTCTATAAAAGTAATTTATCTTCCATCAAAAGAGGCTGCTAGGTTGCTCAAAAGTTATGTATTAATTTAGTTTGAAAATAATTTAAGGACTACATTATTTAATTCACTTTTTAAAAAAATACGCTTTTTATTTGAATTCCTTGCACACCTTTTTATTATTATTTTTTTAGCTGTTAATTTTTCTAGCTGTATATACGTATAGTACTTAATGAGTATTTATATTTTATGTTTATATATGTACTTTAGCGTTGTTGTTTTTACATCTTCATTGATTCATCAAACGGTGCTATGACGAAGTACTCATATTTGTCCGTCAAATATAACCATCTTAAACAAAACGTATCTCTCTTCTGCGTCTAAAATTGACCAAGTCTTAAAACCATAAAAATAACTATTTTAGAAGAATTTTTGCTTCCTTGCCCTTAGGCGGGGAGATTCCTTACAGGGCCGAGAAACAAATGGAAAATTTGCTTACAATATCTGACAGTTATTCACAGAAACATAATAATTCATTTGTACCTACCCTACATGGTTCATTTTAGTAATAAAATGTTTTTAATTATGTGTTAAGAAGCTCATATTTTTCAAAAAGGGGGAACAAAACATAAAAAACAAGACCTTTATTTTGTCACAATATTTGTTCAATATGCAGATGTGTATTCCCATTTGCGTCTCTTCCACGTTGAAAACGCGGTTTCGGTTATAGTGTGTGCAGCAGTAGCACGGAAAACTTCTTGCTTCTGTGTCAATTGCAATTCCCCTCGTCAAGTTGCTACATTCCGTAGAGGAAATCTTCAGGCTACTATTTAACACACTTTGAACATACCTGTATAATTGACACAAATGGACACTGGATGAAAGTTATGATAAAATCAAGTTTTTTTGTTTCTAATTTTTCTTTTGTTCTTCGTACGCTCCCTTCTCACCTGGTTGAAAAAATATAAACTATTGAACTTGTGTTTGTCATCATTGCATGTTCATTTTCCCCATGTTTTAACGTATATACCAAGTTTCAATGACATACGCTAGTGTGTGTAGGTTAATATCTTTATATATCTACCCACGTATCAATTACTTTAATTACTCTACATAAATCAGAATTTCTTTCTTCTATGTATTTAAAATATTGTAGATACTGGTCGCCTACACATTTTATGTTAATGCATCAAGCATAGAACATAAAATATTTGTTTTCTACCCTAAACACAAAGGTCTTCAATTTCGTCAAATAAGTTCTCTCATTATGTAGTTTCATTTATGAAGAACTGGTTTAAGCAAAGGGTAGGAGGAAAAGCATATTAATAACGTTAGTGGTATTTATACTTATTTTTCGAACCTGTAATTAAGACCCCTCAAAAGAAAAAATGAGCTATACGTGACACGCAAAATGCTCAATTTGCTTGTTATTACCAAAGGCGTATTATAACCTTCTTTTTTTCATACTTAAAATGTTTCAGGGGATGACACGTTAAAGCTGCAATCTATACTTTTGATATAGAAGAAGTAAACATATTAGCAATTTCAGATGCAGTTAATAATAATGCAAAATTTGAAAAAAAAAAAAAAAAAGAAAAAAACTGAATTGAATAAATAAATAAAATAAAATAAAGGCCAAAAGTTTTCCCATCGTATGAAATTTTTTTAACACTACAGATAATCAAATTGTTTGAGCAGAGAGTTCAAGAAAGTATTATAAAAATTTTCTATCGTATGAAATTTTACTTTAACAGTAGAAGTAATTAAATTAATCGAGCAGAAATCGCAAAAATATATTATAAACATTATGAGTGCTATTTTATCCTGTGTCTGAATTTACAACACGGCAATTAATATTCAAATGAATTACATTAATAGTTTTAGAAAAATAAAAATTCACAACGCTACGTAGTTCCTACTAAAAAAATCCATCTTTTACTTTGAAGATTAATTTCAATATTTTTCATGAATAGTTGCTTTTCGGCTATTTTCCTGAAAGAATCTTAAGCGGAGAGTGTATGAGTGTATGGTGCTTTGGTGTGTGAAGAACTTCTGGTGAATGAGCAGACATGTTTTAACAACAGCAAGTTTATTAACAACAAAAATATTTAAACTTTGAATACTAACATGTCAAAAAAGGGCTCGGAATTACAGCCTAAGAAATGAATCCTAAGTTGAAGGAATCGTAGCTCATTTACTAATTGAAAATAGCTGTCGGCATTTCAAGCAATACAAAAATCGTGGATTATTGCAATAAACCTAAATAATAGCAAGTCTCATCCTGACACCAAGATTGTCAGGAATACTCACAAAATGCGGAAAAATTAATCTATCAAACTGACATGTTAACGGGCTGCCGAAAAAGGCCGAAACTGATTTCTGTAGCTCTATCATTTGCTTTTGCTGAAATGAGCAACGAATCAGAGCTTGCCACGCAATTTACGACACGTGCCTAAGAAAAAGCGATTCTTTGAATACATTAAATATTCAATCAGTTTACGTTCGTAAATGCGGACCATGGAGCACCACACCAATAATGACTTGGAGCAGTATCGAAAACGGAGCATGAGAAGTTGTTGCACTCCGCTGCTCCGAGTTCTTTAATTAGAATTTCGTTAACAACTCAAAAACGACGTTTTCCAGCATTAAAATTAGCTGATTAATTTTTGGTGCATAACGACAAAGAATGGAAGTGGATTTTTCATTAACAAAATATGCTATAAAGATATAAAAAAGGAAGAGAAAACTGGTGCCGTGGTAGTCAGGATACCGGATTTCTAACCGGATGGTTCGGGGTACGATACCAGACTCGTTGAAGACCCACCATGATACGTCCATGTAAAATCCGTGGACCCATGAGGCCCCGTGGCACTTCCGAGGGTACCCGGAGGGTGAAGAATTTCCCTTCCCTTCATTCTTAGGATAAAAAAAAGAAAGCGGCGTATTTGTGGTGGCGTCATCTGATTACATAAGCTGTGCTTGAGCCTAGTCTTGCTTCTACCCTTGCCGTGCTCATTAAAAACGGAAGGCGCTACTTGTCTACCTTGATTCTTGGTCACTCTGCGAGGAGAGCTTGGGTATCCAAGTGCCATTAGCAACAACAATAAAAACAAAACATTTTAATTTGCTATCACCAACATGAAAAATATTATTCCAAAACATTCAGGAAAATGCAATAATTCAAAAATCATAGTTTCTAAATAAAGTATCAACAGAGTCAGATTTCTAAGTTTTATCAGCTCTATTGCCAATAGCGGAATGTTTAAATGTGAGAGGTCAATGTGTATTTTGTTACATTATTTAATTTCTTTAAGAACTTGTTTTCAATGCATGGTACGATTTTATTAAACAACGTGTTAAGTTAAAAGCATCAAAGCTAGTTGAAGAAAAGATAATAAATATTCAGTTTTTAAATCCTTATTGTACATTGATTAACTTTTAGCATCAAAACCTTTTTTAAAATTCTCCCTTTTTAGCTTACTTTCTCGTAAAAGTAAGAAAAAACGAAATAATAACAAAGCATGAAAGAAGGCTTAATGTATTGTAAAATATCGTTGAAAACAAAGAAAAGTAAAAAAGTTAATTAAAGATTGAAAAATGAAAAAATTGAAAGTAGGGTTTTGAGATGGGGGGAAAAATGCGTGCCTGTCGGTCTGTCTGTCCCCACTAATAACTTTTGAAGGAATTGGGCCGATTCGAGAGATTTTCTTTTGCATTTGTAAGATCTCGACGAACACATCTCATTTATATATTTTACTTTTTGATTTGAAAAATTTTTCGTTCAATTTTGAACAGTTCAAAAAATCTTAACATTAGCGCCTATGGGCAAATTATGTGAACTTTGGGTGTAAGATACGAGTTCCTATGAACAAGCTTATTGGAAGAAGTTCTCGGAGCGAAATCCATTTTGATTTGAACAATTTTTGTTCATTTTTGAACAGTTAAAAAAATACATTAGCGCCTGCGGGGAAATTTTAATCTTACATAAATCCAGATCTAATAGACGGATTTGCTTTTAACAAACTTTATTGGAAAGATGTTATGACGTAAAACATGTACACATACGAAGTTCAACCAGAAATAAATGAGCGTATTTTCCTATGAAATGTTTTAATCGTTATTTTTTAAGGATATTTTTTAATGAATGAATGATTAAATGAATGAGTGCAAGAATGAAAAAATGAATAAATGATAAAATGAATAAATGAGTGAATGATTAAATGAATGAGTGAAAGATTAAATGAATAAATGATAAAATAAATAAATGAGTGGATAAATGAGTGAATGATTAAATGAATGAGTGAAAGAATAAATAAATAAGTGCAAGAATGAAAAAATGAATGACTGAATAAATGAATAAATGGATGAGGTAATAAATGAACATGTATTAACCGTTAAAAAGGTATATTTGAAATAGTTAAGAACTAAAGCTAAGTGTGAAAGAGAGAGAAAGCTAGATTATGAATTTAAAGTTGGGTATTTACGGAAAAGTAGGCTCGTACAGTTCTAGACGTAACTTATTTTTTTTCTGCAAAATGAACAAGTTAAGATGTTCAGAATCTCCTTTTAATTACAATTATCGTTTGTCCTTATTATTTTTAACGTGTTCAAAAATGATTAAAAAAAAAGGAAATGTAAAGGATAAGTGAACATCACTTCTTGTAGAAAAAATAAGTGAGTAAATATTTGTGAAATTTTAAAAATAAGTCCGTATACATTTTTTACTAAAAATTCCATAGCAGTTTCTCTTTTAGAGTAAGCTTATTTAAGCTTTGCATAAGAAAGATTAATTTCTTCGTCGAACAAAAGAAGAAAATGCTTATTTTCCATTCTTAATTTTGAATTATCATTAAAAAACAAAAGCAGCTTTCAAAAATAATCTTCGTCATCAAAAAAAGAATTTTTTTTTGACATGCTGTTCCTGAGAGAATGCAAATTAAAGTAAAAAAGCAAATTTGCTCAGGTTTTTACAAAATTAATTTATTCTTTGTTTCCTCGCTTTGTCACATGAAGCCCACGCTATCATATTGTTTCTTGATCTTCTTAAGAGATAGCAGAAACCTGAATACCACTTATGGACAGAGTTTTTATCCACGATCGAAAAAAAAGCAAAAAAAAAAAAAAATTCGCAGCCCACAAAGCTTTTTAGAACACCCCTGAGGACACCTGGAATCTTTTTTGCGTTAGTTCGATTCCTTTTACTTCGTCGTGTTTTGCTATCGAATTTTGCGATATTGTTTGGTGCCATTTGTTTTTTCCTTTCTTAAAATTCGTTCCAAGAACATTTCTTTTCTTAGAATGCTTTCTCCTATCTTTTTGAGTTCATGTATTATTGTAGAACTAGAGATGTAATATTCGGGGTAATACTTTTTTGGAAAATGTTCAGTTTGTTCGAAAATGCAGCATATTGTATGATAGTATTTTTTAAACGTAGATTAAGCAAATAATTCCAGAAAATAAAATTTTACTTTCTAAAATGTTTCCAGAAAGATGATCAAATTGAAATCCGGAAAAAAAAAGCGTATTCCTTGCTTTGAGTATGCCTTTATTTGAAGAAAATATCTTTCTCTGATGTTGTCAGCAGACATTTGAACGATTTTTTAAAATTGATTCAATATAGAAAAAAAAATATTAGGACTATATCACACTTAGTAAACGCAATCAAGACAGTACGCATGAGAAAATAAGTATATCTTAAAAAAAGAGAAGGAAGAACCATAAGCTAAGGCTTTATCCAGTAGTTTTAGCAATTGAGTAACCAAATGTATAGGGCTTATGAATTATCATTAAAATTCATTTCTAAGTGCAATTTGATTGAAATTAATTTCTTACAAACTAAATAAATAAATTTATGATACTTAAAAACTTTTGTTTCCCTTTTGTGGGATGACACAAAGAGTTTTGAAAATTTATTATAATTCGCCAACTCTGCGAGAGAGAACAATTCAAGTTAAGTGTACAATATAATTTAAGAACATTGAACATTTAAGACAAGTTAGTTTTTTAAATTGTTCTATATGTGAAATTTGTTTTGTCAGAAAAGTTCGTAATGTTTTTGATACAATTTTTTTCTACCAATCTATACATACTTTACAAGCATTAAAGCTTGGAGTAATAAACATTTAAAATACGGCCAAACACATAAATCTTTTCCTGAGGTGACACTTGTTTAAAATTTATTTGCGACGAAAGTAGAAGAGAAAAACAGAAAATGCCAAAAAATGATTAATTGCTCCTGAAATGTTATTGAAGCGAAGAATTTTGCCGTGTTGGTGCAATGTTTCAGTAAAGGCACAGTTCGGCAATAGAAAAACAATAGGAAAAGAGGAACAAGCATATTATAAGGTATTACTTGTGTTAATGTTTTTATTTAAAGTTGAGCAACGTAATTATTTAAATAGAGATTTGTTTCTCAGCATTATCTTATTCAAAAACTACATAAGTATCCTTTTCACTTTCCTCAGTACATATGATAGATAGAAAATCTGAGCATTTTACAATTGCTAGTTTAAAAATGCAAAAAGTTTATAAAACTTTCTCCGATTGCCCCTGGCGTGCCTTCCTGATGCTCGCCATCATCTGTCACAGCAACCGCAGAATCACATAAATCACAGAAATATGTATAAATTGTTCAGATTTAATTCACCAATTGGGGATTGTATGATAAGCAATTTCGACCACTAATTTTAAAAATCAGTGCTATCCGTACACTAGTTTGCATCAGGCACGCATATGAGTTACTCATTAATTTTAAAAATCAGTGCTAGCCGTACGCTAGTTTGCATCAAGCACGCATATGAGTTACTCACTAATTTTAAAAATCAGTGCTAGCCGTACGCTAGTTTGCATCAAGCACGCATATGAGTTACTCGGTATTTATATTTTTACCCTTGTAGGAGTACTTAAGAGCACACATCTACTAGCCAAAGATTAAAAAAGCTATTTATCGTTTTTCTGGGTAGAAATAATTTGAAAAATATCCAAGTTTTAACCTATGATGAGCAATAAATTTCGTGCTAAGGTAAATGTGAAGAACTGTCTCTTGACAACGAAGAAAGCAAACAGGTATTTTTTAAGATTTACTCACGATTTCCTTACTGAATAGTTTATTTTGAAAAGGCAACATCTCCATTTTAAAAAGAGAACAACTTTCAGTTTTAACTCATTAATATTTATTGACATATTAATCAAAAATCGCTTTTATTAAATACACTAATATTGTTGTTACCTACTAATTGTTGTTACCTAATAATTGTTGTTACCTACTAAGCTTCTGAAAAATGTTTTTTTTTTTTTTCTTTAGGAGTCGTGACTTTTACTAAATAACCATTCATGTTTATTCTCTCCACTGGTACATTTCCTGAATTGGACATTCAATTCCTGTGTCACTGTAGGAGTTATGTTTTCCAATGCATGTGCACACGCTCGCGCGCACACATGCATCTTATATATAAGCCGCTTAAGTGTCTGCTTGTCGCCGACAGCTTATTCCGAATTTCTTACTCCAAGAAAACTGCATCGTGCTGCCATCTACACAATTGTTTCTGTAATGAAAACGACTAATAGTCAAAACACCTCGCTAGCATTTTGAGTGAGGCATCGCTAGATTTGAAATCTCCCTTAAAAATTAATGTAAACTTGAATTTAATTTAATCCTTCTGTCTTTGTTTTATTTCATTTATCGTCTGCGCTTTATATATATATTAAAGTGGCAGCGCTCTTCTTTCCAGTTTCGTTAAACTATTGTTTTGACGATGATTATGTTAAATATAAATAAATAATTTTTCACAAACAAATTGATTATATAGTGAATAATATTTTTATTTTACAGAGTATTATAACTTAGGTGTTTTTTTTTTTTTGATAAGAATATTTTTTCCCGAAATTATTATATGTTTGTTATTTATTCATTAACTTTTACTGTTCTACCTGATAAATATCTCTTTGATTTGATGTGCATTTCCGGTTACTGGGATAATTGTATATTTATAATATCTAGAACAGCGGTTATTTCGTATGACCCCCGGGCTTACAGTATATACATACATACACAGACAGACACACGCGCACGCACGTGCACGCACACATACACATACACACACACATATATATACGCATATAAACCAAAAGAAAGAATGTGTATTTATGTTGATTTTTTGTTCATTTTAACCCACAATTTATCCAATGTGATGAAAATAAATACTGCTTTCTGCCAAGTAAATTAAAATTTGAGTATTAAAAAAAATATTCCTTCTAAGCAAGCTATTACGATTATAATGGCTGCAAAGTCGGTTAAACTCACTTATGTATCTGTCATATAGAAAAACCGTTTCTTTCTTTATGATGCTCATTGAACATTTTCATGGCGCTTTTATAAATATAGGTCTTGGGAATAAAGTTTCTTATTGCGTCGTAAAATTTTACTACCAGAAAAAACAAGCAATAAATAAAAGTACATGTAAATGCATTTTCTAGAATCATGGAGCAGCACAAATATCTTTCTGGCTGATATATTTCCGAATAATGCACTCTGGCAGATGTATTTGATGATTTGAGTTTAGGTAGCAATCACAGATAGGACATTTTCATGATGCTGGATGGACTGAACAGAGATAATATGAATTTATTTATATTTTTGTATCTGTTTATATATTCGCGTTATGTGAATAATAAACTAGATTGAAGAAGATGACAAAAAATCATAAATAATAGCGAATAAATAAAAACATGCAATCAAAAACAGCTTCTGAACAAATATTGAATAAACCACAGATATTAAAAAGTGCAGTAATATTTTGTTTCTCAAAAAATGCGCAATAAATAAAACTACTAAGCAGAGCTTAAAAAAAATTAGTAAACAGTCTGTTTAATGATGCCTGTTAACACAGAGCGCTATTAACAGAACCCGAACAATGTAATCTGCTTAACAGTAATTACTAAACACAGATATAATCAGCTAAATAATACCTACTGAAAAGAACCCAATGCCAGAACCTGATCAAGAGAATCTTTCAAACTTATTGCTAAACACACAATTAGCTAAATAATACCTACTAAACAGAACTCATTTAACAGAACATCATCAACAGAACCTGCTAAACACACTGAGCTAAGATTCTGTTAAACCGAACCTACAAATAACAGACTATTGAACAGAGTCTACAGCCTACTAGAAGAAAAGCCTATTAAAAAACTGAGTTTTCTTTTTACCAAGCTCTGTTTTGCGGATGCCGAACAGAGAGCATTAATAAAAAAAAACTTATGAATAAAAAACTATTAAAATCGACTGCTGAACAGAAACTACCAAATAAAACCCACTGCAATAATGTACTACAGTGGTACCTCCTTTAAGGGACACCTCCGAAAAAGGGACACCTCTAATTAAGGGACATTTTTTCTGGTCCCAGTCCCTTTGAATAGGGACTGCAATGTATTTACCTCTGAATAAGGGACACTCTATTTAAGGGACATTCTTGGAGAAAAATTTCCAAAATTTAAGTTATATAGATAAGAAAATTTACTGGAAGCTAAATTTTTTTTTTTTTTTTTCTTTTCTAAAAATTAACTTCTGAAAGTTGGTATGAGTCCTAGAAGCATGAATAAAGAAACAAGTGTATTTTAAAGTACTTGACAAAATCTACTTGTAAAGCCTTTTCCCTCTTTTGTACAGTGGAATACATGCGTGTTCAGCAAGGACCGACCGTACCAACAAGTTTTTTTATTCAAGAATTGTAAAAAGTGCACTGAACGTAATTTCTACTGTATTGCCCAAATTACGTACTTTGAAACAAACCCATCTAACAGATTACTTCGAATAAATTTCTGTAAGTTAGAAAACTTTGCCAATGCGAAATTTATGCTAAAATTTCAGTTTTTCAATGAAAAAATTTTAAATTTCAATAATTTCAACTTATATTTTGTATGCATGAGACATTTTCAGTATTTAAGCTTAAATGGTAACACATGTTTACTATTAAAAAGCTAAACTAAGTTAATACACTATAATCAGGGTTCACACTGGGGAAAAATACAAGGTGGGATTTTCCTCCTTGACCAAAATTTTAAGTGGGATTTTTAAAGTTTAAGCCCAAAAAAAAATTTTTTTGAGTGGGATTTCAAAAAATATTGCGGGAATCGCGCGATCGCGCGGCCTTGCGCGGTATGCATCAATTTATGTTCCTCCGAGGAAGAGACATCTCTATTTAAGGGACAAAATTTCCAGTCCCCTTAGTGTCCCTTATTGAGAGGTTTTACTGTATTACTAAACCGAACCTGCTACAGGAAGTGTCTAAACAATTCTTTCCCTAGAAACTATTAAGCAGAATGCGCCACAAGAACCGGTCAAACGAAGCTAATTGTCTAAACAAACATGTAAACAGAAAAAAACTTTTCTAACAGGCCCTGGTTAACAGAACCTAATACATATAAGTGTCGGATGGGCCAAATATGGATGTTAGTGTTTGCAAAATGAAACAAAGAAGTGAAAGACACTATAATGGAACCTATCGGGAACCTAATGGATTACACTACAACCGAAGTTATCTGAGATAATTAGTTATATTAGAAAATATTTGTGCTAATACATTACTGATTGTATCAGCTGTTTTGAAAAATAACAAAATTAAAGAAATTACAATTAGAAATGATACTCGTTTTTTTAAAATTATAGATTATTATTTCAAATGTACTTTGCGTTTGAATTAAAGATTATGATGAGCTGAGATATCCAGAATAACCAACGCATTTCTGTCACTGAATTATTTATATCAGAATGAAAACCTTCAGTCTAGGTAATCTAGATTACAGCGCGTAAGTACATGGAATGCCTCTTTTTTTCGTGTTAGTGTTTTTCTGTTTCATATTCATCTGGCGTCATACGTTTTGTTGATTTAGTGTAGCATTCTCGTTATTATTATTTTTTTTTTTTTTTTGGGTGAGTAAGAAAGCAAAACTCTTACAAACCATGCAAAAAGTAAAGCATTTTCTAAGAATCGTTTGTATACGGAGTTTTTTTATTCGTTTGAACATTTTCAGAAAAAAAAAAAAATCTGGCACGAACATAAGTAAATGTTTACTTTCTTTTGCGGAGATAAATTGTCAGACATCGTATAGTAATAGAGTAAAACAAAAAATTCTTTAAAAAATAAGAAAATCTTACATACACGTCTTTTTTAATTATCAGGAACTTGTTTTTCAATGGTAATGAAGTTTAAACTCTTCCGTATTAAAAAAGGCAGGTTCTTGTAACCCTAAAGCACGTGTATGCCATATTTTTTGCAAATTTTGTCCTTGCGACGTTCTGCATCTCCCAAACTTCATAACCACTACATCTTTGAATTTATTCTTACTCATGTACAAAAAGCATATAGTTGTGAATAAAAATAGAGCAATATTACGAAAAAAAATATGTGCGAAAATAGTGTCCTGTAAACATTTATGCATGACTATTACGCACAACAATAGCATTCTATAAAACTTTACACGTGAGCATTATGTACAAAAATGAAACGAGTTAAATTAAAATTATGTTGTCTGAGCTTCCGTCTGTTGTTGAGCATTTGCCTGTATTTCATGTACATATGAAAACAGTCAATATCTTGGCGATTGACATATAGTAACTACAATTACATTGAAAAAGTTAATATCTTTTTTCTTAATCCCGAATTTAGAAAGTAGGGTTTTGAGATGGGAAAATGTGTGCCTGTCGGTCTGTCTGTCCACCCCTAATCACTTTTGAAGGAATTTTCCAATTCAAAGGTTGTTTTTTTTTTGGCATTCAAAAAAATTTCGGCGAGAAATTTCATTTCCGTATTGCATTTTTTAATTTGATCAGTTTTTTGTTCAATTTTGAACAGTTCAAAAAGTTGTAGTGGGGAAATATGACGCACTTGTTCCTTTGAACAGCTTATTGGAAGAAGCTCTCGACGGGAAATATTATTTGACTTGAACAATTTTTGTTCATTTTGAGCAGCTAAAAATAAAAAAATAGCATTAGCGCTTACGGGGAGCTTTGAATCATATATAAATCCTGATCTAACCAACGGATTTGTTGAATCAAACTTTACGGAAGAAGCATATGACGTAGAACATGTGCAGATACGAAGTTCATAAAGAACTAAATTAACCTATTTTCCCAGGAACCATCTTTATCTGATTTAATCATATTTCTGAATGATTGCTTAAATAAATGAATGAATGAGTGAAATAAATGAATGAATGAGTGAAAGAATAAATGACTGAATGAGTGAAATAATGATTGACTGAATGAGCGAAAGAATGAATGACCGAATGAGTGAAAGAATGAATGACTGAATGAGTGAAAGAATGAATGACTGAATGAGTGAAAGAAAAACTGAATGAGTGAAAAATGAATCGAGTAAATAAATGAATGACTGAGTGAAAGAATAAATGACTGAATGAGTGAAAGAACGAATGACTGAATGAGTGCAAGAATGAATGACTGAATGAGTGAAAGAATGAATGAGTGAAAGAATTCGAATGAATCTGAATGAGTGAAAGAATGAATGACTGAATGAGTGAAAGAATGAATGACTGAATGAGGGAAAGAATGAATGGACTGAATGAGTGAATCGATAGGTATTAACCGTTGAAAAAGGTATATGTGAAGTAATAAAAAACTAATTCTAAAGGAGAAACAGAGAGAGATAGCTAGATTATAAATATAATGTTGGTATATAGGGAAATTAGTTTCGTATAGTTCTAGACGGAGCTTCTTGTTCTAATATGGAAATCATTCTAATAAGGAATTTCATTTGAAAAATATATGTATCTATATATAGAAAGCATTAACGGGAAGAACACCACAAAATCAGAAATAAACATTCATGGCCATGCAATAAAATTAATTTAAAGTACCTTAATAGAAATAAACTCTATGTATTAATGATTTGTATTTTTTTATAAGAAATATGAGAGAGCATATTAGCTCTCCAAAACTGCGATTGGGAGTTTCGCGAATCAACGGATGATAGCAGTACTCTATCTGAATGTTACATCCGAGCCGTTAACAAGACATGGAATTTTAATTCTTCTCATCCTTCATGACACCTTACTTGAAGTGGAATTAAAGATACTTTTGCAAATATTTAAATTCCTACTGCTAGAAGTTGTTTGTTTTCATTTTCTTTCCTATCTCACCTTTACAGTTCCTGATGGAGCAGCGATGCAGTGGCAAGCAGGCAGGGATGCTTGTTGCTTGCTGTTGCCTAGGCGACCGATGACGTCAGTAAGCTGGAAGAAGGAATGATTCCCTTGGTAACATCCGTTTGGATTCCTGGCCCAAAACAATAATTAATTCCAGCACCAGAGTCGTACTGTGATGTTTAGAAATGGAAGAAAACGGGAACTAGAACACAAGGAAAACCCGAGGAAACAGAAAGGAGTTGCATTAAATTAGAAAACGGACACAATAGAAAGAACTTTGAAATGTTTGATGCATGAATATTTTACATGTGGTTAGGGTAAAAAAAAAATGCGCATGAAAAATGCTTAACAATAACACGATGATAGTGTTTTAATAAATATTTTTGTAAAAAATACCATTACAAATCATTAAAATAAGTTATTTTATATTATTTTTAAATGATTGAACAATTTTAAAAATAAATTTTATTTTATTACACAAAGTAAAATACTTTAATTTGGGGAAAATAAAATAAGGTGCTAATATAGAATATTTGTCTGGCATTTGAACGACTAACATATAATTTAATAAATAAATTTTCAATGAACCGTGCTTAATATTTTGTACAAATGACAGCGACACTCAAGTTGTGACCCGTGGGCGGCATGCAGCCCATAAATCTTTTCAGAATGGCTTAGGCTTAGCTGTCAAAACACACAAACCGTTATGTAAGTTATTTTTGTGCTGATACACACCAGAAAGCATTTTCGCAAGCAATTGCAGTTGGAATTAATCTGAGAATGACCGTGTTAAATGGATTCAAAGAAACGCTCCTAAATTTTGTTAATTTGTACATTTTTTCAGATTTAAGATTAAGATAAAGATTATATCTTTATAAAAATAACGTAATAAGTTTTTGGAGTAAACATGTTGTTTATGACGAAGTTATTTTTTTTTTTTACATGTGTAAAGAAGAGTGCTAATTATTGTTTATCACCAGAACTTCTGTTGAGAAGGGTGTACAGTAGATGTATTTTTGCAAACTGGTAGAACAACAAATTATTATATTATAACAACAAATGCTCAAGAAAGGGTCTGTAAATCTGAAGATGAAAAAAATATAAATTTTTTAATGGGAATTGTAAATTTCAGTGCAATATTCGTAGCAATACTACAGACTCTTGTTCACCAACAGTAGCACCGCAATCAAGGATATGCTGTAACAACAACAAGATATTTATCTTGGTGGAAAAAACGCTTTAAATTGGCAAAAACATTCAGAATTTTTTAATCTTGATTTATTTTTTTCTTTTACTTAACTGTTACTTTATTCGATTATTTCCAGTTGTTCTAGCATTTTACCTAACGTCGTTTTCCATTGTTTGAAATTTAAATTTTTTAAGGCTACATATTAGTATCTTTGTACAGCTTAAATAATAATTAAACACTCTGGATATGCTATTTGCTTAAGTGTTGCTAAAATGAAATCCTTTGAATTAGACGGTAACAAATTAAGAGTTCTGTGAGGTTGCAAAAAATAAAGTTAATTTTGAAATAAAAACCCCGGTCTGCCTTTCAATGGAAAGAAACAATCTCTAAATTATAGAAAAACCTTTATTAATATCGTCTACGACAAATCCTTAAGCGTAATGTTTGAGTTTTTCTTCGTTTATGTGGTAATCGAAGTTAAGTGTTGTCGTTTTATTGCTCTTGCTGGAAGAGCAATAACCGACTCTTTTCAGTTCATAAACATTTATTACACATAAAAGGGCAGGTTGCTTTCACAATAATGCTGCACTTTATTTAACTGTATACAAAAATGATATAGAGAACAGATGGTCTTAATAAAGTAATGCATGCAGAATGTCGCTAATGTTCTGTGCGTATGTTATTATTTATTGACTTGATTTTCGATTTTTTTCAGTTTGGATTTTGTACATTTTGCTTTTCTGAAGAGAAAAAATGAAAGAAAATGAAAACAATCGACGCATTGTTCTTCAATCTTCTTTCCATTCCTCTATTCTTAAATTTGGATGTTCAATTCTTAGTTTTAACTATGCATTGCGCAACATGTGTGTTGCATTTAACTATGTATATGCAACACACCATTTATCCTACTTGATGACATAAATACAAATAGCACACTTTGAAGGCTTATTTTCACATATTAACTAAGTTTCAATTAACAAAACAAAAACAAACTTTTTCAACAGGCAGCCTTTTAGCTTTTTTTTAAAGTTTTCTTTTAAAAATAGGCCATTCATTTGTGTGAGTGGTTTGCTAGTACTTAATTACAAATTTGAAAAGTCTTTGCATTGCTCCTTTCAATTTCGAATGTAAATATGTATTTGTTTATTATTAGCATATTTTTTTTTGCAATTTATTAAACACACAATGTTAGAAAACTTATCAGCGAAAGAACTAAATTTTTTTCCCGGAAAATTACTAAAAAAAAAAAACTTTAAAAAATTGGGTAATTAATCGGAGATATTTTGAAAAACATTTATTAACAAAAAGACATTCTTATAAAAAGTTCAAAATATAAAGCAAGCTTATAAGGAAATAAATCAAAAAGAAATATATATCAGCATAAGTATTCGAGAGAATAGAAAAGAGGCTTATGTATGAAATGCGGAATGTTCGAAATATATTTTGCGACATTAATAATTAACATATTTTAAGGATGTTTAATACTCTTAAAATGTTTTATTATTGACTGAAATATCAATGAGGCAAAAAAATATGAGCATTTCGATTTTTTTTAAATGTTGAAATACACTTCCTGTATCAGAAAGAACAGACATAGTTCTCGACAGAATGTTTCAATTGTTTTTAGTTGACGCTATATCTACTTCATATGCTTAATAGTTTGTATACATGTATGAACTAAGCTAGCGTTTCCCAACCGGTGGTTCGCGAACCCCCCGGAGTTCGCGCGGTGCAGAAAGGGGGTTCGCGAAAATAATATTGCAATGGCGGATTTCTTTTTATCGCAAACGAAAAAAAAAAAAAAACACGAAATGATAAATTTACATCAGTAATTAAGGAGTAGAAAAATGAATTTTTTAAAAAGTAAATTGCGTTTTCCAGATAATTGATTTTTAAAATTTGGATCACAGTTTGGTACCGAAAGATATTTATTGATTTATTTTAAAATTTAGAACGCATGTTTCTCCTACCATTTCACTTTTTCCTCGTAAGAGCTGGAAATATGAATATGGAAAATTTACTACATAAAATGCTAAATTTTGCGTTATTTTAGGCAAATTTATCATTATAAAGACCCTAAAGTAGAACCAGAAGGTAATTCATTAATTTTAAATTTGAACTAACATTTATTACTTTATTGAAACTTTTCTGTATTATCGCAATTAGAAGTTTTGAAATATGTAAATTTTAATTTTCTTTAAATTTCCAAAACTTTACTGAATTTTGTATATTTCAACCGGAAAGTGAAATATACAAAATCGAGAAAAGCGTTTTTAAAATGTTCTAGGAATAATGGTTTTACTGCCCCAGTAATTATTCAAAAAGAATGCATAATGAAAAAAAAAATAGGAAAATATATTTGAAGCAGTATTTCAGTTCTATTTAAACTTAAATGTTTTACAATAATCATGTTTTCATTTCTTGTTATGAAGTATTGTACAACAAACGTGCTAGCAAATTTTATAGTCTCGTCACCTCTTACAGAAGGGGGTCCGCCATTTTCTTTTGGATCTTAGAAGGGGTTCATAAGGGAAAAAGGTTGGGAAACACTGAACTAAGCAATCGGTATTGGTAATATGTAAGAAAAGCTGTTGCTTTGAAATACATTTTCTCATTTTACTAGCGAGGAAAAACAGTTTTGATATAACTTGAATAGTTTTAAAGTCAAATAGTAATTTTTTTAAAATTCTTCACGTGTTTTTTATTTAATTTAAACGGAAATGTTTTTATTCCATCAGAGAAAACAACCAAATGCATAAACATTTTACCCTTTATTGTATCCATTTTTGCTGCTTTTCCTTTACACAACATTGCTCGCAGAAACGATGCAGACCAAAATAAGGACCTTTGCAGAACGCAACTTTTATGGCGGCCATTTTGTTTCTCTTAAGTTGTTGCTGAAAATTCTTTCTCTTTCACTCTCTCTCTTTCTCGCTCTCTTTTTCAGCTCCAGAGTTGGACTAATGAGATGAGAGAAAAGGGAAGCAAAAATGAGCGTTTGTCAGGGTGCCAGTCTTTGGAGCTCCATTTTCGAATTTAACTTTAATACGCGGAAAGAAAGTTAACAATTACATACTAATTAAGTTAATTTAAGTAAAACTGGTAAAAGATTTTTCTCTTTGTGCATTGCATACAAAATGCTTAGCTGATATGATTAATCACATGTGTGAAATCGCGAGAAAGTACGGACAGAGGAGCTTGTCCAGTAATTGCATACAATTACTAAGTACATTTTTTGAATTTATTTCGAAGAATATCAAACAGAATATCAGAAAAGGAATTTTATTCTAGAAATTGTGTGTTCATTTTAGGCATACATTAAACATGAAGAAAACCTGATGCGTTAACTACTTCATCACGTTATAGAAGGAGGTTCGTCATATATTTATAAAAGCAAAAATTAAACTTTCTATGTATTTAAACTGGAGGTGCGCTTGGTAATATAAATGTTTCAGTTTTTTAAATTGCTCTTTGTATAAAACTCATTATTTACTCCTTTTATGACAACTGTTATTTAAAGAGCATTATGCTCTTAATATATACATACATACATTCATATCTATATTCATACACACACACACACACACACACACTCATATATACATATTTACATATATACATAAATATATAAAGATATACACATATATATATGTTTCTTTTCTGCTTTCTTACAACGTAGCCAACTTTCATCTTGAGATCTGTAAGTGAACATAAAGCGAAGATTTTCTGCGCAGGCGTTTTGTAAGATTACATAGAAGAAAAATTCATTTAAGTAGGATGGACATAAAAAAGTTGAGACAGAGAAAAAAAACAACACTAAAAATAAATCTCATCACCAGTGCTATGAAATCAACACACGAAATAGTACCGAATGAGACATAAAATTTTTCCAATGCTTTGATGCTTTTATTTAGTTTTTTCTCCTACAGAAGAAGGTGACTAAAATACTTTTCGGAATAGCCCTATGTCATAAGTAAAAATGCCACGTTATCGCATCGCCAAGCCTGGCACATATTTAATAGAAGAATTGGTCCTAAAACTGGCTAAGGTTTAAATATAGCCTACCTTCTGAATGGGGAGGGGTAGGGGTCTTGTAATAGAAATATACAATTCGGACAAGCCTTGAAAATCCGTCATTTTACCTTTTCTTTTAATGATATGGTTTTAGAAAACTAAAAGTAGTATATTTGGCTTTTGGATCCTCATATCGAATCCTTGATTTAAAAATATATATATATATATATATATATATATATATATATATGTATACATGTAAATCATCACCTTTAGGTTGTTTGTGTCACAATTGGCACAGTTTAGTCTGAAACATGTTCCTAACTGCAACAATGCCTTTTCTGCATCTCAATCAATCTCCTTTTATATTTTTTTTCAGTTATCCAATTAAAAAGAAACATTAGTACATTATAAGTTAAAATACATCTAACATTCATATTTAAACATCTTTTCTTTGATTTAATGGCTATTTCGCTACTGCGCATTTAAAGTTACCCATTTAGAAACTGTTGAGGGAGGTTTATAGTGAACGCTATTTTATAATTGGGAAGTTGCCTTACAAAAAACACTTTCGTACAATGGAAAGTTTAGCATTTTTATGTTGCACTTCAGTACTTTTCGTGCAATATGATAAAAGAATGCCTCGGTTTAAGGCTCCTCTTATTCAGGCACGTTCCCCTTAACGATTTCCTTTTGTACGAATAATAGGATTTTATACAGGAAAAGCAACAAGAAGTTCCGTCTAGAACTATACGAGCCTACTTTCCCGTACACCAAATTTATAGACTAGCCACCGCTATCTCTCTTTCGTATTTAGCTTTAGTTCTTAATTACTTCAAATGTACTTTTTTTTCAACGGTTAATACACATTCATTCATTCATTAATTACCTTATTCATTCATTCACTCGCTCATTCATTTGCTCATTCATTTATTCATTAAGATCCTTACATTTCCTTAAAAATTTAGATCAAAAACTTTCATGGGAAAATAGGGTTGTTTAGTTCTGGATGAACTTCGTATCTGTACCTGTTCTATGTCTCAAGACCTTTTCTATTAAGTTTGTTCCAAGCAAATCCGCCTGTTAGATCAGGATTTATACAGGATTGTCACATCCCCGTAGGCGCTAATGTTAAAAAATTTTGAACTGTTTGAAATTCAACAAAAATTGTTCAGATCAAAAAAATGTTTCTCGCTGGGAGCTCCTTCCAATAAACTCTTTTGAAAGAACTTGGATCTTGTGTCGATGGTTTATATACTTTGCTTAATAGTTCCCCATAGACGCTAATGTTAAGACTTTTTGAACAATTTGAAATAAAACGAGAAATTGTTCAAATAAAAATAAAATAAAATGTGGAAATGAGATGTAGTCGCCGAGGCCTCGCGAAAGCAAAAGAAATCTTCAGAATCGGAGAGTTCCTTCAAAAATTATTAGGGGGTGGGGACGGGGCAGGCAGACTGACAGACACACATATTCCCCATCTCAAAACACCTACTTCCAATTTTTGTATTTTTCATTCTTTTTTTAATTACCTCACTTATTTTCGATCTTACTTTTTTTTCTAAAAATATTTTCATAATACATTAAGCCTTTGCCCCCCCCCCTTTTTTTATACTTTTAGGCTAAAATGATTTTAAAAAAAACGTTAGTGGCATATATATTAATCATTGTGAGCTACGCAATCATCGAAATTAATCAACACTAATTTCACTTTAAATGAAGTCTTGAATAATCAAGATTGTAAGTGACACAATGGTCGGAAAATGCGGATGAATACATTTCAGAAACACAATAAAGCTGGTAAGGCGAGTGTTTGAATTTGCAGTAATACTCCTTGAAATGAGGGAATTAATTCTAAGTTGCGATTAAGATCAGGTGATGAGATATCAACTGCTAGAGCTTCCGTTAAAACCTAGTAATCAAAATGGCGACAGCGATTGGTCTGTATAGGAGTCCTTATAGTACGAGAGAGCAGAGATGCTTGTTGCAAACGGTTGCCGGGACAACGCATGACGTCGCCAATCTGGGAAGAAGGAATGACTCCCTCGGAATATCTTTTAGTTTTGGGGCCGTTACTATAATTAACTGCCATGCTGGTGCCTGAAAAACAAAAAATTGCTGAAAAGAAATAATTTGTTTAAAAACATTTATTTGATGTGCTGTATCCGCAGTTTTTCACCCAATTCAAATTATTTCTCCGAGAAAATAAACCTTTACACGATAAGGAGAAAATATTGCAACTTTTGATTAAAGGTCACACTCGCATATTAGCTGAGTTACTGAATTTAAACGGAAAATGGAGTTTTAGACCGAATATTCTTGCATTAGTTATTTGAAAACTGGCTAAAAAGCATATTCTAAATTAATTTTGTTATTGATTAGCGGAAAAAAGAAGCATAGTTGAGATGAGGAAAATTTCTTTAAAAAAAAAGAACTTCAAATCAAATCTTTTTCAATTTTTCATCAAATTAAATCTTTAAAACGTTTTTAAAGTAGAAAACATTCAAACAACCAAAACCGTGTAAAAGCACTAGACAATATTTCTATTGCAAAATTATTCATTTTTTGTGTAGCATTATGTTTACCAGTTATAATCTCAATGTCGTGCGTATTGTGGTGGAGCCAAAAGTGCACGATTTTTTTTCCAAAATTACTTTTGGTTTGGTGTCATGAATACTCAAGACACAGTCTCAATGTCATGCGTATTACGGTGGAACAAAAAGTGCACGAATTTTTCTTTCCTTTTTTTTTTCGAAATTACGTTTGGCGCGAGGTGGCAGAGTTGAGTTTTAAGTACAATAGTAATACATTTTTTATTGATATCCACTCATATCTTCCTGTGCCCCAAATTTTTCAAAACATGTGAAAAGTTTATATCTTGTTTATATAAATTGGCAAAGACAAAACAGTTAAATACTGTTTTCTCCTCGATTTGTCAACCGATTTTCGTACTTTTTTCATTTTTCTAATATATTTTTTTTTCATTTTTCTACTATTCATTCATTCAGTAACTATTGACGAGTTTTAGGGTTATCAATGAAAAATTTTGGAAATAGTTAATATTTTTTCTCTTATTGTCGGCGTAGACCGAAGTTTTTTAAAAGAAATCTTCGTTTGTCATGCTTTTATACTACTTCTTACATCTGCAATCTACTATATTCGTACTATATTCAATACATTTTTTACTATTTAAGATTCAAAGAAAAAGTGCCAAGAGCAAAAAACAAAACGAAAATGTGATCCATTAAATGAATGTAAAAACATAATAATACTAGTGTCAGATTGTTTGTGCAATATAAAATTAATTGAAATGCAGTTTGAAACAAGCAATATCCAATGTAATAATGACGTGAGATATTAAGTGCGCGCTATTTTGCTTCTAATAAACGTTTCGAAAGTTTGTTTATTTCCATTAGTGTTTTGAACTCTTGGTTAAATTGAAAGTGACTGTTTGTATTTCTACTTTATTCAATAATAACAGAGTAGCGTGAAAAGTTATATATAAACTAAACAAAATTTTATAACTCATTTAAATCCAGTAATTAATTTTGATAGGATCATTGGCAACGAAAATTGCACGCTTATGCGTTTCGGTGTTGCATACTGTTGTTTGGAAAGCTCCTGCTTCAGAGTAAAAATTAAGTCTAACAGCATCTACTTTCTATGCAAAAATAAAATAAATAATGGCTGCTTAAATCTAAAATGTCAGAGAGTTATGTTTTTAAATTTAGAATTCACTGTCTACGACTCAGATCATAAAATACCTCCCAAAATTCTCTAAATTCAATCCTTTTAATACAGTACAGTCTCGATATTCCAATATAGATAGTTCGAGTTTCCCATAAATCCAAGCTAGCGAAAAAAATCGGTTTCGCTCCCAAATAATGACCAACAACAGCAAAACTCGTGAAAAAAAATACCACCATATGGTTTTCATTGTCATTCCACAGCTGAAGCACCTAATGCACACCCTGAAGCCACCTGCCCAAACCTCCCTCACAAACAAAACGGCTTCATCTTCCTATACTGAGCCTTCCTAAGGCCCAGGCTCCCTAAACCTCCCTAAGAGCCCTTTTCTGAGCCTTGCTAAAGCTCAGACGATGGCGCAATATTGTTGCACGAAAAGGAGTAGTGTACTCGAACAAAAAACAATTGACAATTATTTAAAAAGATACTTAACTTGCAATCGGGTAAATATAAGTAAGTATGTTTGTCATGTATATATATACGGTTCTGAAATTTGAAATTTGCTTTACTTTCTTTTACTTATTTATAAAATTTCGATAATGCAAGTTTTCGATAGTTCGAGGTAGCTACAGTCCCGTCCACCTCGAATTATCGAGACTCTAGTGTTCCAGGAAAGTCAATTGCGTTTATGTCTCAAACGATTAATAGTCGCTGAGCTTTCATAATTTTAGACCTTTTTTGATACCAAATACGTCATAACAAACGAACATGTTCCAACATCTTTATGAAGGTTATAAAAAGTGCAATATAATTGAAATCTGAACATTTTATGCAGCCGTTTCATACAAATAGCCCTAGCTTTCTATTGAAAAAAACGCCTTTTTTGTATCGAAATGGACACATAGCTATGTTTTAAAAATTCGAATTTACCGTTTGCGACTAAGATCATAGAATGCTTTACACAGCTCTCTAGAACAGGGTTTCTCAACATTTCAGTATTCGCGGCCCAATTTTCTATCATAACTTTCATCGCGCACCCCCCCCCGCCTCCACTCACCATAAAATGTATACAACAATAATGTATATTGAGTACTGTTTCTGTTTTTGAATTATTTTTAACTAACTGCCAAAACAAGAGTAAAAACGAGTAATTTAGTAATAAAATTAATTTAGTAAGAAATCACTATTTGAATTTTGGTTAGGAGTAGAGGATGATTTTTCTGCACAAAAAACAAGGACATTTCGCATTCTATTACCATATTCACCATACTACTTTTGTGAAACTGGATTTTCTGCTGTGGCTTCTTTGAAGACAAACTATAGATCTCGGCTAAATATAGAAACAACTGAGAGTGGCTATTTCTAATATTAAGCTTTCCTTCGAAAAACTTTGCTTTGCAAGACAGGACCCAAGGAAGTTGCTAATAATTATTAAATTTGTTTGTAATTTAGTATGTTTTGATTGAGAAAGTTTTAATTTAGTAATTTGTTTTACTTTAATAAGTTATTAAATATGTCGAAATGTAGTTTGTTTTCTATGTGTATGTGTGCTTTCCTTTCAGCCAGTTTATCAATTTTTTTTGTGGATATTCTAGCGCTCCCCTTCTCGTGTGCTCACGCCCCCTAGGGGGGGGGGCGCCCAACAGGTTGAGAATCGCTGCTCTAGAATCCATCTTTTAAAGAAGTACTAACACCAGGAAAGTCAGCTGCGTTTATTTCTAAGGCAGTCAATAGTCACTGAGCTTTCCTAATTTTAGACCCTTCTCCTTAATACCAAATGCTACTTCATAGTAAAAGTACATGTTCCAATTCCAACATCTTCATGAAGTTACAAAATGTGCAGTACGGTTGAAATACGAACATTTTGTGTTAGCTGTTTCATACGAACAGCATTTACTTTCTATTCAACATAAATGCCACTGTTTTCTTGAATAAAAAATGGCAAGGATCTACGTTTTGAAATTTGGAATTTACTGTCTACGACTAAGGTCATAAAATACCTTACATAACTCTCTAGAAACAATCTTTTAAAGAAATACTAATACCAGGAAAGTGAACTGCTTTTATTTCTTACGCAATCAATAGTCGCTGAGCTTTCATAATTTTACACCCTTTTTTTGGTACCAAATACGTCATAACAAAAGAACATGTTTCAACATCTTTCTTAAGATTATAAAAAGTGCAGTACAATTGAAATCCGAACATTTAATGTTGTGCCGACGGAAGAATTCGAAGTTCTAGAATTACTACTTCCTGGCGCGTTGGGATTAGGAGACCCCCTTCTCGGACAAAAGATTCAGCAGTTTTATTCGATGCAATTGCTTCCTTTTTCACTGGAAACCTTTTGTTCGACGAAACTCCATTGTGAATTTCCCCTTCTGTTCGTTTCTTATTCATTCTTTTGGAGATATCTTAAAATTGCCCAACGACAGAAAAGCTTCTCAAGCGACAGTGAAAATATTTGGTCATGCTTTCGTTATTCTAGGAGATGTAAGGAAATTTCTTACATCTTTTTCCAAAATTTGTTTGCAAATGCCATCGTTGAATTTTGATAACATCATCATGATGTCTTGAAGATATATGATGCGTGTGTTATTATAGGAAGAAATATCTTTCGAGTAAGTGTTGAAACTGGATGGCAATATAAAAATAGAAAGCGGAGTAAAAGAGAAAAAAATGCTTTATTTTCACGTTTAATCTCAAATTCTTAATCTGCAGAAGTATAAGGTTTCTCTCAGTTCATAAAAAGAAGTACACGCATGAGAATACTTTCTATTTTATGGCAAAAATAAACAATCCATTATTCGCAAATATGTTATGACTCTAAGTAAATGGTCAGTCGTATTGAGAAGAAGATATCCTAATGCTCAAAGAATCATTCTTTTAAAGCCAACTTGTCCATTAACTCGAGTACAAGTTTACACTAATTGCTCCCCCCACTTAATTTTCCTAATACCCAAATCCAACGTTTTAGCATCGGCATTTATGCCATCGGCTACAAATCTATATCTTTGAAGTTGTTGTTCTATTTAAAAAAATACTCTTTAAAATTTAATGTTGCTGTTGTTGTTGTTGTGTCCTCGCGCGTAGTGAGGAAGAATGTGTACGCTGCTCCTGAGTCTAACGGGGCCCTTATAGGCAGGAGTCCGATTTCCGCCCCTTTGAAAGGTCTCTTAATTTTTGAATCAGATCCCAGATGAGAGACCGTCACCTGGGACTGGCACCTCCAGAGGTATCATTTCATTTGGAGGACTTTGGCGCCACGACCTATTTAACGTGCACCAGCTCCCTTTAGCTTACACGGCTTCACAGGAACCAGCCGCGATAGGTTGTCACCCTCCCAAACACTGACCTTAGTAGATGTTGCTTCACTTTCGGTGTTCTGCGGGAACCGAGCTTCTACCGACTGGTCCTTTGCGGGACTTAAAATTTAATAAAGTTCACATTTTAAAAACCGAGCTTTTTTCTCGAAAAAAATTGTCGATTATTGATTTGCATTGAACTAAAATCACTTACTATTTTTTTATTTACTTAGCTAGGCCAAGATAATTTTTCGTGATTTTTTCAGGCCAACGATCAGCAGTTTGAATGAGTTTCTCCAGCGCTGTTGAAATTTTGGCCAGAATTTACTCCAAATGCGTAACACCTTCAGTATATTAACTCTCGGGAAACGAAACTCTGTAAAACTTTCTTCTTTACTGACGTAGTGTGAATGCAAAGAAAGTAACTTGCCCTCGCTACTGTGTATCTCGTACAGCCGATACCACCGACACTAGTCTTGGTGGTATCGGTACAGCACGGCGGCGGGCGAGATGGTGGATCCACAATGGATTCGGAGAGGTCTTTGAAAATATTTTTATGCTCTTACTAGATAAACATAACGCTTTGATGCTTGACCATGGTAAAGGTTTCAGATTTTGCAGAAAAATGCTTTGATTTTATGTTAATGGATAAAACTAAAGCAATTCTCAGCGACAAAAATATTGCTTTGTAGTAGTTGTAAGTAACTGCCTGTTTAAAACAGAACAAAAATTATTAAAATCTCAAACTGTGGATAAGAATACGTGTTTCGAGGTTAAGAGGATCCCATTTACAAATGCAACAAGTTGAGCGTTGCATTATGCGAGGTTTGGATATAAGTAATTCGCTTGATTACTAAAGCTGAACGATAATTACACTTGAAATGTATACCGAAGCTCATTACATTGGTAAAGGTAACACCAAAACTAAAATAGTGTGTCAGGAGAAAGCAAAAATAGTAGCGTGAATGCAGTAAGGCAGCGGTTCCCAATCTTTTTTTTCGCGTACCACCATTTTTATGGCAAACCATTTTGTGTACCACTTCCAATATAACATTATTGTATAGAATATGACACTAATAGATTATAGATAGATTTTTTTGCTTGCACGCGTACCACCTGGACAAGCTTCACGTACCACTAGTGGTACGCGTACCACAGTTTGGGAACCACTGCATTAAGGTGTTCTAGGAATGATAACACTTTCCTCCTTTCAGTTTATGACACATTGATTTAAATTGTTAAAATAACTGTATATATCTATAGTAGAAAGTAACTTCTTAAAACGAAAGAAAAGTTAATAGTTTATTTATAAGTAACCACATTTTCCCAATAAGTTATTATTAAGTACTTTTACGAAAATTTCTATCTTAAGAATAACTTATTTCATATGCAAATACTAACTTTAATCACACTTTGAATTCACATTTGTGTTTAACTTGAGAAATGAAGTGCTTTCGGGTGAATGGAAATTCAAAGCCAGCCCAAAGGAAATATATTTCATAGACTTTTAAATTAAGACCTTCTACCATGAAGACTTTGAAAAGGAACGCTCATAGAATATTGCTCATGAATAAAAATGCATTTTGATGGGATTTTATCTGGTTCTTTATAATGGAGGCAGTTTTTTTCCACAAAGAAATCCCAGGGTGGTTTGGGGCAATGAAAGTGAATATTTTATCAAGCTTTGTGGAGTTAATTTCTGCTAATTTTTGGGTCGTGAACAAAAACAGGATACATGTGTTATTATATAATTCAGTACATCCCTTGGAATTTGTTAATTATGTTTCTAAACTGGAAGACTGTGCGTATTGTATAAGAATATGTAGGATCAACCGACGAAGGTCCGACTAAGGACTAATCACCCCCGAACTATTGGGGTGCAGTCGGTAGGATCAACCGACTAAGGTCTGACTAAGGACTAATCACCCCCGAACTATTGGGGTGTAGTCGGTAGGATCAACCGACTATACCCCAATTAATGAAGTTTTTTTCAATTTATTTTAAAAAATTTTTTTTATTTATTTATTTTCAAAAATAAAGTTTTAAATTATTTATCTATTTATTTATTTTCAAAAATAAAGTTTTAAATTAGTTATCTATTTATTTATTTTCAAAAATAAAGTTTTAAATTATTTTTTTAGATGGATGAACAACAATAGCTTTCTTCCAAACTATTTGACACCTGAATGATTATTAGAATCAAATTCTTATATGCTATTGGCTAGGAAATTTTGTGTTTATTCACTGGTCATTCACCACCTTTTTGTACCACTTTTTGTTTGCACACCTCAAATAGTGACATTAAAAACTTCCCAATTCTAAACGATATTTGCACATATTAGTAAAAATGTTTTTTGAGTACTGCATCAAATGCTACAAATAAAAAAATATTTTGATTTTTTAAAAAATGAAATTGTACTTAAGAGTTCATACACTGGTCAGATTACCCTAGATGACAAAGAGAGAATGATGCTGGTCTCATAACGATTGCAATGGTGAGAAATTTTTTGTCGCTGCGAGTCAACACAAAATATTATCGTCAGAATAAAATATATTGTTGAAATATAGAACATTTGAAAATTATATACTTACTGCAAAAACCTACAAAGTAGAAGAAAGAGGAACAGCTTAAACTTTAACTTTTTTAATTCGCTTCATTCTTAAACTTTTAACTTTACTTTAACTTTTCTTTTTTAATTCGCTTCATTCAAGTGAAAAAAAGAGTGTTTTTTTTCATTTAAAATCAGAAATGTGTTTCAGATAATGTTGAAACTGGTTATGTGCTATTTGATTTTTCAACTTTATTGCCATTATCCTCCGTTATCCATTCCTCCGTTCTCCGATTATTTCCGGAACAGAAATGAAGCCACTTGTTACCACCTATTCATCATTTGATGCATAATCGTCAAACATGGGGAAGATTAAAACTTTTATTAAAAGGTCGGTCATCTTTTTGAAAGATAGATGCTGGAATCTGCTGGTTTTAGAAACGATATAAGCGGGTACACTTAACATCATTTTAGATACCATTAATGAGGAAACATAAAACACGACGGATACATACGGGAAAACAAACAAGGCGGAAACGATGAATTAAAGTTCTAAGGTGCAATTTTTCTTTTGTAACTACTATATCCGGTTTGAAACTTATGGTAATTCTTTCTTTTAAGCATAAATGAGATTGATCTTAAAATATCGATTTAAAATCGATAACCAAATGCCATTTTATTCCACACTTTTGTCAGAAATTTTGGTGATCGTTATTTAACAAAATTTATCTACACACAAAGGAAGTGATATTTAATGGTAAAAACTGGAGTATTTTCTCTTGACTTTTTTCTCCCGTTTATTGATTGAATTCTCTACTAGTCTTTTTTTACTTAAGGGTAATTCTTTGGATAAAAGTAAACTTTTGCAAGAAATTTAAAATACTCTACAGAAAGAGGAATACTTCAGTGAAAAAAGATAGTTGAAAAGTTTTAGAATTAAAAACAGACTGTTTGCTTAAAAGCTGTTGAATACCAACAAGAAAGATCATTTTTGAATCCGCACCTGCTTTGCAATTTATTTGTTTGTTGCAAGATTTACATTTCCATTACATGAAAGAATGAAAATGCTTCTTTTAAAAGATTAGAAAGATTTTTCTTCAATTAAGTTTGAGTTCAGCTTTAATGAATAATGGTATTTTAAGCCTAAAAATGTACACGTGTAAGTGATAATAAGTACTTCGGAGTTGAGTGCTAGGGTGACCAAAATATTTTCATGCAATGAATATAAATTTATTTATTTTAAAGGGTGCTTTACTGCCAAGCAAAGAATTCAAGATTTTTTAATGTACTAATATTTAATAATCATTTTTATGGATTCATTAAAATTAAGATTTAAAGGGAACAGACCCCACTTCTTTTATGTGGTTATATATTTATACAGAAGCATTAACGATTCATAACAACTCTAAAAATTTGTTGTTTATTTCAATAAGGCTGTATCTTTACTCTTTGCCATTTGTAGATCTAGTGCATTCCCCTGAGACTGGAAAGCCATTCTTTCATGTGGTACCCACTATCGGCGGAAAACCAGAACCACTTGAAAACTATGAAAAAAAGCTTTTTTTTAAATTAATTGACATTGGCACGAATTATATGCTGCTTTTTCCCCCTCTAAATTTCCTGCAGTTTCAATCAATATTAATGCCTTTAAAGGTATTTCAAAAAAGAAAAAAAAAGACTTTTCTAATGATAGTTCTGAAGCAGAAATGAATTTTTTCCGCCTCTTAATTCCATTAAGACCCGTGACACAAAAATACATTACATTTTTTGTACTTCATAAAACACAACTCACATTACCTATCCACTTTAACTTACAAAAATAACCAAAAGCCGACTTACTACATCTAATGATTGATCTTTCAAGAGAAACACACCACACTTTGAATTATTAAAATCGTAATGATTAAATTTTGCAGAAAATGCAGCCGATATTTTATACTGATTTACCGCAAAAAATTATTCCTATATACTATATATATATATATATATATTTAATGTTTTTACAAGGTTCCCCCCCCCCTAATTTATGAAAAAAAGAATGCATTCTTTCAATATCAATCTGTGAGGGACTTGAACCAGCATGTCTCGGTGACTTCTTTCCTCTGTCGATGAGATGTCACCGAAATATTAGATTTGATACAAAAAAAAAAAAAAAAAGATCAAAAAGGCTTTGAGCTTCAACAATGACTAACAGGAAAAAGTATAAAACACGTTCAAAGTTTAGATCTTCTGGGCCCTTTAATGTTATTTATTTTCGAAAACCCCATTGGAGCGGAGCACCTGTTAGAGCTGTTACTAACATCTCTTGCCACAATATAGAATAGCGCTTTCCCTACCATTTGCACTAGTTACCTCAAAATTGTCAATTTTATCACTTATACCCCTTTGCTTCTAAGTGCCTCAAATATGTTACATAAATTAGATCAAAAGACGACATTTATATGCAAATACTGAGCCCACTTTAATACATTTCAGAAATGTCCATGCCCATTAATAATATTTGAAACTATACAAACTACACCATGTCAATGAAATTAGTCCAAATCTTACGTAATTGCACAAATTTAGGGCGTTGCCCCTGTTTCACATCTAACCTTTCTTTGACAACACATTGAAATGGTCGGAGAAATCTATTTTAATCTCCTTTTTAATGAGCTTTGTTTCTATGGTAACGTCATTAACGCTTTGAAGTAATACAAAATGTCAATGTCAAGAAATTAGGGGCTTTTTTTTGCAAAAGATATATGAGAGCAATTCTTAACGAACCAGTCGTTAATTTAATTTAGTGATTTAATGGTATCATAAAATGATTCATCACTTAAAAGTGCTTTCAAAAACTTGCGTGCACATTCATTCTAAGTGTGTTTCTCTGGAAAGATTAAACATTAGCTGTAGGAAGTGGACTTTTGGTTATTTTTGTAAGTTCTAAGTTAAAGTGGTTAGATAATGTGAGTTGTTTTTAATGAAGCACAAAAAATGTAGTATGTTTTTGTGTCACAGTCTTAATGGAATTAAGGGGGAAAAAATTCATTTCTGATTCAGAACTATCATTAAGGAAATCATTTTTTTTGAAATTCAGTTTAAGGCATTAATATTGATTGCAACTGCAGAAAATTTAGAGGAGAAATAGCAGCACATACACATACACGCAAGCACATTAAAAGTAAATTGTCACACAGTAGTTTTAAGTCAAGCATTTCAAATAATTATTTTACCAAAAAAAGCCTAATCTTGTCCATTGAATATGATTCTTTAGCAGAAAATAATTCAAAAAAATAAGTAAACAACAATAAGTCTTTACATATTTTATTGATTAAAATTATTTTCTTAAATGGCTGTCGTTGTCCATTTATCGCCCCCCCCCCCCCCGCCGTCAGATACTATATTACAATGATCACTCAGATTTTTCCTTACAATGAACTGATTTTACTTTTCAATGAACAAAGAACGCAATGGACAGTTTTTTCCTCACACTGAATAGAATCTTTGTCAACAAGTTAGAGTAAAAAATGAATACTATCTTGTAATATGGCGGTATTTGGTGATGCGTGGTAATAATATGATTGCATTAGACACTTTATGATTAGATGATGAAAATTAATATTTTGTTTTTATTTATTTATTTCTTTAATGGTAAGATAACGGAGAAATTTAACTAAGAACTTTTCCTGACTTATTAAACATTGTATATGCCGAGATAAAATAAGGTTTGACTTGGCGCGCAATTGGAAGACATAATAAAAAAGAATGAAAACATTAATTTTTTGCCAAACTTTAGGCAAATTACATTTTTGAATATTATGTACCACATTCTTTCTGTATGCATTTTCATCATAATTTTGCCGTTACGCTATAAACTAAAACGACAGCTGGAATAAAACTAAGACAGCTTTTTTTTTACTTCTCTCCTTATGTGGCGGCTGAGATTGCACACATATGAAGTTTACACGTAGGCTTTGATAATAAGTTGGTTTTATTGATAATAACTGCACGTAAATAGTCAAAATAGTTGAAAATGCGTTTGCTTGAAATGTATCCTCCAGTACTCTTATCTCAATGCAAATCAGAGGTACAGTAATGAAAATTCAAGCTCTTACATTTGGAAAGCAAACAATAAACACGACGTCGTGTCATACATTTTCAGAGGAAAAAAAATATTAATTCAAGTAGACACTGAGCTCTTGTGGCTATACAAAAATCATGGTGCATTCGCCCCTTCTCCTCCCCCCAAAAATTCAAGTGTGTTACTGCTTCATGTTGTCACTTGGCGCTTTGGCGCTCTTCTTGTTTTTTTTTGGCCACCATACTTGGTGCCAACATTTACTTCAATTAGAACTGTCGTCTTTGTAGGTGCGTTGCTCGCACACTTAAAAAATATTGTTCGTTGGAAATAAAATCTTTTCGTTGCAAATACAGTCCACTCTTGTCTTAAAATTAAATACATTGAAGAACCAGCAAATTAGTTATGGTTATCGTAACATAAAATTCTGGTCCGCTCGCACGGAGTTCGAATAGTTTAATTTGAACAATACCCAAATTGTTTCATTGTTAATAATGGCGGTCGAAGAATTAGTGGCATTAAACAGGAAGCGTGGAGGACTCAAGGCTCAAATAACTAGACTTCAAACATCGATTAAAGATCAAGAAAGTAAAAAAGAACTCGAAATAACAGAAATTGAAGTTAAATTGGAAAAGGTTCGCAAATTAAATGAGCATATCGAGTGTTTGCGTTTCGAATACTACAAAGTTGTTAAAGATGAAGATTTGAAGGAAACCGAAGATAGTTTTGCTGAAATCGAGTCAGACATTTTGAAACTTGAGGTAAGCCTCAAACGAATTTATAATAATTGTTTACATAATGTTGAAAATATTAATGCTAGTACTGATATTAAAGCTAATAATATCAATATTAAATTACCAGAAATTCCGTTACCAAAATTTTAGGGTAATGTGGAGGAATGGAACATGTTTAAAACACAATTTGATTCGTTGATTTCGTCAAATAAACAATTATCTGAAAGTCAAAAGCTATATTACTTGCAGTCATGCTTAGTGGGAAATGCGGCTCGAATAATGTCTACTGATGATTCTTTTCATTCCTTATTAAAAGCTTTGGAAAATAGGTTTGATAATAAGAGACTTATTGTAAATACTCACATTAAAGAAATACTGTCGATTGAGAAGTTACATAACGAGTGTGCTAAAGATTTAAGATCCCTAGTTGATCAGTTACATAAACATTTGAGAGCTCTAAAACTATTAGATTTGGATTTAGATAAATTAAGTGAAGCTATGTTGATTAATATTGTTTTGCAAAAGTTAGACAAAGAATCGCGTAAGCAATTTGAAATGACTTTAACGTCAAATGAGTTAACTGATTGGAATTCTTTTATAACGTTTATTGAAAAAAGATGTCAAACTTTGGAAAATCTACAAAATAATATCGCCCAGCCACAAAAATTGAAACTGAACTTTCAGAGTTACAAAACTCGCGCTCTAGTAACGAAAGTAAATAATTCTTCATCGAAGTGCTCAATATGCCATTTATCAAATCATCCTATTTATAAATGTAAGACTTTTCTTGACTTGAATGCTATGGATCGTTATAATATGGTTAAAAATCTGTCACTTTGTATTTTATGTTTAAATTCGGGGCATAAATTGACTTCTTGCTGTCAATCTAAGTATTTGTGTAAAACTTGCAATGGTCGGCATAATTATCTCCTACACCGATATGGGAATTTCTCTAGTAACCCTTCTAACGGAGAATTGAATAATGTGAAATCGGATGAAGTGAATCCGGAGCCGAAAGATGACTCGCCTCAAACAACATCAGCTAATATAGATAGAAGTTCGCTTTCCTCATCTGCTTGTCTGTTTATAAAAAATAAAAGTGTTCTCCTTTCAACTGCAATAGTACTAGTGCAAAATATCTATGGTCAGTTTGTGAAAGCAAGAGCAATCCTTGATAGTGCATCTCAGTCTAATTTCATAACTAAGCAATTTGTTGATAACGTAAATTTAAAGAAACAAAAAATAAACATTTCGGTTTCAGGTTTAGGGGGAATACCTACTCCAATTGAATATGAAGTTTTTGCTAACATAGGGAATGGAAATGGATCGTTCTTTTCGTTGCAAAACTTTTTAGTCGTAGATAAAATTACGGATATGGTTCCGGCAACAAATTTGAAAGTTGAGAGTATAGAAATTCTTCAAGTTATGTTAGCTGATCCTGGATTTACAAAACCATCTAAAATTGATATGCTGTTGGGAGCTGAAACTTTCTTTGAAATTGTTAAGGGTGAACAAATACGTTCCGCTGTAAATTCATTAATATTTCAAAATACTGCGTTTGGTTATATCGCTAGTGGCTATGTAAATACAACTGATCAGGGGTCATATACTAATTTCTGTAGTTTAATTTCTCAAAGTGAAAACATAGAAGAGGTAATCGAAAAATTTTGGTCGGTGGAAAATATTAGTGAAGATCAAACTATCCTTAGTTCGGAAGAAGAGTTTTGTGAGTCACATTTTAAAGAAACTCACAGAAGAAATAAAGATGGTCGCTTCGTAGTTAAAATGCCTATGAAGGAAGGATCGTTGGATGAATCTAAAGCCTTAGCCAACGTTAGACTTAATCAGTTAATTAACAGATTGTATAAAAATTCGATGATGCAAGATTTATATAAGGAATTTATAGTCGAATACGAAAACCTGGGTCATATGGAAAGGAAAGATAACGATCAAAATTGTAAAGGGTCGTATTATTTGCCACATCATGGTGTTTACAAACCTGAAAGCTCGACCACAAAATTAAGGGTTGTATTTAACGCTAGTGCTCCTACTACCTCGGGACAAAGTCTAAATGACTTGCTTCTTGCCGGTGCAGTGCAAGAAAATATTTTTGACATAATGGTAAGATTTCGAACATATAAGTACGCCTTTACGGCAGATATTAAAAAGATGTACCGTCAAATATTGATTGATGAATCGCAAAGAAACTTACTAAAAATATTATGGAAAAGTAATAAAGATGATTTAGCAACTACATATCGGCTTAACACTGTCACCTACGGCACAAAATCGGCTCCATTTCTAGCCATTCGTTGTTTAAAGCAGCTTGCTTTGGATGAAAGGGAAAAATTTCCGCTCGCTTCTGAAATCACCCTCAGTGATGTGTACATGGATGATTTTGTCTCGGGTGCTTCTACTTTAGAAACTGCACGGGAATTGCAGTGCCAGCTAACGCAAATACTTCGGACTTGCGGAATGCAACTACACAAATGGAAGTCAAATTCCAATGACCTACTGAATAGTGTATCAGAGAACTTTCCTGAACATAAATTTACTTCGACTTTAGATTCAGCTGTCAAAGCGCTAGGAATAATTTGGAACCCGCAAGAAGACTTTTTTTGTTTCAAAGTAGCAGTAATTGAAAACTCTTCTTACACTAAACGTTATGTATTATCAACGATCGCAAGACTGTATGATCCTCTTGGATTAATAGGCCCAATCATTACAAAGGCTAAGATTTTTCTGCAAAGGCTATGGAATCGACAGCTTTCTTGGGATGAACCTTTGCCAGAAAACGTTTTATTAGAATGGAATCAATTCGTTTCTTGTTTAAAATATGTTGAAGAAATAAAAATTAGTAGATATGTATTATCCAACTGTACCAGTAGGATTATACTTCGAGGATTTTCTGATGCTTCTGAATCTGCTTATGGAGCAGTTGTTTATCTAATTTGTATAGCTAAGAACAATACTGTGTCTTCTCATCTCATAGCTAGTAAATCTCGTGTTTCACCACTAAAAATTATGTCCGTTCCTCGTCTTGAGTTATCAGGATGTTTACTCTTATCCCAATTGATAGTCAAGGTTCGCGATTCCTTAAAGTTAAAGTTGATGAAAGTTTTCTTTACACGGACTCGACAATTGCTTTGTCATGGATTAAGACACCAGCATATAAACTAAAGACTTTCGTTGGAAACAGAGTTTCTAAAATTCAAAGCTTAACAGAATCGCATCAATGGAAACACATTCCTTCATCTGACAATCCTGCTGATATTATCTCTAGAGGGTCTTCGCCCAAAGAACTTTTAAGTTTGTCGCTGTAGTGGCAAGGTCCAGAACTCAATGAAGAATCCATTGGTATTCCTACCGCAGATGATGTGCCTCTTGAAGATTCTCAAACTTACAAAGATGAACTTAAAAAACTTTCTGACATTAGCTTAATTAACACTAAAGAAAATACCTTCTGGACTGATTTCTTTAATTTGTCGAATAACTATGTTAAATTAATCTATATTTTGAGTTTTATTTGCAGGTTTATATCCAATGCTAGAAACAAAATGAAAATAATCGGCCCAATGACAAACGAGGAATTAGAAAGAGCTAAAAAGAAATTAATTAAAATTTGTCAGGTAAATGAATTTGATAAAGAAATCAAGACACTAAAAAACGGTGAGTCGGTGAAGACAGGTCAGGTAAGCTCTTTAAATGCTTTTTTTAGATGGAGAAGATTTGTTACGAGTCGGTGGTCGTTTGGCTCATTCTAATATCAGTTATGATAATAAACATCAAATAATACTACCGAAAAAACACAGACTGACTATTCTCATATTCCAGTATTATCATTTAAAGAACTTTGATTCAGGACCTCAATCCTTATTACATTTCGTTCGTCAAGAATTTTGGCCCATTGGAGGCAAAAATATCGCAAGGAAGGAAGTGCACGATTGTGTAACTTGCTTTAGACACAAACCTACTACTTTAGGCCAATTAATGCGAGATTTGCCTCCAGAACGAGTCAACCCCAATCCTGTTTTTTCTAACACAGGTGTAGATTTTTGTGGTTCCTTTTATATTCGGTTTAAGTATCAAAGAAAGGGTACTTTGCACAAGGTGTATGTGGCTATATTTGTTTGTTTAGTTACTAAAGCCATACATCTTGAAATAGTTTTTGATCTAACATCACAAGCATTTATTGCTTGTTTGAAGCGATTTTTCTCCCGTCGAGGAAAATGCACAACCTTATTTAGCGATAATGCTAAAACCTTTGTCGGGGCTAACTTAGAATTGAAAAGGCTCGCGTCACTTGCTAATTTCCCTGATGAATCGCTCTCTCGGTTTTTAGCTATTGAGAATATCTCCTGGAAATTCCTTCCTCCTAGAGCCCCTAGTTTCGGAGGACTCTGGGAGTCAGGAGTCAAGTCTTTCAAGCATCATTTAAAAAGAACTGTTGCTGATGCCAAGTTATTTTATGAGGAATTTTTGACGGTTGTTACCCAAGTTGAAGGTATCCTAAATTCAAGGCCAATTTCGCCTCTATCATCTCATACGTCGGACTTGGAACCATTAACCCCTGGACATTTTTTAATAGGTCGGCCCATAAATTCCATCCCTGAACCCCCATTAATAAATGAATCGGATAATAAATTATTTCGTTGGCAACAATTAACTAAAATCGTTGAACAAATTTGGAAACGTTGGTCCTTTGATTATTTGAACCATTTGCAAGAACGGAAAAAATGGAAATTTTCAAAAAATAACATTAAAGAAAATGCAATGGTTCTGCTAAAAGAAGACAACCTCCCACCCTTTAAGTGGTATCTTGGACGGATAAGTCAAGTCATTCCAGGTCAGGATGTCAAAATTCGCGTAGCAATTGTAAAAACTAAAAATGGTTACTTTAAAAAAGACCAATTTCTAAAATTTGCCTCTTACCCATTGAAAATTGATCCCCTGGAAGTCATAACTTAACTAGAACTGTATATTCCTCTGTATATATCTACTTTCACCTTATTTCTGTACATATTTATTTTAATTTATTTCTGTATAAATTGTATATATTTTATTTCATACAAAAAAAAAAAAAAAAAAAACGAAATGGTAAGTTTGTTGTAACTTGTTTGTAATATATGTGTTGCACGTCATAGACATGCAACGCGGGGCGGCATGTTACTGCTTCATGTTGTCACTTGGCGCTTTGGCGCTCTTCTTGTTTTTTTTTGGCCACCATACTTGGTGCCAACATTTACTTCAATTAGAACTGTCGTCTTTGTAGGTGCGTTGCTCGCACACTTAAAAAATATTGTTCGTTGGAAATAAAATCTTTTCGTTGCAAATACAGTCCACTCTTGTCTTAAAATTAAATACATTGAAAAACCAGCAAATTAGTTATGGTTATCGTAACAAAGTGCAACATCTTTCCGATCGCGCAATCTCACCAGGTCGCATTATTATTATTTAATCATTATCATATTATAATATTATTATATAATATATAAATAATATTTTAACAGTATCATATTATAATATTATTAACATATAATTATTATAATATTATTATTTTTATCGTGAATACGCGAGGATTTTTCTTCAAATTGAAAGTCCTTGGCATATCATATTATAATATTATTAACATATAATTATTACAATATTATTATTTTTATCGTGAATACGTGAGGATTTTTCTTCAAATTGAAAGTCCTTGGCCGTTAGCATAGCTTCATTAAAATTTGTTAAACTCTGTGAATAGCGGTAAAACACTAAAAAATATAAATTGTACTATCACTTAATCACACCAATTATCACTTAATCATACCACCCGCTACACCAATTATTTCGAAAGGAACCACCTCCTTAGATTCGAGCAAATTGCAGCTTGAAATTAAAAAGCATGCCTAACCCTGTTAAGTCATATAATTTCAGTATTTACCCAAATTGAATTTTAGATTGAATACCAAATATCTTAAAGAAAACGTAATTGAACATAAATGTACTACGATTATTACATTTTTATGTTATTATTATATCAGAAAAATATATGAGATAAAAATACTATGTAAACAAGTTATTTTTCCCGCAACCAATAATTGCAAATACTAACTTGAAACATAGGCAGGAAAAAATTCAATTTTATGACTTGAAAATCTAACCGGCTATATAAAGTCTGAAAAAAAGAACACATTTTGGTCGTTACATCATATCTCTCTGCTTTATTCAAAAATTACTTAAATTCCTCTATAATGTTTTGGTCAAAAATTTATTTCCTATAGAAAAGTAAAAAATGCAAAGCTTTAAAAAAACAAAGAAAGCATGAACTTCATTTTACGCATTAATGAAAAAAAAAAAACATGAGGCTGAAAATTCAATATAACTAGAATCTTGTACTCACTCGTTCATACATTTTTATACATTTCTCTCTTCGCTTCTTTTCCACCTTGTTGTGCTATCCTTCTTATAGGGGAGAAGAAACGTAAGTAAATAGGCTCATTTCTTATTCGATTATTTCTTGCAAATTATTTTTCTATTTATTTTCTTTTAATAAGTAGTCGTCGCGATCTTACTTCAAATGGTCTCATTTTTTTAATCGCTTAGATATTTATTCTAAATGATGCGTTTCGCATTCATAAAAATAAAGTAATTGTGTAATGTAAGAAATTCAATGTTTTATTAAGCAAACAACTCCTCTCTTAAACATTTACTTTTTTCTTCTTTTATTTCAAACCTTTTTATTATTTTTTTTACTGCTCATTTATGTAATTTTTTGTGCTGTGATGACAGTACCCATTTTTTTCATAATCTTGTTCATAACGATATTTTAGAAAGATAATATTTTTCTCCATAAAAAATGCGTAATCATTTCTATTGAAATCATTATTTTGTTCTAATTAAATATTTTTCTTAAGAGCTACAAAGAAAAACAAATGCATTTGAGCAAACAATGGTAAAAAATAAGAAAAAGGAAAGAAGAGGAAAAAAAAAGTAGGTTTAAGGTTGCACATTAAAAAAAAAAAAAAAAAAGAAAACATTTGATTCAAATTATCTGCGATATTTTTACAAAAACAGTCGAAAACTTTACAGGATTTTTTTTTTAATCACTTTCATTCGTACTTTTAATTACATCGCTTCATCTTAGTTCTCTATATGAGGTACTTCAAATTTTTGGGAGTATATTATTCTTGACTTGAATAAAATCTTAAATTGATGTGAAAGCACTATTTTTATTCACCTTTAGTAATTTTTACTTTCTTTTGTAGCATAAAAAATATGCAACTAATCTATACATAAATAGGCAAAGACAAAACAGTTAAGAACCATTTACTCCTCTGTTTTTCAACCGATTTTCATACTTTTTTTTGTTTAGTAGCTATTGACGAGTTTTAGTGATGTTAAATGAAACATTTTGGATACAGTTTATTATTAGATAATTATTTCATCTTTTCTTTTGTCAGAAAAGCCTTATTTATAAGTGTGATGTTATTGTGTTACAGATAGCAAATGGCAACATGTCTTGGTTGAGTAAATTTATAGGTAATAATTATAAAATTCAATGGCAAAAAGAGTTTGTTGCCATTAAGCAGTATCATGAAAAGCAATTATAATAAGAGTTTAAGTGAAAGTTTCTCTGAAACAATGAGATGAAAAAGGAGAATAGTTTATGGAAGCAAACATTTTAATTTTATTCAACTGCCACTTAACTTAGTACGAAATCGGCAGAAGTACAAGCGACTACATTTATGAGCGCAATTGGCTCTACGGCGACAATATTTGCAATATGTTCGCTTTATGTGAAGAAGATAGAAATAAATCGACACTATAATCGCCAAATTTGATGAATATATATTCATGTGAATGTAATTGTTACAAATTTCGACTGTTAGGCTTAACTCTCGTAATGAGTAGTCTTAGGATAAGAGGAACTTACGTAGTGAATAAGAAACAAAAATTACGTTTATCAACAGAAATTTTCAATAAGCATTATGAAATTTTGTTTTCACGTAGCAACGTTCCTATCCATTGGAAAATATGCTTATTTTAGCATTAAAACCATTCTATGCTAAAGAATAAAATAGTTTTCCTTCGAATATTTTTCGAATTTTCTGAAGAATTGCTCCCTGAGGCTATCAATGCAATATACGGTCTATTGTTTACAACGAAAATGCATGGCATGCAGTTTTAAGAAACCTTTAGTTCTTATCCTTTTCCCCCCCAATCATTTGTTAAACCTCCTTAAAAAGGTCTGAGAAATAAATTAATTCCGTCCGTTGGGGTATATTTATATTAGCTTACTTTGTTCTTCTGAGATTGAAGCTCTTCAGCGTGGGTAGATATAACCACAAATTAAGATGCCATTCAATCACTGTAATTTATTTGCTCCTTGAAGAAAATTCTTTCTTACAATATTTTCTTGATATTGACTGCCGGTTATCGAAAAATCCACCTCTTTATTAAAGGGATTAAACTGTATTTAAGAAAAAGTACCATGAAAACATTTTGAAATTTTCATACAGTGTAAAAAAATGCCTTTGAATATTTCAAATAGAAACTTTTTATTTTATGTGGAACTTTTTATATTGAAATTGTGAAGCAGAAAATGATTGAGGATAGAAACATGTGTTTTTCTGTTTTTAGAGGAAAACAATGCAAGGTATAAATATTTTTATGCATGTATAGGAACGCTGTTGAAGACCATCATTATTTAGAGAATGTTACCTAAAATGTTTCATAATATTTTAAAAACACACGACGTATTCACCTTTTTCAGTCCCCGTATGAATCAACAACGTTTGGTAGAAAACGATGATGATTTATAAATAATCACCAAAAATATTAAAAGCTTTTCTAATAGTAATAATATTAGCTTAGTTTTTGGCAAAAATCTGGGGCCTGAAATAGCATGGTAATTCGGCAGAATGAAGAGGTACATGAAATTTAAGATTCTTACAAGAATCTACTTTTTTATTAGATAATAAAACTTTATATCCTTAAACTAGAAAGAAATGTAATTTTCAATAATGCAGCAACAGATTTCCGTTTCTAAACGGAACGTTTTCGTTCCGGAACGAAAGGTTCCGGAAACGGAACCTTTCGTTCGGAACGTTCCGTTTCTAAACGGAACGTTCTTCGTACGTTATTTATTTTCCATCCTCCGTTATCCATTATCTATATAAATAAAACCGAAAGTTTGTGTGCGTGTGTGTCTGTCTATCTGTCTGTCTGTCTGTCGATCGCGTCCTGGCGAGATGAAACGGGCCAGAAGTACGAAATTTTGGTTACAGGTACCTTGGGTCAGTTCCTCGTGCACCTCGAAGCGTTTTTCCTACAATTCGAATGTGTTCTTTTTTTTTTTCAATTTTAAGCAAAACTGTTGATTTTGGGTTTATCTCATCGAAGAAACGTCCCACGTTTTAGATTTTTTCAGCATATGAATGCCCGTAAAAAACTGCACAGTATGATTTTTTTTGCAGTTCGTAGGACAAATAGAACATGCGCAATATTCACTTAAAGTAGTTTTCGAATTTTAAAACGAGGCTTACCTCTGAATTTATCTTCTCAATTTACGTGTTTTCGCCAAAATTAATAGTACTTTTGTCGCCAACTGGATGATTTCTGTTAAAGTAAGATTGAAAAACTGCTATTTTATCTTTATTCAGGCCGTTTTATGAGCGAAGCAGTTTCTAAAAATTCGTTTCATTTTTAGCCTACTTTCCCGTAAAAGTAAAAAAAAATAATAATAAAGCATGAAAGAAGGCTTAATGTATCGTGAAAATATCGTTAAAAATCAAGAAAAGTCAAAAATAAGTTAAGTAATTAAATAAAGATTGAAAAATAAAAAATTTGAAAGTAGGGTTTTGAGATGGGGAAAAAGTGTGTCTGTCTGTCTGTCGGTCTGTCGGTCTGTCTGTCTGTCTGTCGGTCTGTCCCCCCCTAATAACTTTTGAACGAATTGTCCGATTCAAAAAATTCTTTTTGCATTCGAAAGATCTCGGCGAGGACATCTAATTTCCATATTTTACTTTTTGATTTGAATAATTTTTTGTTCAATTTTGAACAGTTCAAAAAATTTTAACATTAGCGCCTATGGGCGAAAATGAAGCAAATTATGTAAAATTTGGGTACAAGATCCAAGTTCCCATGAACAAGCTCACTGGAAGAAGTTCTTGGCGTGAAATATTGATTTGAACAATTTTTGTTCATTTTTGAACAGTTCAAAAAAAATTAACATACCGCCTACGGGGAAATTTCAATCCTATATAATTCCTGATCTAACGGACCGATTTGCTTGGAACAAACTTTATCGGAAAGCTCTTATGACGTAGAACATGTACAAATAGAAAGTACATCCAGAACTAAGGAGCCTATTTTCCTATGAAATTTTTTGATCGGGATTTTCAAGAATATTTTTGAATCAATGAATGATTAAATGAATAAGCAAAATAATGAATGAATAAATGAGTGACTAAATACATGAATGACTTAATAAATGAATGTTTGAATGTCTATTAACCGTTGAAAAAGGTATATTTGAACCAATTAAGAACTAAAACTAAACGAGAAAAACAGAGAGAGAGAGAGATAGCTAGATTATAAATTTGAATTCGGTGTATACGGGGAAGTAGGCTCGTATAGTTCTAGACGGAACTTCTTGTTATACATATTTTTGTGGATTATTAACTGCGGACGATTTTTAATTGCCTTGAGGTTGATTCTTCTTCCTTTTTTGGCGATTTAATATTATGGCACCAGTTTAGCAATTTCATGAAACATATTGTTTCTTATGGTACAGTATCCGTTTTATCAACGAAATAAATTTTAAAAATTATTTTCAGTTTGATGCATATTTTGGGGATTATTTACTGCGGGCGATTTTCAATTACTTTATCTTGAGGTTGATTTTTCTTCTTTTTTGGCGATTTATTATTTATTCTTTCGATAAAAACTAGGTTGGAACAAGGTATATAGAAAGGAGAGGTAGGTCAGAGATTCCCGGCAACCCTGCCCCTTGAAGAGTTCTCGGAACTGTGACGTCGTCTGGTCCCCTTCTGCTGGTTACTTGGGACCGGAGAAGGCTGTTTTTAATTAGTGTGCATCCTTTTTTTCGCTGCGTAAAGCAAAAAATTCATGCATTTCAATCTTGTCCCTTGTAATGAAAGGCTCTATTGCTTAGTTCATCATGCGCTTTAAAATTTTTAGAGCTATTAAAAAATAGTATTTTGTGCTGTAGCTGACTGCAAAATGGAAACAAGAGCTAAAATGTGATGTTTGTTTCATCGTTTTGAAAAACACGACGACTACCTGAGGTAGGGCAGAGAATGTAAACAAACAGCGGGCGGTCTCCACGCAATAGGGGGTCTGACGTACACTGGTCCCCTTTCGATTGGAATCCGCTCATTGCGTAGCATGATAATTTGAATATTGGACACGCATTATTAAGTTTTCTGAACAAATGATAGAATTTTTGCGTGGGAGAAAGTTGCTTATTGTTTCAAAAAATTGCAAGCATCATACTATATTTAAGATGTATAGACATTTACTATTAATCTATTCAGAAAAGAGGAAAATACTTTTATGTTGGCACTTGATATTAAATTTAAGCATTCATAAATTGTTTCAACTTTTTTCTTGCCTGGGACTGAGATGAATTTTTATTTTCCGGGAATAAACTCTTCTTTTTTTTTTCAAGTACTTTATGTGAAAAAATGTCCTAACTCTTGCATAAGTTTGAAGAAGTTTTTATCCACCTAGCACAGTTTGAAGTTTAGAAATTATGCTACCAGATTTGAGAATGTTTTCTTTTCCATGAATGTTAATTAAATAACTTAAAAAATTTGTAATCATTTCTTTGATAAACTACTTTCCGCTGCGAAATGATACAATGTATCCCTTTCGTAATGGAAGAAAGGTTTTTTTTGTTTTGAATTTAAACTTAGAAATAAGGTTTTCCATTTTGTTTAATACATTTATTTGCTCTCCGCCTCTGAAAGCAGATCATTATTTAACTTTGTTTATGCTCGTTTTCGAATTAAAAACATCACATGCGTCCATTCACTGTTTCAAAGAAATCTGCTGCTACTTTTCCATTCGAACATATAGTTTTAATTGCACATTCAATATGGTGTGAAAATAACTGTGTGCACACGCTTTGTCGCTCACATCACTTAACTTCTAAATGCTTTGCGCTAAATTTGGGGCAAAGAGAAATTTCATTACTATCTTTTCTCAAAATAATTTCAATAATTTCTTTGCTGATAAAGTTATCATTAATATTAAATCCTTGATCAATAAAATGATTACGCAACAATTTTATCAAACGCGGTACATAAGCAAATATCCTAACATTTCTTTCGTTTGCTGCAGGATTTTCAAAATATGTCTTATCTATGGAAACAACTGGGCGTTAGTATATTAACGCCCAATTGTTTCCATAAAGTTTGATTTCCGGCCCCCATATCTATTACGAATGCAACGATTTTATGTTACATACGTATTATATTATTCAAACAATCAAAAGTAATTTTTATCGTATTCGTAATAAATGGGTTTTTTTCAATTGTGCGTTAGTCCTCGAGCAAGAACAACTTGGCTAGTTTCATGAGAGTTTTAACAAAACTTCATCAGCTGCATGATCGTATCAGATATCATTCATAACATTCATCCCATCAGACGAAAGAACTGTTAATTCCTGCAGTTCTAAAATATTTTTAGCTTGTTCTTTCGTCATTGCAATGAAGTAAGAATGATAAGGCCTTTTTAATAGCCATTTTTCAGACGCTGCAATTGCCCTGGCGTTAAAATGACTGATAATAAGGAATTAATGGAATCATTAATTTTTTGTTCCATATTTAATTTCAATTCTTCTTTCCTTTTTGAAGCATCTTGTAACAATTCATGTAATTTTGTATTTGTAATTTTGTATTTTCTTGTACTAATTGCTTCTTTTCCACTTCAATCGTTAAAAAACAGGCATCTTTTTCTTTCAGTTGGTTTTCAAGTTATAAAATTTTATCGCACAAATTTTGATTTTCAACAAATGCTGGCGTTTTCAAGTAAAAATTGATCCTGATGGCGGCAATAACTTTCCAGTTTCCGAATCCCGTCGTGTTTTTCAAAACGATGAAACAAACATCACATTTTAGCTCTTGTTTCCATTTTGCAGTCAGCTACAGCACAAAATACTATTTTTTAATAGCTCTAAAAATTTTAAAGCGTATGATGAACTAAGCAATAGAGCCTTTCATTACAAGGGACAAGATTGAAATGCATGAATTTTTTGCTTTACGCAGCGAAAAAAGGATGCAAACTAATTAAAAACAGCCTTCTCCGGTCCCAAGTAACCAGCAGAAGGGGACCAGACGACGTCACAGTTCCGAGAACTCTTCAAGGGGCAGGGTTGCCGGGAATCTCTGACCTACCTCTCCTTTCTATATACCTTGGTTAGCACCAACTCTTGCTTGGCGATGCTTCAGACAGGCAGAACCATGTAAAGTACTGGTTAGGATCGCTATTCTTCATCCAGACAACCAGACTTGATTCCCGTTATGAGAAGTACCTACCGGCTCTCCCACTGGTTGCAACTCATAGTAATCCTAACATTTCAAGCTAACAGGTAGGGAATTTTGGAGAAAACCCAGACAAAGGCGGACAGAAAATAAATTAATAATTACTTTTTTTCTTCTGCTGCTCAAAATACGTTGCAAAACTTTAAAAGGTACTCTTCCAGGGTAAATAGTTTTTTAATGCACATTCTGACTGTTATTTATTTATTTATTTATTTATTTTTCAATTACTAATTCGTTGCACTTCAAATTATTGCAAACGCACCAAACGATTTGAATTGTTCTAGAAATTAACAGCCCTGACAACGAACAATTCTTTTTAACTACAAGAGTTATTATTTTTATACATCTTTCTTTTTGGTAACTGCTCGCACGGATGTTTTATGTTCTGCTATGTTTAAACCTATATGAGGCTTGGATTTCAAACTAATCAGAACGTACTTTTAATTACTATTGCAAAAATATTAATTCGATTCACAAACTTAAAAAAAATTTCATCTTCCGCTGCTTTTACGCAATCCCAAAATGACATAAAAAATTGAAAAGATTTAAGTGATACTTCTGAGTTTTATGCCAGTAAAATCCTTCTGCGTCGGAGCATAAGAAAACCTTACAAGTCAGAGTAATCCAAATGTTTGAATGCAACCTTTCCAATAATTACTCCCAGGAAACAATTCAGTTTTTTATTAAATCATGTTTGAATCCATCCAGAAGTATAAATTTGTACAGCGAGCAATCAAACAAACAAGAAAACCAAACATATTAAAATACTTCCATACATCTCTTGTCATGTCTGTCATATATGTCATACATTTTTTATTGTGTTTCAGGGGCTAATTTTAAAATAACCAAATAAATTTTGTTGTGCTTACACATGAGAATACGTACTTTAAAAATAGTAGAAAAATTTTAATCTACGAAATAACATCTTGAATATTATGCAAAAACCTGCAGTGACAGTTAAGAAGTTTTCAAGACTGTTTCTACATTATAATGAAATTTTATTTCTTGAACTGAAATTCTTCCAACATTTTTAAAGTAGGCAGGAAGATGTGTAAGTATACCAAAATTTATTTTGTTATTTTAATATTTAATACTTGACACAAAATAATAAGGTATGTTTTGTCATGTCTGTATTAAATGGAATTAGTCTGTATACAGTTACAAAATGGACAGTGCAAACAAAATGGTGTGAAAAGAATTCAAATACAACGTTCAACATCTTATCGAAAATTGAATTAAATAATTTACGGATAAAGATGTGTGTAAACATACACACAAAATGCGTACATGCATATTCAAGGCAGACAATTATCTCTTAAACCTACTTCCTTAAAATAATACATTTATTTGCCACTGGACTTCTAGGCTTTCATGCGAATAAATTCAGCACTACCCTCGATATTGTAACGATCTTAAGATCTTCAACACTAGAGCTTCAAATCTATACGTGTACAGCTAGAAAAATAGAAAGTTTTAAAGAAATTGGTGTGAAAAGAATTCAAATAAAACGTTCATAAGCTTATTGAAAGCTGAATTTATTGATTTATGGATAAGGATGTATGCAAACATACACAAAACACGTACACACATATTCAAGAAAATCTTCTCTTAAGTCTACTTCTCTAAAATAATACTACATATCTTTGTGACGGGACTTCTAGGCTTTCCTGAGAATAAATTCAGCACGACCCTTGATATTATGATCTAGCGTCACAAGCTTAAGGTCTTCAACACTAGAGCTTCAAATATATGAGTGTAAAGCTAGAAAAAGGGACAGTTTTAAAGAAATCGGTGTGAAAGTATTCAAATAAACGTTCATCAGCTTATTAAAAATTGAATTACGAAATTTATGGATAAAGATGTATGTAAACATACACACAAAACGCGTGCACACATTATTCAAAGCAGAAAATCTTCTCTTAAGCCTACTCCCTTAAAATAATACTACATATCTTTGTGACTGGGCTTCTAGGCTTTCGTGCGAATAAATTCAGCACTAACCTCGATATTAAGATCTAGTGTAACGAGCTTAAGGTCTTCGACACTGGAGCTTCAAGTATCATATGGATCGATATTAATGGGAGCTAAGAGGGAGAGCTTCCTCAAACTGCCTGCTCATCAAACAGCAATTACCGAAAGCCGCAGAAGCACGCGGATTTAGTGAGCGTCTTGATAATTTCTAGTTCGTGGAACAGAATTGTTCCTTACTTTCGCTTGTGTAAGATTTGTTATTAAACTTTCTATAAATGTTGGAAAGCTCTGTGGAATTTATTTCTTGTTTAAAATAAGTTTTGTATAAAAATGAACGTAGCTGCGTTTTTTAAAAAACTTTTTATTGAGAAAAAATGGATCTGTTTGTAATTAAGTATCTTATGTTACAGGTAGCAGTATTATTTTTGGATTAATACTGAAATATTGCGATGAATGGTTCGAAAATTTATTATTCTAAAGCTGAATTAGAATATTAGCTCCTTTTTAAAGGGTTTTTTGCATTGCAAATATAGTGTTGCACAGCACTCTGTGCAACAATATATTTGATTTAATAACCGTCTATATGGGTTTTTACACTACATTTGCAGTGAAAAAGATTTGCAACTTGGAAGAACATAAAATCAAAGCTAAGATGTTAATCAATTAAATCTGTTGAATATACATTCTACTTAAAAGAGGGGGGAGGAGAGTAGTGAAAGAACACCTTATTTCAAGTTAAATCCATCAGTCATACTGCTTACAATCTAAATTCCAACCACGGTGTTGCCAAACTCTAAGAAACTTTACAGAAAATCATTTCCATAATCAGTTTCACAAAAGAAAACTGTGTGCATTGAAAAATGTTCCACATGCATATTTTTCAAATCCATAAATATACCAAATATGCGTTACAGTTTCGTATAAACTAAAAAAAATTCTTTTTTTTTCTTATGAAGAAATACTGAACAAATATTCAAGAAATTTCTGTAACTTTTCATGCTTGGATTATAAGAGAAACGTTTCTAAAAAATATTTTGCTGTTGAAAACATAAGGAATTCATGTCAATCTTTATGTAATGGCTTGCATTCACTCACAACTTGAGAGTTAAAAATCAGATGCATTGCTTTAAGAAAAGTTCTTATCACGTCTTGAAGATCTTTTATTATGCTATTGTACACTTTCCAAGAAAGAGATTTAGTTTATTGAAAAAAGTTGGAGGAGCGGAAAGTTGTCTAAAGAACGTGATCGAATTCTTAACTTGAAAACCGGAATGGTTTAAATGGGTTTGATAGATTTTTTTCTATGCATGGAATCTTTCATACGAGAAATATCTTTTATTTGCCAAAAGCATGCATTTAAAATGATTCAAAGAAACGAATTCTCTGTTCCTGACTTGTGAAAATTCAAAATCGGTAAGAGCAAAAAACTGAAGTAGTCAAATGATGCTGTGTCGCAACTTCCCTGTTCAAGAATAATGAAAGCATGAAAGTTCATAATCTATGACAGCATTCTGTAGGCCTAGAAAATTTAGACATGAAAAGCAATTAAAGATAAGCAAAGAAAAAAATAAAGTTTTAACATTTAATATACAAGAATATACATATTTAACTGTATATGAATGACAAATATATACTCTTTATGCTACTTTTGAGAATCGTTTATGCAAAAAATGTATTTAGTGGGTTAAGATAAAAGCGCACAAAACATCAATTTCAGACAGGTAAAAAAAAAATCTTAATTTTTTAAAGAAACAAATTCTTTGTTTCAAACTAAATTTTTATTTTTACTTTTACTTTAATGTTTCTATAATTAAACAGGCAGTATTTGCACTGCCATAAGTTTCCCTGTATGATTTAGGTTGGTATAAATATACATTAAAAGCATATAAAATGCATCAGAAAGAAAGCATTTTTAATTTAGAACCTGTGCGCTGTACCAAAATTTTTATCTTAATTGACATAATAGAATTAAAACTAATTACCTTACAGTCATAACAATATGCAAAACATCAAGCAATGTAATCATAACTTAAGTATCAATTCTTTTATTTGAATTCATACAAATTTTAGCCTATTCTATTTCTTTAATAAAATGGGCACATCATCATGTCCTATTTTAGCATTATGAGTTGCAGCATTATATAATCAATCTTTTTCAAACTCAATTTACATTTTTTTTTGGACTTTAATGTTTCCGTGATTAAACGTGTAGTTAATGGTTTGTCATAAGTTTCCTTGTGTGATTCCGGTTGGTTAAAAAGTACATTAAAATCATTCAAATTACTTCAGAAAGAGTAAGTATTTTTAATCTAGAGCTTGTAGGCTGTACCAAAATGTTCACCTTAATTAACCTTATAGAACAATACTAATTACCTCATAGTCATAGCATTAAGAAAAACATTAATCAATATAATCATTTTTAATTTTCTAAAATGCTTAATAGTTATACATTTTTTCAATACATAGAAAGCATAAAAATATTTAATATAAAATCGGCTGAAACGTTTCGCTACTTATTTTTCAAAAAGGGGACTGCTGCTTGACACACTGATTTCCTAGGCATGCTGAAAAAAAAAGTGAATTTTCATGTAAAATTTCCAGTAATTCTTATCTAAAAGATTTTGAGGCACAGTATTTTAAAAATTGTCTTTGTAAAATTATATAAATGCTTGATTTGATAGAATTTTGATTTTACAAGTGAAAAATGCATTATTCATGAAAATCTTGAACTTCTGAGAACTTCTGATCTACTGAGAAGAAGATAAGATTTTTAAACTTTTATTTCCTCACTATGTTTCGAATTTTGATTATAGAAATAAACGCAGGTTTCTTAAATAAGTGCAGACTGCTAGAGAAATGTTCCCAGAAATCAATATCGGACATATGTTGCCACGCACAGTCCGAAAAGCTTCACGTTTTTTCGATAAATCTATTTTTTCCCCTTACACTTTTGAAAGTGAACATTTGATTTTGGCTTGCGCAAATGTTTACAGCGAGAGAAAACATTTCAGAAGTTTTTCTGATACTTGGTTTATAACAGTATGGTGTGGTATTCGGTTGGAAATAAAAGAACGAAAAGTAAAAATGCTGTATATATTATAGCAAGGAATAATAAAAAAGAAAGAAAAAAATACATCCATGGCATTTTATCATAAATAAAATAAAGTTATGTTTGAAATATGTATCTAGACCACAGAAATATTTTGACAAAGAATTTTTTCTTAGCTCTGCATGAAAATTTTAAAGATAGGAACAATCTACAATTTAGTTAAATTATTGCTTTTCTAACTATTGTGGTCTAACAACTATCAATAAGAATGACCAATTTTAATAGAGCCGTCATATTTTCTGATTCTAAATCAGCTCTGCAGGCATTATTGCAAAATCACCACTGAAACTCTCAGCGAATTTTAGAACGTAGATCGTTTCTAAAAGGTCTTTCTTACCCACAAAATATCTTTCCATTGGGTATCAACCACTGTGGCATCGTTGGAAATGAACAGTCAGACTCTCTTTTTAAATAAGAAAAAAGCTTCAACATTTCATGCTTTGAGGCTTACAACAAATATGATATTCAAACGTAATTTTAAGTTGGAGGCTGCAGATGCATCAAAAGACAAGAGTTGGACAATCCTTGTCAAGAATCCCAATTGGCATTCATGAGGCCCCAAGAAACGCTGCCGTAGCACACTATAGACTGTTAACAGGACATGACTGCCTAAGGTCCCAACTCTTCCGATTCGGCATTGCCGATTCAACTGAATGCGCTTTCTCTGACTCCGGTCAGTCAATGACTGCATAACATTTAGACAAGTGCACTTAGTAGTTTTATTTGTTGTGTAGAGAAGTAATGATCGGTTCCCGTAGATCACCGAAAGGGAAGCAACATCGACTTAGGTCAATGTTTGAGAGGGTGAAAACCTCTCGCGGCTGGTTCCTGTGAGGCCGTGTACGCTAAAGGGAGCTGGTGCACGTTAAATAGGTCGTGGCTCCAATGTCCTCCAAGTGAAATGATACCTCTAGGGGTGCCAACCCCAGGTATCGGTCTCTCATCTGGGAGCTGGTTCAAAAAATTAAGAGACCGCATATAAGCGGGCGGAAGTTGGACTCCTGCCTATAAGGACCCCGTTAGACTCAGGAGCAACGCATCCATTCTTCCTCACTTCGCGCGAGGATACGACAACAACAACAACAACAAGAGAAGTAATGAAGAACACGCGCACTAATGGCATAGGTGCTATTTTTGATTTAGTTTCTCAAGCTATTTAAATGTAGTGTGTGGCATTTGTATAATAAATAAATTGCGTTTCTTATCGAAATAATGTATCAAATCACATTTTGTAACTGATGAAGAAGGAACGTAATATGTTTTTAAAAGCAGTGAAATTCTGTTCTTAGAAAGTAATCTTAAGAAGATTCGCTTGAAACATCATCAGACGTAGTTGCTACAAACAAAGATTACTGAATCACAATAAACCTTCATTTCAAAAGCAATGAAATCTTAATATTCAATTTGAAAGCGCAAAATTATTTAAATTATGTTTCACAGCCGGACACTTTCACAGTTGAAAGCTAGCTAGTAGTAGAATGATTGAAAATTCAAGTAGGGGTGGAGGAGGGGGGGGGGCGGGGTTGAATAATGTTTGTTCAACAATTTTACGGGAAAACTATAATTAAATTAAAGAATAATAACAGAGTAAAATTCAAAAGAGTGCATATCGGATCCTAATTACCTGCGAGCTAAAATATCTAAGATAACGACTTGTTGCAATAATCATCAGACAGCTTGTGCTTAACAGTTAATTGTGTTGTCGGCAAGCTAGATTTTCAAAATGATGCATTATTTGTGAAATTTGAATACTATTTAATGCGCTAAGATTTTACAGATTGTATTGACTTTTGCGCAATGAGTTTGGAATTAGGTTATAATTTGAATTTAATGTTGTTTTGTTATGAAAGATTCCTACTTTTATTCTAATTAATGCATTATGCTCAAAGCTTATGTGGAAATTTGTGTTGTTGAATATTATTGATGGAAAATTAATTATAGTTACCAGGAAAAACAAAGTAGGCTCATTTCTGAATGTTCAGAAAAATTATTTTCTATGTGATTAAATATTAGTTGTTGTTGCTGCTGTCGTGTCCTCGTGCGTGGCGAGGATGAATAGGTAGGCCGCTCTTGAGTTTAGCGCGCGCGGGTCCCTTGTAGCAGGAGTGCCCCTTTGAGAGGTCTCTCAATTTTTTGAACCAGCTCCCAGATGAGATAACGTCACCTGGGATTGGCACCCCCAGAGGTATCGTTTCACTTGGAGGACATTGGAGCCACAACCTATTTAACGTTGCTATCGATTTTCACTTTAACGTGTACCAGCTCCCTTTAGCGTACACGGACCGTAGCAACCAGCCGCGAGAGGTTGTCACCCTCCCAAACATCAGTCAATGTTGCTTCACTTTCGGTGTTCTGCGGGAACCGTGCTTCTACCAACTGATCCATTGCGAGACCAGTTACCTATGTTATTATTAACTATGCAATATGATCCAAAAGTTGATATCACAGAGCTTTTACTAATACCTCATTAATAAATAAATGCAGATGTATGTATATACATGTAATTACTTCCATAGGAGAAATTAAATAACTGCTGCGTAACATTGAGACAGTAAATTTAAATAAAAGCTTTCAGTTTTCAAATCAAGTATCTTTCAACTTGTACGCCTTTGAGAAAAACAGTTCATAATCTATTTGCATTATTCTTGCATTAATTTAAGCATAAATGAGATAAGAATTAGAGTTGATAATTTATTCATCAAAAGGAAATGAGTAGCATTTAAATACACTACTTTGCAGTCATTTCTTGCCTGTTAGAATGTTATAATTAATTATTCAATGTTTTATTTCAAACAAAACACTAAATATTTTACATACCGTTTTAAAACACAGCGATACAGAAAATGTTCGGAATTGGAAACTCTATTTATCAACCTTTTCCATGAAACATTCCATTATCAGATAACATTAGTCAATGGCTATTTTGCTTTCTCTTGACTTCGGAACGATGAACTGGAAAAGGAATTACGAGCGATGTATATTTATTGTCATTCTTCTAATGGTATTTTCATTAAAAATAACATTAAAGATTCCGGAATGCTTTCATTAATCGCAAACATTTGAAAATGAAAGGTTGAAATTGAAAAAAAAAAAAGCTTTCTGAAATGAGAAATTTTCTTTGTTGATATCGAAACTAAAAGACTGCTGATTGCAAAGAACTATTTTAGTTTTTAGAAAAAGTGAGGTGATAATTAAATTTTGTTTTTACTATCACGACTACATTTTGGTGGTATCATTTTTGAGAAAGTCGTCAGTGTCACATTTTCTAAAAAATATGCAATAAAGTATTCATATGTAACTAATGCTTTAATTTTCTTTTGTCCTGATATATATGCTTAAAATTAAAAAAAAAATCATGCAAATCTAATTATGTCCATTTGAGTTACAAAATTCCTCACACCGTTAGTTATTTTCCACCTTTTACTCAAATAAAAAATAAAAGATGAGGTATAAGTGTACGTCGAAAGAGGTTTGAAATACTTCTTTGAAACATTACAGAAAACACAAACCGACACATTCTTTTTATCACAATATTTTATTTGTTGTTATTCTTGTTCAAAACAAAAACAACAAGAAAAGACCTTTTCATATATTTATCAACACATACACAGAATATGAAAGAGTAGTAAAGCGACCAGCAAATTTTTTAACCATGCGTAATAGAGAAGACAGTTCCTGTTTTAAGTATAAGAATAATACCTCATAAACTTCTTTCAATAAAAACAGGAAAACGTCAGAAAAACCATTTTATTTTTATTTTTATCTTAACCAGGGGCTTTGTCACATGCTCCTTTCGCTTGTCAATCCTTTCCCCCAAGACGTCACAATGAGAACATTTGTGATCATATCTACAATCTATTGGTTCACTTTATCATATCTACAATCTATTGGTTCACTTTATCATATCTACAATCTATTGGTTCCCTTTATCATATCTATAATCTATTGGTTCACTTTATCATATCTACAATCTATTGGTTCACTTTATCATATCTACAATCTATTAGTTCACTTTATCATATCTACAGTCTATTGGTTTACTTGACTTCTGACAATTAGAGACCTAGTCCGTTCCCCAGATTGGTGCCATCTCTCTCAGCGGCCCCGCAATGAATGTGGTGCCATCCCTGCATGAAAATTTTGACGCCCAGTTTCTCCACCTGAAAGGGTGAGCACCCAGACTCTGCTGATGCGAAATTGCGGAAGAAATTCAATTTAACCGAGAGCATCCAAGCAAAATGGCTACTCAAAGGATCTTTTACATGCCACATAATCATACAACATGACCGCAGACGATTTTCTGTACCTTGAAAATCCACTGACATTGCCAGGTTCAATCCTCTGACCTGGGGCGCACAAGTTCCGCCCCAAACCACGGCGCCACTGTGCCTGCCCAAAGCTATGAACTCTCAAACAGGTTTTCTCTTTAAACGACCTTCAACTAAAGCCGAGCCTTTTCTGCCTTTTTTGCCGCAACGCTGGGTGGATAGTTTTTATTCGAACCAACTTTTGTAACAACAAAAAAATTCTTCATCAATTCTTTTTGAAACAGTAAAAATGCGCACTGGCATTCACACATAGGGGAGGGTGGGGGAATCACACGCATGCTGATTGACGTATTTGTAGGGACGTAAAAAACTATCGAAGAAATGTAAATGTGATTATAACGGACAATATACACAACTATAAAATATTTCTTTTAATTGTAAATGCCGAAACCTTATACAAGGAAAACGCTGAAAGCAAAATGGACTGAAGAACAGTTACATAAAGCTCTTGATGCCATAAGACCAGGAAAAAAAAATTAGAGAAGTTGCAAGAGTTTTCGGCATTCATGAGGCTACATTAAGACAAGAAGAAAAGCAGGAAAAAATCGAGGTCCAAAATTAGGACGAAAACCACGCTATGCGTGCCATTATCCTTCTGGGCGGGGAATACCACTCATTTGCATTTTTTATAATAAACGTCTTAAATAAAGTAATTAAGATATACTTATTTGAAGGTTAGAAAAGTACTTCTAATTGTCTGTAGAATAGTTTCTGCTCACATTATTTGGCTTCAGTGTACTATTTAACAAAATATAGGGTTTTCCCTTAAGTGCGTGCAATTCCCAACCCCTCCACTACCTGCTATACATATGTAAAATTTTTATGACAAAATATGTCTTCCTATAATCAGTACATGAGAATTGTACCCTGAGTAAATATGGTATTACATTCTAGAGCGAAAATTTAGAGAGGGAAAAATGCATAGAATGAAAGGTTTATTTGTAGCTCTCAGGAGAAAAAAAGCATTATAATGTCTTAACTTCGAATATTTAATTAACTGTGTTCGATGTTACAGATAACGAAAAATGTTATTTTCTTGTCTAGACTAATATTAAAGGATTTTAGAAGTTTTAGCAAATATCCTGTGAAAAATTTTTATTTCGAAACCATTTTGATGCGAATTTAATTGGAAACTCGTCTTGCTAAAAAAGTAATTTAGGAGAGGAGTATGGAAAAATAAATTGCTCCGAAGCATAAGTTTTTCTAACGAAAGATTTTTAATAGGGGTTTGAAGGCTTCAAATGTCAATTTCTGTCATTGCTTATTACAAACTCTGAAATTTAAAAAAAACTTGTCTAAAAGAATTTTTTCCTGCTATAGAAATTTCTTTTTTATGTATACATAAGGCAGTTCAAAGCAGCGCACCATTGGGTCCAGCCAATATATAGATCAGAAATAGAAAAAAAAGATAAAAAAGAAAGATCAACTTTTTACTCTCAATTATACTTTTTCGTTTTTTATTCCTTTTAGTTTCTGATTTGTCACTTTAGTATTTAGGTTTGCAGGTTTTTAAAAAAATTCTATCGTCCAGTTTTGCGTAAGTTTTATCAAATATTATTTTCTGTTTCTTTCTCGGTAGTTAAAAACATTGTATAACGTTTTGCTTTTTTCCTAGCTTGTCTCTCTATTTTTCTCTCTGTTTTAATTAGTTATTTTTTGTACTAAGTAAAGCTTTTTCTGTAATTGCAAAGCATTTCCATACAATTTTTATTGCATTCAAATTCAACTGACCGTTCTTAAATATAACGTTCTTATAATGTATTTTGTTATTTGGAATAGTTAGAGGAAGATAAAAAGAAAAAACTTAAATTTCGTGAGACTTTCCAAAGAAAGTTAAGTTAGGTAAATTAAAGTTCACAATTGTACTCGATCTGATCTTCTCAAACAATCTAATAGCTAGACAAAAAATTCAGTGAGTCTTCTTATGCTCTGTTACATCATATAATTAGCTCATTAAATTTGAATAAAATTCAGTCTTCTGATATTTAGTTAGATGGAATAGTAAAGTAAATACACTTGTCTTTAATGAGACATTTGGGATATCATCTTAAACCGCGATGCTTCAAAAATTAAGTAACTGAAACATTCTTTTGGAAATTTAGAGCTAGGTTCAGATCTCTGATCTTAAGATTCACTTTAGATAGAAATTGAAACATTCTCAAAAATGTCCTTATAAAGGATCGTTAGGATAACTATTTACTTCAATCCTAGAATAGGATACCGAATGATATGGTAGAATGTTGACACGAAACGACTAGTTTCTTTAGGGCTAGGCTTGAACTACTCACAATGGAATATAAAATAAAACAAAAGCATTAAAAAAAAAGAAAAGAAAGAAAAATGAAATATAAATTAAGAAAAATAAAAACTGTACATCAGAAACTTAAGAAAATTTTGCTTTGAACTTTAAATCTGTCTTTTTGAGCTTCTTAGTGTAAATTGATTTTACCCTAGTGTTTTTGTTTGCTAGGTGAGTGTATTGATTTGCATGAATTAAATAAAAACTACCATAAGAAACAAAAACAATAACTTTTACTTAACACGTAATTTTTTCGTCTGAGCACAAGTCTCAACAATCCTTACCAACTGTCGTCTGAATGCCCTGTCAAAATAAAGCAGGATGAGTAAATTAATTATACGCAGCATTCATCAAACTGTGGCGAGCATAAGTGAGCTGGGGGGAAGGGGAGGCTCCTAGTTCGTTTAAAGTAAATGGTTTATCACTTGTGTGTGATAAACCATTTACTTTTCTCACAAAAATATGCGAGAAAGAGCAGTGAAAAATATCTGGGATGGGTCACAGATTAATTTTGGATTAATTCAATATATTCTAAAGAGTAAGACAGTTTAGAAAAAAAACATGTAAGCATATTATTCATGCTGGGAAAAAGAAAAGAGCTGAATTCCTTATTTCGCTTCCTTCTCTTCTCTTCGAAGTTCGAAACAAACAAAGACTCCGAGAATAGAAAATTCGATTAAGGAATTATTGAAAATACTGCATTCGAAATTCCTTGGGGACTAATGCAGGGGTAAATCTTGTCTATGTTCTCTGCTTATTCGATTTGCAATATATATTAGAAAGCCATCTAGGAAATGAAGATTATCGCTTGTTTAAGCAACATTTTTTAAAGATTACTTCCAGTTTTATTTATCGTAATTTTATTATAAATAAAGCGAAAGTAGCAAATTCGTGCTTCTGAAAACATGTTTATGTATTCCCACGGGAGTAGCGTATTGTTTTCAAATCTTCTACTAAGCTTTAGAAAAACAAGAATTGATTAGAAAATTTTCCAAGTATCCAAACCACAAAATAAGCACTCAATAAAAAGATGCACTGCATAATGAAGTTTACAAAGAATATTTAGAGTTAAAGGAAAATAATCTTTAAAAAAAGCTTGCTACTGTTTTATATAGTTAAATATTTTTCTCTTAAAATAAACAGCTAAATTTATTCAAGGCATGACTGTTAAAGTATTTGAACATTAATTACGAAGCTGATTCAAATACAGGGTGATTCATAGAGAAGTATACAACTTCAATGCACTATAAATGAAGAACAATATAAGAAATTACATTTGACCTGCAACAGAATTGTGTGGGAATATTTGATGTTTTGTTAGAGACAGTCACAGATGTTCTATATGCGACCCCTTCGTCACACGGCGCAAATGGAGCTGGTTATTCATTTCCGCCCAAATGAGTGTTAAAGTATCGATACCATCAACTCAAGTCCATCAATAGTGGCTGTGATACGTTGTTTCAATTCCAATAAATCAACAGAAAGATCGAATACCTTGTCCTTTATGTACCCTAACAGGATCAAATTACAAGTTCAAAGCCAGAACAGAACGTATTTGGTGGCCATTGGGTAAGTAGTATCAAAAGGTAGAATATGCATTAGAGACATCTGCTCGTTCAATTTGTCATGTGACTAAGGGGGTCGCACATAAAATATATGTGGATGTCTGTAACGAAACTTAGAACAATACTGCACAGCTATGTCGTAGATAACATATACTATCTTGCATTGTTCTTCTCCATCTCCACTAATAATAAAGCAGCAAGTATGTCTGTCCATCTATCTGTCTGTCTGTCTGGACCGGCGTAGGGCCAAAACCGTTCGGCGAATTTTCCTGAAATTTGGCACGAAATTAGTTTGGAACATGGGAGTGTGCACCTCGAAGAGGTTTTTCTGAAATTCGAATTTGTTCTCTTCTTATTCCAATTTATAGCCGAAAATTGCGTAAAATGGTCTTTTTCTATAGAAAGAAATGATCGCATCGTTTCGAGCTTGATATCATTGAAAAGCGAGAAAAAAACTACCCCAGAAAGAGTTTTGCTGAAAGTGCTAAAATTTGAAGCCTCTAACTAAACTAGAAAAGAAGCGTTTTTCTCTGTTGTTCGAAATTAGTTTTTCAGGGTAACTAACTTTAATTTTATTTGAATTGTTACCATGCCGTCTTTACATTTTTTAACACGGGCTTAGCCGCTCGGGTACCTCTAGTTATATATAAAGCACTGAAACTGTGTACTTTTTCATGAATCACCCTATATATATCTTTGAAGTAAACTATTTTCATCAACATAATACATCTTAAAGTGAAAATTATTCTGCTGTTTCTTTCAAAGTAAAGTGATTTATTATGTGATAAAATAAGTTTCTTTGTTCGTATGTTACGAATTTTGATTTTAACAACTCAGAATTGTCATTCATTTTTACATGGAGATCAAGATATAGCGTAAGATGCAAGTTTCAATGAGCAGCCGAAAATGCGGATTTCCTATTTGGGACCGTTCATAAATGATGTCACGCTTTTCCTCCACATATTTGACCCCACCCCCCTTCGTCACAAAATGTCACACTTCAATGGACTCCCCTCCCCCCTTTGTCACATGTCACGCTATTTGCATAAGCAGGGTGTCACATTTCTTGTTAAAACCTCCACTCCCCTTGTCCCACTTTGTCACAATTTTACGATCCCCCCTTCCCTTCGAAGCGTGACATCATTTATGAATGATTTCTTTGATTTAACCTATGTTTATGAAGTGAGTGTGTAAAAGACGTACGTAAAAGATCAATAGTATGAACAATAAATTATTCTGTTCAATGATACTTGTTCATAAATATTCCACATGTTTCCTTTCCCGTCTGAGAAAAATCGTTCCATTTTTCACTACTGCATAAAATTTAACTTCACGCAGTTGTTGAAATTGTGTTAAATTTTGTCAAGCGTGTTTTATGCACACACATGATTTCGTTGTAAACATTCTGCTTTTAGAATACAGTAATAATAAATCTCAAATGGGGGAAAAAGTGTTTTAGAACGGCTATCATTATTTAAATGAAAGTAGAAAGTAAAAAGGAAAAAAAAAGGAAAAGTAACTGCTATTTGCCGTTCAACCATTAAGTTATTTACGCTCTCAGATGAAGCGGTCTTGGGACGATTCAAGCTAGGCATTTCCATTTTTGATCGGAACATTTATTTTCTTTTCAATATTTGCATTTTTAGGGATATTTTTAGAAAAACTTTCTTTTTAATTTTTTTGTTTTATGGGATTTTTACTCTCACGCGAAGCCAATCCACGCTCATTGGTGCCAAACCCTTTAATCCTTCACATTTGTCTAAAATTTTAACTGAAAATGTCTGCTTTTAGTTCCGCGTGACCGTCACGAGATAGGGTTTCTGGAATGAAATGAGCTTAGTAAAGAGAATGAAAGGAAGGTTACAATGTTAGTTCATAATCGCCTATGTAATATTTTAAAAGTTACTCTATAAATTCCGTTGGACAAGCTTTCTACTGGCTTATTATAAAGTCACTTTAATTGGGAACCGAGCTGGTTAAAATAACATTTTCACCACGGAAAGGAAATATTTTCGTGCAGATCTTCTGTAAAAACCAGTGTTTACTTGAACAACAAATTTATTTAAACAATTAAAATTCATAAGTTGACTGAATGCATTTTTCCATTGAAATTTCGTTCTGAAGGCCATTTACTGTTAAATTTCTTAATTCATGAGCACAGGAATAAAACTTATAAGATCTCCAGTAAATTATATGTATTACAAATCTTTCGTTTTTATGAAAACTGTATAAAAATGGAATACCGACAAGAAAGGAAATACGCTGAATGTATAAAAGGAATTTGGAGACTGTAAAATGAATTATGTTTACTTCATCGTGTTATGTAACAGTATTAACTAATCTTTAAACCATTGGAAAAACGGCATGCAAAACAACATGACCCTGCTATACCCATCAAAACATGGTATAGAATCTCTTTGTAATAAAGGAGAAAGAGCATTACAGGTCCACTAACTAAATATTAAGTATAAAGTGCTTCAAAATCAAATAGCACATTCGAAATTAATGAGAAAACAACGGGGAAGGAGGGAGAGAGGGAGTCACTCACCAAACTACAAATATTAGCAAAATAAAAATTTGAAACAAAATAACATTTTTCGGGAAGTTGAGTAGGGAAATAAGTTTTGTTATTTCCCTACTGCTGTTGTTGAATTTATTTTCCTCAACTTACGCCATTAATCACAAAATTAAATGAATTTATTTTACGGTTTTGTTGTCCAAACTCATTTTGTTTTTCTCGTGTTCTCTTTTAGACACTAACTTTGAATTTTACTTTGTAATTAATGCAAATGATTTTGCATGCTTAAAAATAAATAAATAAGGAAATCTAGTCGTAGCAAACAGCGATAGAAAGAGTTATCCGTTATAACGTAAATATTATTCAGTCCTCCTGTTTTAAACACTATTAGGAAAGCTTATATTCCACTATATCAAACATTCCGTTACAGTGAAGTATTTTCCTGGTCTCTTGGAGTTCGCAATCACGAGATTTCTCTGAAAATGAAAGGGAAAAACAATCCAGGCATCACAGTTTAAGCTTTTTTTTTTCTTTCAATATATTTCAGCGAATACTTATTAACAAATGTTTTCTGGAAAATATCATTTTAATAGAGGTGAAAGGAAGTTTCTTCAAACATAACAAAAATGACGAGCAGTGAACCCTAGTGACGTGCAACTAGAAAAATTCGGGGAAAGATTCAGTTAAAACCGAAGCTCAATTAAATTGAAGCTATTGCACAAAATTTAGTTGGCTTTTCACCTTTATGCAACATAAATTGTTTCATTCGTTCTATGAATATAAATGGTTTTCACGTATAAAAAAACTGTTTTTTCTTTAAGAAGATAAATACAGTAAAACCCCGTAATACCGCACCTCAGTACACAGCGGAATCGGATATACCGCGGTGACTATCACGTCCCCCGACGTTTAAACTACCCTTTATCATTGCCATTTAAAGGTGATTCCTTATTTATCTTTGTAAATATAGCCAGCCCGAGCACACAAATATTCTAGCCAAAGAGCTCCAATTCCCTTATCACACACACTAACAGGTAAAGCCCTATTGTAATAGGCCTGATGTACACCTTTTGGTTTATAACCTATCGCTCGATAGACTGATTGCGCAGTTGAGATGTGTGCTTCTTGCACAGCAATTACAGTTAATAAAATGGCACCAAAAAAGAAAAGAAAAAATTTTGCTATAGAAGAAAAGTTACGAGTATTTGATAAAGTTAAAAATGATGCAACAAAAGTGAGTATTGTTTGGATAATGTGGTTCCGCGGGTATAGTTTCACTATACCGCGGTTATGTTATAACGCGGGTGCCAAACATGTCCCCCGACACCCGCGTTTTAACGGGGTTTTACTGTACTTCGAATTTGATATCAGAAGCAAAAGGATTCTAAAGCAGAGACATTCTTTTTTGATCATGAAGTTTTGATTTTTACTCTTGGAAAAGTCATTAAAAAGCAAATATCTAGCAACATGAAAACATTTTAAAAAGGGAATCTATATTATATTCCGTTACTTTTATTTCGACAGCTTTATTATCTCGCTTTAGACTGAGAAGAGTCTTTCAAAATCATTGGCCGAAATGATGAAACTGTAAATTATACCATAATTCCGGAGGGTGCAGATAATTGCAACTTGATGAGCTGCAGTTTGAAAGGTTATTTATTTAACGTAACACGTTTCAGTCTAATGGATCGATAGAATGGCGGAACGTAATGGGTAAATTACGGAGGGTTTCATATAAACGATAAGGTTTTCATCCATCAGAAGATTACATGCTCAAAAAAGAAACTTTTATCAGCATATTTTATTTCCCCAGTTGATCGTGACGGCTATATGGAAACGTATTTGTTGCAATTAGTTTTTAAATGTAAAAATTATTATTTTTTGTCATTTATGCTCTTTAACTTTTTTGTCTTATTTCTAACTTTGTTTTTTTTTGTTTAATTCAAATCGAAAAAAAAACGAACAAGTAAATGAAAAACAAAATAGAAACATTTTACTTAGCTCATATTTGGAAAGGAATTCCACAGTTCCACTTTCAAAATCCATCTCTCTCTGTGTAACTCAGTGGCGGGTTTTTTTATATATATATATATAGTGATTTTTCGTTCAAAACAATAATAGTAGGATCTTCACAATTTAAAAAAGGCTTCCACTTTTTTTTGTCTCTCTCTCTATCTTTCTTTCTTTCTTAGTCTTTTTTTTTTAGTTTATTATTTATTTATTTAGAAAATTGATCTCTTGGAGTAACCGTGTACATTATTTTGAAAACACCCGTTAGGATGGCCTTTTTTACGATTTAACTAGATCTTTAGTAGTTGCTCGCAACTGTCAGATTATAGGGATTCTAACATCATCAATTTATTTCTTATGAAGTAGGACTCAATATGAACTGCAGTAACGAAAAAAAAATCTCACTCTGTGTTGTGACAAAATACAGTTAGAAATTTCATCATGAAATTACGGTTAAATGACCGGCAGCAGTCTGTCCATCTAATTCACCGTTAAATTTACCGTTTGGAACATTTTTCTATCTTTACGGGACCTAACCATTTCCAATTAACTTGGTTAAAATGCCGTAAATACAAAAGTTTACTGTTTTATAACCGTTTAAAAATGGTTTCAAAACAAAATTTGAAAAAAAGAATTTGAAAGAAAAAGTGCGCGAATTTTACCTACTATGTCCAGAGTTTATATAGCTTGCTTTATATTTGCTCATAGATGCTAGTGTTAAGATTTTCTGAACTGTTCAAAATTAAACGAAAAATAGTTCAAATAAAAAAGCAAAATATGGAAATGCGATGTCTTCGCCGAGAGCTTTCGAATGCAAAAAAAACAAAAATCTTTCAAACTGGACAGTTACCTCAAAAGCTATTAGTGGGCACAGACTGAGAGACAAATAGACCGGCAGACACACAATTACCCTATTTACAAGCGTTACTTTCAAATTTTCCATTTGTCATCTTTATTTAATAATTTAATTATTTTTAACATTTTTATAAACTTTTAACCATTTTTTACGATGCGTTAAACTTTCTTTCATTCTTTCTTTTCTTTTCTTTTTACTTTTACGGGAAAGTTGATTTAAAAAGAAAGAAAAGTAACGCATAAAGAAGGCATGTCAAGGATATTCAAAACTTGAAAGAAAAAAAGGAAAGAAAGCATCTAATACTCGCGCAAACTACACGTTCAAAATGTACAAAAAAAAAATATCACTACTTTTTTTTCAATATATATTGTCAGAATACCATATTTTCTGTGTAGGTAAATTTTTCAATCGTAAAGTGAAAAGTAAGTCATACCTTCAAAAGAATGTAGTACACCTTTCAGAAGAAAAAGAGATGTCATATGAAGGGGTCAGGAGTTGGAGAGGAAATTAAATTTCGTCACTTGTGAAACAGAAAATGTCTGCTCTGAGGGACAGAAAAAGTTTTTTGTATTGCGTTAAAAAAAAATTCTCTCCTTTATTTTTTCTATTGAAATACGGTATTCTTACCGTTTTAAGATGGGAGATGGCGTGGAGTTATTTTTTCCTGATAACATACTGATAATTTATGTTTGGTGACAAGCATTGGATCTACACCTTTCTATTTGCATATTTTAAGTAATTTTTACTTTTTAAGCATTGAATTGACAGGTATAGCTCATTTCTCTGAGCCTTGTAGTTTCAAAATCAATCATTTGTCGATACAGGCTACGGAAGTTGCTGACCTATAAAGTCCATTATGATGTTCTAAAAATAATCTAAAAATGACACAAAAAAGGACATTAAAGTTGCAAAAATGTATTAAAAATTTTTTTAAAAAATGCACAAAATCTGAGGTCGGAATTTCATTAGAGCAGTTAAAATATTCGCTTTACTGTCTCATAATTAGTAAACATGTATTTTGAAAACTTTGATTTTAAATCCGAGAATCTAATGTACTTTGAAAAATTAAATGCTTTTCTACATTGTCAAGGACCGCATTCGAAAGTTATTTTTTGTGTGTTGAAAAACTTCAATGATTAAGGTAAATTTGAAATAAAAAGAATCACTAACGGATAAAATTCCTTCGAATTCACACTCTAACTTCTCCATTTAACACACCAGCAACACTTTGAAACAGCAGCAAAAATCCCTTGTTGTTTTTCAATGTGTCTTAAAATTGTAGCAGTGGATTTTCAAATTCTACACTTGACCAGCTCTTTTTAGTGTTTTGTAAAATTCATTTAATAGGGTAAACGTAGTAGAAGTGAGCACTTGAGTTTTAAGTAGGAAAAGAAGAAATTCGAACATTCCAACGAGATAAAAAATGTGCCTACGATTGGGTGAAATCCTTATCAAAAAAATACCGAAACCTCAGTCTTTAATTCTTATTTAGTTAGGAGCAAGAAATTTTATTCTGTTAGCTGATGGTCAACGACACAACTCCGATACTATTCTTAGCAATTTCGTTAAGAAGTCTTCATTCAATTATTTTTTAGCATACATTACATTGGTGTTTTACACAAATTACTATTTATATTATTTTATTAATACTGAATGTATTATTAATTGTCATTAAAGTAAAAAATGGTATTAGTTTACGTATAATGAGGGTGGTTCACTTCTGGATCAATGTTCTACCAATTGCACCATAAGTGGGCATAGTGGGCCCGCTGTTGGAACCTAGGTTTTTTTTTCAAACAAACAGTTTTCCGATGCTTAATAAAAAGGTTATGTCTTACAAAGTCGTTTTATATGATTATTTTTACTTAATTTTTATCAGAACCAGTAGTGGGCCTCCCGGCCAATTTCTAGTGAATTAAGGGCCCACTACTGGAGCACAAATAGAACATTCTGACAAAATAGACGCGCCTGAGATGTTTGTGTCTTTTTGGTTTTGCTAATTGATTTTTGTGTATTTTTTGCTTTGAATATGAAAATTTATCACTCAATTAGATTTTTTTCCTAATCACGTCAAAAATTTTCAAAAATCAAAAATTGCAAAATTTGTAAAGAATTTTTTAAAAAATGCCCCTTAAAACAGATTCAAAATGTTTGTTTCTCATTTATTAAAAATTTTAACAATGAAATTAAAATCGAGTGTTATTTTGAATTCACATTAACCTTTTTCCACTACTGTAATTTTATATGGAAGTTATTGTTATGCAATGTATGTACAATTTTGTGGAAAATTATGGAGTTATATCATATTTAAGTTCCATCTACGAGTTGAATTCGATTGAATAATTCACGAAGAACTCATTAAAAATACTTAATTGAAGATTTTCTGCCATTTTAACTTTTTTAAAAAAGAAATATGGTTCTCTTGCATTACGGTTGCAATGTCTTTCTTCTCATACATCAAAAGTTTTCTATACCTATTTTTGGTGTTCCCACTAGGGGGACATCAAAATCTTATTCCCACTATTGGCGAATTAAGAAATTGCCATGCCCACTTCTGGTAAATCGGAGTGATCTAAGTTTCTATTTTTTTTTAAAGTATAGCATAATTATTTTCATATTTCGAGTGAGTGTTATTCTAGATAAGAGTTCGGACTATCAAAAAAAAAAAAAAAAGAAAAAAGAAAAAAGTAGATTAGCAAAACTTTTATGGAGTTTAGAATATAATCGAGGAAATACGAAAAATAATACCTTAAGTGGCCCACTTCTGGTACATTTACCTTAAATAGAATTAAATTTTATCAGAAAATTGGAAGAAGAAAAAAAGGTCTAAAACACAGAAAAGATTCACAAACTATGTCACGCTTCGAGGGGGGAGGGGGTTCGTGAAATTGTGACAAGCTGTGACAAGGGGAAGGGAGGGATAACGGAAAGCGTGACAAAGGGTGGAGGGGTATGTTGAAGTGTGACATTTCGTGACAAAGGGGGGAGGGGGTCAAATATATGGAAAAAAGCCTGAGATCATTTATGAAAGGCCCCAAAGTAATGAGGAAAGTGGAAAAAAATAATAACTTAAAAATACAGTGGTTTTAGTAATTTTCAAATTTTTAGTACTATTTAATAACTAAGTTGTCTAAAAATATATTTGCGTTTTAAAAAGTAAAATTATGTTCAGTTGCATTAAAGTCGCACAATATTTGATTTAAAATAATCAATATTTTAAAGCATTTTCTTACTCGTTGTTTTTATCTTAAACGTTTATTCAGTATCTTGCTCGAGCATCTTTATAGCTTTACGAACTTCTTTCAATAATCTGCCGTAATGGAGGAATTCTAAATTTATTCCAGGTATATTAAAACTTTTTTATATACGCCACGTACGAGAAAATGGCCTCCGTAGATTTTTAATCAATCCTAGTGTCATTAGTACCTGCAAAAAAGATAATTAAGAACTCATAAGGGAGTCTGATCGGTGGTATGGCATGTGTAACATTAAATTAATTTTGGCTTTAATTAATTTAAGCAAGGAAATATTTAAGTGGTTTTGTTTCGGAGATATTGTGTAATATTATTTTAGGGACTTTTTTATGCTGTTTAATACGATGCCTAAGAAAAAAAAAGTTTCAGTTTTTTTACCCATATCATTTGCTTTAATGATCTTCTGGGTTATAAAAAAATAACTTTTAATGTTATCAACAGTTTTTTTTAGTGCATTTCTCCCCGTATGGTATTTTAATTAATATCACTTTCTGAAATACTGATAAAAAAGAAACTGAAGTGTTTTTTATTGTGTTTCAACGTCCAGCTACATAATTTTTCTTTTCTAAAAGTCTAGCTAAGTTCATGAAAATGATTGTTTTAACTGTCAATTTGTTCGCTTGAGGGCTTGACCAAATTATGAATATTCAATAGGCTTAGCTTTTACTGACATGATCAGTTTTTCATTCTTCTATGTAAAGTCAGAGTCATTAAGAGAAATTTTTTGCTAAAGTTTGAGAGAGAGAAATAGTTATGTTTTTTCTCATCAAACAAAGTTTGCCTTATCCATGAAGTTTTATCTATCTAGAAACTAAGGAACAAAGTGCTGATTTGCATGTGAATTATGTAACACAACAGCAATTCCTCCAACCTCGTGTAAGTCGTCGATAAATAATCTCTACTATCACCTATTTATAGCCAATTAAATAAGATTTAATATGGTATTCGTCTAAAAATCTTTGTTTCGATCTATATAATAATAACTTGTGTTCTGTAATTTAAAAATTATATCAACATTTTTTTAAAAAAATGTGACTTCTACGTTGTAAATTGAAAGCAACGGGTAGTGAGCTCGTGATCGTCTATATGTATAAAAGAACTCGTTAGTCTGTGTGTTTGTATGCTCGCTACACAAAGCCACAAAAAATGAGGGATTGGAATGAGTTTTGACACAAAATTCAATTTTACACCAATAACACACAAATAGAAAAAGCGTTTCACTCTCCAAAATTATTGTACAACACTGAAGCTGGTGAAAACTACGTCAGACAGAATTTGTTCGAAAACTTCAGAGAATGGTAATTATTTCCTAGAAGTTATTTATTTTTTTAAATGAAAATTAAGCTAAGCCTTATTGAAAACTGAAAATTTTGTAGGGAAAAAATTCCAATTATTCATTGTCGTAAAAATACGCCCGTTCATTTTAATATAAACTTAACTGTTAATTGTTTGAGACTAAGGTTCAAGCTGTTATTTTTGTTTGAGCGGCTGATATGTTTTGTCAATAGTATTATTATTGTACACTGTAAAAAATTCTAGTAGAACCTTTCACCAAAAAAATGGAAAAAAAGGTGAAATTTCGCTGCAGCCAACATTTGGTACTAAGTTGAACCATTATAATGGTATAGTTTCACCATGAATGTGAAACTGGGAACCATTATAATGGTTCAACTTCAGTACCAAATGTTAGGTGCAGCTAAATTTCACCATTTTTTTTTTTTTTTTTTAATTTTTTTGGTGAAACATTGAACTAGAATTTTTTGCAATGTAGCGAGCAACACCGGGTAATTTTTCTAGTGCATCATAACACAGTATAATCACAGCACAACTAAAACGTCACAGTGACGATTTCTGCAGTGTTGCCAACAAAGAGAAAATTTCCCGATTACTCTTACTCTCCTGCGAACCCTTATATTCATTTTCCTTTAATTAAAACGAGAAGTGTAAATGGTTGCCATCTAATTCTAATAAATATTCTCTTTGGAACAAAAATGTTGTAAACAATGAATTTTTAAATAAATACGAATACTATTTCTATGAATTAATAATAAAATTGCTGCTATTTTCAGCTTCTCTGAGAATTAAGATAATTACGAAAAGAAGGGTTTTAAAATATGCACAAACATGGAAGAGTTGTGCGATAATGTTAACGAATATTTTACGTCTTTGTCTCAAATGAGTACCTGCGTAAAAAATAAAAGGGTGAGAAAAAAATTTGTTTAATAAATTTTAATAATAAATATGAGCATTAATTGCTAATGCTCATAATAATGAATTTTTAACGCGAAAATAATTCAAATGTTTATTAAACTATTACTTTTTATCTTATGTAATTGATCTAAAAAACCATATATAATTGCTCAAATTCCTCTTTTTTCAGTCACACCATGAAGCACTTACGCTTTGTTAACGCAGTAATGCATTTTTATACGGTTTTATTTAATTTGATTTGTCACGGAAGTTTGTTACGCGGTTTTCGACAACTATTACTGCATAAATTATCTTCAAACTTTGCACACAAGCTCTTCTTCGATGACAATATAATATTCCATCCATTTTATAATGTACTATAACGTTAATTAGGAAAAAAAAATAATTTTGGCTCTGAGGAAATTATCAGAATTATTATTTGTCGAATGGCAACGATAGCTCTGTTTGGATAATGCAAGGATGTTACTTAACTTGATTTGTTACGGAAGTTTGTTTTAAATAAAACCGTGCAACTTAAAACATTTTTTGGAGATTTAATATTTATTGTGGTTGAAATCTCTTCTTATAGTTAGATTACCCTTGTAAGATTACGTTCATATAAAGTGCTGATATGTTTTTCTACTTTTTTAATGTTACAGTTAAATGCTGTAATGACTAAATGTGAAAGGCAATTTTGATTTTTTAATTTTTTACTTCATTGCTTACATTATTTTAAGTTTATTCATTTTTTTTCTAAATGTGAGTGAAATGATAAGTTACATTCATTTCTTACTAGGCATTTTCTGCGACCAGTTGCGAGTCCCTTTACGTTTTCACTTTAATTCCCAAAATTTAATCAACAATGTCTCCTATCAGGATGCATGCATGTACAGAGTTTCGTTTAATTCCATTATTACGTCTTGAGTTACAGCGTCAACAAAAAACTAGTAAAAAGTTTGATTTCTCCCCCTCCGCTCTTTGGAGTGAATGGTGCCAAAACGTAATCAGCACCTGTTTATATTATGGTCCGCTTGCATACCAAATTTTGTTCAAATTTCTTCCTTACTTCTTGAGATATAACACTTATGCTAATCGAGAAAAACGTTCATGTATGAATGCTCTATCCGTTTCAAATGGATTCGCGCTAAGAACTAACAAGTACCACTTAATATCAGGGTCCATATGTGCACCAAGTTTCGTTCGATTCCATGCTATAATTTTTGACTTAAAGTAGCCACACACACACAAAATAAAAAAGACCACATACAGACGCACAGACAGACATTGTATAAAAATGGTCAAAATGGGTTCAGAACACCTCAAAACGAGTAAATCCGTCGAAATTCGAGATTAGAAAACTTTCACAAATCCAATGCTTTCTTCTTTATGTAGGATATAGTAGAAAGTAATAATTGTGCAATTTTTTTTATTAATAACGCATCATTATAAAAAGTCTAATAACACTTGATCCAAAAGTTTTCCTATGGTACTTGTCCATTTTAACGGTGACTAAAAAGAGCCAGGGGAAAATTTCGTCAAATTGTAAAAATGTATTTATCTGCATAGACAGATACATATACAAAAGGATAAAAATTGAAATCACTAAATTGGTGAAATTTTTCTTGGAGCTTTTTGGTTTGGTTTCCGTTAAAATGGACAAGTACCTTGCCTTTCATGTTGACTTCAAAGTGGAATTTTAATTTTAAACACTATATTTTACAAGCATATTTCGCTGCATCACCGTACATTTTGATTTCTATGAAGAAGAAAAATATTTGAAACGGAAAACCAATATTAATCATGGAGAAGATGGGATTTTGATCAAAATCACCCAGAAATAAATATAAATTTCATTAGGTTGTCAATGACTAGGCATTTTATTTCAAAACACGTCTCAAGTCGGAATTAATGATTTGGAAGAGCGAAATGATTTTATATGCAGACACGAGGCTTTATTCAAATAAGAGACAAAAATAGACGCAACGATTTTCCGATCGATTAGAGCTTCAAATTAGAACATCAAGCAAATCATTAAGCAGATACTACCTATTGAAATCAACTTGCGCATTTATTTTGAAACAGATTTCGATTGTGTGACGGTGTGTCAAAAGTTCCAGCAATAATTGCAACGAAGCTCGTTTAGATTCTGTAGCAAAATATTTCGCGAAACGTTCACTGCTTAAATTGAATGTTCACTGTTTAAATAACATTTATTTTAAAGTTCCAGTCACTCAAATGCGTGGAAATTGTTGCATTTCATTAGAGTATTCATATTACTTAAGGAAATTGTTGAAACAGGAAAATAAAAGTAAAATATTTTTGGGAAAAAAATAGAACCGACTTGAAATTATAAATTGCGCTAAAGAGTGAAAATAAAGTTACTATTTAAACAACATCGATAAGACTTTTAAACATTATTTTTGAAGTCGGTACAAAGTTATGACAGTCTAATTATCATTACACCATGTGTTACTTTACATTTAAACAAACCGTTTATAATTGTAATTGATTCGTGTTTACAAAAGTGATCATGAATCAAAAGTCATCATAATTTTGCCTCGACTTCAAAAAATATGTTTAAAAGTTGTATCGATGTTGTTTGACGAATGAATTTATTTTTCACTTTTTAGAGCAATTTATAATCTGAAGTCGGTTCTATTTTATTTTTATTTGCAAAAATTATTTTATTCTTTTCAGTGTAAATACCTTTTCTATATAAACATTTTTTTAAAAAAATCCATATTAAAGGGTAAATCATCTTTGAGTTCATGGCACTAAAAACTAATCATTTGTATGATAAATTCCGTTTTAAAGTCGATTTTAAAAGGTCACTAGAGCAAGCAAATGGATTGGATTAAATTTTTGCTTCAGAGAAACCTTTAGTCCAACTCTTGTTATAATCGCTTTTAATATATTTTGCGCCTTAATGCCGTAATATTAAAAGCAAAACACTTTTTGGGGAAAAACTCTTGTTTTTCACCCGTAACGTCTTTTCTATAAAAAAACAACAATAAATGTAGCCAAATTGATGTGCGATAGTTGAGTTAGACGACCTCTATCGATTATAAAGAAAAAATCCTCAAAATTGGTTCATGTAGTCAAAAGTTATGGATGAAAAAAACAAAGAAAAAGGCTACAAAGAGTTACTGCCCATAACTCATTTTCTAATTATCGAACATGGTCAAACAAAGATACTCTGGAAAAACACCCTCGATCGATTAAAAACAGAATCATAAAAACCGGTTCATCCAGTTCGAAGTTTTGGGTGGATAAACAAACAAATATATGGTATGAATGTATAACATCCTCCTTTATGCAGTACTTTGTACAAATTCAACATATTTTTTACATTTAACTCGTAATCCTTCGTTTTTTGTGTTTCTCAAATGTCATCACAGATTGGTAGCTATTCTGGTGGAAAGTTTTTTATTGACATAAATAAAAAAAAAAAGTAGTTCATGCGGGCATGCTAACGCAGGTTTTCACTTAGTATTTGATACTTACATCATTATTTTTTACCTTCAATTACTATTATATATTACTTGATAATTTTCTTGTTAATTTAATAATAAATAAGACAGCATTTGTTGAAAACATTTAGCACATGATGTAGGTATGCTTCGAACTTGGTTTCTCATCAGTTCTTGAAGCATCTCAAACAAATGTTTAACTTTTAATCCGTAAAGAGGAAGAAATTCAAAAAACAGTTTTTAAATAGAGCGGAAAAAAGAAGAAGAAGAAAGAAAGAAAAGAAAAGAAAATACTGATTTTCTTGAAAAAAAAACTTACACACAGAATGTAGCAGATCTACGAACTTATTGCCATAATAGTTTTTGAGCATGTTCAAAAGCAGTACTAAATAAAAGAACAGAAGTATATAAAAAAAGAACTTATAAAAGATTAGCATTGAGGAAAACTAATAGGCTAGTTAATAATAACGGAAATAGTAGGAGCTTTGAAAACTACTACACGTTGCGGGTGTTCTATATATTTCGTTGTTACCATATCAATCATAAGGCAGCAGTTCAGTTTTTGACAGTTTTCAACAAAGCCAAGTTTATATAGCCGTTCAGTAAAAAACGTTCAGATTGTTGGTCTAAATATGGGTTTGCAGACACGAGCTAAAGCGAGTTCACCCGAGATAAAACTCCCCGATAATGATTTTACTTCTTGCAATCGTACTCCATGAAGCCTGATGTTGCTTGTCCACTTTCACAATTGGATAACCCCTTAAATATCGCACAACTTTCAAGTGAATAAAAGAGTTTTTTTTAATCGAAGAAAATCGTAAATTTAGGTAAGGAATAAAATATCTCCATTGCACTATGAACAGAGAATTAGTATGTAGGAAAGGAAATAAATATTTTTCCGGGAATAATGAATGAATTGTTCTTAACTTCTTGTTTAGCTAATTTTGAAAACTACATCCCGGAAACATTACGGACACCAAACATGAAAAGCGTACCTTCTCCCTTAGGATTTTGACGAGAGGGAGAGGGGAGGTGTTAAGTCGTTTTGCTATTTATTTAGCGTTAATTGACTCAAAGATAAGGTTCAAAGGAGAAAGTCTTCAAAGGCTTTGCTTGTAAAGTCTTTTCAGTACAAAGTGTACTATTGTGTACTGTAACATATTACAGACTACAAATTTTTACTAGGAATGTAAAGATTGATGATAACGACAGTTACGTGGACAACTACACCGAGTGATTATCTCGACGAACAGTGTGTCCTGTATCTTTTGTGATTTTTTTTTCCATTTGGTTTTTTATATCGTCTGAATAGGAAAAAAAAACCTTACGATAAAATACCCAAACTGTTGACGGGCAGTAGAAATTTTATTCCTTGATTTTTTACGTGTTGTTAGTTGCATTAAGAACTATACAGCTAGAAAATAAAAATCTGACAAGATCTCAAAATGAAATATGCATTACTTGACTTCCGTTGGCACAAGAATTAAACCATTCCATTTGATTAAATAGGGGCCGTGGGGAAGACACCAGGGACGTAACATGAAGCTATTGGCAATATGCCGATATAAGTATTTTCCCCAAGAACTGAACTCTCTGAAAGTCAGATGCCTTCTACTCAAAGCTACATTGTAGCCCCTTTTATAGGCCGTTCCCTCTAACATGACATTTTTCCGTACGTTGTGACTAATGTAACAACAGCCACTCTCAGTCTATTGTCTTCTCTGGGTATTCCATCTTTCATCAGGGGTTGATACATTCCCCTTGAAAAACCGCTCATTAAATGAATCTTCAAACAGCAGCACAACTATTAACAGAAACGTCGATTAGTTTTATGCAAAGTATACATTATAAATGCATGTACTCTTCTTGTAAAGCTTCTTAATTATGTTTCAACTGAAAGACATTTTAATTATCTGGTATAAAAATGCCTTCTGTCGATAATTAATCTTGGACAACCGCGTAACGGTCCAATTAAGTAAGGAGGGACACTTTTCTAAGAGAAGGCTTTTGAAAGCTCTAAAAGAAATTGTTTAATCAACCTCATTCAAAGGATAATACCCCAAACTTTATGAATTAATCAGGATCCTTCAGTCTTTCATTAAATCGCAGCTTGCTTAAAATTAAATGTTGGAAATTAGCTTCCAGAACGGGACTGTATTCCCTTTGTCACTTTAATGTGATTTATTCTACTATAATGTACTGGAGTGCATTAACGCTAGAGTATTTATTGCATGAGCTATAAGATTTCTATGGGCTGAGCATTTCGCAGATTCTTCCCAAATTGATAAAACATTAGTTTCGTATTTTGTAAAGTATGTATGAATGTCCCGAAAATGTAGTTTGAGTAGATGTTGTTGTTGTTGTTGTTGGCGAGTCCTCGCGTGCAGCGAGAAAGAGAGCGTACGCTGCTCCTCTACGAGTTTAACGGTGCCCTTACAGGCAGGAGTCGAACTCCCCCCCCCCCTTTTTGATAGGTATCTTCATTTTTAAACGAGCTCCCAGATGAGAGACCGTCACCTAGGGGTGCCCTCCAGAGGTATCGTTTCATTTGGAGCCCATTGGAGCCCCGGCGGATTTAACGTGCACCAGCTCCCTTTATGAACACGGTCCCAGAGCAGCCAGCCGCGAGAGGTTGCCACCCTCCCAAACACTGCTCTCGTTCAATGTTGCTTCACTTTCGGTGTTTTGCAGGGAGCGAGCTTGTACCGACTGGTCCAATCCGGGACTTACGTATCTGTAATATGTTAAATAAATATTCTGAAAAAAAAAAAGTTTATATAACTGTAGCAAGTATTTATTCCAGAGGTATTATGGGAACATAACAACTATGAATGCATTTGTTAGTGAGAAATAAAGCATTATGGCTCTAATAAAATATATAGAAGTTCATTATCGCTGAAGCACTTATTGTACTAATTATAAAACTATTGGGGAATTTCTTAGATTCTCAACAATAACAAGGAAACGTTTAATTTCGTTGGTGGTAATGCATGCATCCATACACACAAAAAATAGTTCTTTATATATGCTTTAGAGTTATAGTGTTAGATAGTTATGGCGACTTCATACCATAAACTTAGTTTTTTGATTATGTTCAATCCGAAAAAACACAATCATTTAAGTACTAATCATAATTGAAATTTTGGAATTAGTCAGTCATGAAAAAACAGTCCCAAATTCGTACAAATTAAAACGTTTTCCCGACATCTAATAACTAATTATATGATTTATATAATAATTATAAGATAATGGTAATGAGACCAATTCCCTCTCAGCTTCAATTCGCAATCTCCCTTCGCAAAAGCTCTTGCACATTTTCTATATTTTCAGCTAAAGAGATGGAACGTAAATCCCACCATAATATATCCTTTTTATGTCCAGGCCATTTCTTCAAGAGTATCACTTAATGGAGTTCCTTTGTTCTGTAGGATAAGAAATACGTGCTATAAATATTGAGAAATAATGGAGAGAACTGGTCGCTAAATGTCTTTGCACTTTCTTTGTCTCACTTTCTCTGAAAAACTTGCTGTAGCAGTTAATGAATAGAAATAATGTGAAATTACAAACCCGTATTTACTAGTGTGGAAAATGCACGACTAAGTACACTATAATACAATATGATGTATAAATTAGAAAGAAAAGAAGTATTGAATCAGAAATGGGAAAGTACTGTGCTTTCCCAGTAGTCCTATATTATAAAAATTTTTGTAGTATGTTGCACCGAAAAAGTGTGCCAATTTGCTGGCTACAACAGCTTGGGGGTTCACTTTGTTATTACTTGCTACAAAGGATGGTGCTTCATTTTATTCTTGCCGGTTATGGGTGCAGCTTCAGTTTGTTCCTTTCGGTACTAATTTGTGTATGTGGCACCAATACAAAGTAAAATTAAGCACCGTCCTTTGTAGCCAGCAAATTGCACCTTTTTTTGAACAGCATACCACATTTTTTTTACAGTGTAGGGCGAGGATTGCGGAGAAAAGATTCCCTTCACTACTTTAAGTCAGTATTGAAACAAGTTTCGTAAAAAATATGTAATAATCATATAATCATCTAAGTAGAGCTTTAGAATTTCCGACAAAAGCATAAAGTTAAAAGTACCTTTTTTTTTTTAGTTTTTCAATTCAAGTATTGACACGGATTAAATTTGAAAATCATCAATAAGAGAAAGAAAAAAAAAGTGCACTACCTTCTTACGACTATCTATTACAATATATATATATATAGCAATATATATATATATATACTAGCTGACCGCAGAACATCTGCGTTCTATGAGTTCAACAAACAAACTGAACGCAGAATGATCGCCCGCTTTAAACAAACTAAGGTATTGCCACTCCAAAGAATCGGAAATATGAATGAAAATACATTTCAAGAAATAGAAATAAATTTGTTTACATCCCATAAGTTACAATAATAAATACAAACATTATGTTACTGTTCAATGCTAACCATTAAGCAAATTTTTAAATATAGTTTTACCATTGTTTTTTTTTTCTTTTGCATGCTGTCAGTATCGTATCGTGCCGCAAAATTTAATCGTAACTGGTCCAAGTTAAGTAGAATATATGTATATATGGATATTTCTTTCAATGTTCCTAATATAAAATGCACACAAAAAGCCCATATCCGGATTCACACATTAGGTTTAAAAAAAACAAGTAAGAGCTTGAAGTCACTGAGTTTCAAACCTGAATGAATTTCTAAAGATTACTAAATTTGATGGCAACTCTAAAGTCAGCATCACGGTCACAGCATAGCTCAAATTTTCGCGCATGCTCTACTAAGCGTGGCGTTGGATAAATGGTTTTATGACTCCACACAAAGGGGAAAATAATATCAGAAATTCCGTCCACTTTCACCTTGTCTAGTTAGTTACAAGGACGTAATTTTATGAATGTTAATGTGAATAAAACACTTTCCTTAAAGAGGACGTTAATTCCGGTAATATGTATGACACCATTTTCTCGCATTTTGATGTTCTGATACGCTATGAATACAATGGGTGGAGTGAAGTGCTAACTCAGTATATAAGATGAATGCGACTTGAAAATGGCCATTAAATTTCAGTTCTTGGATTATTTCAGTTCATCATGAGTTTCAGAGCAAATGAGATGTTTTTACTACTTCTGTTGTGCTCTTCATATACTTTTCTTTTAGCAGAGGAAAGTGTTGTTAAAAATAATACTGCGAAGGATCAAAATCGATCTCCTCGATTTGAAGATTACAATAGATTACCTTACAATCCTGAATTTCAGGGTCGATATTATGACCCTGCTGCACCATATCCGGAGTTTGCGACAATGCCAGACAGATATGATTTCCCACCGTATGAAATACCTACCAGTTTCGACCAGTTTGTACCGGATGAGAGCTCAAAGTATTCGTACGGAACTGGAGGATTCTACTTCCCATATCCACCTAATTATGCCGTAGATGAGTCATATAAGAAGAAAGAGGATAAAACAAAGCCAACATTGCTGGAAGAAGGTGCAACAAAAGTCAAAGAGCTAGTTGAAAAAGCAGTGAAAGTAATTAGCGGGCCTACCGAAGTGGCCCCCATTGAAGTTGAAGAACAACCTTCCTTTTTAGCAACCATTAAAAGATATTTAAGAGACCCGACTGTGGCTTTCACTGCTATAGTATTTTCAGTTAGCTTTTTAATAGCAACTTTCCTTCCATTAGTCAACAAAGCTTTGGCAAATGCAGGTATGCTGCCTGCAGTCACATCCACCATCGCCAACACTGTTGCCAGAAGTTTAGATGGAAATGGCAACATACATCTGGAACAAATTCTGGATGCAATAAACGAATTTGGAGCCAAGTCATTCGATGATCCCCGGTGCTTCCAGAGATTTCTTTGCCAAGCTGCTAAGTCTCAGATTGAGAGCAGAAGCGAAGAGTCATGGTCAATTCGCAGGATGATTCAGAAACTTTCTAAATTAGTGGATTCTAAAATGTGGGAAGCTTTAGGACTTAAACAACTATTGACTTCTCTTCGCAGTGGACATTGCGAAGCTATATCATGCAATGGATCTGCTGCCTACTCTGGGAGTGAACCAATAATGGATAAAATACGATTGCTGAGTGAAAAGTTATTTAGTCAAACTAAAATAGTACAGTAACTTTAAAAAAGAATATAAAAAGTCTGGCCATGTTTGCTTTTTTGCATAAATTTTGGTTACACATATACATACTCAATATATTATCGTAATTTGTATAGAACTTGTATGAACAAAACAGGTATGTTATAAAATATTATGTCTTTTAATCTTCCTTATTAGATGTTCGCTTTATTAACATGGCTTCGCTTGAAGTTTTGTAAATATGTTTCCTTGCTTTTATAGTTGTTAAAAGACGTATAAATTTGAAAAAAGGCATATCATAGTGAAACAAATTTTTAAGCTAAATTTGAACCTTGAAATGGGATACATTTATTTAAGTTTATCTTTTACTTTTTCCAAATTAAAATGATTCATATATTGTTTGTGAATATCAATACCATGTGTTAGTATGTTTCCATAAAAACATAAATAACTCAATGCAGTTTAAATGAAATATTCTGTGACAATTGCCCTAAAATACTAGAATTGGAAAATTGAATTTACATTTTGTTTTTGTCAAAAAAGATATTAAATGAATTATGATTTTATTTTTAAACATTGTGCTAATAATTAATTTTAATTAAGTATAACTAACTATGATGCATGAAATATAGTTAAAGTTGCTTTACACAAGCAAAAATTATCTATTGTAAATAAAACTCAATAAAATTCTTTTTACTGATCTTTATTAATGCATCATTATCATTTTTACAACTCCGATGAACAGAATTAAACAGAACAATTGTACAGAATTGAAAATATTTTCAAGTTTTCCTTTGCTTTTAATGCTTTTAAACTTGCAGCTGATTTAAAAAAAAAGTTTCTTAATTTTGAAGTTCTAATACATTAAAATAAAATGTTCCACTCATAGAAGCTTGACGAAATTGAATTTTTGATTTATGTTTCTGTGACAAAAATCACCTAAAGCCCTAATTTTTGAATTGTTTGCACCAAAAAACAGATATAACAGAATTAAAAGTTGTAAAACGTGAATTGTTTCTTGTGAAAAGTATTCAAATAAATGTAAGGAAAATAATATCAAGAAAGTATTTCAGAACATACATTACACATTATTAGCCATTTTAAATAATGATGCATGCAGTCATACATTTTGCATGAAGTAAAACGATCACGCCATTTTTAAGCAATGGCTTTGCATTAAGAAAATAAGTGATATTTAATATATGAGTCGCTGAACTTAATTTGAAATTTTGTGACGAATATTATTAAACACATATCATAGAAAGCAAGATGTATCACACATGCATTTACATGCAACTTTCTCATTTTGATGGTAAATAGACGTTTAAACTGCGTCCATAAATCTTGTTTATGTTTCAACCGCAGCGTCGGCTTGGTTGATTTATGACTCAGAATAATATATTAGAAATTCCAAAGCAAAGGTTGAGTTGAGAAGAGCAGAAGTACGAACATTTCGCAGCCTATAAAATGGACGAAGGGGCAAGAAATGCTGCTGTTCATAAATAAGTAATTTTTACAACGGGAAAACTTCAAAAATGTTTCTTCTTTTTCTTTGTAATTTTCTGCATTTCATTTATTGTTAATGAACTGTCAGAACTATTTTCACTCGTAGCAGTGTTGTTATAACTAATTTGTCTTGTGTTTAAATATTCGAATCTTTAACTTACTTTACAAACCCTTTGCTTCTAATCAGTAAATTCTATGGGGATGTTTCAAAGAATTTGGGGCTGTAGTATTGTAAGCTATGTGTAATACTAATTTTACAGTTGTTTATTTGTAAGATATTGTTTTAGCAATACTTCTGCTCTGTTTTCAGTATAGCAACCTATGTGAGTGCTTTAAATAATGAAGAACTCCTAAAGTACTGCAATTACCAAAAATTAAGAAATAACAATTATAAAATCCATTTAAAATGCATAATTAACCTGGTTCAAAGTGATCGTTCCATTTAGGGTAGATTTGAACTGTTCCATTAATGAGGTTTCAAAAATAACTATTTTAATTAAAGTATTATTGTTCAACTTTGAACCAAAAAATAAATTTTTCTAAATATTTGATTTTTTTTTTATTTTGTAACATCACGAGATTTCTATGTAATTCACAATAATGCATAAAACAACTTCAAGAATTTCAACAACTTCAAAGGTTTCAACAGCTTTAAACTAGCATTCGAAAACAGTTTCCAAGCAGTGACTTCAGAAAGGCTGTATTATACCTGTGAACAGTGCTACAAACGTATTTCGGAAAAGAATAGAAAACCGATTTCATAACCTAACCAACAGAATACAACACTGGAAATTCCATTTTATTTTTTAAGTAAAAAAAAAAATTGAAAAATATGACATGGTTCAAAATTACCCTGAATGACTGAAATTTACATATATATTATATTGTGAACTAATTTTATTTTTCATTTATTATTATTTTACTTCTGCACTAAAAAGGGGGAAAATATTCGGACCTCGACATATATATATATATTGAATAGGGGTACTCAGCATTACGAAACTAATAGAAAGGGTACACTTACGATGAAAGCTTAACATAACTGGGAAAGCTTGATCTATTCGACACCATTTCCCAGTTTGTCTGAATCCAATACCTCGACTTAGGATTTCTTGAAAATCCTATTATTTATCAAAATTATTTAACGGAATTAAATAAAAGTATTCGTAAAATCACATTCCACTCGCGTTGTTCATGACGTGGAACCGTATTTATAGAAAATAGGATTACTACTAGTCGTAGAAATTTCAAGGAGTGCAAACTTATTTTATAATTATATAGAATGAACCCTCACAGGATTGAACTTTGCAGCAGAAGACAATAAGATTTGATTCGCGCTGTAATTCTAATATTTCTCGCTTAAAATAGAGGAAAATATTGCATTCATATATTAGTATATATACACAATCAATCGCGTTTTAAAATTAAACACATTTGATTGTAAATGAGAGAATTGACAGCATTTTCAGGTGCATGACAGAAAGCGCAGATTTGTCTGACATTTTTTAAAAATAACTAAGGCGGCTTATACGACATGAATTTTTTTATTTAACATCCGCGGAACATTAAGCACTAGGAGCAGAAACTTATACCTTATTTGTAATATACGTATCAAATTTCTACATTTTAATCCTCTGTAGTACAATGTAGACTACGGCTACATAGCATTTGATTGCTATTCTAGCAATTTTCCTTATACATAATGAAAAAAATTGAAAATCCTGAAATACGTGAATTTTAGGATTAATTAACCAGGTTAATTAAGCCTTCACCTTCTGGCAATGTTTCTAAGTGCAAGCCTGCTTATACTATTATTTTACCATTTCATCCAAAAATCAGTCAGCAAATTGCTAAAATATTGAAGAAGTTTGGGTTTGATACTGCATTTTCCCCTGTGAAAAAAATAAAATTTACAAATTTGAAGTATCCCATTGATTTGCACAGCAACTGGGGTATTTATAATATTTCTTACAAATGTGGTCTGTTTTACATAGGTCAGACTAAACGTGCCTTAAAGCACCGTCTGAAAAAACATGAAAATTATGTTAAGCGTAAAGAACTTGCACGTTCTTCCATTGCCCAGCATTGTTGGACTTTAGATCATTGTTTTGAATTTTCTTCTGCTAGAATTATCAGCAAATCCTCTTCTGTCTATGAACTTGATTTTTGGGAAGCTTATCACATTTGGAAAAATTCTCATTCTGTAGTAAATGATTTTTCCAGCACTCCATATTTTCCTGACATTTGGAAACAATTTTTATAATTTTTATAATTTTTCTCTCCCTTTTTGGTTTTCTCCTGCAATTTACATATTCGTTTTCCGCCTTTTCCTTCGGGATCTGTTCCCGCCTTGTTCCTGGCCTCTGATTGGTCAATCGCTAATCCGACACATTTGGTATAAATACCGGTGTCTCTCTGGTTTTTGACTTGTTCACTCACAGCTTCCATGCTTGTGTGTTGAGCGTTTCTTCTTCTTTTATGCACTGATGAAGAGGCTCCATTTGTAGCTTCGAAATAGCTATTTGCGTTAATTTTAATCTAAATTTGTGCTTTTTCACGTTGTTTTATCTTTGTACTTACGTGAATTTTATTTTATTATCTCGAATCTAAAATGAAATTCCGAGTTCATGAGTTATTACCCACGAACTCGGATTTTTTAGGGGGCAAGAAAATAAGGTTTGGAGCAATAAATGAATTGTAGAAATATTTCTCTATCTCTCTCTATGTATATATATATATATATATATATATCTGCAAATACTTATAGAATATTCCGTCATTCGGAAATCATCAGACGGCCTACAATTTATAAAAGTATGCTTATAAAGAGAGCGGCAGGTACAATTCGTAAAACTGAACTGCTTCTTACTATCTGAGAGCTCTTAAACACAGCGAACTATTTAATTCAATTTTATTCACGATTAGAAGCTAATTTTCTCATTGCGAAGATAAACGTACTGGGAATCCTTTGAAATTGTGAAATAGCTACCAGGACTGGGGTAACTGAATAAATGCTTAAATGGAATTAATATGAAGCGACTAAACGAAAATAGTTAGAATTACTTCTTCAAACTCTTTTGCAAAGCTACTATTGAGAGGAAATTCAATAAGCATACATTAAAAGGTATCTTTTATGTATGCCGAACTTTGATGAGAAAATATTCAGTTTAACCAGCTAAATAAGAAGCATTCTGATCGATCACGGAGAAATATGCGAAACCTGAGGGTCTGCGTCATTACTCAAAAATACCCTGATAACACAGGAGTGATAGAAAACGTAATTAAATAAGTAAAAACGCATATCTTTTAGGTTCTTACAATTATTTTCTCCCTTTTATTTTCGTATTTAAATATTTACTGAATTTGGTCACCATGTATTTTTGAATTATTTTTCGTTTTAGATAATGTTTTTAGAGATAAGAAAATCCTTTTGCGTTTTTTAATTATTTATTTTTATTTATTTATTTAATAACTTTGGGCTAAAAGGCTACAGAACGCAACTCGTTAAAAATTTTAGCTCTGAACCTGTTGATTACTTCAAGACGCTCAAAATTGCAAGAATATGGTGAAGTTGGTAAAGTTCATAATTTTTCCGTTGGGCGTAGTGATAAAAAATGTGTTTTTTTTTTTTTTTTTTTTTAAATAATAAAATAGGTATCGTTTGATGACTTTGCCGATACTTCTTAGGTGCTTTGTTACACTGAATTATGATTTAAAATGAAATTTACGTCGTACAACTAATTTTCATTCATTTATATTTTAATTTATCTATTATTTACTTATTTATATAATATTTTTATTTTGTTACATTATATTTCTTTTATTTGAATAAGATAAAACTAAACAGAACTTTTTGTGTCAAAACCATTTATTTCATTTCATAACAATGGAACCGATGAAAGAAAGCAATGATTAATTGTTCTCCGGTGGCGCCACAAAACTGTATTTCATTTAATCATATGACAATGGAATAAAGAATAACGAGATTTACTTATCTCCTATTTTTTGAAGCTGCCTTTGCTTCACCGCGCACATCTCAAAATTGTTCACCAATAAAAGATTTAATAACGGCATTTAGTTTTGTGAGACTCTTTCTATTTAGCTTGCCAAAACCACTAAAATGCCTTACCGATCTTAACACGATTACATAAGGTTAGGAGATGATGTAATAATTCTAAGAATCTGCGCTATTGAGAAAAGAATAAACAAAAAGTTTTAGTTTTACCTTTATAACTAGTTTTAGTTAACTAGGTTGAAAGACATTTATCTTTAAAAATTCTTCAAGTCATTTGTAAAAGCCTTGTTTAGAAATTAGTAAATGAGTTCAGAGTTGGAGTGGAATATCTCAGTAAATTATATCTCCTATCCAGGGCCCGATTTACATTTTTGAATCACTATAGGCACAAATCATGTTTGGGGCCACCTACGCAACAAAAATTTTTTAAACATAACATTCAGCATATGTTTGTAAAACTTGCCAGTCACACCAAAATTTGGGGGCCCCCAAAGGGCAAAAACTAATTTATTTTTCAAATATCAAAGAGTCAGACTAACATTTGGGAGCCCCCAACGTGCAACATGATTTTGTTTGTAAATTACAAAATGTTTGAATAAAATCTGAGGTTCAAACGAAATCAAAGTGCCAAATCAATTTTTGTTTTTCAAATTTCAAATTGTCAGACCAAAATTTGGGGGACCCCAAAGTAAAAATTCCTTGTGGTTTTAAGATAACTTAATAATACAAGTTTTATGTGAAGCAACAGTTTGTTTTCAAAAGATGTTTTTAAATATTTTTCTAAAAAAATTTAAATTGCAAAAAAAAAAAAAAAAAAAATAGGGGGGCTCCCTCAGAGAAGGGAGGGGGGGGGGCGCGAAGACCGAACCTCACGGGCCTAAAGGTAAATAAGGCCCTGCTCCTATCACTAACAAATGGAATATATAATTATATTGTCAACTCGTTGTTTCTAATGCCACTTGAGTTCCAAGCGACCCTTCGCAGAGCGACCAGGAAGGAAGTAAGGAGCGCCCTCCGCTTATAAATGAGCACCACAACGGTGGAAGTACGACGTCGCTCAATATGTATTTGGATGACGCCAGATGGCGCCACCTTCCTTTTTTAACCTGAGAGTGAAGGGAAGGGAAATTCTCCACTCTCTGTTACTTTCGGAACAACTTCGGGACTTCAGGGTCCATGATTTACATGCACGTATCCTCAAGTATACATGGGGGTGGGTCTCCAGCGGGTTGGGTATCGAACCCCAAATCTTCCGGTCGGAGGTCCGACATCCTAACCACTAAGCTACTATGGCCCCTATGGTCAATTTTATGCATTTGCAACATAGGTTCAACACTAGCAACTTATACGTGCACTATAATTGCCTGGGTATGTATTCAGCCTAAGTTATATATGTTCAGCAAAACTTCAACACCATCTCGTAAAACAGCAAAAGAAAGAAAAACTAAACCCAGAAGTAGGCTCAACTATTTGTGAAAATGTTCATCAATAAAGAAAAATAACTGCATTCATTAAAATGCAAAAATAAAATTAAAAATAAAGAGTCTGAATTGAGGCAATCACCGCTAGAGGGACTTATGAACGATCACCGTTGTCACGGGATATCTGCTTTTTGTTTACTAAGATTTTCAATTGAGTTCTATGTGGAGTTCACTAGGCAAAATTAGTTATCTTAAAATTAATTTGACTATTTGCGCAGCTTTTTCTGATTATAACCCAGTATTTACAATTAGTTTAATCCTTATTCAAGAAATTTATTAATTATTAGAATAGTTATAGTGTTTTATTAAGTGTTAATGTTATGTAATGTAGAAGAACTACATTTAGGCCTAATTTTTAATTAGATTTGTCGAACTCGAAGTAAAGCGATGCTACGGCTTCCTTTGTTTACATTGCTCTCATCTCTGCAACGTGACCAATGACGTTGCTTGAATTGCCTCCATTGATTTTGATTTAAAGAATGTTTGACATATCTCTCTTTGTTATTTTGTGAAATTGTATTTTACTTTCTTCTTTTTAGCCTACTTTCCCGTAAAAGTAAAAAAAAATAATAATAAAGCATGAAAGAAGGCTTAATGTATCGTGAAAATATCGTTAAAAATCAAGAAAAGTCAAAAATAAGTGAAGTAATTAAATAAAGATTGAAAAATAAAAAATTTGAAAGTAGGGTATTGAGATGGGGAAAAAGTGTGTCTGTCGGTCTGTCTGTCTGTCGGTCTGTCGCCCCCCCCTAATAACTTTTGAACGAATTGTCCGATTGAAAAAATTCTTTTTGCATTTGAAAGATCTCGGCGAGGACATCTCATTTCTATATTTTACTTTTTGATTTGAACAATTTTTTGTCCAATTTTGAACAGTTCAACAAATTTTAACATTAGCGCCTATGGACAAAATTGACGCAAATTCTGTAAACTCTGGGCACAAGAGCCAAGTTCCTATTGCAAGCTTATTGAAAGGAGTTCTCGGCGTGAAATATTGATTTGAACAGTTTTTGTTATTTTTGAACAGTTCAAAAAATTAACACAGAGCTTATGGGGAAATTTCAACCCTATATAAATCCTGATCTAACGGACCGATTTGCTTGGAACAAATTTTATCGGAAAGCTCTTATAACGTAGAACATGTAGAAATAGAAAGTTTATCCAGAACTTACGAGCCTATTTTGCTATGAAATGTTTTGATCGGGATTTTCAAGGATATTTCTCAGTGACTCAATGAGTGAAATAATGAATGAATGAATAAATGAAAGAGTGAAAGAATAAATCAATGAATAAATGAATGAATAAATTATTGAATAAATGAAAATATAAATAAATGAGTGAATAAATACATGAATGCGTAAATGAATGAATAAACACTTGAATGAGGTAACGAATGAATGAATAAATGCATGGCTGAATAAATGAAAGAATGAATGAGTGAGTGAATGAATATGTATTATCCGTTGAAAAAGGTATATTTTCAATAATTAGAACTAAAGATAAATAAGAAAGAGAGAGAAAGAGATAGCTAGATTATAAATTTGAATTTGGTGTATACGGGAAAGTAGGCTCGTATAGTTCTAGACGGAACTTCTTGTTTACCATCTTCTTTTGTATAATTGACTGTAATGCTAAAAAGAGTGAATCCTTCGTGATTGGTTCCACTTGTTTCTATATTCTTTTTTCATTACAACTAGTAACAAAGCTTTAATTTTGCTTAATTTATGAGTTTTTTAATATATTTTTTTAGTTTTAAATATTTTGTAATCTTTATTCTTTTAATAGCGAAAGTGGAATAGAAATAATTATATGAATTTTAAAAAGTGCAAATTAATTGTTATAATTCTTACAATTTAGACATAATAAAGCAAAAAAATACATATTTTACACTCTGATCAGAAGTAGGCATTGGAACGCAAGAAATTGGCATAGAGTAACGCATAGTGTATTTTTCGAATTTTCTTTTTAACACAGATTTTGCTCTGTGTCCATAGTGAATGAGCATATAATTTTAATTTGAGATTTTTAGAAACTTATATTGCAGTTTAATTTGGTAATAAACCTCTGAACTGCTTTAAAGAATATGCTTTGTTCGAATTTTCGTTCCGATTGAAATTGACCGACTGTTTTTATAATATTTTAGTTTGGAAAGTAATAGTTCTCTAAATGATATATATTACCACGTTGCGTACTTAAGTAAAAATTTAGTTGTCATACATTAAGTTATTATTATTTATTCAACATTTTTCTGATAGTTAACTGAAACTTAAAAGAAAATTGCCTTGAGGTTTCGCAGGCACATGGAAAAAAAATCTACAGGAGCAGTGATAAATAAAAATTGATAAAGACAGCTGAAAAATACGATGTGAATACTTTTACTCCGAGGTTTATCCAGCTCTTCATCTTTTTTCACAGAATAAAAATTCTAAATCGATAAGATTTCTATTTCTTTGAGATGACAATTGAAATGCTTGAAATTCTGAGACCTAAACAAAAACCATATTGTTATTTACTTCAGTCTTCTTACTCTAAACATTTCTAGAAAATTCTGAAGGAAAATAAACATAAACTATCTTTGTATCTGAAAGCTTTTGAACACGAAATACTTTTATCGAAAGCATAGATTTTGTTTCTAGTTTTTGCTAAGCTATTTCGTATTTAAATTTATCGTTAAAGTTTAGTTTCGTAATGTAAAAGTTCGTGTACATTTTGCTGCCGCAGGAAAAAGGGTATATCCTTCTTTTAGGACCAAACTACTATAATAATTGTCCCTTACATAATTGACTCCAATATTGCAAAAGATATACACAGTGTGTCAAAGAATTTTTAAGACTAAGTTTATAAAATGAAATAAAAACTAGTAATTACATTGCTTTCATCTCTGCCACGTGACCAATGACGTTACTTGAATTGCCTCCATTGATTTTGATTTAACGAATGTTTGACTTATTTCTCTTTGCTGTTTTGTGAAATTGCATTTTACTTTCTTTTTTTTACCATCTTCTTTAGTATAATTGACTGTATCGGCTTCAATACATTTGTTACAGTGGTTTAACCACGATTTGAATGCCTCTTCCAGCTCACATTGTGGAACTGCCTCCAAAGCTCGCGTCGAAGCTGTTTCTACACAGTGTGTCAAATAATTTTTAAGACAACAGCTGGGACTGAGCTTGCAGTGGCGCTATCTGTGTTACCGCACTGTTAGAAATTTCAGGATGAAATTATGGTTAAATGACCGGCAGCAGTCTGTCCATCTAATTCACTGTTAAATTTACGGTTTGGAACATTTTTCCATTTTTACGGAACCTAACCATTTCCAATCAGCTTGGTTAAAAAGCCGTAAATACAAAAGTTTACGGTTTTATAACCATTTAAAAATGGTTTCAAGACAAAATTTTGACCGTTTTTGAATCATATCGAGGCGCAGAATCCGTAAACGAAATCCTTGGGACTCGAACCCCGGCTGTGTGGTGTACAAGAATTGCTCGCTATCCACTCGGCAATCTGCACTCCGTACAGCTGTCGTTTATGTATCAATAAATCTTCTTTTACAACAGGCAAACTGCCTTAAAATTGAGATTTCAGTATTGATTGGATCCAAAGTCATTTTTAGTCTAAATTTACTGTATATTGACGAAAATCATTGTATTTGCTGCAAAAATTAAAATACAAACAAGCTTCAGCATCTCAAATCATGGGTTCGCTCATTCGCAAACAGTTTGGGAATCCGATGTCTCCAATTTTTGATTTACGTGTGTATGTGTTTCTATTTAGTATCCACTGCTTAAGCCACTTTTTTTTCTTCTTTTTTTATATACACATGCAGATTTTAACTGATAAATCCGTATTCCTATTTTAAAACAACGTACGACCGGTAAGGTTTCGCAACCAAGATGGACGCCTGATTCTTATTGAGCGCTTGAAAATTACGGTTAGTTAAACATTCTTTAGGATAAACAGAGAATAAACTATTTGTCTCGCAATCAGCGGTTTGAGTATAATCTTTTTAATGGTTATTCAACTGTTGTAATTAAATATGGTAAAATAACAATCAACTAAATGGTTATTTTACTATTTTCTTACGGAAATTTTTAACAGTGTATACACAGTGTGTCAAAGAATTTTTAAGACTAGGTTTATAAAATAATATAAAAACTAGTAATTACATTGCTTTCATCTCTGCCACGTGACCAATGACGTTGCTTGAATTGCCTCCATTGATTTTGATTTAAAGAATGTTTGACATATCTCTCTTTGTTGTTTTGTGAAATTGTATTTTACTTTCTTTTTTTTTTTACCATCTTTTTTAGTATAATTGACTGTATCAGCTTCAATACATTTGTTACAGCGGTTTAACCACGATTTGAATGCCTGTTTCAGCTCACATTGTGGGACTGCCTCCAACGCTCGCGTCGAAGCTGTTTCTACACAGTGTGTCAAATAATTCTTAAGACAACAGTTGGAACTGAGCTTGCAGTGGCGCTATCTCTGTATACATAAAACTCCTTAAATATCAGCTGATCCACTACCAAAACCTCAGTTTATTTGTTTACTTTTTTTAAACTTTGATGACATTGACACTGTACAAACAGCTTCGACGCGAGCTTAGGAGGCAGTCCCACAATGTGAGCTATAACAGACATTCGAGTCGTTGTTAAACCGCTGTAACAAATGTATTGAAGCAGAAGGGAGCTTATTTTGAATGTAAATATTTTTTTAAAATATAATTACTAGTCTTTAGTTTATTTTATAAACCTAGTCTTAAAAATTCTTTGACACACTGTATTGTTTTCTAGATGCAAATCAAAAAGTTCGGATAATTCTGCAGTTGGTGATCATTTACAAAATAAATGATACCTTCAAAATGTACGACAGTAAAATATAGTTTCACAATGCCATATCTTATGTTCTATTCTTCAATATAAAGATATTTCCCCCCTACAATGCCAGTGTTTTAAGTACTCATTCATAACAGCGCTTTTAGAAGTAAATATTGTAAATAAGACATTACTTTCTGCAATGTAAATCAAAATGTTTCTTTTAGAAAGCAATTAACAATTCTTTGGTGAAGCGAAATGAAGATAATATTTTATGAAATTCGTCGGTTGCCTGGCGGAAAACTGATAAATTTATTGAGATTTAAAATAAGTTGTTAGAGAATTTCTTAAGAACAAAGAGGTAAGACGAAGTAATTATTTTTTCACACATTCGAATGAATCTAAGAACAGCTAACACCAGCTTTAATCAGAATACAAAACAAATCAACTTATACAGATATATATATATATATCTGTTTATTTGCCCCTCTCTCTCTCTCTGGCTTTTGATCCAAGCCTAAAATAGAAATTTTAGTTTTACTCCCATGAAGTTTTGTGTAAAACCTTTTCAGAAAGCTTGGCGAAGCCGTAAAATTAAAAGAAACAATCTCCGTGTTATTATTTGTTCCACGTTATTTGTAATATATAGTTTTCGTCATGTCCTTAGATAATATTTTAAGACAGCAAATTATTTTAGGTAATAAATATATACAAACACTAACCTTGAATCTAAGTGAACGGAAAAAGCTGACTCGCTTCCGGCGCAAAAGCGGCAGGTAGTTCGTTCACATATAGCTCAACAATCATTTGCGTGCAGTGTCGCAACACCTTACCGAGTGCGTTGCAACGCAGCTGCATATCTTTATTTACCAACATTTCCCTCCTCCAGCCATGAAATTTTCGTTTACTTTTCGAAGTAGCTACAGTAGTGGATTGGAAATACTCTTGAAATAATTTAGGTGAGTTTTGTTTGTGATTTATAAAAATTTGGAGAAAATACTTATCATAAAGTAGCATTTAGTGAAAATTACCACAATGGATGTTTCTTAACGTAAGACTTTGCTTCCGTTTTTGGTAAAATATCTTCCACTTCCTTCTTATAGCTTTTGTTGTTTGTTGGTATAATTTTTCTGTTTATTGGGCTGCATTTGTGTAGCATTCTACACCATTGGTACTTCAAGATAATAAATTATTTTTATGCACATGTAAACAACATTTATTTTTTTTACTGCTCATTAGTACTTCATTTAATGATATTATTTGGGAAAAAATATGTGCGGTATTTATTTATTAATATACGATTTTATTTGATAAGTTTTTGCTCACAATCTGTACTTGGTTTTGTGTCTTTTTGTTAAAATCAGCAAATTTTATATTTAAAGGAAGGGGAATAATGTCATGTATTTAAGGAACGATATCAGTGTTTTTACGAAAACACACACAAATATCAAGCTTTATTAAGATAAGGAACAGTTAAAATTCTCCATTAAAATTTTTTTTTCCACATAAACTATTAAATTTTTGAGATATTTTTTCATAAGTTAAAAGTTGAAAAACAAATCGTGTTACTTTGTATTTTGGTGTAGCATTTGAATATCTAAAAGAAAGCAAAATTATTAAAAAGAAAAAAAAACCATTTGCATTCTAACGTATTAAAAGCTACATTGAATTAGACAGTAATATAACTAAGCCGGAAAATGCTTACATTTTGGAACGCTAAATGTAATGTTTTAAATGGTTGCTTAGTGGATTCCCTAGTCTAGAGAAAAATTACTTCATAATGTTGCATTTTTAATTAAGATTTCTTAAAGATAAACACATGAAACAGTTTGAAACTGGAAGAAGAAACATTGTTAAAAAAGAATTAGAGAGAGATAGAGAGAGCGAAACAATTTACTAACATATAAAAAACTGTTTATGATGATACGCTAACTCATTCATTTTCTCAGATTTCATATTATCTGTATAAGATGAAGATGCAATGGCAAGTAACATTTCAAATCTTTTGTTTTACATTAGGAAAAATTGAATAAACGTATCATTTAACCCAATAGACTATCTTTCTATTTTTAATAAAATTATTAAAGTACTGTGATGGGCATTAAAGAATAAAGCAATGAAAATTTTGACATATATTTTGCGTGAAAATGTACTGAATGAGTTGCATCAAAATAAAATGAGCAATAGCAATAGATAAACTTAATGCCCCTCCCCTTTCCTTTCTTTCTTTCTTAATTTCTGTTTATTTATTTATTTATTTTGTATCTTTAACGCATCACATGAATACGAGCCGTAGTCGCTGTTGAAGTTTTACATTGCAATAACGGTGACGGGAGGCATATAATCCCTTTATCCATTGAATGAAATTGTTTGTTTATTCCCCAAATCCCTTGAATGAAACGAATTTTTTTCACAAGACAAAACGAAATTAATTTCCAATACGATTTTTTCCAGCATGTAATCCTTGATTGCAAAACCTGTAATCTGTCAAAAGCAGAGTCAAAGTTTTCATTTTTTGTTTTGAAAATTTTTCTTGCTTACCTAGCATGAATGTCCTTTTCAACCCTCCTATTTTAATGCTTCTTTTCTAGATTCTGTGTAAATTTACACTACATGTTTATATCGTAATATCACGATAGGCTTTCTTATTTTAGACAGGAAAAAAAGTCACTTCCTAAACCATATGGACGTTAAAACAAACCGAATCATTTTTGAAATCAAATTAATTAACCAAATTTTGAGCAACTAGTGTTGTGAAGTACAAATTGCAAAATAAATTTCATCGGTGGCGCTACCAGCATGGGTGTCACCACGGGGTGGTAAATTTCAATGTCACCCCAGCCCCAAAAAAAAAAAAAAAAAAAATGTTGTGTCGTTTATATTATTTTCAGCAGAAAAAAAAGGGGGGGGGGGGAAACGACTTTCTATTTTATATTTTGGTGTAACTTTCAATAAACTGATTTTAGTTTCAGTTCTGAAACGTTGAAATGGCATCAGTAAAACTGTAATTCAAGTATATGTGCTTCTCCAAAACTGGTTATCTCATTTTGGGTGTCTCCCCGTAACACCCCCCAAAACGTATGTCACCCGGGCAGGGCTGCCCCCCCCCCCCCACAGTCCCGCCCCGTATTAACGCGATTGATTTCATACACACATTTCGCGGAGGAAATAATTTTTCAATGGCTTTGATCCTCATGACACAGGGAAAGTCACAATAAAGTCCTAATTTCGTGCTTTATTAGTACAGCTGCTTCTGTTCCGATACTGGAAGCATTTTCACGTTGAAAAGGAGTTACTTGTAAATCAAAGCACATGTATGCTATTATAAGACAAATGATAAAAATAACTTGTGATAATTTGAAAATATGAGTACAAAGATAAAACAACGAAACAAGCACAAATATTTTTGATTGTTTGTGCTTTTTTACGTCGTTTTATCTTAGTATAGGTATATGCAATGTTTTTTGCAATTTGAGCTTTATAACGTCTGTTGCTCAAACCATAACAAATGCAAATAATATATTTCTTATCTTAACTGAGATGCAGATTTCTTTAAAACACAGTTGTCGAACCTGTATCTTAAAGATTAGTTAATGGCAGTGTGTTTTCAATATCTTGTTACAGCGGGCTTCTTGGAATTAGCGGCTGCAATCTTTGTATACGGATTACACCCTCTTTCATTAGATAACTTCTACGCGATAAGATTGGTAAACTTTACGAAATAACAGTAGGAAAAATTTAGATCATTGCTATGATGCCTTTAATTGACAAACCGTGGTTGAAAACTGTATTTCAAGTGAATATTTTAATTTATATTATTTAGTTGTAAGTGAAGGCATTTCATCGGTTATTTCTTTTCTTCACTCTTTTAAAGAAGGTACAAATGGTTTTGTACCTTAATTATATTCAGAAAAATAAGGTTGATTAGATTTAAAATTGTTTATATGTATTTTCAGGCTTTTAAAGTAAGATGAACGTGCGATTTTATGTCAGAATTGCCATTATTTTTTCTAATTAAAGTTACTTCTTTATTTATTTATGAGTTTCTTGATTTTAATGGAATTGATTCTACTGGTCAAGTTCTTTTTGTTTATATATCACACGTGTACTTCGAATTTGCATTTGAACAATTGAATTTTTGCCCATTTTCAAGCAAGTTTTTTTTTAATGAAAAACTAAAAGAAATAAATAATTGATTAGGATTTCGTACTTTATTCTCTTTTACAGGGAAATGTTTATTTATAGACAGCATGCTGCTCTCCGTCTAGCATTGATGCAAGGATACTGTTCATGAATGGAATGTAGAAGAAGAATGAAAAGGTTGACTAGCAACCTTAGTGGAAATATAATGGGACCATTGATGGTATGCAATATTACGTATACGTATGTATTTATTATGTATATATATATATATATATATATATATATATATATATATAATAAAATAAGTTAAGGTTTTAATTGTTACCAGTATAGTAAACTATAATTATAATTAGTACGCAAAAAATTGTGGTGCTTAAAATGTCATAATTTTTAGTGTTTGTTGTACGCAGGTGTTGAGTAACACCAAATGAGAAACCTATTCATTTTTGATACTTTTTTTTATGTGTCTGTCTAAAAAAATATAGACTCTACAATATTTTTTAGCACATGAGGTTTGCTAATTTAGTTAGCACCAAAATTCCATTACGATTGCTCATTTTTATAAATATAGGATAAAGAAGCAATCGTAATGAACTTTTGATAGGTAAATGAGTTAACGAACTTCATATGCTAAAAAATATTGTACTGTCTATATTTTTTTAGACAGACACACCAAAAAAAATATACCAAAAATGAAGAGTTATCTCTCTGGTGTTGCCGGTCACCAAAAAAATGGCAACTATACACAAAATTTTTACAATGTTTGTATTCATACATTTGATTTTCAATAATTGAAATTAATTTTTTAAAAACCTTCAAAAATCTAAGCAAAAAAACACAATTCTATGGCTATCTACATGCTAAGTATTGACTAGCGTGCCTCTAGGAGTAAGAGTGATGACAACGGCTACTGCGCATGCTCCCCGCCGCCATCTTTTTACCAGTGCGCCTGCGCATCGCCAAGAGTCGCGGTAAAAGCCGGCGATACGCAGGCGTGCTGGTAAAAAGATGGAGGTCCCAGTAGCCGTTGACATCGCTCTTACTACTAGAGGCACGCTATTATTGACTTGGCTTCAAATTTGCCCATTTTCAGATTAAAAAAAAAAGATGCGGTTTTTTTAATTTTCAGAAATCGTAATTTTTTTAATTTTTCAACTAACTTACTAAATTTTTGTAAAAACACATTATGATATTTTATCTGCTCATTAATTATAAATACTGTAATTAAAAAAAAAATGTATGATGATCATCTGACATGGCCTGCCTGCTCTGAGATGTAGAAGAGATAGCAACTCAACCTGTATGTTAGCAAATCACTATCAAGTTAACTTATTTCTAAAGTTCTAAAACACTGACATAGATGTGTTCTTAAGGACACGTAAATTACTAAAATCGAAAGATAGGAATAGCTATTCTGAACATACCATTAAATGTCTATCCTCGCATGAAATACTACACGTTATACTCCTGGAAAATTTAAGACAACAAAAATATTTTCCAAATCAAGTCTCTTTTTACCCCTTAACTCCTTTGTGCTATTTTAAGAGCCTCCTTTACGATTTTTTAAAAAGTTTTTTGTTAATTAAAAAAAGCGCTAATTATAGTACATTTGTTAAAGCATTTCATTTCTTGGTTTGTCAGCGTGTTGTTATAATGTGTAATTTAACGTTATTTTTTTTTTTAACTTCAAATTCAATGGTCTTTCTATTCAGTCCAAAAACAATTTCCTTCCATTGGAAAAATCTGATTTCAAGAAGTCTCGTAATGAAACTTCGCTTTCTTACGAAAATAATTAATTGTATGAAAAAATATTTTACTTAAAAGTTTTCCAGCAAAACGTCAGGTCTGTCTGGAAAGTAATTAGAGAAAAAGAATGTTTTGTTACTTTTGTCAAATATTCTTATTCTGTTCTACCGTTCAAGAAAAAGCTTAATTTATTGCAACCAAAGTTACTCATTTAAATGAAATGGGCTTTGTACACCTTAATTATGTTCAGAAAAAATTAATGATGATGAGATTTAAAATTCTGTATACGCATTTTCAGGCTTTTCAATTAAAATAACCAGGTGATTTCACGTCAGACTTCCCATTATTTTATTTATTCATTTATTCATTTATTTGCTCTTGTAATTACTTGATTTTAATGCAACTAATTCCACCGGTAAAATCTTTTTCATTTACATCTCAAGCATATTATTCGAATTCGCGTTTGGGCAATTTTTTACGAATTCAAAACCTATCTGTAATTGCAGTATTGTTCCTTATGGACAACATTCAATATTTTTCCATAAAGAGTAGTGGAATAGTTACTGGAATGTAATAAACACATGTTTTCTTAATTAAGAACATATTTTAGTTTAGACAACCACATAGTAAATACATGTTTTTTAACTTAACCAGATAATATTTATTATTTTTATTCAGTAATCTATTTGTCCAATAATATAATCAAATGTTGCTGTCATTTTATATTCTTCATAGCATTAAATCAAAAGATAAGTTTACTACATCGGGATCTTTTCATAAACTTTATTTGAAAAAAAAAAATCTTCAATACGTACACGTCACCATGATTTATGTTTACTTAAAGCAAAATATACTATGGTCCTCGCATGGAATTTTTTTTACCAATGTATAGCACTAAAATTGACCTTTTAGTATCTTATTGCCATTGGAATGCTAAACATTTGTATTACGTGTACAACATAAATTGTCATTAATTGAATATTGTGCGGAAGGATTCTAAATTTAAAAATATCAATTTTATAAGCGTATTAGTTATCACTGGGATTCAACTCCACCTAATTGCATACCTTTATTTTCATCAGTTAGAAACGACGTAGGGTCAGTTGGGGTAATTGTAAATGCTTTTTCAATGTTTTAACTTTTGATCCTTCCCTACCTCTTGAATGAATTCAGCGATAAAATTGTGAGCATTGTAGCCACTACTGTACTTCTTGTGAGTAAATGTGTACAAATAAATTTGACTTTATGTCTATTTGTTAGCGAATGAGCTCGTGTTTACAATTACCCCAGTGTGTTTACAATTACCCCAGAGATCTGGGGTAATTGTAAACAGTGATTTATTTTCGAATGAGGTTGATGTAAATGGAAAATTGTTTCATACACAGTCTGCTTGAAGGCTTAAGAAGTTCCGGAGCAATAGTTCTCAATCTGCGGCCAATAGGCCGCATGTGGTCAGCTGAGTTATATTATGAGTCGGATGAGATCATTTAACGAGAAATATCTTGCAAAAAATCAAGTAATGCGACAAATTTATGTAAAATTCGTACCGCAGTGGATCAGTCGGTTAAGCTTGGATCCCACAGAACACCGAAAGTGAAGCACAACTGGCCGTGGACAACGCTTGGGAGGGTGACCACCTCCCGCGACTGAATACTCTGAAACCGAGTGCGCTAAAGGGAGCTGTGCACGTAAAATACATCGTCGCTTTAAATGTCCACCAAGTTAGAAATAATTTCCGCTGAGGGACCATCCTAGGTGACGATCTGTCATCTGGGAGCTGTTTCAAAATCATTAAGCCCCTCTGAGCTGTACTTCATTCTAGTGGAGCTCATTAATAATCAGTAGGAGCTTCCTTAATTCATGGTCGCCCTGCAATTAGGGCTTGGATTTCCAAGTGGAATTAGCAACAACAGCAACAGTTATGTAAAATAGACACAAAAGTGTAATTTACATCAAAATAAAATACTTATTTTCCCCCCTAAATATTGGAAATAGGATAAATTTAAGTGTTTACAATTACCCCAGAGTACGAAATATACGGGGTAATTGTAAACACCTAACTTGCATATGAAAAATAACAAGGAAGATTAAATTCACAGCTAAATGTTTTTAGCAGCATTCCATATGACAAATAAAAATGGTTGAAACCGCTTAAATCGCTTTTGTAGATGAGCTGGAGAGGAAAATGTAAGATCACTAAATTTTGCTAAACAACGTTTTTCACGGTACCATTTTCAAACAATAGTGACACCTCCACAGTTGTTTCAAAACTTACGAAACTGTTTCAATGTCTTCCCTATGCTGCCAGTTTATCACTCACAAGCAGTTAAGTTTTCAAAACCACCACAAGTGTAGTTATGAAGCTTGTGTACAATTACCCCGTGTTTGCAATTACCCCAACTGACCCTATATAATTTTTTGCTGAAAAAGGGAAACTAATAAGGAAACTGATGATTAATCCCCTAACTTCCGTACCGTGTCTCACAAAGAAAAGGCCTTTTCAGAATCTGACCTTGGTGCAGAAAAATATTAGCTTTATAAGAAAGATCATTCAATAAGAATCACTTTGTGTTTTTAAAAAATATATTAATAAGATTTTTATTTCAAGGTACGGCTGAAGGAAAAACCTACAATGTATCTGCAATGACGACTCTTACTCCTTTCTTCTTACTGTTGGGATCAACACTATTCGGAACTTCTCAGCCTGCTGAGTATCCCTGCCCATTTAATCTAGTCAACGCTTCATTTGAGTGCGAATATGTTAAAAATGGATCGCTGTGGAAGTTGAAGTGTGAGAGTTTAGACTCTGAAATAGATTTTAAGGATTTGAATTTTTTCATCGCCGAGCTGTACGGCATTGAACAATTTGACACAACTGATGAACGAAATGTAACACTTACAGATTATTTGAAGAATGCTACATTTTCTTCAAATTCAGTTTTATACAGTTGTCCAAGTAGTGTAAGAAGCATTATTGAGTTTGATCCCAGTGCAACATCAAACTTGTGTAAAAATTATGTAAGTTGTTTGATATCTATGAGAGAAACTTCCTTTGATGATTCTATCCTGACTTTAAAAGTGTCAAACTTAAGCTCTTGCAACATATTTCTTTACTCGCATAATTTGCATCAACTGACGGATCTAACTATAACTAGTACTCTTAACATCAGTTTAGTGAGAACTAGTTTTACCGAGAACCATTTTTTGAGACATTTGATATTGTCTTTTAATAATATTTACTCTCTTCCGGATAACATTTTTGAAGGACTCCGAAATTTGGAAACTTTGGATTTATCAGGAAATAAGTTACAGGTTCTTAGTTTGCAAATGTTCAGCTTTTTGCCTGAATTAAAAGAATTAAACATATCTTTTAACATATTAGAGAGCATTTCAAATGACTCGTTTTTTCGTTTACCGAAACTGAAATCCGTAGATTTATCTCATAATAAAATAAAAGCAATTGACGGACAATTATTTTCTCGAAATAATATGTTGAATACATTAATCTTAAATTTTAATGAGATAACATGTTTTCAAGACGGCTTACTACAAAATTTGAGAGAACTGAAACATTTTTCTTGCACATCTTGTAAAATCAGAGCACTAGAGAATCGTCTATTTCAAGATTCCGTAAAACTAAATACTCTTTATTTGAGCAGTAACAATATTAATAAACTTCCTGGTGATATTTTTAAAAATTTGAACAGTTTATATGACATCGACCTTTCGAGGAATATGCTGTTTCATTTAGATAGTAATACATTCAAAAATAAATCACGTTTGTTTAAACTGAATTTAACCCTAAACCATTTGACTAACATAAGCGAACTTTTCAATGAAGCACCAAACATACGGATACTGGATTTGAGTCATAACAACCTGCAAAAAATTACTGATGACCATATTAAAAACTTCACCGATTTAGAGTTCATTAACTTATCAGAAAATAATATCTCATTTGTACAACTTGGTCAAACAGTTATACCGAGAGTTCGAAATATGCATTTATCAAGAAATAAAATCTCAACTTTCATAGTTGGTTGGAAACAGCTGATGTATCTGGAATATATCAACATGGATCATAACCAGATTCAGGAGCTGGAAATTCCACCATGCATACAAAATATAAAGCAGACAATTACTTTTTCATTCCGGTACAACAATATTTCTAGAATACTTATGGAATCTCTTATGAAAGATGAGTCTCGATCGCGAAGTGACAGATATCTAGCAGGCTGCCTTTTCAACGGCATGGCTAAAAATTTTATAGATATCACTGAAAACCCATTGCGCTGTGATTGTGAGTTATATCCTTTCTATCTTTACTTGAAAGATAAGCGCTCTAAATGGATTGGATTAGACTCATTTATAAATCAAGAAAAGATAATTTGTGCAGAACCGGAATTCCTCAAAAATGTATCAGTAATCTCTTTACCATTCGACACATTTAGCTGTTTGAGTGATAGTCCATGTCCTTCATCATGTATGTGTGGCATCAGAGGAAACGACAACCAGACATTTGTTAACTGCACCGGAAGAAAGCTTGAGAGTATACCACATGATATTCCACCAGAAGTTACCGTACTATATTTCAACCAAAATAATCTCACCACATTGCGTTCTTTAAACCATCCCGTATGGAGAAACTTAACGGAATTATATGTAAATGGAAATGCTTTGCGAGATCTGGAAGATTGGGAAATTCCACCATCACTGAATTTGCTATCACTGAAAAATAATACGGTTACAACATTACCCGAAGATCTTATGAACTTTATAACAAATCATTCGAACTTCAGGTTAATGTTTGCAGGCAATGGCCTCACTTGTAATTGTTCTCAAAAAATATTAAAACATTTTTTGCTACAAAATTTACTCGCGGTAATCGATTCCAGTGACATACTTTGCAAAATAAACAGCAATGATACCATCACAACTATTCCTTTGACAAATGTGCCAGATTCTATACTTTGTCCATTTGCAGCTGTAAATTACGATGACACAACTACTGTTATTTCCCTTTGTGTGTTTTTTAGTTTACTCATAACTATAATGCTCTTTTATTACAAGCAGAGACAACTGATTCTTTCATTCATTTTTGTGCACTTCAACCATGTTTTTCATTACTGTTTCGAAGAAGGTGATATCGATGATGATAAAGTGTTCGATGCTTTTATCGCCTACAGCAGCAGCGATCGTCATATAGTAATGAGTCTGCTGGAAGAACTGGAAAATAGTGAACCATTTTTCCAACTGTGCATTCATGAGCGGGATTGGTTGCCTGGGCGATTTATAACTGACAACATCATGGATTCCGTTGAAAGCAGCAAAAGGACCATTATAGTTCTCTCTGAGGCGTTCATAACCAGTCCCTGGTTTGCTATTGAACTTCGGGCAGTCGTTGTTCAAATGGCGCACGACAAACTAAACAGGTTAATAATAATTATGGGCGATAAATTTGCCTCTTTGGAGAGTATAGATGCTGAATTGCGGCAGGTGATATCAAAAAGAACTTATTTAGTTTGGGGCGAAAGATGGTTTTGGGAAAAACTAAGATATGCCATGCCTCGAAAAAGCTCTGCTGTGATATCTGAGGACATTCCAGAAAACTTTTTATCTTGTCACAGAAATGGTAGTGAAATGAAATTAATTAGAAATATTTAGCTGCCGACTGAGCAAAATAGTTTCTTTATGATTTGCTTTTACCAACACAGACCTTTCTCTGACAAATGTTCCATATTTTGTTTGGAATGCATTAATAATTGCTTAAAAGTAATAATCCTGTAAATTTTTCTATAAAATTATATCCTTATCCTTCATTCGTTGATATTTCGCCATTTAAGAATGATGTTTTTAACAGTCACATTGCAAGAGACACAATTAAGTATACACTGGCTGATGGAAATTAATTATATTTGAGAATAGTGAAGCATCTTTTAGTGTAAATAACGAATTTCTTTGTAATTATCCACTGTTGTACAGTAATCTTGCCTTGTAAATATACACGAGCATTTTTAGAGTAGCAAAAGCATAAAATAAATTGAGTTAAATAACTAGTCATGCTGTCATAATGAACATAACTTGAAATTTTGAATTTGAAAAAAAAGTTTTTTGGATACACCCTATTTATTATTACGCCGTTTTTTTTTTAACTTGATTTGTCATGGAAGTTTGTTACGCGGTTTTCGACCACTATTACTGCATAAAGTATCCTCAAACTTTGCACGCAAGCTTTGCACACAATATTGTATTGTCATCTTCCGATGACAATGCAATATTCCATCCATTTAATAATTCATTTAAACGTTAATTAGGAAAAAAAATAATAATTTTGGCTCTGAGGAAATTATCAGAATTTTTATTTGTCGAATGGTAACGATAGCTTTGTTTGGATAATGCAACGATGTTATTTAACTTGATTACAGCTGAGTCTGTGGCGCAGTGGTTATAGCGTTGGATTGTGGCACCGGAGGTTGTTAGTTCTACACCAGTTCCCGGTCTCATCCATTCAACTTGATTTGGAACAGAAGTTTGTTACGCGGTTTTCGACCACTATTATTGCAATTTAGTTTTTTTTAAAAATAAACCGTGTAACTTAAAACATTTTTTGGAGATTTAATATATTATGTATCTATATACTATAAAAATGTTAAATCTCGTGCACTTTCATAATTCTAATAGCGTAATATACATTTTTAGTGTGATTAAATCTTCTATTTCACTACACATATTGTTAAGGTAAGAGACATTCTCTCTTTATCTCTCTTATTTTAAAGAACCCTTATTTTTCGTTTGAATCCTCACCTAATCCAGCTGCAGTACTGAACAAATGTGTAACCAAGCTTATGCATTAAAAGTCTTTTCGAAATTCCGCTAGACTTTCCCTTTTCTACTCAAATCCCATGGAGCATCTTTTCTAGAACTAGGTAATTACTAGTCGGTAGATAAGGTGTCACAAGATGGAAGCCCTTTCATTAAGGTGGCATAGGAGAGTGTCTAGGATAGTGAGAAATTGCCTCAGGCAATTCTGGTAACGCATTGCAAGGCAATTTTATTCGAGACTAGTTTAAAGAGTAAGTTCTTGAGTAAATTTGATTGGTTGCTTATAATAATGGATTTCTGTCTCATAAAATATTATACTCGTCTTTTATGAGAAAGAATTTAATGGACTAGGGATGATTTAAATTCAATAGATTTTGAAAATCCTTACGTTAAAATATTTATTATATGGAGAAAATGTTTGAATTTTCCAGTTCTTTATTATTATGTTCCTCCCCTTTCCCACTTCTTTTTTTTTTGTTTTTGTTTGTTAATATTCATTACTCATTCGTTAAATTTATTTGGAGAACTAAATTTAATTCCTATTTTTGCCTTCTTGTGTTCTTTTTACACAACAGTTTTGTTTTTCCTTTTTTTAAAACGATGTATTTAAATAACTAAAAGGAGCATATGAAACAATACGAAGTTGTAGCATTGTGACAATTAACGTAACATAAACGGTGTAAATGTGAGGAAAATAGGTTCGTTTAAACGAGCATCGTGTTTTTATTCTTTTAATTGTGGTTGCAGGTTGTTATGCGTGAATCGAAAAAAGTGGCAAATTATGTTATCAAAAACATAAATAACATTTAATAAAACAAAATAAACATACCAAATACACATTACAAATATAAGAGCACACTACGATCTTGAAAATCCATTTTCTATTCTTTTCATATTTTAAACAACGTATAATCTCGCGAGCTGATTAAAAGAAAAAGTTAAAGTTATTATTCTCAACAGAAATATATTTTTCGCTCGTGAGAAATATTAACACATCCCTCCTTTCACACGACGGGAAAAATGATTCCAAGTTTCTGCAGATGAGTACGCATCTTCACTTGGCTCACATCTTTAGTCATCACATCAGTATCCATTTCCGTACCTGCTATATGATGTACGTCAAATTCTTTATTTTCCACTTCTTCTTTTATAAAATGGTATTTTCTTGATATATGCTTATTTCTGTTGTTTACTCTTGGGTTATATATCCAATCTATTGCGGATTGGCTGTCTGTATATATCTTTATTGGACGATGCACTAATTCCTCTTGTCTCAACTCTTCTAATAAATCTATCAACCACCGTCCTTCACATACTGCATCGCATAAACTAACCAATTCGGATTCCATGGTTGACAAAGTTACGATCTTCTGTTTGTTACTCTTCCATCCAATTAATGAGTTTCCTATCTTAACGGTATAACCACTGAATGATTTTGAATCTTTACTGGTACACCAGCTTGCATCAGAATTAATATGTAGCTTTTCTTTGCATTTATCTATCTTTAACTTGAATTCTTTAGTACCTTGTAGATAACTCAATACTCTCTTCAAAGCTTGTAAATGAATTTCTCTAGGATCTTTTGAATATTGAGATAACTTGCTGATACTGTATGCTAAATCTGGTCGTGTCCCAGTAACTAGATACATTATACTACCCAACATCTCCTGGTACAATTTCATGTCCACTGGTTTGGAATTTTCATATTCATCTAAATTCATTCCAACAACTCCTGGTGTTTTCACAGAGTTACAGTTTTGCATATCAAAACGTTCTAAAGTTTCTGTTATGTATTCTTTTTTGTTGAGCATAATTCCTTCTTCATAAAAGTCTATGTCGATTCCAAGAAAGTTGATTTTATTCTTTATTTCTTTAATCTTAATTTTCTTTCTTAAATTCCTCAAAAAATCCTCAATGAGATCTTCAGATTCTCCAATAATAATCCCGTCATCAACATGCATTCCTAAAGCAATATATTTATCACTATCTTGGCTGATAAATACAGATGGATCAGATTTGCATTCTTTCATTCCTATTTTGTTCAATATTTTCTTTAGTTTATCATACCAGCATCTTCCTGATTCTGGGAGTCCATACAAACTTCCAGTGACTAGTAATACTTTTCCACTTTCAATATCAAAACCATCAGGAGGATTCATATAAACAGATCTTTTTGACTTACTATTTAAATAAGCAGTTTCCACATCAAAAATTCTAACTTTGTAGTCATTTATAGCTGATATTTTCAATAGCGTTCGCAAGGATTCGGGTTTCATTACAGGACTGTATGATTCTTTGAAATCTCGACCCATTTTCTCTCTTGAACCGTCAATAACTAATCGAGCTTTGTATCTTTTATTTTCATCCTCCTTTTTCAGTGTCAAAACAAATTTGCTTCTGAGAATTTTCGTATTCTTAGGTCGATCAACGATCTTCCATACGTTATGTTGTTCCATTGATTTCAGTTCCTCTTCTATAGCTTGTGTCCATTTTTGTTTCTCTTTAGAATTTAATACATCTTGATAAGTCTTTGGAATATTTTCTAAAGTGACATTTGCTGAGTATCTTGTGATAGGTTTCTTTTCCCTAGATGATCGTCTAACCCCTCGATCTAGTACTGGTATTTCAATTTCTTCTACGTCTTCACTTCTTCCCTGAATACTAATTTCTTTTGAGTTACCAGGTGGAAGCCCTTTTTTGAGAGCATTTTCTTTCGGGTCCTTTATTCCATTTGGATTATCTTCATTATCCTTAGGAATGCTCACCAATGATTCTTTATTCACTGCATCATGCTTTTGGCAGTCATTTACGTCACTTGATTGAATTGTTATGTAGTCAAGTTCTTCTATATTATAATTACTGTCATTTTCCTCTACATATTCCATTTCATTTTCTATAAAAATTGCATCTCTACTCTCTTTTATTTTATTTTCTTCCTTATCATAAACCCTGTACGCTTGGCGATCTTTGGAATATCCTAGGAACACACCTGGTCTTGCTCTAACATCGAACTTCTTCCTGTTCACTTGATCATTCCTATAAAACGCTTTGCATCCAAATACTTTTAGATGTCGTACTGTAGGTTTCTTATTACTCCATAATTCCATGGGAGTTTTCTGTCTTTTCGCTGTCGGCGTCAAATTATTCAGATATACTGCGGTCCAAACTGCTTCTGCCCAAAAACATACAGGCAGACCTGCATCAACTAATAAAGTCCTGGCTATGTCAAAAATAGTTCTATTCCCTCTTTCAGCTATTCCATTGCTCTGTGGGGAATAAGCTGTAGTTTTTTCAACTTTGATGCCTTTTCTTTTGTAATATTCAAGTAATGTTTCGTTTATGAATTCAGTTCCGTTATCTGAACGAATTGATTTCACTTTCTTCGTTGTTTCATTTTCTCTCCTTTCAATAAAGTCAATAATTTTTCTCGATACCTCACTCTTTCTTGCTACAAATTCGACAAAATATCTCCTACTAAATTCATCAATTATCAACAACATATATTTACTTCCGTTTAAAGATATTCATAGGTCCAGATAAATCAACATGTAATCTGTCCAGAATTTGTTTTTTTTTTCTCTTCAGTTACTTGCTGAAATGGGGACCTAGTTAATTTACCTTGAATGCATGCTTCACAAGTTTTCTCATCACCTTTTATATCTTCAATTCCTCTGACAAGATTTCTATTCATCATTTTGTCTAAATATTTATAATTCACATGTCCTAATCTTCTATGCCAAATCTCTTTAGTTATTTTTTCTGTTTTATGACATTTTTCATTCATGTTTTCCTTCACCTCAAGTTTAATCAAAAATGCATCATCTTCAAATGTTCCTCTGGCAATTAGTTCTCCACTTTGTTTTTCATAAATAGTGGCACCTTTATCATCCAAAATAACTTTCTTACCCTTTTTCACCACACTTGGAACTGACATCAGATTTACCCCTCAAATTTGGAACGTATAGGACATCCCCTAATTTAATATTGGTGTCTTCATATTCATTGTGTGCAATAGCTTTCACATCACCTCTAAATCTTGACTGTATGCTTCTATTTTGTTCAGCTGTTGCAATTTTTACTTCTTCGACTTTTGGATTACTTACTATTTCTTCTTGATAAGTCATATGAGATGAACATGCTGAATCTAACATCCATGTTGTCTCTTTATCATTTTTATAATTATCTGATTTATCATGCAGTTTTGTTTGAAGAGCAAATCCTTTTGAAAAACAAGAGTGTTCTTTCTTTTCTTTGTGAACATAACTACCTTGCTTGCCATTGAATTTCTCATTTTCAAATCCTCTGTTTCTATTCATTAGTCCTTTTGCATTTCCTCTGTTTCCATTTCTTTCACATTTCGAAATTTTCTTCTGATTGTTCCAACATTCAAAGGATTTGTGCCCGAATTTTCCACACGAAAAACAACATCCCTTTTTTCTGTTAAATTCATTAGATTTAAATGCTTGAATTTCAGTCTCAACTTTGTCATATTTTCTTTCATATGTCAACAAAGTTTCTCTCATCAATTCATAAGATATATCAGGATTTGAAGAAACAGCTGTAACAACTTCGCTATATTTCCTCGGTAAACCTTCCATAATATATCCAATCAGTTCATTCTCTTCTATTTGAGTTCCCAGATCAGAAATTCCATTTGCAATTGTCAGTGCTCTTATCAAGTATTCTTCTACTGATTCTCGGTTGCTTTTCTCAATCTTCGCTAATCTAATCTTCAAATTAATCTTTCTGTGTTTTTCTACTCCTTCATGACGTCTTTTCAATAATTCCCACAGTTCTTTAGCTTTAGTAATTCCTCTAACAGTCATAACTTGCTCTGCGGACAAAGTCAAAATAATTAATCCATATGCTTCATCGTTTCTTGCAGACCAGTCATTATATAATTTAATACTCGATTCATCTTTTTCATTTACTACTGGTTCTTCTTGTGCAATTACATCATACAAATGCTTAGCTTTAATGAGAGCTCCTACTCTTGTGCTCCATAAAGCATAATTTTTGCTATTTAGAGGTTCAATCCTCGAAATTCCAACACTAGAGTCAGCCATATTACAAATCTGAATTAGCGGTTAGTCTAATCTGCATGTAATATAAATATTTCTTTCATTCATTTGCTTAAGAAAGCTAACACTAATGAGGAAATATCAAATTGCATTTACTTCACTTTTTAGCAACCATTAAACCACTTAACCACGCTCTGCTACCATTTTGTTATGCGTGAATCGAAAAAAGTGGCAAATTATGTTATCAAAAACATAAATAACATTTAATAAAACAAAATAAACATGCCAAATACACATTACAAATATAAGAGCACACTACGATCTTGAAAATCCATTTTCTATTCTTTTCATATTTTAAACAACGTATAATCTCGCGAGCTGATTAAAAGAAAAAGTTAAAGTTATTATTCTCAACAGAAATATATTTTTCGCTCGTGAGAAATATTAACACAGGTACGTAATTATATTCATAGATACACATTAATCTTTATGCACACACGCCACTGTTTCCTTTTTTTTAACTTCTGTATTTTTTAATTTCAAGTTCAATTTTCACTCAAGTAAAAAGTGCATTAAATGCCCCTGCATTGTACGATTAGAACTGAAAAGAATTACTCGCAGGAAACATTAGTTTCGCTAATAATAAAGTTACGAAGGCATATGAAATGGATATGACTTATGGCTTCCGGGAAAAGTAATGCATCCGGTCAGAGCGACGAATACGGTAGTAAAAGTTATACAAAATTACACGGAAAATATTTTTAACGGAAATCAATTTATCGTATCTTGCTTTCTTTAACATTACCCGTGTCCATGTGTGTTGCATCGTATTAGATTGTTAAATTAAGTAGTAAGTTTAAATTAAATGGAAAATACGACGGTTTCTTATGGTTTCATTAACAATATTCCATTTGTTTAGTTGCTTAAATTTGTTTTCCTACTTCAATGGTTTTCTGCTATTTCTAAATAAAAATTAAAAGAAATAAATTGTCAAACTGTAAAAAAATAATTAAGTAGATAAATAGCTCGAAATTAAGCTACACTAAGGAAAAAACTTGAAATTGCTCTTTTTACTTGAACATAGTTTTACAGCAAACGAAGAATAGTACTTTTACTTATACTTTAAAGGTTGTCTGATTTTTGATAATGTCATGGACTTTAATATTCTTAATATATTAATTGCAGATTAATTCCTGTTTGTGCTTGTCAGAGATTAAATAATTCAAAAGTATAGCACATTTAAAAAAAAAAACTTAAATATAATTTATTTATTTACTTTTATTCAGCTGGTTGCTTTACATTTGGCATCAGCTTTGGCGATCGGACTTGGCGACAACTTAGCGAAAGCTTGTGAAATTTGGTGCCAGCTATAGTCAGAATTTTATAAAAATCAAATTTTTAATCGTCTTTTAATAAATGATTAAGCAATGTTGAAATTGCTCCATTTTGAGCAATATTTTTTCTGTCATATTTAAAATGGGATTTTTCACAATAGAGTGGAAAATATATTTCTTGGACGCAGTTATTCGGCTTCTGGTAGACAAAAAGTGTTCAGAGCAAATAAGCATGAAATTTCATTTAGGGATCATTCATAAATGATGTCACGCTTAGAGGGGGAGGGGGGTCGTGAAATTGTGATAGTGTGACAAGGGGAGGGGAGGGGGTATCAAGAAGTGTGACATCATGCATTATGCAACATAGCGTGGCGCGTGACATAGGAGGGGGAGGGGGTCCGCTGAAGTGTGACATATTGTGACAAAGGGGGGGAGGGGGTCAAATATATGGGAAAAAAGCGTGACGTCATTTATGAACGGCCCCTTAAATTAATTTATCAAACATCTGGGCCAGAGGCCCACAACCTCGAAAAAAATTGCACTTGCATGAAATCGTTTCTTGTTTGGTTTTAGTTTTTCCGCTACGGACACCAGAAATAAGCAAACATTTTGTTTTATTATAAGCATAAAATATATATAATATTTTCCCCACTAAAATGAATGATTTTAAGGAAAACACTTCTTTTCCCACAATTATTTTGCCGTTTTTTAAACAGCAAATATTCTCAAAAACGCACAGGTCTTCGCAACATTTTTTGCAGATATTCATTGCTGTTTATATCGTAATACTTTCCTGTAAAGGTATAAGAATTCAGTTTTTATTTATAAACAAATTTTATTAATGAGGCACTAATGACTGGGGTGGGGGAACCGTTCAGAGTTTCTTCGAGATTGCAATAACCAACGCCACTTTGTTCCGATTTCGCTGAACTAAGTAATTATAAGGACGTCAGATAAGGGGAAAATGGGATGTTCTTTCATTAAGAGCTGCAGAAATACTTCCTGGGTTACAGATGAGATGCGGTGAGTGATTTAGGAAAAACAGAACTAAGGGCTTTGCTACTATGTTTCAGTTAAGGATAAATGGAGCTAGAAATGTTTCGATAGATAAATAATAATAATTAAACCCCTACAATTCAACAAGTATTATTATCTTTTTTTTTTTTTTTTTTTGTATGATTTTCAAATCTTCTCTTGAAATGTAATCTATGCAAAAACTTGCATAGGAAGAATAATTTTAGAGTATTTGCAGCCATTTTGCTATCATATAAGACATTTTCTCTAAAAGTAAATTCTACTTTTAAAATTAACTTCTTCCAAGTGAATGAGTGAAGTTGATTCTCAGTATATGCATAGTTTTTCTTGCAGAAAAATTAATGACACATTCATATCCCATTAGGTTATTTTATAAAATAGTGGTTGGCAAACATTAGAAGTTAAGAAACCAATTCACCGGTAAAGGGGTCGATAAAATTTTGTAAGAGCCATAAATGAAGTTTCATAAATATACGTAATGTAATTTATCAAGTAGCCAATGCACCCCATATATATTCTACGCAACCCCATTCAAGGTGCCAAAGATCGCAGTTTTCCGACTACTGGATTAGACTAGCCTAATTGCAGATCTTTTTTCTACTCATTCATCAATTCCAAGAATAGGAAAAGTGATCATCTTCAGTTTCCCAAACAGTTTTAATATTACAATTTACATTGACAAAACTCTTATGCTTTTACGGCGCTACTTAAAATTGCTCAGTCTCTGATCATTATGTGCAATGATTATTTGCAACAGCAATTTTTCTTAAACGGACCTCCTCGAGTTGGATCACTTCATTTATTATTCTATGTTTTAAAATCACTTTCACCCAGGGGACCGTGATTTTTTCATTCCAACGTGATGTCATTCAGAACAGATAAATACTTACTGTTGCTTTGCTATCTGTAGCAACAGTCTATTACGACAGAGTTGCTTTGTAATTGTCGTAATGAGTGTAAAACTAACACTACTGCCATACGTTCGATGTTAAGAGACACAAGAAGAAGCCTAGTGGTTAGGGTGTCGGGCTTCCAACCGGAATATTGGGTGTTCGATATCCGACCAGCTGAAGACTCCCCCCCCCCCATGTACACTTGGGGATACGTGCATTTAAAACTTGCGGACCCTGAAGTCCCAGGCAGTTCCGAGGTTACTTGGAGGGTCGAGAATTTCCCTTCCCTTCATTCTTAGATCAAAAAAGGAAGGTGGCGTATTTGTGGTGGCGCCATCTATTGTCATCCAAGTACCTAGTTAACTAAGTCGTACTTCCACGTACTTTCCACTCATCTATAAACGGATGGCGTCTTAATTCCCGGTCGCTCGGCGAAGGGGAGCTTGGATACCCAAGTGGCATTAGGAACGAAACACAACATAATTTTACTGAACTTTGGCATGCATATATTTTGAATCTTTTAACTCTGGCGTGTTTCAAGATTGGTACTTAAAACATTTTGTACTCAGAACGAGTTTGATTTTCGATCCCTGTCGTTTATTTGCCCTCTGAAATTCTATAATGCCAAAACAAATCTATCAAATTTTTTTATCTAAAGCCTGCTTCCAGTTACTAACCATACTCCCATCCTGATTTATGACAACAAAATAGTTACTTTTGGTACAAATGATGTATCTTCGCTGGTTTTAAAGGTTACATTAATTTCCTCAAATTTCGCCAACCAGTATAGTACTTAAAAACAGTTTTTAAAGTTGAAGACAACACATAAAAATATTTTGCATTTATTGCACCAAATAAAACTTTTAGTGGTTCCTTGGATAATTATAAGTTTGTTTGTTTGTTTTACGACCATTTCAGGTCACATAAATATTCGAGTTTATTTGCTATTCTCAAGGATATGCTTCAAACTCTCGTCTAATATGACAGATAGAACAAGACAGCACAACAGATTTTAATATACAAAGAAGGAAATACACCCAGGGCAAGGTGGGAATCGAACCCACGCCTCTTTCTCTCCGCGCAGGGAGGCACCGGAGCCAGTCGATTTAACCGCTCAGCCACTGAGGCCCCTCATTATAAGTTCGGAAGCCAAAATCATACATATAAAGATGCAAATTTTTTCTGGTCAACAATTTCCAGATGTTTTACACCAAATCAAAATGTCAATCCTCAAGGATGTTTGCATGCTTTTATTGCATACATACAAATAATATAAATCCAAATCATTTATTAGAAAAATATGCACTGAGAAAAATGATAAACTAATGAAACGTTCTTTCAACATTTTATGTCTACAAAACGTGCACCGATCTTTTGATTTTATTGACTAATTGGAATTTTTTTTTTTTTTTTTTGGTTACGCGTAACGGTTTCCGTGAAAAAGTAAAATAGTTTGTGCACAGAAAATGGCAACAAGTAAAATTCAAAGGCGGAAGTTGACGTTCTATGTCGACCTGTTTACAAAGCGTCGGTATCCTCCTTGAGTGTTTACAAGAAAATTTGTTTAGTTCATTATTTATTCAGTAATAATAATTAATAATTTGCAATATTTAGTAATGTGCAATATTTATAAACTGAAAAGTTTTTCAGAATGAATATTTAATAAAGACTATTGTGTGAGACTTCTGTTAGTTGTCAGTGTGTTCGAGATGCTATTCAAAATGTGATCGGTACCAAGTTATACACAATTATTGAAACAAAATACATGATGCAACGTAAACAGGAGTACCTAGCAAGTAACAATTCACTTACCTGGAGCGGAATAAAGGTAAGAATTACAGATTAGTTAATGAACTTTCTAGAAAAGTTATTGTAATATTAGAATTTAGTGCAACAGCGTTTTACATGTGCCTAGTATTTACAGTTATACCTTTTAATTCGATTTTTTTAATGTAAAGTTTATGGAACTTTGATAACTGCATTCATTTTTGAATTTGATTGCCACAAATATTTATAAAATTAGTCATGCCAAGCATAATTAAAGTTTGCTAGTGTACTTGAAAGTTTCTTGGATACACTACCGGACTGAACACTACCAGACTGTTAAAAGAACTGATCATAAGTACCGAAATTATTGCTGCTAGATTTATAAAGGGTATATTATCAGTGTATGAGGAATAATGATGTACTAACTATGATAAGAGTATGCCAATTCAACGAATTATGTGAACCATAATTTATTTTGAGAAACAAAATACCATCAGATGATCACATTATTAGTATTGGTAAGATATTTTATTTGGAGTTTTAGCAACGATTCTTACTTTACCGCTATAAATTAAAAATGAGTCATTGTGAAGTCTGAAAATGTGGGGTTAAAACTAAAGCAAAATTTTTGGGGGGAAATTGGACGTCCCTAAAAACTTTTCGGCTGAGTATTTCGAAGGGCCACCGTCAGGGAGCCGAAGTGCCTCATGTGTTACGCTTTTCTGACCCTTTTAATGGAACAATAGTCATCGTATCCTAATCTAAAAATTTTAGCCTGAATTTTTTGAGTGCTGAAAGTCTCTCAAGTCTGATCTGTCAAGTCTATAACTGGAGGCTTGCCATTTCTGAAAACGGCCACTTTCTATCAATCTAACCCACTTCTAAGAGATTTGAGTGTGGTTAAATAACTGAAGATGTCTTTCAGCTTATGCAGAAGTAGTTGAATGCAGTTACATCACTGAAGATGTTTTCTAGCTTAAACAGTGCAGATCATCTTTTTTGCACCGTTTATACCGTTAAAGAAAGCTAGACTGCCTGAGGGGATCATTCATAAATGATGTCACGCTTCGAGTGGGAGAGGGTTCCTGAAATTGTGACAAAGTGTGACAAGGAGAGGGGAGGGGATAACCATAAGTGTGACATCATGCATTATGCAACATATCGTGACATGTGAAAAATGGGGGGGGGGGGTCCGCTGAAGTGTGACAGAGGGGGGAGGGGGTAAGGAGTGCTAACTACGGCCCTACTGCCTATACCTTATCGGTTTCGCAGACTACCCCCAATACGAGGGGGTGCAACCGCAGCGCTGTCCTCCTTCGCACTTCCCATAAACTCTCTGACAAACTGACAACCAGCACCGGCCATAAGGGCTGGGCTGGCAGAGCTTTGCCGACCTGCTTTACCGACTCGGGGCCATAGTCATGCTACAGAGAAAGCCTTACGTCACCCGAATCGGATAGTGCTATTTTAGTCGCCTCTTACGACACGCATAACTACGTCGGCGCTATTGTCCGCTGAAGTGTGACATATTGTGACAAATGGGGGAGGGGGTCAAATATGTGAGAAAAAAGCGTGACATCATTTATGAACGGCCCCTATGTTATTTATTTATTGTAGTCGTTGCCTTGCGTTACAGCGACCTTTGAATGAGAACCTATTTTTAAATACCTATTGCCTATTTTTTTAATGAGTTTAAATTTCATTTGAAACAAAAACTTTTATACATTTCAGTGTTATTTAAATACTGTTCCATCTGAATACAGCATTTTAACCAAATTTAAAGAAAACGGAATTCATCGAATATTATTTTCGATACATTTGATATAGCCGTCCGAACAGTGAAGTACGAATGGGGTCTAGTCGACTCTTAACTTTATAAACAAACGGAATGAAACGTTTATATTATTTGAAATTTCTTTTTGAATCTTTCATAACATTGATAAAATTTAATGCGTTTACATTTTGAGTAAGAAACATTTTATAAAACATGAATACGAAATCAGAAAAAAATTATTTAGCACACTTTTTTCTTGAACAAATAAGTGTTATTTTCAAAATAAAAAATGATACTTGAATGAAGTGTCAAATGCGGAAATGTAAAATTTTTTTAGACAACATAAGGAAAGTCATGTCAGCAAAATCACGAAACACTTTCATTCAAACATTTATTTATCTGTAATTTACATGAGAAAAATAGTAATTATGATGATAGTATTTATTTTTAAAAAGTAAGGAAAAAAATCTTCGCTCATTAAATTGTTCCTCTGTTTTGAACTTCTTCTGTATCAATTATACTTGGCGTTATCTTACTCATTAATTTTAGATATTTCATCTGGAACGTAATTCAATACTACTTTCGATGCATTTTTTTACTGTGTTGTATCTTATTAAAATAACATTTAATAAAACTGTGGTTTAAGTTTTAAAGCCCAGTGCCAAGATTTAGTCAAATTGGATGAACGAAATTGAAAGAAAATAGGCTCAAAATAAAACATAAAATAAATATAATGAAGAAAAATAATCGAAAAATCAGAAAGAATTCTTCGCAAATCAGAAAACAATGTTAATTTAGTTTTGTTTAAAGATAATAACTTTTTTAAACTTTAAACGGCAGTTCTTTCTACTTGGTTTCAGTTATCGCTTCAATAGATTTTTGAGTAAAACTCCGTAATGAAATCATGGAAGTTCGGGAATTTTATTTACAAAAACGGATGAGAGTTGCATTGAGAATTTTAACTAATGAAGAAAAATTTTCATTTTAACCGCAACTCATTTTTATTTTGTCTTTCCCCCAATGTTTGTATTGCGAATGAGTTAGAATGCGAATGATCAAGTAGAAAAAAGTTAGCATCCAAAATTAAGTAAAATTTTTGCATTAGCAATTATACATAAAAATTACAAGCTAAGTTGAACCACAGTTTGATACCGATTTGCTGCATCCATGATTTGAAAGAAATTTGCCCCTAATGTGGAGAGAATACATTTTCTGATTAATTGGATACTAGAAAACGGTATAGAGTTCATTTTGATACAGAATAGTTAACTTGACCCTAATATCGAGAAATGTTGAATCATATATATATATATTAGGGTGGAACGAAAAAAATCAACTTTTAATTTTTAGTTTGTAATAGCACGGAAAAGTTGCCTTTTGGTATAGATAAGATAAATTCAAAATATGAAAAATACTGGACTACGCCTTGAGGTGCCGCAAAAACGTTCAAGTTTCTTAAAATTGAAATTTTTTCTGCATTTTAAAATTTTTTTACGAAAAAATTATTATTTTTTTTTTATTTGTAATAGCGCAGAATAGTTGCCTTATGGTATAGATAAGAAAAATTTAAAATATGAAAAATGTTGGAGTACATTTCGAGGCGCCGCAGAGACGCTAAATGTAGGTAAAGTTTTATGAAAACGCAGTTTTTATAGCTTTTTCAAAGATTTTTACAAGTTTCGATTAAGTTTTAAAAAAGCTTTATGATATGAATAGAGTGATAAAAACACCTTTAGTTTTTGCATTGGCATGTTTGTAAAAAAAAAGAAAAATTGAAAAATTTTAAACTTTTGATAAAATATTTTTTATGAATTTTTCGTTCACTGAACGTTACAAGAATTTGTTTTAAATACGTATATACGCATTATAATTGGAAACAAGTTATTATTTACATATAATAATAATTAAAAAATATTTTCTATTGGTTACTTCTGTATCCTTAATTATTACACATGTTGCAGAAGCAAGATGTTTGCTTCTATTTCATTGCTCCATTAAACAGTTTTTGTTTAACTTTTGGCATATTCACACGTGAGTCAGTTTTTGTATCTGCTCTTGCGATTGAGCTGCAGATCTTTTGAGAGATTCGGACACCAGTTTCACAGCTCTTCCCACTGCCTGTGTGTGACTCCTTTGGTTGCTTTACTTTACAATCTAAATGACAAAAAGCTTTATAATATGAATAGAATGATAAAAACACCTTTAGTATTGCATTGGCATGTTTGTAAAAAAAAAAAAAAAAAGAAAAATTGAAAAATTTTAAACTTTTGATAAAATATTTTTTATGAATTTTTCGTTCACTGAACGTTACAAGAATTTGTTTTAAATACATATAAGCATTATAATTGGAAACAAGTTATTATTTACATATAATAATAATAATAAAATATTTTCTATTGGTTACTTCTGTATCCTTAATAATTACACATGTTGCAGAAGCAAGATGTTTGCTTCTATTTCATTGCTCCACTAGCGGTACCCGCACGGCTATGCCCGTGTTAAAAAATAAAAAGACCAGTCGGTTTGCCATTGTGTATATAGTAATAACTTTTTTAGGTGCAAATTATGTTATTTTATTAAAATGTATAGCATTCCATATAATCAAAGATTAGCTGCCCATGGCAATCAGCCGGAGATCCTACACATTTAAGCATTTTTTTTTACAAAACACACACAATAAAAAAGGAAAAAGGAAAGAAAGAAACGAAATAAAACAAAAAAGAAAATATTTGAAAAAAAACGCATTTTGTTTGTTTTGTTCAAGTACCCACACAAAAAGGAAGATTATAATAAATAAGAATAGTTTTAATTAATAAATTTTTAGTACAATTAATTTTTATCTATTATTTATTGACAAAGCCGGGTCCAGACGCTACGTTTTGTACAACCTTTTGTCTGCGCAGTCTTAAGACTAAATGAAAACGTTGCAGTTTTTTATGCGTCTACATAGTGCAGAGATATCTGTATATTTCACTCAGTTTTGTGCGATATCGTCATGAAGGAGATACTACTCTGGTCAATTATGACATGGTGTCATGTTAAAAAAAAAGACTGGAACGTCTCAGAAGAACCCGGCGTTCAAAGTGGTCAAATGATTACATAAAATAAATATCTTTTTGTTGGCTGTTCTGGTGGTTCGACAACTGCAATCTCTTTATTTTCATCCATGGTATTCCTAGACTGCCTTGGTGTCTCCTGATCATTTAGGAAATGTAACAAATCAAAGTACCAGAGAGATGGCTTGTGAATTTCGTCTCCAACCCCAGATCGAATCGATTTATTAACTTTTGCCAATTATTTCCGGTAAACACTTCTCAAAGAATTAATTATTTACAAATGTTTCTCTGTTTGCGGTTGCATCAATGTCTTTGATTTTTTCCACTAAACTCTCATAAGCCTCCCCCTTTTTATCCTTGTCACTATACTCCTTGGATTTTACACGCCAAACGCGTGGGAAACTTTCGCATAATGCAATAAATTTTGTGAGAATCTCCCGAGAACATTGCCGAAAGTCGGCCATTGTCGCCTGACGAATTGAAACTGAGAAACAAAATGAATCGGAAAGGGGTGCTACCGTCTACATGTGCCGATTTGTCTGCACAGTTCAAAGACATATGCTTTCTAGCTCAGTTATCGCTGCAACTGTGCAGTCTTCGCACCGGACTCAAAACTGCGCACTTTTCCAATCTACACGCAACGTTTTATCTGCAATGTGTTGAACTGCGCAGAAAAACGGTTGTGCAAAACGTAGCGTCTGGACCCGGCTTAAAACAGAAAGACGAAATTTCGTAGCCTGCAGAAACAAACAGCAGCAAGCAAAGATTTGAAAGCGGAATAAACCTTTCATCCGAGCTCAAATAGGAAAATAACATATGTGCTAATTCACTGGAGAAAAAAAAGTAAATAAATGAAAGTATAAATAGTAATAATAAGCTGGAATAACAAAAATCGCTATAAAGGATAACATTTCTTTTAAAAACCCCTGTGCAGTATGGAAAATAGTCCCGTAAAATATATGTCAAAATAAGGAAATCAAAACAAAGCTATCAATCGCCTGTGAGACGCAGGAAATAAATTTTAATTCGTTTTAAAAAAATAATAATCAAAATCCAAAAAAATAAATAAATAAATTAAAAATCGGCTGCTTCTCAAAATGCTAAAAACCGCAAGCAATAAATTTTAATTCGTTAAAAGAAACAAGAAGTTCCGTCTAGAACTATACGAGCCTACTTTCCCGTATGCACCAAATTCAAATTTATAATCTAGCTATCTCTTTCTCTCTCTTTCTTATTTATCTTTAGTTCTAATTATTGAAAATATACCTTTTTCAACGGATAATACATATTCATTCACTCACTCATTCATTCTTTCATTTATTCAGCCATGCATTTATTCATTCATTCGTTACCTCATTCAAGTGTTTATTCATTCATTTACGCATTCATGTATTTATTCACTCATTTATTTATATTTTCATTTATTCAATAATTTATTCATTCATTCTTTTCCTCATTCATTTATTCATTGATTTATTCTTTCACTCTTTCATTTATTCATTCATTCATTATTTCACTCATTGAGTCACTGAGAAATATCCTTGAAAACCCCGATCAAAAAATTTCATAGCAAAATAGGCTCGTAAGTTCTAGATAAACTTTCTATTTCTACATGTTCTACGTTATAAGAGCTTTCCGATAAAGTTTGTTCCAAGCAAATCGGTCCGTTAGATCAGGATTTATATAGGGTTGAAATTTCCCCGTAAGCTCTGTGTTAATTTTTTGAACTGTTCAAAAATGAACAAAAACTGTTCAAATCAATATTTCACGCCGAGAACTCCTTTCAATAAGCTTTCAATAGGAACTTGGCTCTTGTGCCCAGAGTTTACAGAATTTGCTTCAATTTTGTCCATAGGCGCTAATGTTAAAATTTTTTGAACTGTTCAAAATTGAACAAAAAATTGTTCAAATCAAAAAGTAAAATATAGAAATGAGATGTCCTCGCCGAGATCTTTCGAATGCAAAAAGAATTTTTCCAATCGGACAATTCGTTCAAAAGTTATTAGGGGGGGGACAGACCGACAGACAGACACACATTTCCCCATCTCAATACCCTACTTTCAAATTTTTTATTTTTCAATCTTTATTTAATTACTTCACTTATTTTTGACTTTTCTTGATTTTTAACGATATTTTCACGATACATTAAGCCTTCTTTCATGCTTTATTATTATTTTTTTTTTACTTTTACGGGAAAGTAGGCTAAAAAGGATCAATAGTCAGGCGGAATGGCAACAATTAAAATTAAAGTTAATTACCGTGAAAAAATAATTTCGAACTGCAGAGAAAAATGCTTATAAGTTCTTTTCTAGTTAATTTAGAGGCTTCGAATTTTCGCACGTAGAGCGAAACTCTTTCCGGGGTAGTTTTTCACGCGCTTTTCAACGGTATCAAGCTCGAAACGATGCGATAATTCCTTCCTATAGAAAATGACTATTTTATGAAACTTTCGGCTATAAATTGGAATAAAAGAAGAACAAATTCGAATTTCAGAAAAAACTCTCCGAGGTGCACACCCCCATGTTCCAAACTAATTTCGTGCCAAATTTCATGAAAATCCGCTGGACGGTCTGGGCCCTACGCCGTACACAGACAGACACACACACATACTTACTGCTTTATTATTAGTAGAGGTTAAACAGTTTTTGTTTAACATTTGGCATATTCACACGTGAGTCAGTTTTTGTATCTGCTCTTGCAATTGAACTGCAGATCTTTTGAGAGATTCGGACACCAGTTTCACAGCTCTTCCCACTGCTTGTGTGTGACTCCTTTGGTTGCTTTACTTTACAATCTAAATGACAAAAAAGATGTCACAATGGTAGCTCATTGAAAAGGAACAAACATGTTCATCATTGTAAAGGTAATTATATTTTCTTTTCCACGAAAGAAGAAACACTATTATTATGTGCAGTGTTTGTAACAGCTCCATCACTAAAGTTAAAAAACTATTTGTTGATTTTTCTATCGTCAAGAAATACCAGTATACTATCTGCTATGTCTTTTCCGGTGCAAGATTTTGGTGTTACGTGGCCTAAAAACTTGGAGTTTCGTTCCTCTATTAGTGAAATGTACTCTTCTGAAATAACTTTCTTGTACAACTTACTTCCTTTCTTTTCTTGAACAATGTTACGTCTTTTTTACCTTTAAGAAAAAAAAACGATTCTCTACTTTCGATTATCTGATTATAGCTATGGTCATTAATGATATATCTTTGATATGTTGATTTTGCTCTTCTAATTTCCATACTGTGTATTACATTCGTTTTGTCTTCTGTGGTTACACCCATGTCCTGTAAAGAAGCACTAGTTATAGCTGCATCTAAGTGCTTTTCTCTAGTTACAATTTTGAAGGGTCTGGTACATTTATATCTTCTTTTACGGTTGAAGGACTTGCTTGGATTGCCTCTTCTGGTAAGGAACACTGATGTTCTTTAGCGCTGTCATTGTCTCCAGTAACCGTTTTTGATGCACTAGTATTACTCTTTATTCTTTTCTTGCTTGTTTCTTCCTTGAAGCGCTAGTTTTTGATATATCAATATTACATTATAACCCTTTTCCCCTCAGAGCTTTGATCCTTTAGAAACTCTCATTCCATAACTAGTATTTTTTTTCTTTTATACAAATACAAGTATTAAAATTTACACACCTACAGGCAACAGTATCAAATAAACGCTCAGCATCTTCTCTAAATTTTGTGACGTTGCAATCAAACTTATCGGACCAACTTCTACTTTTAGACCGTAATAAATACTTCAACTTAGCATGCTATGATAAGATTTTATCATTTGTAAATTTTTTTGCTAAAAACAATGGGAAAAGAATCCCTTGATCCTATTTGTTCAATTTAGGGAACTAAAGTCACATATTTTACATACCGTAGGATTTTTCTCTGAAGGAACTATGAAGTATGTCCAACCGGAGCGCTTCATAACAGATTCGTTTTACAAGCAGTTTCACTTTGCGCAAATCACTAAATTTCCCCCCAAAATTAGGACATTCCAACATTTGACTTGACTAGTTTAGACCGAGCCATTTTTACTCAATAAAATAAAGTAACTCACATAACTCACAAAGTAACAAAATATTGCGTTAATCTGTGTTACTGAATAGGCGGAGTGCAAATGCCAACTCAACTGAACTCGGCAAAGGTACAGAGCTTGCCACCACATGCAGACAAATCTCCCCCTTCCCCTAGCCCCCCCCCCCCCAACTCGAACTCCGGCGATTACTAAGGATCTTTAATACCATGCCAATGCAGTACTAAAGGTGTTTCGATCATTCTATTCATATTATAAAGCTTTTTAAAAACTTAATCGAAACTTGTAAAAATCTTTGAAAAAGCTATAAAAACTGTTTTCATAAAACTTTAGCTGCTTTTAGCGTCTTTGCGGCGCCTCAAAATGAACTGCAACATTTTCCATATTTTTAATTTTTCTTATCTATACCATAAGGCAACTATTCCACGCTATTACAAATCAAAGATAAAAAAATAATTTTTTCGTAAAAAAACTCCAAAACGTAAGAAAAATTTCAATTTTAAGAAACTTTAACGTCTTTGCGGCACCTCAAGGAATACTCCAATATTTTCCTATTTTAAATTTACCTTATCTATACCAAAAGGCAACTTTTCCGTGCTATTACGAACTAAAAATCAAAATTTGATTTTTTCGTTCCGTCCTAATATATATATATATATATATATATATAGAAAGAGAGAGAGAGAGAAAGAGTCATTCGATTTCAAATCAGGCAGGCAGGTATAAGTCCTGTTACATGACCCTCATAGATTTTTTTTTTAAAATTACACTACAACTAAGGGACATATAAAATATTCCAAAAGGATTTTGCAAAAAAAAAAAATATTTCTCTAATTAGACTTTTAAAACATGGGACAAAATTGGCCGTTTTCAGAAAATCAGCAAAACACTCACTTTCAAAATGGCCACTCTTTCAAAAGTTTTTAACCGATTCGAATAATTTTTTTTCTATAAATAGTAAAGGGATGGTATGTTATTTAGACACTAATTTTAAAAATATAGTTGGCTTTATTGATAAAGTAAAAAATGTGTTTTTGACATGAAAATTTTTACCGATTTTATGATTTTTTTTTCTTATGAAAAAAATTTATTTTGACTTTAAAAAGTAACAACAAAATAAAAAGACATTAATGTAACCAATGGAACAAAAAGCAAATTTAGCTTCAAAAAAAAAAAAAAAATATAAATTAAAAAAAGTGAATGGAATGCGATAGTCTAGTCTTAGGGGCCATTTTAGGGTCGTTTATTATAGAGTGAAAATTTAAAGCGTAAAAAAGCCAAAAAGTAAAACAAATAAAATAGAACTTAGAAAAAGCATTCATAGAGTTCCCGAAGATCCCCAAAAATAGCTTAGTAAAAAAGTAACAGATAAAGTATTAAGTGTATATATATTCTGAAATAGAATGAATTACATATATGAGGAGCAAACAGTCATTCTCAAAAAAAAAAAAAAATTAAAGTTATTATTTTTTCTTTTTTGTCCTCATTAACTAGTACAAAAGTATGTTGTTATTTGTAACCAAAACAAGTTTAAAGCTTGTTTTGGTTACAAATAACAACATACTTTATTACCAGTTAATGAGGAGTTCAAAGGAAAACCAGTAACTTTAATTTTATTTTTGATGGAGAAAACAAGGTTTGACTATTTGCTCCTCATATATACCTTCTGTAGCTTTACTAAATACTAAGAAAATTTTGTGTGTAACTAGTAGAAAATTTTTCACGAGGAGTATTCACGTGGTGTCTGAAATAAAAATTAAAGCAAATAATGCTCGTACATTAGTGGTAATTTATTTTCTTGTAGATATATAATCCAAGACTAATATGAATATGTACAAGATTTTTGAGAGCAATTTAGAAAATTCTTAATTAACTTTAAAAACGCGTGAAGAAATGTCTCGGAACTAATTATAATTTCTAGTTACCAGTTGACAAATGTGTTATTATGAAGTTAATTAAAATAATTTTCTCCTAGTTTTCTCCTTGAGGAATGTAACGGCATCGTTCCCTACACATTAGTGGAGCAAATACAATTACTAAGCCCGTATTTCCGTTTTTAATGAGCTTGAGAAATATTTCTTTAGCTCATTAGTTGATATTCTTTCTAGAATAATATTAGGAATAAAAGACAACAAAGATTTTCTCACAAAAAGTAAACATTTCATTTACTCATAAAAGATTAAAAGCTATTTTTTTTAGTAGTGGAATTTCTTCATAGCTAAAGAAGTGACTTTATCTAATTATACTAACAGTAAAATATTATTGCTGGGTTTCTAAATCTGGAAAATAGTAATAAAATGCATAATTTGCCTTGCCAAGTTTAGCAGTATTCCAATTACAATCTAATTAGAAAGGGAGTTATTATGTTCTTTTCTTTGAGTTCCACATGTGATACTGTCTTTTTGTCAATAAAGATGCTCAAAAATTATCTATGGCTTGCAAGGAGAAAATCTGTTCAAGAACAAGTATCTTTAACGGATTAGTTCATGTACTATCTGATCTTTCCCATTTTTCCCTTCAAATATTTACTAAGATGATGATGAAGAGACATTTCGTACTTGAAATGGAGCTTTGTAATGGACAAGCTGTCTTGAGAGCCATTTTGTTTCTCAAGCTCGTGATTATAGTACTTAAAGTCTGGAATTTCACGCTTTAACTAATGCTTCATGTAAAACACCTTCAGCTATAGCAGTATGGTTATTTTATGCACTGTAAAGTGGTGTTTAGGAATTTAATTGTTTTTTTTAATGATATAATAAATAATGTTATAACAAACAGTGATTGATTACCGCAGATGCCTTTGACGCACTCTCCCTATCGCTTTACTAAAGGGTCTTCAAATTAGATTTTGACAATTATAATCATAACTAAGTCAAAAACAGGTTTTTGCGTGACACCTGAAATCAAGTAATATCATCTAAAGTTTGAAACCTTCCAACTCCAATTTTTGCACTTGTCAGAAATTTGTCATCCTTGTCACTAACCACAACTCGGCTTTTCTTCTTTAACCATAGTGAACTATACACTGTTAGAAATTTCATCAAGGAATTACGGTTAAATGACCGGCAGCAGTCCGTCCATCTAATTCACCGTTAAATTTACGGTTTGGAACATTTTTCTATCTTTACGGGACCTAACCATTTCCAATCATCTTGGTTAAAAAGCCGTATATACAAACGTTTATGGTTTTATAACCATTTAAAAATGGTTTCAAAACAAAATTTTTACCGTTTTTGAACCATTTCGAGGCGTAGAATCTTCCAGGCGTAGAAATCGTAAACGAAGCTTGCGGGAATCGAACCCGCTTAGTATGACATGCCAACCTTGCTCTCTAACCATTCGGCCATCTGCACCATACAAAGTGGTCGTTTATTTATCAATAAATCTTTCTTTTCAACAGGAGAAGAAAGATTTATTGATAAATAAACGTCATTAAACTTGAGATTTCAGCTTTTGATTGGATCCAAAGCCATCTTTGGTCTAAATTTAATGTATATTGACGAAAATCATTTTATTTGCTGCAAAAATAAAAATACAAACAAGCTTCAGCAGCTCAAGTTATGGGTTCGCTCATTCGCCAACAGTCCGCGGGAATCCGATGTCTCCAATTTTTGATTAACGTGTGTATGTGTTTCTATTTAGTAACCTCTGCTTAAGCCACTTTTTTTCCTTCCTTTTTAGCCTACTTTCCCGTAAAAGTAAAAAAAAAAAATAATAAAGCATGAAAGAAGGCTTAATGTATCGTGAAAATATTGTTAGAAATCAAGAAAAGTCAAAAATAAGTTAAGTAATTAAATAAAGATTGAAAAATAAAAAATTTGAAAGTAGGGTTTTGAGATAGGGAAAAAGTGTGTCGGTCGGTCTGTCGGTCTGTCTGTCTGTCGGTCGGTCTGTCTGTCTGTCTGTCTGTCTGTCTGGCTGTCGGTCTGTCCCCCCCTAATAACTTTTGAACGAATTGTCCGATTGGAAAAATTCTTTTTGCATTCGAAAGATCTCGGCGAGAACATCTCATTTCTATATTTTACTTTTTGATTTGAACAATTTTTTGTTCAATTTTGAACAGTTCAACAAATTTTAACATTAGCGCCTATTTGAAAATGAAGCAAATTATGTAAACTCTGGGTACAATATATAAGTTCCCATGAACAAGCTCACTGGAAGAAGTTCTTGGCGTGAAATAGTGATCTGAACAATTTTTGTTCATTTTTGAACAGTTCAAAAAAAAATTAACATACCGCCTACGGGGAAATTTCAATCCTATATAATTTCTGATCTAACGGACAGATTTGCTTGGAACAAACTTTATCGGAAAGCTCTTATGACGTAGAACATGTACAAATAGAAAGTTCATCGAGAAGTAACGAGCCTATTTTCCTATGAAATTTTTTGATCGGGATTTTCAAGAATATTTTTTAATTAATGAATGATTAAATGAATAAGTAAAAGAATGAATGAATAAATGAGTGAATAAATACATGAATGACTTAATAAATAATGATTAAATGAATATGTATTAACCGTTGAAAAAGGTATATTTGAAGCAATTAAGAACTAAAGCTAAACGAGAAAGACAGAGAGAGAGAGATAGCTGGATTATAAATTTGAATTCGGTGTATACGGGAAATTAGGCTCGTATAGTTCTAGCCCCGGAACTTCTTGTTTATATACACATGCATATTTGAAGTGATAAATCTTTATTCACTTTTTAAAGCAACAACGTGCGACCGGTAAGGTTTCGCAACCAAGATGGGCTCCCGATTCTTACTGAGCGCTTGTAAATTACGGTTAGTTAAACGTTCTTTAGTAGAAACAGTGAATAAACGATTTTTTTCGCAATTTACGGTTTGTGTACCATCTTTTTAATGGTTATTCAACTGTTGTAATTAAATATGGTAAAATAACAATCAAATAAATGGTTATTTTACTATTTTCTTACGGACATTTTTAACAGTGTAGCCATAACGAAACGTAGCTGCATTAGGAAAATGCTATGTTTTTTTTTTTTTTTTGCTTCATCATGTAGCAAATTACCACAACTAGGACGCATGCATAACGTTCAAGAGCCTATTAAGAAGGTTGGTTATCCGTAGAGGTAAAATGCATGCACTGTAACAAATTCTAGTTCAACCTTTCCCCAAAAAAAAAAAAAGTTAAAAAATGGTGAAATTTAACTGCAACCCAACTTTTGGTACTAAAGTTGAACCAATAAGTTCCTAGTTTCCCATTCATTGTGAAACTAGTGAAACTACAACATTATAATCGCTCAACTTGATCCCAAAAGTGTTGGCTACAGCTAAATTTCACCAGTTTTTCTATTTTTTTGGTGGAAGGCTGAATTAGTATTTTATATAGTGCAGCTACCAGTGGATGAAACTTAAAATTATGATCATAGTGATTTTAACGAAAAATGGCAAATATGGGCCGGATATTGTAATTCGATTCTTTGATAAGAGTGTGTTTATTTTATTTCTTAATAAATGAAGCTAGTAAATGAATCAGAATAATGTGAAAATAAAATTGCAAAAAACCAAAACAAATCAAACCTATTAGAAAGCAAAGACAGTTTGTTTTTCTACAGTATGAAATACTCTTCAGCTAGTTTAACTTCTTCAGTTGAAATTTCTCTTTCTGTAGTAGAATTTTGTATACTGAAGTTACAAGCTTTAAACCAGTTAAAAAATCTTCATTGTAAAAAGTTTTAGTTCCACCTTCCAGCAAAAAAAAAAAAGGTGAAATTTAGCTGCAACTAGCATTTGTTGCTAAAGTTGAACTATTATAATGGTTCCTATTTTCACATTCATGGTGAAACTAGATTAAACTTCACCGTTATAATAGGGTTTAACTTAGTACCAATTGTTGATTGCAGCAAAATTTCACCATTTTCTTTTTGTGAAAGGTAGAAAGAAAGTTTTTTAGTGTTGTTGACGCCACAATTTCTCAAAAATTTTGAATGGTATGCATTGCTTGACATGCCTTGAAATGAAGCGTTCGTCATGACATGGCGTAAATAAATTAAAAGTGTCTGAAGCTTCGATTTTCAAAAGCAGGGGGTACTGACTTCATGAAGTGATGATTTTATAATGATTTCACATAAATTGCAATCCGTTTTCTTAAATTTCATTTTAATCAACGGTCAATTTTATTCAGATTTTTAACAACGGCGGGTGAAAAATATGAATGAGCAGCAATGATCGGGGGAAATTTCAAACTATTATTTCTTATTCCTTAAATATGTGTTCAAGATCATTTAGTCTGTAAATTTGGTTCATTCCACACAAATTTTCACTTCATCAGATATTTCTATGAAATCGCAGACGTAATTTCTGTTCCGCGTCAACAGGGTGGCGTAGTGGTAAGACGCAGGTCTCGTACACCCAAGATCGCAAGTTCGAACCTGGCCCGAGCCGGTGGATTTTCAAGATGCAGAAAATCGTCTGCGCCCATGTCGCATGATTGTGCGGCATGTTAATGATCCCGTAAGGGGACTTGGCACCTTTTGACATTTTTTTTTAAATTTTAAAAACTTTTACCTATTTCATTTGTATGTTATGAAGTGCTATTGTTCAACAAACTGATTTTCACATCAAAAACCAAAATTCAACTAATAGAAAATTTTAAAATTTAATTTTTTAAAAATAATTTAACGATTTAAAATTTCCTTCTTCTTCTTCATTTCTTGACTTTTTTTCACCAATTTTTTTAAAGTACTTATTATAGTATAGGGTTTTCAATTTTAGGGATGGGTTTTGCTATTAATTAATTAGTTTTTGAGAAAAAAAAATTTTTAATGTTACATCGATGGTAGAACACAGAAAAAAAAGCAAATTTGTTACATTTTCATTTGTAAAAATTTTTTTTGAAAATATATAGCAAAACCCATCCCTAATTTTATCAAGCACTTCATATTGAATACAAACAAAAAATTTCAAGCTGTTACATGAATATATGTAGAAGTTTTAGCATTTTAAGTGCTACAATATTGCGAAAAAACACAAACCGAGAAAACGCAGTTTAAAGAACACAAAATCCTACTGAAACATCGGAAATATTTGAATTCTCTTGCTTCTTAACTACATTTATATTGGTTGTATCGCTTCAAAACTTCGCTCAGATATACTAGGGGAATCAAGCCACATTTTAAGCAAAAAATTTGAAAAATCGGTATTTTGAGCCATTTTCTACATTTGAAAGGTGCCAAGTCCCCTTAAGTATCCGTTTGGTTTGGATACTCTCGGCTAAATTAAAAACCGAGTGCGATTCGCATCAAATGAGAGCTCAGGTGCCGCCATCTAAGGGAAACTGAGCGTCCAAATTCTCAGTGGCAATGGCATCCACCGACAGTGGTGCTATTTGAAAAAATGGAAGCCGATTACCGGGGTACGCACTAGGTCTGCACAGGTTATTGACCATACGCAGCCCCATTAGAACCAGAGAAAATTTCTGCTCGGCATATTGACCCAAGATCTTGAAAAATCAAAGAAAAGCAGATTTGGCTAATTGCAATTTCACATACATTACCAATAATATGTGCAAGCAATTGACTTAAAGTGGGCCTTTTAAAATCCTTTTCCTCCTTTTTACTCTAATTTACCCATAATTAACACTAGCTTATTCCTGGCGAAATGAAACAGGAGCTTAGACAATTTAACGTTTCAAACCCAATTCAACTTCATTTAGGGCTTGAATTGCTGCCTCTAAAACTTGGTGTAATGTTTAACAAGATCCTCGAGAAGTGGCTTTTTGAAAACTACACACATTACATAATTTTGGTCATGCGTACTTCAAACAAATTATAATGAGGCACAAAGCAATCGCATTTCTTTTTTCATGAAAAGTAGTTTAACATTATAATTCCTTTGGTGGTAATAACTGTATTTAAAAAACTCAGTAACTGAATTTTAAATGATAAAATGAGTATTTTTTTTATTTGAATGACATAAATTAAGGCTAAATTTACTGCCGTATCAGAAAAAATGGTGTTTTTTTTTTCAATGTACATAGGTTCAAATAAATGTGGGTCATTTTTCTACTAGAAAAATTGAAAATTAAAATTAATATGCTAACTACCTCAATAAAACATTTTAGAAATGTATAAATATTTTTAGTTGTTATTAAAAGTAATGTTTTTTTTTTTTTTTGCTTGGAATATCAATTCTCAGATATACAATAAATAACAAATGAAAATGAATTAATTTAACAGGCATCCTGACGGATTTCTATGTCCAACAGTCGCCCTAGAAATTTTATAATTGTTTGCATCACTTCGGTAATGGTGAAAACGGTAGTGGTACATTTTCAAAGTATGAACAAAAAGATCAAACAACAAAATTTTAGTAAAAGGACAAAAACAACATGTTGATTTAACATGGTACCGTCCCCCCGTACTTTTCCCCATCGGGATGAATTTGCCCATTTTCAAATATTAGTATTATTTCTGACAAAACAAACTTGATAACAAAAAGAAGGGATAAATAAGCCTTTCAATCAATACAACTAAGAACCTTCTGCGGTGAGGTTATCAAGCTTCAGAAATTGTACGAAACTAACATTTGAATAGTCGGCAAATTCACCCCGGATATGGCAAAGTCATCCCGTTGACGGTATTTATAATTAATTTCATTTATTCACAGAAAACTACTAACTGAACATATGATAACGTTGAAAGAAATAAAAAGAAAAAAATAGCTTTCGTCAAACTGTTAAAAGTTGAACTGTAGGATAAAAATATTTTTTTAATGAAATTGTAAAAGTTTGTCGGGGTGTGAGTGTCTGGGTATGTGTAAAACAAAACTTAGCAAAATCTATACCAAACGAAAAGTACAGTGAATAAAAATTACATCAGAAGTGATCTTCAGTATCGCCAAAGTTTTGCTCATAATTTCATACTTTTTCACTTACTGAATTTTTTCTTATCTTGTCACAAACAAATTAGAAAAAATAGAAAAAATCTACTCTCACTGGTTTTTTAACATCCTTTATTATCTGTGGATAAGAAAAGTTTCTTATGAATTAAATTCTAACACATTACTTAATAAATTAAATTTCTTGAAGCATGAATATCATTGCCAGAAAGTTTAATGAAACTGAAGACATTTCTAGGTATTTCCAAAGAATTATAGCTCGAGTTATTTTCTTACATCATTAAATAATCATAAATTTCTCCCACCTGAATTAACTATTTTCTTTTCACGGTACGTTTATTTAATTCAGTATAATAAAAGTGTCTTACTCCGACTTCCGAGTTTTCCGTCAGATGAAATTCATTAGTGCTCTCTACCTGATATTGTGTGAAGTTAAATCTCTTTTGTTTTACACTAAATTTTATAATATTCAACGATCTTTTAGTTCGGATATGGGAGATTGTTAAGACAACTATAAACCTTTAAAGTGCTAAAAGCTTTTTGTATATTTGTGCGATGGTTCATTTTTTCCTTTGTTTCCTAAACGTATTGTTAAAAGATGGAACATGTTTTTTTCCTTTAACTTTTTTTTCATCACACAAACTCATTTAAAATGCATTTCAAAACAAAACATACATTTAAGTAGAACGAAATAAAAGCTAATAAAAATACTTTTTTATTACATAAAATAATAAGCTAATTATTAAATATTTATTTTTTGCTTAATCTTTTTGTCACTTTGTAATTTTTTGTCAGAGAAAAAAAGGCAAGTATTGAACTGAAGGAATAAAATTTTATTAAATATTACGTTCCCGTCAAACATGTTGCTGAATTAATGAAACATTTTCATAATTTCTGCAGATGAGGTCAGTTTAATGTATTTATTTAATTTTTTTAATTTTAAGTATTTATTTATTTTATTTAATTAATTAATTTATTTATTGAGTAGGTTCAAAAACTGCCAGTGAGTATCATTACTTTTATGTTTTTATTCCAATCGACTCAATTCACTTAAACTTCTAGTTAAAAAGATAAATTTTTAATAAGAAAACTACATATATTTGCGATACATTCCATCATTAGCATTAAACTCGTTCTCACATTTATTGTCTTATTAAATCTTGATATTTTTTTCATCGTAAAATTTTATTTTTCAATTGAAAATTCTGTTTTGTCCGTACCTTATGTGTGTGAAAGGGAAAAAAAAACGCTGTGGTTAGAGACAATAAAATTCATAAAATAGTACTTGAAGGCTAGAAATTAGTAAAATATTAAAGCCTAACGAGTTAAAATAATAAATTTGACATCGTTTTCAAAAATATTAATGCTTATTTTTGTATATGTTTTGTTTTGTATAAGTTATGTATCATTTTATAACAACTGATTTGAAAAAAAAGATGTAATACAGTAGCCCCTCGTTATATCGCGCTTGTCGGGGGACAGCAAAAAAGTGCGATATATCGGAATGCGCGTTATAACCGATGCCATTAGACATAACTCAAAAAGTACAAGTAAATTGAGTGTCAACGTAAAAGAATTAATTTTATTTTATTCACATAATGACAACTTTCTGAATAAAAAAACCCTAACAAAAATACTTGGGCAATAGACATCTGTCTCTTTCATTCTATGGGTGTTAGGATCAATACAAAAAGAAATGTCAAGTAAAACGTCAACTGGTATGAGTAGAATCATTTTTTGTAGGCATCTAATTTGGGGAATGGGAGGATAATTGCTTCAACTTTTAATTGCAGCAAATTCAGACGAAAGGAAATCATTCCTGTGTTCAATGGCTTTGTTTAATGGGGGAAATAGGGCTTTACTGAGAAAGGCAACATTTTTACTTTCAAGAGCTTAACCTTAAAATTTTGGGAGACATAGAAAAAGCGCGATATATCCGAATGAGCGATATAACGAAACGCGATATAACGAGGGGTAACTGTATTATATAGAGTCGAAAAAGTGATATAATTCAGATTAAGAACATTGTTAGTATACGACTAGAGTAATTTTGGACAAAAGTATTATTAAAATATTCACTCAGCTATGCCTAAATTCACTCAGTTATAACTATTTTTTACTGTAATACGTTTATTCAATAGCATTATTGATCTTAACTATAACATAAATTGCTTTATTTTGTTTGATATTATCGGAGGTGTGCGATCCCTTGAGTATTTAACGCCTTTTTGTTTATCATTTGATTTTGGTTTCCCTAATTGTTAGGTTTTCAAAATTAAACAGATATTTTTATTTTCGATAAAGTTTTCTAAAAATCGTCAACAACACGGTTGAAGAGAAGATATCAACTAAATCCGAAGGATTATTTCATATTTTGTAAAGACGTTACAAAGTAAGTAACATACTTCCGGAAGATTTGAATCATTTTTACATTTCAGTTACCTCCACAAATGAAATCCTTCAAAAAATGCAAATAATCGTATATCGATACACTTTTATGAATTCATCGAAAGAAATCGACTCGGAATGAGATTTTTGAAAGAACAAATCTATTTGGGAGATTAAGCTTATTAAATACTGAGATCCTTATATCGATTCAAATGCTTTTGTTTGGCTGTTGCCAAAGGTTTGCCAATAAGTTTCTAACTGTTTTCGATAACAGAAGTATCGATTCAAGCAATGCGCTAAGACTATAGAAAATGTCGCGCATTGATCGCGGAAACTATTCGCTTTCCAAAGAGTTTAGAATAGCTTTATAAATTTTCCGTTTCATATTCCGTTCTGTGTTTCAAAATATAAAAGAAAATGAAAAATTGGGTGTAGAAATAAAATTCAAAAAACTAACTGCGTTTTTTTCAAGAAGTCAGAAAGTGGAACATTTAAGAAACACAAGAAAACCCATTTACCATTGAAAGTACTCGTAGTATTAGTCCTGTTAAATATTTAATAGTATTAGAAAAATTCCAAAAAGTGTTTTGAACTCTTCAATAGTACATTTTTAAAAATCATGCTTTACTGAAAAATATTAGAAAAAAAAATATTCTTTGAAAATTCCCTACTAATTAAACATCTAAGAGAAAATTCTAAAAATGAACTCAAGAAATAAAAAATACATTTTTCCGGAAGTGAGCAGCATACTTGTGAAACATTTAGGAAACATAAAAACGTTTATTTTTAAAACCGATCGTAATATTATTTATTCCTAAAATGTACAAAAACTTCCTCCGCCACTTTGACATAAAAGATATTTTTGGTGTTTTTATTCGCAGCATTTTTAGGAATCTTTAATGGTTGTTAGTTTTTGGCTCCTCAACATTCAGCTCTTATCTTTTTTCATTTCAATTCAATTTTTCTCGAACCACTCAAGATTATCTTCCCCAAAAGCAAGTTTTGAAGGAAAAAAAAAACTAAATGTCGAATTCAAGAAGTCCCTTCGCAAAACTGTGAAGTAGTGCAAAATAGTGCAGTACAATTTGCAGTTCACCTTTGGTTTAATGCTTCCGACGTTTCTTCCTTATTTTTTTTTTTCTTTCCTTTTTTTTTCTTTTTCCGCGCAAGATTTATCGATGTTTCTCAATGTTACGCACATTTTTTACGCACATCTCAATGTTACGCACATATTTAAGCAGAAATTGTTTCACTCTTTTAGCGAAGTTGTCTATGAAAATAATACTAATATTACAACTTACTTTTCAGATTTTTCTTAAAATATTTTAATAAATATAAAATTTAAAAAGCCTGCTAAAATTTCCTAGTTTTAATTGTTGTTTTGAGATGTTCTTTGGTAGCTTGAAAATATTGCGGATAAAAATTTAGAAACTTCTTAACCTAATCTTCTTAACGGGAATTTTGTTAATTAAACGTAACCAAAATACCTGTAGAAATATAGGTAAAAAATTGAGTTGTTATTGTTTTACTTAATGACTATCAGAAAACTATAGACAACAAACTACTCGCCCTTTGAAAAACAAGGTCTTCTTGTTACAAAACTGTTCAGCTTTAAAAAACATGCTTGTCATTGTTAATTTATTAATTAATTTATGTAATTTTGATAATTAAAGTTTCGGTTTTTCTCTGAAACTTTTCTTTGGTATTATTACTTAACAAACTAATTCAACCAAAATAATTAACTATTGAAAAACAGAGTTTTTTGGAAGAAAATTAGGCTCCCAAAAAAGGAATTAGCAACATTTTTTTTACTTTGACATAGATAATTGTTGCGACTGATTTTTTATCTCCTTATTAACGACTGAATTCTTGTAATTGTTAAATAGCAGTCTTTAAAATGATTTTTCCTAAGCCAGTATAGTTGACAAAATGTAGCTGAAAAGAAAGATATACTTTGGTTTTGATTTCGTTGTAATATCGAAGTTCGATTTGTATTTTAATTTCATTTCCCTTTTAATTGTACGATTTTTTTTTTAAAAAGGGGGCGTTTGTGCTCTTTGTCAGAGCTTTGTTTATTCAAATCCTTTTCATTTAATGAGAACGTTTCATTTAATGAGATATGCACATGATGTTGGTTTGCCTAGTTACACTGGCCAATAACAATCTAACTATTAGTACTATCGATAACACATTCTATGGATTTCATTTGAATTTTATTTATTATTATTATTATTATTATTATTATATTATTGTCATCATTATTACTATTATTATTATTATTATTATTGTCATTATTATTATTATTATTATTATTGTCATTATTATTATTATTATTATTATTATTATTATTATTATTATTATTATTATTATTATTATTATTATTATTATTATTATTATTGTTATTATAATTGTTAATGTTGTTATTATTATCGTTATTATTATTATTACTATTATTATCGTTGTTGCTGCTATTATTGTTGTTACGTACACGTATCCAACGTTTTTTTTTTTCTTTTTTTTTTGCATTTAATATTATCGAAAGTTAAAATTAATATAAAAAGGTCCATAAAGTCTTTTTATTCAGTATGTTAGCATTTTAAAAAAGACGGTGAGAAAAAATAAGTTTCCAGACTTGCTTTATTCTTTTCCTTAAAATCCAGTCCTTCCACATGAAAAAAAAAAAAAAAAGACAAATGAAGATGATTGTTTTTCTATCTACTTCTGAAGGGCCTGTCAAAATATATCAGTGAGAAAAGAAACTTTTCAAGAAATAAATTTTTCTCAGGATTTAGATTTATTAAATCTTTGGTCTCATGAAAAGAAATTCTGACAGTATGTCGATTTGAATGCCTTTATATTTTGTTTTCCTTAACGTTTCGTCTGTAACTTTCCAACTGTTTCCGATACTTTTCAAATTATAGTTAGGAAGCATATTAAAGCGCTTGAGTGTATCGATCGAAGAAAATAATGCATCATTTTCTGAAACAAGTCAAAAATCTTTTTCTTGTAGCTTTACAATGGTTTCCTTTTCTGGGATAATTTCAAACCTTATCTTAAAATAAAATTCCAATTTTATTTCTCTCTCTCTCTCTCTTATATATATATATATATGTGTGTGTGTGTGTTTATACATACATACCTACATATACAAGGCAGGATTAGAAAAAAAAGTTACAAGTAGCAGTATTTGAAATCTACATATTGTGGAAAAAGTTTGTTTCCCTAGAGTGGAGACAGTTGGTGCTATTTGTCATACAGCTGGTGTGCAGGTAGGTAGTGAACGCTCTGAGACGGTTCAGGACTATTGAAATGGCAAGACGTTTAGAAAATTGATCTCATGTGAAAGTGTCAGCCGTGATTCGATTTTTATGGGCAAAGGATGTGTGAAGAGTGAATCTGACATGTTGAGTGAAGGTGTCATTCCTATACTGCTAATGCAACGCAGGAATTGTTGCGACGGTTCAGGTGGGAAATCTGGAGTCACCCCCCCCCCTATTCAGCCCAGATTTGTCACTCAGCCACTATTTCCTGTTTCCGAAGTTGAAGGAGCACTTATCCAGCACACGGTTGTTAGGAATAAGATAGACTATTTTGAATTTCAAGTTTACACGATTAATGAATTTGAGTAAGAACCAATTACCTGGTTAAATTGTGGCAAGTGCTTCCGAATTTCCAGACAATAATGAAGGTTAAAATAAGGTTGAAAATATGAAGGTTGAAAATAATGCTTAGACCTTAGAGGCCGAAAGACTACAACAGATTTGAATTGACGTTTATTGCACATCCGAGATTTCGACATACACCAATAGGGTTGTACACACACATCTCCCCGACCAAGCAGTCGGCGGCTTTTTAAAGGTCCGATTATTTTAATATGTGAGAACTAGTAGCGCCCTCTAACCTAGTTCTTTCGTCAACATCTTCCGGGGGGGGGGGGGCACAATCCGGCAACGGAAACGGCAGAATCCGGTGCACTGATCGAAGAATTTCTCCGGATGCTGACTACCCGAGTGATGTTGTCGTTGCCCGGGAACGCATTGACGATTCTTCCTAGGATCCATCTTTGCGGAGACGTCTTGTCGTCGACTAATACCATCTGTCCTGGCTGGACGGGAACGCGGGAACGGTTCCATTTGGTGCGGACTCGGAGGGAATGCAAATACTCCTTCGTCCACCTCTGCCAGAAATGATCTCGAAGCTGTAACAAAAGTCTCCATCTAGAATGAAAACTAAGAGAATTATTATTAGAAGCGTCAGATTCTGGTAGAGCTAGTAGTGGTGCCCCAATGAGGAAATGCCCCGGTGTGAGGGCTTGGAGGTCATGGCTGTCCGTTGAGAGAGGCGTAAGTGGTCGCGAATTTAAGCACGCCTCGACTTGACAAAGCAGCGTACTCAACTCTTGAAAATTAAGAAGCGCTCCTTGGCATGTTTTTATTAAATGACGTTTTGCTAGTTTGATGGAGGCCTCCCAGAGGCCACCAAAGTGAGGAGCATAAGGTGGGATGAAATGCCACCTCACGTTGCGAGATGCGCAATACTGTTGCACAATTGGATCCTTTATAGTTTTAAAGAGTTCTTTGAGGTAAGACGCAGTTCCAACGAAATTTGTCCCATTGTCCGAGTACACATGAGTGGGAAGACCACGGCGAGCTACAAATCGTCGAAAGGCGGCCAGGAAAGCATGCGTTGATAACTTAGACACCAACTCCAAATGAACAGCTTTGGTACTGAAGCACACGAACAGGGAGATTTACGATTTAAAATTATTGGATTTTCGAACATGTTGACACTTGGTTAAGATTGGTCCAGCAATGTCCACGCCAGTGTTTTCGAACGGCCTTGATGGAGTAATGCGAGAAACGGGCCAGTCTCCCATGAGTTGAGCTGGCGCCCTAGCTGAATAACGGAAGCACCTAATGCATTGTCGAATGAATTTTTTAACTGTTGATCTTCCATCTATTATCCAAAACCTTTGTCGAATCAGAGATAACACCATTTCTGTTCCCCCATGAAGACTAGTCTCATAAAAATGCTCTACTACTAATTTTGTAAAGTGATGCTGTTTAGGAAGTACAAATGGAAACTTATGATCAAAAGCTAGAGTCTGCTGTTTCGACAGCCGTCCTCCAACTCGAATAAGACCCCCGGCATCTAGGAAAACATTTAATGAGGTGAGTCGGCTGGTTGTGGGAAGTGTCCGGTTCTTCTGGAGACACGTCAGTTCAGCTCGGAAAGATTCACTTTGAATGTGTTTCAAAATGAATTTCAAAGATTTGTCAAGTTCTAGTGCCGTTAATTCTCCTGAGAGTTTCAACCTATGTTGCAGATTATGTACATAACGTAAAACCCATGCAGCGACTCGGACCGCTTTTTTATAAGTCGAATAATTTTTAAAAACGCTTTGGTCGGCAGAAAATGTTGTTGCTAGGAGAATGTCTGTTTCGCCAGGGGAGTTGGTCTGCGGAATGTCTGGCGTCATGAAATGATTGTCCCAAGTTGAATTATCTTGTAGCCAACTTGGACCCGAAAGCCAACTCTGGTGTTCTTTCAACTGATTAGGATAGAGTCCCCTACTAGCGCAATCGGCCGGATTCTCACGTCCGGGAATGAATTTCCACGGTTTTATGTTTGTGATAGCTAAAATCTTAGCTACGCGGTGGCACACAAATTGATTCCCTTTTTTTGGTGGATTGGTAATCCAACTCAAAGTAATTGTAGAGTCACTATATAGATAGAGTTTGTCCTCTTCTATTGGTACGGTTTGCCGAATAGAAGTAATTAGTTCGGCGAGTAGTAAGGCACCGCACAGTTCTAATCTGGGCAATGTCAAAGACTGTACTGGGGCAACACGAGTTTTTGCTGCAACGAAAGAGACTTGGATTCCCTCAGAGATTGCACGTATGTATACTACTGCTGCATAAGCTTTCGTTGAAGCGTCTGAAAACCCATGCAGTTCAATGTCTGCTGCTTTAGCATATTGGAAGTATCTCGGTAATAAGATATCTTTTAATGCTTGACTTTGCATTTGAAAGGTGTACCATTCATCTAGCAGCAAAGCAGGTAATGAATCGTCCGAACCTAACTTAGATTTCCAGATTTCTTGCAACATAATTTTTAGTTTGACTGTAGCTGGGGCGATAAGACCCAACGGATCGTAAACCTTTGCAATAACGGACAAAAGTTGACGTTTTGTATTTACATTTTCCATAAGGACTGCCCGAACTTGAAAAGTGTCTCTAGCGACGTCCCATTCGAGTCCCAAGACTTTCTGGTTGGAATCATTTTTGAAGGAATGTGTATGCTTGGAAGCCTTCATGTGATCAGGAAGCTCAGCGATCACTACCGGGTAGTTACATGACCACTTGCGGAGAGGAAACCCCCCACTTGCCATGAATTTTATCATCTCACGAACGATGGATTTAGCTTCTTCGATAGACATAGCACCACATAATAAGTCGTCGACATAAAAATGAGTACGGGATAATGCTGAGGCAACAGGGAAATTTTCTTTCTCATCCTCGCAGAGTTGTTGCACTGTGCGAAGCGCCAAAAATGGAGCTGCAGAGGTACCGTAATTCACGGTGTTTAAACGAAAGATTGTTAAAGGTTCATCCTGATTATTTCTCCACAATATTCTTTGATAGTTTTGGTCCTCATCTGCGATTCGAATTTGGCGATACATTTTTGCGATATCCGCGACAAAAGCTATAGGATAGGATCTGAATTTTATTAAATTGGAAAAGATGTGCGTTTGGAGCTTCGGGCCTGTAAATAGAATGTCGTTTAATGAGTTCTGATTAGATGATTTAGCTGACGCGTCAAAAACTACTCGTAGTTTCGTGGTTGTGCTATTTTGGTTGATAACCCCATGATGAGGTAAAAAGTAGTGAGGGACAGTGTCAACCTCTTCAGGCTTTAATTTAGTCATATGACCCAGTTCGTAATAGTCTCTCATAAATGCGTCATATTCGTCTTTTAGCGCTGGATTTTTATTCAGCTTTCTCTCAAGTAGTTGAAAGCGATGAAAGGCTTGAGTTTTACTTTCCCCTAGAATGGCGTTTGGTTTTAGTGGAAGTTTAACGATATACCTGCCGGTTTCATCTCTTTGAACCGAATTCTTATAAATGGCTTCACAAAGCTTATCTTCATCGGTAATAATTTCTGTCTTAGGCACGGATTCCACAGTCCAAAATTTTTCTAAACTATCAGTCAATGACAAAGTGAGATTAGAAAATGATTTCAGGTTACTATTTACATTTACGACTTTTCCAGAAAGTACGTATCCTAATTCTGTTGGTAAGGCATCTGGCGTTCCAGACGTCCCGCGAATAGGGGGACCACTGATAAGCCTTGTTGCTAACTCTGCTCCTAACAAAATGTCAATTTCAGATGTATCATAAAATGTGGGATCAGCCAGTTGGATACCTTCCAGATGAGGATAAGAATGCTTCCCTAAACGGAAATTCGGAAGAGGCGTGGTTATTTGCCTAACCACGAAAGCATTAATTTTCTTAAAATTATCGGCACATTTTTTAGAAAAATGTGCCGATAATTCAAACGTTGCTGAGTGGAGAGAAGTTTCTGCCACGAGGCCATTAATCCCTAGAAGCTGATGAGATGTATTTATTAAATTTAACTGCAAGCGTTCAGCGCATTTTCTAGTAATTAAGGAATTTTGAGACGCATTATCAATTAATGCTTTACATTGAACTATGTCTCCTGCTTTTCCCTTTACATTAACTAGCGCTGTTGATAAAAGAACACGCATAGCCTTTCCCCCGGTATTATTAGCAACTGCAGTGACCGTATCAACAGGTTCTTGACCAACAGTGTACCCATGCAATAGCGTATGGTGACGCTGGGAACAACATTTACAAGAGTACGATAATTTACACTCTGTATGATTATGATTTTTCCGCAAACAATTTTCGTAAAGCTTGCGAGTTCTTACCAATTCCCACCTGTCATTAATGGGCATGTTGTTAAATTTTGAACATTTAAAAAGTTTATGATTTTGTTTGCACAGAACACATGAATTTAATTTCTCTACAACCGTACTATTTACAATAGGCCGTCGGAACTGATTTGAAAAACCTTCCTTATTTTCTACTTGCTTACGATTTGTAATGAGACTATCATTCCGACTCCCTCTCACATTTTCCACACTTCTAGCCTCCTTCTCAATAAATTTTGGAAACTGTCTAGACTTGGTATGCTCTGATTATTCAAAGTCAGTTCCCATCTTTGTTTAATTGAATCATCCAATTTTGAAAGCATAAACCGAATTATCATTAAGTCACTTAAAGCATTAGATTTTAACCCCAATGTTTCTAAATTTCTGACTGCCTCGTTACAACTATCCAGTAACTCAAGTAGGCTTTTTGAATTGTTAGCCTTTGTGATTTTTGAAGAAAACAAGTTATTTATCTGCGTTAAAGCCAAAATGCGCTTGTTTTCATATCTCTGGCATAGAATATCCCAACAGTTTTTTAAGTTTTCTCCTTGCAAGGAAAATCCGCGAATCAATTTAGCCGCACTTCCCCGCACGGCAGTCTGTAGATACTGCAATTTTTCCAAGTCTGATAATTGACCATTATCCAAAATAGCCGATTTAAATATCTCCCTAAAGCTAATCCACTCTTCTGTGTTTCCATAAAAATTTGTTAGATTAATTTTGGGAAGTTTTAAATTTTTTGTTTCTGGGTTGATATTTACGTGCTCACTAGTCGGTATCGCATTTTCTGAGCAAAAGGTTTCAATTTTAGCTAACGATTCAAGTATGCTATCCGACATTTGAATATAGTCATTATAAAACTCGTCGTTATCTGCTATCACTAAAAAAGCAGATTCTAAACCCTCAGATAAACTATTCAATTTTGATTTTATTCCCGTCAGAAGTGCAAGACTTCCACCTGATTTAATTAATGTTTCAACTTTTTCACAATATCTTTTACATTTCTTTAATAGAAAAGTGAACTTATTTATCACCTCCGTTTGCTTCTTTGTTTTAACCATTTTGAATAAGAATTATTTCTTACAGTTGCAAACAAAACGATCAACACAAAATCCCGAAAAGTTAAAGCAAAAGAATTTCTTTAACACTTTTACGCATATGCATAAGCAAACAAAATAATTATCCGAATAAGGAACTTAGTGGCGATTACACAGCATATACATACCACCAGACAGGCGGGAAAGCTCATCGCGTATTTATGAATCAAATGAAACGAACTTTCTTTTAGCGATTTGTTTAAGTTTTATTATTTTAATTTTAACCTGTCGAAAGCTCTCCGGCTCGACGGACCATAAGTCTTATGTTAGGAATAAGATAGACGATTTTGAATTTCAAGTTTACACGATTAATGAATTTGAGTAAGAACGAATTACCTGGTTAAATTGTGGCAACTGCTTCCGAAATTCCGGACAATAATGAAGGTTAAAATAAGGTTGAAAATATGAAGGTTGAAAATAATGCTTAGACCTTAGAGGCCGGAAGACTACAACAGATTTGAATTGACGTTTATTGCACATCCGAGATTTCGACAGACACCAATAGGGTTGTACACACACATCTCCCCGACCAAGCAGTCGGCGGCTTTTTAAAGGTCCGATTATTTTAATATGTGAGAACTAGTAGCGCCCTCTAACCTAGTTCTTTCGTCAACATGGTTGTCTTTAGACAGTGATGTTAAAATATCCGCCGAGACCTAGCTCCATGGACATAGACCTGATTTCTACCAAGACGGGTTAAACGAGTTGGTTCTGCGTTCTGATAAATGCCTAAATAAACTTGGTGATTGTGTCGTAAGTGGTAGGCACGTATGCTTCTTAATTCCCTCTTGTACTTTCTGTTTATTGTTAATAAATATTTCTTTACTCGAATTGTAACCTTTTTTTTGTTGATTTTCCCCCGTATATATATATATATATATATATACAATGAAATAAAATTACAATGCAGTTTTTTTAAAAATATTTATAGCTTTTAAATGATTCATAAATTTGACGTCTATAGATTAAATTCAATGTCTTTTGTTATGTCTGTCACAATATTTTCTTTCATTTCAAAGACTAAATAGTGAAATAGCTAAAATCATTTCAGTGTGCTTACGCATCTACGTGCCTCCTTTTAAAAAGTGGAAGATTTTTCGTCTATGAAATAAATATTTGTAATTACACTATAAAAACATGACGTCACAAACATGAGCAAAATTAGACGAGGTTTTCAAGACATGTTTTTACTAATTCAAAATTTTATTTCTTAGACTAAAATTTCTCCGGTATTTTTAATGTGAGCGTAAAAATCCGTAAGCACACTTCAATTTTGTTCAGTTTCTTTAATATTTAATACCTGAAAAAAAAAAGCTAAAAATTGAATTTTGTCATATCCATCTTAAATGAAATTAACCTGTGTTCAATGTTTTTTCACTAACAATTTTATCAATTTTAGTTGGAACATGAAATTTTTATCTGTATTCAGCTTTAAAGTGTTATGTGAGTATATGTATACTCATTTTAAAATTAAATAGTAACAAAGTAATTTCCCCAGAAATGTTCCTAAATTTCAACAAGTACAGTTAAAAATTTTCGTAAAAAAATAGTAATTCAACAATTTATTTGATTGTTATTTTATCATATTTAATTACGAATAACCATTAAAAAGATGGTACTCAAACCGCTGATTGTGAAAAAAATAGTTTTTTCTCTGTTTCACCTAAAGAACGTTTAATTAACCATAATTTATGAGAGCCACCTAGGTTTCGAATTCAATAAGAATCAGGCGTCCATCTTGGTTGTGGATGATTAGAATTCCATAGCCAAATATTGTAAAATTTATTTTTTAAGGGGGGAAATGAAGAGAAGATGAAGTTAGTCACAAAAACGGGTTGTGGAAGCATATAACCATTTAATTACTTTTTAAAATTGCGTTTTTATCTTTCTCAGAATAACGAAAACTTCTCAATATCTTTGACATCCAGTAGGTATCTCTTGGCAAATCATGGAAGTACTGGCTTTCCGCCTTAAGGGTTCAGAGTTCTATCCCCGTCTCCGGCAGACATCATTCTCCACCATATCTTCACACCTCGTCGTCCACCACAAAACAATTGCTATGAATTGTTTCCACGCCTCGAAGATTCTGCGCATATAGTTAATTACCACAGCCAGCAGTATGTTATTATAAGTGCTACTAAATGGTTATGACATTGTAAACTTTTGTATTTACGGCTTTTTGACCAAGCTGATTGGAAATGTTTTAGAACCCGTAAGGATACAAAAATGTTCCAATCCGTAAATTTAACGGTTAATTAGATGGACAGACTGCTGCTATCTATTTAACCGTAATTTCATGATGAAATTACTAACATTGTAATTTCTTCAGAGCGTAAAACCAGAGTTGTTAAAATAAGGAAAACGTCCGAATTTTGAGAACAAAAATAATCTATAGTTAAAAACGTTTCAGTCAGCTACTTCTTTCATGCCGTTTTTACAGAAAAAAAGCAAACTTAGTAAAACACGTTTTCAGAACTATCATTACGAAGACGGAAGAAATTAAAGCAGACCTGCCCTAATAGACGACAGCAGGTGTCAGTTTTATCATGATTACTTCTGCAAATTACATGTTTGCTCCACTTTTTATTCTTTTGAACGGAAAATGTTATGAGTGATTATTCATTTCCTTTATGAAAAAAAATTACTGCAGTTTTGTACAAATTAATTTTCACACGTTATGATGTATTATTATTATTAAATCCATAAGTTGGGGTAATTTTATCTCTTTGTGTACATCAATATGAAGAAATAGCAGCTTAAAAGTATAAAATAAATATAGTAACATGCCGAGTAATGTTAAACATATATATATTTCTTCTAAATAATACATGCTGTGCAAAAATTACTGTCGTTTTGTACAAATTAATTTTCATACATTATGATGTATTATTATTATTAAATCCATAAGTTGGGGTAATTCTATCTCTTTTGTATTCATCAATATGAAGAAATAGCTGCTTAAAAGTGTAAAATAAATTGTAGTAGCATGCCGAGTAATATTAAATATATATATATATATTTTCTTCTAAATAATACATGTTGCACAAAATTTACTTACTTATTACACTCATACAATTTACATGTGAATACATGATTGCATACACACACACACTATCCCTCCCCCACAAACAAAAATGTCATAAATATAAACATAAAATGTTCTTTTTCCACAAGGATCTAGAGGAGCCACCTTTTTTATCAGTTCTACTTCAGTCCTGCTCTAACTTCTTAGCACTTGCAACGTCTCCTCTCCGTACACGGAATAGTTTTAATAGAAATTATAATATTTATCCCTCTTATTAACTATCGCTCTTCTCTTAACTATTTATTAATAAGTATGCATATATGTAATAAAAAATTGAGATAGTGATTCATATACTATTTATCTGTCAATAAATGTATTACGTTTTATATGCACTGGATTCCAAAAAAAAAAAAAAACACACACACACACACATATAAAAAGGATAAAACTCATTTTTTATTTTTAAGTTTCTGAATGTAACTAAAAAAATCAGAACAGTGCAGCCCAACATTTTTTTTTTTTTTTTTTTGCTCCAGCTCCACTCCAGTTTCGAGCAAAATATCGGTCCTCCACTGCTCTACTCCGGATCCCTGATTTTTGTAATCTTATTGATGGAAATAACAGCTCAGAAAATATATTTGGTTCTAGCAACTATATTTCCCTAATGCAGATTGTTTTGTTTACCATCTCCCATTTTTATTCCATCATTGCCAATTTACAGCATTAAATCTTCTCCCCTTGAAAGTAGTTCTCGGTACGTGTTTTGAGCATTTTCATCATGTTACGTGTTTTCAGTCACGCTACTAATCATATTCGAAAATTACTATAACAAAATTCGACCCTTAATTAATGTTCTATTTCGGAATACTCCCTTTGGAATTATTCATTCAAGTGGCTTTCTTTTATTTTCTCCCCCAAAGCAATTTGTCAATGAAGAATCCATCTATATTACTGCCTCCGAGATCGGGAAGAATTTAGCTTATGCTTTGTTTAATCATATTTGGAATTTTGTTGGATAAAATTGTTGATATCGGATTGAACACAGATATCTTTCTAAATAGCAAACCCCAGCCTCAAAAATCTGAGTGACAAACAGTTTTAGTGCGTTAAATGCATATTGAGATTGAAAATTATTCTAGTAATTCATTTGTTAAAATTAAAGAGACAAACATTCACTAAACATTTATTCAGCATTTTATTTCAAAGATTATTTCTTAGGGCAGTGTAAAAGAATGAAACAATTATTTAATTTAATTGGCAAAGTATGTTAATATTTATGCGAGGTGTTTATTCTTAATGCGGTAGCTTAATGGTTTTAGAAAATAAGAAAGAGGAAAATGATTCATATTATTAGAAACTTTGGTACTGGTTTTCGCCAAGAACATTTTTATCTCTCTTTCACAAAGAATTTTTACATTTAAAAGCTTTATATCTGCTTCGTTCAAAACTGAACACAATTTTTAATGCTTATTATTTCAGTGACTCTTTTTTTTTTTTTCAAGATTACGTGTAGTTGAAACATGACGTAGGCATTATTAAATTAAAGAGTATTAGTTTTTCTGTACATTGTGAACATAATTAATATCAGAAAATCTATAATATTTAATAGATTAGATCTCCTTATTTAAGATTAATATTGTAAATCTCTTCGTATTGCCATAAATGAAAATTCTGATATTCCAACTAAGACCAACTAACTGGTCCTTCAACATTGCCACGAAAGAACCACATTTGCGGATTTTGACAGTGTTTTAAGCAATACATATTTTAGTTATCTATTTTGTGCAGATAATTTCTACTGAAGAAAATTTCTATTACTTCATTGAAGACGATTTTTGATCTCAGAGTGTTTAAAAGCATATCGCATTTTTATTTTCATTGTTTGTCTTCTTATTTTGGGGTCAAATTTTTATTGCATTATTCATCTTAAAACACTAATATTTTTTCAGAAATTTTGAAAGATATGCACAGTATTTACGTGAAGTTTTTCGGCATTACAATTGTACCCTTTTTTTACTCTTAGCTGAAGGTATCTTTTGTTTTCCCCTTACATTAGACACCGATTTTGATGTTAGCCAATCATTTTTCTAGAATTGAGCAGTACATTTCTTACACAATCCAGTAACGGTGCGCGGCGAATTTCCGTACCCAATTATACCGTATATGGTATGCGCATGCTTATGCTACTGTCACGAAACTTCGCAAATGATTATTTGCAAATTGTTAATTATATAAAAAATAGTTGAAATAGTTAAAATAAATAATTATTTTTAAAATCTTAGACTGAATGTTGAAGGGTTTGCTAAGTATTAGTATTAAAATTTCGGTGTAGTAATAGATTGGTCTTAGGTACGCAGTGTCCAGAAAAGACTTTTGGAAACTTTACGTGATAGTCTGCAAGAACATGACGAACAAGTTTTACACAAGAAATTCGGTTTTCGAAAACGTTTCCTTCCACCGCTAGGAGGCGACATGTTGCAATGTGGTTGTTGATAGAGGTTTTGAACATTTTATGAAAAGTTTTGTATTATAGCAAGAGTTGAATAGTGTTCTAAAGCAAATCGTATAAAAAACAGCAAATTCGTAGAAAAAAAAAAAAAGAAAAGGTTTCGTTGCAAAATTTGCTGATTAGCTTCAATTAAACGTCAATATTGAATCAGACAGTCAATTTCTTAAATCAAAATCTTCTTTACTCTTTTTGCCCAAGGTAAGACAGTTAGTAATTATTTCCTTTATTTAAAAAAAATCCACATTTCAGGAGCTTGTTCAAACAAGTAATATTTATTTCTGCGTTTAAGAAAAGAAAATCATCAAACTACAAATATCATATGACAGAACAAACATTATCTCACCAAAAATAGCGTCAGGAAGTTTCAGGAAAACTCATCATTGCTCGGAAATTAATTAAAAGAATGTATTCAACTAGAAGTAGTAAGACTGCTTAGCATTCTAAAAACAATCAAGTACTTATCCTGAGGCAGTAAATAATGGGGAGCGCAAAATCAAGTTACTCCAGCATTCCGCAAATAGTGGTCGATTTAGCATTCCTCGCGAAAATTAGATTTCGGAAACTTTTAGCCAGATTCCTCTTTTTTCCCCGTCAATAAATATAATTAAGAAATACTCGTGATAAATTTCAGCAAATACTTGAGCTCGGGATGCTGTTTTGTTATTAGATTTCTACTAGAACCAGAACATAAAAAGTGAGCAGCTATAAAATCACTCACTAAAGTTTTCGTAAGTGCCTTAAATTACTGACTTTTCATAAACAATATAATTTAGAATGAATTTTACGTTTTGATGAAGTTTAATATAATGTTAAATCATTCTTGTTTTGACAGACGTATTAGCGAGTTTATCTGAAGAATATGCTTAGAATAGCGAAAAAAAGGAGTGAGATCGAATTTAAAAAAAAAATCTGGCTCGCTCTTGGGTGTTTCGACCTAATTTTATGCCGAATTGCAGAAAAATCGATTGAAATATCTTGACCTTATACAAAGGCAGACTGACATACATTTGATTTCATTATAAATAAAGAAGAAAATATAACTTTTAACTTCTTTCGTAGAAAAAATGATTCTTTCAAAAACTCTTACGCAACGATTTTTACTTTACAGAAAATTTTAAGATCTTCAGTTAAAAACATAATAAGAAAATATTTTAGTATTTTTAAATAAAATTTTTGATATGTTTTATTTCATATTTCATTTAAATAATTGTGCTTCAACTAAATTGAATATTTAATTTTAAGATATTTTCATCGGATGATTTCATTGCAATTAGTTCCTTATTACGCATTATTTTTTCATTTATGCAGACCTAAATGAAAGAATATAAATGTAAGTATGTCAAAAAATAATAACAGTCATGTATAATTATAAATAATAACTAATAAAATCAAATAGGAAAATAGTTTTACCATCTTGTAAAATTCTGTTTTAGTTATTGCATAACGCGTAACAAAATTGTTTTGTCTGTCTTTATTTTTCTCTAATGGTCCCTCTTCTCTGATATTGGCTAACACTAGCTCATAAATAACTTTATCTCCCACAGAAATTATCGACTTTTTTCTCATGTTCCGTGAAAAAATGTGTCCTCCTCCTTACGATGCTGTCTTATCTTATAAACCAGTGGTGCTTATAAGCTTGACGCACAAGCAAGAGATAAACTCTTCTCTTGCCTTACTCTTCATTTTTTGTTTGTTTCATTTTTATAATTACTAATGGGCATTTTTATGAATCGTGTAAAGCACATATATGAGTGCATGAGAACATGGACGAAGCTCATTTCGACATCCTATGTATATACAGTTGCATACCATCAATTATATTTCTCCATAACTTTTCGATTTTAGCTAACATTATATGTGGCACTTATCAATCCACGAACTTCCCCATAAAAATTCATTACCGAGCTTACATTGCCTTACATTGCATTTTTCCCTCCGTGCTTCATTGTACCAATGGGGATCTCCATGACGCATGTAAAAAAACACATACATGAGTGCATGAGTACATGGGAAAATTCAGTTTGGTCTTCTATGTATAATTAATTGTAAACTATCAAAAACACGTCGACAGGGTGGCGTAGTGGTAAGGCGCAGGTCTCGTACGCCCAAGATCGCTGGTTCAAACCTGGCACAAGTCGGTGGATTTTCAAGATGTAGAAAATTGTTTGCGCCCATGTCGCATGATTGTGCGGCATGTTAAAGATCCCTTGAGTATCTGTTTGGCTTGGATACTCTCGGCTAAATGAAATACCCAGTGCAAGTCGCATCAAATGAGAGCTCAGATGCCGCCATCTGGGGGAAACTGATCGTCCAAATTCTCAGTGGCAATGGCATCCACCGACAGTGGTGCTACTTGAAAAAATGGATGCCGATTACCGGGGTACGCACTAGGTCTGCAATGGTTAATGATAATACGCAGCCCCATTAGAAAGGAAAAAAAAAAGAAAACTATCAAAAACATTTGTTGCAAACTATTCTATTTAGCAAACATTTGCTTTGAGGCTTATCAATGCATGAAATGTACTTCTCCATAAAAGCGCGTCAGTAATAAGTAAGGCTTGTCCTCGACGTTACGAAATGTGATTTAAAAAACAATAAATGGGGAGCATAAAGCGTTACATATTTGTTGTTTACTTTTGCCTACACTGTTAGAAATCTCATTGTGAAATTACGGTTAAATGACCGGCAGCAGTCTGTCCATCTAATTCACCGTTAAATTTACGGTTTGGAACATCTTTCTATCTTTACGGGACCTAACCATTTCCAATCAACTTGGTTAAAAAGCCGTAAATACAAAAGTTTACGGTTTTATAACCATTTAAAAATGTCTTCAAAACAAAATTTTTACCGTATTTGAACCATTTCGAGGCGTAGAATATTCGAGGCGTCGAAACCGTAAACTAAATGCTTGGGACTCGAACCCTAGGTGTATGGTGTACAAGCCTTGCTCTCTAGCCATTCGGCCATCTACACCACGTGAAGCGGCCGTTTATTTATTAATAAATCTTCTTTTCCAACAGGCAAACTGCCTTAAAATTGAGATTTCAGTTTTTGATTGGATCCAAAGTCATTTTTAGTCTAAATTTACTGTATATTGACGAAAATCATTGTATTTGCTGCAAAAATTAAAATAAAAACAAGCTTCAGCAGCTCAAATCATGGGTTCGCTCATTTGCAAACAGTTTAGGAATCCGATGTCTCCAATTTTTGATTTACGTGTGTATGTGTTTCTATTTAGTATCCATTGCTTAAGCCACTTTTTTTCTTCTTTTTTTATATACACATGCAGATTTTAACTGATAAATCCGTATTCCTATTTTAAAACAACGTACGACCGGTATGGTTTCGCAACCAAGATGGACGCCCGATTCTTATTGAGAGCGTGAAAATTACGGTTATCCTTAACGTTCTTTAGGATAAACAGAGAGTAAACGATCTTTTTCGCAATCAGCGGTTTGAGTACCATCTTTTTAATATTTATTCAACAGTTGTAATTAAATATGGTAAAATAACAAAATAAATGGTTATTTTACTATTTTCTTACGGAAAGTTTTAATAGTGTAGCTATAATTCTAGATCTCAACTTTTTCTCTGTTTTGCTGTGTATCATTTATAACGTTTTAAAGCCGATTGACCTTCTTTTTTAACAAAATAATTAGTGGTATGAAACATGGCAGATAGGGAAATAAACTAAAGGTGTCACTTCAAGTGATGTTTTTCTCATCCCAACTTTTCATTTCATTCTCTAGCAATTATTGCTTTATTTACCCAGTACAGGTCTTTTCTCATCGCTGTTTCTTTCGTGAACCCATTATTCACGGTCACTGTAATTTACATAAGAAGCTTGTTGAGTTAGAGTTTGAATGTTTTTCTTAGGTTAAAATTCCGATTTGTCATTTCTTGCCCTTTTCATGCTTCATTTTATGGCAAGTTCAATTGAGTCCGTTTTAGAACGAGCTTTAAATTACTCGTTTTTGAAGAGATAACCCTTTTGGCAATATTTTTTTTTGCTTTTCTTTTGTTTTTAATAGAGTGCATGCGATTTTTTTAATACAAAAAGAAAGAAATTATAATTCAAAATAATTATGTTTAAAAGAGCAATGCAAAAGTGAAGAGATTATAAGGAAATAATAGATATTTTTTCTCCGGGTTACCAAAACACTTCTTTGACCTTTTTCGGATTATACTTTTTATCATCAGTTTGTATATCGTCTTTTTTTGCTTATTTTTTAAAATATTGTTCTTTATTTATTTATTTATTTTTATTTTTTTAAATTCATTTAACGATTTGTTTTTATTTATTTCACTGATTTCTTTATTTATTTTTATTTTTTAAAATTCATTTAACGATTTGTTTTTATTTATCTCCCCGATTTATTTATTCATTTTTATTTTATTTATTTATTTATTCATTTATTGCTACATCATTACATTTTAATTTTGGAGAAATCATGTTACTTCGGGTGCCGAAATTTAGAAAAAAGTCTTATAACAAGAGTTCAACTAAAATGAACCATTTCAATTTGATACAAACGTTTCATAACAATCTGCCTATGTCGTTTAATTGGTTTTTCGGGAAAGAAAGTAAGCGATTTCTCTTTAAAGGTTTTATATATTTAAATCTGCCACCTGGTCAAAGACATTTTTTACCCACGACCTATGTGTGCGTTACAAAGACGTCCCGGTATGCCCTTGTTATCATTTGGCAAATGAATGTATCATGCTACTTCAAACCCAAACTGAATAAAATACCTTTTTTCATGGAAAAATATTCCTATTGTCCCCATTTTCTGATTTAAGGTTTTATTTTTTAAATAATATGTGAAAATATGACTTTCTTCGCTAATAGTGAATTCTACTTTATGGTCTCTAGCATATTTTTAAGTTGATATATCTGCTTTGTGTGTTGTTCTTAACACAGTAAAACCCCGTTAAGACGCGGGTGTCGGGGGACATGTTTGGCACCCGCGTTATAACAAAACCGCGGTATAGTTAATCTATACCGCGGGAACCATATTACGAAATAATACTCGCTTTTGTTGCATCATTTTTAGCTTTATCAATTACTCGTAAATTTTCTTCTATAGTAAATTTTTTCTTTTCTTCTTGCTGCCATTTTATTCACTATAATTGCTGCGCAAGAAGCACACATTTCAACTGCGCAATCGCAATCAGCCTATCGAGCGATAGCCTACAAACCAACTGTGTTCCGAGAAAAAGGGGGCTTAAAAATCTCTTTATGTTTTCAACATGGGATTCTGAAGGGGGAGAAGTCCTCAGAAAAAAATTAATTTGGAAGGGAAGGAAAGCACTTCTGAAAGAAACAATGTTTTAAGCCTTCATACATTGGAAAATATGTTTACTTCGAGGAATGCTAAAGAATTTGGAATACAAAGGTTGATTACGCTATAAAAGAAGTTACACCAGCATAAATGAACTTCTGAAAATGGAAGACAGTTACGCATTGAGTTGAACAGTTCCTGAAGGAATGAGCTCCGCCCACGTCAAGAGAAACAAGTCCGGGCGATTGCACCCGATTTTGAAATCAAGCTATAGTGTCATAGGTTAAAAGACAGAAAGAGCATGGAAAAGGCCTAACACAATAGGGCTTTGTCTGTTTTGTGGGGCGGATGGGTGCTCTTTGGCTGGAATATTGGTGTGCTCGGGCTGGCTTTATTTACAATGGTAAATAAGGAATCACCTTTAATGGCAATGATAAAGGGTGGTTTAAACGTCGGGGGACATGATAGTCACCGCGGTATATCCGATTCCGCGGTATACTGAGGCGCGGTATAACGGGGTTTTACTGTATCTACAATACAAATAGATTTAACACAAAAGACTTTTTGTAAAATTTTACCAAGGCTTAGTGAAAATCCCTATCGAAAAAAACATTTTTGCAATTTTTAAACCTTAAAAGACTTCTTTTATAGCTGGATTTTGTTTTTCATCATTAATCATCACTTGAATTTTATGATTATGAACCCATTAAAGCGTTAAAAATAAACTTTTAACGCTAGTGTTTGTACAAAAGCTTTGGTTTTCTATAAACCAATAACCAAGAGATACGGAAGTGTTCGTTTGTTTTACTTGATTAGTGATTCTCAAACATTGAGTCACAGTACTTTAGGTGTGCCGACTCTTGATGTGTGGCAAAGGTTAGTACTTCCATCAGTTCAAACCTTCCCAGCAAGGACCAATGCGTTGTAAAATTTGTGAATTAGATGTAAATTTAATTAAAAGCTATGTAATTGTGAATTTTAGTTGTTCTTTTCGTGTTATCGCTTTGCAGTATCTCGTTAGATGTGTGCATATGGTTAGGTTGCAACTTGTATTGTTTGCTTTCTTATATGCAGTACCAGATAGTGTTTCATCAAGTTTTATTCAAACGGATTTGATTTAGCTGAAATTATCATAATTTGATATTTTAACCAAGATATATTTAATAGATATATCAACAACTTAACCAGGTTTAATTCTTTTAAATGCGTCTTATTGTTTGCGTGCCGAGGAAGTTTTAAATTATGAAAGTGATTCATGAGAGAAAAAAGAAGGTGATAATTACTGCATTAGACCCTTCATATAATTCCTCCTCATTACCAAATTCATGAACTTTCTTCCTTTTTAAACTATTCTAAAAGAAATCAACGTATAATTTCTAAAATTTTAAATTCAATACTTAATCTATCTTTCGAGCGTCGACAAACAACCGAAAATTATACAAGATATTTTTAATCTGTCGTAACTGCTTCATCTAAGTCAACTATCAACTCTCAAGCATTCAAAATACCAAATCCAATATTATTTTCTCTGCTGTGTAGGTGTATTTAGTCAGATCCAATTGTTACTGCGTCGAAATAGCATCAGAAGACTTTTATATTTCGTCTTCAGTGCAAATTCACTTTTACCTTTTATACTTCACAATTTCGTTTCACACCAGTTGGAAATTGGATGATGTTGGTTATGACGTAGGCAACATCACGGGCTTTTCTCACGAGAGCAAAATATATCGCTGAGTCTGTTTGAACAAGATTTAGTCCAAAGAGTATCAGGAATGTAAATATACAAATATTATTTAATATCCAAAGGGTCTGGAGAAAGCAGAAACAGGAACGAGTCTTCAGGGGGTATTCTAGTGTAGAGGCATGAATTTCGCCCGATTTTTGAAGCGTCGTACAAACGAAACAAAAAAGTTTTTCTTATCCATTTTACTATCATTTGTTTATTGGTGTTTTATTATTTAATACAAAAATTAACCAAAAGAAAAAATATAAAATTGCCAGAGTTATGAGCAGTCAAAGTGGGGGATCCAAAAAAAAAAAGACGGTGTCAAGCCGTGCATGATTCCAACCCTCCTGGTGATCTGAAAAATAAAAAACAGACGAATTCTTAATTATTATGAATGCGGCTATCGTATGAACCTTAGACAAGTTTTAAAAAAAAATTTTACAAAATGGCGGCTATTTGAAAAAAAAATGTCTTTTTTGCATATTTTCTTAAAAATTCGGAATTTTTAAAAATACTAAATGAAAAGTTATGGTTTTGGGCAAGGTTCATACGATAAAGGGATGTATAAAGAACATCCTCTCCAAGTTTGAAGTAAATCGATCCATTAGAACTCGAGATATCCTTACCGCCAGCTCGAAAAAAGTAGTTTCGAGAAAAATGCGTTCAAAGTTTTGAGACAAGTTTTCGGGAATTTTACTTATAGAATGGTACTGAATACTTACACATTTTTAATCAGCGATTCCTGCTGCATATAAGAAACTTTCCTCTACTTCAAAATGCTCATTCTCCGATGTTCTCTGGTGGAAACGAGCAGTTCTACCCTGCTTTGACGGCTCTGAAGTCCGGAGTTCCAAACGCTCGATACGCGCTTCGTCCCGTCTCGCTGCAAAAGCATTAGCTTCTGGGCCAATTGGGATTTCCATAACATCTAAGATTTTTAATATGGGTATAAAACCTTCATTAAAAATACTAACTGCGAAGGTTGGTACGAAGGTTGGCTCAAAACTAACTTAAAATAAAAATAAAAGAAGAATATTAGAACAGAACAAGTTTCTATGTCCTTCAATTAAATACAGATTTAAAAGGGATACTATACAATAAAGATTTTATGAAGGATGTTCAACCGTAGGGACTCGGGAACGTCTACCGTCTTTTGTTGACTTGTAGCGGTCGGACCGGAACCGATGCCACGTCACTAAAACGGCTATAACTCATGAAATAATAGGAATTTTGAAAAATCTTTTTAATGGTATATTCTTAAATGTCTAAACTTTGGAAATATGAAAAAAAAATTTCGATTTTTTCAAAATTCTACACTAGAATACCCCCTTAAGAAGAAGAGTGAGAAAACGTTTTTAGTGCCTGTGTTTTGTTACTGATTATTGTTATTGCTGCAGGTGACATTACTCTTCCATTTCTTCATTCTTTTTTAGATCAGACGAGCAACGTAGCATGATACACGTTGCACATTTGACACTCAGTTTTATATACTTCTAATTTACGCGCACTCGCGATTTTATGAGTAGTTTGTCAATGCTGAAAATTCTTTTACAGAGAAAATACTTTTCGATTTTGAGAATTTCTGATTTTACGATCATTTTTCTTGGTCCCAAAGTGTTCGTAAAATCGAACGTCAACTGTATTACTTATGTTTTTTTCCCTTTAATGCAGTAAATTAATGCATCAAAACCGAATAATTTAATGCAGTGAAACCTTTCAAGCTAATCTAAGCTAATTGGTTGATCACTCGAAGAATGTTATTTGGAGAACATTAACCTTTAAATAAAAACAATTCTTGAAGATGCTCTCCTTTATCTTGAAATCCCAAAGGTTGAGTCAATGCTTAAATATTGATGCCATTTAACAAGAAAAAAATTTGAAATTTAACTAGTTATAAAGAGTGATGCACTGTTCACTGCATCAACGTTAACACAAGTTAAAATTTCGTCATCGAATTTGGGCTCTTTTTTTACAATTTTAATGATTATATATTTCCCTTCATCGACGAAAATGACCTTTGGCAATTCAATCGTAGGAAGCATCATATTGTTTAAGTACAACTAATCATTTCAATACCCTCATACGTAGTTATCTTTTCTGGTAGAGAAAACTGTGTCAATATTTTGACTCTCCCCTTTTAAATTCAAGTTCACTAATGCATATTCTCTTTTCCAATCAAACTGCCCGTTGATGCGACAAAATTCTTGGTGGTGGGAGAACAGCAAATACAATCAACCAAAAACATTCCGTACTAGATTATTAGAGCATAGAATGTAACAAAAAAATGTGGAAATATCTTTGCAAGAATTTGCATACAGGTGAATGAAATTCACTAATATTGATTCTTCAAAGTATGAGTTTTATTAAAATATTTGATTTTGTCATTGTTCCTTCAAAAATTTTGCTTCATGTAGATAATTCTGAAATATGTTTATTTTTTTAAAGTTCGAAGATATTCACTTTACGGTTTGTTTAGAAAAGAGTATCAATACAATTTTGAACTACGTTGCCTTTTACTGATAACGCCCCTAATCCAGAAATAATATTTAATCCAAATCAAATGTTGCTGTAACCGTGTTCGGTAAGTAGTTAGAAAGTTAAATTCTCACTGCACTGTTAACTACTTCAATATTACATTTTGGAAATTATGCGCGAAAGTGGAAATAATTCTTACTACGAAATTGCATTTTATCAATACTTTGTAAAACTGACCAAAATGTAAGTTGGTTAACGGAATTCACTATGGATTTTACCGAAATGTAATTCAATTTTTCATCCAGTTTCACTGAACAAAAAAGACAAATTTCACTCAGCATTAGCTCTAAATTGTGAATATTTGAATATTTTGGAGCCGCAGGGTGTCGTAGGGGTAAGGCCCTGGCCTCATACGCCCAAATTTACAGGATCAAACTTGGCTCAAATCCGTGGATTTTTAAGATGCAGAAAATCCACAGCTCCCATGTCGTATGATTATGCAGCATGTTAAAGATCCCTTGAGTATCCGTTTGGCATGTATAATCTCAGCTAAATTAAATTCCTAGTGCAGTTTGCATCAATTAGAGCACAGGTGTTGCCATGTAGGGGGAAACTGAAAGTGAAAAATGGCGGCAATGATACCACACTCATTGTGGTGCCTATGAAAGAGTTGCTATCAATCTCTGGGAAACGCACTAGGTCTGCAATAGTTAAGAACCAATGCTGCAGACCATTAGAAATAAATAATATAATGAATAATTTCGACATAAAAATTAGTGCTTTTTGTCATTTCCTTTTTTCAATTAATATATTTGAACAACTATTAATAAAATTAGTGGTGAGTGTTCTTCGTAATAAATTTGTCTTTTTCTTTTAACTAAAATATTTTTTATAATTTTAACTAAATTTACTCAACTACACTTTTTGTGCAATAAGATCCGGACATCACAGCTAAAATGCAATACCAGCAAATATTCGGGAAAAGTTTTTTTACCAGTCACTATGACAAAGCTTAAATACTCTGTTGACAGTTTTTAAATCTTCGACGCGCTGTTTTGTTTATTATTTGCAAGAGGAAAAGGTAAAGAGCCAACGATAATATCCGTCCCCATGCCTATCAGTTTTCATTTTTCTCACTACACTAAGCAGTCAGCGGCAATCATTAAAAAAAGAAAAGGAGCCCGGACGTAAACCGGTGGAAAAGAAAAATTTGACATGAACCGAGACTTTCTCCCTGATATAAATGACACCTCTTCATCGGTAATCGCAGTTACGGTTTTCTTACTTCGTTTCGTTGATAGAAGCAACAAAATATTTTTATATATTTAGAAGGCTACTCACAGTTATTAATGCCTCTATGCTTGAACTTCTTTTACATTTAAGGGTTTGAAAAAAAATTCAATCTTGATTTATTGTTGAGTAATTGTTACTAATAAGCTGCGAATTTCTGAAGAAAGCTGCTATCGGCTATTTTCTTAAATCATAAAAAGACAAATGAGGCATTTTCGTTTATTTATTTTTATTTTTGTTTTCCAAATAAATACACTTAAAAAATTAGCGATATATTGTACCAAAAAAATTTTGCAAATTTGCTGGCTTCAAAGGACGGAGCTTAATTTTACTATATTTGGTGCTAACTTGCGTATGTCGCACCAAAGTTTAATAAAATTTAGCACCATATTTGTATGAGCAACACTTTTTTTGGTGCGTTTGGTATTAATTTGCACTTCTTTTTGGTGCAACATGCAGTTAAATTTTTTAATGTAGTTCTGAAATGTACAGTAAATACTGTACGAACTACAGAGAATTTTCATATACGCAGTGCAGTACGGAACATTGAATTACAATTCGCCGCAACTTAAGTGTTTTAATTTTAGGCTTTTTTCGTTCTTAAATTACTCGGCATAGAAGGTGTTTTGTTTTATATTGAAAAATGTGACCAATTATTTTACAGATTATGTATGTTTAATTACAATACTTACAACAGTAAAACGCCTTTTTAATGATAAAATGCATAAACGAAAATTGCTGCAAAAATGTAAAGGTGTAATAAATCACCTATCAAATATCTGGTAAGTAGCAATACGACAATACCTTGATTTACTCAAGATACTGTCACTCATAATCTTTCTTAATAAAAAAATAAAGCTTCAAGGAAATTATATAAAATATAAGCTAAACAGCACCTTAAAATTATTTTGATTTTAGAAGGATCAAAAGACACTGTCTGGTATAGAAGGTTTTGATTATTGGGTTGCAACAACTGAATGGTTGTCTCAACTGAAAAACAACCCTTCCTCTATATTTGAAGAAAATAAGGATTAGTGATTTTACTGATCCTATACGTTTAACGAGAATACATGTATCAAAAAACGTAATTTTTATTATCAAATTGATTAATGAAAGTTAGGGCAAAATTAGTAGTGTGTCCAAATATCTAACGAAAAACAAAACAGTTCTTACGAAAGGAAATGCATAATGTAAATATAGTTCTTGATTCTTTTTTTAAGATAAATCCCGTCTCACCTAAATGCAGGGAGAGCTCAAAGCAGCATCACAAAACCTGCGATTGCAAGAAATGCAGTTTTGGTAAAACAAAGTCAAACAACTTAGGAGCAGTTCATAAATGACGTCACGCTTTTTTTCCCATATATCTGACCCCCTCCCCCCTTTTGTCACAATATGTCACACTTCAACGCACCCCCTTTGTCACGCGTCACGCTATGTTGCATAATGCATGATGTCACACTTCTTGTTACCCCCTCCCCTCCCCTTGTCACACTTTGTCACAATTTCACGAACCCCCCCTCCCCCTCGAAGCGTGACATCATTTATGAATGAACCCTTAACTTGGTGAAATATAATAAATGCACTCTACATCTATATATATAACAAGAAGTTCCGTCTAGAACTATACGAGCCTACTTTCCCGTATACACCAAATTCAAATTTATAATCTAGCTATCTCTTTCTCTCTCTTTCTCATTTAGCTTTAGTTCTTAATTTTTTCAAACATACCTTTTTCAACAGACAATACATATTCGTTCACGCATTCATTTTTTCCTTTATTCAGCCATTCATTTATGCATTCATTCGTTTACTGATTCAAATGTTTATTCATTCATTTACTCATTCATGTATTTATTCCCTCATTTATTCATTCTTTTCCTCATTCATTTATTCATTGATTCATTCTTTCACTCATTCATTTATTCATTGATTCATTCTTTCACTCATTCATTTATTCACTGAGAAATATCCTTAAAAATTCCGATAAAAAAATTTCATAGGAAAATAGGCTCCTTAGTTCTGGAAGAACTTTCTATTTGTACGTGTTCTACGTTATAAGAGCTTTCCGATAAAGTTTGTTCCAAGCAAATCGGTCCGTTAGATCAGGATTTATATAGGATTGAAATTTACAGCAAAAAATTATTACAGCAAAAAAAACATGACATGCTTTATTGGAACTTGATGGAAAAAGCAATGCTTTAAAATATCAAACTAGATGTTCATAAATTTCAACTATTAAGTACAATTTCAATCGTTTCAAGTTTGACTTGGTGTCAAACTTATCATAAACATAATATAATGCGGGATCTAAATGAAACAAAAAGAGAGAAAAAGCATTTGCATTGCAATGAAAATTGTTCGGGATTTTTTTTCTTTCTGCCTTTGCGATGCAATTTTATATATGGAATTGGAATCTACAAACTGAATGCTTTACCAATATAATGTCTGTGTGTCCCCTCATAATGGTTACGGGCCTTGATACGGATATCGATACAAATATATTTAAGTAATACGTTACCAAATCTCAAAACTCAATAAAGCGTTTTCAGGAGCTTTTTCGGCTATCAAGTATTCAAACGTGAACAGTCTGTAGGAACTATCTATGCTAACGCTAACATGCTGATAGCTCAGGTACAGTGGTATGAACCGAACTATGTTTTACTATCTTCAAAATTACTGAATGATTGAGCCCAACTAACCAATACTAGTGAAAACTTTTGATATCAGTATCAAGGCTCGTAACCAGGATGAGGTCTCCCCGAGAAATGCTGATGAATAAAAGTGAAATTTCGCATGATAGAAAAAAATAATTCAACAAGAAGACATATTTTCAATTCATAAATTTGAAATTAAATTTAAGTTTATAAAGCGACATTTCTTAATCCTTTTTACTCCTTTTATGTGAACTTATACCCTAAATGTAATCGAATGCACATGGAACATTGCATCTCAATTAAATGCAATGACTTCAGTATTTTTTGTAACAAACAAACCTACTTTTAGAACTCCACCGAAAAAGCATTTTATCAAATACATTCCCCAACTGTAGCAATATATGAGATAGCAATGATATTGCAAAAAAAAAAAAAAAGCACTGCCAAATTAATGATTAAAAAAAAGTTCATTTCTTAATTTTTTGTAAAACAAACATGCCCCTTAGTATTTAAAAGCATTTTAAAATATCCTAAGCGTTTAAAAACATCCTATCTTCTTCCTTTAAAAAATTGAATTAAAAAGCTAGGAAGCGTGAAAATTGATTGAACAATTTTCTTTGCTGCGTGGGTTCATTCTTCCCACCCTGTCCTCATCCTTCGGGAAATCCCATTATTCGGCGAAGAAAAGCTTCTTTAGAAAGGATGCTGTGTCGTCAAGGCGACATCACGTGATTGTAATCCGCAGTTCATTGGGAGACATTGCAGTTCTAAGAATGTATAAGACGATATCAGTAGTTCCGTCACAATAGCAATCGCAAACACTATGAATATAATCTTAAAATCGTTCCAAAGAATAAAATATTTGGCTTATTATTTGACAAAACTAATCTATCACTTAAGTAAATTTCCGTTTTGGCTTTTATATGACTTAGATTAAATCTTGAGTGCGGAGATTTTTGAGGTTTTTTAGCTGACATGTACGTGTTTCGAAGGTTTAAAGCTGACTACATTTATTGCTTGGGTCGTTTGTAGTTTCAGCATTAGTTTTAACAAAGTGTGGTTGATTTGACAAGACTATGCTGTTCTTTGAAGATAATTTGGATTCACTATTTCTTAGTAATTTCTAACACAGTAGCATAAAGAATTCTTAGTTTGAATCCCATTACTTTTGAACAAAAAATATTTTCTCAAAGTGATTTTGTTTCGACTTCTTCAGGGCACAATGATAAACATTTATTTCCTTTGAGTAAAGAGACATTATTATTTCACAAACAGTTATTTTTATTTGATTTTTTTTGCAGAAAGGAAAGTAATCCCTTCCGTTTCAAAACATATGGAGAAATTGTCATTGCTGATTTATGCTTTACCGTGTAAGATTTAGCAAATATTTCAGTGGTGTTGTCTATTTAACCATTTACGCCAATTATAATTTAAAATTTATGGAATAAATTCACAGCCATGAGAATATTTTCCGGTCTTGTTATATTTATGTATTCAATGTACAACAAATATATGTATTGCTTAAAACTTTGCACAAGCATGATTGTAATATCAATGGAATAAAATTAATGTTTCGAGGGAGTTCATTGTAATATTTCAAACACTATTCGACAGTTTGCTGTTTCAACACTTCAAATCCCATGACATATATTTGCGAGATTTTGAAGTTTTCTTGGTACTTTTGAATATTAAGAGAGATTATTCAATTAAATACTCATTCGTTGCGAAATGATGTTTTAATTAAAGTTTACAGAAGGTTATGCGCAATAAAGTATCAGCTCAAAAATTTCCCATGAGCTCTGGAATGTGAGTAAAAAGAAATATGATGTTGAACAAAAGAGGCATCGCTATTTTGGTACCTTTTAAGTGTATGAATCCACTGGGTAATAAAATTTCATTGCTAATGCAATCCTTTCATTTAAATATGAGGTATTTTATTTGTTATATATTTCATTTATATTTATTTTCTTTCATATTTTATATTTATTTGCCTTTCTGTTTATTAATTATCATCTGCATTTCTTAATATTTAAAATAATTACTTTAACTTCCAACTACTTTACTTATCGTTTGAATTTACGTTTCCTACTCTTCTCCTTCGAAGTTCGAATGCAGGCAGTTACGCTATAGGTATACAAAGTTATTAATTTTTATTTTGACATATGACACATTCAAGAAATTTATCACCGAATTATCGGGAATTCTAACGAAATGAATAAACGTGTGAGGAAACAATGAGGACATAAAACATTCTAAACGAATCAACTCTTTCAGCTTGCTACATAGTTTAATATGGTTACATTAAGGCTCAGAATATACAATTATTTTCTGCATAAAAAAGATGTGTACTAAAATAGTTCTGTCAAAGACAACGTTAATTAGTATTGGTATCGAACTAATGTTGACATCGAAATTACAAATCAAAACACTTGCTATCATAAGCAACTACTTTATAATTGAAGACCAAGTCAAAACTAAACAAGCCATAAACAAAATAATTCGAAATCACGAGAAAAGAAAAAAAAAATTATTAGCGCTAGATAAAACTTAAAAATGAACTTTTCCAGTTAACCGTTTAAAGGCTCAGGCACTTTCAAACCAAATTAAAAATAAACCTCGGTGGAATAATTGTATCGTTATGCATATTTTCTTAAGCATACAAAAAGAAATATCTAAAAAATATATATTTTTATGTAAAAAATATTTATAAATTTGATAAAATACTTTTGCGGAAAAAGAATCTATCCGATAAAACTGTTTTTCCTCATTAAGCTCTTTTGTTTTCTAACTGGAAAAAAAAAAAAAGGATTACAAATTTGGCACTCATGTGTAGCGAAGAGAAATAAAGCGATGCAATTCGGTCGATCAAATGTAAATTTGAATCATGAAAAAACTTAATATGCTTTAGCACTTAACTTTTTTTTCCTTGATTCTTATCGGTTTTTTAATTATGTTTTTTGCTGCATAGGTAACTTGAAATAATACTTTTTTTAATTTCAAAAATTATGTCTGAAGCAAAAAAAAAAGGTTTAGATTATTCACTTAGCTGTAAATACGTTTTGGATAAAAGCAATTACTTCATTTTTCTAGAGAGTAGGATTTCAATTAATCAAGACATTTATTATTATTATTATATTTATTCTTTATGGAACAATAACTAAAACAGAAAGAAAGCGAAATCGCAGATACTATGGTAATGCAAGGTAAAAGTCTAAAAGGCAATATAAGTTATTTCAAAAACTTGGACAATTAAATGCTTCTGAAAGTTAAACTTTGAAAATTGATTGACACGTTAAACGTGTCAAAAACTTCCTCCAAGGAGTAACAACAGCAATAGGAAATATCTCTCAGGTAATGTATTTACAATAAGTTGAAGGACGGCAATATTTGATTTACAAATAGTTTGCATATAAGTTAAATGCTTCATAGCAGAAATCTCCCCCACCCCCGGAAATTAGAGTAGTAAGAAGCCAAAAATGTATTTAAGTAACTGATCTGTTAGTTCGATTAAAACCGAAATGAGTGATTTCTAATTGAAAGTATAACCACATGTAATTAACTTATTGTACAACTGGCTGACGTGCCCGGCGTTGCGCGAATTCTCGAACATGTGTCCGTCCCTCACAGAGAAAAGAAATGAAGTCATGTGGCACATATCTAACATTCAGTCCTAAATAAAAAGGGAGGAATTCAGTTAAAATCTGCATTAGAACTGCAAAAGTTCTTTAAGATCCTCATTATGTATTCTTATCACGCAAAACTCATTTGTCTACAGGCAACAACAGTTCTTAAGTATTGTCAACAGCTCATGTCAAGATCCCCATCAGACGGTTTCTAAAAGCCTTAATATACGCGGTCAACAACCGCAGTCGCTCTGAAAATCCTCATTAGAATATGAATATTTCCTGAAACTTCAAATAAAATGGTGCTTTAATCAAAGAAATAAATATTGAGCCAAGGAAAAAAAACAGAAGAAATAAAAGCGTAATTTACAAAGTTGAAATAAATATGTACATTTATGTTAACAAATAATATTAAGTCCTGTCCATACCAGTGCTGTCATAAAACTTTAAAGAACAAACTACCATATGTACTTAAAAGAAAACTGAATAAATTAATCCAGTCCAAATAGCGTCAATTGGAGTAAAATTCGTGTATGACAGCTTAACAGTGGAAAAATGAGCGAAATAGGAAATTCGTACTTCTAGACCTATTCATCTTGCCAAGAGGCGAGCGACAGACACACAAACAGACCCACAAACTCGTTGTTTTATATATATACTAGCTGAAATGCCCGGCGTTGCGCGGGTGATATTGCATCATTCGCAGGCCAAGTGACGCATGTCCAAAATGCTGTTAAAAATATATAAGGTAAAATTTTCGCAAAAATATCCAAGTAGCAGATTTGCAACAGTCCTTAAGAATCCTATTTAAATAGTAAAAGTCATTAAAAATCACTATTGCATTGAAAAGAACATCATAGAAATGTTCCTTTGAGAACAAAAAACACAGTTCATAAAAATCCACATTAAAATGCCAGTTCATAAAAATTGCTATTAGAGTAAGGGCAACAGTAACAAAAATGCATATATGCAGCGGGATGATTGTGCAAAAATGATATCAAGAGTCCGTGAAAATCGCGGTTGCAATATAGACAGCATCACATCTAAAAATTTCCATCAGAATAAGAGCAGTATTATCTTTAAAAAAAGTCCATCAGATGAAAGACAACGAACCCTGAATATTTCTGCTACAATAAAGAAAACATTCCTTAAAGCCTCCCATTTGAATAAAGACAACTATTCCAAAACATCGCTAACAGAATAAGGACATTAGTCTCCAAACATCCCCATGAGAATAAAGACGTTTAGTGCCTAAAAGTACCCATTAAACTACAGATCTTTAAGAGCTGCTGTTCCTAAAACTACCAACCGACCCCTTTAAATTCCCCATCAAAATAAGGACAACAGTTCCTAAAAATCCCACTTGCAAAATCGTCAAAACATTTCCTGAAAATTCAATTAAATATCGCAGTTTTATAAAATTTGGATAAAAACGGAAGAAAGAAAAGCATTATTTTCAAAGGCAAATGTACATTTAAATTAGAAAATATTTTGTACTGAACCAATGCTGACGTGTTAAAGTAAGGTTGATAGAAAGAAATAACTAAATTATGTCCAAATGACGCCAAATAGACAGTAAAAAAATTAAATAAATGTTACAAAATAAATAACTTGAGTAAAATATGAAATCAATAAAAACCGCTACGTAAAAAATTAAAATGAAGCAGAAGATCGCCAAATTGATTGCACTGCAGTAATGGAAGCTTAACGTAAATGCGCCATGATCCTATAGTGTAAATCACGTATTGAATTCAATGAGAACAATATTACTAATAAGGATTGTTGGCGCGGTTTGGAAATAACAAAATAGTATACTGAGAACAATTTACTGGATGGTGGGCGAAAAAAAAGAATCAACACTTGGCAAAATTTTAAATTTCATCAAAAATAAATCCCGATACAGAAAACATTCCAACATAGTTTTTATCCAAGAAATAAATATAAATCGCCAAAAAGAAAGAAAATCATCCTGAAGATAAAGTAATTAAAAATCGTCTGCTGGTAATAATCCACAAAATCTGCAAAAAAATGAAATGTATTTTTAGAATTTGTTTCGCTCATAAAATGGCATGAATAAGGATAAAACAGCATTTTTTCAATCTCACGTTAACAGAAATCATCTAGTTAGCGACAAAAGTACTATTAATTTTGGCGAAAACACGCAAATTGAGCAGATAAATTCAGAGGTAAGCCTTGCTTTAAAGTTCGAAAAATACTTCAAATGACTATTGCGCGTGTTCTATTTGTTCTACGAACGTCAGAAAGAGATCATCTTGTGCAATTTTTTACGGGCATCTATATGCTGCAAAAATCGAAAAGATGTGACGTCTCTTCGATGAGATATTAATAAAATTAACAGTTTTGCTTAAAATGGAATAAAAGAATAACAAATTCGAATTTTCGGAAAAACTCTTCGAGGTGCACGAGGACCTGACCCAAGGTACCTGTAACCAAAATTTCGTACTTCTAGACCGTTTCATCTCGGCAGTAGGCGATCGACAGACAGACACACACACAAACTTTCGGTTTTATTTATATAGATAGATAATCAGTAACATAATAGCAAGACTGCGTTTCTTGAACTCTTGAACTGTAATGAGGTAATATTAAAATATCGTTTTAATCAAAATAGCGTAAAAAGCCATTTCTCTTTGACAGGAAGAATGGATGACCCAAAAAGGAAAAATATTATGCGTGACAAAATTATTGAAGCCTCTCGAGGTGACTTTTTAAGTTTCGATGAATCCATTTGCTAGTGCTACTTAAATTATTGCACATAAAAGGTGTAATTTTTTTTATTTAGTGTGTTAATTTATTTTATACGCTGTGTTAATTTTTCGCATGTACAGTTTTAAGTTATTTTTCAAACAATAATATTTTATTTATGCACAGAGTTTTTTAAATTTAATTTATATAATGTGTTACTGAATTTTTCGTGCATAGTGCATATTTATGTAATATATGTCAGTGAAAAAAAAAGTTAGTTGAACGTATCCTCTTTAACCGTATTGATTTTGCATGCTACTAAGATATTCCAAGTCGTTTTAAAATGACATTATGAAAAAAAAATTGCTTTTCCCTCCTCAGAATATCTACACACTCGAAGTAAATGATCTAAACCATTCTAATTTGTCATGAGGAATGTTACTAAAAACATTCAGTGACGCTTTCCCAAAACCCCCCCCCCCCCCCTGTTAGTCTTGATGTGTAAATTAGGTGCTTTTAATTACCCAGACATTTTACACCCTGGGATAATTGTAAACGGCTAAGCTTATCTTGTTTCTAATCTTTCTGAAAGGCAACAAAGATTGTATTTTGATGCAAATTATACTTTTGTGTGTATTTTACAAAAATTTACTACATCATCCTATTTTTTGTAACATATTTCTCTTTAAATGATCTCAGCGAACTCAAAAATAGGTCAGAGGATCACATGCAGCCATGGATCCAATATTGAGGACCATTACTTCAGAACATCTAAAGCTTCCAAGCAGGCTGTGAGTGCCATGGTTTTCTACTTGCATCAATTTCACGGTAAACGAAACCACTCTTGACATTTACCTCACAGTCGCTGTGTTAAATGTAAACACTCAGAGGTAAATGAAACCACCGAGTTCGTCCGCTAACAAATACAGTAAAACCTATAAAGTTGACCACCTTTGTAAGTGGACCACCTTTTTATGATGACCACTTTTGTCAGGAACGGAATTAGCCCTTCACCCTCTACCTCATCCTCTATAAGTTGACCACCTGTCTAAATTGACCACTAAAGTGCTTCACCTCAAGTGGTCAACTTACACAGGTTCAAGAAGTTAAAACCATTGCACGCACTTACTGAAAAGCAGTAAAGATCTTGACTACAGTGCTCAAAATTTTATTTCTCAATTCATCCAAGAGGTAGAGAAGGGTCTAAAGGGAAAACATTGAAATGCCGTTTACTATTAATCCAACCTTAGTTTATGAAATCACTTATTCGTATTTACTGTTTTCAATGCAAAATGTTGACGACTTAACATGGGAAAGATGTAGAAAGGATACTGAACTGAAGATGAATTATCTACTCATTTAATCTATTTATTTTTTAGAAACGAGAACTGCTTATATTTTTTTTTGTTGATTCAGGTTGATGTAAGGGTCACTTTAAATCTTTTCACTTGGTGGTTTCGCTTGCATTTATATCTAAATTATATCAAGAACCTGCTCCTCTTATGGAGATCATCATTTGTTGATGCCTAATTCTTCAAAAAAAATATCAGTTTTTGGCATTTTCTTTTTCTATTCTTTCTTTTTGTCTTGTTTTTGGAAGAATCTGGTTTTGTTCAATGAAAATCTACTCTGGAAAACACTGAGATCGTCTTTGAATCTAATTTGTGAATTTAACGAAGAGGAAAATAATGGAAAAGCTTCCACAAACGAGTACACAACAGTTTATTGATGACAAGAAAAAACGGAGTTTTTTGTTTTAAATCCATTTTCCGCAGTGTCAAAAAATATAACAATGAAAATATGGTCCAAAAAAAAAAGGCTGTAAATACCATAAATACGGGAAAATAATTTCAAACACTTCAACGAATATGAGACTTTTGATGAGTAAAAAAATCACAAACCAAAATACAGAACCTCCGTGTACTTACAGTGCACACATAATCATGTAGATTCTAAATGATTACGTTTGTACTATAAGTACTCTAACTTTTAGTCTAATACTCATGAGACTCTAAATTTTAGAGTATTATTTACATACACTATAAATATATATACGCAAATAGAGATAATATATGTACATATATTCATACGCTAGTGATATAAATTATCTCTAAAACAATACAAAGCGTTGAATTTTGCAACAAATGTTTGCGAACAAATTTTCGATGCGTGCAAATTGTTTAATGTATTAATTGAGCTTTAGCTTCACTTCGCATTCTAAAGCCTTCCATTGAATATTAAATCATCGCTTCTAATGTTTACTCCTCTCTGAGTTAACTGAAATTATACAAACTCGAATTACGATCTGCATGTTTAAACATCAGAGTTTGAATAATCCTATTTGTTTGATTTACTTCGCAACACAAAATAATAACAACTTTATATTCCTTATCTGTACAATTGTACTCAAAATGTCAGCGAATCTTTTTTTAAAAATTAAACAGCGTTTAAAACGGGACACTATACTAACATCATCTGTGATAACTATGAACCAATTACAGAGTCCTGAAGGAGGGGATGGAATACTCGTTCTCTTATTTGAATACTATTTACACTAGAGACACATGAAATATCTCAACCTTAACAGGAAACAGGAATAATGCACAATATAAAATGCCAACTGAAAAATTTGCAGTCGTCTTCGTATAAAAATAAACACCAGCTTTGATATTCCTAATACTAACCCCTATTTGTTATTACGGATTTGTAATCAGCATTGAAATTTTAATTCGTACACCCAATTTCCGTATAATTGGTTTCAGCTAAGAAAAAATCCAGCTCGTAAAGGTATTTTTAAAAATGTTTGCTTATAATATTAAAACTAACATGATTGCGGTATTTGTTATTTGTAATGAAACTATGACCAACCCCAACAATAAAAACATGTTTTATGTGGCTGAAAATATTGATTTAAGGTTTTTCGTGAATTAAATTAATATTTGAAAAATATTTGATCTGAAATAATATTAATTTTTTGATGGAAAATTTATCTAGAGAAAATTGCATATGGACATCAAAAACTTCAGCTAAACACATTCATTTTTTTTCTTTTTTTTTTGCTGTATGCTTAAAAATACATTTTGCTGCCTATTTAGGCGCTGTATATTATTTCTGAACAACAATTCTACTTACTGGATAAGCATAAGAAATCTTAACAAAGCCAGTGTTTCGTATGCATATACCTGAAACTTACGTTTTGTAATGGATAATATAATTTGTGTCTGTAAAACACCTTGATCTTTATTTTCATGGTTTGTGACGCATTAACACATGCACAACTGCACATGAAGCAGAAGCCAATTTTCAATGATAATACAAGAACAGACGAACCCATGTTTCCAAAAAGCAAATGAAGCACTATGTGATCATACCAAGTTACCATTTAAATGAAAAGATAATCGTTCCACCTAGTTTAAAAGAAAAGTTCGTTCAATCACGTGCAATATTAAAACTATGTTACAGACAGACTGGCAGGTACTGTGCAGCATTAACATGAGAATATAACTTCATGTTAATTTGCCGATGTCACAGAAACAGTTAGCTATCTCTTAAAGTTTTATTTGCTCGTTTAATTTTCAATACTTGCTTAATTTACTCTACTTCCATTCCTTCACCCCGATGTTGTATGTATTTATTACGTATTTTCCCCTATATTTCTATTTATTTTTAAAAAGAAATTGAACTGAAACAGAAAAATGGTTTTCAAGCAACAGTTTTCTACAATAAGTGCATGGACTTTTTATTAAACCTGTATTTGAATTTTCACAAGAAAACGATTCAAAATATTTTTTAAAAAATGATGTTAGAAGTGTTCTTACACATCCCCTTTTTTAAGTGACATATTTTCCTGAATATCTTTTTTTCAAGTTCCTTGTTCTGTAAGTATTTTTCGAGAAAAATTGCTTACCGGAAAGTTGATTGACAACAAATAAGGAACGTAACGGTTTTTTCATACACTTTTTTGAGACTGAAATTGCATTTTGGGCATGGCTAAAACTGCATTTTCTTTTACCTTTTTTTAAAGTCATTGTTTAGTCAGAAAATTCAAAATTGTGTTCCAGCTTTGATGTTCGAAGTTTCGTAAGAAATTTGTAGAAAACAGCTAGTCCCATTATGAGTAATTCCAGTGCTTTTGTGTTACGTATGGGAAATTTTACAACAAAATTTTGGAGTATTTATTTACTATTTATTTTAATTATAAAAGTATTGAATGAAAAGTTTTCATTTCTTTATTTTTGATAATTTTGTACACCTAAAGCATTACCTTAGTATAGAAGTTCTTTTCAATGGGGTGAATAGTTTTTTATTTAAAACATATTGAAATTTTTTTACTTTCGGGACATTTGTTTTGTCTGAATTTTCTAATTGTTTATTTAACGCAAAAATGTTTTCCATTCACCGTATCACTGAAGATAGGAGTTAAAAAACTGAAATTTCATTTCTTCGTTATTCAAATATAAAAATAACTATTTAAATACAAACTCGAGAAAAATAATAAAGACTAGCAAAAAAAAGTGTTAACAGTTATACAATTTTTTATACAAATAAGTTTCCAATTTGAAAAGTTTTCACTACATTATTTTTCAGAGACTGCTTGGTTACTAGATAGTTTATTGACAAAGATAAAAAATTAAATACATTTTTCCACTTATTTTTATGACCGAAAAAAAAAGCTTTTAATGTAATTGTTTTATTTTAATTGGATGATATTTAAGATAACACATTGATTTTGTTTCACAAAAGAAAAGAAATTGGTAAATATTCCTTAGATTTTAACTGAAAATATTTTTAAAATTTTTTTGTTGAAAATTGATCAGTAGAATAAGGATTCTCAACATTTTCCGCAGCGGAAGTAGGAGAGACACAGAAACCGCAGCGGAAGTTACCTTGGGAATGGCAAAAGAGCGGATACAAAATGAATGAAAGCACAGGACTGATTTCCTGTAGTGTCCTAGGTTGGTCTCACTACTCACACACCTTAAGCTTTTATTTATTTATTTATTTTATTTTTATTTATTTGTTTATTTTGCATTTGTAACTGTTTACAGTTACGTAGCTTTTGATTTTTAAACTAAACTTGAAACTCATGTTCTGTTTAAAAAGCAAATCTCCTGAATCAAAATATTCTTCACGAACTGATAGGCAAAACATGTTACAGTAAAAGGGATTGTTTAGCTGCAGCTTTAAATAAAACCGATTTCATTATATGATCATAAAATTAAATATTGTGACTTCTTACACATTAGATCATTTTCATTTTTAGTTCTATTCTAACTTGATTTACTTTGTTATGTTATTTCGTAACTATGTCAGTAACCGGCTTAAAAAAAAAAAGTAAATAAGATGCGTAAAAAAATGGGTGAAAGAGCGGAAAAGGAAATAAAGGAAAAAGAAAACTGGACGAGCTGAAAGAACTTGAACAAGGTCAGCAAACCAGAAAGTGGAACACAATGCATTTGAATGACAGTGTAAAATATCTAGAGTATTACGATTCAAAGGCGCTAAAATATTAAAGGAAACTACATTCCCATATGGTGTAGTGGTAAAGATTCCCGGCTTTCACCCAGGCGGCCCACGTTCGAATCACAGCCGGGGAAGTATCTGGATCTTCTCTAAAAAGTGTTAGAAATGTTATTTATTTCTGATGCTCTCCTGGCCGGACGTGATTCATCCTTTCTAGAACAGTCCATCAGCGGAAATACAGGGTGCGGCAGCATAACTTCCTTTTTTCAAAACTGAATGAAACCCGTTTTATGAATCTTATTAACTTTAATTTTTTTTATAGTGTAGGTACATGCATAAAGTTATGTTTTACACCGTTTTGAAAATCAAACCAGGTAGGTGACGCCCCCTATTCCTCATGCACTGAAAGCCAATTTCTAGCTCTCGTCACGATCTTACCAACATAGCAGCGGGTATGTTAGCAATTTGAGCCTGTATGCTGGCCTTTAGGTGTTGTAGGGTCATTGGACGATTGACATAAAGTAAATATTTCCAAAAAAAGAAAAAAACCCGGAGAAAAATCACAAGGGGCCAAATCCGGGAAGCGGCTGGCCACTTCAAATCATTGAATGTTCATTCGAAAAGTGGGCCTCGATAGAAAACGCATGCTCCTTCGAGATTCCAATGCAGAATGGCGACTGACCAAGGTGGGAACAAAACTTTAGAACCATCCCTTTGGAATGAGATAACTCCCACCCCGCAACAACATTTATAGCCTGAAATTCGCACATTTCAAAAAAGGAAATTATGCTGCCGCACCCTGTACGGTGATTCCTTCAGAACTGTCCATGCGCGCTCTATAAAACAGGTGGTAGATAAACTGGTTGAGTTAGTTCCTACTTGGAGTGACCATCAGGAGCGGTGTGATTGTTCAACTACTATTCAAATGTGTTAGCTCTTGGTTTGAATTGATTCTTGAGTTGAGATTCAGTTCATATGGTTTGTCCTTAGTTTATTATTCATGAAAAACTACGTGACAATATTTTTAAAGGATTATTTTTAAGGATTTTGAAGCTAAAAATTATGGTTGATCAGATTGTGTCTGAAAGATTATTGTTTAAAAGTGAATTGAGACTAATTGGACTTCAAGAACTGATTTTTCTAACTTTCCAGGATTCAATAATCGTATGGTCTAGCATGTTGTCAACAGCATCTCAAAAAGGAAAATTATGGTTGATCAGATTGTGTCTGAAAGATTATTGTTTAAAAGTGAATTGAGACTAATTGGACTTCAAGAACTGATTTTTCTAACTTTCCAGGATTCAATAATCGTATGGTCTAGCATGTTGTCAACAGCATCTCAAAAAGGACAAGAAGTTCCGTCTAGAACTATACGAGCCTACTTTCCCGTATACACCAAATTCAAATTTATAATCTAGCTATCTCTTTCTCTCTCTTTCTTATTTATCTTTAGTTCTAATTATTGAAAATATACCTTTTTCAACGGATAATACATATTCATTCACTCACTCATTCATTCTTTCATTTATTCAGCCATGCATTTATTCATTCATTCGTTACCTCATTCAAGTGTTTATTCATTCATTTACGCATTCATGTATTTATTCACTCATTTATTTATATTTTCATTTATTCAATAATTTATTCATTCATTCTTTTCCTCATTCATTTATTCATTGATTTATTCTTTCACTCTTTCATTTATTCATTCATTCATTATTTCACTCATTGAGTCACTGAGAAATATATCCTTGAAAATCCCGATCAAAAAATTTCATAGCAAAATAGGCTCGTACGTTCTGGATAAACTTTCTATTTCTACATGTTCTACGTTATAAGAGCTTTCCGATAAAGTTTGTTCCAAGCAAATCGGTCCGTTAGATCAGGATTTATATAGGGTTGAAATTTCCCCGTAAGCTCTGTGTTAATTTTTTGAACTGTTCAAAAATGAACAAAAACTGTTCAAATCAATATTTCACGCCGAGAACTCTTTTCAATAAGCTTTCAATAGGAACTTGGCTCTTGTGCCCAGAGTTTACAGAATTTGCTTCAATTTTGTCCATAGGCGCTAATGTTAAAATTTTTTGAACTGTTCAAAATTGAACAAAAAATTGTTCAAATCAAAAAGTGAAATATAGAAATGAGATGTCCTCGCCGAGATCTTTCGAATGCAAAAAGAATTTTTCCAATCGGACAATTCGTTCAAAAGTTATTAGGGGGGGACAGACCGACAGACAGACAGACCGACAGACAGACCGACAGACAGACCGACCGACAGACAGACCGACAGACAGACAGACCGACAGACCGACAGACACACTTTTTCCCCATCTCAATACCCTACTTTCAATTTTTTTATTTTTCAATCTTTATTTAATTACTTCACTTATTTTTGACTTTTCTTGATTTTTAACGATATTTTCACGATACATTAAGCCTTCTTTCATGCTTTATTATTATTTTTTTTTACTTTTACGGGAAAGTAGGCTAAAAATCAAGCACATGCAAAATCAAATATCTTAGCATATCCACCGAATCCAGTGAATTCGGATTCATGTAGTGCGGAAAAATCACTTCTTTCGCAACTAGAAGATGTAGTAAATCATTTGGGGAAAAGATAGATCGATTAGGGTTCTGAAATTATGGAAATACCTTTTTAAAGATTATCAGCTTGTTTTCTTGTGAAATTAGAGGTTGACTAGCAAAATCTTTAAATTAAAGCTGTATTTTAAATGCAATTCTTTGAATGCAATATAATTCAATCAACCTATTCTATTATATAATTTTTATTCAACTGATTTTTTTGACTGGAAAGTGCGTATTAATAGAGGCTTGGAAAGCAACTTCTTATAAATAGTTCTGGAATACAATATACACGGCAAGCAGTATCTTTAAAAACCAAAAAATAGTGTATATTTCGCCCAAACGTAAAAAATATACATTGATTGGGCGCAAATCGAAAAAATATATATATTACGCACAATTTTGCAAAATGTTGCAGACACGTGTTATGAGTGTTTTTCTTCTAGAAGCTCACATGTTTGACGTTGAAAAATAGATTCCTTGCAGCCTCGAAACTCGTGTCTGCAATCTTTTGTAAAATTTGCGTATATGCGTTGTTTTCTACGCTTTATTTTGTAGCACCTAGGCTGAAAACCTATTTCAAGCAATACCTTCTAGAAAAATAATTTTACTGTAACAGATTTTTTACGACTGTACATACACTTCTGAACTTTACACGTTATAGCATTTGATCAGAAGCATGATCATTAGCTTGAATGCGGAAATTCAAGTAGTGTTACATGGAACTCTAATCGCGCAATGTAATTATAAAGACTTTTTCTGAAACTATTTTATTTTAAATTTTATATTTATAACATTTACGAGAGATCTTATGATTGCATTTTGTTGTGTCACTATATCAATTGAAGAACTTAAAATTTTACTTAGAAAGTCTTCTTTCAGATTTTTGACCTTATCCCAATTCGATGATTAATTTTTTTCTTTCTTCTTTTTCTGAAATATTAAGACAAAGAATGGACAAGCGTTTCTTCCTATGAAAGAGAACGTACGTAACGAACGTTTAAAATTAAGTTCTTTTTTTTCTTTCTTTCAGTCTTTTCTTTTTTTGGCTTGGCTATTTGTTTCTGTACTGTGACTATTTGCTGCAGGATTTTATTTCTTTCTTTTCTTTTTTCTTTTTTTTAAGTTTTCGCAAAAACTAACTTATTTTAATATATATATATATTTTTTTTTTTTATGTTTCATGATTTTAACTTGTTGTTCATTTTAAAACAATTTTAAAGCACAAAAGATAAATAAATAAATATCAAAAAAGTGGAATCAATACACTGGTAAGATCTTCCAATTCAATAATTCGAGATAATATGAATAAATTGAAAATGTTAGATATTTTGTTGTTAAGTTCTTCCAATGAAATAAATAGCGTAATATGTCCGAATTAAAAATATTAATGAGATGTTTCAATATGACATATTTCTTGTGCATTGCTTCATTATTGTTTTTTAAGTGAGTTTGTTGTCTTAAATGAAATTTTAAAATGTGCTTGGGACTTTTCTTTCTTTTTTTTACTTCTTTTTCTTTCTTATATTTATTTATTTGCTTGTTTATTTATTTACGCTACATTAGCTCTTTCCTATCCGAAATATTTTAGTTAAAGTATGAATATAGTAAATGTGCTAAAGGAGTGATGATTAATTTAAATTAAATAATGAAAGAAATGTGAATTGATATGTAATGAAGAATAACTTCATCATTCATCAAAATCATCCAATAACGTAAGTGCACTTAGGTCGTAAAATATACCAAAAAAGTTTTTTTCTTTTCTTTTTTCAGTTATTATAATGAGAATACATTATCTCTGTTCTGACCGTTGTGTTGCTTTTTGGTATAGGTGAAAGCGAGGAAATTTGGTTAGTAGCCAGTGGCCGATAGACTCAGTTTTGTTAGTAGCCACTTTTTAAAATTTCTGATAAGAATTGAAAACTAACTCTAAAATCATTTAGAAAATAAATAAATTATTGAAATGAAACAAGAAATATACAGATTTGATTTAGCACATGCTAAAATGTTTTAGAACTTTTAAAATGGCTTAAATACATACAGGATGCTGAAGGATTGAAATTTGAAGTATGGCATGAAATTTTCGGGGTAGCACATGTTCAATATTGGCATGTTTCCACGGGAAAAACAAAAAGAAGTGATTTGCTCACAAAAAAGTGGGCGGGGGTTGCTGTTACAGTAGAATGTGCTAAAAAGTGACCGTGGAGGAGTGGCGATCGTTAACACATTTTTTAATCTCCACTTTTACTACTTCAATCGCCATGTGGCGAGTGGCGACCCCTAATTTTCAGCTATACTTTTTGGAATAGAATTCTTCAGAAAACTCAGTAGTAATAACTTAAAAGAATAGATTATTTTTAGCCTACTTTCCCGTAAAAGTAAAAAAAAATAATAATAAAGCATGAAAGAAGGCTTAATGTATCGTGAAAATATCGTTAAAAATCAAGAAAAGTCAAAAATAAGTGAAGTAATTAAATAAAGATTGAAAAATAAAAAATTTGAAAGTAGGGTATTGAGATGGGGAAAAAGTGTGTCTGTCGGTCTGTCTGTCTGTCGGTCTGTCTGTCTGTCTGTCGGTCTGTCCCCCCCTAATAACTTTTGAACGAATTGTCCGATTGGAAAAATTCTTTTTGCATTCGAAAGATCTCGTCGAGGACATCTAATTTCTATATTTTACTTTTTGATTTGAACATTTTTTTGTTCAATTTTGAACAGTTCAAAAAAATTTAACATTAGCGCCTATGGGCGAAAATGAGGCAAATTATGTAAATTCTGGGTACAAGATCCATGTTACAATGAACAAGCTTACTGGAAGAATCTCTTGGCGTGAAATATCGATTTGAACAATTTTTGTTCATTTTTGAACAGTTCAAAAAATTAACATAGCGCTTACGGGGAAATTTCAACCCTATATAAATCCTGATCTAACGGACCGATTTGCTTGGAACAAACTTTATCGGAAAGCTCTTATAAGGAGAACATGTAGAAATAGAAAATTTATCCAGAACTTACGAGCCTATTTTGCTATGAAATTTTTTGATCGGGATTTTCAAGGATATTTCTCAGTGACTCAATGAGTGAAATAATGAATGAATGAATAAATGAAAGAGTGAAAGACTAAATCAATGAATAAATGAATGAGGAAAAGAATGAATGAATAAATTATTGAATAAATGAAAATATAAATAAATGAGTGAATAAATACATGAATGCGTAAATGAATGAATAAACACTTGAATGAGGTAACGAATGAATGAATAAATGCATGGCTGAATAAATGAAAGAATGAATGAGTGAGTGAATGAATATGTATTATCCGTTGAAAAAGGCATATTTTCAATAATTAGAACTAAAGATAAATAAGAAAGAGAGAGAAAGAGATAGCTAGATTATAAATTTGAATTTGGTGTATACGGGAAAGTAGGCTCGTATAGTTCTAGACGGAACTTCTTGTTTATTAAATGTGGCCATAAAATTTAAATAACATTTTGCTTAAAATACACGAATGCTTCGAGTTGTGCATTACTTACTTTCGTGAAAACTTATCTGAAAACATTTCAAAAGTTATGAAATAATTCATTTCTAAATTATTCGATCAGAAAAATCTTTTTCAATTTATTTTGTATTATATGTCAAAGAAAAGAGACAAAGTGAGATAGAGAAAGGCTGTGAAAAGATCCTTTTATCACGCGACGTTTATGTCAGTTCAAATTCCACTTTAGTCATTTTCTTCTTTCGAACTCTATTACCCGACGGGCAGAGAAGTCTTAATGATTGTTCTACTGACTGTACTTCGACTTTTGTCAGGCGACATGAAAGTTAATCGTCAAAAGTGAAAAGTTGTTTAATATATATATATATATATATATGTATATATTCAATTTCAAATTGTTTAACGTCATTTAAAATATCCTTTTTAAATATTTTTCTAACGTATTCTTATTTTTTAGTTAGTATCATATGGAAATACTATGTGATTTCAGCTAATGGTACGAAACAACTTAATACCATTACCTATTACAATAGAACCAAAAAAAAAAAAGAAAAGAAAAGGATAAAAAGAAAATTTAAAAAAATAAATGAATCAAAATGGATTTATGATGTTTTAAACCCATCGCTGCTTATGTAACCTTACATGATTAGCAAGAAACAGAAAAATAAAATAATGGAATTAAAAGACTTGAAAATCGAAAAAACAAAGAATCCGAAAGGCTTTTTACTTGTGCACAAATACGCATTAGTAAATTACCCGAGACAGTATTAGAATATAATCATGAGATTCTAAATTTACGTGATTTGGAATCGAAGATGATTACGTACCGTTGTGGATTCTTTACTACAGCCAGAAGCAAGCTAATATTGAATGAAAAGTTTCAGTTACATAATCGTATCTAACACTAGCCACACGTTATAGCTAAAATACTTGTGTGGACGATTAATTGCCCATCATTTGACTCAAACGGTGGATCACACAAAGGTTTGTTAAAACGTTTGAGTCAACGTTCGATGACAAATCGTGTTACGCCGGATTTTTTTTTTTCTTTTCATTAGGACTGTTCAATTCCTAGGACTTTATTATTACTATAGCTATTATTATTGTTATTATTATTATTATTTATTATCGCTATTATCATTGTTATTATTATTATTATCATCGCTATTATTATTGTCATCGCTGTTATTATTATCATTATTATTATATTTTTACAATGCAGATGCTGACAAGAAAGTATCGCATTATTTACAGGTTTTACTTCAGCACTTTTACGAGGTTTGTTTTTGTGAATTGAAAAAATATTTTTCGTGAAAAATCAAATAAGTTTGAAAATTTAAAATTCAAACATTGGTCATTAAAAAAAAATCATTATTTTCCTCTTATTGAGATAAATAACTCTGTGAAAAATATGACTTGGTAGCTCGGAATTTCATGGAGAATCCGTTTTGATTGAATGGAATTTTATGAAGAGTCTGAAAACGGATCCGAATTTCCTCTGACGTGAATTATGATTTATGTTACTTTCTCTGCATCTTTTAAATTGCCTTGCTGCATATTTCAAAGATTTAATATGACACAATTGCAAAGTTATGTAAAAAAATAGAATTAAGAGTTTAAATTATAATTAGATTAACACAAATTCGTATTAAAGTAGGAATAAAAGAATCAACTAGAAAAGAATAAATTTTGAAACATTTACGTGAAAAAAAGCATAAAATGGCAAAATGCAATTGCTGAATAAATATTTGTTCCAAAAACATCACGTAAAAAATCGTGTAAAAAAATAGGTATATCACAAAAGTCATTCAAAAAAAAGTGTGCAGCTCAGAAAAAAATATTTAAATAAAATATTTGAAATTATAATTCAGAAAAATGTTGTTTACAAAATAAATAAATGACTTCAAGCGGAAAAAATAAAAAAAGAATTCTCTTTAAAAAGCTGAGGCTTCAATTGAAATTCAATGTATTCTTAGAAACATTTTAATCAGACTTGTAAATTGAATTTATTAAACTCACCGGAATAACAAAAAGTCCGTGAGATTTCTATCTGGTTGTGTGTTTTGTTTGTTTGTTTATTTTTTTGCCGTTGTGATTCCGGTTTACCTAGAGTTCCAAAATTCTTTCTTCAAAACAACATAATAAACACTGCTAATTTTACTTTGATGTGTAGTTTTAATAAATTAAATCTTGCGTAATAAAAATACGCAAAGAACAATATTTATACATGCTTTTTAATCCTGTGGTTATAAATTTGAAATATTTTATTCAACGTTTTCTATATTTTAAAATGAAACCGAATCGTAAAGGTGCAAAAATTCCTTCTATTCACTGCTAACGACTTAATTTTTAAAATGATAAAATAAAACTTCGGAAAAATCGCTAAAAAATGCATTTATTTACACTGCGTGTGGGTGTTTCTGAGTTTGTTACGACTGAAGCTCATAAAAATCCGTCGAGCCACTATTTGACAAACTTGACATGTACTCTAACTAACGTAGTGTATTGTTAACATACATCATAATTTCATGTTTGGCAACACTTTGTGGTAATTTTATGTACTTGATTTTGAGATAGAATGCATTTAGCTTTTACTTATAATGCATGTGTATTGGAAAAATCTAATTATGTATTTTTTCCGCTACACATTTTATTAAAAGTTTGAACTACCAAACTTTTCAAACACTTGCAAAAAATGTAATTAAATCTATTCATAGAAAAATTTTGGTTGTAATACAATACTTTATGCACCAAACAAGGGTTAATTTTGTTAGATAATTTGCTAAACATCTTTAAAAAATTAACTCATTTCTTTTTTAAATTTACTGATTTTTCTGCTTAAGTAAGCTTAAGTACTAGTTTTATAGCGTGCAAAACTTTGTGTACATTTCGGGACTTTGTCCTCATTTTGAAAAATTAAAACACCGTAATTTTTGTTTTATTGTGTATCAATTACTTTAATGTGCAAAATTGACAGAATATTCAAAACATATGAAATACATTAATGTATTGTTACATCTTAAAATCTTGAGAATTTGATAATCGTTGATAAATTTATACAAAATATTCAAAAAAATTAAAAATTTTTGTTCATTATAAAGTATACGATACATTTGACAAATAAGAAAAATCCTATTCGTAATGAGAATAAAATATACGTTTATAAAATTTCCCATTTTTCTCGTCGTGTAATTTAAAAGCAAGAAACGTAACATTGATGCCTTATAAATATCATTTATGATAATACATTATTAATACTAAAAATACATTGCACTTTTTTATATAAAATAGTGTGCCATTAATTACAACAATTAAATATAGTTTCCTTACAAATTTAGAAATTTGTAAATGCACAATTTATGCAACGTTGATATAAAATTCAAATTTTAGCACATCACCAATGATTTAAGGAATGTGTATTAGGGTGAACCGAAAGAACTCGAAGGCTTTTTTCATGTCGTAATACCGTGGAAAGTTGCAAATGGTGTAGAATGAAAAGAGGTAAAAAGAATGAATAAAATCATTTTACATTTTCCGGTCTCGCATGTTCTCTAAAGTTTGACGAAATCTGGTAAAAGCTTATGAAAAAATCTGTTTATAAATACTAATAATGGCTTAAAATAAGTTGTTTTTGAACATTTAAACTTGCATTCAATAATCAAACAAGAAGTTCCGTCTAGAAGTATACGAGCCTACTTTCCCGTTATACACCAAATTCAAATTTATAATCCAGCTATCTCTTTCTCCTTTAGCTTTAGTTCTTAATTATGTCAAATGTACCTTTTTCAACGGATAATACATATTCATTCACTCATTCATTCTTTCCTTTATTCAGCCATTCATTCATTCATTCGTTTACTCATTCATGTCTTTATTCATTTATTTACTCATTCATATATTTATTCCCTCATTTATTCATTCTTTTCCTCATTCATTTATTCATTGATTCATTCTTTCACTCCTTCATTTATTCATTAATTCATGCTTTCACTCATTCATTTATTCATTGAAAAATATCCTTAAAAATCCCGATAAAAAAAATTTATAGGAAAATAGGGTCGTTAGTTCTGGGTTAACTTTCTATTTGCACATGTTCTACGTTATAAGAGCTTTCCGATAAAGTTTGTTCCAAGCAAATCGGTCCGTTAGGTCAGGATTTATATAGGACTGAAATTTCCCCGTAAGCGCTATGTTAATTTTTTGAATTGTTCAAAACTGAACAAAAACTGTTCAAACTGATATTTCACGCCAAGAGATTCTTCCAGTAAGCTTGTTCATTGGAACATGGATCTTGTACCCAGATTTTTCCTTATTTGCTTCATTTTCGCCCATAGGCGCTAATGTTAAATTTTTTTGAACTGTTCAAAATTGAACCGAAAATTGTTTGAATCAAAAAGGAAAATATAGAAATGAGATGTCCTCGCCGAGATCTTTAGAATGCAAAAAGAATTTTTCGAATCAGACAATTCGTTCAAAAGTTATTAGGGGGGGGGGGGGACAGACCGACCGACAGACACACATTTGTACCATCTCAAAACCCTATTTTCAAATTTTTTATTTTTCAATCTTTATTTGATTACTTCACTTTTTTTTTTACTTTTCTTTATTCTTAACGATATTTTTACGATACCATCAAGCCTTCTTTCATGCTTTATTATTATTTTTTTTACTTTTACTTGAAAGTAGGCTAAAAAACAGGGAGCTGTATTTCTTTTTTCTTGAACTATCATCTATTTTTATTTATGTATTCATTTATTTATGTCAGTATGTCATTAATTTTGTCGGCAAGGTACTACCGAAAGATGATGAATTTAAATAACATTTTAAAATTATCTCTGAGGTTTTAATGCATAAAAATTTAAGCTATTAAACTTAGAAATATATCAATTAAAAATATTAAAAATTTTCGTAAAGGTGTGATCTTTTCAATTGTCGGCTGACTTTGGGGCGCATGGGCGAGCGGGATATCTAAACAGGTTGTATTTCTTTTTTTTGGAAGTTTTTAGTCTCCCTAATTCGCAACTTTTCCGCTGCATTACAACTTGGGAAAGTTTTTTTGAATTTTTCTGCCCGCCCTAATTGCATATAGCACACATACAAAAAGCCATACTATATTATAATTCAATTTAAAAATAAATTCTCGAGTCCGAAACAAATCTTCTGAATTACGAATTGCTTAATTTGTGAATTAGAACTCTGAATGAAATGTGATCTGATCTTTAATTTTCAATATGAATACAGTGTAAGTTGTCAATCTTTTGTAGCGTCTTAACAGAAATAAATGGCATCCAAACGTTATTCAACGATGTAAAAAACACCATAACTAACCTCTCAGTGTGTTTAAGGTATATTATTAAAAAATACAGTAATTGCTCATTAGTAACGAAATAGTTGAAACTCTCAAGTAATTTCTTTCAAAAATCTATTTAAGGACAAATATTAATTTTCATTTAAATCGAGTGATTAAATTTTACTAAAAAAATTATCGTTTACCATCTTGGAGATTTAATGTGCAAAAATATATTCCGAATTTAAAAATTATATATTTTTATTTAAATAAAAACAAAACTCCTAGACAATACTGAAGTAAAAATAGGCTTTCACACACAAATTATCTATTAATGAACTCTTTCATAAGTAAAAAAAAAAGTTAAGAGTAAAATCTTCTCATAAAATATGGCACAGGGTAGTATTTGCTTAAAGGGCAGTTAAAAGAAGAATGAAAGAATTACACTCATTTGAACACGTATTTGTAATGTTAAACATTTTTCCTTTGGGACATTTACATAACTTAGTAGCAACTCTTTTACACACATTTATGTAGTTTACAAATACATAAATTCGGCACTTCAAATCCATAAAGATAGTTGCCTGTAACTTTTAAGATATGTCCAATATCGTTTTACAACATGAACAGTTAAAAGTAAAAGAAACGCATAAATCCGTACACAAATATGCATTTGGTAGTTGTTATAAGCAAGTGTAATTATTAATAAGAAACATCAAATGACAAACTCTCTCCCACATTGGTTCTTCGAAACTTTCAAAAACTTTTTCGCAGCGAAGTGGTATCTATACCAGACTATGCACGCAATGTGTAAAGCTTAAATCTAACAAAAAGACAATGCTCAAAATGATGCTCACAATATTTGATACAATGTAATAAAATTTACAAGATTTTGTGCTAAAACAGTGAATATAAATTCATTGAAATATAAGCAAAATCAACAGAAACTCTGGACAGAAAAGAGTTAAAGGTAATGTAATAGCAAAGGAGATACCATGGTGCTATTACATTTTCAATATCCTCAGCATTACGATTCATTTTTGACCAATTCTATATTTAGTGTTATTTTTACACTATTTCACCAATTTTCGTGCTTGTAGAATTGTCAGCTCTGAGGCTGAGCCGCTCAACTAAAAGCTTCTCTTGAGGGGGAGGGGGAGAGGTCATAACAGCTCATATATATTAACATATCAGGATTGGCAATATGGTTTAAAACCATTGGTTTTAAACCTTTAAAGCGTTTAAAACCAATGGTTCTGAGCGGAACTAATACCCAACTCCCTAGATGCACCTCTGCTAATAATTATGAAAATAATTTTTAAAAAAATTCTAAAATATTTGCACATGTATTCCTATGGAAATTATAAAGTGTTCAATCGTGACTGTCCATTGAATCGTAGTAGTTAATGTTTGTTATTAAGAAATATATAAATGTACTACATATTAAAAAAAAAGCAGGCCAATTTTTAAACAAAGTCGAAATATACGACAAATGATAAAAAAATGCTTTGTGCTAAGATATGAGTTGTGTTTTCTTGTGTGTTGAACATTTTTGTTTTCTGTACTGATGAAGGGGGATCCATTATAACCTCTAAATATCTATTTGCATTATTGATTTGCTTTTTTTACGTCGTTTTTTCCCTGTACGCAAAGTTGAAATATATTTATCTTAATGAACTAGATAAATGTAGTAAAACAAGCGTTTTTAAGGATAAAGTAGGAAAAACCATTTAATTGATATATGGCATGTAAAGATTAAATGATATAATGTGATTGTTTCAAGAACTTTTCCTTTAAATATGAAAACAATTGACAGCTACAATTAAGTTACTTGTTGACCAAATCAGATTATTTATTCAACAGTGACCAAATCAGATAGAATAATTTGGTGAATGATGATTCAGTCATTAGGGTAGAGCGTCATGACTGGCAACACACAGTTGAGTCTTTACATATTAGTCATTATAAGCAACATCCAGAAATTTGATGATTATTTAGTGAAATAAGTTCCATATAAGACTGGAGCTTGTGGGTACACCACATGTCATTTGTGCAGATTGGCTTTCAAATTCTGATTTTGCATTCCATGACAAGTAATTTTCATTAATTGTGGGCCTAGTATGTGCCATGAAGTGCATCTAACGGCAAAACATTAAACCTGTTCTCAACAACCATTTTTTTTAAATCTCGTTTACTCATTGCATCTTTTGTGTTTTGTTGTGTTGTTTAGCTGTTGGCCTTACACAAAGCATGAGATTACAGTTTTTATTTTAAATCGGATCCATATTTCCGTGAATAGAAATTGCTTATAGTGCATTGAATTCATATTTAACAACTTAGGTGTTTTAATAATTGCAATTAAAAAAGCCTTGTTCATAAGTCTTGAAAAAATGGTGAAACAGCTGACGACAAAAATTCTATTTACATATTGATATACATAACATTGAACAAAAATGCACAGAAATTTTCGTTTCCTGTTCATTACCCTGAATTAATTTTAGGTTTATTGCTAATTACACTACTTGAATGTCTTCAAACATGATACAAACGAGGACAAACAATTTGACGTTAACCGTAACGGTGAGAACATAATAACGAATAAAAGCTTACTTCACGCTTAACTCAACATCAAGACATCGAGTTCAACCAAACATTAACAGTTCAACAAATTCTTTAACATCACGCTGATTTCACGAAGTTTCATTAGTATAACATCAAATTTAAACACAGTTGTGAGTTGAATAATCTCAGAAAAACTGTAAATGTGCATTACAAGATACATTTCAATGAGATAATAAAAATAACAATGTTGAGGACAGCTATTTACAATTAATGTTTTACGAATAAAAGTAAAATAAAGGAGACAACCAAAACAGAGAGTGTATTCAAATGAATATCAATTAACTAAAATAATTTTTAAACATAAATATTTGCACCATACGTGAGTTCATAGGAAATGTTCATATCTACATAAATTTGGTAAAAAAACATTCATTCATAAGTCATCAACAACAATATTTCAATAACAGTTATGGATTTGTGTGCTACAGTCCGCTTTTTTCAATAACACACACACACACAAAATTGAATTGTTGAATTAGTTCATTATGCTTAAAAGTCACCTCATCTTAAGGTCGCTTTAAAGCCTGAGCTCAACTTGCTATAAAATAACTTTTAGGCTTCAAATTAATTTTTAAATATTTTCTGATTTCAAACGAACATATTTGTATTAAAGAGCATTTTTGATATTTTCACACTTAGTTAATTTTTACTCCAAATATGTACATAGTCTTTTTAAATTATATATATATAGGGCGGGGGGGGGGGGGAAAGGATATAAAACATTTTGTATAACTTACATTGATTTAGTATGCTAGGTAAAATATTATACAATACAGCAATTAGAAAGGCTCAAACAGTTGCAAAAATATTTAGTAAGCATTAAAAGAATTAATTCAAACTGAAGTGTAGATCGATATATACAAATATACAGTAAGCACTCAACTTTGCTTTCTAAGTCTCTAATTAATAATAATAAATATGATAGTGTCACTAAATAAGGATGCTTTGAAATTTTCAACAACATTTGATTGTTTTGAAAGTCTTGAAAAATAATGCTATCTTTACCCAGAAATAACATTTTCACATACTCATAGGTATATATACACTAGATATCTGTCAATAGTTAAAATGTATGCATGTCTATTGGTGGCACTACAAATGATCCCTGCAAAAAAAGGATCCAGTACAACGTTTCCGATATAATTTTTCAATGTGCTAAATGGAAGACAATACCATAAATTGCAAAACAAAAATCAGAATTTGGCAATTTTACATTTTCAGTAGGAATTTTTTTTTTTTGAAAAACTTTCAGGATAAATAGAATATTTTCTATTTTTATACAGTAATCACTCACTTATGCGTTACCATTGTTATGCGTCTCTCCAGTTGTGCGTCAATTTTCATTCAAAAGTCCCAGCTAAAGGTGTACGAAAATTAATGCTATTTAACTTTTATTTGTATGTCGATTTTTGAGATGTATCCCAGTTTCGTCTGTAAAATTTTAACTTTTTTTCCGTATTAATTTAAAAATGTGTCAAAAAGTTCTATTCACTAGAAAAGGCTGATGTACCCGCATTAATGCATGAACATTTGTACGCAATTTTAAAAAATGCTTAAAATAATGTGTAAAAATAATAGATCTTCATTTGAGAATAGTTTTTAAAAATTGTTAAGTAACCTGTATGAATGTAATGTTTTTCATTATTTTTTTTATTTTATTTTAACTTTACTTGTGTTGATATCGTTTTTAACTGAAAAATTAATACATTAACGACGCAATGGATGATTTTTTAGTTTCTCATTATAAAAATTTGGTGATTCTAATAACTGCATAAGTAAGATGAAAAATATTTTTAAAAATACCAATTCAATTTTTGTCCATATGTTAAAAAAATTTAAAGTGTGCCATATGGCTAAACCATGAAATAAACGATATAAAAAAGGAAAATTTGAGCTATATCGAACGTCTGTACTATGGAAATACAATTGCTGTATAGAAGAACATTTTCACACATTGCTGGAAATATTCAAAAATATCTCGCTTCGCATGGATTTACTCAGTAACCACCACACCCTTAGCGCGGCTTTTGTCAATCCGTTGTATTTAAAAGCTGACTATGAGCATTCATCCCTTTTGTTGGCATTTTATTTAAACTTTTGACTACAAGTGAATGCAAAGCTTAACTTTTTTTAAAACTTATTACTGACAGATTATTTTTCAGTAATAAATAGGAAAAATGTAGCAGAGTGGCTGCAGGATACGTTGTAGAGTTGAAGTGAAGTTACGTTTCGACATTTTTCTTCTATTTATTTAAATTTGATGTAAAAAAATTTTGAATTTCATAGATAATCATCATAGATATCTCTTACTTATGAGTTCTTATTCTTTTAAATTATTTTTATTTTCTTCTTTTTTTTTAGTCTGTCCCTTATACCAGCGTTAAAGTGGGAGATTACTGTACCAAAGAATCAGTATTCGAATTATACGCTTCATTGTTATAAAAAAAATTCTTAAGCTCGTATTTGCCCTTGAGAGGGAATGATAGTTTTTTAATATTGTTTATAATTTCTGATTACGCATGCACTATTCGCATATTTTTGCGATCTTAAAACTTAATTTATTTTTAAGGGTGAAGTGCTAGCTCCAAATATAAACACTATAAATGTAACAATTCAAACAGCAGTTCAACGGCATGTGATTATACAGCACACTAAGTCTTTCCATGCTGGTATCAGATATTTAGATTAGGTTTATTCACTCTTCACTGAAATCCTCATTTTCTAAATATTCAATTTTTCAGTTTTATTTAATATTTTTACCTTTATTCATATTTTGTTGAGCATAAAGAAATGCTTGGGTTCTTTGTCGAAATTTTGAGTTAATTACATTAATTCTGTCTTTGTGGCAATCGGTCAATCCAAATATTTAATTTTTCATTGGATACATTCTTTTGAGCATGAGAACACGCTAGCAGGCGTCAGAAGTTTAGAGTTAATTGCATTAGTTATACCTTTTAAAAACGGTTAATAAAATTTTTTACTTTTTACTTCTATGCAATTTTTTTCCGAACGAAAACACGTCATTGCTCTCCATACTGACATTAGACCTTTACTGCTAGTAATATTGATACTTTGTAAAAATTGGCCATTTTAAAATTTCCTCTTTCTATTTGATGTGTACTTGCATTTTCTTTCTTTAAACTATCAAAGTTAAATTAACCAATTATCGCTTGTCATTATTCTTTTAATTACTTGTGATTTATTAATAATAAAGTCAAAGTTAAATTATCGTTTTTATAATTACTTTTACACTATTAATCAGTCAATGGACGAAATATTTGTGCATAGGGTCATTCCACAGTAACGGACGTTACATTTACACAGCATTTTTCAACTTCAACGAGCATTCTAACAAACGTGTTAGGTATTTTTTAGGTTTTTTTAATTTTGGCTAGTAAAAGTACATGTGTTCTAAGTATGCAAAAAAAATGAAGACATATATGTATATGCTGTATGATAAAAAAATTTTTTAAATTTCGTTACGTGTGTTACCCAAAGAGTAACACACGTAACGAAATTTCAGCATTTTTTTTTAACAGACATCAAATACATATATATCTTCAAAAAAATTTTTGCATACTTAGAACACATGTACTTTAACTAGCCAAAATTAAAAAACCTAAAAAATACCCAAGAAGTTTTTTAGAAAGCTCGTTGAAGTTGAAAAATGCTGTATAAATGTAACGTCGGTTGCCGTGGAATGACCCCATAAAACTGTTTGTTTATTTTGTTTTCGAACATTTTTGTTTTGCTTTGTTTTGTTTTTTTAATTAATAAAATGCTTTATCAATGTTATCAGAATTTCCCCGAGCCAATAAGATTTAAATCGAAAGTCTAACATACTTAGTAAAAAAAGAGAAAAAATATTCGTCAATTTGCTGACGAGGTTTTCCACTTAAAATGTATTTACCAACACTAATGTCTACTGATAAATGATCACTTAAATCATTTGACTCTTATAACTGCACTACATAATACTATCTACTTATAGAAAAATCTAGAATTAAATTTTTCCTTAAAATAATCCAAATTACTCTATAAATATAGATATCATGAAGAGTTGTCCAAAGTCAAACAATAAATCCGTTGAGATAAAAACATTATATTAGTAAAATTACCCCTCAGAGGGTAATTAAAAAATTAAACATCTCTAATGTGGTTAAAAAATTGTGCAACACAAAGTTCTATTGAATATTTGAAATAGCCACATATATTGAAACTCACATAAATTCGCTTTGCCATATATATAGTTTCAAAGTTTAATTTCTATTGAATAGAACACAACAAATCATATATTTGCATCTTCTTTCTCTTATTTCCGTATTTCATGAACTATTTTAGAAAGTCGTCACACAGTTTGTGTACTTGTTGTCCCACAAACGGAGGAACACAGTTTAACAGGCAGTAGAGCACAAGTTGGGAATTGCATAGGAACCTGGATCAGGAAATGTCAAAATCGACAGAAGTAGCGTTGCTCATCAACGCGTTAGAAGACAAAATTTCTGCTTTTCACCTCGTCTCATGGTGGAAACATCGAGCATCTGTTATAATACGTACCGATGTATCCCTCTAGCACTACATATACACGTATGACGTCCAATAAAGGTTTTCCCACTCAATGGTTGCAAAATTTGCCTTCCAAACTTGTACCTCTGGAACCAGTGAAGAGTTTCTGGTCTGGGATTTCTCCTATGCAAATACATCTGGCACCAATGAAGTTCCTTGTTATCAACTTCTCCTACACAATTCTTAACAACTTTGATATGCTCCACCTTCCTTTAAAATCTTTGCCTGTGTTCATGAGACAATATGAACGGCAATTTCTTAGGCTTGTATAATTGAATATTTGAAGAAATCCAGTTAAAAGGGGGGAAAAGAGCAATCTCCCATACACAATCTATTTTTGAGTAAATCTCGAAAAAAAAAAAAAATATATCGGCTTAAATTTATTAGAAACAGAATTATTTTGCAATTTTAAACTGATTGGTATTTCTGATATATTTCTTAATGCTCTTATTTATTTTAAAAACGAGAAAAAAAAGATATAAGGTTAAAAACCGCTCTAATTAGTACAAACAAACCAAAAAGCTTATGCTTTTATAGCTTAGTGTTTGCATATTAATGTGCAAAAACAACTTTTGGAAACTTTATTTAAATTGAGCGTCATTGGAAGTTATTTTAAGGTAATTTATATTTCTCCACCAATCAATTTTGAGAGTGTTTTTCAAAGGCTTTTTGGACTTTTTTCCAATGTGACATTGAAACGAAATTTAATTATTTAAGCAGGGTTGTTTCAAAATCTGATAACTAAAGCAATAAGAGAAAAGGAAAACAGAAATATGTCACAGTTAATTTCTTACAACACAAAATATCTTTAAAAAACACCTTCTTAGTACCTGAAAATGGTCATAAACATAAATCATTAGATAACACACGTGTGATATCACATAACAGCCCTTGCCTCTTTTGTGTTCAAAAATCTCAATCCCTTAACAAAATCAAGAGGCATAAGCATGAGAAATAAGAAAATTTCAAAAACATAACCCATTTTTCGGACATCAGTTTTTTTCCATGCATACTAATGAAACACAATAGTAATTAAAACTGCAATTTTGACATCTGTGCCCGCACACCAGAGCTGAATCACGGTCTCACAAAAACAAACTCATTATAATGATTCCATCGGTTTTCTTCGAAATCGATACCTGGTTTAAGGGGTTCATTACCAGTACCGGACGTACCAGACCCTGCTGCGGCAACGCATCGAAATCCGGCCTCTTGCAAATTGTCGAATGCCTGCTCCAAGAAATTGTGCTTCAGGAAAAATCTCGCAGTGTAGCGGTTCTCATTCACTCGATCTGGATCACGAGACTCGTTCAATGAATCACCAAACACTTCGCGACAAAGAGTCACTCTTCCACAGACGAGGATTCGGGTCAACTTGCGAAATTTTACATCAGCCAGTCCATCTCTTCCGAATGCAAAGGATCCTCTGTATCCTATCGTCAAGTATCCAGACTGTCCTCTTACGGGTAGCAAACCACCGCCTGGGGATGTTGGAGTCGTGGCAGCCGATGGTGTCCTTGCCAAGGACGTCGGAGGCTGTTGACAAGTCGGTGTGAGCGATTCGACGCAAGCTGCCATTTCTGCCATGTTGAAGTACTCGGCCTCATTCTTAAGACGTTCACGTTCGTGGAAATTCTCTGGAAGGACAAGTTTCTGGTTCCTCAGGAAGTCCAGGACATATCGGAAGAGAACGCCATCTCTGTCGACAAAATAACGGCCTTTACTGTCTTTTCCAACGCTCTCCTTACCAGTAAATATTTGCCCCAAAAGAGATTTCGTGTCTTTAGTTAGAGTGCTCAGAGAAGTGGTGTAAAGTACTCCACCAACATTAAGATCAATTACGCTTGGGAAGTCATCGCTGCCTTCGGATTCCATGCTCCGCCAGCTACAAGTCTGGAATCAAAAACAAAATATTAATAAAAACCATACTATTTTTTGAAAAATATTAAACTATTTTTTAAATTTACTTTAGCTTGTGTTATCATGCAGCAGCTCATAAATAGAATCAAAAATAATAAAATATTCAACTCTTTTTTTTTTTTTTTTTTGGAAGCTTTAAAATGTGTACAATTTATCAACTTAAATCTGACGGTAAAAATTGCCGTCGATTCTTTTATGTGACACACATCAACTACTAATTCTTCTTTCGCAAATCTTCATAAATGTTCAGAAAATTGTAATTTTCACTATCCTTCAAATGCAAACTTAATAAGGAAGCTATCCTTTTGATAATTGTTCGTAGGAAAAACTCTTACTTCAACTGTAATTCTCTTAAATAAAAATGATTTAAGAAACAAACCTCAACGTTAAAGCCAATTTTGTAAGTAGATTCTATGAATTTATTAATACAAACTTCCTCGATTAGGGAGATATCGGAGAATCCATGTTATTTACGACGTAAAACCGAGATGACGTTACGAACAAAAAGGTGGCAATTTTCAATTCATTTCAAATAAAAAAAAACATAATAATCATCTTGTCATTTCGAAATGTGTCCTCAGAAGAAAATCTTACTTCAACCGTAATTATCTTAAAGAAAAGACATTCACAAAACAAAACTGAACGCTAAAACCGATTACGTAAGTATATTCTATTAATTTATTATTATAGTCTACCTCGGTAAGTGAGACATCAGGGGGTATACGGAATTTACGACATAAAATCCGAGATGACGTTATGAACGAGAGTATAAATCAAATTGCCATACCGTCACACAGTTTAATTACCTTACATATATAACATAAGAATGATCATACAACCAAATTGCTTTGCATAGCGTTGATAAAACATGATTTATGATAGCAACGAGAAAACTGTTTGAAGTCAAATATACACGATTAAATTTCCTCCAAATCATTTTCAACATTTCTTTTACTAGTTGTTAATTACTTTTCCTAGTTTTGTAAATTTATTATATATATATACATCATTTTTTATGCGTTACCGTATTCAGCAGTAGGTAAGTACCTTTTCAAGTCTGCACCACTGGTTTCTTAACAATTCTTTATTTCGTGATTGACCGTAATTTCTGTCCCGCAGTGGACCAGTCGGTAGAAGCTCGGTTTCCGCAGAGCACCGAAAGTGAAGCAACATTGACTGAGGTCAGTGTTTAGGAGAGTGACAACTATTCGCGGCTAGTTGCTGCGGTCCGTATAGGCTAAAGGGAGCTGGTGCACGTTAAATAGGTCGTGGCTCCAATGGCCTCCAAGTGAAACGATACCTCTGGGGGTGCCAATCTCAGGTGACTGGTCTCTCATCTCTGACGGTCTCTCATCATGACGGTCTCATCAGGCATGGTTCAAAAACATTAAGGGACCTTTCAACGGGGCGGAAATCGGACTCCCGCCTACAGGGGCCGCGTTAGACTCAAGAGCAGCGTACCCATTCTTCCTCGCGACGCGCGAGGACACGATAACAACAACAGCAACAACACAACAACAACCGTTATTTCTTTAGAAGTTTTCAACACATGGCCAGTTTTGCATGCACACTTATCTTGCAAAACCACTAAATTTCCGCGTTAAAATTTGTTGAGATCCCCCCACTAGTAAACGGATAATCTTCCCAATTGGGGAAACCAGAGAGAAGGAAAGATCGCCAAAAGGCAACACATGCCAAAAACCATAACTATTCAGAACACGCGCTCTGATCCAAAATGGTGGATGCAGTCGGCCTGTTCACATATGGGCTCTAAGTGGGACCAGGCATTTATTGACGTCATAACGACATCATGTCGTTAACTCATCTACGCATCAAAAATTCAGTACGATTGCTCATTTATCCTATTTTCATAGAATTGAGCAATCGCAATGAAATTTCGGTACGTAATGGAGTTAACAAATTTCCAATGGATTTAACAATAATCAAACAATTAAGAAACGTTATACTGTCTATATTTTTTGAGACGGACACTTAAAGGAATTTAAAATACATCAAAAAGCGAATAATTTCCTAATTCACACCAACTGAACTGCAAAAAGGGTGATAACTAAACGCAAAATTTTTTCAGTGTAGACAATAAATGGGAAATTAAATTGATCGTTAAAAAAAAACAACGTTAGTAGTTACTTTTTTTTTCTCTTTCTTTCCGGCTTTTATTTATTTATTTTTTGATGATAAACTTTTCCTCGCTGGTATACATACCACATTGTTAGTCTCATCAAAATTATAGGTGTAGCTTATTCTTGCTGTTGACTGCAATTAGGAAGTAGAGCGGATAATGCTGAAAGTGAAATTATAATTTTTTTTTTTTTTTAGGACTCCAATTTTCTTGTCAAAACGAAGAAAGAAATTTCCTTTTTAAATATAACACAGATAAATGTGCAACTTGTTTAAAGAAGAACTCATACAGTCGGGACTGTATGTAACGAAAGAGTTTCAGAATTAAAAGGTAGGAATGACTTTCTTCGTATTTTAATTCCCTGAACTTAGGGTACACAGTACTTCGATGAGGAGCAATTCTAATCACTAAATAGAAACCTAACAGAATAATAATGAGATCCCCATGCAACCATGAATAAGATTCAAAACGATAAGAAATTTCTTCGCGAAAGCATGCCCTACATTCTAGATCTTAAAAATTTATGACAACGGTCATTGCATACTTGCCAACTCATTCGGATCAGAATTCATAAGATTTTTCTCAAAAAAAAAAAAAAAAATCAATAATAATAATAAGAAGAAGAAACAACTTTTTTAAGCGGAAAATGTTGAAACTTATGATTGACCGGAAAAAAAAATCATTTATTAATACATGGGAGAAAAAACGAAAAGCTCATTGTAGCTTCTTTCAACTAATCTAGTCAGCAATGTTTAGTTAGTAGCCCACTCTAGACAAGTCAAGTCTAAGTAACCCAGTCATTTCATTAAGTAAGCCAACTAATAAGGCCATTAAATAATTATCATCAGTCATTAAATTCCATTCATCAGAAAATTGGAGGAATATTGAGGAAATTGGATTCAGAACATCGATCCAGTTTTGTGAAAAATTACTAGAATTTCACTAAAAATCACTAAAATCTAAAATGAATTGTGAAAACGGAAAAGATCGTAAAATCGCCAATAGGTTTTCATTGTATTTGAAGACTAAAACAAAGTTAGATACAGTAGAATCCCTCATTCCCTGATGTACCATCTTTTTTTGACGGTCCCGCCACGAATGCGTTCTAAATAGTGTTAATTTTACTCTTAAATCATTCCTAAAACTTGCAGATTCCCGTATCTATCGTACGAACATTTTAGCGACATTAGAAAAAATGGTAACTTCATCCCCTTGTCACATATTTGACGATTATGCATTAATTCATGAGGAGGTTGCTACAAGTGCCTTGATATCTGCTCAGAAAATGAAGGGTAGAACACAGAAAAGGATGATGATGCCGATTGAAACGAAAAAGTATGTACCTTACTAGTTTTAACGTTTCCTGAAATACTTAAAGCATTTGAAGTGATGAGGAGCTTTTCTATTCACATGAAGCGAACCAGAACAGAGGTGTCACAGGTGTGGAAAAATTCATTGTTTGGTCTCAGAAGAGAAATGCGTGCGAGCCGAAATATCTCAATATTATAAGTAAATAAATTGACTTGCTTATACTTTTTTCAGTAGGAATATATTCTTTTCGATCAGATTTTCTATATTTTAATTGTAGATTTATTATTTCCCATTTGTTATTATTTATTTATTTTACGATGATTTTGTATTCACCTGCATCTGTCGTAACTATATTTTGAAGTGGATAGTACTCTGAGAAACGATCGATCGAAGTTCCACTGCGTACAAGAAGTATTTTTAATAAAATTTGCTAAAGTGTATCTTTAACTTAATATTAACATTGCAAAACTAAAGAGAAATAATTCTGATTGCAGTTTATGTTTACTTTTACGCATATTGTATGTGTTTAGCATAATATTTTGAGCCACACGATGTACTTTCTATCATTTATGTAATTTAATATAATTAATTTGGTTTCATTCAATTAATTTCTGCAAAAAATTACCTAAATGTAGAAATTACAAATTACCTAGTAATTACCCTACTTTCTACAACGCACTTATTGAAGAACATTTCTCGTTATAAATAATAATGAACATATTACAGAAAGGTTTTTAAATTCACGAATTACCATACCATTAAAATTACTCATTCATATGCTCTTTAAAAGATCAATTTCTGTATGTTTTAAATTAATTAGTACCGTTGCTTAGAACGCACAATTATAAGACGCGGTGAAAACTCAAAGTAAGCACATTTCTTACCTCAGACGTATCCCGTAGCATGCAAGAGACCAATAAAAACTTTCTCCCTACCGGATTTTCTTATTTCTCTATAAATTAAAATTAAAATTCAATTAATCTACATGAGCATAAAGAAAAAAAATGGTTCCTCGCAGTCGTTTCTGGTACACCTTCGGCAGGACCAGTCGAAGGACTGGAAATCCTCGACTGCGAAGGAATTCCTACTAGCTATCCAGAAATTCCGGTACAGATTTAACAATCCTTATTTCCGTGGGAGTCCAGCCGTCTGAGAGAATGTGGGAAAGGATCTGCTACAGAACGACTCTGGATGACGTCATAGAAACCGGATCGATCCGGAAAGCGCGCGCGTGAGGATACGGTTTTTCTTGGCCACCTGGTTGCACTTGTCGCGCCCGCCCACAAGGCCCTGGAAAGAGATCAGTGGCACATCTTTGAAATGCACATATTTCCTCAATTCCCCTAGAATGGTCCTAAAATGCCAAATTGTATATACAGAAACAAAAACCAGATTTACTTCATAAAAACATGTTTTTTTCGCAATAATTGCACTTCGAAAAAAAAAAAAAAATCACGTTCCAATGCTTTGATTATTCTACTGAAGAACGAATGTTTCTTTTCAAATAGCAAGTTTTTTTTTTGGGGGGGGGGGGAGGGCATTATTTTGACGCTATCTTTTAAGTTTTCGGCATTTGATCGCAAAGCTCTATAAATCGCAAAGCACCAAAAAGTGTTGCAAAGACGCATTTTGCACCAGACTAACAGTCATAAACTAGACCATTTCTATTGGGTATGGGAATAAGTTTTAATCGTAATCATTGTTTGAATATGAAAATGGTAAAAGATTTCGTTCAAAATATTTTCCATCTGAAGAGCTAGACTTCGCCCATCTTTCATGCAACAAACGTATCCCTCGAGCACTATTTCTTTAGAGGCGACCCGTCATCGACCCATTTTTGCACGCTTTCATATGAGGTGAAGCGCAGTCCAGTAAATGCCGACTGCATCGACCGGAACAAGTGATAGTCTAAAGGAGCAATGTCTGGAGCAGCCCCCCAAAAAAGCTAAAACCGCGCCTTCTTATCCCAAGGCAGCCGACATGGTGGTTGACGCTACCACCGTTCTCAAGGAACGTGGAGGTTCATCTCTCCAAGCCATCAAGAAGCACATCCGGGCCCACCACAAAGTAGATATGGACCGACTGACCCCATTCATCAAAATATACTTGAAAAGTGCTGTTGCAGGTGGTACCTTGGAACAAACTAAAGGAAAAGATGCAACCAACTTGGGGATGCGCCGAATGGGGTAGGACAGCAGCACCTTCCATTTCACTCCTTCTGGGACTGCCCGAACGGGTTGACCAACCTTGTGTCCTGGAATCGTCGTGTTGCAAAATCAGCTTCTCGTGTTTATAGCGCTATTTTGACCGTTTTCCTTGAATAGCAATTCCAAACTCTTTATTAGTTGAAGTCGGTAACATTAGGAATTGATATTTTCGGACGGTCTCATCATCAAGTTCTTCATTTTGAAACTTTTTGGGGCACCATCGCGTTCTTTGTCGTTGGCATCGAAACCACCACTTTAAAAACGTTGGAACCAGTACCTGCAAGTTGGTTCTACTGGAGCTTAGTCGCTATAAACATCCACAAGCAAAAGTCGTGCTTCCACAGCCCTTTTCTTCAAAAAGAAAAAAAAAAAAAGTAGTGGAGAAGAACTTTCCACAAATGTTACTTGCAGGAACAAATTTCGACATTTTCTATGCCAAATGAATCCTTACTGTTTGCATTCCAAACAGAAGTCGTATGCTGCGTTTCAGAGTTTCCGCATGGGCCGTGGTAGCCCAGTGGTTAGGATGTCGGGCTTCCAACCAGAAGATTGGGTATTCGATACCCGCCCCGCTGCATACTCACCATGTACACTTGGGGAGTACATGCTTGTAAAATCCATGGACCCTGTAGTCACGAGGCAGTTCCGAGGGTATCGGAGTGTGGAGAATTTCCCTTCCCTTCACTCTTAGGTCAAAAACGGAAGGTGACTTACTTGTGGTGGAGCCATCTGGTGTCATCCAAATTCATCTTGAGTCAAGTCGTACTTCCACCTTTGTGGTGCTCATCTATCATCGGAAGGCGCTCCCTTACTGCCTAAATTCCAGCCAGATGTAAGTATGGAAATTCACATTCTTTTCAGCAGCAATACCAGCGCAACTGATAATTTAATATTAGGTAGTAAGATATATTAGTAACTGAAGCGTTACTTATGCATTTTCCGTAGCAATGAAAACTTTTAGCGCACTTATCTCAAAATCATGATTTTTTGAGTTGTGCCGCTATTGCAGCCTATGAGCGATATATATATAATATATATATATATAGATAGATAGATAGATAGATAGATAGATAGATAGATAGATAGATAGATAGATACACAGCACAGCGTATATGAAATATTAAATATTTATTGATAAATAAATTGTCTTCAAAAAAACTTTATTTTTTGTCACATATATATCGTAGAGTGAGTATTGAAACCTGGTATCTACAATTCAGCTGATACGAGGAAACTCAGATTAATGATTTTTCACGATTTTTGAAGAATGTGAAAGATTTGATTAAATGTTATTTTACTACCATTTCTAAATTTTAAATATCTCCTTTACAAAAAATATTACAATTAGATATGTGAACTTGCGCAGTTTTATAATGGATTGCTTTATTTATTATTTTTTCCTCTGGTGATCTACTTATATAGAAAAAATATTAATTTTTGAAAATTATAAGTAGTACCTGTGAATTGTCTGCAACAGTTACCTAGTCATAGTATGTTGCGGACTTAACCTAATGGAATTTTCTTTGCAATTATCCATATTTTGTCAAATGTGTAGTTACCGTTTAACATTAAAACTCCTATAAGATCCGAACTTTGAACGCGTTTTCATTAGAATCGGTTTTTTTTTTTTTTTTTTGCTTAGGTGCATTCTTTTTTTCTCACTGCCTCAAATGTTAATATAGAAGCATGAGAAAGGAAGTTCATTTAGTTTTGAGTGAATTTTTGTTCTTTTGCCGATATCTTATTTCACAGCAGCATGATGACCTTTTTCAATGTCGTTTTAAAAAGTATCATACATTGCATTATCTTTATATTTATTTTTAGTTTTTTAGTTTTCTAAATTATACAGTGCATTATCAGTAATTAGCAAGCTACTTTTCATTTATTATTATTTTTTGCTTGTTTTTTTAATCTTTAATATTTGATGTTGGTTCAAGTAACTTCACTTTGTTGTAAATCTATCCGATGGGAATCGGTTTCTTCCGATGAAGGTGATGCGAATTTTGTATACCTTCATTACAAATCTCATTACAAATCCTTACTGTGAAAATCGAAAGTTAATGAGGACATTAATACTGTTAAATCCAAAGAAGCTTTCTCGAAAATAAGGACAACACAGAAATCTTAACCGCAACTTAATACAGTAAAACATAATTACTGAATTGAAACGACGTAAGCCACAAAAGATGAAACAATAACAGCTGCACAAAATGTTATTACTTTTTTTTTTTTGTTTATTATTGCGTGTGAAACATTTAGATCGCAACAGCAACTAATACAATTTTGTAGACAATCTTGTAGAAATAAAGTTTGCTAAAGTTTAGCAGCATTTCCGTTCTTATTTTCTAAGGTATTTTATATTTTGACACTTTTAGAAAGCTAATTAATAATAACGTTGCAGTAAATAGGAATAGAGAAATTGGGCTTCAAAGGAATAAACCTGTTGACTTTAAAATCAAATTAAAATATGTCGAACTTTTCTATAAAAACAGAAATTGTTATAATTACAATTTTATTTATGTGTAAACTTAGTTTCCTTTCTACTTGATGTAATTAAAAACTGCAGATCCTTTGGACGAAAAGGATATCAATTATGCAAAGCTTCGTTGAATATAATTATGTTATCGACAACTCGACAACTTTAAAGATGGAGTTAGTAATCATCTGATTTGTTTCAAAATTTAATTTGACAATTTTCATCATGTCTCATGAAATTCATTCATTTTGTACGTCTTTTTCGTTCAAAAAATTGAGTAAATAAAAGATTAATTAAGTATGTAAAAAAACAAGGGTCCCTGCCACCAAAACAAAAAGACACTTTTTTTTTTTCAATTCGTTTAATTAGATTAAATCTAAAATTTTTCGACAAAAGGAATAATTACGAAAACATTTTTTCAGCCTCTGTTTATTGTTAATTCTCCTTTACGAAGTTTAGAAGCGTTTCTAAGAGAATTTTTTATGACAGTTAAATATTTGAAAACCGATTTTAATTAGGATGTATTTTTTCCTTAAGAAAGTCATTTAATTTTATTTGTGCTCTCTATCTTTAGTGCTTTAAAGGGAAAGAAAGCTTAATTGGAAACCTTTATATAATTGCAAAGATATTTATTTTAAGTTCACTTCAGTAAGTCAATATTTTCGAAAAAGAATTTTAATACTGAAAATGTAACCGAAATTAATTTGCTTTTGCTTCTGAAGTTGAGCAGAAAAAATAATTTTCTACTGTCACTAATACATTATGCAGAAAAGGTGTTCATTATTACTTAAATTAAATGTTTAAATTAGAGTTTCTCAAACCTTTATAGTCCTGAAGGACTTTTGAAATTGGAAATTTAAATCGGAGCACTAAATTTTCTTTTATAACTATGTATTAACAAAATTGCATGAAAGGTTCAATATAGTTATTTCTAGATTATTTTACCTATGTGAATGACCTCCAAAGGTTATACTTTTATTTTTGGTTTTACTTATCATTGCCTTGTGACACTTCACACATCTTTATTCTGTAGAAGCGCTGTAGTAAGTGTAGCGAAACTTTGAAACTTTGCGCGAAGGGAAGTGAAGTGGGTGATTTCTCTTGACCGTGAAGGGTTTCGAATGAGTTGTTCTTTTGTCGAAATCGAGCGTTTGGTGTAAATTTGTCCTCGTCATAAATATAACTGTGTTCGCTCACCAAAAAGATGTGTTTCTAATTGAAGTGAGACTGACTATCAATTACAGTCTTCCCTTTTCATTTCATTATTTTTCTCGCATAATTTTCTCGTTTTTCCAACTATTAAAGTCTTAGCCCCTATTGTCCAGTTGTAGCACATCCCGTATGATTAGCCCAGTCGCTATTTTTTGAAGTTCAAAGTTTAACTGTTCTCTTATTTAAACAGAATATGTTTGAAATTACTTCTTGTTTCGGTTTTGATAGAAAACATTAGCCCAAATAATAGGAAAAGTACGTACTGTTCATTTACGGAAGTCGAGACTACCCTTCGTGCATGATTGATCGTATTCTGCAAAGAGTGATGTCCTGAGATGGACTTTCAAAAACTATTTTTAAGCGTTATTTTTTCAAAATGTGATTTATTCCAAATTTCCGATTTCAATTTTTTACAGACGAAAAAAGGGTATAAAATATGCAGTTGATTTGTCATTCTTCATAAAAAGAAAACATTTCCACATCTTTATTTCTCCTCTCACCCCTATTTCGATGAAATCGAAGCAGATCTGACGCATGCGCAAACTCAAGAAAGAGGTCTCGGCTAAGAAAATCAGACAGAACACTATGAAGACATAGGTGCTTTACAAAATGAAAATTAATGAGTACACAGTAAACAGTAACTTACCTGATGAGATCGAACTCATAAAAATACTTTATAAAGGCTGCCTGTAATGAAAATTTAAGTAGCTGACTTTGCTAAAATTGGCTACTTTGTTTTAAAGGTCAGCGCGTGAAATTTTTTCGCCCTGCCATTGTGAGGCCGAGTCATCCGGACTGTCGGATTATTGCGCGCCGAGTTTCCAGGACTCTACTGTATTAATTGTCTTAAAGGTATATTTGATATAACGTGCAACCTAAACCGAATGAGAGGAATATGTAAAGCTAATATTGCAAAAGAAATTTTGTTACACAAGATGGCAAAATTGTTTAGTTCTGGGCGAACATCGGGTTTTCAATGCATTTCAAATTGTGGGCTACTACCCTGTACATTCATATTAAACCCTTCCAAATCCATTTTGGTGCCCTCTCGATACTCAATAAGCACGATGTGAAATAACATGTGCTTCAAGTGAATAAGGAATCGCAAATCCTATAATTGTACTGCCATTGACTCAACGTTTGAATTTGCTCTGGAGGCCAATTTCAATATCAATATTGAGATGACTAACAATGCAAGTTTTCACAGGCATAATCACATGACCTACCTCTAACGCAAAGTGATAATGCATGGGGGAAACTATACTAACTAAACGGCAGACGTTTAATATCTTTTAAAGACAGCAAATCGTCATCTACATCTACATGCAGATTTCACGAAAAGTCAATAACTTAATTATTTTCCATTAAAAATTGAAATTTCTCATTAAAATTTATCGAAATACAGGGCACTAGAGCAGGCTCATTTTACCGCCTTTTTTAGATCTACTCCGCCTTTTATGCTTTTTTTTTGTTGAGCTCCGTTCCGAAATTCGAATGGTTCTTAATATAAACCAGATATTGCTTTTATTGATTTAATTTATTAATGAAGATTTCTCCTATAAAAAATATAATAAAAATTGTTTAGTGACGATTAATTTTTCAATAAATATTTAATATTTCATATGCAGGGCTCCCACCGCCTTAACAGAATTTGTAGCAGCTTTCGGAGCAGGTAAAATGTCCTTTTTGTATCAGTTTGGAGCAGAAGAATTTTAACTTTTGTATCAGTTTGGAGCAGACGAAATCGACTTTTGTATCAGTTTAGGAGCCGAAAATATCAACTTTGTATCATTTTTGGAGGATTTTTTCTTTATTTTTTTGAATATTGGCTGTTTTAAAGCAATGTCATTTTCATACATCAAGGGTAAGAGCAGTTTAAAAGTAAAATAAGTACAGTTAAAAAGTAAGACTAATTAAACCTATAACCCTTATAAGGGTGGTTTTTTCAATACTTTGGGGCCGTTCATAAATGACGTCACGCTTTTTTTCCATGTATTTGACCCCCCTCCCCCCCTTTGTCACAAGGTGTCACACTTCAACGGACCCCCTCTCCCCTTTGTCACCTGTCACGCTATGTTGCATAATGCATGATGTCACACTTCTTATTACCCCCTCTCCTCTCCTTGTCACACTTTGTCACAATTTCACGAACCCCATCTCCCCCCCCCCCAAAGCGTGACATCATTTATGAATGATCAATTTTCTCAAGAAACAGATTATTTTAAAAAATGTTTTGTTGTTTTTTTCTTCTAACAGTCAAGAATAGCTGGAAGAAAGCTTAAAACTTTTTTTCTTTTCAAAAATCATTGCATTCTCTCTTTTTTGTTTAATAGCTAAAACACTATTCTTTCAAGAAAATAAGCAAAAACTCTTATGAAAGGTTCAACTATTTTAAACTATTTATCATTAATTAAAATTTGTTTTTTAAATGGTACCTATTTAGGTATAATCATTGTGATTATAGTAACAGTAAAATTTTGCATGAATTAAATATAATTTTAGATTTTATTAAAAAATATATTTTAAGTCGATCCTATTTTCTACCTGCAGTAATATTTATTATTTTTCTGATTAAAAAATATTCCTTTAAATTTCAATCCTAAATGCTCACTTAGATGCTTTGGAAGTAATTAATGGCACTAAAAGTGAATTGCTGAGTTTCATAATTTTGCAGCAAGAAAATTCAAGAACCAAATTATATTTTCCAGTTCCATAACAGAAAGGCAAAAGGTATTTCTTATTATATGTTGATAATTAAATGTCTAATGATTTATTTATTTTTTTCCAACAATTTATCTTTACATCTTTCAAAAATTGTGTAATCGTTACAATTAAATTTCAAGAGTCCTAGGGTTACAGCAATTGGATGCTGAAAGAAACTAAATTGAATTAAAAGAAAGAGGAAAAGCGTGATAATTTCATAACTTTCAAATCTAGTTAAAAAATTGAGACTTTAAGCAACTGTACTTTTATGAGGTCGTTTATCCACATCAAAATTTCTATTTTTTCTAATAATATTGCTTAACATATTTGCAAAAGATCTCAATTCATTAAGATATACATGCTTTTTTTAATGATTTTTTAACAACTAATTTTTTTACTTATTTTGTTCTTTATTTTTATGTTTTATGTTTTTGAATTGCTTGTGGTTATATGATATAGATTACAGAGCTTAAAGAGTAATGAGAAAAGAAAAAAAAGTTGAAATTCAATATTTAATTTTACAGCGTGTGAAAGTCTACCTCAAAACACTTTCGGGAACAAATATATATTTTCAAACAATGTTTTTATTTAAAATAAATATACATTTTATTTATTTACTTTGAGAAGAAACATTATAAATAGTTGAAATGAAAAAAATCCGATTTTTGTAGGGGATGCAAAAAGATTGTAGAACGTATGCGCTCCTTTGCTTGCACGTGGAAAGTAGGCTTAAGGAATTTGAAAAAATTGGTATAATGGAGCAGCAATCTTTTTAACATCTGTTCTGTTATTGATTTTTCACATTGATTAGTATTTCCTAAACATTAGAAATCAAAGTGCACTGAGGAAAAACGCTAAGTTTATTTTTTTTCACGTTCCATGAAATTAAGCTTTTTTATCTATTTCAAGAAAAACTTACCAAATAAAATGTTCAACATAAATAACGATAAGAGGAATGATTTTTCTCTCTATAATACTACAAAATATTAGAAATCGTATCACTGTTTCTTTTACACGCGTGGGATACTCATTCTGCTCAAGTTTCTCATCCATATTTGATGTTCTTAAGAGAGGGTAGAGCTAATATTCATTAAGAAAATGCTTCAAAGGTAAAAAATTAGTTGACTAAAGGAGAAATGTATCGAATGCTGTCGATTTTAAAGTTTAAAAAGTATAATATCCAAAAATTTTTCGATTTTTTTCCCGAAAATCGCTATTTGGTGCAAATTTTGCGAAAAAACGCATTTTGTAGCAGAAAAATCGTTTTGGCGCAGTTTTGCGCGATTGGCGCAGCCGTGGGAGCCCTGCATATGCGATTATTCGTTGCGAAAAAAATACCATACAAAAAGAGCTAGAAATTCAAAATTGGCATTGCATGCAATAAAACGCCCCCCCCCCCCCTTAATTTGTAATCGATAGTTGCACATAAATACTATGGGTATGCTCAAATTAATGGTAGCGATCGATACAGTTTTAGTAGCTGAGTGCACATTGGTAACAGAATATATCTCATCGAAAATATAAAATACGAATATAACTGCGACACAGCAATGCAACAAATTGAAAGACAAATTTGAGTGAGATAAATAAATAAAAAAACAATGATTACAATAAATAAAGAAAAAATTCCTTTATTTATAGTTCTAAGTTAAATGAAATCTTTAAAAAATATATTACTCCGGGTTCCGCTAATTCGCTTCAGTTTCTGAGGAAGGAATCTGAATATTCATAAATATACGTAACCCTCGAAAATACTCAGAGATCTTTAAAATACCTGATTTTCGGGTTAATTTCTTGCTCACTGGTCAGCCTGCTCGTGCTGCGCTTCTAAATAAGCACAGCGGGCAAACTTAATTCAGAAATCTGATATTGCTTTTTTTCCAGGATTCTGTTCTTTTCAGAGATGATTCAGAAATTGAAGGCTGAAAAAAAAAAAATCATTTTTTGATAATGCTGCTGAGTTAAAAGCTGAAAATATACTTGAAAAGCCTTTGCGACCCCCTTTCAACCATCAATTTCTATCAAATTGAATTTTGCTACATTTGATTGCAATTTAAGGTACCTTATAAAATGGTGTTTCTAAATTTTTTTGGTCAGATATGACTACGACTTTCCCACACCCTTTTATATAGCTTAGCTCGACCTCGAACGACAGACACCTCCGGAACTGAGAAACGGAGGACGGCGGAGGCAGTGTCATTGAAATTTTTAATAAGACGAGATCCAGTGGCGTAACTAAGGGGGGGGGGGCGATGGGGGCGGTCCGCCCCGGGCGGAGCTTTATTGGAGGGCGGCAAAAGATTCGGATTGCCCTTCCCAAGTTCGCCCAGTACCCGGATTTTTTTTTTTCAGTTCTTTTCGTCGCAAGCAGTTTTCCTGATGATAATGCATTTTTAAGTCTACTTTTTTTCCGAAAAAGTTCCATTATTAAACAACAGTTAATTCGTGCTTAAAGTCACTTCAGAACATAACCTCCTAGTTTCTTTTTTTTCTTTCCAAAGAATTCCTGAAAGCGACAAAGCCCGCCCGGCTTCCGCTTTTGTTGTACCCCCCTTAGGTATACATTTTGTTCCCGTAATAAAGGCCAGGTTTCTTGGGATGACTCCCAGAGCTTAGACCATATGGTAATGGTTTATGATCTAAGTCCCAGAGGGGCAGTAGAAGCAAGTAGAAGTTCGTCGCGGCCTATTCTGAAGACCCTGGCATTTTCTGATCCGACGCTGCAGGCGCCGGCGCAAGTGCAAAGTGAACCAATTGTCACCATTAGCCAAAAGATGAATGACTGGCTTATTCAAAACTTCTACTGATCCTTCATTTTCGTTTATCAGTTATTAGTGACATTAGCCAAGGTCCAGTCTAGTCCCAGTCTGTTTTTCTTCTACGAAACTCGTGATCGAGCAGCACAATGAAAGAAATTTTGAATATACTCCTAATATGAGATATAACAGAGGTAACCAATTTCTCCTCCAAGTAGGCAACAGGCAAGTAATGCTATAACATTTATTTAGTTCTTTTTTTTTTTCTTTCTTTCTTCAAGGAGCAATTCGTATTTCGAACAAAAATGTATTTGATTTATTCATTTCCATACCTCATTTTGTTTTTATTTATTCTTTGTTTTCCCACTTTTAAAAAATTTAACAACAGATTCAGGGCCGGAGCTACCAATTAAGACAAACTGGGCAGCTGCCTAGGGCGCAAACTTTGAAGGGGGCGCAAAAATCCAACCACCTTTTTAAAGCTACTCGGTTGTTAATTATATAATTTTAAAAAATATAAAAATGCGATTCGGTATGTGTACTTGATCACTCCCTTCTCCCTGCCCGTGACAAAACTTCAAACATTCAAACTCCAAAGGCATGTGACTTCTTTCTCTACAGTTACCTAGAATTATGCCCCCTCCCACCCCTGATGTAAAGAGGTCTTTGTTCAAAATTCTCTAATTTCCAATGGATCTCCGGACACAAAACCAGCACCGGGAGCCTTCTACACTCTTTATGGGAAGAAAGAAGTACAATTGAAGGAAGTGCTAGATAAAGCGCCCAAATTAGCTTTATTACGACCGTGATTTGTTTATTACTGTTGTATTTAATTTTAAAAAAATATAAGTTTGTAAGGAAGGGGCGCGCCCATCAACTTTGCCTAGGGCGCAAAATTACCTCGCGCCGGCCCTGAACACATTTTAAGACTTAACAATTATTACAGAGGTTTTCGAACTGGGCGCCCCGTCACCCTGAGGTGCCAAAGCGAGAGATTAGAGGTGCCGTGCCGAATCCACCTGGAAGGTCGCGCGTTCGATACCCACTGAAAACCACCATGTATACTTGGGGATATGCGCATGTAAAATCCGTAGACCCCACTATCTCTCCCCGTGCGTAAGCAATCCTAAGGCCTCGGCTAACAGGTAGGGGTCTGGTGGAGAAAAGTAGGGGTCATGGCGCAGACTTGCGCCATTGAAATGGGGGGGGGGGGTCATCGTTTCTTGGGGAGGGCTTCATAGCCTTTTAGCGGAGCACACCATCGTTCAAACGGGGGGGGGGGGGACCATATTATATTAAACACACTTGTTATATCAAATCTTTGTTTTTATGAGAACAAACAACTACAATAGTTACAATTAAAGTACTTCCGTTAACTTTAAATGCAAGATATAATCCTTATTTTTATGTTATTACCGATTTACTTATGTAGTTCTTTTTCGCCGGAACCGTACAAATATACAATTTATATATATATATATATATATATATATATAAGAGAGAGAGAGAGAGAGAGAGATACTTATATAGAGCCTATTGGCGTTGATAAAAGTTTCTTGTAACCGTGAAACTACTGCAACTGTAAAAGTAAGCAGCGAGAGAAAAAAAAATTATCTCAATATAGCACAACAGCTTGTTACTCAAAGTGGGTAGCCAATCGAACATGATGATAGTATTCAACCAAACCTTTTTATTCGGATTTATAGCAGTCAATTGATTTTTTTTTTATTTTGAACTTTTTTATTTTTGAAAAAATTGAGCACTGACTGCTTTTCCGATGCAGCCATCAAAAATATCTTTCTTTAAAGATTTAATTAATCTGTGTTTATCCAACACCACATTTATTAATAATCTTCAGTACACCCCTCAACGAGATTTTTTTTTTTTTTTTCAACTGAAGAATATAACACAGGCGCTGAGAATTCAAAGTCATTTTCAGCACGCTTGAAGTACTTACAGATTTTTCAGTTAATATCGTGTTTTATATTAGCTGTTACCACATAAAAACATTTTTAAACGATGCTTCCAGTGGCGTAGCTGGACTCGGATTTAGGAGGGGGGGGGGTGGCTTCGGGCGAAGTGAGCTAATTTCATTGTTTTACAAGAAAAATTGGTCAAATTCTAGACAATCTTTACCAATTCGGGGGGGGGGGGGTAACCCAAAACTACCCCTTTATCTACGCCAGTGGATGCTTCAAAGATGCATAATTTATAAGTAGTCCAGAACCGAATAAGGCGACAGCAGGGGAGCGGGGGGAAGAGGAAATAGCGGGAAAAAAGTACACCAAATAAAAATTAATTACGTTGTAAAACCTAAATCATTTTATATAAATGACGAAAAATAAAATTTTTAAGTAATGCTGTTATTAATTTACCTTCTTAACAACTCATATAATTAGCTTCAAAGTTAGATTTCTCGATATTTAATAATTTACTTCTCGAATTTTATCTTATTTCTCCCGAAATAGTGTTTGCAGTTTATCTAATTCTATTTACTTTATCCCTAAATTATGTTCGTCTTAGTAATTAAGGAGGTCCGTAAGAGCAGGGGAGTCCCAACCTTTCATACTTTGCGGTACCCTTTGAGCTTACCGTTTTCTTGAGGGAACATTTTGATCAAAGAGCAGAAAAAATAGGATATCAAAGCTTTATCCTTCTCAAATTAAAATATATTTATAGATATATATATATTGTTGCATCTGTATTTTATTACAAAACAAACATCTTAATAAGATAATGGTTGGTAATATGTAGCTAATGAGGTTTTTTTTTAATACATGAGGCTTTATGGTTTTACTGCAGAGTAATTAAAAAGCGTGCGCGTAATAAGAGGAGAGTTCGTTAGACTGGTTCTTTACTGCATATAAATGAAATAAGTAAGTAAGAAATGTTGATAATGATGCAACAAAACTCATTTTTAAAGCAAAAAAGCAACAAGCCCTCGGCAACGTTTCGTTTCAAATTTTTGATAAAATTTGTTAGAGCATAAAATATTTATAGCATAGTTCATTTTACAATTACCCTTTAGCTAGATACTTCATTTTAATTTAAAAAGAAATTAAATGTTTCTATTGTTTTTTAATAAGGGAAAAAAACACTGGAAAATGTCTCCTCTACAACAAAATTTTCTTAGAATGAACCGTTATTTGTTTAATTAAATTAAGTAAATTTTATCTCTTGTTTACGTTCAATTTACTACTTATTTGAATTAAGCTTTAAGCTAAATATAAGTACTTAAATTAAAATACAAATAAATTTTGCTACAATTATATTTGTTAAAAAAAATTTTCATTCGAAAGCTTTTAATAAATTTCACATTCGCTCAGTATAATGTGAAGAATTTTCTACATTGTCACGATAGATACTCTTAATAATTATTAACGAGATGCTAGAAAACTATTCGTGACCTTTCCGATTTAACTGAGGCAAATGTGGGGCTCCTACTTCCTCTTGACATGACCAAAGCATACTTGCCTAAAACTATGTTCTTAGGACCTCAAACATTTTTTGAGCAGAGTGCGAATCCCCTAATGTCTCCAAACATAGATTGAAATTACGGTTTTGGGCATCAATTTCGATGAATTTTCAGAGAAAAGTACCTGAACCCCTCTTGACTAGCCTAAAATTTCGCGTTTTGGATTTCAATTTCGAAATATTTCTAGGGCCGTACCCGAAATTCTTGTTTTTCCCAGTCATGAAATATAGCCTAATATAGCATTTGTAAGGCTTAAATTTCAAAACATTTTCGGGGAAGATCCCCCGAACCCCCCAATTGTGCGTCGGTGTTACATAACAAGATTTATACTGCTTTTCCGAATGTAGTGCCCACCTCTATTAAGATCCCAGCTTAATAAAATCAGCCGCTTATAAAATCAAATTTAAAGAAACGGATTCACATCCATGTAAAACCTTTGTTAAGCCACCGCTTTTAAAATCAAAACATGTATGAGTTGCGATGCTTAATCTTTTCTTTTTGGGACCATATCCCTTTATTTCACATTCATCAATATTTAACTAATTATTAACAGAACTATCATATTTTCAAATCAGATGAGACATATATATGTACATATGTGTGTGCATGTACACGTGGAAAAAAATGGTATCGCTAATCTCATAACCCCCCCCCTCCCCCCCCCCCCCGTTTTCTGCCTTCGGACGACTTTGTTTTCTTGGCACGGGAAAGGGGCGGCATTTTTATTATTCGCCCCGGGCGTCACTACATCTAGTTACGCCACTGACGAGATCGCCCCCTTCCAAGAAAACGACTAAAAACAGCTTGCTTAAAGTTTTTAGTCGTTTTCTTGGAAGGGGGGCGATCTCGTCTTATTGGGATTGGGAGGCTGTAGGTTTTAGGGGGGAGGAGAGGGGCTCACTTTTTTCTTCTGTTTGGTTAAATCACAAAAAGTATTCGCAATTTTAGGCTACACACTTTAAAAGCATGAATTAATGCAGTGGCGTATCAAAGTGGAGGCGGCCCGCCCTGGGTCGTGCCACTCGTTCAGAGGTGACACCCAGCCACGATGACCAAAAAGAAAAAAAAAAAAAAACCCTTAAAAGCTCCATTAAACAAACCAAATACCTCAAATTGGATATTTCTTTTTCTATCAATTTCTGTCTATTTTCAACTATGAAAAGTGTTTCTTTTCAAAAATATATTCAACGTATTTTTTAACTGCGCTAGATGGCGCGCATGTAAAATGTCTTGCCATGAGGGTGATTCGCAACATAATTTAGTGTTACAAATAAAATTATTTAAAAGGGTTTTTTTAAGAGTATTTAAATCGATATAGTCAATTTTTGAGAAGCTGGTTATAGGATCATGGACTACTTTTAGATTCAGAATGTGTTTGTGATTTCTTTTTATTATATTTGGTTCATTTTATTTTAGTTCGATGGTTTCGGTTTGCGACTAATGGTTTCGGTTTGCGACTGATGGTTTCGGGTTGCTACGGATGGTTTCGGTTTGCTATGATTGTAACTAGAGATGCAAAAAGCCCGTAAATTTTCGGGAAGAAACTGGGAAATTCGGGAACATTGGTAATTTTGAGATGTTTTCAGTCTTAAAATATTGTTACAGAACATATAACATTGTAACGCTATATTATTTTTATTTTAGATACATGACCAAGCGTCAAACATAACATATTATATCAAATCTATAATTGAGAAAATTAACTAGTAAATTCAATAGGCTTTTTTATTGCAGTATTATTGATTCTAAAAATTTATTTGATTTGGTTGCTTTCCAGAAAATAAGATTAACCTTCAAAATATTTTTTTTTCTTTACTCGTTGATTTAAATTATTATAAGCAATAATATATCTGTTTTATTCATAGCATTTTATTACAACTTTAACGACACAGTTGAAGGGGTAATTTTTTTGACAAGAAACACTGTTTAAAGCACTATTATACATTTCAACAATTTTTTTTAAAGGCAGGTTTTAAATATTTTTATGTGTTATTCTGTTTTTTATTGATGATTTAAACAACTATCAAGTTTCACAATGGGGCCGTTCATAAATGACGTCACGCTTTTTTCCCATATATTTGACCCCCTACCCCCCTTTGTCACAATATGTCACACTTCAGCGGACCCCTTCCCCCCCCTTTTTTCATGCGTCACGCTATGTTGCATAATGCATGATGTTACAATTCTTGTTACCCCCTCCCCTCCCCTTGTCACACTTTGTCACAATTTCACGAAACCCCCTCCCCCCCTCGAAGCGTGACATCATTTATGAATGATCCCTATGTAAATAAAAAATATTAACAACTTCCTTTTTTTCATTCTCAACAGAAACATTTTTTACTGGTACCAACATTACGAAATAAATATGTTGTCTGTTTTAAAATGCTTTAACAGTAATGTTCGTGAAAATAATTCTATTATAATAAAAATTTCATAAAAATGTATTTATTTTTGATGTGTTAAAATTAATATTTCAAAAAAAAAAAAAAAAAACGATCCCAGTTTTTAGAAATTTGAAACTTCCCGATATTGCTTGAAATTCTCGGGGGGGGGGGGGGGCGGTTTTTCCGAAAATAAAGTAATCGTTTAGACATCCTTGCAAAGCTAATTGTAACTTTAATTTAACTAAAAACGGTTTCAACTTTAATGTAAAGTTAAGTGAAAAACATGTCCATTAAATGTGATAACGCACGCCTCCCCAAAAGCTGTGGACCCTCCCTCTCCAAGGCGTAACAAAGTCAGGTCCCCCCCCCCCCCACATAAAAAAAGGATGCGAGCTCCAGTGGTGGTGGGTATTGTGCAAATCGCACGCCATTGAAGTTTTTAAGGGGATTGTTTTAGGGGTCTTTGCTTCTTTTAAGTGGTGAGGGAGGATTCTTTTTTTCAGGGGTGAACAATTGGGGGGTAAGTATATATTTATTAGGGGTGCCCTTTGGGGTCATGGCACAGATTGCTCCATTAAAATTTTTATAGGGGTCGTTTTGGCTTTGTTGAATTTTGAAGGGAACATCATTTTGGGGGATGCACCATCCTCTTGGAGCGGAAATGGTATATACATAAATATAGTATGTATCAAGGGCGCACACGAAAGGAAGGAGGGGGACATGTTGCCGATTGCTCCATAGAAAATTTTAAGGGGTTGTTTACGAAGGGTGAAGGTGAGCCGAATTTTGAGAGGGGCCATCGTTTGGGGGGAGTGCACCGCGAAGGCCGTATCCAGACAGGGGCCCTCGGGCCCGCCCGCCTACGAAATCCCGAATTTTTTTTCAATTTAGCATATATTCTTAACTTCTCTGAAACTTGCTTTGACATATATAAGTGTGTCGAAGTCAGGTGCCCCTTCCCCCGAAAAAAATTTCTGGGTACGCACCATCGCTCATAGTAGGGAAAGTTGAACGATCACGCTAGGGATAGTTCATAAATGATGTCACGCTTTTTTCCCATATATTTGGCACCCTCCTCCCTTTGGCACAAAGTGTCGCACCTCAAAGGACCCTCCCTACCCCCCTTTGTCACAAATACCGCTGTGTTGCATAAGCATGATGTCACACTTTTTGTTACCCCCTCCCCTGCCCTTGTCACACTTTGGCACAGTTTCACGAACCCCCTCCCCCCTCGAAGAAGCGTGACATCATTTATGAATGATCCCATCCCCTGTATGTATATATATAGGGTGATCATTCCCTCGATGAGCGTTGTATATATATATATATATATATATATATGTGTACGTGTTATATATATATACAGTGGCGTTCCTATCATGAATGCCACCTGCCGGGGAGGTAATTTGTAATTTGTGGGACACACCCCCTTTACACGCAAAAAAAAAAAAAACTCTACATTTGTTGTGTTGTATAAACTTATAGTTTATATATTTTCAATCGTGCAAAAAAGAATCTTAAGAAATTCAATTTTATTTATTTGTGCAAATTTTAGTTCACTACATTTATTTGCAGTTATAATGCGTTGAAATAGCATTAGGTGCCACCTTCAACATTCAACAAAAGGGTCCCCCGCGTAGTGACGCCACTGATATGTATATATATATATATATATATATGTTTTTAGATTGGGTTTTTATGGGGTCCTTTTCTAGGAGTTTAGGGATCATTCCAAATGATGTCACGCTTCGGGGGGGGGGGGAGGGGGTCGTGAAATTGGGACAAGGGGACGGGAGGGGGTAAAAATAAGTGGGATATCATGCTTATGCAACATAGCGTAGCATATGGGACAAAGGGGGGAGGGGTATGTTGAAGTGTGACATTTTGTGACAAAGGGGGGGGGGGGTCAAATACATGGGAAAAAAGCGTGACATCATTTATGGACGGCCCCTTAGCAGAATTTTGAAAAAGGTCATCGCTCATAGGTGCGGGAGCCATTACTCTGGCGAGGGGAGGGGGCATCGCCTCAATATATTTATATATAAAAAAGTATGTGTGTGTGTGTGTGTGGTGTGTTGGAAGCCGCTCAAAAACATTTACATTCCTGAAGTTTATGAACTAACTGATTCCAGATTATTAAGAGTATAAATAATGAAGTACAGTAAGCGTTAGATAAAAGAAACGACGTGCGGAGTTCAAAAATCGGGTGACCAACAGACCCGTTGTGTTAGGGGGATCAATTGCACCTCCCCCCTCACTTGGAAAATAATTTAATGTATTTCTACGTATTACATGTATTTTGTGTTGTTTTAATGCAACGTACAATGTGTTTTTACTTCCCTCCATTTAAGAGGGTCGGGGTGGGGGGAGTGCCCCCTGGCCCCGACATTTTCCTCGCATTCATTATGGCCAGGGAGTCTAAAAGGAAGGAGCCTCAACTAAGCGGGGAACGGGCCGAAAACATGGCGCGATTTTTCCACCGCCGTCAGATGGCGCTAGAGTAAAATGTCTTGCCGTTTGATCAAGTAGGGAAAGAGAAATTTCGTTTGACCCCGAGTATTCGGAGAAAGGTAGCGGAAAATCAGCTCGTTTTGGCGGCAGCGGCCAGGCGGTTCGGGCGTTCGGGCACGCATTAGTCTCTCGTTGTTCCAACAATTGAAATTATTATTTGCAATATTTTATTGCATTTTATTATAAGTTAAACATATAATCAGAAGGTTATTTTAGTATCTTATTTAATGCATTTTTTGCTTTCGTAAAAAATCACTGTAATTAGCTAGTGACTAGATAATTTAGGATTAAAAGAGGGGTAGCAGACGGTCAGCTGGTATTCGTGCCATAATGAATGCGAGGAAAATGTCGGGGCCAGGGGGCACTCCCCCCACCCCGACCCTCTTAAATGGAGGGAAGTAAAAACACATTGTACGTTGCATTAAAAAAACACAAAATACATGTACATACGTAGAAACACCTTAAATTATTTTCCAAGTGAGGGGGGAGGTGCAATTGATCCCCCTAACACAACGGGTCTGTTGGGCACCCGATTTTTGAACTCCGCACGTCGTTTCTTTTATCTAACGCTTACTGTACTTCATTATTTATACTCTTAATAATCTGGAATCAGTTAGCTCATAAACTTCAGGAATGTAAATGTTTTTGAGCGGCTTCCAACACACCACACACACACACACACATGCGTTTTTATATATAAATATATTGAGGCGATGCCCCCTCCCCAGAGCAATGGCGCCCGCACCTATGAGCGATGACCTTTTTCAAAATTCGGCTAAGGGGCCGTCCATAAATGATGTCACACTTTTTTCCCATGTATTTGACCCCCCCCCCCTTTGTCACAAAATGTCACACTTCAACATACCCCTCCCTCCTTTGTCCCATATGCTACGCTATGTTGCATAAGCATGATATCCCACTTATTTTTACCCCCTCCCGTCCCCTTGTCCCAATTTCACGACCCCCTCCCCCCCCCCCCGAAGCGTGACATCATTTGGAATGATCCCTAAACTCCTAGAAAAGGACCCCATAAAAACCCAATCTAAAAACATATAATATATATATATATATATATACATATCAGTGGCGTCACTACGCGGGGGACCCTTTTGTTGAATGTTGAAGGTGGCACCTAATGTTATTTCAACGCATTATAACTGCAAATAAATGTAATGAACTAAAATTTGCACAAATAAATAAAATAGAATTTCTTAAGATTCTTTTTTGCACGATTGAAAATATATAAGCTATAAGTTTATACAACACAACAAGTTTTTTTTTTTTTTTTGCGTGTAAAGGGGGTGTGTCCCACAAATTACAAATTACCTCCAAGGCAGGTGGCATTCATGATAGGAACGCCACTGTATATATATATAACACACACACGTATATACATATATATATATACAACGCTCATCGAGGGAATGATCACCCTATATATATACATATAGGGGATGTCACGCTTTTTCGAGGGGGGAGGGGGGTTCGTGAAACTGTGCCAAAGTGTGACAAGGGCAGGGGAGGGGGTAACAAAAAGTGTGACATCATGCTTATGCAACACAGCGGTATTTGTGACAAAGGGGGGTAGGGAGGGTCCTTTGAGGTGCGACACTTTGTGCCAAAGGGAGGAGGGCGCCAAATATATGGGAAGAAAGCGTGACATCATTTATGAATGATCCCTAGGGTGATCGTTCAAAATTCCTATGAGCGATGGTGCGTACCCAGAAACTTTTTTCGGGGGGAGGGGCACCTGACTTCGACACACTTATATATGTCAAAGCAAGTTTCAGAGAAGTTAAGAATGTATGCTAAATTGAAAAAAAATTCGGGATTTCGTAGGCGGGCGGGCCCGAGGGCCCCTGTCTGGATACGGCCTTCGCGGTGCACTCCCCCCAAACGATGGCCCCTCTCAAAATTCGGCTCACCTTCACCCTTCGTAAACAACCCCTTAAAATTTTGTATGGAGCAATCGGCAACATGTCCCCCTCCTTCCTTTCGTGTGCGCCCTTGATATGTACTATATTTATGTATATACCATTTCCGCTCCAAGAGGATGGTGCATCCCCCAAAACGATGTTCCCTTCAAAACTCAACAAAGCCAAAACGACCCCTATAAAAATTTTAATGGAGCAATCTGTGCCATGACCCCAAAGGGCACCCCTAATAAATATAAACTTACCCCCCAATTGTTCACCCCTGAAAAAAAGAAGCCTCCCCCACCCCTTAAAAGAAGCAAAGACACCTAAAACAATCCCCTTAAAAACTTCCATGGCGTGCGGTTTGCACAATACCCACCACCACTGGAGCTCGCATCCTTTTTTTATGTGGGGGGGGGGGGGACCTGACTTTGTTACGCCTTGGAGAGGGAGGGTCCACAGCTTTTGGGGAGGCGTGCGTTATCACATTTAATGGACATGTTTTTTACTTAACTTTACATTAAAGTTGTAACCGTTTTTAGTTAAATTAAAGTTACAATTAGCTTTGCAAGGATGTCTAAACGCCTACTTTATTTCCGGAAAAACCGCCCCCCCCCCCCCGAGAATTTAAAGCAATATCGGGAAGTTTCAAATTTCTAAAAACTGGGATCGTTTTTTTTTTTTGTTTTTTTTTGTTTTTTTTGAAATAGTAATTTTAACACATCAAAAATAAATATTTTTATGAAATTTTCATTATAATAGAATTATTTTCCCGAACATTACTGTTAAAGCATTTTAAAACAGACAACATATTTATTTCGTAATGTTGGTACCTGTAAAAAATGTTTCTGTTGAGAATGAAAGAAAGGAAGTTGTTAATATTTTTTATTTACATAGGGATCATTCATAAATGATGTCACGCTTCGAGGGGGGGAGGGGGTTTGGAAATTGTGACAAAGTGTGACAGGGGAGGGGAGGGGGGTAACAAGAATTGTAACATCATGTATTATGCAACATAGCGTGACGCGTGACAAAAGGGGGGGGAGGGGTCCGCTGAAGTGTGACATATTGTGACAAAGGGGGTAGGGGGTCAAATATATGGGAAAAAAGCGTGACGTCATTTATGAACGGCCCCATTGTGAAACTTGATAGTTGTTTAAGTCATCAATAAAAAACAAAATAACACATAAAAATATTTAAAACCTGCCTTTAAAAAAAATTGTTGAAATGTATAATAGTGCTTTAAACAGTGTTTCTTGTCAAAAAAATTACCCCTTCAACTGTGTCGTTAAAGTTGTAATAAAATGCTATGAATAAAACAGATATATTATTGCTTATAATAATTTAAATCAACGAGTAAAGAAAAAAAAATATTTTGAAGGTTAATCTTATTTTCTGGAAAGCAACCAAATCAAATAAATTTTTAGAATCAATAATACTGCAATAAAAAAGCCTATTGAATTTACTAGTTAATTTTCTCAATTATAGATTTGATATAATATGTTATGTTTGACGCTTGGTCATGTATCTAAAATAAAAATAATATAGCGTTACAATGTTATATGTTCTGTAACAATATTTTAAGACTGAAAACATCTCAAAATTACCAATGTTCCCGAATTTCCCAGTTTCTTCCCGAAAATTTACGGGCTTTTTGCATCTCTAGTTACAATCATAGCAAACCGAAACCATCCGTAGCAACCCGAAACCATCAGTCGCAAACCGAAACCATTAGTCGCAAACCGAAACCATCGAACTAAAATAAAATGAACCAAATATAATAAAAAGAAATCACAAACACATTCTGAATCTAAAAGTAGTCCATGATCCTATAACCAGCTTCTCAAAAATTGACTATATCGATTTAAATACTCTTAAAAAAACCCTTTTAAATAATTTTATTTGTAACACTAAATTATGTTGCGAATCACCCTCATGGCAAGACATTTTACATGCGCGCCATCTAGCGCCAGTGAAATCGTCCGGACAAACTTTTACTATGGAGATTCGTCTCCTTCTTTTTACTCCGTGATTATGGCACGAATACCAGCTGACCGTCTGCTACCCCTCTTTTAATCCTAAATTATCTAGTCACTAGCTAATTACAGTGATTTTTTACGAAAGCAAAAAATGCATTAAATAAGATACTAAAATAACCTTCTGATTATATGTTTAACTTATAATAAAATGCAATAAAATATTGCAAATAATAATTTCAATTGTTGGAACAACGAGAGACTAATGCGTGCCCAACCGCCTGGCCGCTGCCGCCAAAACGAGCTGATTTTCCGCTACCTTTCTCCGAATACTCGGGCTCGGATAGCGCCATCTGACGGCGGTGGAAAAATCGCGCCATGTTTTCGGCCCGTTCCCCGCTTTGTTGAGGCTCCTTCCTTTTAGACTCCCTGTTTAGCAGTTAAAAAATATATTGACGTCCTTAATATTTTGACGCCAATGATCATCGCCTCTCCACCCCGTTTTTTTGTTTCAAAGTTCTGATGATTTTTAAAAATGTATTGCATCACAATGCATATTCGCGTTTACATATTTTTTTTCGTTTAATCTTTTTCATAGGGTGACGCCATCAATAAACGCACCGAGTGTTACCCATGCGAGCTACGTTACTGAATTAATGCTCTGATTTTATAAAAGTTTGCGAGCCTAATTGGATGGGAAATCCCAAATGTAAAAAACAATACAACTTTCAACTGTTATACGTCTCAAAAGAACTTGAAAGGCACACGTAAAAAATTACCTTTTTTCCATCGCAGTACATGCAGTATTTATTGCACAACCAATCGGGAGTTTAGTTTTTTTACAATCTTTTATACGTCATTTCAACCTTCTCTCCTGAGCCCTCGTGGCCTAATGGATAAGGCATCGGTCTCCTAAACCGGGGATTGCGGGTTCGAGTCCCGCCGAGGGTAGCGTCGAAACATCATTTTGTCGAATTTCAGAGCTCAATTAAAAATTAATCATGATTCATGAAGTTGCTCTCCCACAATAATGAGTTATCTATTAATCTTCTATTCACAGTTTTTTGTGGAATATTCACAGGAAAACACAGGACTTAGTTTCTAGATGTAAAAAATGCTGGAGCCTTGTGCAAATTCAGCCCTCGAAATAAGTTATTAAATATATTACAATTTGAAACAAGAAGTAATTAATTAAAATGGATAAGTTTTTGGCACAAGAGATAAACTAAAAAACACATTACTTGACGTGTTTCAAACATCTGCTTTTTTTTATTTTTTAAATTAATAGCGCACTAATCAAGGATTTATTTACCAATGAAAAAAAAAATCTCAACCCAATAGAAAAAGCAAAAAATCTTAAAAGAAATGTCCTCACTTATGTAAATGAAAACAATCGTTGAAAAGACAGTCTGTTATAGAACATAAATCTGCGAGTACATGTTAAATTTTCTTTTGTTATGAAAGTTAAGTTAAATATTTGGAAAATCAATTTGGGTGCAGAAGTAAGTTTTCAAAGAGTTAGAATTAAATTTAAACTATTGCGACTAATGTTTAACATTGCGACTCATGTTAAAGCTTGAAAAAAAATCAAGCTTTTTGTTTACTTAATAAAATGGTACTTTTAATAAATTTAATGAAACTAGTTAATGAATTTCAAAATAACCCTATAATGCCTCGAAAAGAAAAAACATTCATTTTTACCTCTTTTTTAAAACATGAAATTATACTACTAAAATTTAAAAAAAAACAGATAAAAACCACAAATATTAAATAAGTTTAATAATAAGAAGCCCTCTCCCCTGACTTTTAAGAAATACATTCTACTTACAAATGTATTATGTGTTTATGTATTATGTTGTTTTTCACCAATAATATGCATTTCCCTTTACCCCTCCCTCCCATGTTTCGTAAAACTTTGAAATGATGGGCCTGCTAGAATATAAAAAGCAGCTGCTATCTTTTAATCTTTCAAATAAAACATACCTACGTCACTGAAGATGCAAAAAATGAATTGTAAACGGTTGAATTAAACGCCGAAAGATGGCAGCACTTTAACAAAAAGAAGAATTTATACACAAGCGAACTTATTTTTATCTCTGACAAAAATAAGATAATGCTAAATTTGCCTCAGTTTATAAAACTAAATTCAAATTCCTTATTAATAAACATTGAATCATTAAGCTAATTTATCAAAAATTCCTTTTTCCTTTTAAAGTTTCTTCATATAAAAAATAAAATGAAAAATCAAAGAATTAAATGCTTTAAAAACCCTGGCACTTCCCCCACTCAAGATAAGCAGAGGCGTAGCTAGGGTTTTCAGCACCAGGGGACAACTGAAGATTCTGCGCCCCCCCCCCCTTGTTCCTGGGGGCCTAGGTGTGCCCCTAAAGGGAATTTAAAAGTGCTACATTGGTCGTACCTGATATGGTTTGCAGTGTTCCCACTTTTTTGTCGAACATATTCACACCTCTTCAGTTCAATTTATTTTATTTTCGTATTTAAAAATAAAGTAAATTAACATTAATTTGACGCCCCTTGAAGCTGCGCCCGGTCACAGCTCTCCCCCCTTGCCCCCACCTAGCTATGCCTCTGAAGATAAGGTAAAAAATAAATAAATAAATAAAATATTAAAATAAAAAGTAAAACTAACGAGTTACTCTAAAACTAGCTTATGTTAAAACAACTTCAAAAATGATTGAAAGATTTGCATGATGCAAAAACTCTGTCACAAGAACCAATTTTGAGCGAAGCACGTGTCCAACTTTGGCATATTTTCAAAAAAGTAGGTTTCTAGCTATGAGATATAAATTACGAAAGGGCAATTAAAATACTTGAAATACTATTGTAAAAGTGTATTTATCAATCTTTAAAAAAAATGTTGTTCTTTTAAATATGATTCTGGCATTATCGCTAAAAGATGGAGGAGGGGCAGCCCTGCCTAAAGTTAACTAAAATTAAATATACTTTTTTCAATTTTGTTACTCCAGTAGGAGTTTTATTATGCTCCAATGAAATCATTGTAACATTGATGAGTAACTAGAAACGTATTATTAATTGCAGTCCAACTCCTGTTTCCCCCCCCCCCCCCGGGGAGAATACATTACACGCAACTTAGTGAGGTTAAAAATATTATGACTGCGTATCACTTCATTTAACAAAACAAATAACAGGAACAAAAACGTTTTAGGTGCATTCCTTAGATCACTATTTCACAAAACGAGTACACCCCCCCCCCCCAAATAGTCCTCGTCAAAAAAAAAGTAAATAAATAAATAAAATATGTATAATCAAATCTGTATCATAGTTTTAATAAATGCTTGCCTTTTTTGTTGCACGAACAGAATAATAATAAACAAAAAAAAAAAAAAAAATCAGTTCATAATAAAATGTTAGTAAAATAAATAGTCATGTGTAACATTCATTATAATCAAAAAGAAGGAAAATCATGCATGTTGAGAAAATTATCAGGACTTTTGTTGTTAAAACTATTCAATTTGAATAGTTTTAACAACAAAAGTTGAATAGAATACAAAAGTTTAACAACAAAATAGTTGAAATCAGAATGCTATTAAAGTTACGTATTTTATGCTTATTTTTCAAGAATCCGCCAGAAACCAATTCAACCCTTCTTCCTTCCACTTACGGTAAGCCTTCTGCCATGGATGTTGTATTAAAGTGAAATTGGACATCTTAACCATTCAATACTTTTGTTTAAATTAGGAAAATAGCTTTTCAGGTCCACTTGTAAATTCTAATTGTACATCTCTAAATACAATGATCATTTTTACGAGACAAATTTGCTATAAGAAACTCATCAGAGGAAGAAACAAGTCAACAACTTTATTACCATCTTTTGATCAGGTGTGGTAGTGGTAAGGATTTGCATTTCCTGAACTTTCAAAACAATTTCCTGAACCTTGAATTTTTTTCATAGGTACTGTATTTTCTGGCATATAAGACGAAATGCAATGAATCTAGTTGAAATTTATGAAAACAACTTGATTCAGACAGAAATGGAAAAAAGTACTTATTTGAATTAACTTTCACAGCAATGGAAAATAACTTGGGGCAACAGGAAAATGGTACAAAAAGGGCGTACTAATTTAATAAAATGTGTGGATTATTAAAAGAAATAACACAATTTCCTCCAGAAAATCGTCAAAATAATGAAGAAAACATTATTAAATTATTAATTGTGTTTAATTCACTTCTTTTGCATATACCAGTTTATTATTTATTGCTTCTATTTTGGCTTTTGCTGCTTCAATACCTTGCATGAGTTTTTGTATTAACTCTGTTGCAGACCTTTGCTCTTCCTTCATCTATTATCACCTAACTATGCAAAAACAATGCAGAAAACGCCGACTTTCAGATTCGCGAATTTTGCGTAGTTGAACGAGTTGAAATTAGAACTTGTTTAAAAAAATAAATGAAATAAGACTGAAAGAAATTAAAACCCAAAAGCTCTTTTTTATTGATTCAGAATAAAAGCAACAATTAACAGTCTAACAGTCACAAAAATGAAATTCCACATCATAGCTACACATTTCCAATTGTAATTACCAATTCATTCCCCTTCTTTTTTAAACATTTACGTCAAAAAAATTTGCGGCAAAAACGTTCCCGATTTTTCTTTGAAAGGTCGATTTACACGCGGGTTTCTGTTTATTTGTCTGATAGTTTGGGGTTCTGCTTACATGCGAATCGAATAACACGCAAGTATATACTGTAAGATATTGATAAAAATAAAAAGGAATTTCATTTGCTTACTTCATAATTAAATTTAAAAAAGAGTTAAAATGGAAAAAATACGATTCTTCTACCGGATGCAGGAAGATTGCGCAAAGAAAAGAGCGCATACGTTTTCTTGCTTGCACGTTGAAATTAGGCACACGATATTTTAAAGAATTGCATAAACCAATTAAGAAATAAGTATTGCAGCAATTTAAAGCAAAAAAAAAAAAAAAAAATTAAAGTTCAGAAAATTTAGGGACAAGAAGCAAAATAAAATTTCTGGAACTTCAGCAAAAAAATTCCAAAACTTTACCACCCCTGTTTGATACAAGTTGACTTTATCTTGAAGATTAAACAATACAGTTTCTGTGCATTGCAATGATCCATTGAGACAATTTAGACATTTATCCGATTTCTCAGCCTAGTGGTTCGTGTACCCCCACTAAGCTCTTTCTGTACCCAAGGGGTATGCTGCCACACTTTGTGAAACACTGCCTTAGATAAAAGACAAAAACCAATTTCAAAAGAAGAAATTTATTTATTTTTATAATAGAAATATAGAGTGACTTAACAACTTTTAAATGGACGGAAAAATTCATGGACTTACAAGTTTGAAAAAATAAATACTTTTAAATTGTATCAAATTGAACAAACGTATGACTATCAAATGAGCATACATTTTTCTATTTACATGCACCACTTCCGTAAAAAAATTACAAAATTTCACTCTACAACAATGATTTGAAAGAAAACATTTCAGTAGCAACAAACATGAAAAACTGTATTCACAAATACATTGTCTAACCTATCTCCCCCTACAAAATGCAATCAACTCCTGAACAATAAAAATAGATTTAAAAAAATGAACAAAATATTAGCTACATTAATAAAAATGCATGAAAAATGAAAAACAATGTAAATACATTTATTAAAAATTTCACTACGTCACAGGTTACCACGCCACAAAATTCCCTGGTACAATTTTAGTATTCGTTCCTGAGAATTTTGAATCTACTCTGATACATATAATAATGACAACAGAAACTTTAAACTTTAACAAATTTTAAATTAATTCCTTAATTTTTATAAAAGTTCATATCCTATATACATGATATACGCAAATATCACCCACTCATTATTTCACCAAGATTTAATGTTTGATTTTTTCATCAAGTCGCATGTCAGATTTTTGCCATAACTACTATAGTACACATCCTTACAAATAAATTTATTTTATATAAAAATCAATACATGCACAAATTTATCAAGTTATCTATTAAGCTAAATGATAAAATGTTTTATCCAAAAATCATACTTTTACAAAGTTGAAAGCATAATTCAATTTAAACAAAAGTGTTACGGCGGACGCTGCCTTTATGTGATCACAGTTAATGGTATCAGTCATATCAAAATATCTAAGTCCTGTCCATTATTTTGTACAAAAAATACATTAAAATATCATTGTTTTTTGTTATTAGAACTTTGTTTACTGGTATCACTTTACAGAAATTGTTTTCTTTGAACTGAGGAAAACTAAGCGAAAAGAAGCTATTTTTCTTCTATTTGTAACTTACTTTCTAAAATTCGATCAGAAAGAATTAATGAATGTTATCTTAGGAAATCAACAGTCATTGTAATCAAATTATGTTTGTCCAGATGTGATCAAATTAAGTGGCATCCATTGTATTGGATTAAAACAGGTATGATTTTTGAATTTTAAAATTTTATAATACCTTTTAAAACTATTTGGTGCATAACAAGAAATTTTTCATTTCCACTTATAATTCATACATACATATATATGTACATTTAATAATTTCATTCCTCATTGGGAGGATAAAACCCCTTTTCCCCTTTGCTACACCACTAAAAACATACAACATCTCCTTGTTGAGAAAGTATTATGCACTGCCATCACAAAAGAAAATTTCTTTTAAAATACAGCATGACTTTTGCAATGAATGTTAAAAAAAGTGCATTTTTAAAAACAAAATTGGAATGGGGAAAAGTCTAAAATAATGCTCTTAAAACTAAAAAAAATATAAGTATAATGATTAATATAGTGGATGTCGTTAAGTACCCACTGCTATTACAACCATCTTCAGCACAATAACATTCTTCCCAGTAAACACCATTTTCTTTATAGCCCCAATCACAACCCCAATTGATACCTCTTTCAGAAATTTGAGCACATCTTCGCACAACTGTCCGCCAGCGACCATCCCCTGTTAGAAAATAAAGCAAACATTCAACAGGTGTTGGAAAAAGGAAAAAAAACCTCACATTATGAGTTATTTTACTGATTTACTTCTTTGACATTGCTACTGGATTTGATTCCAGATGCTCAAAAATCAGCCAGATACTGGGCCCTTATTCCAAGCGAGCACAGTTTGATTCAAACTTATTTCTGAACACTACACCAGGTGGGGCAAACCCTTCAGTTTATGGTCATCGGGAGGGGGGGGGGGGGACCTTACAAGAGAATGGAGATCTAGCAGCATCCTGTTTTGCTGGAAGGGGGGGGGGGGGAGGTGTTTTTCAACAATGATTAAATATTGTTATCTGTGCTGCAGCTCTGGACCAGAATTTACAACTGAAGATTTATTGTACACTTCTGTAATTGCTCCTATCAACTCTAGGAGAGAAAGAAAAAGGAACTTTAATTCTTGAAAATGGAAAGAATGTGACGTCTGCATTCTGCTGCATGTTATATTAAAGAAGATTGTGGAAAATGTGTTTCAGGATAGCATATTTTACAAATTTTAAAGATTTCTAACAATCTGAAAACAATATTACTAGTCATTCATAAATTATGTTCAACAGAGATCTAAATTTGTGATACATGTATATAGAATCGTAACTCACTCATTTTTCAAGATGAAAATTTCTACTCATGCGAAACTGCATCTGAAGCAGGTTAAAGCTCATCTATTAGTACTTAAGTAGTATCGTTTAGGTATAAAGTTTTTTTTTCCCACCAAAAAAAGGGGCAATATCAAACCAGCAACTTGACACCTAATGGCGACTTTAGGTTTGTCTGAAACTGGGCTGTTCTTATGTTAACGACATTTCAAAACATAGGTTATATCTTTAACATACTTTTTATAATTAGGATAAATAATTATTGAATCTCCATTTAAAGATGAAGATAATATCCAAAATGAAAAGTATTATCAAAGGCTGATAAAAAAGTGCAGAGAACATCTTGATCCCTACCTTTTAGCATTGAGCCTTAGGATTGTTCTTCCCTGGGGTGCAGGGACTATTTACATATTTATTTGGGGATAGCATAAAAAAAATTTGTTTTCTAGATGAATCAAATTAAGAATTTCAAAACACCGTCAGAGTTAAACAATACTTTGACTTTGTTGAATTCATTCCAGATCTTTACTGAAGTTGACTTTCTAAGATAAATATAACAATAACACTGAAATTAAATTAGATTACAGTTACAATACAAAAAGGAATAAAATATTATGCAAAACTCTGAGCGGTATGATAAAATAGGAAGATGATATAAAACATAAAATAAAATGATAAAATGCAATGTAAGAAAATTACAATGCAGAAACAAAGAAATTTTTTTATAAGGGTTGATCAAACAAGATATTTATATTGCAGTGGAACCAAAAAATTATCCTTTTCCTCGGGAATAATCATTGAAAATGGGGGGGGGGGGGGGAACTTTTGCAAATCTTGTTTAATCTAAAAAAAGTTTACTTTTTCATGTTTTGTCTGTGATGAGTTACTTTCCCAATATTAAATTTAATATTTATGATATTTTTTTTAGTTTACAAATTTCAAGACTGAGAAAATGCTGTTGCTTCATTTTCCCTATTAGTACATATTTATACCAAAGATTTCAGTTACCAGGAGACACAGCAGAATCCAATGTTGAACAAAATTCTCATTAGCTCTCTAATGAATCTTTCTATCATATTTATACCTCTTTTGAGGTAATTGAATTGTATTAACTGAATAAGCTTCACCATATTGTAATATATAAGTATAGATGAGCAAAAAGTGATTTAGAAGTGCTTGCATTTTAATTGTTATGCATTATGCATTGCTGTAGATATATTTAGTACCTATAATAAACCTCCAGAAAATAAAAGTTGACCTTGTTTCATTTTCTTTTTTTCTTTCCTTCATATTTTTTTGCAGAAAATACATTTTTTCTTACTAGCACTTATTAACTGAAAAAGGCATGGGGGAAGATGAATGAAAGAGAAAACGTGATACCAAACAGACGAAGCAAATTAAAACTTACATATAAAACCTCGGGGGCTTTGCTGAATACTTTTGTAGCAAAACGTTCCTGGTGTTACTGCTTCTTCTCCTAAGCATTCTATTAAAGCATTCCTTTGGTTATCGAAAGATTCATATGCACCACAATTATCATCGCCCTTTGCTTCTTGATCAGAGCTGCACTGGTAGCATCGAATGGATTGGCCTGAAAATTGGGTAAATGAGAACAATTTAAATCTTATACTAGCCAGATAATCAAAATAAAATGACTGCTATTGACTTCACTGAACATCAATACTGATGCTTTTTAAGAGAATTACTAATTAGGGAAACAAGTTGAAAATACGGCAAATGTGTATTAAAATATTTGGACGAAAACATAAAAACAAATACCTGAGATAAACAGTGATGCAACGATAAAAATTGTGAAGATCATCTTTTGAAGTAACTAAAAGTTTTCAAGAAAATAGTAAACAATGCTAACAAGGTGGGGCACTATAGGTTACAGTTAAGTCTTTAAAACTGAAACTGCATTTTAAGAACCAGCATGGAGTAGAGTAAAGGTTGCCCATCCATCCGCTTACATAAATTTTTGAAAAAGGTCATCTCGTTTGGACAATTAATCAACTAAATTTCATTTCGAAACAATTTCAGTTTCAATTTTTTCCACACAGAGAACGCTGAAAGTCCTCTCATTAAAAAAAAAAAAAAATCATTGAATATCTTTTTTTTTTTACTTATTTATTTTTAGTTTTGTAGCTTTTTCAAAACTCGAGAGGGAGTTTTCCCTGAAGCCAATCATGATTACGTCAGTTTTTGTTATCCAAAAATGTTGAAAGGATCATGATAATGATCCTTTCCCTGCTTGATTACTTTTTTTCATTTGTAATGATTAATTTCAAGTCTTGAAAACTGCCCGAGAAGAATTTCAGAAATTTGTTATCTTCAGTAATAGTACTTTAATATTTTTTCAGAAATTCATTTAAACTTATCATTAGTAAAATTTATAGCTGTCAGAAACTGACATATAGATGAAAATTAAGTGAATCAAGTCTTGTTTCTTCCAAGTAGATGAAAGTTTCTCTGGAAAATTGGTTTGTATTTTATCTTCGCAGAACTTCAAATTATGTCTAAAGTTATGACTGAATTTACTTAGTAAAAAGAAGGAAAATGTTAAACTAATGTTGTAACGTTTTATATATTTTATTGTTTAAATTTTTCTCTGAAAGGTAATACTTTGAAGGTACGGAGTTGTATTCCTTAGAAAAATGTAATTTTTTAAGGAATCCTAACGAATTAGTTTGTCTACGACAGTAAAATAATGATGATTGATTTATTATTCGTGGATTGTTATATTATATCTGAATAATTAAAAAAAGAAAAATTTTAACAGGATTTATTTACAGAAATAAGCTTTTAAAGAATAGTTTTGAAATTACACTTTATCTGAACTTTTTACAGACATGGTTGGTGTTTTTCTGAAACCAGTTGTCATTGAATGTAATTGAATTTTTAAAAAAGTGTCACCTGTTTGATGAGTAATCAAGCATACACTAATTAGATGACGTAAGGAAATTCATAAAACTAAAATATTTGAAAATTTCATGTTTATATTTAATGCTCACATGGTCACATGCAAATACAAATAATACAAATGCATGAGCAATTAATTTATCTGTGCTGGTGTAATATACTTTTAACATTTTAAAAGAAGCTAGATCATCCATGCTTTGGTGATTATAATACATGAATAATTTGGAAGTTAAAAATTATGAGCAGCAAATAATATAATTTTTTAGTACTTGGGCAATTCCACAGAAAGGTCAACCAGATGATCAAATTTTCAAAATCAATATTTTTAAACAAATAAGGTATTATTTTAAAGGTAAAGAGTTGTATGTATTGAAACTTTTATCCAAAATTTGATAAATTAAGTTTTTTCAAAAATACAAGAGGCTAAACAAGGGTCAATTTTTTGTGTGTTTCGAAATCAAATTTGGCTACTCTCAAAGAAACTCAGTTTCTTTCAAAATAAATGAATTAATATTATAAACTAAGGTGAGTAAACATTTAAGAATGCAGTCTACAGCATGTAATGTTGCAAAGTGTGTAGAAACATTATCTATTTTGATTTCTGAAGGAATTTGCATGTAAGCCACTTCACATGTTTATGTCCGACACCAAATTGTATAATTATTTATGCTGAGCAAGTACTTTCAAAGCTGCATGAATGAAATTTTCTATGTAAAGCAGGATTTTTAATATCATTGAAATAACCAACTTTCATTTTTTTAATATTGAATATTTTATACTAAAAACTTGGTGTTGGATGTAAAGAAATTTTTTACGTCCCACACCATTTACGTACGACACCGTTACTTTTTTAAAACTACATTTGTTTTTAACAGTTTTTCTCAACATATTTTCTTTTATTTGCAAAACAAAGTGAAATAGGCATGAAAAGGAAGCTTTTGCATTTTCTGCAATTTAATTTTCCTTAGTTAAAATTGAAAGTTTTGTTTCACCATATGTGGTGAAGTTGGTATCACTTTTTATGCACCATAAATAAAAGCTGTCGTATTATTTAAAAATATATAAATATATAAAATATATAATACGCATAAAAAGTGATACCGACTTTTTGCATAAAAATTTTTCAGGGTTTCTTACTTTGTGTCGCAATCACCCCTGATAGGAGGCACTGTGAAAAGAATTGTTTGGCGACACGTCAAAGCGGAAAGAGTTAGTGACACAAGCAGAGTAATTTGCTCAGGTTGCAGAGTGTTTGAATCCAAACATACACATAAAATATATTCCAGGAAAAGACATAGAAAGAGATACACAACATTTGCAACAGTACTGGAAAGCCGTTTTGCCGATTCCCAACATAAAATCGATTCACTTTGTGCAACCAGTTAGGAATACTCAAGTACAGATTGGAGATATATCAAATGACAGTAAATTTAGAATTGTATCAATATTTCCTGCGTCCGAATCAGATGATTCTGAAATTGATGAGCCAGCAGCTGTTAATGCAGCAGCAGTAAATATCAATGACTATGTTCTGGTCAAATATGAAACCAATCTCTATCCAGGATGCATTACAAGAAAAATAAAAAATGAGATAAGAGTGTCCATCATGCATCGATCCGAAGGCAATTTTAAGTGGCCCAAAAATGAGGACAAAATCTTTTATAAATTGCATGACATTATAAAATGTATTGTATTCAACCCCTTATCCCCCCCGAAATCCCAAAAATTTTTGCAATGTAGCATATATTCTTCCCTGAAACTTTCCCCTACACTAGTGTTTTAAAGTCAGCCCCCCCCCCCCCCCCAAATGATTCCTGGCTACGGCCTTGCCTTATCCCGACAGGAAATAGGGGACAATTTAACTTTTCTGAATCATTTTAAATATAAAAAAGAATGTATATGACACTTGAATAAAACTTAAACTAATTTACATATTTATAATTGTTATCATCAACTTTTATTTTCACAAAAACCAACGGTTTGTATCCAACTTGAACAATTTACATCCGACACCAAAAATTTACGTACAACACCAAGGTAAAAATAATTTCAAATTAATTATAATTTACATAATGCTATTTTAAAACTGCATAATACGCTTCATTCAAATGTATACTTTTTAATTTAACAGTCTTTAAAGTTAAAACATAAGCTAATTCACAGACTTTTAGAAATATTCAAGAGAACATTCAATTTTGCCATTTGTGTGTTTCCGTCCGACACCAACTAATTAAATTTATTTAATTTATAATAGAATAATATCTTTTTAAAAACTAACATTATTTTTTTACTCAGAATGATGTAGTGAATATCTTGAAAGTAAATTTTATAATTTTAAATGAGTTTATATGTGGTAAACAGAGTTAAATTTGCGAAGTTTTCTTCATTTTTTACATCCGACCCCGTCGAATTGCCCACTTATTGTTTAAAGAGCTTAACATGCTAAGTACCTCAAGAGAGATAAGTTTCTCTAATTTAATGTGTATGATATTCATCGCTAACTAGGGTACTTATAACCGATAAATTACTGTTGGCAATAATTTGGAAAACCGTTGTCAGTGTTTTTCCTTAGCACCACCATGATCTTCGGTTCTTTTAATATAAAATCTTCATATCTGTGCTATGTTATTATCACAGCGTAAACTGCTAGAGAATATGCAAAATCTCCTGCTGGTGTAGAAAATTTTGCATACATGTTTCTAATGACTCAAAAAAAAACGGCTAGTTAAGGAACTGAATTACATGAAATGAGTGTCTTTTGGCCGATAGAGCATTGGCAATAAGGAAATTATTCTTTAAACTGTGATACATAAAATGTGACATGATGGAATGGAAATGAACTGAAAGAAGGCCATTCTGATGGGCCATTTATTTTCCATTCCCTGGTAGTATCTCCTCCCTAGAACCTGCCTATTTGAAATATGCCTGGGCCAAATTTTCTTCCCAGTACACCCCTGATTAGTACAGTTTGACTAAGAAGCTCTAACACTTAGACACTCCTGCGCATAGCAGAAAATGACGACTCCATTCGAGTTTTAGGGAAGTTGTTTTGCATGTGTTTATTAGCATGTGAAATGGAATGTTTGTATCTCTGGTTGTTAAAGACTATTCTTTGTACTCTGCCAGCCAGATGTCTTTTTTTTTTGCAGTAGAACTGTAACTAAAAATATAATAAAATTTATTATGGTAAATCCAGAGGCGTAGCTAGGGTTTCAGCGCCCGAGGACAACTGAAGATTTTGCACCCCCTCCCACTCCGCGCCTCTGTGGGCCTAGGGGCGCCCATGGAAGGAATTTAAAAAACTTTTATGCTTCCTAAATGATAAATAGCTCTAAGAAGCAGCTCTGTTATCTTGCCTTTTTATTAGCACCCATTGACTTTGAAGGGCAAAATGGGACACTTTAGCTTCGCAAAATTATTTGTTTTTCTTCTTTCTCAAGTGACCTTTCCTGTGTTCTCTGGGCATCCGGTTCTGCTCAAAGAAAATGCCCCTAGCCCCTAGAGAGTCATCACGGGTCCGATCCCTAGAAAACACTCCAACTAAGAAGTTGTCCTGTGCTAGTTATTCCCTATATGATTTGAGATACTCCCACTTTTTTGTCGAACATATTCACACCTCTTCAGTTCAAATAATCTTCTTTTCACTTTTAGAAATAAAATAAATTAACATTAATTTGGCGCCCTTTTGACACTGCGCCCGGGGACAGCTGTCCCTCCCCCCCCCCCCCCCCTTAGCTACGCCTCTGGGTAAATCACATTTGAGGACATAGATCCTGTATAGTATATGGGGCTTTTGTATGGACCATGATAAATGCTCCATGGACGGGAGTCCCCTGCCTAAACTACTTTCAAGGGGGGATCTGGGAAGTTTCTGAGGAAATTCTACTATCCCTTCCTAAATTTTAGCCCCTAACCAGTGTTGTTTACTATTTTAAATGGTTGTAATCTATGGCCAGTTTTTTATACTGATGTAGTTTTGCTTTTGTAGTTGAAAAGTTATTCATCATGTCATCTGGAATAGTGTATTCAGCTGTAGCAAGGGCTGGAGTTATTTTGGTTAGTTCTCAGCGAGTAGCCGGAGACTTTGAAACAACAGTTAATGCTTTTCTACCTAATGTCCCAGTGGAGCGTAATACCAAAACTTGTTATCAATCTGGATTGTAAGAAAATTTTCTATTATTTTTAGTTGTAATACGTTTTTGTTGTATATTATATCTCCTTATATACACTTTTTCATTAATTTCACTCTAAATCTATAATGATTCTTTGTCAGTTATATGAGCATGCTTTCTCTTTAATTTTGTATGACACATTTTGAGGGGCTCCACTTGCGAAAATATATTGATTTTTTTTTTTTTTTTTTAAGCACATTGAGCTCAGTAAATGAACATGTTAAGGCACATTTTTAAAGAAATTGAAACATCTTGCTGGATGTAAAATGAGCATATAAGAATGGTATTGCTATTTGCTGTATGATGATCTAACCAGAGCTTTTGACCTTTCTTCTTGTTTATTTATTGATGATTGCCATTTCATCTGAGGTACATTAATGGTTATTTCATTGTCGGAATTTTCTGTATCATTACTAGTAGTATTTCTGTGGTGTTTTTGGGAATAAAACAGAATTAATTTTCTTGATCTCCTTCTTTCATGTTTTCCTATGCCCTTTAATGTGGGACGGGAGACTTGGAAAAATTAAATAAGTAATGATTATTATTATGGATAAAAATAAAATGTGATTATTTTAGTAAATTATGTATAAAATGTTAATATTAAGATTTATGAAAGGGATGGCTCATAGTGAGCAGAGCACAGTGACTTGGTCTTATGTACTACAATGTATTTTTGTGCAACCAATGTGCAAAATGCGCCTAATTGCCCAAAATTTGAGGTGCTAAGTGTTACACCAATGAGTCAGTGTGTGTATTTATTTGGTTTGAACTATATTTTCGATTCAGAACTTTTAATGGCACAAAACCATCATCACCCGATAGCACATGATGGACTAAGGCCTTTATTAGAGCCTTCTTTCATCTGCTCTTGTGAGTGGTATTAAAAATTTATCAATAAATTATTTTTGTTGATGTTCCGAAATGCATATATTTTTGGAATAATGTGTTTTATGAAACTTTATAAAAGTCTTAGTTTGGAAAAAAAATCTAAAAGCTTCTTTATATTTAATTATGTTTAAAATGTGTGGTTCCTGTTTTATTTTATAGGTATAATTATCATATTTTGGTAGAAGATTTGCTCATTTATATTTGTGCTGCAGAAGCTGATTTTGGGAAAAATGTGCCATTTGCCTTTCTTAATGAAGTAAGCCAACATTTTGATCTTTTAACTACGAAGTGGTATTTTTATACCTTACTAAAATAGCTTTCTTAAGTCTACTTCATTTTTGGAAAAAAAAAATTATTTTGACCCTGGTGATGTTAATGTTTTGCCTTCCTTGTAGGAAAAAAGTTAGTACCCAATGTAAAAAACAAAATAATTGAATGTTTGTTTTTTTTTCTTTTCTTTTTTGTTACATTTATTCATAATAATTTCTTTAATAGCAGCAAGCATTGCTTTCTGAGAAATGTAGTGAAATAAAGTATGAGTCACATCCTCCCCATTCATTTAGGACTCAATAAACAATGTTTGCATGAAAAATTGTTTTTTAACTGAAAGAGAATAAAATCTGAAAAATTCAGCAGTCAAAAGTTTTTAAAACTTTTAAATCAAGAAACTATATGTTAAGTATTATAATCATTGTTCAAATTACCAAATGGGGATTCTCTTTTCTCCCATTGCACAGTCTTATTGTCATTTCTTATTTTAATGCCAATTTATTCTAAATGCTTCTTGAGATACTTTTTTGCAAAAAGAAAGTATAAGAAGTGTTTTCTAAATCCTTAAATTTTTTGTTATATTATTTTCTTGACTTCTTCTCTAGGTTTATATTTTGTATATTGTTTCTGATTTTATGTCGATTCATTTTTACAAAGATAGAACATTAATTTAAAATATCAAATTTTTAAAAAATTAATCAAAATTTCAAAAGAATTTTAGAAGAGGAATAATAAAAAAAGCTTTAAAAATAGAAAAACTCTTGAATGCTGTCTTAACAATTTAATTGCTGTTTTTGGATTTTCAGAATGTTATTTGTTGTTACTATTCATTTTCAAAAGCTTCTATGAAGTACACCTTCTCTTATGAAGTACAGAAGGTCAAAGTAATAAGAATTTTTGCTTTTTCATGTACAGTAGAGCGCCGCTTATCCGGACGCCGCTTAACCGGATGTCCAATCAACCGGATCGGTCAGGGATCATGCGTTTTTTTCCCCTGTGCTCTGCAAAAAAAAATAGTATATATATTTTAAAACACTAAAGTCCAGATTGAAGGTTGAAAACCACCTTCCTTTCTCCTTTGCCATTTGGCGTTCCAAGAAAGAGGGATCACCCTCCCCCCCGACCCCTCCGCTCAGGTCTGTTCCATTCAGTTACAATTAACATGGGGAATTGTACCTACTGAAGGAACTGAACAAAAGGATTAAGATTCTTTTTAGAGGCATTAGAGCGGAAGTAAAATATTCAAACTAACAGAAGAAAAATAGTGGAAGTACTGCATTCCCTGTCAAGGCGTCCAGTTAAATTATTTATGCTTAACTAAATTTCCAGGAAAACTGTTAGGGGAAAGTCACTTGAATAAAAGATAAACCTTGCACCTCGCGAAATGATCACGTGGTTGTGCACTTTCATACTGGACCAACTGGACAAGTGTTAAGTGTTACACAAATCTAAAGGAACAAGGAACCCACATTTTTCTGATTGCGATCTGTAAGTGTAGAAGGTGTTTTTTAAACACCTTCTACACTTACGCGCAATACACACGCATGGGAAGCGCAAAAGAGTAGTGTTATCTTTTGATAAAAAAATAGAAATTGTGAAAAGATTGAACAAATTAGAAAATGGAAGCAAGGGATCATTCATAAATGATGTCACGCTTTGAGAGGGCGGGAGGGGGTTCGTGAAACTGCGACAAAGTGTGACGAGGGGAGGGGAGGGGGTAACAAGAAGTGCGACATCCTGCATTATGCAACATAGTGTGACATGTGACAAAGGGGGGAGGGGTCCGCTAAAGTGTGACAAAGGGGGGAGAGGGGTCAAATATATGGGAAAAAAGTGGACATCATTTATGAACGGTCCCCAACATAGCCCTTGAATATGGTATCGGTACATCAACTGTCAAATATTAAAAAAACAGCGAGGCAATGGCAAACACACCATTTATAATATGATAAAATATGCACTACTACAAATGCTAGTCTTAAGTCTGGAAGAAGTGTGAAGGGAAGCTGCCTAAAAAAACCTAGCCCTATATGGGCTTTAAAGTTGGCAATCCAATTATCCGAATATTTCTTTAACCGGATCTACCTTGGTCCCGACCAGTCCGGATAATCGGCGCTCTACTGTACCTGATTTTTACTTATTGCTGCCAATATTATCTTCAATTTCCGTCATTTCAAAGTTTCCAATGGAGGTCACTGATTTTGGGGTTTAAAAAGTATACTCAGTTTTAAAAATAAGAAGATCCATACACATACATACATATATAAATGCATTTCATCCCATTTGCCCATACCGAGACCCCTAAATGGCGAGCCTGATCACTACTTCATATTCAATTGTAATTACTTATTCCAATTCATTAAAAATTATTGAAAGATCCTTAAACATTGTCTTCATTATATGTATTGTATAATTGGAAATTTAATGTTTGGACTCAGTTTTATTATAAAGTAAAAAAAAACTTTTTCGCCACAACTGGTGTAAATTGCCTTTGTCAGTTGAAAAACTTTATTTTTATTGGATTTACCTAATATGCTTATAAGGTTATATTTGAGTTAAAGAAGCATAAAATCTTCACAGAATGATACATTTCTTATTGTGTCAATGCTTCTGCAGGAGGAATTTGGGCTCTTACAGCTTTTGTTTCTCCTCAAGCTGCCCTTAATGCAGTAGCGGATTTAGGTTTGAGGGCGCCCTAGGCCCAGGACGATATGGCGCCCTTTTTCTTTCGTAACAGTATTATATATATATATATATATATATGTTATAATATAATAAAGAGCAAACAAATGTTACAATTAAATTTTGAATGAAAAATATGAAAAAAAAAAACTAATTTCGTAAATAAATAATATGCTAGCGTTAAAAAAAAGGTTTTTAAAATCTTTTTGTTAGATATTTCAGATTTTAGTACTAGCTTGATTAATTATTTTAACAAGGAAATTCTACCCTCAAAATGGTACTATGTTTAGATAGTAAGAGTGTGTGCAATAAAATAACTTAAAAATTTGTATTACAGTTTACAGAAAACCCAATCGATTTTTAATTTTAGTCATCTTACAAATTTTGGCGCCCCTCAAAATTTGCTGCAAATCTGCTACTGCCTTAATGACACATGTTGTAAATGCAGTTGTACTGACATGCAATTGTTCAAAAGCTATACTTTTACCCAACATTTGACTTTTAAATATTTCAGATCATATAGATTTTATAGATCATTTTTATTGTGTTTAAGTCATTTCATGTCAAACTGATAAGCCTCTCAACATAACCATTACAAATTTCAGCAAAATTTACAAGGTTAAATATCGTTAAAAGGATACACAATTTCTCAACATAACCATTACAAATTTCAACAAAATTTACAAGGGTAAAATATCGTTAAAATGATACACAATTCTTTTTTTTTTTCCAGATTTCTTAAGCCTCTGATTTTTTGCTTGGATCCCCTAAAAAAGTTGAAAAATGACAAAAAGTGAAATTCAGGTACTTACAAAACATTTTTTTTTCTTAGCTCCTATTACAGTTAGAGTGATATAAGATATGAGTGACTCCTATTACAGCTTTTGTTCCAACCTTGCACCCATTGCAATCCCATTTTGAAATTTTTACCACATGTACACCAAATTAAGGAGCAATTTTTTCCTTCAGATTTTCAAAAAATACACGCAGTTTCAATGACCTTGAAACTTTAATCTCATAAAACCTTGCCGCGTAACATATATGAAACCCTATTCCAAGAGCTTTAAAATGACACCAAATACATCACTCTAGCTCTAATAGGGGACGAGATAAAAATTGATTTGTGAGTGACCAAATTTCACTTTTTGCCATTTTTCGACTTTTTTAAGTGGCCCCAAGCAAAAAATCTGAAAAATATTTTTTTCAAATCAAATCATAGTGTAGACTCAACACTGGGAATTTCATTGGAATGAATTTACATAAATCTGAAAAGTTTATTTTCTTAGTTGATTTGACGTTGGAATGACCTGCTTTTTTGACGCTTAAATTTACAATATTTCCTCTAGATAAAATCAAAGTTCACAAATGGTAGCCTTGCTATTAGAGCTTTGATGGCATCTGAGCATGAATTTGATAGAGATTTTAGTTACATTTTAAAAGACCAAATGGTATGTATTATTTGATTTTTCTCCTTTTAAAAACCTTGTGTTCGTGCTTTACTAAATGCAATGTCTCAAAGTTTGTAGATCTTCATCTGGAATCTGCATTTCTGCATTCTTTTTTAAAGAAATTACTCTCCCGAAATTTATCTGTATTAGTGCAGTAACTATAGATGATATAAAAATAGATTAAACCTTTTGAATTTCTTTGTGTCCTAAAAAACCCAACCTACTGTATATTATGTAAGACAAATGTTTATTAGTGAAAAAATATTAATTTAATCATTTCATGTTAAGTGAATTTCTGAGTATTTGTCCCTAACTATTGATGTTCCGTCCTTGGCAATGATTGCCAATCCGCAAGCTGCAAGTAGCTTGCAGGGAGCTTTTTAATAGATGAGGCTGTTCTGTTATTTTGCACATTATTACATCAACGATGGAGTTGATTTTCTATGTCAGTGCAGTAACTTGCTAGTATGCAAAGTTTTTTTAACCTTTTTTTTGTCTTTAAAAAAGGGGGGGGGGGAAGCTTGCAGTAAAATTTTAAAATAGTACAGTTGTTCAGTGGTTTCATAAGTGTGTTCTATGGAATGTTAGGAAATAATATCCAACGGTATATTGGAAGAATAACTTGAAGCAGGAAAAGTGTTACTAGGTTTTTTACATCAAAATAGAGAAACATCAAAGGCATTAACTCTGAAATTCTATCATTATGTGTTGGCATTTCCTGTATAAAAATTAATTTTCCTTCTTAGCAAAGTTACATCAGTTCATTTTTGCTGGCATGTTTGCTTCAATTCTGTGGTTGATAAAATTATATATATATATATAATATTATCAGTTCAATAAATTAAATATATAAATATATGTGGAATTAAGTATCTTCTGTGCTTTCAATTTTTGTAATAATAAATTCAAGATTTAAAAATTGCATATAAACAAACAATAATGAATTTTGTTGCAAATTTAGAAAATCAACCCCATAGCAATTGGATAAATATGTTTTAAGCACTTTAGTTTCATTTTCTCAAAGTAAAAGATTTTGATATTCCCCATTGAATAATATAATCCTAGGATAGAATCTGGTGTTGTCAGTTCAGTTTGATACTTTTTAAACAAATATTTTCATTTATGAACAAGATTTGTTAAATAATTAATTGAAATATTTTGTGTGACATGAATGGTTTATGCTTTCTTGCAAGTTACACAATAGAGAGCGAAGTGAGATCAAAGCTTTCATAGCAAAATGAAGCAGTAACTCAAATTAATTTTTGTATTAAAATGAGCCATATTTTGGATGATGTGTACTAAAACTACTCTCCTCAGTCATCATAAAAATAACCAAATAAGCAATAAAAATAAAATATATAAAGTAATTTTTAGCTTTTTTTTAAAAATCTGATCATGTATACATATCAAGAAGGAAAATTCTGTGTGCCATAAAAATGAAATAAAACATTAAACAAACTTATAGAACAAATGTATTCTTCCTAATAAATTTTCTCTTTAAGTGATTTAGTTAAATAGACTGCAAAAATTAATTATTACGTATCTTATTAGATAAAAGTGATGCGATGAATTGTGTTCTTTTTCGGCCAAAAAGAAATATGAAGAACATTGACAGATGTTTCTATAGATACTTAAAAATTCGTAATTGAACTCCTATTTGTTTTTACATATTGTATATTTTATGCATGTTTTTCCAAAAGTTATTGTATGGCAATTCATCAAAAATGTGTTTTTCATAACCGCCCCCTCAAAAAAAAATAATCATTTTTCTAATGAAAAATAAAGGGGTACGTACAGAAAAGTTTATTAGAATTGTAATTGATTGTACATTGTAGATAAAATACACTTCAGCCCCTCCTGCAGATGGTGTTGGAAGAGTTAAGAAACAAGTTGAAGAAGTTATGTCAGTAATGTCTGACAACATTGAAAAAGTAGTTGATCGAGGAGAAAGACTAGAATCCTTACTTGATAAAACAAATGAGCTTGAAGTATCAGTAAGTAGTGTTCTTATAAATTATTTCTTTGCTGAATATTGTTATTTTTGTCATTATTTGTAATCAAAAGTTGATCCGGCATTTTTAACAGCATCCTGTTTTTGTGAATTTAAAAAAATTTTTAGTAAAAAATCTTTTTTTTTTTTAAATTCAAAATTTAACTATATAATGATAAAATATTATTTGCATATATTTGGTAAATAATTCTGTGAAAAGTAGGATTTGGTAGATTGGAGTTTTATGAAGAGGCCAATTTCATTAATTAGGATTTTGTAAATGGTGCAAAAAAGGACCCGAATTTCCTCTAGCACGATTCCTGGTAATTCAAAACTCAAGTGTATTTAACAATTATCCAAAAAAGTTAATTGCTTTTTGCTTACAAGGAAAATATTCCCAAAGAAAAATTCAACTACATATTTTTCCGTGTGTCACAAGTATAAATAATAATATATAGATAAAGTTTTCTTTTAAAATTGTTGAATTGAACATTTACCTAGAACTTTGTTCTCAATGTGAGCTTGTATAAAAATTGCCCAAAAAAATCAAATGGAAAGCAAAGAAAGGTAGCCAAATAACTATGACTGATGATTAAATGTCCTATCTCATACTAGTATTGATGTAAAAAATTTCTTTATTAATTAAAATAACAAAATAGTTTTTATCTATTATCAATCTCCCATATTTTTGAAAAAAAAATCTAAATTATAATTGATATTTAAAAATAATGAAAATTTAAAAATTTTAAGATTTAAATACATTTTATACTCGGAGATCTTTTACTTAGTCACCTCAATCTCAAGTCTAAAAAGTTCATTTTAAGTACATTAAGTTTACTCATCAAACTAGATACATGTATGCTTTCTTTTCTTATTTTGCCAATGTTACTTTCATTGTCTTCATGTTTATCTGATTTAAAATTTAAACATGTTTTTCTGATTTTGTTGCAATTGTTTTTTATTCAAATACTTTATCTGAAAGTTCTCAAACTATTTATGTATCAGTTCAGTTTAATTTATTCTTAAATAAATTCTATTTATAATACTTTTCTGATTTTTTTTTTTTAATGCTTGACTTTAAAATATTCAAATATTTTTTCCTAAAAAGGCACTGTGCATTGTCTTTTTTATATAATGACTACTTTTAAACATTTTAGCATATAAATATCTTATTTATTTCATTGAATTAATAGGGTGTCTACAACCTATGAAAGTCAAAAAAAAAAAAAAAAATATATATACATATATTTAGGAAATGTAAGGAAATAATTTGCAAGAGAACATGTCTCAAAAAGTTTCCAACAGATAGTTTGAAATCTTTTTAATTATTCTGAAAATGTATATATATATATTTAAAGCAAGTGTCGATAAGTTTTTAGGAACAAAATACAAATCTTTTCCCTCCTATTTTTCTTTTTTAAAACTATTCCTTCTGTTTCGAATAGTCACAATATGAAGATAAATTATGTCAACAATCCTCTAAATATCTAATTTATCCATTTATGACTGATTTTGCCATGTGTACCATCTCTTACAGCACGAGCAAAACTGATGCGATGGGATTTTGATAATTAGGTTGCGTTTACTGAAAAAAGAGAACTGACTTTTAAATTGTATTTTTCTGAAATTAATAAGTTTCTTTACATTAATAACCTAAATTAAAAAATTGGGAACATATTTTTACCTTTTGAAATTTTTTTTAAAGAATGCATAATAGCAAGGTGTAAATAAAATCCAAAAACCTTGTGTCAGTTTTAAAAATATTTTGCATGAAATGCACTATCCTATGTAGACACCAATATACTTGAAAGGTTTTGATAAAATTTAGAATTTCTAAATCAGGGTATCTACAGAAGTATAATCTCAAGTTTTTAAAAAACCATACTCATGGGATACATTTTATTTATTAGTTCAAAGCTTTGGAAATACTTTTCTTTCATATTGTTATGCATAATGCTCTATAGTTTCATAATTTTACATAACTGCATTTGTAAAGCATTTTTTTATTAATTTATTTTTCAGTCTTCACAATTTCATTCCACAGCAAAACGGGTTCGACGTCACATGTGGTGTAAAAACTTCAAAATGTGGGTGATATGCTTTCTAATAGTTGCAATCATTGTCACTCTTATTATACTTTTAGCTACAAATACTATACCTATTAGAAGTTGAGGCTTATTTGATATTGCTCAGCATTGTGCAATTTTGTGAAATATAAGCAACTGAATATCTGAAATCTTATTAGAATAATGTTTTTATTATACAGGTTTATATTTTGTTACATGAAATGCAAGTTAATTGCATTACAAAATTATCAACTCTTGAGTCTTTACTGAGAGTAAATGACATAAAATAAGTTTTAAAATTCAGAAATATTATATATTTTCGTAAACTTAGCTTTTTATTTATATTGCATTTTGTCTAAATGTTTTAATTGGACCAGTTGGTGGAATAATAAATCACTATGCATTCATATGTGATATGCTATTTTATGTTTAAATATTCTGTTGTAGAATCAACTGATCATACATTTTTCCATAACATAATATAGGGTTAACCAGTCCATTTTTCCAATCTACTGTGATCAAAGGTGATGCCAATCTATATGATAAATTATGTACTCTAAAAAATGTTTAAAATAAATATCAAATAAGAGGTAGAAATGAAGTAAAGCGACATTTTCTGAACTATTGAATTTGCACTGAAGCGAGTTCTTATCCATCTTTTGGCAACTAAATATATATAATAAGAGTACCTTTTCAGGATTTTATCATTTGTACATTTATCTATAAAATGTTTAAACAGTTATTCTTTTAAATAATATGAGACTTATCAGATTTATATCTGTAATGTATTTATGCATAAAATTTTACTACTCACTAAACAGTGTTTGACCCTAACAGTAACAAATCATGTTTAAAACATAACAAAAATATTTATTTTTGTAAAATAATTTTTTGTGTAATTATTTGTTATATTTATAAATAAACTTTTTGTGTAATGCTTAGATGTTCCTCATTTAAATAAAATTAATTTTTAACTTTACATCACTGACATTCTATTAGCAAAGTCAATACTACTCATAGAAACAGAAAATTCACTTGAGAGATTTTTTTTTTTTGGAAATATTCTATTAGTAGTCTTTTTATGGACTTAGTTCATTTGATTCTTATAACTGAAAGTTTGATATGCTAGCATCAATCTCACGTTTCTTATTTTTTTACAACTACAGAGTATTATGTTGCTTTATAGTATCAGTAAACAAGGAAGAAGACTTGACTGTGGAAATCAAGATAAATTTAAATACATACATTAAATTAAATTATAAGTCATTACATGCATTTTCCGAGAACTCTCAAGGAAATTAACCCTCCAAATCTCCCTGGTTGCATTCTTTTGGTATATAAAAGGAGTTTGTTAGTATTTGTAATGTTTTTAATTATTCATTCCCACAAGTGTGCTAAAATAATATTCAGCCATGCACTTTAGAAATTAACTCATTAATGCTCAACTTTTTTTCATTTAAATCTGCTGAATTTTTGCAACAGATATGCTTAAAACTAAAAGTAAAAGAAAAAAATAATAAACTCAAAAGTATTTTTAGTATTGTGAAAAAGCAAAACGTCGCAAAAATTTTGGGCATTTGATATTTTAAGCAAAATGATACTAAAATACATAGTTTTTATGTGTATTTCGGTAAGTGTTTAAGTTCAAAAACAAACTAAAAATCATTCAGCTATGACAAAATATGTTTTGATTTGAATAATTTTTGAACAGTTCAAAAAAATTTAACATGGCACCTACGGGAAAATTTCAAACCTATATAAATTGTGATTTACTAAACTGATTTTATTTTAACAAACTTTATTAGAAAGATGCTAGGCTGTAGAACTTGTAAAGAAATATTCAACCAGAACTAAACTAGCCTATTTTCATATGAAATTTTTTGACCAGGATTTTTTAGTCTTGTTCTGAATGAGAATAAATGAAAAAATAATTAAATGATTGTATAAATACATGATGAATGAGTAAGTAAATGAATGAATGAGGGAATGAATGTGTATTAACCATTGAAAATGGTATATTTGAAGTAATTAAGAACTAAATCTGAGTGAAAAAGAGGGAGTAAGATAGCTAGATTAATTAATTTGAAGTTGGAGTATAGGGGAAAGTAGACTCGTATAGTTCTAGACGAAACTTCTTTTTAAAGTTTATATCAGTGGTGTAGTTTGGATAAAGCATCCCCACCTTGTTCTCATTTCAACAAAAGCCTATTTTGATTTCAATAATTCATGCTGGAATCTCTAAAAATCCCACTACCATTTTTTTTAGGACTAACCCACTGATTTATATATCATGCTTCTGGAAAATCATGCCAAAAACTGATAGTTGTTTCTTGAAATTTAAAGCCATAATCCTTTTGGATGAATATAGTATTTTAGGATGGGAATAAAAATGAAGTTTCACAGTGAGCATAGAAGAGCAGCTCTACTGTTCACTATCATTTTAATGCAAAACTGATTTTGGGAAAAAAATGAAAAGCAATGTTTGTCATTTTCTCTACATCAACTTTCACACAATTTTCTGAAAGATGTTCTATTTGTTTAAAATACTGAATCTGATTTCTAGTTGTAAAAAAAAGTTTATTGCCTAAAATACATATGTATATATATTTATTCAAATATGTGAAAACACTACTTTGATGCCATAAAAACAGTTTAGAGCATATTTAGTTACGACAAATCTAAAAGTATTATTGGGTAGTTGAATAAGTTTTCAACAAATGATGTTCCCGGAACTGATAGAGTTAGTTTATAATTGTGACACATCTATTAATAAGTACTACAAGCAAGCTTGAAATTCTGTGTGTGTTATTTTGAAGAGCAAACAACTTTATTTTTCATTTCGTTAAATATGACAAATTTTGTGCCAAAAAAAAAAAAAAAAGAGTATATACGCAGAATTTTACTGCACTATTTCACTTTTAAAAAATCTGCAGTTGAAACTCGGAGTTCTTGTTGAGATTTATAGCTATAATGCTCTGTCTGAAACAACTTGTAGCTATCGGTTTAGACGCTTTTAAAATAATGATTTTTTGTTCCTGAAGAACATTCTGGCGCACTGAAAAAGTTTGAAGAGGAACAATTGGAAGCACTACTTCAAGAAGACTCATGTCAAACGCTAGATGAACTTGCAGAATCATTATGAGTTCACCATCAAAACAGCCCCTACATGAGCAGAGACACAACAAGGACATTTTCGCAGCATGAGAATGCTCGGCCACAGTTGGCAAAACCAATAAAAACCTACTTGGAAACGCTTAAGTGGGAAATCTACCCCACCCGCTGTATTTACTGGACAATGCTTCTTCCGACTACGACTTGTTCCAGTCGATCAGTGGTGTAGTCCTGAAAAAAAAGATGCGGGGACGCTTATACATATGAAGATAAGCAATTGAAATCAAACGTGGGGGACGGAAATAAAAAGGTAGGAGGACGCACACCGTCCTCCTACCTTTAAACCCCCTTCGTTCTTCCTCGACTACACCACTGCGGTCGATGATGCATGGTCTGACTGAGTAGCAATTCCCTTCTTATAAAGATGCCATTAATTGGGTAGAGTCTCAGATAGCTCCAAAAGACATGTCGTTTTCCGATGTGGAATTCAAATGCTGTCGGAAAGATGGGGAAAAGTAGTGGCTAGCGATGGAAAATACTTTCAATAACATGTTTTTAAATCTTTTTTTTTAAAAATAAAGCATTAATTTTCACAAAAAACAGCAAGAACTTATTCAACCTCCCAATATTTATGTAAATTCATTATTGTATACCATTCTTAAAATGTATCTTATCACAGTTTTTATGTTTTTGTACTTTGAGATTCTGTTGGACTAGGAATTTCAATTCGGTTTTCAATTATGCCATTTCGCTGGTGACCATACTCGAATTTAATTCTGAGTTCACCAATGTGAGATTTGGGAAGTATGTCAGGAATCCATTCAACAATAAATGGTATTGGTTGTTTTTGATCTTGGTTCATTGTACCTACAAAATTTAAGGCAACTTTAAAGCTATCATTATTTCAGAACCAGTATTAAATTAATGTCAAATTGAAAACTTACCAACTTTCAGAAATGTTTTCAGTTCTAGGGGCTTTATGAAAAGATTGTTGAGTGTTTTTCGGAAATTCTCTGCCAGCTCTACCTTCTCATTTTGAATTGGTTCATAAGATGTATATGTTCCATCCCTGTTTTCAATAAAACTACGAGTAACTTCTAAAGAAATCTGAAAGTTAAAAAAAAATATTTAGATAAGTTTTTTAAAAAATGCAAAAACGTTTTAAATATCCTATTGCATACTCTGATTGAGACTTCTGTTATATAATAGACTTGTCTATTTAACTACTTTCCTATGAAGTAATTGCATGAAATTTTTGCTCAGCATAGCAAAGTTTTTTAAAAAATGTAAAAAGGTTTTAAATATTCTATTGCATAATCTGATTGAGACTTCTGTTATAATAGACTTGTCTATTTAACTACTTTCCTATGAAGTAATTGCATGCAATTTTTGTTCTGCATAGCATCATATCTCATTGAAATTTTTTTCTGCATGTTCTATTTCATGATTTTGAAGTTGTAATAAATATCACATTGTTTCATCATTATAAATCTCACAGTTTTTTATCATTAGAAGCTTGTTTTGAAAGCAAAAGTTATTAGGGAAATTATTTTCCTACATTTACCTTTCCTTAAACTTGTCAAAAGATTATATTTTGGTTTTTAAGAGCTTCTAAACTTGAAATCTTCACTAACTAAGCAGTAATTCTTATTACTATCCTTTAAACTAAAAATCATAGAAAATGAAACATAAAACAAAACAGCACGCTTTGAGTGAAAAACACGTTTTGAGGCTCCTACGTTAACGACTGCAAGTGGATGGGCAATATAATCAAATGGACAGGCCTTTATTACAACAGAGGTCTCAATTCTGATTGACTATTGGGGCATACATCAATTGAATGTTTAACCACCTCTTAATATGAATAACAACCTGCACACGAGAAATTCTAACTAGTTTTTAAAAATTATACAAAAGGAATAAAATTCCTTTTTATGAGCATATACAGCTGTAGTTAACTAATGATGAAAGGCTGCCTGTTTGCTACAAGTAGTAAACTATATTTCCATCTCTATTGGAGATTTTCATTTTATATTATTAACAGTTCTATAACAACCAGTTAAATTTTTGAGTACATGTGCATGTGAAATAATATGTGAATTTTCATACATATGGATATAACCAATATTAATTTCTGGCATTCTAATTTATATTCTTGATGATAATGCAAATTATTGTTCAGACACTTTATACGCATGGGTCCATTCTGCATAGACTGATGAATATTCTTGATAGAAATTATTAACAAACTTGCACTGATCCTGTAAACACTGACCATCAAATACATAATTGTGTTGCATAGACAAAATTGTGCTGTTTATAAAGTCTAAGTATACTCACAAACATTTTTCAATAAGAAATATTTGTAATAGAATATTTTATGTAGACCTAATGAATAATTTCTTATATATTGTATAGATTGTCTATACAGTGAAACCTGTGTAAGTTGCCCACTTGCGGTGCGGCACTTTAGTGGTCAACATAGACAGGTGGCCAACTTATAGAGGATGAGGTAGAGGGTGAAGGTCTAATTTTGTTCCTGACAAAAGTGGCCAACTTAGATAGGTGGTCAACTTTACAGGTTTTACTGTACCAGGGTTTGCGAGAATGCGCGATTCCCACAGTATTTTTTGAAATCCCACTCAAAAAAAGTTTGTTTGCGCGCCATTCCCACAACGAGCAGACACGCGTTCAAAACATCGTGAAACGAAACTACTATTCTTAACCGATAATTCAATACAAATTAAATGGAGTATGTTAGTTTTCAACTACCATCTTATCCCCATTAATGAAAAGAAGGATCTAGGAACCCTATTTATCATGAATAATAATATGGTGGAAAGATTGACAATTTCTTCATTTTTTGGGATTATTGAACAATGAATGCAGACTTATCTTCATTCATTCTATTCACAGAGGAAAAAAAGGAGTGGAAAAAGGGAAAATCTTCCTTGCATCACAAGGTTAAAAGAGAATGCTGGTTTCTAAAATATACTGTTTTCATTGAAAAACATCAATAGATGAAATGACATATGATCAGATAAAACAGAGGAAATATTAAACTAATTTTTAGGATTTTTTTGTAAAAATTACACATCAAAGAATTTTGGTTAAATAACCAAAATACCAGAGGATCTTTTTCATGCTTAACATTTTATAAAGCACCCATTTTTGCGATAACGAATTTTGTGAGGGGTCCATTTTGTGTGAACCTTGTTGATGTTTATTCTTTCTTCGCTGAGCATAGCTTACATAATCATCTTTTCTTACATAGTTTACATTAGATCGGACAATTTAGTAATACTTATAAAGACAAAAACAAAAAGAAAAGTTCCACTTAAATTTTAAAAATCCCACTTAAAATTTTGGTCAAGGTGGGAAATCCCACCTTGTATTTTTCCCCAGTGTGAACCCTGTGTACATTCTATTAACATCCCTCACACATTTTAGGAAGTATCAGGGAGTTGAACTGCACAGTAGAAGTCTTTTTTTTTTTTTGTTATAGCCTGGTCAGTATCAGTCGGTATTTTTCGAATTTAGTTGGTAAAGTCTGTATTTTTGTAAAATTCCCAAACAGTTCATTTAATTTCCAACAATGCAAGGTCATTTTTGCTTGATTGGTACTTTGGTTGTAGCAGAAACGGTTGATCATCTTGTGATCTTATATTTGGTTAAACAGGGACAGCATGAAATGCCCTATATGCTGTAATATTTACAGCTTAAAGTGGGATCCAAACCACTAGAACATGAGCGGAATAAGTGATGTACTGTTCAGTAACGTTGTTGCCGTTTTTAGCCTACTTTCCCATATATATATATTTTTTAAGTATGTAAGAAGGCTTAATGTGTCATAAAAATATTGCTATTTATAAAGAAAAGTCTAAAATAAGTAAAATAATTAAATAAACAATGAAAAATTAAAGATTTGAAAGTAGGGTTTTGAGCCTGGAAAAAAGATATAACAAGCTGTCTGTCCTCCCCCCCCCCCCCCAATAACGTTTTAGGGAATTGTTTGAGATATTTTTTGCATTCGGAAGATCTCAGCAAAGACATATGATCTCTATATTATATTTTGATTTGAACAATTTTTCGTTCAAATTTGAATTTTTTGGAAACATGAAGTGAAGTATATAAACCCTGGACTTAAGATCCAAGTTCCTTCAGACAAGCACTGTGAAAGGATTGATTATTTTTTGATTTGAACAATTTTTTTTTTCCAATTTTGAACAGTATAAAAAAATTAACATTAGCGCCTATGGGGGAAAGTTCAATACTATATAAATCCTGAGCTAATAGACCGATTTGCTTGGAACAAACACTTTATCAGTAAGCTCTTATGACGTAGACCATGTACAGATACGAAGTTCATTCAGAACTAAATGAGCCTACAGCTTTTCGTCTGGATTTGTAAGGACATTTCTGAATGAATTAATGAAAGAATGACTGAATATGTATTAAACCTTGAAAAAGGAACATTTGAAGTAAGTAAGAACTAAAGCTAAATGAGAAAGAGAGAAAGATAGCTAGATGATTAACTTGATGTTGGCGTATACAGGAAAGAAAGCTCGTATAGTTATAGATGAAACTTCTAGTTAGGATTTGCAAGTGGACTCTTAAGTGGACTCTGGTAAAGTCTGCTTTGCTTTATGAGACTTCTTTGCTATTTTTTATGCTACTCTGCTTATTGAATGGGGATGAATACCTTGTTGTATGGCAAAGCTAACATCCTTTTCTTTTGAAATTGGTATTTGAATTGTTAGTTGTTTTATTATTTCATAAATCAGTGAGTTATGCCAACACCACCAAAATTACAAGGTCACAAGTAGGTGAATCTAGGTATGTTGGAGCTTTTTCATTTTTTTTCGGGAGAGCAGACATAACCGATAGGCTTGGTCATATCTGGGGGGAAGGATATTAGGATAAATCTCTTCCCCTCCTCTTGAAATTCCAATACTTAATAAAAGCCATTTAAAAGAAAAAAAAAACATTAATAAATGCAACCCTGTTCCATAAATTAAAAAAACGGATGAGATTGGTATTACCTCTCCATCTTTCCATAACATTAGAAAATATATTAATGAATCCACCAGCAAAAGTAGTCAGTAGAGAAAGTTTAAATCTTATGTTAGAAATTCAACAAATTTAAAGATTTGCCATTAATTTCAAAATTAGTCTTTAGAAATAAAATAATAATAACGAAGAATATTAATTAGAATACCTGGAATGCTAGCCTGCACAATGACGGGTATGTCAGCTAGTTCATAAATAAAAGTATAAATGCAATTGTTTCTAGTACTCTTTTCTAATAATAGTAGAATTTAGAGCTTTAAAATTGTTTAAGCAATCCAATTCTTCTCTGAAGAAGTACCTCTCTTAACAACCAATTATTTTCAAATAGCAGGGTAGTCGCTCTCCCGAAATTTTACTGTATATTGTAAACAGTTTATGTTTTTCACAAAATTTTGTTTAAATAACTAATGACTTTTTAACAAATCACAGTTCATCTTTTAACTGTAATAAAAAATACACTAATAGTAGTGCAATTTTTACTTACTTCTGGTGTATCAAATATTTGTTTTAAATGAAGGATATTGGTTATATGCCATGTGTACTTGGAAAATACACCCAAAGGTAAACTATCTTTTCTTGTAAAGGCAACAACAGAATTTGGAAGTCTCTTTTTCTTAGAGCCTGCTGATATCCTGTGCTGTAGAATGTCAAAAAACACTTGTGGGGCTTGGAATACTAGTGGTTCAGGATTACCTTCAATATGAGTAGGAAAGCAGAACAAATATTAGGTTTCATGATGTTGAAATTTGAATTGGAACACTAATATCATAAAAAAGATCAAGAAAATGAGGTCCTTGATGTATGCAATATTTGAAAAAATGTTTTAAAATAATTAAACAATCATGAAAGAACAAGCAGAAAAGGTTAATTTTTGAAGATTAGTTTTACAAAATAAAACTTCAATAAATAATGTAATTAAAAACTTTTTATCCTTAATCACTGTTGCACACTATGTATTGAATTCTCAATGTTTGTAAAGTGGAGATTTAAAAGCACAGTAGAGACCCTAAAAAAGTCGGCTACACCCTGGAGTGCAAAAAATTAGGACATTAAGCATTTCCTTAAAAAATTTCCCCAAAATATTTACTGCCCTGAAATTGGCACCCAAAAGTGGGCGTTTGATAGCTCACTTTAAAAACAAAATGTTTTATAGCACCATAATGTTCCGGTTTTTACGCCATCGTCGCCTCAACTCCATTTAATTTTGTGTCGGACTTCTGCCGCCCAAAAGTACGCCTTTTAAAATATTCGACCTTTTAATCAGGCCATCAGTTCTCACACATATACATCAAAATTTCCATGCAAACGAAGTCGCGGGAACGGCTAGTTATTTACATACAAACTTTGGTAATTGAGTTTAGTGATAACAATGAATGTTTTTCCTGAGGATGAAAATTTTAATGCGGGGTTCACTATTTGACATGTCACACACATGTCGAGTATATTTACTTATTTTTCTAAAATTGCGATGATGAATGTGTCTATCTGCACGAAAACAGCAAATAAGGAATAGCTACTGCGAAGGCATTTTAATCAGTCAGAGATATTTTTGAACATTAAATTTGGAAGCCTTATATACAAACATACGCACATATAAATATATATATTATATAAGCATTAAATATTGTAATGCTTATAAGTATAAGAATTCTATTTAATACTTAAAAATTCTTTAAAATTTATATTTGTCAAATTTTTAAATTAATATATATATATATACAGTAGCGTGCAAAAGCTTCGGACCACCCTGATTTTTCCATTGAGTTGATAAAATTTTTTATTCCTCCACTCGTTCTTTGTCCGAAATATATGAGAAAGTTAGAATATACAAAGAAACATCAAATATTACATTCGTTCATAGCATATTCTACAAGTACTAAGTAAAATGACTTTCGTCGGTGTGCAAAACTATTGGGCTACTACTCTCAGCGACTCTGTACTCCCGGTTTGTTTACATTTTAGGCTCTCTAGTTTCAAAACATGCTACACAAAGGAAAATTAGTCTTCTTGTGGCAAAGATGCCGAAACACACGAATATTCAGGTTCATGAAATCGTGGAGAAACTTTCTTCAGAAGGAAAAAGTTCATGTTTCATTGCAAGGGCATTATCTGTCGGTAAAAGAACTGTTAATCGTATTATTTCTAAGTATAAAACAACAAACTAACAGTGTGATAAAAAACGGAGCGGCAGGCTGCGAAAAGCTTTGAGTAGTGTCGACAAAATTATAAGAAGAAAGTGTGTTGTCGATCCTCGAAAAAGCGCAGCCGATATTTCACGAGAATTACAAAGTGAAAATCTACCCGATGTTAGCCAAAGTATAGTGTCTTGACGTCTGAAGGCTGTAGGGATGATTGGACAGATTGGCGTCAAGAAATCATTTATTAACAAAAAGAATAAGAAGGCTAGGCTGGACTTTGAAAAAAATATGAGCACTAGACGGCATTGGATTGGCGGAAAGTGCTATTTTCTGATGAATTGAAATTTCAGTTGTTTGGAAGTGATGGTGAGAAATACCTAAGATCAACAACAAGTATCATATATAAAGTAAGGTTTCAAACTCCTACTGTTAAACACGGTGGTGGGAACATCAAAGTTTGGAGAGCATTTTTTGCCGAGGGCGTTGGTCCGCTGGTGGAAATTCATGGCACAATGGACGCTGCAATGTACAAGAACATTCTGCTAGACCATATGCTTCCATTTGCAACGAAAAATTTGCCTTGTGGTTGGATTTTTTAACAAGATAACCATTCAAAACAAACTTCGCGTCTTGTGAAAAATTTTCTTCAGAGCCGAAAAGTCCGCCTCCTAGCCTGGCCACCGCACTTAAATCCCGTTGAACACTTGTGGCAAGACCTAAAAGTTCGTGTTGCAACGAAAAATGACTCCAACAAGCCGGAATTGTGGAACCATTTGCGACAAGAGTGGGAGATATTGCCAAAAGAACGAATCTTGCGGTTAATCGACTCAATGCCTTGTCGGTGTGCTGCAGTCATTACTGCTAAGGTTATGGCAACAAAGTATTAAGTCGAGCGAAGGAGTACAAGACATTTAACCCCAATTCTCCTTTATTATTTTCCAATTTTTTTAAAAAGTAGTATGTGTCCCGATACTTTTGCACAGTCATTAATAAAGAAATGTTGAACAAATAAATTTTTTAAAGTAATATCAATGTATATAACTCATTCTTTTCAAATATAAGTGAATATCTGCTTAATCGATCATTTATATTTCTTTCACCATCGTATTTATGTGCAATATGTATAAAAAATAGGATGGCCCGAAACTTTTGCACGCCACTGTTTATATATATATGTTAAGTCATTAAATTGATAAACTATTAATATGTTCAGAGAAATTTTCAGAAAAACAATTACCATTAAACTGATAATGCATAGTTTGGTTAATTTTCTCAGTAACAGTTGAAAGCCATTGCTCAAAAGTAAAAGATGCAGTTACTTCATTTGGATCTAAAAGACATATAGAGAACAGATATTAGCATAATCTATGCTTTTATGCTGAAAAAATTACAAAAACATTAATTATGCAGTGGAAAAGCTCTTATCCAGATTAACTGAGACTGAGTGATATCTGTGACCATCCAAATCAGAGAAATTCCAAATTTTATAAATACGAAAAGGAATTACAAGTAAAAAAAAAGAAGTTTTTAATAATATTCACTATCATATGCAAAAATAAACTCTACTAAAAGCAGAATATCATATTCTATAAAAATTTTAAAGCACAATTGTTTGAATTGTAAAACACCAAGTACAATAAATATAAACATTTTAAATGGACATATAAAATAAAATTTTGTAGAATGTACTTGAACATAATATTCAGTAAACATAAAAAGATAAAAAACTAAAGTACCTGTACTTTAAAATAAGTTGAAGAAAAGAGATGATTTCCAAAAATTATCGTTAAGCCTTTTGAATTTGTAATATTAAAACAAACTACAAAAAAGGTATTTATCATAGTCAGGGCTGGCCCAGTCACAACTAAGTGATTTTAACCATAGCTTAAACCAAATACCATAAAAAACCATTAAAAACCTACATCAGTCAAAATTTTTCAAAAAATCTTAAGATAAATAGAATATAAGTTCTTGCCAGAATCTTATTTCTCCTAAAAAGAATTGAGCTAAGCTTTTTTAGACAAATGAAGATTTCCCAGAGAATTAATTCCAATATTGCATTGTTGTAAAAATTAATTCATGAGTTTAAATTTAAATCTGTCACCTTTTTTGCGTCTAAATTTCCTGTTGTTCAACATGTATGGGGCTGATTTTTTTCCAAAATAAATACTCTCGCTCCCATTTATAAGAAAGTCGAAGGGACCCTATGAAAATCTCGTAATAACTATTTTAAAACATAAAAAATAAGCATAGTTATTTTTTAAATAGCTAAGCAATGTTATTCATGTACTTTTTTATTTTAGTATTCTAGGTTATCAAAAAACTTTGTTTTTATTCTTTGTGGTATAGCAGAGTATTTGTTATTGTTACATGGTTATTTTTCAAATGTATTTCCCTTCAGTTCTAAGAAAATTATACATATCATATGGTATTAAATGGTGCAAGAAATGAAATGATGCATTTCATGAAAAATACAATTTTTGAGTCATCAAACAAATCAAATCCTAAATCTTCACTCACGAATTTAGAGGAGTCAAAAAAAGTCGATTTTTTGTGCGTTTCCCTGTTTGTTTATTCTGGGAAATATACACTTTCCTTTATAATTTTCTCAGAAGCAAGTGAAAGAATGGGGACTGGTGGAAACAGGTGCTCGATAATCCTCCAAACAATTGTAACGGTCTGGTCAAAGAAATAGCAATCAATGCACGAAATTTTGTTGAGTGCTTTCTTTCACACCAGCTAAAACACTCTCGAGAGGAATCGTGGCTCTTGGGATTGGAGAAAACTACATAGCCTTTGTCTTCAAAGTCTCAATAGGGGTCAAGTACCATAGATAATGAATATGCCAAGAATGGTCGCCTATTCTGTTTTTACAGAATTTTTATGCCATTCAGCTGTTTGAATGTGTGGACACTTTGTTACATCAGTAAAATACAAAAAATTTTCATTACAAATAAGCTGTTTATAATAATGTTTTTCCTGAAAAACTGGGGGAATTGAACCTGTGACGTTGTAACCGTAAATATACTTTATATGTCTTCACTATACATGGGCGTGGCTAATTACTTTTGCTAAACAAACCAACTTTTATACATTGTTATAAGATTTGATTTGAAATTGGAACATTATTCTTGCAAATAAATAAACAAACACCTTAACAGAATACAGTAAATGGCATTTTGTGAAGTACGATAAATTCATGCGTCTGTAGCGTTAAAAGTTTTCAAATAAAGACAGTAAAACCCCGTTCAAACGCAGGTGTCGGGGGACATGTTTGGCACCAGCGTTATAACATAACCACGGTATAGTGAAACTGTACCTGTACCACAGAACCATATTCACGAAATATACTTGGTCTTATTGCACCACTCTTAACTTTATCAATTACTCGTAAATTTTCTTCGATTGTATAATTGTTTATTTTCTTGTTTGCTGCAATTTTATTTGCTGTAATTGCTGTGCAAGAAGCACACTTCTCAACTGAGCAGTTAGTCTATCAAGTGATTGGGTTATTCAGATTAAAGTTTTCTGCTCTTTGAGGTCTCCTAAGATAAAACCATATCAACCGCAACAAAACCAATTGTGTTCTGAGAAAATAGGGGTTTAAAAATCTTGTTAAGTTATCAATATGGGATTATGAAGGGAGAGAGATTCTAAGAAAAGAGTAGATCTGTGTGTGTGGGGGGGGGAGGGGAAGAACGCACTTTTCAAAGAAACAATGTTTTAAGCCTTTATACACTCACTCAGAGTGGAGAATATGTTTACTTTTCAAGAATTTTTAAGAAACTGGAATACATAGGTAAATAACGCTATAAAAGAAGTTACACAGGTATGATTAAATTTCTGAAAACAGAATGCAGTTAATCATTGAAGCCTACATTGAGCTCCACAAATTTCCTGACAGTTTGAGCTCTGCCTGTGTCAAGAGAAACCAGCCAGATGCAGGGTTGGCAGGTTTTTGACGTGCAACGGCTTTAACCGGTTTTAACCATGGTTAAAACCAGCTTGTCAAAAACCTCCCGGTCAAAAATGTCAAAAAGTGTCAAAAACCTAATTTGTAAAAGAAAATATATAAGAAATGATTTAGTAAAATTGGATAGACTTTAGTCAATAAATTTTAAATAAAACAGCATAAATGCTTTAAAACTGCTGAGTATAAACTACAAAAATATTTTCTTGCTGTAGCACAGCCAGAATCTATGCCTGAGAGTCATTTTATTCATAAGAATTGTGTTTAAAAATCAATTGGTTGTTTTTTAAGTGCACAAACACGGGTTTCTGTTTTCTGATGCTGTAGGAAGGGTTTTACGTCCTAAAACACATGTTTTGCTGTGCCCTGCCAGTGCATTCTTGAGATACATTATTTGTAGAATATTTTGTGAACGTGAACTGATAATAGACTATAAGGTGACAATTTTTTAAATAGAAATTGTCAAACATTTAATGAACAATTTTATTGTGAATGCACACTTTTAATTACTTTCAGCAAAGATGTACAGTTAATAAATCCTTAATCATAATTATATTTATAGTAATTAAAATTGTGTAGGTTTAATCTAATATTTTGCAGAACAAAATTCAGATTTTTAAGCTTTTTTACGGATAGAAGCAGAAAGTAATCCATCACAATTGAAATCTACTGAAGATATGTACTTTCCCCTGGATAGGGCATATTCAACGATGCTTTCCTACCAGTACAAAGAAATATTGACACTAAAACAGTTTTTCTTAATTTCCCCCCTGTATTCTTGTCAAATATGCAAAAAAATCCACACCAGAAAGAAATACATGTAAAAAATTGAAAATTAAGTCATAAAAAAGAAAAGTATATAAAATTATGTTTAATTATAATTCAATGTATACGAAAACTAAGGAACATTATAATTAAACAAAAACAATGCTGTATCTTGCTATTATTAACAGTCTTCTTTTTTTATTTTTAGCATATTTAAATTGTATTGGGGTTTTTGACGGTTTAAACGGGTTAAAACCCGGTTTAAACGTATGTCCCGTCAAAAACTAGTTTTTGATGGCTAAAACCCAACCCTGGCCAGATGCGATTACACCCGATTTGAAAATCATGTTATAGTGTCCTAGGTTGAAAGATAGAAACAGGTGGTACCTCAGGTCTCACAATAAGGCTTTATATCTGTGTGGGGGGGAGGGGGGGGCACTGAGAACTCTTTGGCTGTAATATTTGTTTACCACTCGGAAGAGACTGTTGGCTGGCTTTCTTTACAATGATAAATGAAGGAATAACCTTTAAATGGGCAGAGATAAAGGGTGGTTTAAGCGTTGGGGGCATGAGAATAACCGCGTTATATCTGATTCTGTGATATACTGAGGAGCAGATTACGGGGTTTTACTGTATATCTTCCTTTCTTTTTTTCAGGGTCACAAAACAAACTCATTTTTCATTGAAAATAAATGCTACAATTCAATTTTTAGCAGTTTTTTCATAAAATTTAAAATTATAAATGAAAGATATCCCAACATAACCATGACACGAAAATAAATACTTACTTTGCTTCTTGGCTGATGGAAGGAAACCTTTTTTGATAAATTTAAGGGGCTTTTCCGCATTGCTCTCTTGCATTAAAGGTAATTTATTTACATCTATAAAATATAATAAAGAAAAAGAGAGTCAAGTACATATACATTTAGCATATCAATGAAAGTCATATGAACACATATAAAATTATTGATTAAGGATAGGAAATAAAAGAGTAAGCAATTTATTTGACTTTGTCAAAAATATTTTACAAGAAAATTATTTCCCCAATTTTATAAGCTTTATTTTAATTTACTTTTTCATACAAGAAAGAAGTCTTAAAGACTTCAAATCAGGCTTGGAGTAATCGCGATTACGTAATCGTAATCGGCTGTAATCGATTACATTTTGACAAAATCATAATTGTAATCTGATGATGGCATATTCTCATAATCATAATCGAAGTTGTGTAATCCCGTAATCCTTTTTCTCCCGTAATTTTAATCGTAATCTCAAGGAAAAAATCCGTAATCTGCTAGTCCTGCAATCGTGTAATCTTGACCTGCTGAAAGCTGAAATTTTTAGCGCTACCCTTGGATAGAAGAGATAAGATTACAAGAAAAAAGATTCAAACTGTGTACTGAAGTCCTATCCTAAGCGGTCTGTAACCTACGGGCGATCATAATATAAAAGGTTCTGTGTGGCGGTCGCAGAGCCTTGATGGCAGGACCATAGTCTGCTAGAGACGCTTGTTGTCCTACTTGTTGCGGTCTCTCAGAATTCTTAATTGCGGCTCCACTCTCCACGGGGAATGGCTGGAGAGCCCGAGAAGAAAGGGAGTGGTCTGGATATGTCACTCGCATCGCCTTGGGGCTCTCAGGGGGGGGGGGGGGTCGGTCTCCGGTCTCCTCGCGTCGTCTAGTTTCGGTACAAGAGCGGTAATCTGTCCGCAAGTCACAGATTTCGGGGTAGATAAGAAAGGGGAAGGTGTCTATAGAAGGACCAAATGCATCGGTAATTTTGCTTCCTTAATTACCCCTTAGAAACATATTCAAACGGTTGGGCAATAGGCGAGAGTCTGGACGGGACCGCCGCGAGTAAAAGAGAGTTCCCCCTTTCTTCTCTCCGCGGGGGTCCCGGTTTGGAGCCGGCATTAAGAATGGGCGCCCCATTTTCCCTTTCAATAATCGAAGTAGACTGCCCCCCTGAAAATCTAGTGTTGGTACTATGGTCACCTACACACATAAAGAGACATGAAATGACTTTTGTGTTTTCGCCTTTCTTTAACGGCAGAAGTGAAGAATTTTTCTAAAGAATAGCATTACACTTCAGCAATTTAGGAGCAGGCGTTACATGATGCTCTATGCTTAAGATGCATGAAATCTTAACCCTGGTACGTGTGATTATTATTATTTTTAAAAATATGTTCTTCGAATATTTAAAAAAGTACATACATTTAAATCTTAAATTTATTTACATTTATTTATTTAAAAGAAAATGATATATGTTCAGACATTTTCCCAATTGTTTTTTACATGCATGAATTAATATTTAGGAATTATTTAAAAAAATTAATTATCTTTTTCTTCTTAGAATTACCTCAACAGAATTTTGTATTTCAGTTGAATCTTGTACGTTAAATTTGGTGTTGTAAAATTACTTGCACTTTATTTTTTTATTAAAACAGTTAGTACATGGAAAAAAATATATGCTCGTGCATGTTAAAAAAAAAAAAAACCACAAAAATCATATTAAAATATTATAGTCATTCGTATTATAATTATTCTTCATATTACTTTTTAACGATTACTAATTTTGCTAAGAGTTATTTGAATGTTCATGTTCAAATTTTTTGAAATTATTCTAAAATGCAGCATTTATTTTCAAAAGATTATTTATCTCTTACATTATCTGAATATTTTGTTATCCCGTGCAATTCATGCACATCTTATAAGTGATTTCATAAAGAATCATAGAAAATTATTATTTTCAGTAAACTAATTGGTGTTATGTGAAATATTTGCACAATTTAAACTAGAAAATAAATACAATGGAGAAGTATACTACATTTTCAGAAATTGCGGCCAACTAAATTTTGATTGTATGCACACAAAATAACAATGAACCAGGTAAATCACTTATGCATTATATATACATTTAGTGCATCGTCTTTGCTTACATACAAAATACGATCAATGTAGTTATTCCTCACATGAGTTTTAAATATTCGAAAAATACTGAATGTGCCTTTCCTGATTATACATATATATATATATATATATAATGCAAATTTTTCATTTCTGCAACGACGTCATAATTCCAGAACTGTGATGTTGAAATTGTTTCATTATAATTGCATTCATCATCATTTCAGTTATCTCTTATAAAATCAAAAATTTAATTAAAAATCACAACGTTTTGATTTATGAGACTATTGTGAAAATGAGAGTTGTATGCATAAAATCGGATAATTTTATGCTAATCTAATCGTAATCAAAATCGTAATCGGATGTCATAATCGTAATCGATTACATTTTTCAACGACTGTAATCGCTGCTGTAATCGTAATTACTTTTTAGCAAAGGATTACAATCGTAATCGTAATCATAATCTCTCAATTTCTCCCTTTGTAATCGTAATCGTAATCGATTACGTTTCTTTGTAATCGACTCCAAGCCTGCTTCAAATCATATACAAACAATTGCTTTAAATTTGTCGCTTACATATGATCCAATTTCAGAATTCCTATTTATTGTAGTTTTAAATGGTTAAATTATTTCATACTATTAAAGTGTGTTCACACTCTGATTTTTTTTTATATTTTTATTTTCAGCTATTAGATTTTCCCAGCAGGTAATTAATCAGTGCTTAAACCAATTTTTAGGGATTTTTTTTTAAAGAACACTTATTAACATGTAAATACAGATTTAATTAGCTAATTTGCACGATTTTTGAAGTTTTGCTGTTACTTCTAATAGAGAGACTATTTTAGTTCGTAACATCACTATATTTTATGTATTGGCTCTTACTTCTTGATCCTGGAATAAAGATTTTTTGCACAATTTTTTTCACAATGGTCTAAAAATCTATGTTTTCAGGAAATTCTGCTCTTAAAAAATTCAATAAATAAAATATCTTTTGACTTAGAACCTAAAATCTGACTATCACAAATATTCTTAGCATTGTGTTGATTATTCTAATACCAAAATTTATTTTGATAAACAAGTCATAAGTTTTTTTTATAATCAGTTTCAACAAACTGATAAGTTGTGAAAAGATAACTCTTCAGAAATTGAGTTTCAAGTTTCTGAAATTCGTTTCTTGTGTATACTGTGGCTTACAAAAACCAATGTAACTTAATAACTATGCAGAATATTAACAAGATTTTGGTATTTTTTGAAAGCTGAAGAAATGCATCTTTTAAGCTAATAAAAAAAAGATATTTTAATCAATTTTAGAAACTGTAGGTGTGCATACACTTTAAAGGACAAGTATTTATGATTACAAGTATCAATTTGTGAAGTTAAGAAAAAAAATGCAGGCATAAATTTCAGTTTTATTATTTTTTTTTCAATAAGAAAACTGCAACGTATATTTGCATAAAAGGAAAAGAAAAGAAAATGCATTTGTCAAAAGTAAATGAGTAAATTAATATTCATATGAAAATATTTTATTTCAGACAACACCCATAAAAAAATAATGAATGCACATAGTAATTAATTTTTCAATAACAAAATATGGTAATGGCATACAATTTTTAAAATTGCACCAAAGGTGTGGGTTAAAATGCCCTTTCAACTTTTCAAGCAATTGATACAAAAAGATATATTTTTAATTTACCATGAGAATCACTCTTTTTTCTCTTTGGTGACGGAAATGTATCCTCGGGAAGAAAATCCTTTAAAACTTTCAATCCAGAATCAATTTCATGTAGTCCTTCTGGTACTGTAGTTGTATCTAAAGAAAGTAAGGAATTGTGTTAGAAGGACCTATTGTGCAAATTATCACATACATTTACACACATTATCAAAATCTAATGTTATTAGACACAAGTAAAATCAAATTTTTAAATATGTTTTAAATTTTTTGATGTGAGACAAGTATCTTATATATACGAGGTTTATGTCTGTCTGTCTGTTCGCTATAGAATCCCAGGCCGTTTTACCGATCAGGACCACATTCGTCACAGTTAATGTTTACGACCAGAGAAACTCATCGCTGCAAAAATGAAAATTGTGACTTAATTAGTTTTTTTTAATTAATTTTTATTTATTTATCTTTTTCCAATGATTTTTTGATTTGTTTTATTTTATTTTTGCATTGTTGCCGCCCTTTCCAATAATATAATTAATTACAGTTGCCCTGTGAACAAACAAATCAATGCAGTTGCCATTGTTGTAACAAATATACTAATAATAATCAACACGTTTATCTAGCATATTAAGTGAGGCCTCCCTGTATTTGCAATCTCCGTTAAAAATGTATATGCGAAGTTAATTTAATCCTTTCTTTTTTTTTTTACTTTACTTATTTATTGTCTACGCTTTTTAGATTTTTCTTATTAGAGTGGCAGCGCTCATTTTCCCCAGTTTCATTAAAACTTTTGTTTTGAAAAGCATAATAAAATTTTCAATGAGTTCTTTCGATGATAAATATATATTTTTCACAAACAATTTGATTATATAGTAAATAAGTATATAGTAGTGTGGGGCAGTAAGCAAAGGGGCATCCTTGCTGCCTGACCTGGGTAATTCAGTTTGAATTAGCAGACACCTTTGCACAAATCATTTTAATTACAATTTATAATATATAGAACAGCATTCATTTCATATGACCTCTGGGCTTACTAGTATAAATAGATTTGAAATGTGAATTGCAATACTTAACATAAATTAGTCTATTTTTCACAAAACCAGTGCCCCAAAAATGTATTTTTAATCACAATAACTTAATAATTTCTTAAGTTTTCTAAAACAGAAATGAAGTGAAATGCATTTCGCACATTTTTTTAATATTCAGTCGTTTGATTTACAATATTAATGTTTTTAATTTATTTTTCATTCACAGTTTCTCACAAGGACATCAAAAGTAAAAAATAAAATAGATGAAAGGTTACTTTTGGGGAAAAAATTTAAATGATTAAGTCTTATAATATTAGGACAGTATTGTATGGATTTTGTATCTGGAGCAGAACAAACATAGCATTATATTTAAAGAAAAAACAAAATAAAGAAAACAATTAGCTGCAATAAAATAAACTAAATCCAATGTAAGCATATCTCGCTCTCTCACTCGAATCTGCAACTTAAATATCACAATTTTCAGTTATCGTGACATTTTCACTTTTTTCCGAGTATCTCCAGAATATGTGTGCAAACAGTGTAAAATGACATACACTGAATACACACAAATTCATTCAATAAAAAGCATCTATTCATCAAAACTAGGAAAGGACTGTACCCTCCAAACCCTTTTAAATGATGGTCTGTTTCATTTTTAACAAAAGAAGAAATTTATAACACATTAAAAATAACTTTTTTTAGAAATTCATTAGCACAAATAAAACTTGTAATAACCTTGAATCATTTAAGCATTTTTATAAAATATGCATTGGAATTGTAGGCTACATTTAACACAAGCGTCATTAAAGCAGCTGAACATTTCCATGTTAATACTTTTTCTTAATGTATGCAGTATTTTCCAAATGGGTAAATGTAGTTTCACCCAAATGCTTGGTGACAAAATTGTCTGCTAATAAATCATTAGGCTGTGTGTGTTATTATTAAAAAAATTTTTCAATAACACATTATGACAAGGGTACACGATTTTTTTTAATTGCACCAAAGGTGTGGGTTAAAATACACTTTCAACTTTTCAAGCAATTGATATAGGAAGGTATATTTTAGAAGAACTCTTCAATATTTAGAAGTGATTTTTGTTCATGTTATTGAAATAACAATTACATTTATTGTGACAATGCATTTTATGCATCTCAACAAATTTCATTTTTATTAGTTTCATTACTAGATTTAGAAACATACATATTTATTTAAATAATAAGCATTACCATTTGAAACACTTTTTTTTTTGACCTTGTGACAAATGCTATTTCGAACTGTCCAATTTAGGGAATATTGGGAAACATTAATAATGAATGTTATTTTTTGCATTAGGGAAAGTTCAGCTACAAAAACAACACTTTAAATGCAATGGAATGTTTTTCATTTTGTTTGTCCCTAAAATGCAAATGTTTCATTAAACTGCAGCACAAGGTACCATACTTGAAAGTACAATTTTAGATAAAACAACTTCGTCTAATTTAGAGGTTGTTGCATTCACCTTAATTTAAAAGCTTACCTTCAAATCTCATTTTTAAATTCAAAAGAATTCAATATTTACTTGCAGATACATTGATTGTAAAATAATATAATGTACAAAAAAGAAATATTTTTAAGTTCTTTAAAGTTACCTGCTAACTTGTGAAAAAATACACTTTGGACCAATGGCTTAAACTCTTCAGAAAGCTTTACATCACTAGCAAAAGCACAGACACACATGTAAAAATGCATGCACATCTGTTTTTCTTTCGGTATAAATGGTTTTGTTACCTAAAAAGATAATATATTTTCTTAATTCAAAAATAATATATAAATATAAATAACTATATTGTATTTATTAATTTTAGCATTATTTGTGTAACAATAAATAATTAAGCTTTATTTTATTAATTTTAAGTATTTTAGGTAATTTTTATTAAAAGCAGTTTAGTTTTTTTAAAAATTAAATGCATTTCAGTTTAGTTGATAAGGTACACAAGTAAATTGCTACAAAAAACCATTTTATTATACAGGCCCCAGAAGTTGATAATGCATTTTCCCTGCATTATTTGATGTTTTTCCTGTTTTTAGAACATTCTTTAAAGATTTTTACAACATTTTTTAGTACTTTTCTTATGTTTTTTGAAGCATTTTTCTATATTTCAGCTCTTTTTCTTTCTTTCTTTTTTTTAACTTTCTGATTGAAACTTAGTTTGCTTCATTAAATTTCACGAAACACTTAAAAGGATTGGTAAAAAGTAGAGCTGTAAAGCCAAATGAATGAATGACTGAATGAAGACAAATTAATTATGAATTAATAAAGTATTTTTGACATTGTTGGTGTAGTAATTGGAGAAGATGCACTGTGAGTTTGAAGAAAATCGATCTGTGAGTGATTCTATAATTTCAAATTTACCCTAAGTATGTCTGAATTGAAAAAAGTTTTTCAAGATACAAAAAACTTACTTTTGTATACAGTCTTTGATAATGTAAAATAAACATTTAATTACTCAGGGAAATTAACATCCTATCATTTAAAATAGTAAAGTTATTTTTAAAAAATGTTTAACAGTTATTGGTGTATATGTTTTGCTATTTCAAAATGCTTTAATTGGAATTTAGACTTCAGATCTTAAGTGCATTTTTAAAAATGTCAAATGCATTTTTTAAATTTTAATGGCATTTTTGGTGTGTTTTTATAACATTTTCAGGAATTTTTTAAGGCATCAACTTTTGAGGACTGATTATGTATATATAACAAATAATTCTTACTTCAGATTGGCAACCACACAAAATTCTACATTTTCTTGAATTCTTAAGAGGCTCAAAAACAGAAAAATGCAGGAGCCCTAAAGGATGTTGCTCATCAGGATTACACCTGACAACCATAGTATTTTTAGAAACTCTTTGAACAAGTTGGTCATCTGATTTGATAGCCAATGATAATATTTCTTCTTTAATATTTTCTGATATTGGCATGACTTTTAGAACTATTTTTTTCAATGTTAAAGGTTCAGCATCAATGTTGCAAGTAACAACAAGTTCCGTATGAGAACAAGGGTTTAAATTTAAAGTAATCATACTTATGTCTTCCATTGGCTTGCGACAACTTGGTGCATAACATACAGCTGCACTACGCTTGATGACAGTAACTTCTGCTGCATCTTGCAATGCTTCAATGCCTTCTATAATAGGAAGATGAACAAAACTTCTAATTTCTTCATTACCATCAGTAATTCTTACAGAAAATATCTGCAAATTTCTTCCACTACTGATTTTTACAGCATCTGGCTCTGTTTTAGACTTTTCTTTGTTGACTTTAAAAATCAGTTTACACGCTTTATTTTTACACGACGCACCTCGAGTTCCATTGTATGTGCCACATTTGGGACACTTGCGCACACCACGTAAAGTAGGCCTCCCTAAATCCTCAAAAAGTAGTTTGGATCTCTCTGTCATGCTTTCAAACCTAAATTAGAGAAACAATCATTAATTGTTAAGAACTACTAATCAATTTAGAATGATTAACAATTCAATGCACTTTATGGAGATACAATGAAACTTGGTTATAGCATCACATTCATGAGACTAAACAATTTAAGAAGCTCTAGCCAAGACTATATAGACTATATAGATGAGGTTGACACAAATGTAACAATATCTTATCTGAGAATGCTTTACAATGCTCACTTTTCTATGCATATAATATTCTAATGATGGTATCACAAGAACCAATGAAATTGTAACAGCTAATTAGAAGTGAGATCGCATCAGCGGTGCATGTTAATGGAGTATCTTAACAAGTGACACGATTGTTACACTTTTCTTTTATTTTTTTTAAACTACTGTTATTACAGTTAAATATCTAGAGTGGAAAAACTTTTGAGAATATTTCAGTTCAACTGAGACTCTTTGGCACTAACTTTTTCTCATGCATTATCATTTTAGAATTTTGTTAGCCATGGAAAACATTAACTTTTCTTAAGCTTTAAAGTGATTTCTTTGTCACCGAATATGAAAACATCTTTACACAAATCTTAAAATATGCAATACAGGGTTGAGAATTTAAATTCATCCTGTCTTCGCCATGAGGCATAATAATAAATAAAATATCTACGTAAAAATATACGTATATTCAGGGGTTGCGCCAGAGGACATTCGGGCCCGTCAACAAAATTCCAAATCACTTTTCACACCATCATCTATTATGATAGCGGCAAATAATAATAAAATTTTTCATCACTATAAGTTTACATTTTCAATTTTCACAAAATTGCTTGATTTTTCACAAAAATTTCTTTAAAAATCACAAAAAAACAAAACCTGTTAAAAATGTAAAATTGAACCCTGATATTGCTATTAGAATATAAAATCTTGCCCTTAGGATACCAAACGCTTTACTTTAAATTAAAGAGTGAGCATATTACTTCGTAACTTTATAACAATTTCAAGCTTCTGACACTGTGTAAACTATGTACAAAGGTACATTATCAGGGTTCACACTGGGGAAAAATACAAGGTGGGATTTCCCACCTTGACCAAAATTTTAAGTGGGATTTTAAAAATTTAAGTGGGAACTTTTCTTTTTGTTTTTGTCTTTAAAAATATTACTAAATTGTCCAATCATGATCCAATACAAGCTATGTAATAAAAGTTGATTATCTAAGCTATGCTCAGCAAAGAAATAATAAACATCAACAAAGACCACACAAAACGGATCCTTCACAAAACTCGCGATCGCAAAAATGGGTGCTTTAAAATGTTAAGTATGAAAAAGATCCTCTGGTATTTTGGTTATTTAACCAAAATTCTTTGACGTGTGGTTTTTACAAAAAAATCCTAAACAATAGTTTAATATTTCCTCTATTTTTTCTGGTTCATTGATGTTTTTCAATAAAACAGTATATTTTAGAAACCAGCATTCTTTTTAAACTTTGTGACCAAGAAAGATTCCTTTTTTCCACTCCTTTTTTTGATTTTGTAATCTGAATAGAATGAAGTTTGCATTCACAAAGGGCTTAAATTGCTCAATAGTCACAAAGAAAGAAGATGTTGTCAATGTTTCCCACAGATTATTATTCATGATAAATAGGGTTCCTATATTCTTCTTTTCATTAATGGGGATAAGATCACAGTTGAAAACTAACATACTCCATTTACTTTGTATTGAATTATCAGTTTAGAATAGAAGTTTCGTTTCGCGATGTTTTGAACGCGTGACCGCTAGTTGCGGGAACAGCGCGCAAACGAACTTTTTTTGAGTGGGATTTCAAAAAATACTGCGGGAATCGCGCGACCCCTGATTATGTTGAAAGATATTTTGATTCCATACATTTATATATATATGCTTTTTTGATGTTGTGTGCAATATAGAAGCTTATTTCTGACAGAGAACCGCTTCTTTCCATAAAGCTAGTCTAAAATATTTTAGTTTGTAACGAGCGAGCAAAGTGATTCGAAGGAGCTGTGTGAGCAGTTTTGGGGGTTGGAGAGCAATAGTGAGCAGGGGACGGGAGCACCCAAGACTATTCTCAGTGATGAAAACGACTCTAATTTAAGTATCATTTCATTAATTAGTTTTATTTATTAAAAACAATTAATATTAAGGATATTATTTATGATAGCTGAGTCATGGGCAGAGGTTTCCCAATCTACAATATGAAATCTTGGTAGAATGGTCATCTCAAGTACCAAGTTCGTACGCACGTGACCTTGCTTCATCGTGAAAGCAGAAGTGTTGATAAATTGATGAATAGACACTGCAATCCCCTCTTCCTGTCCAAGAAACCTTATTTTCGCTTTTCAACATGGTTTAGGAGAAGGGTTCTCAGGAACTAGCTCGGTCTCCTACTAAGTTTAGCTTCTGTAATTTAGCAAAATATCGGCAAGATCGCTTCTATTTGAATGAAATTATATTGGCATTTGTTGTTTTGACAACTTCTTAGAATATTTTCCAGGGAAAACTTTTTTTTTTTTTTTGGAAAAAGTGCCGAATTTTAGGATTTTTCGAATTTTGGGATCCTGAATTTGGGGTTCGGTACTGCACTTCTTTAATTCATAATTTAAATTCAAATGGAATAAGTGTACATAAAAAATATATCCCTTTGTATATAAAAAATATATTGACAAAAAATACACTGGAAAAAGTAATTTCTTCAGTATAAAAAAGTCAACTTTTTTTGTCAGAAATAAATATTCTGTGTTTTTCAGCCAGTATCAGATTTAGGAGGGGGGGGGGGGGAGGCAGAAGGAATGTGCCCCCCTGAAGGGCTTTTTCTCCTCAATTAAATATATTTTTTTAATTTTCTTACTAAATCACACAAAATTTAAAAATATTATGTAAAAAAAAACCTATTTGGAAAAAATAAATTTTGTTTGGCAATCAAAGTTACTGTGCTATCAAGTGCCTCCAGGCCAGTGCTTCCCATTAGTATATAGCTTTTCAAAGCTCCCTCAGATGCTGAAAAACAAATCTTTTCCCGTCTTCAGAATGACCTGTCTGCGCTATGGATTTATGGACATTACCTTCAGCAAACAGATGACCGTCGGTTTCTTAGCAGCAACGAAACTTAAATAAAAGGCAACCAGAAGAAAGACAGAAAAGAAGAAAGATAAGGAAAAATTTTGCAGAAAAAATGAAAAAGAAAAGAGAAAGGAATGGATGATAAAAAATAACAGCTTTTTTTCCTTCTATAAAATTTAAAAAAAAAGAATGCAATCATAAAATATAATCCAGGAACATTGACAAAACTATTATTATTACTTTATTAAGCAGGGCCACCAAAATGCAGTTTTTGTTTCAAACCTTCCTTAGCAGCAAGAAAAAAGTATTCAAAACATTATAGAAGCACAATGCAAGTCTTAGTATGAAAAAAATTAATTAAATAGATAAATAAACATGATAATTTCATAGTCAGGGAGTCGAAAGTTTCAAATTTCTATATAAATATATAAGAAATTTTTAATCAAAAAGTTATTACAAAAATCACAGTAAAGATTATAAAAATGCATGGGCCGCAGAAATATGTTAGAAATTGATGGAAAAACAAGGAGAGACAGTGATTCAAAACATTGTAATGAAAATTCACACCAAAAGTAAAATTTCAAATTTAAGATTCGGGAGGCATGATATTTAAAATTTAAAAAATTGGAAAATACTACTTATAGTATCATTGCAAAATAATATTGCAATCTGAAATATTTAAAGTTTTCTGTTGTAGCCGAAGGTGTTGTTTGTATTTCAAATAAACAAAAATTGAGTTGGAAATTAAAAATTTGAAGACCAAAGCAATTACATGATTTTTGCAGAAAAGAAAAATAATACAGCTTTTTTTTAAAATAAATAGAAGAAAGGTAGCCAAGATGATTTGAAGAAGAGTCAGAACTGCCCACACTCCACGCACACTGACACAATCTTTTTTTCTTGTTAAGAGTTGTTGTTAAGATGGTGTGTGGTTGTGAGACTTGAATTTCAAAAGAAAAATTAGAAAAAGAGCCTTGCAACCCTCTTTTCTTTTACGTCATCAATGAATGCTCAAAATTGTGAATTTAGAAGTTCAATTTCGAAAACTTTCCAGTGGAGAGTCCCTGAATCCACTTGTCTTTTAACTAGGAATATACCAAGTAACACTTTTGCCGAGTACCGAGTAGTAGTGAATAAAGAAAAAAAAAATATTGATGGGCACATGAAGAATTTTTTGTATATTGAAATGAAAACATACATTTTAACTACATATATATAAACTAATAAAGAAAATAATGAAAGAAAATAAATGTATGAATTCCAAAATAAAATTCCTTAAACATTATAACTCTTTCTAAAAATCAGCTTATCAAAAAGGGTTATTGGTTGTAGTAAAAATTCATTGAATAGTGTGAAATGCCTCATAATTTCCACCTTACCAGAAAAAGTCTATATCGACAATGTATATTTTTATTTATTTTCTAGCATTTAACACACACATACACATATATATATATATGTACACATTGATATATATATATATTAATGAAAGGGGAAAAAATATATTTTTTCCCCTTTCATTAAAATATTTCACAACTGTTTAAGTGAGCTGCCTCGTGCGCCTTTTTGCAGATTAAGTTTACTTTGTTATCCTTATGAGTATATATATATATATATTAGGGTGGCCCTTAACCATATATAATTTTTTGAAGGTTAAAATTTTGCTGCTCCCAACCCCTGATCCTGTTCAAATGATGAAAAAAAAGGGCTATGCAAAATTTCAGCTTAATCATTTAACGTTTAGGCGACAGTCAAAGAGCTTGAAGTAATGCATATTGATTAATTCCATTACAAACATATATATTCTTCCCTAGCTCCTAGCTTGTCCGTTACTTCTTTGAGAAATGTATGTGGAATTGTCTGGTCTGCCCAACAATTGTTTAAAAACATTTCAAATCAAATTTAACCTAAGTAAATTATTAAAAAAATTTCAAAACAGCATGAAAAATTAAGACACATTTGATTTTTAAAAATAAATCACATAACTTCGATAAGAGCAAAGCGTTTTTATTTGCTGTAATACCTTTGATAGAATTATAACATAATGTAAGCGAAATAACAATAAATATTATTTTTTCATAAGTGGATTTAGTAGCAGTTGGGTTTTTTTTTACGCTCTCCGGCAACAATTTGTAGTATAAATTGTTTCTCAGCTTCATCCTTTGTAAGAATGTTATTATAATCTTGAATGAGTTTGATACCTCTTTCTGCAACGTCATTCACAACAATGATGGCCTGAAGTTTTTCAATTCCACTCTTATAACCAACACCATCTTTCCATGTTGAAGGGTCTTTGTACAGAAAATCGGAGCTGATAGAAAATCTTGTGAAGAAATGTTTTGTACTAGAAGTTACAAAAGACGGAAACTTGATTTTTGAAAATGATGAAAAATCGTTTGGGTGAAGAATGTATCGCTTAAATTGATTTGTATCTTTTTCCTGTTCTTCACTTCCTCCAACCTTCAGAAAAACTTGAGCCATACTTGTCTTATCATCTGTTGGAACATTGTCATCAAAAAAGGAAAGAGCCACAGTTTTGGGAACTAAGTACCAGAGATGTTTTGAAAAAATTTTAGCAGTAGCCTTACTGATTTCTGGATCAATAGCCTGATAATTTAGCAATTGATACATGAAAAGAAAATCATGATAGGGTGCTTTAATTGCTTCTGGTGACAAGAACCATGCTCGAACATACACTCGAGCAAGAAAAATACATATTCTTCTTAAGGAATTCTTTTCCCTATGAGATAATTTAAATTGATCTTGAAATAAGAGTATTTTAAATGCATAGATTGCTTTTGACATCCATCTAGCATGACTTACAGCTCCTGGTATATATAAAGATATGCTATTCTTTGGAATACCTCCAAGAAAGATCATTGTTCACTCCAACAATTCTCGATAATCATCCCGCAGTTGTTTATGAGTAGCAAGCTGATCTTCAATAAAATAGCGGACATCATAAGGCACTTTATTTTTATCAGTTATGTAAACATTTTTGTCAATTTTAACCCAAGTTTCTCTAAATCTTTTTAAAAGTGGCATGTCTGGACCAGTAGTCGCATCCATCAGCAAGTCGAAACAGCTTCTCAAAACTAATTCGAAAATGTGATGTCGACAAGGGAGGTACAACAGGTCATGATTGAACAACTTTTCTAGAGTTATGCAGGCACCATTTATTCGGCCTGTGTTGCTTGCTGTAGTATCTCAGCAAAGTACCTGAATTTTGTTAGTTATACTCTATTTCTCGACTGCACGGTAAACAGCCAACGCTTGCTCTTCTCCTGAAGATGTTGGGATTTCAGGCACTCCCAGCAGTTGCTCTTTGCCTTGAAAGGTAACTGTTATTGCCAGTCTATCAACCTTTTCTACACCTGTTAGTGCTGGGAGCAACTTTCCATACCAGTGTAACACTAATTCTTGGCAGTTGTCTAATTTAAATTTGTTCTGGATTTCTGTGTATCTTGCTTCCCTAATTTTTTTTTCCAGATTTTGAAAAGAAGTACTATTTATTACTAGCTTTTCAGTATCATGTCTGAAAGCTTCTGCAGCAGCCATTAATATGAAAACTTCATTTTACAGAGTAAATATTAAATAACTAATATCTTGAAAAATAACTTTACAGATGACAATTTCAAAAACTCATGGTCGATGAGGGCCGCCAGAATGAAGTCCGATTAAGTTAAAATTTTGCACATATTATTTTTTTGTTGATTGGAACAAGATAGGGGGTTGGGAGCTAAGCTTTTCGAAAGTTGAAAAATAAGGGCCATCCTAATATATATATATATATATTATATTCAGTTACCCAAACAGAAATCATATTTAATGCAAAGAAGTTAGCAGAAATTAATGTATGGAAAAAGCTTTGATGAAAAAACCCCAATGAAGACAATCTTTTCTTCATCCGCCATCCAAAAAGATTGCCAGGAAGTTTTCCGACATGTTTCAGCGATTTGTTAAATCAAACATGTTGGAGGTTACTTGTACAGTTTAAAAAAGTACCAAACAAAATATAAAATAAAAAATAGTCAAATAAATACATATGAAATTTACTAATATATAAGTTGTGTAAAAATATTTTATATACTTCATATTTTTTTGTTTAATTATTGTATATTACATATTTATATTTGCATATTATTGTACTAATCAGTTATAAATTTATCTACTGTTAGTAATCTTAAAAAAATGCCAAATTTTTACAACTACTCAGTAATGGCAGAGTACTCTGCAAATTGGCTACTATGTAACTAGGTATACCGAGTACTTGGTATATCTCTACTTTTAAGGTCACCAAAGGTAGCCTAATATGCAATTTTAAGACTTCAATTTCAAAAAATTTATGGTGTGAGCCCCAAACCCTTATTTTATCCTCTCACCTCCTCGAAAATCATCAGAATTGTATTTTATAACTTCATCTTGGAAAAATTTGAGCCGTCTTATAAAAGTCACCAGATATAGTCTAAATATGCATTTTATAACTTGAATTTCACAGAAAGTGAGGTCCCTCTTCCCCCTTTTTCTAACACTTCAATACACTCCACATCAATACACTCCAAAAATTACGAATTGCGAACTTCAATTTCAAAAAATTTCCATGGGAGAGCTACTGAATCCACCTGTCTTTTGTCGTCACCAAAGAGTCTAATGTGTGTTTTTAAGACTGCAACTTCAAAAATTTCCCGGGGGATAGCCCCATGATCCCTTTACATCCTCGAAAATCATCAAAGTTGTATTTTCAGAAGTTCATCTTTGGAAAATTTTAGCATTTTTCTACAATCATCAATGACAGCCTAATATGCGTTTTATAACTTGAATGTAAAAAAAACTTCAGAAAAAATCTCGAAACTCCCCCTATTTCTAACACCATCAATGGAGGCCCAAAATTGCTAATTTAGAACTAGAAAAGTATTGAAATCACTGCATCAATATTGCAGTACTTGAAATATTGAATTTTGAGAAGAATAGGCGTAATGTTTAAAAAGCTGTTTGACCTACTACTCATTCTCAGGCGTTATTACAATCTTCAAAACAATTTTTTTTAATCTGAATTAATCATAATGGTATCTTACAAAATTATCTGAATGGACTGACATTTAATTGTCTTAATATGTAAAAATGTATTGTACTTTTTCATTTGATGTAATTAAGTATGTTTTCCGTACTTTTAAAAATATTAACTGGTGTTACGTGATCTTAAAAACGTGAAACAAGTTTATGAGTTTTTATTATGCAAAATTTTACAATGAACAACTACTTTTTATAACTGGTGTCCAACCCCGAAATTATTCCTGGATACGCCTCTGGCTTGCAGACAGAATATTTGTATCTACTGCAGAGTATGAAGAATTGAATATATTTGGCTCTTTTATTTAATTGCCCACACAATCATTTACTTATCCCTTGAAGGGGAATAAATTTAAAAATTTTCTAAGCTCATATTTCTGTAGGGAACCCTACAAACCACTCTTTTGGTTATACTTTTGACCAGAGTGGTATCAAAATTTGAGTTTTTAAACACACTTGATTCACAATGATAATAAATACAACAGGCATATAAAAATAAATAAGTAAACAAGAAAAATATTTTTCTATACTTACAAACCAATTACTGCTGAAAGGAACACATACTTCTTAGCACTCGAAGATACTTCTCACCTCCATTATAACAGCTTTTTAAATATTCTGGTTCCTCATTTTTTATTCTGCTTTAAGGTAATGTTGAAGGGCGGGGACTACAGCAAATATCAAGATATTTATATTTTCTAGAAATTCATAAGAAAATTTTGATTTATGATTACAAAAGAAATATAAATATTAAATAATTATAGAAATTAAACATCACATGGAAACATTAAACATAGTCATTAAAGGTAACTTTGAACCATGTTATATCTTTTTGTATAATTTCACTAAAAAAAGAAACTAGAAGGTGCTGCACTCAGTTAAATGGGTTATAAAATCAGTTTTCTACTCTTAAATTTTTAAGTTAAGTCAAATATACTAAAAAATATTATGCTGTTCAAAGTTACCCTGAATGACTGCACTTTAAGTATACCAAAGGCCAATAGAATACAAACTTAATTAAATGGGACAAGAGCATTACTCTAACTTTTCTTAATGCAGCATTTATAGATCAGAATATTTCAGTCCCCCCCCCCCCCCCCCCCGTCAGATTTTCGGTCATTTAATACTAGTATCCCAGTAGCAGAACTTTTTGTATCAATCTGCAGCATGAGTTTCTGAAGTCAAAATCTACATTTGGCACCAAATGATATGAAACTAAATTTACAATCATAAAAAGTAGCAAACTATGCATTTTAAAAGTTGGACATATAACAGTAATGCATGCAGACAGTAAATAAAAATTATAATTATTCAATTTATAAATAAATTAATAAAATCTAAAATTGACATGCAATTAATGCAAGTTAAGAGAAAATGAAGTAAAGACAATATAATACAGTTTAATAGTTGAAAATTATTTATTATATAAGTTAGTGAAAACAGAGTAAACATTTATCTGAGGCATTAATACTTAACTAGGTTGTGGTAGTAAAAAACTAACTAGTATTAAATTTTTTTTTTTGTAAGGTCTCTAATTAATCTGCAAGCTTTAAGATAAATCTGCAGCGCTCGCTGCCATGCTGAGCAATTTCTGCTACCGGGACCAGTATGAATGCCAACATAGAAAATTTAGGGTCACCAGGTACATGTCTTCAAAAATATTATCCAGACTTGCCTTGCATGAGGATTGAGAGGAGTAAAAATAAAAATTAATAACATTTTCCCAATTAAATATCAATTTTTTTTTTAGAAAAAAATAGTTAAGTTGGTATGAAAAAAGCAGACTGCTTTCTCAAATAATGGACAACTTCAATTTAACGGATAATACTAGGCATCTATTCTGCAGAATATGATATTTTAGCAGAATATTTGGCCTGGCCAAACATTATACGGTTGAATACTTGTCATATACTAGCAATGAAAAAAGTGAAAAAAACTATCGATTTCAAGCATTTTAATTTGCATTATTGTTATTACAAAATTATTTTGTTCTTCTCAAAAAGTAATTTTAAGTTCTTGAAATGTATTAGAACTGGCGTTGATAATTAAGCTGTATAATATGACTATCTTTAATGTTTAAAAATATTCATACGTAGAATTTCAATTGACAGGAGCTTTGTAAGTAAAATTGCCAATATTATTTACATACGGCAGAATTTATTATTAAGAACAATTTGGTGACTACTGATTGAGGTCATGTCAATATCATAAAAAAACATTGAATTTTAATGAGCAATTAAAATGACACAAAACTTTAATGATTCAGAAATATACCTCAATCACAAGAAATGCTATTCATTCGAAGCAGCTTAACTTCAGGAAATGGTTAAAATATTGATACAACCGGCAAATGAATTTCAAACAGAGAAAATACAATTAAGATTTTTTTTTAAAAGGTATAATACTTATAAATGTATTGGGTACGGAATTAACATCTGTAAAATAAATACTACATATGGAGGAAATATTGGAAAATGTAATCTAATAATTGTATTGTTACTGCAGCAATAACAAATTTCTACACATCATTTTCTTTAATTCTAAACAGAGCAACTATAATTGGTTGTTAATCAAAAAAAAAGTATAAACAGAAATCGAGAATTAGTTAAAATTTAAAACAGAAAGATAAAAGTAATTTAATTTTTCCAACAATATCAAATTAAATATTAAGAATGTACTTTTACATTTAACGAAGAAATTCATCAATCAACACACAACAACACAAAACGTAAACATCAGCAGGCCGTTATTTTGCTCTCTTCTTCTTCTGGTCCCTATGCGAGAATCATTTACAAGGTGTCGTTTATGAGGCTTGTCACGAACCGCATAATTATAGGTTTATTACTGAAAGAATCTGTTTTATAAAATTTTATAAGTAAAAAGTAATATTTTGTTTTAAAAATGAACATCATATTTGGAAAGGGGTGAAGGTGTAGTGTTTCTATAAAAATGAGGGACAAAATGTCGATCTTTCCCCATATTGTTTTTTTTACCAATGGTAATGATCTCATCCTTGGAAATGGCAAATAAAAAAACTCGAAAATAAATGTGACCTGAAATGGTCATTTACATATACAAATACAGTCAAACCTCGTTATCCCGACACCCTGCGGACTTTCTCAAAGTGTCGTCATAAGCGGAGCGACGTGTTAACCCGAATTACTTCAAAACACAATTTCAAGAACATATGTAATAATGCATTTAAGTGCTTATATTAATTCTTTTACGTTTTAAATTAGATTCAATTACCGTCATTTTGTATTATTTCATAAATCAAGATAAAAACATTAAGAAAAGAGAACTTACTTTTTATTTCACACGAAAATAATTTGAAGTTCTTCTGTGCAGTTTGTACAAAAAGTCAAAATATTACTGTTTAGCTTCTTCCATCGAAGAAAGGTATTTTTTTACGATGTTTGTTTTATTGTCTACACGTTTCAAATAATAACAGCGGCCTCTGTTTTATTTGGAATAAGTTACTCCTCCATTTCAGTTTCTGTTTCGCTTTCTGATGACCAGGGTCCGACAAATCCCGGGCGACTAAAAATGGCCTTGGCGACTAGTTTTTCAGGTGGCGACTAGTTCGCAAATGAAAATATTATAGCTGGCTCCTAAAAAATTTCCCTGGCTCTTAAGGTTTTCGCATTTTTGTCGGACTCTGCTGATGACAAAACAATGGCTTGATCGCATTCTCGCCCTTATCTGAAACAATTTCGGCAATTGATGATTCAACTGAAGTGGAAACAGTATTGTCCACATCGACATACGCACGGGGATCTTCCAGGATACATTCTTTGCGGTTTGAAAGTTCTTTAAAAAGATCCCTAATAAAAAAGGAATATTTTCTGATCCATCCGATGAATCGTCAAGAGGCTCAGAGATGTTTTCAGAAAAACCTGCTTTTTTAAAACAATTTGTAATCGTAGTAACTTTTTACGTTATTCCAGATTTTATGAATATATTTGATGGCATCTAAAAGACTTGATAAACGAAAATCACGACCTTCGTCTATTGCTAAAATTCAATTTTGGACTAGGCGCCTTCTGTAACTTGTCTTAAAGTTTAAAATCGCGCCTTGACTAGGGATCAGGCTTGGAGTAATCGCGATTACGTAATCGTAATCGGCTGTAATCGATTACATTTTGACAAAATCGTAATCGTAATCGTAATCTGACGATGGCATATTCTCATAATCATAATCGAAATTGTGTAATCCCGTAATCCTTTTTCTCCTGTAATTTTAATCGTAATCTCAAGGAAAAAATCCGTAATCTGCTGGTCCTGTAATCGTGTAATCTTGACCTGCTGAAAGCTGAAATTTTTAGCACTACCATTGAATAGAAGAGATCAGTTTACAAGAAAAAGGATTCAAGCTGTGTACTGATTACTGAAGTCCTATCCTAAGCGGTTTGTAACCTACGGGCGATCATAATATAAAAGGTTCTGTGTGGCGGTCGCAGACCCTTGATGGCAGGACCATATAGTCTGCTAGAGAGACGCTTGTTGTCCTGCTTGTAGCGGTTTCTCAGAATTCTTAATTGCGGCTCCACTCTCCACGGGGAATGGCTGGAGAGCCCGAGAAGAAAGAGAGTCGTCACTCGCATCACCTTGGGGCTCTCAGGGGGGTCTCCGGTCTCCTCGCGTCCCAGGACCATATAATAGCTTGACAAGGGCTGGTCCGTAGGACGTTTTCTCCCGTCCACGGTGCAAAGCTATCGTGACGTCACCAAGTTGACAAAGCGCTTGTTCCCACTACTGCAAAACGAACTCCGAAGCCAGTAAAACGGAAGTTTTTTTCTTGATTTTAACGTTGTAAATGAAAAAATAAAGGGGGAGGGGCACAAACACAAAAATGAATATTTATTATTATTTTTTGTTAGGAATCATATTTTTTAAATTAATTATCGCAGTTTAAATCTTGGAATAATTATGGGGTGATTCACAATGATCTCGCACTTCGAGGGAGGTGGGAGATTATAGAAATTGTAAGTTGATGACAAGGGGAGGGGAGGAATCAGAAGATAAAAGTTTTTATATAATTTATTTCATTTATTTATTTGTATTTACATTTTGGTTTTATTTTGAATCGTAAACATCAACGCTGATTAAGTTTCAATGAACTTTTATTAGAAAGTTCACATTTAAAAAGAAATTTTCTTGGACATTTACAATTTTAAGACAAAATAGAGCGGTTATTTTTACAGGATTAGAAAATTAATATTATCTACTAATTATGGTTACTGTCTTATATATTAATTATGGTTTTTGTTGTAAGCCAAAATTTCATTTTGTACAAATTAAGTACAAATATAATTATTAATATTATTACGCTCAAAAATGTCATTCAAAAATAAAATTAAAAAATGATCTATAGAATAGTGCCTTGTTTCTAAAATGCAAGTACATACGCTTATGTATTATAGCGTGTCAAGTGACAAGGAAGAGGGGTACATTGAAATTTGACATTTTGTAACAAAGGGGTCGACATTGAGTCAAATATATTGAAAAAAATTGACGTTTGTGGGTGGAATCTACACGCTCTTATTAATATATAATATAGATATATAATGTAATGAAGAAAATAAATAAAATACAGTAAATCTTTACCCCAACCCCCGGGTTTTAAACGTCATTAACGGGGGAGGAAAATTCTTAAAAAATTTAAGAACATATTTTCTTTTGCTTAAAATTAATTCTTTTACTTTTAAATTTTGTTTCCCAATACCTTTTTTTTTTTTAAAAATGATAAAACTTAAAAAAACAAAATTCATTTAAAAAAAATTTGAATTTTTTGGCAAAAAAAAAAATTTTAAACTGTTTAGTTCCCATAATAAAAAATTTTTTTACGATTTTTTTTTTTTTAATTTTCTGAAAAGGGTTTCTTTTTTTTGGGAAAAGTTACCCTTTTAGTTTTTTTTCCTTTCTGTCCTGGGTCTAGAAAACCCCCACTAAATTTAATTTTTATGTGTTTTTTTTTTTTTTTGCTTTGGTTTTTGCATTTTTGCCCTCTTGAGCAGAGTCTCTTTATCGCAGCCTTATCTAAACAAGGAAATTGCTGTTTTAAAATCTAAGTAAAATTTGCCAATGCTCCCAGGGGATTTTCCCAGGATACTTTTTGGCGGTTAAAATTTTTAAAAAACCCTATGGTTTTTTGCCCCCTTCCCAAAGGGGTAGAGATGTTTTAAAAATTTTTTTAACAGTTTGTAATCAGCTTTAGTTATTCCGTTTTATAAATTTTTATTCCCATCTGAAAGTTTAAACGAACACGACCTCGTCTTTCAAGAATTTTTTGGAATTCTGAATTTTCTTCAAGTAAAAATCGCGCCTTGTTCCCTTATCATCCTTGGGTAATCGAAAGGCTGTAATCTTTAATTCGTAAAAAATTCTAATCGTTCTTTTATTGACTGGATTTTTCCATTTAAAACAAATTTTTGTAACCCGTACCCTTTTTCTCCAATTTTAAAATCTGGTAAAAAATTTAATCGCTGGTCCTTTGTTTCTTGATTAATAAATTTTTAGAAACCCCGCAAAAAGGATCAGAAAAAATTGCACCAAAGCCTTCCACGTTTTGTAACCCCTAGTGACGTCAAAAAAAAGGTTTTCCCCCCTTTCGGAAACTGGTCGAAAGTTGGGCCCCACTCAAATTTTTTGCGGAAGGGGGAAGGTGGACCAGCCCTTGTAAAAAAATCTTGTAGGGTCCTTGGCCCCGCGTCCTCGAGTTTCGGTAAAAGAGCGGTAATCTGTCCGCAAGTCCAAAAGATTTCGGGGTAGATAAGAAAGCGGAAGGCGTCTGTCTATAGAAGGACCAAATGCATCGGTCATTTTGCTTCCTTAATTACCCCTTCAAAACATATTCAAACGGTTGGGCAATAGGCGAGAGTCTGGAGCTAAGAATGGACGCCCCATTTTCCCTTTCAATAATCGAAGCAGACTGCCCCCCGAAAATCTAGTGGAAAGAGTACTATCACCTACACACATAAAGAGACACGAGATGCCTTTTGCGTTTTCTCCTTTATTTAACGGCAGAAGTGAAAAAATTTTCTAAAGAATAGCACATTTACACTTCAGCAATTTAGGAGCAGGCGTTATATGATGCTCTATGCTTAGATGCATGAAATCTTAACCCTGGTACGTGTGATTATTATTATTTTTTAAAATATGTTCTTCGAATATTTAAAAAAGTACGTACATTTAAATCTTAAATTTATTTATATTTTAATGCTAATATTCTTTTTAATTAATAGGTATGTAAAAGAAAAAGTGATTCATGTTCAGACATTCTCCCAATTGTTTTTTACATGCATGAATTAATATTTAGGAATTATTTTAAACAGTTAATTATCTTTTTCTTCTTAGAATTACCTCAACAGAATTTTGTATTTCAGTTTAATCTTGTACGTTAAATTTGTGTTGTAAAATTACTTGCACTTTATTTTTTTTATTAAAACAGTTACATGGAAAAAAATTATATGCTCGTGCATGTTAAAAAAAAAAAAAAAAAAACACAAAAATCATATTAAAATATTATAGTCATTCGTATTATAATTATTCTTCATATTACTTTTTAACGATTACTAATTTTGCTAAGAGTTATTTGAATGTTCATGTTCAAATTTTTTGAACTTATTCTAAAATGCCGCATTTATTTTCGAAAGATTATTTATCTCTTACACTATCTGAATATTTTGTTATCCCGTACAATTCATACACATCTTATAAGTGACTTCATAAAGAATCATACAAAATTATTATTTTCAGTAAACTAATTGGTGTTATGTGAAATATTTGCACAATTTAAACTAGAAAATAAATACAATGGAGAAGTATACTACATTTTCAAAAATTGCGGCCAACTAAAATTTTGATTGTATGCACACAAAATAACTATGAACCAGATAAATCACTTATGCATTATATACTATACACATTTAGTGCATCGTCTTTGCTTATATACTAAATACGATCAATGTAGTTATCCCTCACATGAGTTTTAAATATTTGAAAAATTCTGAATGTGCCTTTCCTGATTTATATATATATATATATATATATATATATATATATATAATATATATATATATATATAAATCAGGAAAGGCACATTCAGAATTTTTCAAATATTTGTAATATATATATAATATATATATATTACAAATTTCTCATTTCTGCAACGACGTCATAATTCAAGAACTGTGATGTTGAGATTATTTCATTATTAATTGCATTCATCATCATTTCAGTTATCTCTTATTAAATCAAAAATGTAATAAAAAATCATAACCTTTTGATTTATGACGCTATTGTAAAAATGAGAGTTGTATGCATAATATATGATAATTTTATGCTAATCTAATCGTAATCAAAATCGTAATCGGATGTCATAATCGTAATCGATTACATTTTTCAACGACTGTAATCGTTGCCGTAATCGTAATTACTTTTTGGCAAAGGATTACAATCGTAATCGTAATCATAATCTCTCAATTTCTCCTTTTGTAATCGTAATCGTAATCGATTACGTTTCTTTGTAATCGACTCCAAGCCTGCTAGGGATGTAACGAATAGTGATTTGGCCGAATAGCCGAATACCGAATATTCGGCCACTGCTTCCAGGCAGCATTTCTTCTAGGCCGAATAGGCCGAAGCCGAATTTTCGGCCAATGTCTTAATCCGAATATTAAAATTTCTAGAAAATCGTTGTAATAGAAAGAATTTGTCAAATTTATAAATTATTCAACAAGTCAAACACCATTTACACACAATCTATGGTGACGATTTAATTATGTTAGTTAAGATTTTAAAACTATTTAAAATTAATCAATTTTCTCTATTGTTTTGTATGTAATAAAACTAAGAATTTCACTTTTAAGTGAAATTCTTAGTTTTATTACATAAAACAATAGAGAAAATTGATTAATTTTAAATAGTTTTAAATTTAAAATTAATGCTAGAATAAAAATGACAGGTTTTATGGTAGTAAACATTAGCATTATTTTACTAATCATTTCATTCAAATGAGAGAACTACTATTGCTTAGTGAACTTTTACCTTGCTCAAAACTGTTTTATAAACATATTTTAAAAGTTATAAAAGTTAATATTTTTATTTTATGGGGTTTTTTACATACCTATTTTTAAAAGATTATTAAAATTTTATACACTTAATTGGAATATATTTTTATTTTCAAAAACCCCAATAACTTACGCTATCTAAATATTCATGATATATTCTAGAGCTTTTCACATTTCTCTCTTGCCCAATATTCACAATAAATCAGTCTACCCAAACAAAGTCTGATTTCCACTTTGTTAATAACAAAATTAATTTCTCATATATCATAATTAACTATTGCCAGCCTTTGGGAGCAAATGCTAAATATAAAATACACTATTACAACTTTAAAACCTGTTTTTTCTCTGTCAAGCCTAAAACAAGGTTTAAAAAAAGTAGTTTTTTTCCGAATTATTTAAATTTATTAAAACTATGTACTAATGTAGTCTTCTGCAAATAATTATAATACAATTTTAGATGTTTAAAATCTACTAATTTCTTTATTTTTTTACATTTCTACTGCGGCAGAACTATTCGGCCGAATAGTCCATCAATATTCGGCCAGGCCGAATTTAACCTTTACCCAGTACTCGGCCTGGCCGAATGTTCGGCTAGGTGATGAAATGACTATTCGGCCAAAGGGCCGAATACCGAATAGTGGCCGAATATTCGTTACATCCCTAGCCTTGACCCAACGGCTGCAAAACTGAGGTGGCATTTGCTGGTAAGAACATTAGTTCAATGGCTTTTAGTCCGTTCATATTTTTATGAGCGGTGCAAATGTCTATGATAAATGCAACTCTCCTGTTTTCGGAACGAAATTTGGCGTCTAAAGATTTTAAAGTATCTTCCCAAACTCCAGATGTCATCCATGATTTTGGATTTGCCCTATACGAAACAGATAACAATCGAAATGTCGCAACCTCTCCATCAATTGATGCATAATCATCAAAAATGATGCTCAAAGAGGTTGTTGATGTTGTCGTGTCCTCGTGCATGGCGACGAAGAATGGGTACGCTGCTCCTAAGCCTAACGGGGCTCTTAGAGGCAGAAGTCTGATTTCCACCCCTTTGAAAGGTCTCTTAATTTTTGAACCAGCTCCCAGATGAGAGACCGTCACCTCTGTGATTGGCACCAGGTATCGTTTCACTTGGAGGACATTGGAGCCACGACCTATTTAACGAGCACCAGCTGCTTTTAGCGTACACAAACCACAGCAACCAGCAGTGAGAGATTTTCACCGTCACCCTCCCAAACATTGACCTTAGTCGGAATTGCTTCACTTTCGGTGTCTTGAGGGAACCTGAAACTCAAAGAGGTAGCTGTCCGAAGATTTTTTTTTCATCGTTCACATAAAATTAGTATTTTCAAGTTCTGTGACATTCCCCTTAACATTTATAAGGAGTTTTGCACAGTTGCGAATTTTTTTAGCCGAACATGAGGGCAGATGGGAAAGTTAGTCTTTTTGTTTCCTCCAAAAGTAGAGGTAACAATTTTGAACGATAGATATCTTATGTGTGGGTTTGATATTACTAGTACAGTGGTTCAATATTTCATGGAAACATGTAGCTTAACATTCCTATAATTATCTAGACAAACTTTTCCTGGATTTCTTCGTTTAAACGAACATGGTGGAATAGCCATCTTTGAAAGTAAAAAAAAAAAAAAAAAAAACACTTTCTTCTTGCATGCTCTGCACTGGAAAGCTATGAAACTAAATAAATTTTGTGCTAGGTTGTACACTAAAAAACATTGTGTCTGAAAATACATGAGAATTTCCTAGAAATCATTCATCCGCAGTCTGATGTAAAATTACAGAGAACAAAAAACACGAAACTACAAAGTCTTAAAAAAGGACGTTACAGAGAACATTCTGCAAATGTTTAAATTGATAGCAACAGATAGTGTGCTTCAGCAGTGGCGCTGTCTGTGAGTACGCTGGTACACATAGTCGAAGCTGAGTTCAGTTAAGTTTACGTTGTTGAGAGGCCGCTCGCCCAAACATGTCTCCGGACTGGCCGCAGTAGGCTAAGCTGCTCACTAGCACAGAGTAATCATAGACCAGAGGCCCATCTTAATGTTAATTCCTATATGCAGTCAAAAATTGCATTAAGCACACCCCCACGGAGAAAAACAGTAACTACTTTTGACGGTTTTGCTGTTACTTCCAACTGTTGCCACTCCCCATTTTTGGCTGTTACGGTTACCTGACGTCACCCCTGTAACCAATACTCTTTTCTGTTATTTGTGAATATTGTAAGAAATTTTTATGGTTATGAAAAATTGCTACTATTACGTCGAAATTTTGCTTCATTTAAAAATACAATGCCATTTCTACCAACGACTTTAATATTCTAACCTACATGTTTTTTTTTTTTTAACTGATTTCTCAAAACACTCTTTTTTCTCTTTCCGCCTTTTATAGAATTAAACTGCAAGCAAAGTTTATTTGGCATAGATGTTTCTTATCAGTCATTACTAAAAACTAACACTTTGAAAAAATATTAATCTATTTCAGAATTCTAAATGCTTATTTGCCATTTTCCGTAAGATGCCTTCGCCTAGAATTATATTACACTTAGTTTTTTTAAATTTCGCTGATATAGTCCTTTATTCTATACACTTAAAAGCTATAGCCTTGCATGAATTTAAGAATAGTTTTTAAGATTACGTCTTGTTTTATTCAACGTTTGTACTTATTACTGTTCTTTTAATTAAAAGTAGCATTAAATATCATGGTTGGCGGTGTTAATTATTTTTTTTCACCAATTAAAACTTATAATATCATTTTGGGTTGCCGTTGGCGATCTTTAAATATTTCCCCTAAACAAACTCCACGCACAAAAAAATTGATTTAGCGTAATTATTTAGCGCAGAAAGAAAAAAACAAAAACCACTAATCATCGTCAGCTTCTCCGAAACGGAGCAGTTAGATCACAAATCGGAGCAGAAGTTTAATTGTAAAACAATATAGAAAAAACATTCTTCATTTAAATTTTCTATGTAGAACGACAAGGTGCACAATAATTGTAATACTAGATAAAATATATTCTGTTAAATAAATTCCAACATTAAAAAAAATAAATAAATGAAATATTTACCTTCAACAGATAAAAATAAAAATGTAAAACACGTTCTAAATAAATTCAGTTAAATATATTTAAATCGCTTATTTCGAAAAGGTAAAATCTCCTTTTTAATAAAGAAAGAACTCTCAGTATTAATTTATTAATTTTTACGGCATAATTAATCAAAAATCGTTTTAATTTACCAATATTGCATTGTTATTGCCTACTAAAATAAAATAGTAAAAGATCAGACCTGTAAAGTTTTCGAACTTTTCATAAGCCATTTTTTCCTATCTCCTTAAAAAAAAATTGTTTTTAAGAGTTGTTACCTTTTTGAAATAAACGAATCATTTGTTATCAAGAAATTCTTAAGTCAGATATTATTTAAAAAGAAGTACGCCTTTTTAACTACCGTAAGTAAGCTTTAACATTGAACAATATTCCAGAAAATAACGAATAAAAATAATTCAATCTGTTAGAGCTACGCAAAGCTTCAAATGAGCGAACTGATTCTAAAGAAATATGCAATTTAATTTCAAAACAAAGGTATATCGTCGTAGAGGAGACGAGATATAAAAGTTAAGCTTGTAATGAGAACTCTTGTACATTTAATTCATGTTTTCTCCCGTGGTGTGCTAGTGAAATCGGCACTACAAAACGGCTTGAGAGTTGAGTCTGGTGCATGATCACTCTGCGCTCACTATTGCGGAAATTAAATTAAACAACAACAATATATAGCGCATTTTTGGAGAATTTACAAACTGGTAATTGCTGATCTCAAGTGTTTATGTATGCATTTGTTTGCAATTTTTAAACTATAGTAGCCAAAGACCTCAATGATCAGTTATACGTAACTTAACAGACATTCCTCTCTAGTTGTACAGAGTGCAGAAAAATTAGAATTTTACTGAGAAACAGTTATAGAGAAAATTGACTATTTGATTTGAAGCAAGTTCTTCGTAAATTTACAGAAACCATATATATATATATATATATATCAGTTTATCAGTTCAGAGCCCCCCCCCCCCCTCATAGTTCAATGACCCAATGGTTTGTCCGGATACCAGATATCGGGTCTCCTTTTCCTGACAAATATGTATTAGATATCCAGATCTGATTTTCGAAACCTTTAAATTCTACACATTTTCTTTGAACACTCCACAGCTTACAAATACGTAGCAAGCTCTTTAATTAATTTTATTAATCAAATTTGACACGCCGGCTGACAGTATCTTTCCGGATTCCTGATATTTAAAAATTAATTGGACCTCCGATGACTTCTGGTTGCACCGATTCCTCCCCCTCCCAATCCAGCACAAATAAAACATTATTGAAAAAAATTCTACACAGATATCTACTTTTCTATCTACCTGTATGTATCTTATCTAGTGTTCGGCAACTACTCGTCAAAAAGTAGTTAACTAGCCAGTGGTGTAGTCGAGGGGGGACGCGGGGGGACGGCGTCCCCCCACCTCTTTATTTTCACTCAAGCGTCCCCTCACCTTTAATTTCCAGGGAGGACGCTAAGGACGCGAGGGGTCGATGAGCTTCCTAACTTATTTAAATATTCAAAATAGGCATTCATTAGTAAATTAACAGCTTTATGAAATAAGACAGAAGCTTTTAAAACTATACATAAAGGCTGCTTGCTACTTCTACTTTAAATTCGTGAAAAAAAAAAAAATGATTCCCTGATTCTCTCAAACAACAATTAACAATCGCAGGTTAATATTACTCGTCATATAAGTGCGTTAAAATATGAGTAAACGGGAACTAGATAAATTCAGAGAATTTGTTTCAGCTGTGCTGGCCTGCCTAGGAAATAGGTGTGCGGGGGAGGGGGAGAGGATTCAAATATCATAATAAGTTTTTGAAATCAAAATATTTACACTGCTTGTACTGTTTTTCTTTCTCTTTTCGTTTTTTTTTTTTTTTTTTTTTTTACAAAACAGTGAGACGTTGATATTATTAGAGTAAAAAAGTTGGGGAACGTCCTCTTTTGTCCCCCCTAGACTTCACCTAAAAAAAGTAGCTTTCCTTTTGGTATGCAATATCGAAAAATCTACAAGTATATTAAACATTTTCTTTCAGAATCATTTGTTTTCTCGTCATCGCTTCAAGCCTTTTGCATATTCAAACTTTATGCATTACGCTTTTTGTTAAACGATTTCAATTAATGTAAAAAAATGTTTGGATTACAAATGATTATCTGTGCAAAAACCTGTTATGGCACGGCACAAAATTGCGGTGTAAATTAAATTTAAAATGCCTTTATCACTTTCAATTTATTCAGCTTTTTTTTTTCTTTTTCGGTGATTATCAGGCCCGAAAAATCCAAAAAGTACTTCAGGGTTTTTTTAAATTTTGATTTTTTTCAAAGACAATTTTATATAAAGGACATAAAAGGCCTATATTTTCACAGTCAGAAAAAAATTCAATAAGACTGGAATGAAGCAAAAGCAAACTGATCTTTCTCAGTCTCATGCTTTTCCATTTATTTCCTATTGTTAACAAACTTTGCTATTGCCAGCTAATTGAAACCATCTGCATGGGAAGTGGGAACCGGCCGAATAGCTTCTCTCTGTCGTGACCCCACATGTTGGCACAGTTCATCAGGTAGCCGATACCCAGTTGAGTATTTTATGATGTTTCCAAATTGCTGCTTGCCCAGGGCTACAAGGCTTCAATCACCCGACCAGAAACCCGTTTGAGACAAATAAACCATGCTGTCCTACGGTCCCTTCAAGATAATTGTTTTCGTTCTTCGTGATCGTCGGTTTCGACCGAACTCCCTCAAGCCAAAAAAAGAAAGCAGATTCGTAGAAAAAGTTTGGAGATATGGGTCTGGTTTAAATTGCTCTCGGAAACCAATACTGTATACACCTGCTGAACGACATCACATGCAAACTAAATTCTAAAAGGGACTGACATAACGCACAAAAATATAATCTGTCTGTCCTAGTAGAGGTACGCTACTCTATCCATTGATGCATTGATCACTCGTTATAGATCGAACAAACAATTTCTCAAAAAGCAGGGGGGAAAAGAAAGAATGAAAAGATTTAGGCGACAAAATCTCTTGGGAACATTTTAAACCCCTTCCAAACGCAGAAATAATAGTACGGAGTTATCAACTGAAATAAGAGATGAATCATCCAATCAAAGTGACTTGTAAGTACTTTTTTATGATTTAAGCACTCATGTTTAATAGTTTTCGATTATAAAATAAACTGAAATATAATTCATTTTCTTCTCGCTCCGAATTTTAATAAGATTGAGTAGTTTGAATTTTGGTTTGTGTTTTTTCAATTTGAAGTTTCTTTCCTTCTTGGCTATGTCTTTAAATAAGTGAAACATGAAAAGCTTGAAAAATTAATTTGAAGTTAGTTAAAATAAAAATAAATTTACTTTTTTTAAAGTGTTTGCATTGAAATATTGTATTTTAATTAAATGAAGTTTTAAAAATTTCTCAAACTCTTTCTCCTCGGCATGAAATAAATACACACACATAGAAATATGGTGAAAGTCAAGGCCGTATCCAGAGGGGGGGGGGGGGCACGGCCCACGTCCCCCCCCCGAAATCCCGAAATTTTTCGCAATGTAGCATATCCCTGAAACTTTCCTCAACATAAGTGCTTCAAAGTCAGGGTCCCCCCCCCCCCGAAAAAAAATTCTGGCTACGGCCTTGGTAAAAGTTAGCTTCTATTGGCCTCCTAGCAAATTTCTAAGAAATGAACAGATCCAACGACACTACATTTGGTTGCCCTCGTTTGTTCGGCGCCTATTGATGTCTATGATGTTATGCAAATAAAATACACAAATTGATCTCTGATTTTAATTCCAAACAAAAATAATTTTTTTCTCCCCAATGCATCAGGTATCCTTATGTTACCCGAAAATAGTAAAAACCACTGAGAATAATTTGTATAAGATTTCTTTTATGTTTTTAATTTATTTATTAACATTGTTTGTTGACGAACTGTATAGGTCTTCAAATTTGAACAATAAAAGTTTTTGACGATTTCTTTTCAGTTTAACAGTTTTAACCTCTGAAATTTATCATTTGATTAAAGCTAAATTATTGTTTTCAAAACAAAATTTTTTATTATATGCTTTTTTTTCACAAAGTATTATATATTATATTTGTAATTTTGCGCTTCGGTATTTTTACGTACAGGGTAAAGGGTGGTCCAAAATTATTGGGCACATTATATGTTTGTAAAAAAAGGAAAATAAAGAATATGAGGAAAAGTTTTCATGTTTGAATTGTGTTGCGGAAGTAAATCGAATGAAACATAATTCTTTGATACCATGATACCTCCCATTGTGTTGTCTCTCTCTCTCTCTCTCTCCTTTTTTTTTTTTTTTTTTTCAAACATGATTTGTGCTCAGTAATTTTTACTACCCTGTATAATGAAAAGAATAGAAATAATTACACTTAGAAAATAGTTTATTATGAGTCTCTTAATAACTATTAGGGTTGTAATGTGTAACTTGGTATCTTCCTAAAAATCACGTCTTAACTCTTTATAAGGCTGGACCAAAATTTCTGGTTTCCTTTTAGTAATGGTAGATCAATATATTTTTTAAAATATAGATCAAAAATAAAATTCATATTGGTCATTAAAAATTACTATTTGTTTTACCTCCCCACCCGCTAAAATAGTTTACTATAAATTTTTAAGTTGGTGAATTTTCTGTGAAGTGTACTTTAACCACCGCCCTATTAAAGGGTTAAAAAAAGTTACATATTTATGAATATGTGAAACAAAAGAAATGGGAAGTTGTTTTTAAGTTATTATTGTTATTATTTAAAAATTATTATTTCAATTAATCAAGGTAGAAATATCATAACATATGGTGTTTTAATACATTGTTTTTAAGCACTTCAATAACTAAAAAAACTGAAGCTTTGTAAATATAAGGTTTTTATTTTTACAAGATATATATAAAATTCATTCTTCAGTGGGGAGCACTGCCTGGATCGTTGTTTTTACTAAGAACTGTCGCCCTTTTTGCCACCAAAAGACAAACCTAGACTGAATGGCCAGTCATTCCAAAATTTTCCGGGGGTATATATTCAATGCATATTATAGGAAAAAAACAACAAAATATATAATCACAAGTATAAATACTATGCGTTTCTAAAAGTCAAGGGGGGGGGGGCGATTGACCCCCACTCCTGATTGATCAAATGCCGCGCCTATTGAATAGAAGGAAACGACGCTATTTTTTTTTTTTTTAACTTTTCCCTTTCCAAAACTCATATAAGTAGCTTCCATTTTTTCCGTTATTTCTCCAATGCAATACCGGCACAGGAGAAATAGCAGGGAAAAAATGGAAGTGACTTAGGGGTCATTCCATGCAAGTGATCCAAAATCTCAGAAAAAATTTAACTAAACTATGTAGCTTACCCCCAAGGCCGCAGCCAGAAATTTTTTTCGGGGGGGGGGGGGGGTCTGACTTTGAAACACTAGCGTTGAGGAAAGTTTCAGGGAGGAATATATGCTACATTGCGAAAATTTTCGGGATTTTGGGGGGCCCCTCCCTCTCTGGAAACATTTTGAAAGCAAATTGCTTCGGGTGACAAAGATATATGTTCGCATTTGAAAGCGTCCCCCCACCTTTTTTTCCAGGACTACACCACTCTTAACTACCAACTACTAACTACTCTAAACAGAACTAGTTGTAGCTAGTAGTTAACTACTCATTTCTGAGACTAGTTGTAACTAATAGTTAACTGTTCTCCAAAAGTATTTAACTACTAGTTAACTATTTTCAAATATATTTCATTTGAATTTCCATTTTTAAGCGTGTTTTTAAGTATTTAACCCTAATAATTCAACTCAATATTATTTGTAATCATTAAAACAATTTTAAAGAAATTCCTGTAAAACATTCAAAGATTGAATAATTCTAAACAGAACTGAACAATTAATATATAAAGAGAATATGAATAAAGACAAAACCTTTTTCTCTAAATTTAAACTTTTATTTTAATATGTGTTTGTTTAATAAAGTTAATAATTTATGTTTTTAAGAAATAGCAATTTTTCGGCAGTTGTAAAATAAAGGGGTTTACCCTTGTGTATCAATTTAAAATTCTCTCTCTGCCCAACCCCCATCCATTAACAAAATATCTTTATAACGCACTTGCTTTAGGATTTAGAATATATGCTTTCAAATTGTGTTGAAGGCAGGGTTGGTGATTAAAAAAAAAAATTTAATTTAAAAAATAGGATTTTTAAAATATAAATCGGATTTTTTTTATTTTTAAAGCAAAATATGTATGTGCACACAAATACAGTAACAAATTCAGTTAATTATTTATGTCTTCAAAGAATTTTAGAATATTTCAGTTGAAATAATTATTTATTAGTAGTTCAAAATTAATTATTGATTAATTATAGCATATAAAAAATGTGTGCTTAATAAACGGAGAACAACAGGAAACAGAAAAGAAAGCTTATGTTTCTGAATATATAAACAGGGGTGGCAAACATCACATAAAATGTTTACTACAGCTTAATCATTTTTACTATTTAGATGTTTCATCAAGAATACCAGTTTTAATGCCTTATCAACCCCCTATCTGTTTCTTAATTTTGAGTGCACTTTTCCAAATGTAGAAAAAAATCCTTTCCAAAGGTGCTGCTGATGCTTTTGCTGTAGTCAGCATTTCCAAAAACTTAATGTTCTCTGATAAAACGTCATTCTTTGACACCTTAACGAAGCTATTCCACTTTTCCCTAGAGGACCAGATGCATTAAGGCTATCATATAGTGAGTTAAAAATCTAATGAATTATTTGAACCCAGAATATATTAAAATTTATGATAAAAAATAGTTATATTTTAATAATTTGGAAGAAGCTGATAAAAATAGTTTTTTTTTTAATCATAAAAATCAATATTTTGTCTAAAAAGGAATGACATAAATCAGTTTTTTTTCTAAATAAATCATAAAAATCAGTATTTTTTGTGGTTTATGATATCCTAAACGCATGCATGGTACTGGAGTAGAGGTAAAGCTTCCCCATAATGAATATTTAGTCTTTAAATGAAACTTCATTGTGCATGTGCTGGTGCGGGCGTTATTTATTGACTATATTAGAAAGTTTTTTCTAATTTGCGTTAATACTGCAATAAATATTATGATTTTTTATGAGTACTTTTTCATTTTATAACATCATATAAAAAATACATTTGCGTGAGTAATATTCATAAGCTAAAAATTTAAATAATTTAATATTTAAAAAAGTTTTTTTTTTTTTTTTCAAAAAATAGATTAAACATTTTTTTTCAAAGTAGTTGGAATTTTGAAAGTAGTTGTAACTAGTAGTTGGGAAAAAAGTAGTTTAACTAGTAGTTAACTAGTTCAGAACAAAAGTAGTTACAACTAGTAGTTAACTACTAGTTAACTAGTAGTTGCCACTGGTAGTTAACTACTTCTAGTTAACTACTGCCGAACACTAATCTTATCATATATATATATATATATCAGCGGCTTATTCTGTCTGTCGATCTGTCTGTCCGCTATAGAATCTCAGGCCGTTTTACCGATCGGGACCACATTCGGCACGGTTAATGTTTACGACCCGAGAAACTCATCGCTGCAAAAATGAAAGTTGTGACTCAATTAGTTTTTTTTTAAAATAATTTTTAAAAAAATTTTAATGATTTTTTGACACGTTTTATTTTATTTTTGCATTGTTACCGTCGTTTCCAACAACATAATTACAATTGCCGTGTGAACAAACAAATCAATGTAGTTGCCATTGTTGTAACAAATGTAACAAATATACTAATAATAATCAAAACGTTTCTCTAGCATATTGAGTGAGGCTTCGCTGTATTTGCAACCTCCGTTAAAAATTAATGAATACGCGAATTTAATTTAATCCTTTCTTTTTTTAAAATGTATTTATTTATCGTCTGCGCTTTTTATATTTTTCTTATTAGAGTGGCAGCGCTCTTTTTTCCCAGTTTCATTAAAACTTTTGTCTTGAAAAGCATAGTAAAATTTTCAATAAGTTCTTTCGATGATAAATATATATATATATATTTTTCACAAATAATTTGATTATATAGTAAATAAAGATATAGTAGTGTGGCGCAGTAAGCAAAGGATCGTCCTCGCAGCCTGACCTGGGTAATTCAGTTTAAATTCGCAGACACCTTTGCACAAATCATTTTAATTACAATTTATAATATCTAGAACAGCGGTCATTTCGTATGACCGCCGGGATTACTAGTATATATATATATATTTTATATATATTTTTGCATATTTGTGTACCTTATACTGTTTTTCATTTCAAACTCCCGCAATTCCTCATTTAAAAAAAATTCTTTCTAAAAAGATCTCTCCCAAAAATTCTGATGCAGAAAATTGCGCCATGACCTAACTCTGTGGGCACCTCTGATGAAAGGAACATTTTGCTTTTTCGTAGCACTTTTCTAGGCGATTTTATTTGTTTTCCAAAAATTCTTACATTTAAAAAAACGTTCATCTCCCGAACTGTTAAATGACATTCGCAGCGTAGGTAAGCTGCAGATAAATTTAAATAATAATAATGAAAACAACTAATTTGAATATAATTGAATCGTTTATTTCGAAAATGAAAGAACTTTCAGTATTAAATTAGTAATTTTTATGGCATTAATTAATCAAAAATCGTTTTAATTTATCACTATTGCATTGCTATTACATACTAAAATAAAACAGCAAAAGATCAGACCCGTAAAGTTTTCCAACTTTTCATAAGCCATTTTTTTTTCTATCTCCCGAAAAAAATTTTGCTTTTAAGAATTGTTACCTTTTGGAAATAAACGATTCAATTAGAGAAAAAAAAATCTGCAATGAAACTTTTCTTCGTAACTAGTTCTTTTTAATAACTATATAACGTTTTTAAATCGGATAACTTAGAAGCAGGAACTTCTTTTCTGTGAAATAATAAAAACTATATTTTATTTGCTTGGGTAGAAGAAAGTGAATATATACGTCAAATTAGTTCAACCATAATTCTTTCTTTCACGTTGATGATGTGCACGTGAACTGCAAGCAGAATTAAAATATTGTTCGTGCTCTGAATGCATTGAGAGCTTTTTAACACTGATGATGGTTCAAAGAGTATATCACACAATTTTTATTTAAAGGCCGTAATTATAGTTTAAGCTGCGTTCATGCATTGTTTTTCAATTATTTCGTTAAAGTTTTGTTTCTGCATATGAATTTTTTTTCAAGACCTTTGTAACAATCAGCGGCATGAAGAACGAGCAACAAATCTTAAAGGATTTGCAACTTTTTCTTGCAAATAAATACATAAGTGAATAAATAAGTAAATAGTAAATTAAAAAACTCTTTTACTATTTATTTATTACGCGCAAAAATGTATAATAATAATAACAATAATAAAATAATTGAAAAATAGTTTTAGCTTAAGTGATTGAATGTGAAATTTCCCAGTTTACAGTTTTGCCTTAAGCGAAATATTTTGCACTTCTTCAAGACATAGTTGTAATGCTTAACCAGCACAAAATAATTTTATGCATACGATTTGTCTATACAAGGTCACTTTTCGGGACTTCACGACAATGACCTTATAAGCGGGGTGACCTTATAACCGATTCATATACAACTGAAGGGTCCACTGAAAAAACGACCTAAGTCACATCCTACTTTTGAACTTTGCTTTATGTTTTATTATAAATTATGTATTATAAATGAATACAAATTATGTATTATAAATATATGTATTATAAATTTGAACTTGGGTGTTACCGAAAAGTAGGCTCGTATAGTTAAAATTAACATTTATGTTATAAAATAATTGAATAAAACATAAAGCAAATTTCAAAAATAGTATGTGATTTAGGTCGTTTTTCCAGTGGAACCTTCATCTGATATTCAATGAGCCGGGACTTCAGAAAAGTGACCTTATATTGAGGTATGACTGAAAATATGCTGTCGAACTCGCTTAATGAAATATCTGTTAAAAGAGTATCCCTCTTAATGTAATAAATTTTCAATGTACCAAACTATACTATATTATTTCTTTGGTGCCAGATAACGGAACATCCCGCTTCATAGAATAATTTTTCGTGGAAAATTATTTATTCAATTAACCCCTTAACGGTCGCAAAAATTTCGCGAAAACAAAAACAAAGCGGCAATTTGTTTTCCAGAAAAACATTTAAAAATTTTTTATTCTCTAATCATACTATAATTAGTTTGATACTATCATCTAGTATGTAAGACAGTAAAAAAAAAAAAAAAAAAGTTTTGGGATTAAGGGGAGGATTTTTTTTAAAAACGTTTTGGTACGCTACTTTGGAACATTACAGCTCGTGATTTTGACGGGAGTGAGAGGTAAGGGGTTAAGCAGGTTCGTCTGAACGTATATAAATTCAAACTCTGATTTCCAACACCAGATGCATTTTTAGCCGAGCGGTCTAAGACACCGGAATCACAAAAGAGTGGGCTCAAGCAAGGGCGTAGCCAGGGGGGGGGGGGCAGGGAGGGGCAAATGCCCCTCCCTAGATCAGGGCAAGGGTCCATATAGGAAGGGGCAGTTGCCCTTTCCTTGATCAGGCAAGTTTGGTTCATTTCCTTGAAGTCGTTGTGAATGTAAGATTTTTGCTGTAATATCTTGTTTTACACAAAGAAACTCAATTATTTTACCGAAACTAGATGAAGCGAGTAGACCCCGTTGCAAGTACCCCTAGGCGTAGACCCGATGCAAGTTATCTATACTCTCCCTTCTCGGGCTTTCTCGCCCTTCCCCATCAATCAAGAGGGTGAAGTCGCAGTTACAAATAAGCAAAATATCCTTTGAATGCCTGACCATTCAATGACAAAGGTGTCATAAAACCATCCTTCATTCTCAAAGTTCTAATGTTCATTGGGGACTGCTAAATTGACTAGGACCAGCCTAGCTGGGCCCTGAGCCTGTTGCTGGTCGTCACTTTTGTATTTGTATTTGTATAAAGGGTGGTGGCTCATCCCATGTGTGTAGCATTTTCTTCATATCTCCCTCTCTCTTATTATATTCCTTCAATCATTAGAAGCCAATCGAAATATAAACTACTTCTGGGAACGCTGATAAAAATAGAAAGTAGTAAAAGCCCTTTCCCGCTCTTTTGTACCTTTTTACAGGCCGTTTTACAGTACCTTTTAATTTGAGAATTGGATTATTTTTGACGATCATTGTTTGGGGGTGCAGACGTTGTTAAAAGGCTTTTACCATGTTATGACATTAATATTAATTGAAGCAGTAGGGGAGATTTCTACTTTCTTGAGGAGTGATAAGAATCCTTAGGAAAAAAAAATCTCGTTTTGGTAGCCTTTGGTTGTAAAAAGATCCACAGACAGATAAAAAGTAATTTTCGGAGTCCGTCAAGTGTAGCCGTAGTTGACAGGAATTTTTAGACTGCTGTTGTTCAGAGGTTTTATATTAATGTTATTTCTCTAGTGACTGGCCGGGTGTAAAGAACAGTGGCCATTGTTGAGGAATTGCTGTTATTCAGAGCTGGCAGTTAAGTTTTACTAGTGCAAAAAATGGTATTACTGGTAATAATATTTCCTACTGGTAATAATATTTCTTTTAAATATTTCCTTCTTCTCAAACCGTTCAAGCTATGGGAAGTATACCAATTTGCTAAAATTTCACGTTTGGCAGGATTTGAGAACATTCGATTTAGTACAATTATACTGTCAAAATTTTATGTGAAATATGAATCTCAACATTTACAAGATGAAAGGGAAATACTTCTTTGCGATATTTGCTGATGGGTAGTGTGGAAAAGGTGCTATTGGGTGGTACAAAATGCATATAAAAACTTGGAAGTTTTTAGGACAATTTCTACATTTACCGCAAATACGTTGAAACTTCAGTCAAGTGCGTTTTTTTTTTTACATAACAAAATTATTTTTTCTAATTTTCGATTATGGATAGTGAGGAAAAGATGCCATTGGTGTCACTAAATTCTCATTAAAAAATTGAAGTGTGCAAGATAATTCCTCCTTTGTTGAAAAAGCGCAGAAATTTCCATTAAAATATATACAACTAACTACAGTAGGTGTTTCATTTTGGAAGGATTTGTTTAGAACATAAAAAAACACTTCACAAATAGTTTTTTAAATATATTTTTAAAAAATTTTGTTCAAAAAAGTGTAGTTGCCTAAAATATTCAAAGCGTGTGTGGCAAATCAAAAAATTGTCCTAAAAACTTCAACTTATATAAATTGTGCACTTTGTGCCACCAATGGCTAAAGCATAATCTCAAATAGTAAATGCTTTTTCGGCGCACCCTAATTCTTGAGATGTATATCAGAATTTTGATCTTTGTGATGGCATTAATTAATTTAATTGGTACATTTTTCATATTTATACGCTTTAATAGTGTTTTTCTTTTTTATGAAAGTTTTTTTGAAAATCAGTATTATATATACATATCCTTGAAATGATATTTAATGAAATATCTCTTCAAATGACTTAGTAGAAATTTTTAACTTATTGATTCACTCTTACAGCGTAATGATAAACATAATTGTTGCGTTTTCCTAAAATATTTTTACTAGTATTTGTTTATTTCTAATTCCATAGATGTTTGACTTAAGAGTGATCTAATATTTTATCAATAACCAGGAACGCTCCAGATGTAATGTTTGCTGAGTCGGCTAAATTCTCCTCTGTGATCTATTATTTTGACAAACATTGTGAATGAGAATGTTTTTTCACTTAATTATTCCTTATTCTCACACCTAATTAGTTTATTTTTTAATTATAAATCATGTATTTTTGAGTATGAAATTTTTGAGCCTAAAATTCTTTAAAAAATTTTTTAACACTTATTTGAGTGCTGTACATGGTTGACTGTCATGAATTTTTAGCAACTGAGGTACTGGGTAGAATAAAATATATTTTTTCCCCCCTTCATGGTTATATTTAACTAATATGGATGGTCACCAACTTGTTCACTTCTTTTTTGTTACTAATTTAATTGCCTTAAGTGCATGAATTTTAAAATTTTAAAGTAAATGAAATTCCATTTTACTTCATTCAAAATATATTATAGGGATGACACTCTTTAAAAATGTGTCATAATTTCACTTTTTCTTAAGTGTTTTAAAACATTTCAGACGTTTAATAATTTTTGAACTTTAAGCTTTTGCCCATTTCCTCCTCCCTGTAAATGTAAAAACGTGCCAAACAAGAACGGTTTTTCCAACATTGTCCAATGATTTCATCAAAATTAAGCTTTATCACTCATTTAACTTAAAAAAGAAACCTTTATGAGAAAATATTGCTGCCCTTACATTGTGATTATGAATAATTATGTATTTCTTGCAGAAATATAGTTTTAATACAGACTAATGCAAGCGTTTAGAAATATTCTCTATCGTTTATTTTATTTTTAAAAAGTGTTTTAGCATACACAGTATGGGACTTCAAATCCGGAAAGCTCGAGACAGCGATCGTTCCGGATTTTGGGTCATCATTCAAAAAATTTTGTATCAGAGCCCATATAATTTGTTCTGGAAGTTTATATTAGCATTTTGTTCATTTATAGCATTTTTGTTATCGTATATACTCGCCTATAAGTCACAAAATTTATCACAAAAACCGAAGTTGGAGTCGGCTTACACTTGAGACAAAACATCGAAAAATCTAGACTTTTCTCCATATTAGTTTAACCTCTTTAATTAATGTAAAATATCAGACAATCGGGAAAATGCGAGAAACGCCGAATTTAAATTTCGCGAATGTTCTGTATCGCGCGAAAATTAGAGCTCATTTAAAGAAATAAATATAATAAAACTACAATAAATAAAAATGCAAAATTTAATGATATTAGAATTAAAACAACAATTAATAATCGCAAAGACGAACCCTTTTCAGAAAATCGCGAAATAACTTTTTTGAATGTTCATTACATTTTATTTTCCTTCTTTTTAAAATGATTATTTCAAAAAAAAAAAAAAAAGGTGGAAAATATTTCCCGATTTTTCTTCAAAAAACAAAAGTTGGGGGGGGGGGGGGGGGGTTAGCTGCCGATTTGCTTTTTGAAAAAGTTCCGGATTTTTGGTCTTCCGGATTTCGAGATTCCGAATTTGGGGTCCCATGCTGTGTAACTGAATAAAGGGTGGTTTTTTATTTTTTAATTTTAATTTTCTTGTATTTTTTTGTGCAAAATATGTTTTTACATACGTCCCCTCTACCCTACATATTTTTTTTTCAAAATATGCATATTTTCCAGCCTGATGTTAGTTGAGTAACGTTGCCCCTTCCTAACGGGAATCCTGGATACGCCCTTGGGCTCAAGTTCAAAACTCATCGACTGGAGATTTCATGCATCTATCTTGGACTTTGTATGCCAGAAATAGTCCAACATACAGATGGTGCTGCTACTGCGGTACATTATTATTATTTTGTTTACTTTCGGAAACTTTACAGAGTCTCAGGCATTTTTTTTCTGTTAATTTACTGAATCTTGAATACTTTAATGCTATACTTTTACAGAGTGTTCTTATTTTATTCTCTGTAATTTCTTTTTTAAAATCTCTGTAGTCTCTTATTTTTTATTCTCTGCAATTTCCTTTTTAAAAATATATGTAGGCTCTTGTTTTTAATGCTCTGTAATTTTACGACTCCGAATAAATAATTTGTAGTAGATTATCGTGCTTTTCAGAATTTTTTTTTCAGAGTAGTTGTAGATCAAAATATCTAGTCTTAGTTTTTCAAGCTTGCAAAAATTTATTCCTGTAGTATGTTTGCTATGTATAAAAATTTTTGATTTCATCATTTAGGGATGTGAGAAGCCATTCTAAGCGACATATAAGAACATTTATTATTTTTTCCGCTCGAAATATATAATGGAAATTGGAAAAGATAAATTTAAAATTTTGTAAATATTTCTTCCCATAACTCAGAACTTTCAACATCGAACAGTGGTACACGGTGAGTCCCTGTTTGTGTATCATTACAACTATGTTTACTACATAAAAATACTTACATTCCATAACTACTTAGCATTACGTAGCATTAAATGTTACTGTAATTAAATATTACTTTACTCCCATGGTTCTGTTTAAGCCAATGTCCAAAAAAGCAAAATGGATTCAGGGTTGGTCCATTTTAAAATGACGTGTTCATTTCGACCGTATAAATGTTTGGTGATAATTTTAAAGTTTAATATTGAATGTTTCATGAAACCTTGAATGTTAAAGAATTGATTTCTTTGTTTTTAGGAAAAATAATATTATCGATTATTCTTAACTTTAAGAGAATATTCTCATTGTCTGAGAATATTCTCGACTCGCATCTGTGTGCATACTTTTAGAAGAGATAGGTTTTTTCTTGTTTCAGTAGCGAGGTTTAACCTTAAGTTACGTTTTTATGAAACCAATTGCAATCACAGTCTCATTATATTTTTGAGCTGTAGTGAAAAAATTACTCAAAATTGACAAAGAGCAAACTTAACTTTCAGAGCGAAAAAAAGCAACAGCTGCACAACCTCATGCTTCGAAATAACTTTATAAAATTTTTTAAATATCGGTGAAATCAGTGGTCCCCAAACTTTGAAGCTATTGAACTACCGTACCGTTTTTAAAACCTGCCATGAAATACCAAAAGAAAGACAAAATTAAAAAAAAAATAATTATATTTACCTATTTGTTACATCCCAGAAAGAGCAAGCACACAGTTATTACCATATTAACAACCAATCGCTTTTTCACGTATACCTTAGCATTTATACCAGTGTTTCTCAACTTTTTTTGGCACGGCAGGACTCTTTTAACCATTTCAAAATTCGGCGGCACACAAAGAAAAATATAAGTTGAATAATTGTCTACTTACCTATAGTACATTGTGTAAAATAGTTCATGATAATAATTTTGAATGTAAAATAAAATAATATAATATGTACTACAAAAACAACAGTACGTTTATTAAGGGATTAATTACAAGGTGCATAAGAATACTTTTAATGAGAAATTTGAACTTGATTATTTTTGATAATTTCATTTGTATTTGGTCGTAAAAATGACAATGCACCTCTCATATCGTCTTCTACAATTAACAGTCTTGATCTTTTTTTCGTTTTTATGTTGATTTATACTGAAAATTCGAACTCACACAAATAAGATGCAGAAAATTGTATACTTTTTTGCATCGCTACCTTGGGATAATCGCACCTAATATTAAGATTACTACCATGGGATAATCGCATCTAATATTAATCCAAAATGAATTAATTGGGATTCATGGGCAAATATTTCACACAATGAAAGGTTACAGTTATCGAAGATAGAAGCTGTTGAAAATATCATATTTAACTCCAAAAACAAGTTTTCTTTCACAGTGTACTTTTCTTTAATTTAAACAAACTTTACTCGTAATAAAAAAGCATGATAATTCTTACTATATACATTTTTAAAATTTGGCGGCACAAAAAGTGCGGTGGCATAGTTGTTGACAATCACTGATTTATACCAACGAAGTTAGTTTTATATTTCTTATATTGAATTTATTACAACGGAGGTCTCAGTGCAATTTAACCACCTGATCTCGATCGCGAGGTACTAAAAGCGAGGTACTAAATGTGCCCGTGAGCTATTAGTAGCTCGCGATCGACGGTTTGGCGACCTCTGGGAAAAAGAATCTAGTTCTATGCGAACACAGACAAACATACACACTGACAGACGTGTTTTATTAGTAGCAAAGATAAGCACATTACATTGTACGTCTTGGAATCTTAACGAACAGATTTCTAACGAACAGTTTTCGTTCACTCCATACAGTCGGAAATAATTTCAAATTCAGCCTTCATCATTTTGTTTTGGAAACAAAGGGTTGCATATTGTCTGAGCAGCAAAATCCCTTCTAATTTTAGTCGCTATTTCAACCTATGAATTATATTCTCATAAACTGGACTATAATCCCATTACACGTTGGCGCACTTTCCCCATTTTTTGTATTTCCCTCTCCACCTTCAGTGCGATTTATGGGCAAACCAGCTTATTTCAAGATTAATAACCATCCTTCTTTTCTCTTCTCGTATTATGTACTTTTTTTTCTACCCTCCCTCGAACTGTAGGGGAGCCGAGTGGAGATATAAATTCGTTTTATGAGAGAATTAATCTTCCCGAATTAAGCTTTCCTCATAAGGACAATTGATTAGCGGACCGCCGCTGTGTGTGTAAAGAACGGAGATTAGCTATAACTCATGGGGATTTTTCTTTCATCCGAGTAGGCTGTTGTTTTCCCTTTTATGGAGCAGCAAACCAGATTGAATGCATGCGATAAAAAATGCTTTGCAAGGTTGCTTTAGCTGATGGCTTTTGTTACACGCGCCATTAGGAATTGCAAAAATAAGTAAATGTCAAAACAGTTACTCACTTCGAGCGAAAACACGAGCTGTTTCCTTAAAATGTACAGGACATGAGAAGGGACTTTATTGCTTTCTAGCAAACATCACTTCAAACTGGAACTATTGAATGCAATACCGAGCTTCGTGATTTTCTTTTTTTCAGATTGATTTCTTACGTCTTTCATTATAAAATCATTTACTAATGTCATCAGCTGCATCGGCAACATTTTTATTTCACCCTAAAAGTTATTTGAAACGTAATTTTTAACAAACTATGCTGCCACCGTTGCTGCAAATTTTATCACGAGCCTTCTAATTCAAATGAGGAGAAAAAAAAAGAAATACGACTCAAAGCGTGGTTCCGCACCAAAGGCGACGGAGACATTTTATCTTCTTATAATACTATTGCTTTGGCTATCAAACTAACATCGGGGACGTATCTCTTTGATAGCGCAATCAGCAAATCACGATCATTTGGGGGAAAATCACTTTTAATGACCCAATAAATAACGCTGAATACGAGGGAGAGTTAGTAAGTTATTAAGAAACAATGAAAAGCCCTAAAGGGTTGCTGTTGCTTGTCGTTGTTGCGGTTCATGTGAATGCACCTTAGGGAGGATTTGCACCTATTACGAGCACCTAGTAGATTTGCACCTAGCGAAATAGACTCATGTGGTCATGTCTGACGGAATAGACTCATGGCATGGATATCAAACCAACAGCGAATGTTTATATGTTCCAAATGATGACATAGCGCAATAAACAAATCGTGGTCCTTTGGGGAAAATAATTTTTAATGTTGGAATAAACTAATTAAGTCAATTTTTCCTGCAATAAAAACATAACGTATTTCTATTATAGTAGAAATAATATCGAAGTAACTTTAACAAATCCCATAAGAAATGCAATAATAATAATGGAACACAGAAATATAATAAAATTAATGAAAGAGAAAAATACGAGAAACTTGTTAGGAAAGTTCAAGCGGTTTTATTTCTTATAATAAAAACTTTAAATAAATAATATGGAAAACACCTGAATATTATTAACAGTTATAGTCTTGAATACCTCTCACACTTTTTTTCTTTCTTTAAAAATAAGTTCTTAAAAATCGGTGCGAGTCTTGAAGTCGAAGACTTAGTATATATTAGTAATATGTTATTGTTGCTATTACACAACAGCAACTGGAAACACTATTGTTATTACTTGATTTTTGAAACATTTGGATTTTGTATTACGGATCTCATTCTGCTGCATTTAATCTTATGCCCAAACAGCCCTACATCCGAAAGTTTTCCATCAGGCCTTCAGTTGATTGAAAATATTTTCACAACGTTTGCACATAATTCGAGTTTGTGGCAAATATAAATTCTTTCGACTGTAATCCACACATCAGTGGTAAACACTCCTCCCTCACTGCGTTCAAAAGAAATAGAAAGGGGATTTTTTTTTTCAAAATATTTAAAATTACTCTGCGACAAAGTTTTTTGTTCAGTGACGTACGTTCTACTTTTCTTCAAATTCTGTTTTGGGGACAAAAAGGTTTTGAAATGTTTCAAGAAACGGTTTTTTAGAAATGTTTTGATTTTCATCAGTGCCAAAATTCATCAAGACATTTATGAAAAACAAAGAGAACATTTCGTAAATTGAATAGCAAGATTATGTGCAGCAGTAGTGGAGCAATCTGTGACTTAGCTGAAATACTATTTCTGATACACAAAGTCGAAGGCGAGTTCATTTGAGCCTATGCTGTTGCTGTTGAAATTCGTGCGCCTTAGGCTGCTCAGTCTAAGACGCCATTATAGTTGAGAGGACTGGCCACCGAACGTCAATTATATATAATGCATTTCTTGATAATTTTTAAACTGGTAATCACAGATCTCAAGTGTTTAATTATGTACTTTCAAGCTGGTTGTCACAGATTTCGTGTTCAGTTTTACGTAGCTTAACAGTTACTTTGCAGTTGTACAGAGGGTGGGAAAATTTAAATTTAACTGCAAAATATTTATCAAAAAACTTGATTATTTGATTTGAAACACGTTCTTCGTAAATTTAAAGAAACACACATAGTGTCCTTTATGTATTTTTACATATATTTTTTAGTGTTAGAAGTTTCGTACAAAGTAATCTAAGCTTGTTATTCAAGATTTCAGCGATCTATTGTTTTAATGAATCCAATACAAAAAGACACAACACATCTTTTAATTACCGAAAAAAAACTTTTCATTTTTATAAAATTTAATTAATTGCTTTGTCTTATTTTCCTTTTTTTACATTTTCTTATTTGATTTCTTTTAAGATGGACAAGTGATTTGTAATCCTCACGGAATTGATTATGAGGAAACAACGTGCCGTGATCGAAGGCGAGACAAAGAGGGTGGTGGTGTAGAGGAGGGGGTTGGAGGGGCGGGTCTAAACCCTTAGGCGGGGGGAAAATAAACGCAATTAGGTAAATGAGAATTTAAATTCGTTTTGATGGCACCCGTTTTGACGCAGTTCATTTACATGTAATTAAAGTGCAATAACAATTAAATCTATATCTTCTGCTAAAATAAGGGTGACAAAATCTCTGAGCAAATCTGTAGTTGAGTTTGTTGTATGAAATTTGTACTAAGCGTAGAAACGTTACCTGTATGCTGATTCTGATCCATGTTTTTTTATTATCTGGGATGGTACAAGTTTTAAAATAATTGTCTTAAAACAGCAAACTTAATAAATTAAAACTATTTCCTTTTTTTTCTTTCACTTCTTTTTTATGCATCTGAATAAAGTTTTAGCAGGCAAATAGCGTTTAAGTAGCCCGTATAAATAAAATAAAAATAGCTGAATGAAATATTTTTTAGATTAATTTATTTTGTCTGGTTTATATCTGAAATTCCTGTACCTGCTGAATGTTACAACCAAATACGGTCGACATAACTTTTACGAATCCAGCAAACGAAGAAGATTTTTCAGAAGGTGTATATTTTTTAATTTGCTCTTTAAAAACGTATGTTATGTCTAGTAAATGGTGTCTCCTCTTTGATTCCAAATATTCGAGAATTATTATTTTATGTACTATTTTTTTTTTAATAACAAAGCTGTAAATTTATTCGGTTCATGCCGAAACAACGACCTGCATTTTTAGTTTAGATTCTGCAGATGATTCAGCCAATAAATATCTTCCATCGTTGTCTAAAAAAATGTTAAACCTGTAAACTATGCACACATAAATAACAAATCCGTTTAGGGATGTTTAAACTTTTCGAGAATATAAAAGTAAAGATGGATAACTTCGTAAATAAATTCGATAAAGCCAGTAGAGTTGGCGAACAATTAGAAAACATAAGAAAAAGGAATGAAAACATTAATTTTCCTCCAAACTTTTAATGAATACTATAGAGCACGTTCCTGCCTGTATGCATTTCTATCGCTATTTCCTTGTGCTGTAATTTAAAACGACATCAGGAAAGCCAAGACAACTATTTTTCGCTTCTCTCCGTATAAGGCGGGTGAGATAGATAGCTTACATGGGTAGCTTACATATTGGGGAATGGCCTTCGATAATAAGTAGATTTTATTAATAACAACTGCAAGTAAATAGTCGAAATAGTTGAAAAGTAATAGTCGAAATAGTAAATAGTTGAAAAAGTGTTTGCTTAAAAAGTATCTTCTTGTACTCGCAACAGAATGAAAATCAGAGGAGCAGTAATTCAAATTTAAGCTCTTCCGTTTGGGAAGAAAATCATCAAAACGACGTTGTATCATACATTTTCAGAGCAAAAAAATTAAGAATTCAAGCAATTTGTTTGAAAATCAAGCTGTTGTGGCTGAACAACTGCATGAAATCGTGGTACACTCATAGTTGCTCTACCCTCCAAGAATTCAACTTGCTTATCTCTCCGATCGCGCTATCTCATTAGGTTTTACCTTAAATAGCTAAATTAAAAAGAAATAACAAATAAAAATAAATGTTATTTATCTCTTTCTATGTTTTACATATATTCTTAAAACGTTCAAACATTCTCGAGCTGAATATCCATACTTACCAACGAATGCGTTTTTTCCAGGATTAACTTTTTCAGACGACTATGGAGGTTATTTGTTGGCTGAATCATCATTAAAATCTAAACTAAAAAGCTCATGCCATTGTTTCGGAATAACGCAAATAACTTTACATATTTTTTTAACTTCTTTTGCTTCCCTAGATAATTACTACATTTTGCCCTAGTTTTCTGCAGGACATAAGGTCATGGAAAAAAAAGTTATTATTATTTTCGAATAGTTAGTTATTATATGAATAATGAAATAAATTGACCTAACACTATTTGCATATTTTGAGAAAAACAATGCATTGAGCATAAAGTATTGATTGAACAAAATAATTTGGCAGTTGACGCATCCATTCATAGTGATTCGTAAAAAGGGAGGAATAACTGTTTTCATTCATCGCACAAACCATCCATTAGACAAGGATCAGCCTCAGAACTTGCGACCTTATTTTGTTCTGGGAACAAATCTGAACTAACTTCATTTCGGTCTGTTTGAACAGAAAGTTTATTTCTCAATCGGAAGAAATAAAAAAAGAAAAGAAAGGAATTCATAGTCTATAAGAAAAGAAAACACTTTGCTTTGTGACTTCGCGTATAGAGTTTGACGAGTAACACCCGATAAAGACTGCAACAACACCAGATCTCTTTTTCTCTTCTCTGGCACTTCTTACCTTTCTAGGAGGTGCTGAGTAAGGAAGAAAAAAATTGTTCCTCAGAAGTTTCTGCTCCAATCGAGGTAAGCAGTCTCATTGACATGTGATCGGCGAGGTGCCGTGATTGATTGGCATTGCTACCAAGTGGAAGGCTGAAGAGTCATAGAAGGGTTTACTACATTTGGCTCATTGGCGCCTAGTAGTGAAAGCAGGCTTTGTCAAAGGAAATACATAACATTAACCGTGCCTACATGAAATGAAGACCGACTAACATAAAGCTTGAACCGTAAAAACAAATATTGAAAAGATAATAAAATCTATTAGCTTCCCTTTATGAGAATACAATAGTTCAGAGTTATTGTCGTTTTCAAAACCGCAGATGGGGTAGGTGGGGTGAAGTCTCACTTTTTTGTCTTTATCGTTGTTTGTATAAAAAAAATACTCAATTTTGGCATGAATTTGTTAAACCTGGAACATATGTAAAAGTTTATGGCATTTTCAAACAATTTCGACAGTTACTTACTTAAGAATTTGAATTTTGGAAAAAAAAAAAAGGCGTAGCTTTGCCCTATGTGGGACACAGACCTCACATACCCCACTTACTATGACAATTCAGAAGTAGATGCAGTTTTGAAATTAACTTGTGTGCATTTTAAATTCTTATTTTTGGTTATATACTTGTATGATGTATCGGTACATCTATTCTTTAAGGGTTTGAACCCCTCTTATCATATGAATCGGCACAGGTCGAACTTTTTTCAAGAGCTTAAGTATCACATCTCTCTGGTTCTCTTCTTTGGGTAGACGTTGCAGAAGTAGTTTTAGAAAAGAAATAGCAGTTTTATTTTGAAAACACTTGTTCTCTCTTCTGATTTTAATACTAATTCATAAGTAAATGTGTTTTTGAATTTTAACTGTGTACATTTTAAACCCTCATCTTTATTATACGTTTCAATTATATATTGATACAGTTTTTTTTTTCGTATTTGAAACACTCGTATAATATGAATTAGCCCATATTTAATTTACTTCACAGGAGCTCCAATGTTATATCTCTTTTAAGAAGCAAATTTTGCAGAAAAAAATAAGGGAAATTGTAGCTCAATTTCCGAATCCACAGATAACTCACTGCCGACTTTGATAATTTTCAAGTAAATCTGGTTTTGAATTTAAACTATGCTCATTTTAAGCACTAATTTTCATATTTGAGTGTATTGCGACATTTTTTTTTCAGGATTTGAAACAAATTTATCATATATATTAGCACATATTCATCGTTCAAGAAATTATACTATTACATACATATATATATATATATATATATATATATATGTATATATAACCTTTATTTTCTGTCAAATGCTGCAGAAATAACATACTCCACTTTTCAGTCTAAAAGTACGATTGGTGAACATAAAAAACCAGACTAACGCCGTAAGTCTGAGAAAAGAACTTGTGGAACAAGGTTTTCATACAAATGTGAGATTATTTTGCGTATACGAAAATTTTTTTTAAACTGGAACTCCCGTAGAAAACTTGCACATTAAGGATGAAGGAGTATCAGGAAATTGTGTCTAAATACGTACAAATATTTCTAAGTATGCATAGAAAATGTCCGAACTTACGACTAATCATTCCCTTTAGCTAAAGCATTGTAGGCTAGTATAGTACCCTTAGTATTTTAGTAAACCCTCTAGCTCCGTAAATAGAGCTTTACTTTTAGCTTCTGAGTTCTGATGTGTCTCATTCAGTTATGCTGATTTTTGTTACAAATGTTAAACTTTTTTAAATTCTGAAGCGATTCAGTGTATCGTAGTGTATCGAGATTCTTGAAGAAATGGGCTGATCAAGGAAGCTTGCCGAAGGCTCAAAAGCGCAGATGTGTGCATTCCACGCTTCGTCTTTTCGTCAGAATCGTAATTCGTCGTTCACATTCGAATCTCTGTCCGCTCTGACAACTATTACATTCACTCTGAGAAAACGGTTTCGCTTCCAAGACTTAAAACGCCCTGTTTGTACTGCGAGTAGTCTTCAGGGAGCTGAACTGAATGAAAAATGTCCGGAGAAGAAATTATGACTTTTGTGAAAAGTATCAAAGACCGACTCGAATAGTAAAAGCGTACAAGAATGGAACAAAACGAAGTGAAAAAAAAAATATTTTTCAGTGATGCAAGAAAATACATGTGTGGGGCCTCAGTGGCTGAGCGGTCTAATCGACTGGTTCCGGTGCCTCGTTGCGCGGAGTGAAAGAAGCGAGGGTTCGATTCCCACTTTCCCCTGGGTGTATTTCCTTCTTTGTATATTAAATCTGTTGTACTGTCCTGTTCTATCTATCATATTAGACGAAAGTTTGAGCATATCCTTGAGAAAATAAACTCGAATATTTATGTGACCTGAAATGGTCGTAAACAAAAAAACAAACAAACAAAAACATGTGTTCAGGGAATGCAGTTGAGGAAATGTCATCCGCCTTGTCATGACTTTCCTCTGTCGAATTCAGGGAATCTTAGAAGAGTTCCAGTATGAGAACATTATTGAGTAAGCCATACTTTCAAAAACACTCAAGCTCTGGGTTGAGCACTTCATTTTCCAGCTGTATTATAGTAATAGAATATCAATAATGCATCAATTAATCCCATCCTCAAACCTTAACATTATTAGGGAGGTGCGAAACAGTGCATCTTGTAAATGCACGTATAATGCATAAAACAACAATCTGTGTTTTTCAATCTTTCAGTTCTATAGTTATCTTGACTAGTTTCAAAACAAAAGATTATTTTTAATAAATACAAACTTTTAGTTTTCCCATTTATTTTTGGCTTAGCTTGTTCTGCTTGTATTTCCGAAAACTCATTCTGCTTCAAGGAATCTTATTCAAGACAGAATTCGGCTATAGGGGAGACCGGGGTTAATTGTTACAAAAATTTTTAATAATGTTTCTAGAAGTAACCACCGCGCGTACTTTTGTTAAACTTGCTTTAAAATTTACTGTAACTACTGTAGATTCATAGCATATTTTTCAAAAAAGGATCAGATAATGATAATTAAACTTATCAACAGTTATACGCAGTCATTTATTTCGTAACGACTTGCCCCACTACGGGGCATGTTGTTAAACTCACTGGCGTAAGTTGTTACACAAAATATTTGAGCTAATAATAATAGGTCTAGCATTCTAGGAGTATCTGTATTTGATATAGAGTAGAGGTAGTCTTATATGGTTCTGCTAAAGGGCCTGTTTATGATGTTGAAGTTGGATCACCTACCGTTGTTGCACAATTTCTGAATGCGTTTTGACATGTATCTTGACTTTGGAACTTTTTGCTGCCGTATGCATTTGCAAGATTATCGAAGAAGATTTTCACAAAGTGCCTGTTAAAGTGTTGTCTGTGAAGAATTGTCTTTTGCTGTAACCAACGCTAGACATACCTACATTTGGATTTGAAATGCAAAGTAGACCTTTACTTTGTTCTCCTGATTTATAATCGTGACATCACGATTTTAGTTTGTCAGACAATATTTTGCTGTATCTACTGCTGAAATGTTCAGCGATAGTCACAAAACATATTGTTACATTAAAATATGAAAAAGATTATTGATACAAATTACAAGGACTGGCATTTTTCACTTTAGTACACCTCTAAGGTTACATGAAATTTACTCGGTGTTTATGAGACATCTTTCACAACGAAGGACCAATACCACCAATCATCACTTTTTCTGATGCCTCTAGAAATATTTCCTGCGGCAGAATAAATTTTAACGGTCTTCCCTTTGTAATTTTTTATAGTATTCTTGCGAGGAAATCAATCTAGTTAATGAAATGTTGTTGCATGGTAACAATTTGACCCGACGCAAATGCAACAACTTGCACCTCATGGCGCAATTTTACATTTTAATTCATATATATATATGATATAATAAAGCTGTAGAGAATTTTTAAATATGCAGTCTCTTGCCTGAAATCTAGGCTTTTACGTGATACGTAAAGTATTTGGATGTGTCCAAAGGTTCAGTCGTAAGAGAAAAAAATACATATTTTTTGAAAAAGTACTTTCGAAGACAAAATCAACGTTTCCATACACAATTTCTATGCTACTGGTTGCAAACACTTCTTGCACCGTTGAAGAGGTCACAAGAATGAAAGTAACCATATAACGTGAGAAAAGCGAGTTACGCAACGCGGCTCGTTTTAGATTCGACTGTAAACATTTGTCCGGTGTAACAACTAGCCCCGGTCTCCCCCTTCGCTGAAAAGTTGAAAGTAAGTAGCTTTCAGTCGTTCGTATATAAGCAGAATATTACAAATGGCTGTAGAGGGGATGATTTGCTATTTCCTTGCATGATCATTTAATGTAAAAGTTTACGAGCGTGATTTTCCGTTTTTTTTTCCGAACAAAGAATGGTTAAACGATCAACATCATTCGTCAAATCGTGCCCAATACTAATAAAAAAGTGGTTTTGAAGATTTTTTTTCAAAATCTAAACATAAAATCAAATCAATTTTAGGGACAATAGTAAAAGATTAAAAAATTTACTAGTGATTTACTGTGGAATGTTTTGTGAAAGATATTTCATGTTAAGTTGCATGTTTTGGTATTTACCACTAACTAGAAATTTAATTTCAAAATTAGTTTTTGTAAGACTTTCTTTGACACCCGTAAAGAGATATAAAACTTATTTAACCCTTATTCTCATAAAGTAGCATATATGCTACCAGGGGTTTTCCTCTACTTTCTATTTGTTATCAAATAGAAAGTAGGGGAAAGCCCCAGTGAGCATATATGCTATTTTATGAGAATAAGGGCCAGCAAATAACAAGGCAACATGCTCGCTGACGTCACTTAACAAATAGAAAGTTTAGAAAAACCCAGGTAGCAATATGCTAATTCATGAGAATAAGGGTTAAAGCAAAGAAGAAAGGAAGCAATTTTTTTTAAATTAAAATTTTTTTCAAACATATTGGAATACGGAAATAAAGAAGACTAGTTACAATAATTCCATGAATAGATTTTACTCAAAGTTTCGTATATTTCTCAAGGTACAGGGTATTAAATAACAGACTTAAATCATTCAAACCAAGAGTTGATTGCATTTCACTGAATGACTATCCTCTAGCATTTTCAAAACTATTCTATTTTCTATTGCATCACTTATTTATAGATCTCTTTGACTTGGCGAATTATTTGGCGTTCGAAGGGAAGAGCAAACCTAAAGATGATTGGGAATGGTGATGGTGGGGGGATTGGGGCTGGGGTGTCTTAGAAATAGCGTCTACGTACCCTTAAGGGTGCCAAAAGGCCGGAAGGTCAATAAAAGAGTCCCTAGTACAAGAGTCTTTGCTCCCAAACATTGCAAAGAACACCGGATGCTATTTCATTCTACGGATGAAGACGCCGAACCATTAAGGCGGAAGGAGGAGTTTTCTTTTCTTTTTGTAACAAGATAACTTTCTCATAGGAAGAAATTCTTCTTAAGTGAGGAATTTAATTTAAAACGTTATATTACGATCTAGGAAGAATACATTATATGCTTAGGAATTAAATACATAATGGATTGTCAAATTTTTATGTAGTTCTCGTGGCACAAAATCTAGATCATTTGTCTCCAAGACCCACTCTGTTGAAAGTTCCATAAAGAAAGGAAAGATAATTTTTTCCTTTATTTTTCATTTTTACAGGGGCTCGAAAGATCTTTAGCTCCACGTCCAAAAATATCTTTGGTCGATCTTGATTGTTTAGCAAGAAAATACTCAAAATTAATTCTAATTCCATTAAGATTGAAATAGTTACCAGTTACTATTATTATCTCCAAGAGGGAGAAAATAAACTATTGAATAAAATAAGAAGCATTTTATCAGTGATTATAAAATACGTGGAAGAAAATAGTTTTTCTTCAGTAATTCGGCTTTCAAACTAAAGTTAAAATTAAATGCACATATTTTATCTTAATAATTAAATAACCCCGATCTTAAACTTTCTGTGACCAGAATAATCTTTTATTTTTAGCTCCTCATTCTTTCCAAATTTTTTGTGTCAGCTGCTATACTGGAACATTGTATGCAATTCTTTCCCACGTTTATTAAGTTATTAATAACATTTTTCAAGACACCATAACCAGGTTACGACCTGTTGCATTCATTTTCAGTGCAAACTAAGAGGTCCCTTAAGATCCTTTATTTGCTATTTTACATACTGAAACTTTTACTACATTTAGGCATTTAGGCATTTAAATTTGGCTTTATTATTAATTTTTTAAACTATATTGCGAGACAGAAATTTTATTTTATTTTTTGACCGATGCCTGTCGCCATTTCAATTTTATTACTGTCTTTATAAGTTCAAACTAATGTTTTTGTTCATATTCTGATACTCCAACCAATATGTTTTGAAATAAAACTGTTTTCGTGCTATTCATGGATTACAATGAAATTTTCTAGTTAGAAACGGAAACAGATTGATTTATGCAACATATGATAGTGCATTTCATTTAAAAAATACTTAATAGAATAAAATGATTTGTCTTTATCTTTCAGAGGTAAAGTAAAATTGCAAAATAAAATGAAAAATATCAATTACAATTTACATAAAATACTTTTATCTATTATACAATACTGTATTACAAGCAATAAGCGTACCCGTGTACAAACAGCTTGAGCAAGAAATTAGTTAGAGCTTAAAACAACAATGTTGTTATAGCTTAGAACGTTGTCATTCCTCGTAATAACAAATTTTCTTTTAGAAGATATAAAAAACCTATGTGTTGAAAATATTTCAAAAAAGAAATAGTGAGGTTCCTTTCCTACAGAGCTATCAACTGGAGTTACTTCCAAAGCAATTACAGTAATAATGTTGTTTCTACATTTTGCTTCCAAGGAAAAAAAATTGGAACGGATAATTTAAAGTATTAGTAGGTTCAACTTAACTTTCCCAATGATTTAAATTTGTGTTATTGTTGGTATTTTGTTTTTATACTTCACTGTTAGAAATTGCATCATGAAATTACGGTTAAATAGCCGGCAGCAGTGTGTCCATCTAATTAACCGTTAAATTTACGGTTAGGAACATTTTTGTATCTTCACGGGTTCTAAACCATTTCCAATCAGCTTGGTTAAAAAGCCGTAAAGTTTACTGTTTCATAACCATTTAACATGCTGCAGCTATGGTAATTAACTATATGCGTAGAATCTACGAGGTGTAGAAACCATTCATAGCAATTATATTGTGGCGGAAGACGACGATGTGCGAGGACACGGTGGAACAGGAGGTCAGCCGGAGACAGGCACAGAACTCGGGACCTCCACTTTGGAAAGCCAGTACTTCCATGCTTTGCCAAGAGGTACCTACTGGATGTCCACGATTTTGAGAAGTTTTTTTTTTATTCTGAGAAAGATGAAAATGCAATAGCAAAAAAAAAAAAAAAATTATATGGAATATGTTTCCACAACCAATTTTTATGACTATTAACGTCTTCATCTTCTCTTCATTTCCTCCCGTCAGATAAAAAGGAACTATACAATATTATGCGATGGAATTCTAATCTTCACACTTCTTCAATCCACAATCAAGATGGATGCCCAATTCTTATTGACTATGAGACTTTTGTGTTTCTATTTAGTAACCACTGCTTAAGCCACTTTTTTTCTTCTTTTTTTATATACACATGCAGATTTGAACTGATAAATCCGTATTCCTATTTTAAAACAACGTACGACTGGTAAGGTTTCGCAACCAAGATGGACGACCGATTCTTACTGAGTGCTTGAAAATTACGGTTAATTAAACGTTCTTCAGGAGAAACAGAAAATAAACGACCTTTTTCACAATCAGCGGTTTGAGTACCATCTTTTTAATGGTTATTCGACTGTTGTAATTAAATATGGTAAAATAACAATAAAATAAATTGTTATATTACTATTTTTTCACGAAAATTTTTAACAGTGTTCTTGTATTGCATTTTGTACTTCAGTTTTTGATAGTTTATTCTGTCTTTGATTATCTCAGATAACTTAAGGCCTCTCAACATAACGCTATACAAGCATAATTTTGTTTTAATTTACACATTTGCTTATAATTTGCTTTTATTTACAAAGATTAATTGAGATTCTTTAAACCGATCTAAACATTTTTTTCTGGATGAGCATTTTTTTTTCTGAGCAAATTCTCACTCCTACTGTTGTTCTAATGAATACTAGGCTACTATTTTGTTGCAACTATTTTATTTCATTATTTGTTAGATATAATCTTTTGTTAAAATACTCGCTTACTTTGATATACGCTATCCACATCAGCTGTCACATAGATAGATGTTATTCTCAAAACTACATATGAACTAACATATTTATAAATATCATTACTCACTTTATTCAGTAAAATAATTTCGTTTATTTGATATTTCGCAAGGAAGCAATTTAATATATTTTCCCATCTATTTTTAGAACTTCCACTTTCTACAAGACTATTTACCAAACTTCAAGAAAGTAAACTGAATTTTAATAATGGATAACCCTGCGATAAAAAGTTTCCAAGCATTCTTATATTAAAAGAGAGAACAGATAATCAACTTTTGACAGATGAAAAACTAATACAAGTCGTATTGCCACCAGGGAAGCAAAAAATAAGGAAAAATGGCAGAGAATTCCTGGTTTAATATCGGGGAAAAATTGCTTTCTTTATCTTTAATTGCATCCGACAACTTTGGCCGATTTATTATCCGACAAAGGGAAAAAGCCACCACGCGAATCATAGAACATACAAGAATCAATTTCATCTCGACAACAAGAAATTGTAATCCTTTAAACGTCTTGAAAATGGAAGCCAAAATGTATTTTTCATACCACTTGCCGCTGTCTTTCTCTTATTGGGAAGCGGTATTGTTAGACGGAAAAGCTGATAATACAGAAAGTAGTAATTCTATTGGAAATATCGTTTTTTGGCAGTCCTTTTAATGATGACTAAGATCTATTGTATTGATATATTCTTTGAAGAACTTAGGAGATTTCGCAAGAAACGATTTAAACTTTCAAGTCATTTTTCTAGTTTGTGTGTTCTTTTTTTAAAGTTGTACCCTAGGAATGGAATTTTGGGAAATATTTCAGCAGTGAATTTCATCATGAAAAGTTATAAATTTGGCTGTCAGAACTCTGCAAGCCATATTGGATTCGTGGTGCTCTTTGAAACACGTGTGTGTTTCCCCAGCAGTCGGGGATGCCTAAATGAATGGTTATATGTTATTGGTTTCCTTTCTAAAATTTATTTTCTCCATCCATAAGTTCACTTAACATGCAGGGTTTAAATTTTTCAGCGACTGTGCTACTTTCTGTGCATGTTACTAAGAAAAGTGAAATAATTCATTTGTTGTACGCATTGTTGAATCTTTCTGCGCACACTTTTCTCATGGATTTGCTTTTTGGAATGGAAAGATCAAGAAGGAAACCAATTTATAGCAGCGGCGTACACAGACAATCTATTTTAGAAGGTGGAAGGCTGGGACATTTTGTCCAAGGGTAGGAAGTGGGAATTCATTTCGGCATATGGCAAAATTATGCCATATGCTGAATTGGTTATTATTGAGGTATTTAGGGTGATGTAAATACCTCGTTTGATACTATACGTTTGTCCTTTATCTATGGTTTATAGTGTTAAACCAATTGAACTTTGTCACCACATTAAGATGAATAAACTATGATAAAATATGCTTCTGAAACAAGTGGTAGCAACCAGTAAAAATGTAAGATTAAAATTAAAAAAAAAAAGTACGTTTTTTTCGTTCAAATATTCAACATCAAAAAATTATGATAAAAAAACATCTAGAGTTTAGGTTTGCAATAAAAGACTATGTGTGGATCTATGAAAAGTTCATGCAGAACCAGGTCGTTAATTGTATGTGCATTTTTGTAAAAGGACAAAAGTGTAAATCGATTTATTTACTGTTGTTTCACTCATTTTATTTCTTAAATATGTATGTCTTTAGTAAGCGCAGTCCTTCCACAGCTATCGCAGTTATCGTTGATAAAACATAACAATTCTTAAAAGGTATAAAAGGGGCGTATCTTTTTCACACAACGATTGCGTACATTCTAGTGACACTCCTTTTTTCAAAACCCTGACTATAATTCGTTGATATTCTGATAATCAAACAATTCGCTCTGAAATTGTCTAACAAAAATTTCGATAAAAGAAAAGTCACACTGTCTATGTTCATTTTAAGAATGTATGATGTTTCTACATCCTTGAAAAAGTGAATTCAAAAGTTCTTCTACAATTTATATTGGGAAAGAACTATACTAAAGTTTAGATGCTCGAAAGCTTAAGATATCTTGATAATGTCTGCAAAATGCAGAACGCTGTCCAACAACTTACAAAGGACGACAAACTATTTCAAGAGGCATAATACCTTTTGGCACATTATATATAGGCGTATTAACAAAATTACTCGGCGTTATCCGCCACAATAACATATTGAGAAAATATATCAAACCCACAAATGTTAAACAACATGAAAACTGCTTGCCGCAAATTAAGAATTAAGTTTAAATTAAAACTCACGGGCTCTTTTTTACAACAGACAGTTATTGGAATTCATTTTCACCGAAATCTTCATTTAACAATAGCTTAAGCTTATGGCTTAACCCACTCCTCCTTAGAATGAGGCAATAGCTCATGTTCTCTTTATTCTAGAGTTTTCGAACATATTCTATCTCAAGCAGCTTTTATGAGCTTCAGAATGATAGTAAATGTTAGAAAATTAGTTGATGAATTTTTCTATTTTTATTATAGAAGAAAATCTTAACTGGAATTACAAAACACACACATGGTCATTGGAATTTTTGAATGGGATTTTGTGCCTTACCAATCTCAGTTGATGATGGAATTTCGTGTCAAATCTCATTGCAACCCGTCAATTGATGTGGCTTTGCATAGCGAACATACAAAGAAACAAACATACATACAAATAAGCTCTTTTACATAGATTTTCACAATCTAAAAAGTTTTCTAGCTTCCAGAACTCATCATTGAATCTAAACATAAAATTGAATCAATTTTAAGGACAATAGTAAACGATTAAAAAATATATTAGTGATCCTACAGGGTAATGTTATGTGAAAAACATTTCATATTAATTTGCATGTTTTCGTATTTACCACTAAATAGAAATTTAATTTCAAAAATAAGTTTTCTTGAAACTTCTCGAGTTTTGAAGAGGTGTTGGTCTTTACACAACGGGTTAATTTGTGGCACGTGTATATACACTTTGGTCTGCTTTGTATATGAATTCGTTAGTTAGTTACATTGTTTAGTGAAACATATGTTTAAGAGTGTAGGGTGCGTATTCAAGTATCATACAGGTTAAAATGCACCTTAATAATAAATTTCAAAAAATGTGTTCTCTTCCTTTCTTGTTGTTGGCGTTATCGCGGTTTTCTTTTGAACGTTAAAGACAAATGAAACCCACAGTATACGGGGAAGTCATTAAGCTACTTTGGCAAAGCCCTCTTTTGACTAACGAGTAACTCCAAATTTGTATAAGTACAAACAAGCATGAAAAAATATAGGGTGAAGTTGAAATGCTGCCGAAGTGCGTTCCTTTTTTGATGTTTTTCTTCTTTTATTTAAGTCGTTTTAAGCTTGAATTCCCTAACATGTGTTTATGACTAGTCTTTGCTCTTTATTTCAATTTTTCTTTTTCCCCCAGGGATTTAAGTTTTTTTTCCCATTCAATGTCGGCTATGAGTTTTGATCTTTACGAAATCGATACTTGAAAAGACTCTAGCGAGAAACAGTATGCTCTCTCTTTTTGACTTTTTTACATGTTGTGGACAACGTTTCATTTCTATAACTGAAATACTTATTTGTCTTGAAAAATGACTTTCAGAGCTAAATTTACATTTCATGTAAACAAAACTTATACTGTACTTTTAGTCTTTACTCACAAGGTTTTTTTTTTGAAATAATTATCATACATTTATTGCACAGAAATAATGTTTATTAGATCTTTTGCATTTCGAAATAAACAAGAAGACACCAAATTCAAATTTATAATCTAGCTATCTCTTTCTCTCTCTTTCTCCTTCAGCTTTAGTTCTTATTTTTTTTCAAATATACCTTTTCAACGGATGATACATATTCATTCACTCAGTCATTCATTCTTTCATTTATTCAGCCATTCATTTATTCATTCATTCGTTTACTCATTCATGTGTTTATTCATTTATTTATTCATTCATTCGTTTACTCATTCATGTGTTTATTCATTCATTTACTCATTCGTGTATTTATTCACCCATTTATTTATTTTTTAATTTATTCACTCATTTATTCATTATTTTCCTCATTCATTTATTCATTGATTCATTCTTTCACTCTGTCATTTATTCATTCTTTCACTCCTTCATTTATTCCTTGAGAAATATCCTTAAAAATCCCGATAAAAACATTTCATATAAAATAGGCTCGTTAGTTCTGGATGAACTTTCTATTTGTTCGTGTTCTATGTTATAAAGGCTTTCCGATAAAGTTTGTTCCAAGCAAATCGGTCCGTTAGATCAGGATTTATATAGTATTGAAATTTCTCCGTAAGCGCTATGTTAATTTTTTGAACTGTTCAAAAATGAACAAAAAGTGTTCAAATTAATATTTCACGCCAAGAGCTTTCTCCAGTAAGCTTGTTCATTGGAACGTGGATCTTGCACCCAGAGTTTACATCATTTGCTTCATTTTCGCCTATAGGCGCTAATGTTATTTTTTTTTTAACTGTTCAAAATTGAACGAAAAATTGTTCGAATCAAAAAGTAAAATATGAAAATGAAATATCCTCGCCGAAATCTTTCGAATGCAAAAAGATTTTTTAGAATCGGACAATACGTTCAAAATTTATTAGGGGGGTGGGATAGACCGACAGACAGACCGACAGACCGACCGACACATTTTTCCACCTCAAAACCCTACTTTCCAATATTTTATTTTTCAATCTTTATTTAATTACTTCACTTTTTCTTGACTTTTCTTCTTTATTTTTAACGATATTTTCACGATACATTAAGCCTTCTTTCATGCTTTATTCTTATTATTTTTACTTTTACGGGAAAGTAGGCTAAAAATACATAGTTTTAAAAGATAACCGTGCACGTTCCATTATTTCGCATTTAAAATTCCTACCAGTACAAAAGAATTTTTATTTAAAATAATTTCAGTAAAACTTAATACTTGGCATGCTGGTTAGGGTGTCCCAAAAAAAACCAACTTTCAAAACTTTGAACTTTCAGCCCCTAAAAAGTTTCCTTTGGGGAACATAAGATCCCAGGTAAAATTTTAGAACTTTAAGAAAATATTTAGGGGTCCCCCAATTAGGTCAAAATTTTCAAAATCGACCGAAATTTAACAGTATTTCACAAAAAACCAGTGGCCACTAGCGCCACCTACAAATATCTAGAATGTTCCAAAACCTTGTATATAACTATTTATATATATACAAAGAAATGCCATTTATATATACTAGAAAAAATGATTATGTATGGCTATTTGGATATAATACTGAAACCATCAAAGGTTTCTCATTACATCTCTTCCAACAGGAAGAGAAACTTAATTAACTTTCATTGTTCTCAAAACCACACAATCAAAGATAGTGCTGCACTTGTGTATGATCAAATGTTACCATTCTGGGAGAAGTCTAGGCTCCCAGTAAGGCAAAAACATCATATTATACAGAAAATCAAGAATTTGTATGAAAAACAAACAAACCTAATGAAACATAAAAACAGAAGTAACACAACAGACCTGGTAAACCACAAGCTATATTGTGAATGCCTTGATAAAGTATTTGATATAAGCCATGTTAACTCAGAACAACTCATCAAGAATAAAGGGGATTGGCAGTTTCTGAAATTACAACAAAAATCAAGAAAGGGCTGGATTGATCCAGTAGACACACAATTACCTTTATGAAAAAAAAGATCAGCAAAAAGACTAGAATAGTTTGCTGAGCGAAAGGAAGTTGCCATGCTCACTATGTCTCATGAACCAACTTCTTCTTTCACAACAGCAAATAAATGTGACTCTTTCTGTTGGTATGTGCTTTGACACAACATCAACAAATACTGGGAAGTTAAATAGAGCATGTACTGTTCTTGAAAGAAAAATAGGTCGAAACCTTTTATGGTTGTCCTGTCGACATCATATGTTTGAAGTTTATAGTCAGATGTATTTCACGTATGCCTGGGGGCCATCTAGTGGACCTGACATAAATATTTTAAAGAGATTTAAAGTAAAATGGCCCAAACTTAACCATCATGAACCAAAATCTGGAAAAACACACATAGTGGCAGCACCTGATACTTTGAAAACATTTATTACAGATCAGTTACGAGCTGCTTCGAAACACCTACCAAGAGATGACTATAGAGAATTTTAAAATCTTTCTGCTTTGATGGTTGGAATAAATGTGATGAGTTCCATTCGAAAACCAGGTGCTTTTCATAGAGCTCGCTGGATGCCTAGAGTTATTTAATCTTTAAAAATGGAACTCTTATTTGATGGAAATAAATTCATAATGAAATTATCATCTCGTGAGTTTCAAGGTTTACAACGATTCAATCAATTTGTTATATTGGTGTATTTTAAATCATGATTTACATGTAGGTCGACTATTATAGCGCCCTTTACACATACGTTCTTAACCGCGCGACTGAACGTGGCACATCTAGCCACGGTCAAGAACGCGAGTAAAACCGTGGCGTTCAAGAATGTGTCGAAAAATGCACCACATTCTTAACCGCGCGCAAGATCGCGTTCAGATGCGGGGCGTTCCATTGAAGTCCCCTACAGAAGCCACAGCCTGCAGAATTGTCCAATCCTCCCGCTTTGATGCGCGGTTAAGAACGTGTATGTAAAATGCATCATTTCTTGGAGCGCGATCATGAGCGCGCATCTGAGTGTCATTCTTAACCGCGTTCTTGAGCGTCCTAAAATTGCATTTACACGCACGCTCTTGACCGCGGATCTGAATGGCTCGTCGTCCGGACCGCGGTTAAGAACGTGTGTGTAAAGGCATGGATGCACCCGCAAATGACATTTTATTGATTCAAAGGTTGAGAAAATATAACAATATCGAAATACGTGCAGTAGGTTTAAAAATGATGTTGCGGCACTCATGGTATTTGAGTGAAGAACTTGCAGCACTTTGCCTGTTTTCTAAACTTTTAGTGATGAGAAAAAGCTGTAATAGTTACAATAATCTCGAATAAAATTCTGGTAATTTCTTTCAGACAATCCAAATTACTGGTAACTTCCTGGACGTGCCAGTGAAAAATTGGTCAGAAATGCAATCATATAAAGATGCTGAATCAATTGCGAGGAACTTACCATGCGTTAATGACTGCGCTGAACGCGGTATTTCATTAATTCAGGGTTTTAACCAAACAAGAAATGAAAAGCAAAAACAATTTTGTTGCAAATAGTAGAAATGCACAGAAAAAGCTTCCCACAGTGCAATCGTCAAAATCTTTTTAATATTTAGTCACTTCTTTTGCATGGTTCAAAGTTGTTGTAAATATGTTATATCTTGTGCTCTTATTGGCATTATGTTTTCAATTAAGTTTAATATTGTTTAATATATTGTTGAAATATATATATTATCTCTTTAACATATTGAAAAAATGAATAGATGTTGAACCATTTCAAATGTTCCTAAATGGTTTTACTTGATATTTTTTTAATGTAAAATATTGTTAAATTTCGGTCGATTTTGAAAACTTTGACCTTCTTGGGGGACCTCTAAATATTTTCTTATAGTTTTAAAATTTTACCAGGGATCTTATGTTCCCAAAAGAAAACTTTTTAGGGGGTGAGAGTTCAAAGTTTTGAACGTTGGTTTCTTTTGGAACACCCTAATGCTGGTGCTGTGTTAAAATTTTTGTAAAATATTATTGAATCCAATTCCGGATAGCAGTATTTTTACATCTTAATTTGAACGAGAAAATTATTAGCTGTAATTTGGTTCTAAGATCAGCTTAATTGTCTAAAAAATAAGCAAACTAGAGAGATTTTTCGAAGCTGATGCCGAAAACACAAAAGGAAAAATTGGTAAAACTCAAAATTTCCCGACAACTCTCAATTTTTAATTAAAAACTAGTGTTTATTGATATATGGTTATAATATATTTTTGTTCATATCCGTGACATAACGGCACGTGAACCTAAGTGATTTGACATGAAAGGAGCCATACAAATGTGTGTGTGTGTATGAGATAGGGATAGAGAGAGAGAGAGAGTGAGAGAGGGTCATTTCAAATGTAATACGAATACACATTTTTTTATTGACATGCTTATTTTAATGGACTTCTTCTACATTACATAAAATTAACACTAAATACAACACTATAACTATTGTAATAATGAATAAATTTCTTTTATACTCGTAATGATTAAATTAAATGTAAATACTGGGTTACAATCAGTAAAACTGTGAAAATAGTCCAATTAATTTTAAGATAACTAATTTTGCCTAGTGAACTCCACGTAGAACTCAATTGAAAATCTTAGTAAACAAAGAGCGGATATCGTGTGACAACGATGCTCGCTCATGAGTCCCTCTAGTGGTGAATTGCCTCCATTGGTTATATCCACGACTTCACGTATTGACTAAGTTTCCCAATCTGCTTTTTCTCTTCTATGGGTGCTTTCACATCAAAGGTGACGGAGACATTATGTCTTCGGTTTAGCAGTTCTTCAATCAGGCAATATGAGAGCGTGGTTATTAAGTTATGTAGAACCAATCAAGTGCCCTGAAAGCTTTTGTTATTGCTCTTGGTCGTTGTTGCGGTTGGTCTAAACGCACTTTAGAGATGCTTTCATACCAAACCTAACAGCGACCTACGACAAAGATTAAATTTTTTGGAGCATGTCATTGATTCTGCACAATTAAATAACCACGCCCTCGGTTTGACTGATTGGCATTCTTTATCGCGTCATTAGAAAGGACTTTTTGCAAGGGACTCAGGAGCAGTGCCCCCATCCTTTTTTGCTTCGCGCGATGACGCGACAACAACAACAGAAAGGACTTTCCCCCAGCCAACAGTGATCGTTTGATTGCGTTATCAAAGGCATGCGTCAACGCTGTTAGTTCGATAACCATAGCGACGGAGACAAAATGTCTCCGTCGCTTTAGTGTGAAAGCATTCTAAGAGATGTGTTATATATACGGAGAAAGAACTGTAACAATACAAACCTGAGTATAAGTGTAATATTGGAGCAAACATAAGGGCCGGGGGTTCTTCCCTCGGAAAAGTTTCGAAATTAAAGTCTTAAAACGCGATTTTGATTTATCTTCAATGATTTTCAAAGACCACCTAGGTCGCTTAATGTAAGCGGCAACGTGGAAATAATGTCAAAACAAGTACCTTATAGCATAATTGGTGTATAAATAACGTTTCAATATTGGACCGTGTTTCAGTGATATCAAAAAGCTTATGCGAACCAATGACAGCCATATTCACGAGCTATCGAAGACATTTCGCCTTTAGTTTCTCTCCCGAGTTTTTTTCTGCTCAAACTGATCACACACACAACGTTGTGTGGATTTGAAAGTTCTTCCTCTACACCTTCTTTCTAAAAGGATTACCTGAAAAAGTAACTTTTCAAAACCTTCTGTGCCCATCCAACAATTTCATAACGAGCGGTTTGCGTGCGAAGCGACCGAATAGGAAAAGAAGTAATGAGTTGCAGAGCAGTTTTGAAATGCTTTGTGTATCTGTGATTTGCCATTGTTTGCTTTATGGTGATTGGACTATGGCCAAAGTTTGCATGATCATTTAACTCGAAAAGATGCTTTTCTATTAATGGGGAAATTTATCTTGTGCACCATTCGAGTTTAGCCGACGGAAATGATGAATTAGGAAAATTAAGAGCATTGTGAGTCGAAACATGAAACTATTTTTGCAGAATATTGCATCAAATATGTTAATTGTAATTATTATTTAATGTTTAAGAATGTGTGTTGATTTAAATGTTCGCATCTTTGTAAAAGTCAACAGTTTGAGCTTACTCATACCACATTTTTCAAAAACATGGATTTGAAATGTTTATGTATTATGACTGTAAAAATTCTGCCTTTAATGTAGCTGTTGTTAATTATTGTTGTTTGATCTCATCATTGGCATTATCATTCGACAAATGTGATAGCTCGACGGCGAATTTGAAATTTATAAAATACGTAAGCTGAACGCTCAGCCGAATTTGTCTCAATGCCGCTTAGAGGCTGACCTGAAATTTGTCGTCCTCTTCACCTCAAGAGGAGAAACAAACCTATCTTGACCTATTAAAACACAAATAAAATCCCTAAAAGGAGTACTTCCAAAAAATTAAGTATCAGGTTCATGGAAAAATGCTAAATGTTTAAACGTTATTTTATTTATATATTTATTTACTAGCTGATTGGCGTTGCCTGAGCTACCTCGAATATTGTATTATTCCTTGGATGAAAAGAGAAGGGAGGTCACATGACATATTTACAATGTTATATCGTAAATAAATAGGGGAAAAACGTGTATAAACATTTTCATTAGAGTATAGGCAACAGTCCTTAAAAAAACATTTCAATCAGAAAACTCCTTCAAAAAAGCTTCACTAGATTAAAGGTTAAAGTGCCTAAAAATTATCCCTTACATTAAGAACAGGTCTCGAAAAATTCACAGTAAAATAATAACAACAGTCCATAAAAATCCCCATTAGAATATAGTCAATAATCTCCCCAAAAATGCCCAAACTGATAACGACAATGTTTTCTAAATAAGGTCAAAATTCTCTTCAAATTGCCATTAGGGAAAAAAATCGCACTTAGGTGTCTATATGAATCAGGACAATAGTTAAAATTAACGTCACCAAGTACCTAAAAATCTCCCACATTTGAAAATAATTTAGATCGACCCAGGGCGTTGATGTTTATTACTGATGGACGTCAACGCCCTTGGTCTATTAGCACTTATTGCGGTCTACAAGCACTTGTTCTGGTCAACTTGGAGGACTACAACCACTTATTGTGGTCAACAATCTGTCACAATTTCGAAATGAGAATGGTGTGTTTGTAGGACGAAAAGTTGAAGACAAGACTAAGATAAAATGCAAGCAGATATCAGAGCTACTTATTTATTCACTCAGCTAGATTATTTAAGCAAACTATGTACAGTTATATACATTCATATAAAATAAATTAAAATTTTCCGAACATTTCACACAAGATGATGCATTTATTTAGGAATACAGTTCTAAAACAAAATCAAGTAGCGAAACGGTACTGAAGAAAACAGCAGGCAGTATTGGTCCTGCTACGACGAGAGTTTCGAGGTATCTCCTCGATCGTCACTTGTTCGAGATCCACCTCGGATATTTTTTGAGAGAGTGAGCTAAACTAGCTATTTTTTTTGATTAGCTCCCATTAGGGCGCTACAGACGCTATATTCGATTGTCGAAATATTATTGGGTCCTTCCAGGGCGCCACGAAGTCTGCGCACGCCCCACTTGCGTACGTGATTCGGAATACATCAGAGGGATGCCGGAGAATCGGGTTTCTAAAGACATAAACCCGGCAAAGATGCTCCAAGTGTCCACTTTCATTCGTAGACCAGACAGTCTGGCGTCGAATGTCAATCACCCGACCAGGTGTAAGGGGTGAAATCCTTACAAAGCACTTGGAAGGCTACAAACACTCATTTGAAACGAAACCCTGGATGTATCGTGGACCTTTTAAACAGAGAGTGATTTTTTCTGGACTTCTTAATTCAGCACTGAATGAGGCATTAGAATGTACAGAAACAATGTGGCAAATCTTATGAAAACTCGCCAATTGAAGTCAATGTTTTTCAAATAACCGTGGGAGACGAACATTCGTCCTTGTTGTACAAGAGCAGTTCACGGTAGCCCATTTGTGGTATTGTTTTATCAAGCACTTTTAAATTTATGCAGACATTTTTTATTTGTCTTAAAGCAGAGCATAAAGATGGCAAATATTTTGTCGATGCATATTTTAAACAGAATTAGCCCACTTATTACACATTATTTAAAATCTGTAATCCTTGACCCTTTCTACGGAGGAAAAAAATTCAACTTTAGAAGGCAGTGGGGAAAAAAACCATGAAATCCTTGACTCTCCTTAGTGAGGAATAAACTGCAATTTCAGAAGGCAGTGGAAAAAAATTCATGAAATCTTTGATCCTCTCTACAGAGGAAAAAAATGCTACTTTGAAGGCAGTGGAAAAAATTCAATCTATTTAGGGAAACTCAAGTTATTTAGGAGAAATTTGGACAAAAATGTAAGAAACAATTTTTTAAAGAGAAACTAATTGTCTTTTCAATTGCTTACTATATCTAATTATCTGGTTTGAATAATACCTTCATTCTTCAAAATGAAAATTTCGATACTTTTTCGGGGACTCAAGATTGCGTTAGTACTAGTACTCCGTCTGAATTCATTTTTGTTGAAAGTGAAATTTCACAGCTTAGATTAGTAGAATTTTGAAGTTTAGTAAGAGATGAACACCCACTTTTGAATGATAGAACTCATGGGATTTTTGTTTCCTTTTACTATTTTTGATATAGTATTTCTGTGATGCTGAGTTCTCTTCGGAACAAGTATCCAGCAAAAATCACCAAGGAAAGGTATATGCGAGTGGCAGTGTCTAGTTTGATTCGCCAGTTTTAGAAATTTTGCAGTAATTAGCCGGCTCATCCATTATATTGATGTTAATGACTGTATCTTGTCTGCTTTGGACCTTTGCAGAAAAATTTTCATTCCCCTGTCCAGCCATATAATGCAGGTACAGCTTATGATTACGTTGAAAGAAATTCTAATTCAACTTTTAACCAAATGAAAAAAAAAAAAAAAAATGGTGAAATTTAGCTGCAACTAACATTTGGTACTAAAGTTTTATAACTTTAGTACCAAATGTTTTGTTTTATAACAGTATGATGGTGTGTCCACGCTTCAGTAGGCCTAAGGCTTCGGCTAACAGGTTTGGGGTCTCTGTGAAGAAAAGTATGATGGTGTGTTTCGTTGTTTTCAATGCCACTTGGATATCCAAGCTGCCCGTCGCGGAGCGACTAGGAATTAAGTCAGCAAGGAGCGCCTTCCGTTTGTAGATGAGTACCACAACGGTGGAAGAACGACTTGGCTTGTAATGTACTTGGATGACACCAGATGGCGCCAACACAAATAAGCCACCTTCCTTTTTAGACCTATGGGTGAAGGGAAGGGAAAATCTCCACCCTCAGAACTGCCTCGGGACTTCAGGGCCCACGGAATTTACATGTACGTATCCCAAAGTGTACATGGTGGGTCTTCAGCACCAAATGCTGGTTGCAACTAAATTTCACCATTGTTTTTGGTTAAAGTTTGAACTAGAATGTTTTATAGTGTAGCTATACTTTCGTGGGGTAGAATGTCATGAGAAAATCTTAACTCAAGGAAGGTGACACGAATAGAAAAAGTTAGGAACTACTGCCCTGTAACCTGTAATGAACTGTTACTTTAAATCAGGGTAAAGAGCTGTTTTGGCCTGTAAAGACACTCATGAAAGTTCAAAGCTAAACTATACTTATTTATAGCAAATACCACGGATTTGGAAAAAGTATGAATTCAAAACAGCGAGATAAGTTTGAATTTTTAGACTTTAAATAGTATTGAAGCAAATTGTCAACTTTATAAATTTCATTTTCCTTAATTCGCTTTATTTTAACGTGTGACGGATAACTCTTGAAATTGTTATTTTAAAACAATCTGTATAGTGTTATGTAAGCAAAACTTTAAAGAATATAGTATCATAATTAATAATATGTGCATAACTTTTGTTAAATATATATAATAAGTAAAATTTTATTAATTGAAACAATTTTTAAATGTTTCTTTTATATATTTTTTGAAATGCTATTCAATTCAGAAAATATACTAAAAGTTAACGCTAAAATTTTTGCCTTCGTTCTTAAAATCAATTGGAAATAGAATGTAATTTTTTTTCTACTCGTACCCCTTAAATATTCGTGCATTCGTTGAGTTTATCCAAATTTGCCCAGTCCCTGAGTAGTCCGGATACCCTAAGCAGAGGTACTAGTTGAAATGAGGTAGAAGGACGTGGTGTTAATTGCCTCATCATCTGCCTTGCTATAGCAGTGACTTGTGGAATAATTCATTTTTACCACTCACTTGGTAGTATTCAAAATAAAATGCTCCATTGTATGACAGTTGATGCTTGACAGTAAATTAAAGATATTCTATTTTCGAATTATTATTTGTGTTTAATTGTGCTTGTAGTCATAAAGTGCCAGTAAAAATGTTGCATTTTTTGTTTATTATTTATTTCCATTATTGTATTGTTGGTAGCATTTTTGTCGTAATTCAGAATTTTACGTACTGTTTTACTTCCCGTGAAAATTTAACATTTCATTTTTCTTCCGTTATTGTGTACGCATACCAAAATATATGTCTTTCTTATCATACACTTATTTTGTATTGTAGTTCATAATGCATTTAAAGAGATCGAAACGCTATTAATTATAAATAACTTTATTCCTAAAGCATGACAAATTATGATTCTCCATATTGAAAAGAGATGGCAGCACTCGTACTGCAGAAAATCAATTTCTTCATTTATGTGTCGCACCAGCGTGCAGGAAACAGCAAACACAAGTTTATGTGATTGATGTTCCACTACCGGCATCTCATAGAAAGTAGATTGATAAATGTTATGGCTTTCCATAGTCAGCATGCTGGCCTCGTTATGCCTGCGAAACAATTTTCTTTCTTTTTCTTCTCTTACTGTATTGCTTTTCCAGCATTGCATTTTTTCCCTCTAACGTGCATAGCCGTATGCAGTGCGATGTATTTCATATGGGTATACATATATGCATTTATTCGATCGTTCTCTTTTTTCAGCTTATTGTGCAAAGTTTGAAATGATAAGGCGACTGGCTTTAGCTCTGGATCCGCGATTTAAGGATGATTTATTAAATTTCCCCGCAGGAATCCCAAAGCGACGAAAATTTATTATTACTATCATAAAAAGGGAAGGTACGAAAATGGTAAAAAAAAGCTCAAAAAGGAAATCTGGCACATCTTCTGTGGGAATGTCGGTTATCGCTGTGATGTATTCTCAGGATATTTAAATGAATTTTTCACCCAATGCTATAAGTCAATATCAAATTGCTATCTATATTTTTTTATCACTTTTTCCAAAATAATTTATGTTAGTTTTTTATGAGATTATTCAGCAGCGCAATATGCTTTGGAATTTGGAGTCTAATGGCACGCGCAGGGTGCCGAGAAAGATATAACTTTATTTATTGAAACACTTTTTTTCTATAAGACTGCTCCCGTTTTTTCCCATATGTGGGAAAATTATATAAAGTTTTGATAAATTATTAATCAGCTTCATTCGTTAGTTTAAAATGCGTGTTTTTTTTAAAGAATAAGGACAGCACTGCAGCACTGTGAGTATTTTCGTGTGACTATAAATTAGGTATCAGCTTCATTTGTTAGTTAAAAAAGCGAGTTTTTTTTAAAGAACAAGGACAGCACTTTGAGTACTTTCGTGAGATATGAAAAGTAAGAAAAAAGGGGATTTGATAGCAGTATCTAACCATAAGCATTTCAAGCATTTCTTAATCCCTTCAAGCCTGAATGTTTGATTGTGAAGATAAAAAATTAATGAGTGGTTAGATATGCTACAATCTAGTATCTTAAATAGGAAATATCATAACATTCTGCCTATTACCGATATAATTAAAAAATGTTTTAATAGTAGGGGGCCGTTCATAAATGATGTCACGCTTATTTTCCATGTATTTGACCCTTCCCCCCTTTGCCACATGTCTCACTATATTGTATAATGCAAGATGTCACACTTCCTGTTAACCCCTCCCCTCCCCTCGTCACACTTTGTCGCAATTTCACGAACCCTCCTCCCCCCCTCGAAGCGTGACATCATTTATGAATAATCCCTAGGACACCAGTCTATAATTAAGCAAAAAGTGAAAATATATTTTATGTATAGTTTACAATTATTTTGTGTGAAACATTTTGAAAAAAAAGTGCTTTCATACACTAAACTAACTCAGCAATGGGCGCGACAGCACATTGGGAGCAGTGATTGGGAGCCATGGCCTATCGTACCCATCCCAGCTTTCGAGACCGAGGGCCCTGGGGTACAGAAGCAGATGTCCCGGTCAAGTGGTTGGCCTGACGCGGAATCTCCAGTGTTAGTTCCCAAGCATGCTTGGTCATCCTTTTGTCGACCCCACAGTAGGTATGAAAGGCTGAGTCGACACTGCCCAGCCCAGGAATCGAGCCCCGGACCTGTGGCATGGTAGCACGGAAGGCTACCACTCAGCCACTGGGCCTCATTTCATACACTAATATGCGTTAAAAACCCATTAAAAACTAATTTTAACAAACCGGCGTTTTAATATAACGATGGGAGAAGATCCTCAAGACCATTATGCATCAAATTGACACTAAAAATCTCTGTATTCACTGTAAATATACCGATGCATTTCATTTTTCAGTTTTTCGTAAGCAAAGTTCCTAGAAATCTGTTTAAAAGGATCAAAATATTCAGAGAACTTCACATAAATCTTCAAAAGCATGGCATATGAGAGGAAGAATTGTTCAATGGCATAAAAGTATTAACAGAAAACTTCAAGCAGAGCATTGATGACGAAAAACGAAGCAAGGAGGAAATTCAGTTTTTTAAATGGGGCGTTGAGTAAATTTAACTTTTCAGTGAGGCATTGAAAATATTGAATTTCTAAAAAATAAATATCAAGAACATGAAATTTTAAAAGGAAACACAACCATAAAATTTGTTTTCAAAATGGGATAATTTAAGAAATATATACATGTATATATTTTAAGAGGGACAATGAGTTGAGTTTTTGAAATACAGCAAAACAGAACAATGCAGACCTTTACTTTTTAAAAGGACATAACCAAGAAAATTTGTTCTTAAAATAAGAGAATAAATAAATTTAGTTCTTAAATGCGTGAGGTAATGAAATTTATTTTCGAACCTTGGAGCTACGGCAAAAAGTTTTTAAAGTGAAATTATGAAGAAATTTAATTCTTTAACTAGGGAGCATTCATAAATGATGTCACGCTTCGAGAGGGGGAGCGGGGTTCGTGAAATTGTGTCAAAGTGTGACAAGGGGAGGGGAGGGGGTAACAAGAAGTGTGACATCATGCATTATGCAACATAACGTGACATGTGACAAAGGGGGGAAGGGGGGTCCGCTGAAGTGTGACACATTGCGACAAAGGGGGGAGAGGGGTCAAATATCTGGGAAAAAAGCGTGACATCATTTATGAACGGCCCCCTAGAGGAAAGGGGAAATGTTTATATTTTAATATCATTTTTAACCGACTTTGAAAATAGGGGGATAGTTTTCAATTCATACCATATGTACGAATTTTTTTGTTTGTTTGTTCATCGATAACTTCGTGCTAGATGAACCGATTTTAATGATTATTGATAACAAAGAAGTATCATCCTTTCCAATTGAAAGGTAAATGATTATTTTCACCAATAACGTTTCTTAGAAAAAAATAATTATAGTCAAATCAATGTGCGATATTTGAGTTAGATCGAGGGTGGTCTCACATAGATTCCGTACTTTTGTTTCACCATGTTTGACAATTAGAAAAAAAAGTTATGGGCGAAAAATTAGTACAGTAGCCCCTCGTTATATCGCGCTTGTCGGGGGAGAGCAAAAAAGCGCGATATATCCGAATGCGCGATATAACCGATGCCATTAGAAATAACTCAAAAAGTACTAGTAAATTGAGTGTCAACGTAAAAAATTAAAAATTTAATTTAATCTTACATAATAACAACTTTCTTAACAAAAATAAATCTTTTCATAAAACTCCTTGGACAACAGGCATCTGTCTCTTTCATTCTATGCGCGTTAGGATCAATACAAAAAGAAATATCAAATCAACTGGTTTGAGTAGAATCATTCTGCAGGCATGTAAGTTGGGGAGTGGGAGGAGAACTGTTGCAGTTTTTAACTGCAGCAAATTCAGAAGAAAGGAAAACATTCCTCTTCGATGGCTTTGTTTAATGGGGAAAAAAGGGCTTTACTGAAAAATGCAAATTTTTACTTTCAAGAACTCAAACTTAAAATTTTGGGAGACAAAGAAAAAGCGCGATATATCCGAATGAGCGATATAACGAGGGGTTACTGTATTTTGTTTTTGTTTTTTTATTACGTTTTTACTAAATGAATTGATTTCAATGATTTTTTTAATCGATAGAGGGTCATCTAACTTAAATATCTCACATTGATTTGACTACAATTTTTTTAGAAGGAACGCTATTGGTGAAAAATAACACTCATTGTCAAAAAGAGTTTGTTGCCATTAAGCAGCAATATTAAAAGCAATTTTGTAATAAGAGTTTCAGTGAAGGCATTCTCTGATCAAAAGTTAAACTCATTCAGTCAGCTTTAAGTCTGTTCTGAACTTTTTAAAATCCACTTAAAAACGCAATTTATCAGACGAATGGCTGTTTTTCAGTGACAGTTACTCAAAGTCAAAATTGTGTCATTTGCTAAGTTTTTTTAAATATAGTATTCATATAAAAAACGTATTTAGACCAAAAAATAATAAAATAAAATAATTTTTGGAAAAAAATAAAATATAACAGACTTTAAATTGAAAATTGCGCTAAAAAGTAAAATATAAATTCTTTCTTTAAACAACATCGATACGACTTTTAAACATAATATTTGAAAATAGCGATAAATTATGACATTCTAATTATTATTACACCACGTGTTACTTTACATTGGTGCTGTTGCAAACTCTGGGATATTTATATCTGTAATTCATTCATAATTACAAAATATTCTATCTATCAATTTTGCACCGCTTGAAAAAATATGTTTAAAAGTAGTATCGATGTTTTTCAAAGAAATAATTTTTTTTTCTTTCAGCCCAATTTTCAATTTCAAGTTTTTGTCCTAAAATTATTATATTAAGCCAAACGTCTGGTTTTTAAAAAAGGTCATAACGAAGAACAGCACTTTTAAAGATACAACACAGAGTTTTCCACATTATTGCACTCTCAGAAACGCATGCTCAAATCTCATCATTCGTTGTATTTGAAGAAATGGCTTCGTAAAAAATGCTCCGAGTAAACCTTTCGTCAAATTGACGAAATTTGTGTAGTAACTTTTTTAAGTCACGTGATCGCGCGAGGAAAGATTCGTTGTAAATGACGAATTTTTTTTGACGATTGAAGAATCGTCAAAAGTGAGAGCTCTATTTCTCTAAAAGTGAGAGTGTATATACATTATTTCATAGACAATTTTTAAGTGTAAAGTATTTTTATACAATACTCACATTTATATTTTGTGTAATTAATATTTTTATAATGTTAATAATAATAAATATAAGTATGAATCTTGTATAAAAATGTACTTTACATTTATAAATATAGTATTAAGAATGTAATCTGTCTTTCAGATATTTTGTTACTTCAAAATTATTTTTTCTCAAAACTCTTCTGTATCATGTCAGTGTAATTATTTCTAGCTCCTTCTTTCTTTGAACTACTCCAATAGATTTCTTTTACGTTGGGATCTTTTCCTGTTCTAGTAACTTCTTCTTTTCTTTTCTTTTTTTAATTTCATCTTCTCCCTTTTTTCTTTTTATCAACTCTTTTCGAAATCTCGAACTAATAATTTTTGGCCACAGTTCCTTAACAAAATTTTCGTCTTACTCCTTGTTCCCCGTTATTAAATTCCTCAGATCTATAATCTTAAGCTTCAGAGTTTCATTTTCACTAGTTTCTTTCATTAATAACTGGATCTTGTATTCCAGGGTTCAATCGTTTGTCGATGGTTTAGAAAGGGACATTTTTATCTAACTGAATCGGGGCAATTACTCACAAATAAATTGTAAACATAAAAAGCTAAGATCCTTTAAAAACCAAAAAGAATGACCTGAATTATTTTTAAACTTAAATTTGGCAAATGTGCACAAAATGAATTTTACACTGAACCTAATGTTTCGTACAACTGCAATTCTCAACTTTTTTTTCGTATCGTAATCTTTTAATAATTAAAAAAAAAAGCAGTAAACAAAAACGCAAGTTTGAAAGGATTTTACACTTCTACCAACAACCAAAGCAATCTGCCTGGCAGAGGGCCAAGAAGAATCCATTCCTGTTTAAGATAGATGGAATCCCTGCTGATAGATGGAATACGTCGTTTTTGTTCTCGTTCTACTTTGTTTAGAATAGCTGATTTCTTAGGAACTGATGCCATATGCCAGTTTATAAATTTAGTTGCTTTCAACAAACAGTGAAACAAGCATGTTGATTCGCGTAATTTTTTTTCCTCGACCCCAGAGGACTCCGCAGGGAAACACCTGCATTCCCAACCCAAACAACTTGCAGATACAGCTACCCAACACCTTTCTTCAGTACCCGCCTCCGGGCCGTCATGTCACGATGGCACCGCCAAACAGTCCTCCACCTATGAGTGCCCGCGTCGAAATCACACGAAGGTCCTTTGATTTAATTACATTCAGTTCTTCCTTGGTACGACTGTTCCGCAATGGAACCTCTCCAATTAATAGTAACTGATGATATTGTAACTCCGGCAGATCTCAGTCCGGAGAGTTGACTTCTCAGTGGCTCATATTTTTCTACTTTGTTCATATGTGCCTGTCGCAAAGGATATTGATCGTTGATTATTTGCACATCTAGTACTACTACTCTTTCTGAATTGTACAGCACTAGATCCGGCTTCATTCTTCCTTGGGTGGTTTCGAAAATTGGTTCCTGATGTACCAAGAAACCGCGATTGCTCGCGGACCGGTTTAGGTATGCCACGATAGCTTCATGTCTTCTGATGCGCATTCCATGTGTCGCGTGGCATTGTTGAAGAATATGGTTTAAAGTTTCTGGTAAACAGCAGCCTCTGCTACAGAGGTTGTCTGCATTTGGGCGACCTCTACTTGCTTTTGATTTTGTATAGAGCGTAACAAGACGGGTATGGACGCACGTGATGAAATCCCGCCCCGAAAGGAGGCGGGACCCATCCCGCAACCAAGAGTGTGCCTGGGGCACATCAGACGATGACCTAAGACCCGCTCCGTCGCAGGTTGAGTAGAGCCTCCGTTTCCACATGGTCTTAATCTTCTGTCCACTAGTTAGCCTCCTGCCTTCATACAACAGCAATTCATCTTTGACCTCCATGTCCCGGTTATAACCGAGCATGGGAACCGTCCAGCGCAGTGCTGGAACGCCTAAACCACCATCTTTGACATCGGCATGGACCGCAGCTGCGGGGATGTCGGCCGGAAGGTGCAGAACCTGGCGAACAAAATTCCTTATCTTGACATCCAATTTCTTCAATGCTCCCTCGTACAATTTCGCAAAGAGCAACTGGTGATACTGGCCCAGGATCAAGTGACGAATTGGCAGAAACAACATTTGCTGCGGCTTCAGAGGAGCTGATCTAAGTGCTTTCACATCTTCCCCTAACTTCGTCTTGAAAGGAGAGTGTCCCTGTGCCGTAAACTTCACTCCCAAATACAGGAACTCTTCCTCGACTCCCAATGTTGGAACGCGTCTGTTCCCAATCAAGACTTCTGTATCCTGGTCATAGATTCGTTTCTTTTTTCCATCCTTTACCCATGACAGGACTGCAGATTTATTTATATTGATCTTCAGACCGTGCTTCGTCATCTCTGGCTGCATCCTATCTAAGATGTTTTGTAGTCCTGCTCCATCTGCAGCTATCACTACGAGGTCGTCTGCGTAGTCTAGGTGATTCACACCATCAAAACCTTCGTAAGATGGAATTACTTTCAATACCTCGTCGATGACGGCCAAGAATAGTGGAGGGCTCAAAGGATCGCCCTGTCTGACTCCACGCACTGGGACCAGTGGCTCGCTAATGGAGCCACCGAAGCACAAGAATGTTCTAACTTCAGTATAGATGAACTCTAAATATTTAACAACAGTACGTGGTATTTTTTGGTTCTCCATCAGAATTTTGAAAATCGATCCATGTTCTACTGAGTCGAATGCCTTCTCCATGTCCAGCACTATCACTGCTACAGGGGATAATTTCTCTCTTACTTCTGTCAGGATCCGGTTGAGTAGTCTAATTCCGCAGGCAACTCCATCCATTCGTCTAAAGCCGTATTGATAAGGACTCAGTTCGACGTCCTAGAAGATCCGTGCTGCGATGATCTTATTTAGCTGCCTGATCATTACCGAAGAAATCGAAAGTGGTCGCAGCGATGCGGGCGCCTACGTGTCTTTCTTTCTGGGGATGAAAATTGTGCGGCTATCTACCACGAACGATGCTGCCCAGCTTAACACCATCCAGCAGGTAAAAATCTTGGCTCTTACCCGGACAGGAACCCTCTCTCAAACGTAGGGGGCCACACCATCGGGTCCTGCCGCACTACCAGGGCGAGCCTTCTGTTGTCGCACTTCTTCCGGAGTAATAAAGTCGGTGTCTAAAGGTTCGCTAGATGGAATCGTGAAACTTGTCGTGTTACAGGTCTTCTTTCCCATTTGGTGAGTCCAAAAGGAGAAGACCTCCTCTGATGTCAGGTTCTCCAATAGTGATGTCTTGGAAAAGATCCTCTTGTACGCGTTTTGACGACTTTGCTTGAACAACCGTTGCATCTCTGCGTAATCATGCTCCTTCCTCTTCCTCTTAGACGTGAAGATCCTTAGATGTCTCCTTCGGCTTAACTTCCTTTCTGGCTTCAAATCCACGGGTGAAATTACTTTCAAAAAAAATTGAGTTGAGAGGGACTTTGCACGTTCAGGATCGGTGGCAGCGATGCTTAGAGCCACATCCAGTATATTTGTTTCATCAGCGTTCGGGGGAGGACGCAAGTCCAATCTCCCGTTTAGTTCGTCTAAATAGTATTCCGCATTTCCTACCAGTAGGGTCTCCTGTCCAGATATCACGACTTCAGGCACGTCTTCAACTGTAGCACGGTCAACTAGCAAAGCAGACTCCTCCTCAGCTTGTCCATCGGGCATCCCAATCTCTTCCAATTTCAGCTGAGGTCCTTCGTCGTCCACGTCTAGTTGTGCAGGCTCACCGGACTCTGTTTGAGATGGAGCATGATCAGGATCAGGTCTCCGGGTGGGGTGCACTTCTCCATAGTCTTCATCTTCTGTATCGTTACTTGTCTCATCATCCGCAGGCGGGGAAGACTTCAGCAATTTAACCAGTTCCTTATACGCAGCGTCACGGCGCTTCCCCTTAATTGACTCAATGGTTCTGGCTGATAATTGGTCGGCCAGCCGTTGATTGATGTTGGTTCCGGCATCTTGCATCTTGGCTTCTAGCTCTGCCATCCTATGGACCTCTGCCTCGGTCCACCTGACCTTGGTCCGAGACGTCCTCAGCTCTCAAATCGCCTGTTGATGGAAAATTGCTGCGTGTGCTCTTCTGCTGTGAACTCCTAGTCCGATCTTCGACGCAAACTCCCTGGTACAGTCTGAACAGCGAAACATCGCGGTGTCTTCTGGCTGCGGCTCCAAGTCAGTAAAATTTACTCGGCCTACGCGATCAGCGCTAGCCTCTTCTTCATTTATATTACTTTGGACGTCAGTAAACCTTCCCGAGAGCAGGGGTGTCGGCCCTGATCCCGGAACAGTGAAACAAACACGCTGATACGCGTACAAACAGTGAAACATGCCCGCTGATTCGCGTATAAAGTGAAACAAGCATGCTGATTCGCGTACTAAATAAACGCGGCAAAACGAACTTCCCTAAATCTCGAATGGATTCGTTCTGTTCTGTCATGCGCAGAAGCGTCCGAATGTCGAAAGTCCACGGTCGAATTGTACTCTGCTAATTGATTAATTTACCTACATTACATCTGTAAAAACTTGCAGATTAAGCAACTGCAAAAAGTCGAAGAAACACTTGTACAATGAAAATACATTATATATTTTAATCGGTAATTTAATTCAGACGGGTACTAGTGACAACAGTATAACAAAATCCATAACGGTTTAGTAAATCTTAGAAACTACATTCAAATGAGCGATCGCTTCGCTTTGAGGGAAAAGTTTTTTTTTCTCCTCTTTTGCGCTAGAGAGAAAAATTTTGTTTTATCTTGCGTAAAGTGGAAACTTAAGCTGTCTGTCTGTAGTGTTGCGACACAGTATTTTATTCACGAGCTGTAAGAGTGTAAGTTGGCTAAATTTTCAGAATCCTTGCAGTTATAGTCTGAATTTTGAATTTTTTGAGAAAAAATTAATTTGAATTTTCAATGAATTTTAAAATACTAATGAAGATTGTACTATCTTTTTTGCAGAAGTTATTCAAAAGTGAAGCAGAGTAGAAGTCGAAGATTGATTTTAAATCTGTCAAAACATCACTCCCACTTTTTAAAATGTTAGTTACTTTTTTAGTAGGACATATGACACATAATAATGGTTATTTTTCAGTGAAATATTTCAATAAAATCCGTTTAAATGAAGTTTGACCACACTATTTAGTCGTTGTTGCATTTGGAAAGCAAACATATAGGTTACAACTCTCTCAACTTTTCTCCCCCAGACCCCTACCTGTTAGCCGAGGCCTTAGGATTGCTTGCGCACGGGGCGAGGTAGTGGGGCCCACGGATTTTATATGCACGTATCCCCAAGTGTACATGGTGGGTCTTCAGCGTGTATCGAACGCACGACCTTCCGGTGGAAGTCCGACGCTCTGACCACTAGGCTACCACAGCCTATTACAATCGATACTGGCCTTTTACTCAACCCCCCTCCCTGTTAGCTCGTGGCCTTAGGGACTTCCCCGTCCACTGGGAAGTGTAGTCCTTCGAACCCTCATAACCAATCCGAGACAGTTAGGCTGGGCTGACGCCCAGAAAATCTAACTCTTGCTGCGAGAACCTGTGGTGCTCCTTGATATACCTATGCTAGAAGAGTATCATTTGGAGGGTTGTGGTTCCCAATGGGTTTGATACTGGCCTCTTACACCCGAGGTCACTGGTTCAAACCCCGTCCGATGTCGGTGGATTTTCGAGATTCAGAAAATTTACAATGTCCTATGCTCCCTTGATATTGTCCTATGCCCCCTATGCTCATATGACTATGCTCCCTTGAGCAACCATTTGACTTGGATACTTTCGGCAAAATTAAATTCCTAGTGCAGTTTCGCATCGTCAGAGCCAGGTGCGGCACCTTTCAGGGAAGAACTAGACGTCTAAATTCGCATGTAGCAATAGCACAACCGATAGTGGTGCTGTTTGAAAAATAAATATGCCGGTTCCCGTGGAATACAAAGGTTAATGATCATATGCAGCCCCATTAGAAAAAATATATCAAAAACGAAATTATAAAATAAGTTGCAGGTAACAAATCTTTTTACATGATTTTTTCATGAAATTTAATACTTAAATTTTACAAAAACGTATTCGTAAGAAATCGTTCATTAAAATCTGGAATTCTTATAGTATTACTAAGAACTTCATACGACAATGAATTTTTCAGAGTGTCTTTCGAGTAACAGATTCTTCCCCAAATCGAATTAGCGACAAATAGTAGAACAACGATCTTCACTTTCAAATGATTAATGCGTAACAAATACTTATCACAAAAAATTCACGTTGAATTTGCCGGAATGCTAGTAATTTGGAAGCGAAGGAAAAAGATAGTTACAAATTGAGACAAATACGTACAACACTTATCATCGGTAAATATAAGGATTAACCCATCGGTAAATATAAGGATGCTCAGCATGTTAAGCTTTGGAGAGGAGTATTTTGGTGATTATATATTTTCAAACTTCAAAAGATTGAAAATCTTTTGAAAGTATGTAGACTTGCAAATATAAATATTGTGCAATAGCAATGAATTTTTGATCATTTATTTTTTCAATCTTATCAAAAGTACGTTTCACACAAACAATTTTGAGCTATTAATTGTTTGTGTGAAACATAACACACAGGTAAATATAAGGATGCTCAGCATGTTCAGTTTTGGAGAGGAGTATGAAAAAAGGGTATTCATTTCAATTCTTGATTCGAGAACAAAATAGTATCGTTGAAGTGATGGATAGCCAAGGATTGAAATGAATACCCTTTTTTCATATGGTGCCGAAACCCGGGATAGTACGTTGTGGTGATGAATTTGGTGCTTAACTTGAAACTCGGATTTCATGCAACGAGGTTGGAGGCTTTTCCAGACACGCTTCTTCAAAAATGCCCGAAATAATATTTTTCAGTTTAATGTTAATTTAGTTGTTGTTCTGTGTTTAATTGTTAAATAAAATTAATTAAAAGGCAAATAAGGACTTAATTTGGTACTTTCACCTTTGACTTGGCATCACTACACCGATACTATTTGTTCTCGAGTCAAGAATTGAAAAGAATACCCTTTTTTCACAAGGAGTATTTTGGCGATTATATATTTTCACTCTTTAAAAGATTGAATTTCTTGAAGTTTGAAAGTATGTAGACTTCCAAATATAATTATCGTGCAATAGCAATGAATTTTTGATCATTTATTTTTTTCAATCTTATTAAAAGTACGTTTCACACAAACAATTTTGAGCTATTAATTGTTTGTGTGAAACATAACACACAGGTAAATATAAGGATGCTCAGCATGTTAAGCTTTGGAGAGGAGTATTTTGGTGATTATATATTTTCAAACTTTAAAAGATTGAATTTATTGAAGTTTGAAAGTATGTAGGCTTTCAAATATAAATACCATGCAATAACAATAAATTTTCGATCATTTATTTTTTTTTTTCAATCTTATTTAAAATATGTTTCGCACAAACAATTAATGAGCTATTGCAAAATACATTAAAATTCAGTTAAAAATAATAAAAAAAAGTTCTACAAGTCAAGTAAGAGAAAAGAAAACAGATTAACAGCAGGGAACAATATTTTTTAAAATTACAGTTCACAAAGCTTGGGAATCAACAAAAAATGTATGGATAGTTGTCGTTTGTATGTTTTGTATGGAAGCGTTGCAAAATGTGTCTGCCATGCTATTGGAGGTTCACAGCGTTAATGGGTATACATTGGTAACTGCACAAACAGATAAGATGAAGATAGAACAAAAATATGTGTAACCTAAAGTTGCTAAAAAGTTCGGCCTACAGAGCTTGAATTACCATATAGGAAAAAAAAAAAAGTAGCGTTACTATGTTTCATTTGTGCATTACTGAGGTTATGGTGTAGTGAAAGTAAAAAAGCCTGCTAAGTTAAACAAACGTCGGAAGAAAAAATGTCTTTTGGAACACGAAAAAAAAATTTTTTTTTCCAAAAAATAAAAAGCATTAGTGACAATTTAACGTGTCTTCTTTTGTGAAAAAGTTATTTTTGTCACACTTTTTTTTGATAAGAATTTATAAACAAAGAAAAAATATCGTACATCCAATTCAATACCGCCATAAGTGTAAATTTTCAATTTTTGATTTTATGACGGTATTTCAGTGCTAACATGTTAGACTTTGAAATGAGATATAGCCACAAGTGATTACATTTCATTTATGGCGGTGCCGCCATCGGGGCGTCGTGGTAACGCGCGGAGCTCGTATCTCCCAGGTCAGAGGGTCGAACCTGGCAGTGTCGGTGGATTTTCAAGGAGCGAAAAATCGTCTGCGTTCATGTCGTATGATTATGCGGCCTGTAAAAGATCCCTTCAGTAGACATTTGGCTCGGATGCTCTCGGCTAAATTAAATTACTGGTGCAATTTCGCATCAAAAGAGTTCGCGTGCTCGCCCTATCAGGTGGAGAAACCAGACGTCAAAATTCTCCTGCAGCGATGGTACCACTCACTGTGGTGCCGCTGAAAGAGATGGTACCAATCTCGGGGGAACGCACTAGGTCTGCAATTGGCAGAAGCCAACAGCAGCCCATTAGGAAAAAATGGCGGTATTGCAGTGCTATCATGTTGGACTTTGAAATTGGGTAACAGCCATATGTGATTAAGTTTCATAATATTAAACTTAATGCCTTGTGGCTGCATCATATTTCAAAGTCCAACATGTTAGCACTGAAATACGGATATAAAATCTAAAATTGAAAATTTGCACTTATGGCGCTAATGAGCTGGATATACGCTATATTTTAACACATTAATCTAGGAAATCAGTGTAGAAATTAGAAAAGCACCACGATAATACCGTATAAGACAATAGACTACGAATGATTTTAATCATTTGTTTACTATTCACTTTTTTCCGACACGGTAAAGTTATTAATAAAACCTTACTTTATATGAAGAAGGAGACGGAAGGTATGGCATGTTCATTAGTTTCAGTGCATAAAAGGGAATGAAATATTTAAATTCGGCTTAAATAACGGAGAAGAATTTTGAAAGTAACATTTTGAATATTTTGAAGAACTCAAAATATACTGTGCTGTGGTTTATCTTACTTTTCCTAATGTTTAATGTATGAAAGTTGCGTGAAATAAAATATTCAGCTGATTTTTATCCCCATCAAAGATGCAAAATATATCTTTTCATAAAAAATTCAACCGTTGAGGTTTAAACGTAATAGTGCTCTCGTAGAATAAATTCACTCCAAAATGCAAAACACGTTTTATTTTTAGAGATTCATGCGAATATTTTTCAATTCAAATACATGTTACAAAGTAAAATTTCTTGTGATTAAGAACAGTTCTACGTAATGGGCATTTTAGAGGAATTTGAGCATCTAATTAAATATTTACTGTTTACAATTGTAGGTTAATGATTACAAAGAACATGTTAATGGTAAAGGGCATTTTCGGAAGGATGAATTCGTATCTCACATTGAAACGTTTGATACCTACTTTTCATTTTACATTCCAAATTTATAAAGATTTTGGGGAATTCATTGTCAGCCTGAAGCGGTAATACATTTTCGCTTATTCTATTTTTATGGATGTGACATTTGTACGTACATATTCGCACCACAATTTTACAGCTTTAAACTTTCGCCATTTATTTTTCCATTTTAGGATGTGGCTTACCCTCGTGTGGAAGTTTCTAAGACAAAAAGTGTTTAATTTAAAAAAGATCAATTTCTGCATGTTGCGGTAGTGACAGTAGTCATAGCCGCAACACGCACAAGTTATTCTTTTTTGTATGAAACTAGTTTTTTTTAGAAATTTTATACCTTGTATTAAGATACGTGATGGTTAGTTTCATTCAAAAATATAAAAATTATAGGCTAAAGGCTAAAATTCTTTAATTCTAGTGCAAATGTATGCGTACAGATGTCCCACCCGCAACAATGGATTGCGCATTTTAAAAATATGTGTTTTTTTATTATGTTAGAGCATACTATCAGTTGGGGTTTGCTTAGCTTAATAAATTATAAAATTGTCAAAATGGTTTTACTAAACGGATAAAAACACTAGAAACCAACCCAATTATTCGTGATCTTACCGCATTCCACATTCTTCACTATAGGGCTACAAAATGGAGTTAACTATTGCGGGAACAATGTTTCTAACTTTCTTCGAAGTGACACAAGATGGTGGTATCATTCTGCTACAATTAGATCTCAGAGGTGGGGAATAGAGCACGTAGGGTCGACAATGATGTTGGGAGTCAATGCCGGTTGATTGCGTTCGAGGTCTTGTTTGCAAATTGTATCACTCAACTTCGCGCATTTGTTGTATTTTTTTTTTTGCAAAGTGCTCTCGCTCACTGATGATAGTCTGTCTAGTGTGTTTGAGCAAGAGAAATGCCTGTCATAAGAACAATTTTATTAAAAAAAATATATATACACAGTGTGTCAAAGAAGTTTTAAGCCTAGGTTTATAAAATAAAATAAAAACTAGTAATAATATTTTTAAAAGTATTTTATTCAAAATAAGCTCCTTCGGCTTCAATTCATTTGTTACAGTGGTTTAACAGCGATTTGAATGTGTGTTCCAGCACATTTTGAGGGACTGCTTCCAAAGCTCGGGTCGAAGCTGTTTGTGTAGTGTCAATATCATCAAAGTAAAAAAAAGTAAACAGATGAACTGATGTTTTTGCAGTGGATCCTGTGATAGTTAAGGAGTTTCACGAATGCTCGACTACATAGATAGCGCCACTGTAAGCTTAGTTCCAGCTGTACTCTTAAAAATTCTTTGACACACTGTGTACAAACAACTTCGACACGAGCTCTGGAGGCAGTCCCACAATGTGTGCTGGAACAGGCATTCGAATCGTTGCTAAATCGCTGTAACAAATGTATTGAAGCCGAAGAAGCTTATTTTGAATAAAAACCTGTAAATGATATAATTACTAGTTACTGCTTTTAATTGATTCCAAAATTAAAGTGTAACAAAACACACAGTTATGAAATTGTTGTTATTATAGGAAACATCATAAGAAACCCGGTGTCGCTATTCTTCATTAAATAAAATTCAATTTCAAAAAAAAAAAAAAAAAGGGGAATAATTATTAATATTTTATAAACCTAGTCTTAAAAATTCTTTGACACTGTGTACATATAGATATTCATATATTACGCCAGTTCTAAGAGATAGCGAGGAAGTTAAAACAGTAAGTGTAAGACATAATGGGAAAAAATGTGAGATCTTTAAAGAATTGAGTTTTATGAATGAGAGACGAAATTAATTGAAAATGAAAAAGTTTTGTCAAAGTTACAAAATTATAGTCCGACCGTACAGATTTAGTAATTTCACTTAGCAGCTTTGCAAACAACAGCTCTAAAATTATTTTACCTACCCGTTTTGATTCGTAAAATTTGCACAACACTTGCAAGGTTAAGACAGGCAGCTTATATCAGCTTATATGTAGAAATTTAAGAACATTTTACTGTATTGATATGTAACAAATAACAAAACGATTTTGAAAGTTTTTCTGGTGTTAAAAATTTCGTGAATGTAGAAAAATGGTCAAGAGCCGAACATTTCGCGCGATTTTCCCAATGATATTTCATTAACTTTTACATAAAACCCATTAAACTGCTTTTAATTGATTCCAAAATTAAGATCTAACAAAAAAAGTTATAAAATTGTTGTTATTATAGAAAACATCATAAGAAACTCAGGGTCTATTAAAAAAAAAAACAAAAACGGGGAAAATTTTTACGTTAACTAACGAATCAAAGCTAACTAAGGTTTGTAAAAAAAAAAAAAATCTGCAAATTACCATTTGTTGCTTGTATGCGTGTTATTTAAATTGAAATAATACAAAATGCATTTCCCTGCTGAATAGCTTTAATGTAATTTGCAATTTTTGAGAGCTTGAAACTTATGAAAAATTTTAAAGCACTTGCCTCAACAATTCCAAAAAAAGTTTTCTAGTAAGCAAAAAAAAAAAAAAAAAAACTTCGTGCCTAGATATTACTTACTTGAGAACTTGTTCAACCTACATTTGCAGTTTCATATTTCTCTTAGTGTTATTTTTGCCCCCCAAAAAGATAAATTACTTCAATTACAATTTTGGAACTCGGAAAAATAATCAAAAGAAATACCAAAAAAGTTAAAAAATAGAAAATATCTTTCACTATAGAAAGCGAGATAATAATAAAAAGAATCTTGCGTCCAATTTTTCAAGTATCTCGAACTAGCAGTTAGAATGAAGCAGCTGCGTGGGAAATTCTGGCAACGTTCCAAGCATTCGCTGGTGACATTTTGAACTTTTAAATATATATCGATACATCAAAAAATTGATATAGTGCTCTCAGAGGGATCATTTTTAGCCTCTTTCATTTTAAAAGTTAAGGATCTAAATTGATAAGAGGTGTGGAAATTCGGAATCTTGGTTTTGGAGGTATTTTTATTGCTTAAAAAAATTTAGATTTATATTTCGGATAGGAAAGAATGCTTCTGAAGCTTGTTAAGCAGTTTCTTAAAAAAAAGTTCTTCGGACAATGTGAAATGTAAAAATGAATAAGATTTCAAAACCTAAGTGCATTCAAAATGTTTAGATATAATTCAGAAAATTAGATGAAAGTAAAAATTAAGAGTGTAAATTGAAAAGTGGAATATTATTCACTGATTTAAACTTTGATTTGGATGATGTAAAGTTAATGAATGGCTGGTGCAATAAAATTTTAGGAACAGATGAAGTTATAGCGTGATTTAATAAAGAATATTTGCATTACAAAACTGAATTGTGTATATACAGTTTTGGTGTTCTCGACAATGCCGTGTTTGAAAAGGAATTTATGAGTTTCAAAAGCATATTTTAAAGAAGCAGATATTCAAATATTTAGGTTATTTGATATTAAAATGGTACGTGGCATTAGTGTAGTGAAGTGCAAAGCATAGAATAATGAAACGCGAACTAGTGCAAGCATTCAAAGGAGCTAAGAAAATTTATTTTAATTCTATTTCTGTATTAAAAATATTACTAACATCTCTCTGTGATCTTGAAATATGATATTAATAAGAACTAAATTATACTTTGTAAAACTGATTCACTTATTTATTCTTTTAGCGTTTTAGCATGTAACAAAGTCTGGAACTCTTTCAGTTAACATTTATATCAATTAATTCAATTGTGAGTTCAAGTCTTTCGCTTCCAATTTGAAGAAACTGCTTATAATTTGTGTTACTAGCCATTTTCTCTTATTGAAATACCTGCATTTAATATAATTAAGCGGGAATTGGAGTACATCCAGTTATGTCGTTAATTTGTCATTAAATATGCTTATATTTCAGGAGAATATGAAAATTTTTCCCTAACAATAAGATCAATGAGAGGGGGGGGGGGAGAGTTTAAATCTATGTAAAATGAGGTTTTCTAGGTTCTGTTTAAAGATAACATACGAATGGTCTGATATTGACTTGTTGCTTTCAAGATGGTTCAGTTTGATTTCTTCAGTAAAAGCTAAGTTCATCTTAGCACACAAACCTGCTTATATTGGTACTGATGGAAAACTTTAATGTATGTTAAAAATTGGCTGACTGGGAGGAAGCTGAGAGTAGCAGTTAAGGGAAATTATTCTTAGTGGATTGGTGTTTTGAGTGGTGTTCCACAAGGTTCAGTTTCAGGGCCGTTGTTATTTATTATTTTTATTAATGATATTAGGATAGTATTTCTGTTAACATTATTTTTATTGCTGGTGGTGTCAAAGTAATGGGAATTGCTGTCACGGAAGAGCAAGTCAATCAGAATCAAGGGTGTTTAAATCAATTCTCTAGGTGCGCAATTAAGCGGGGTATGTCTTTTAATGTAGGGAAATGTCAAGTGCTTCATTTTGGTCACGGAAATAAACACGCAAGCTATTATTTACAAGGTCCCGTTTTTAGTGAAGTTAAAGCAGTTGTTGATCTAAGAAAAATAATTAGTCAAGATCTGAAGTTTAGTCAAGTAGTGCAGAATAGTAAGTAACAAAGCTAACAGGATGATTGGATTTATCAACAAGGCTATTTCGAACAAGTATAAGGAAGAGCTTGTGAGGACTACATTTTGAGAACTTTTACTAATTTTTACTTTCTTCTATATCCAATATGTAGAAGAAAGTATTAGATTCGTGAAATCTTCGAATTTCGATGGATTTACACGTTTTGAGGTGTGCTGAACCCTTTTCGACCATTTTTAGAAAATGTCTCTGTGTGTATGTATGTGTTTTTTTTTTTTGTATCCGCGGTAACTTAAAAAGTAATACATTGAATCGAAAAACATTTTGTGCAAGCATGGACACTGATGAGAACTGGTGCTGATTAGTTCTTGATGTGAATGCACTCGAAGATGATGGGGAAATCGAACGTTTTTCTCGATTAGCGTAAGTGCTACATCTCAAGTAATAATGAAAGAATTCGAACGAAATTCGGTATATAAGTGGACCTTAATAAGAACAGGTGCAGATTACATTTTATAGCTATTTGCTTGAAAGGTATTTCTCTACTCCATCCCCTTTCCTGTTAGCACGAGGATTTGGGGTTGCCCTCAAACGGGCACGGGAAGGGAAGTCCGACGAACGGTCATTACCGCTCCGAGATAGGTTTGCTACGCGTCAAACTAACTCTTGCTGTGTGAACCTGCCCTTCCTTGTACCCCTACGCTTAAGGAGGGTTGTCGTTCCCTTGCTTCTAAGGGGTGGAGCAATCGAACTTGAATCGAACAATTTAAACAAAATTGTAAGTGCTTCTAAATGGAAAAAAAAAAAAAATGTAATTTATATTCTGCCGCCAAGCGAGCAGATACTTTGTTTATATTGTACTGCTGCCATTTCACCTACACATTAACAAATAAAATTCTTACCAATAATTTTGGCATTTCTAGGTTTTGCTAGTAGCACAAACCTTTCAATTAGCCGTGGTTTAAAATCATTCTCCTACTATTGATTTTGCCCCAATAAGGATTTGTATCGTAATAGGGATATTTGGCCAGTAGAAAAAATTCATATGAAGGATATAGAAGCAAGTTCCGTGACGGTCACAAGAGACTAGTTGTTTCAGTATTTCTCTCCGAGCAACAAATTCTGATTCTAAAACTGTCTGTATGCCAAAAACAAAAGTTCATTATCTACTGTTTATTTTTTCCAAAAGGAAGTGAACTTTTTCAACGTCGGTCTTCATAAATACCAGACCAATACTATTGTTTCATGTTTATTTTTTCTATCAGTAAACGTGCAGACACAAAATTTCCCTTCTTATTTTTAAAACTTTGCAAACAAACGTGTGAGTAATGAAGTTTAAATAACTCTTTCCTTTTTTAAGGCTCAAGATGAAGACTTAGTTCGCATTTTCTTATAGTTATAGCTATATTTCTAGAAGAACAAATGTAAAATTTAATGAAGCGTTATAACATATAATGACACAATGATGCAGAAAAGAAAGGTTGCTGGATGTAAATTACTCTGAAGATTAAACATAGAGAAGAATATTAAAGTATTCAAATATATACGACGAAAATCTACCAAGAAAAGATTTCTACCTGCAGTCATTTATCGCTTCCATGATAAATGCATAGTGCACTGAAAATGGCGATGATGATTTTGGGTGTAGATTGAATGCAGTGGGGCTGAAGTATAATTAGTGTTCTGGGAGTTGTTGATATATTTAGATTTCTAGCTGAAAATTTTAGTGTAATTTGTTGCAATTTTTGATTTTTTTCTGCTCCCGGAATGAATGAGTTTTTGAAGGGAAGGAAATGAAAAGCGACTCGAAATTATCACCTCGGCTCCCTCAGGGATATTTACACTTAATGACGTTGCAAATTGCTTTACGAATTAGTTTCATTCTAGAGCTGCGGTAGGAATTCTCGACGAGGAACAAAGGATGATGCTGCGAATTTTGGGTTTAGGCAAATATAATGCTTAGATAACTCACTACAGTTTTTTTGCAAGCATGATTTCTAGTAAGCTAAAATCTAAGTTCTAGTTTTTGATATGTTTATAGTCAAGCCTTGGAAGTTGATGACAATGCATTTTTTGAGTTTTTCGATATTGTCTTTGTCACCTTTGGTGTGAAATTAGAATGTTTTTCATCAAAGACCAAAATCTTGTCTTTTCCACATTTGCGCAAGTGCAAAACATATTTTTGCCTTCAAAAGATATGCTCTGCGCTTGTGCAAATGAGAAAATACACGTTATTTGTCTTTGTCTCCTTTGGTGGAAATTAGGGTGGTTTAAACACCAAAGGCGACAGACAAAAACATGTATTTTTTTTATTTGTGCAAGCGCAGAACAAATTTTTGAAAGCAAACATGGTTTTGCGCTTGCGCAAATGTGCAAAAGACAAATTTTTTGTCTTCGTCGCCTTTGGTGTGAAAGCACTTTTAGCAAGGACAGCGTCAAAGGTGACGTACTTAAATTCAGGCAACGCCGCGTGGCTACCGCTAGTTGCTAGATCGAACTTGCACAATTGCAGCTCAGAATGTATTTGCTTAGATTAAATAAATCAATTACAGAATTTGCATCATGATACTCTTTTCGTCCTATTCAATACTCTAAGCATATCTCTTAATGAAATTTCCTTTTTTTGAAACCTTCCACTTGGTTTTATACCAACTCATTTCACTGACTGAATTTGCTAACTTACTTTATAAATAATCTACTGTGAACCTATTAAAACGCTTCTTATCTGAAAACTAGTAAAGTGCATAAGTCGAAAAAGTACCGAATTTTCTTGCTTTGTTTTTCTAAAATCACACATTACCGTAGAATGTTACACGGCATTAATGATAGCTAAAATTAACACAACGTATGTTGTTGCCTTGCTTATAACACTGGGCAACGAATTTGAACTTTTTTTTTGTCCTTTAGATGAAACTATGTGATTTTATATAAACAAAAGGTGCTTGATTCAAATATCCAAACCAAAATAGTCCATCACGTACCGTTTTTGCAGGAGACCCACTTCTCATATTTATACAATTTATCTATAGAAGAATGTAACTGAGGTTTACTTATTGAAAACACAAACACTAAAATGATTTTTTGGGCCTTTTCATCTTGTAGGCATCTGTTGGTGTGCCCTGATAACAGATCAGCAATATTCAGTTCTTTACTTCCATTCCATCGACCGCCGAAACGCTTTTCAAACACAAAGATGTCCTAAAGGAAGCTTTATCCATGCTCATCACTAATTGCGCCAAGGTTTTGAGGAAATAAGCCTATATGTAAATCCAAAAAGTGTAGTTTTAATGACATATGGCAACCTAATAATACAAAAGCGTTTTATCATGTCGCCAGCAAGATTTTCGTAGTTTTCAGCTTTCTCATTTCTAAAGAAATGTGAGCACACTGATTTAAATGCCAGCCAGGTGGATTTTTCGGCTTCTGATTGTTTGTTTTCATTGGTTTTTATTCTGAAAGTACTTCCCTAAGTTGTGGGCCGATAAAAATTCTTTCTTTTACTTTTGCCTCACTTAAATTTTTGAATTTTTTCCTGAGATGCAAGAAAGTCACTCCTTCTCTGTCCAGAGCTTTTACAAATATTTCGATAAACCAAGTTTAATGTGCAATTGTGGAAAAAAGGCACATTGTAGATTTACAAGGGGCTCATTTGATACCTTTTTGCCACTCAAAATTTTAAAATGTCCTTTGTGTTTGCAGAATATGCTACAGGAATGAATAGGAAAAAAATTGCTTAGATGGAGGAGCACTGATAAACAAACGCTACTCTGCTGAATTGCGCTCATGTCCTAATGCTTGAAATAATACATTCACATCACAAAAGCATTTTTTTTTCTTTCTCCGCGAAATAGTCTAAAAAATGCCTTTGTAGTCTTGGAAAAGACTCGAAACTTCGAGAAGTAGATAAAGCTTTTGCTGTCAAAAATGTCGCTAAAGTAACCCAAGTTCATTAAAAAGGTCTCTAGAAGGGCAACGATCTCACTGTCAATGAGAAAGATATAATTTATAATAAATTAAGTCGATAAATTACGAAAAGATGCACATTTATCCAGAAAATACAGACATTTTCATCCAAAGGACATTTTTTGTGTTGCACAGTGTAATCGCACAGTAGGCCATGAATGCCATTCGCGCAGATAAAATAATTTTAACTCGATTCTTCCCAATAACAACTAAAAATATAATTGCTTCGATGTTTTTCAAACAGAAAGTTACCGCCAAAGTTGCATTTTCATGACTATAAAGTATTCCGTGCCTTCCTTTTCGGACAAGAAGTTTTGGAAATTAATTAAAAATACTGCCCTAAAACTAACATTTATTCTTAAGCATAATACGATTTTAATTATTCATCCTTCCATATAATAAATGATATTGCATTGCAACTCAAGGTGATATTAGGCTTGTATATTCATTTAAAACTTTTGTGATTTTTGAAAGAAAAATGAAAAATAGAGAGAATAAAAATTACGAAACATTCAACATCTAATCTAGAGCTTACTTACTGCAAGATTTCGCTTTTGAATTTCCAGCCAGATTTTGGCATCATTACATTTCTTCCAGAAAGATAAATTACTTCAATTACAACTTCGGAGCTCCAGAAAATAATCAAGCGCAGAATGAAAAAAATGTGTTCCTAAAAATGAATGTATCTTTTAGTACAGAGGGAAGGATAATAATGAAAAACAGTTCTCCAAATTTTTCAACTTCGTTGGAATAAATGTTAGATAGAATCAACAATATGAGCGATTTGGGCACTATTCCAAATGGGCAGTTATGATGGTCGAAACATTTTATGAAAACACGTATAAAAAATTGCTATCCTATGTAGGAAACTGCTGAATTAGACATGTAAAAACTGTAAAAAAGAATAATGTTAAAGAAAATGTGTAAACTTTTTTTTAAATTTTCGACTGTTAAAGTTGAAAAACGAGAATGAAGAATACGCTTAAAAGATGCTACTATATGGTGATTGAATAATTAAAAAAAAAATCTCAAATTTTCCTTTGGTAGGTATGCAATGCATGCTTTTTTAGTATCGACCAAATGATATCATCTAAAATAGTACTTACAACTTTTGAATAAGATAATAATCTTTTGTATTGGAAACTTGAAGATAGTCAATTTTGTGGTCTTGCTTATAATATGTAAAAATATTGGTGATATGTAGCACCAAAACACAATAAAATTAAGCACCGTCCGTTGTAGACAGCAGCTGGAACCTTTTTGTGTTTTTCATTTTATTTTTGATGGGATATACTAAAATTTAACAGAGCACGGTAAAATATTTGCAAAAGCTCTATCAAACGTTTAGCTTGATAAACCAATCTGTGCTCAAGAAAGTTTAAAAACATTTAGAATGTAAAAAAACTGTATTTTACATCAGAAAATTGTTGCAGATACTTTAGATAATTGCAAAGTCTAGTGAGCGAAAGTCAATTCGATAATAAATAAAACAGAGCAACGAAAAATTCTCTGCCTAGCAGTGATGGTTAAATTAGGCGGAAATGCCAAACCCTCTTTCTCCATGGGACTTTGCTATTCTCAAAATGTATAGATTCGGAGTTACCAACTTCTCTCCAATCAAAATCGACGTTATGTGTAGGCAAATGTCGCGATTACTTACGATATTTCGCATTTGAAGGTGAAAAGAGGGAGTGATGATAAAATGCTGCAAGAGTAATGATTTAGCACCACAATAATTTAGTAACTTATAACGGAAAGCTAACTCTACTCAGGGCCTAATCAAGCCCATGCTCAGGTAAAAGTTGATGTCCTTCTCCATAAGAAAATTCTTATATTTTCAAGGTTTTCAAGCTATTTTCTGTAACTCTCCTACAGGCCTTGTAAAAATTGTTATAATGTAAAATGTGATATAAAAATATAAATAAGTAAATAAAGAAATTTAATTGATGAAAAACAAGAAGACAGAACATAATTTGCGCTATTTTGGTGCAGCTAAAATTCTGGTGCCCAGGTCTATGTACCCACTGGACCGTGCATTAAACAGACCCTGGTGACACTACATATTTATACAAAAATGATTCTTCAAAGCAAACGCTGAGCATTTTACATTGAAATATTATTATGTAAAGTTATATCGACAATCTTTAAAAAATCTTTTGCGTTCGAACTTGTCAAGCAGGAACGATGATATTTTATTTAGTTTTTTTGTAATCTTTGGATTAAAAAACGTTTTAAAACCACTCAGCAGTAAGATAGTCCTTCGATTCCGCCAGAAATCGTTTCGCATCGAGTTAGGTGGATGGTCGAGTTCAAAGAAATTGTGTTTATTTAGCGAAGAAACAACTTTCTGCGTCAAAGACAGTTGCATTTTAAAAAAGAGGTGTTGCATGTTAACACTTATTTTGTACTTGGCGGAGACACATTCATGAACTTGAAATACTTTCAGAACTAGAGAATCTCAAGAAATATTTAAACAGAAAAAGTTATGAGAGCTACCGATGCACTAGGTCACTAGTCTTATATTTATAAAATGCACTGAAAACACTAAAAGATGCAGAAAGCTATGTTGAATGAAAATTTGACGGATAATAGAAATTATTCTTCAAAGAAACAACTTTCTGTATCAAAGGTAGTTGCATTTCACTTTGTACTCGGCTAAGTAGAAAACAAGGGTGAATATGTGTGAAAGTATTCACATTCATAAACGGGAAATACTTTTAGAACAGTAGGAGAATATGACATGTTTGAACTGAAAAGTAATGAAAACTTCTGATGATATATATGCAAAATAAATTCACTGCTCTTATATTTATGAGGTGCACTGAAAGCACCAACAGATAAGAAAGCGATGTTGAATGAAAAGTTGATGATAGAATGGTAATTAGTGCTTTGGGACTTGCTGATGCATTTGCACGGTCTGCTATAACCTTCGGGGTAATTTGTTGCCATCCCTGAATTCCTTTTTTCAAAAAGTGAAAAGGATTTTAAAAAAGAAGGTAAGTGAATGGCAAGGGAAAGAAAATCAACATTTGTGCCCCCTTCAAGAAGCCCTTCCCATTAACGGCGTTGTAAATAGCTTTGAGAATGAGTTTTATTTTTGAAAATGTGTAAAGAATTTTACGCGGATGAAAGGAAATCAATAAAGCTATTTTCTTATATTATTAATTTTTTCTCAGAATAATTGCGCTGTATTTTTCTTTAGTGGATTTTTTTAAATAAGAAAACACAATCTTCATAAATTACTCTTAACGTAATTTCTTCTTTTATTTTTAGATAATACAGTAATATTTTTTTCCTCAGAAAGTACACACAACTATGAGTAACATGAATTAATGCATTAATAAATAAATAATTAAAAGTAAGGTGAACACGCCTATCTATGCACAATATTTTATCTGTAGTATAAAAATAAATAAATAAATAATAATTAAGAAACAAGAATTTTTTTCCATTTCCAATTTAAAGTTTTTTTCACTGATAATTATTCTTATTAACATATTGCAACACGATCTTAAAAATCAATTAAGTTAAAAGTTATTAAAATTAATTAATTTCTATTTTGAAATTTTAAGTAGAATGGATAATGTTTTCAATATTTGTAGCACTAAACGTTATATTTTTTGACGGACACTAACAAGTAATTATTTCTCCCATCTAAGCTGACCTCTTCAAATTTCGATTACGTTAGCGAATAATCTCCTTTCATTTAAAAAGAAGATGAAATTCTTTGAAGAAAGAAAGATTAAATACCAATTTTCGCTTGAAATCTTGAACGTGATTAATTGGCATTCAGCGTCAAAATGTCTTCGGAGCTAAGTAGAAAATATTTAATATTCAAAGAATGTGATGAAATATTGCGCATAATTAAGAATTTTCTAACATGGGGGACCAAGATAATGTGCATCCTTACTGAAATATTAAAGTTTAATTTTTTTAGTAAGGAAACAAGACAAATAAAAATTTAAATAATAATTAAAAATTTAGATAGGTTAATTTCTTTGACTGAGCCCGATATTAAAAGGCAGCTGAATGTGACGAAAATTTATGATTTGAACCTATTTATTTTCTCTTTACCCTTTGCATAAAAAGTGTGCGCGTTTTTGTCATCTTTGTTACTTTTCAAATATTTCTAAGTCTTGGAGTCTCGGTTAAAATGAAGCAGAAGTTAATCTCATTTTCAGGAGCAACAAGTGGGAATTGCACCGCAGCTATGTACTTGCGTTATACATGCAGCCCACATTTCTTTCTAGGGTTCGAATTAAAGCTCTTCGTCCATCTAGTGCAAAACTGCAGTGAAATTTAAATTCAAACAGCTATATATAAATAGATAAAGACAACAGAGTTAAGAACTTAATTTCTTCTCGGTTTTTCAATCGATTTTCTCGTTTTTGTTTAGTAGCTATTAACGAGTTTTAGTGATATCAATGAAAGTATTTCAGAAGCATGTATTTATTAGTTAATTATTTCCCTTTTTCTTTTGTCAGCCAAGCCTCATTTATAATTTTAACGTTATATTGTTAAAATTGATAGACGGCGACATGTCTTCGATGAGTGAATTATTAAGCAGTAAATATAAAACGCATTGTTAAAAAGAGTTTTTTGACATTAACCCTTTAAAGCCCTACTCCGCCTCAAGGCGGACGACGATAAAAAATTGGTCATTACAGGGTTAACCCATTCTCGTGTTTACTGATTGGTACATTTACTGACGCAGTAGAAACCGCCAATCTGTCAATACGAAGGCGGATTACCAATTAGATTAACCATAGGTTCCACCAATCCGTGGTCTCGCCCATACCTGTCACCATGAATTTAAAGTGCGGCCATTGGGGATTAACCCATTTATTCCCAACTCCGCCTCAAGTCGGACGACGATAAAAAAAAACTTGGGCATTAGAGGGTTAAGTAGTAATCTAACAAAAAAGCACAGATAAGTAATAGTTTAAAATTTAAAAAAATATATTTTGTGAAATAAAGCTTCGTTATTTAAGTATAAACAATCGAATTAAAAAGGTATCTCATAACTTAGAGCCTGCAAAAAAATTGTTTTTAAAATGGTACATAAACGAACCATCAGCAGGAAATGGGTTAATATTACTTACATTGGCGGAAAAGGAATTTAGTAACAATAGAAAATAAAATTAGTAGAGTACGCATATTGGAAGTTTTCATTTTTCGGAATATTTTAACGAACTCCAGACAGTTGAGGTTAAGTTTTGCACCTAAAATAGAAAGTAAATGCAGATAAAAAGTAGGATTTTTTTCCTAAAAACGGCGCTTCTTTTTGAGTTGTTATTCGATTTCCGCTAGATAACAATGGATCATAAGTTATGTTACAGCATGTAATGTAATGCTTTCTAGTTAAAGCACAGACTAATGTAGAAAATTTTAAATAAGTACTTAATTGCCTAAGTCATGTTTCAGAAGTTATCGAAATATGATATTCCAAATTAATTATGTCTACATTTCTTAAAGTATAAATTTGGAGTAAGTGAGGGTATTTTTTTCTTCTAAATTTTAAAAGGAACTTGTCAAAATTCTTTCTCCTTGTCATACATTACGAAAAATCAAATTAATCTCTTTCTGGTAATATGAGCGCTATCAGAGAGAAAATTAGTTATCTTGTATTCTCAAAGGATTGTAATGGATACGAAATTCTGTCACCAGTTACAACTGTTTACTTTTGTAATTTGCGTAAAACTCATTTTAGTGCAAATTTTTAGAACCTATCCCGTAAAAGATGCTGACAGTTTAATCAAAACAACTTTTATTTTTAAATATAAATATGTTCAATAGTGCTTCCTTGTATGAAATGGTTAAGACAGATTTAGAACGATCTTTTTTTCCCCGGAAATAGGTAAGATTTTCATATATCCGTTTTTCTCTCTACTTTAAACGCGTTATTTAAAAATATTGATTTAACATTAACTTTTTTCTCTTTTGCTTCATTTATAAATAAAAAAAGAAAACAACAATTTTGAATTGAAACTACGCTTTGAAAGGAATCAACAATCTGTATGTATATGTGCTGTATGTAAAATGAATGTATATGTGCTTGTTTGTGAGTTCACGGGCATGTTTCTTATAAAAAAAACCACAGCTTAGGTCTAATTTTCAAAAAAAGGTTGCTACGGTGATATTTTGATGTGGAGGAAGTTACATACGGGGGTTTTCAAAGTTTCAAAGCATTAAAAATTTAATTTTCAAGCAATAAATTGCATGATGTATTTTTTCTCTTATTGTATACTATGTTAAAACTCAAAAAACGCTGTACCATATGTTGTTCGAAGTCTGAATGACAAGTAGAACACTTCGAAAATCGTTTCTAACGAAAGGAAATTGAAAAGGTTACGTACGCCCTTGCAAAAATGATCGATGAGAAAGGAAACTATCTAAAAATTTATTCATGAAATATTTGTCAAAAAGAGAAACTTACTTATTTTGAACATCACACGTTCATTGGAAATTATAATTGGGTATTATTGCATGACGTTACTTCGAAAATAAGTTTTTTAATAATATATTTTTTAAATTTTTACAAGGTGCCATATTCAACGGTTTATCCAGCAACATAATTATAACGAATTTGAATATTTCTTCAGCTGCATAAATAAATTGTTTTGGTTTCGTAAAACCAGCCGACGCATCAGACATTTTGGAAAGCTTCGCCAGTATAGGTGAAAACTAGAAAATTGTTAGTAGCCAGTGGCCCGTCGACTCAGTTTTGTTAGTCGCCACTTTTTAAAACTGCTAATAAGAATTGAAAACTAACTCTAAAATCGTTTTTTCTAAAGAAAAGAGAAAGACTATTGAAATAAAACAAGAAATATGCTGATTTGAATCATCACATGCTAAAATGATTTCAATCTTTTAAAATGATTTAAATATATACAGGATGCTGAAAGATTTAAAGTTGAAATACGACTTGAAATTTTCGGCGCGAATCACGTGTTCAATATGGCAAGTTTTCAAGAAAAAAAAGGTGATTTGCTCATAGTAAGAATTATAAATTGAAAATTCAATTGATTTTTAAGATGTTAATTAAATTATACCAATATTCAAATAAATAAATAAAAATAAATGAAACGTTCACAGAATGGAAATGAAGCAGTTAGTTAAGGAGTGGAGGAGTGGTGACCGCCAATTTTCCCCTATATTGGTCAGCAAGAACAGAGTTCCTGGCATTATGCCAAATTACCATATATCGTTAAATTGGGAAAGTTAAAATGCCGGAGAGAAGGAAACATCGCGAAATGGCAACACGTGACAGAAAAAGAACTCACGCAGAACACGTGTTCTGATCCAAAATGGTGGATGCGTTGGTCTGCCTATAATAGGAGTTCTAACTATGGTAACCCACTCTAGTTCAACAATGAAAAATCTTATGTGAAATGCCTGATGCGTCTGCCTCCTCATATAAATAGTAGGCAAACACTGAACCGTACAGTTGACAATTAATGGACTGATTGATTCAATGGTCATTAGAGTCATTTGTTGAAAAGAGTTTGCTTGTAAACAAGGGTTTTATTTTGCTTTGTAAGTACTTCAACTTAAACGAATAGCTGTTTTGAAGATTCAATTTTGTACAAAGACCATTAACGTTTAAAACCATATTCATAACATGGAGTTATATTTCCGAAAACTTAACAAAGTGAAATAATTTTGACCTACTCATTGCCAAAGTTTTAAAGTTGAGAGTAAATTGCTGAATAGTTTCCATTTTTCAAAGGAACTTTCAGCAACGGGCTCGTAAGTATTCATTACTTTTAATCATGTTTGACTTTCCGCTCAAAAACGTCAACGCATTCTTAATTACTTAGAAGTCGTGATCTTCGGAACGTAATGAAATTTAAGAAGGTGTGACTGAGTAATTAACAAGCTAAAATGCAGCTTAAAGGATATGATTTTCATGACTATGAATGAAGTATTGCAATTTAAGCTTTTTAATTATTGGAAGAGAATGAGAAATGATGGCGAAAGTTTTCTCGAATAATCGGGCTCCTTTAATATCTCGGCAGCAATTAACTACCAATTATTCTCCTCATTTCAAGTCGTGCCTTTAAGGAAAGCCTTCTAACTGACATTCAAACTGGAAAAATGAGCTGAATTTTTTAGTAAGAATGCTTCGCAAAGTTTTTTTTTTTCAAAATATTTTCTAGTGGTGATGATAAATTAATCATATCAAAGCTTTTGGACAAGGAACTATCAGACTCACAAACTTTAACTCTTTATTGCAAACTATTGACAATTTTAAATAACTTCCACTGTATCAAATATAACGAATGAAGGTAGAGGTATGAATTGCAAACTGCAAGGGCTGCACACAGTTAAAATATGATAAGTGTACTGATAACAACTTTTCTCATCACGTTGATTACAAAAATCATTTTTCTTTATTAAAAATCTACTGTTGTGTTCTTAATGTTTTGACCTATTTCTTTGCTTAGCTTTTAACTTATCTATAAAAGTTTTATTTTTAGTTTTAGTTGCAATTAATTTGATTGGTATACCTGTGACCGACGTAACATGTGACCAATGCAATCAAATGAAGTGTTTCATCAGTACCTCTTATTACCATATTTTTGTTTTACTAAAAAGTGTTAGTACTGTTTTGAACTAATGTTAAATTCTGAAAAAATAAATATTTTTTAAAGTCTAAAAATGGATCAACAACTGCTTCATAATAGGAAAGGGAGATTAGAGCTTGCAACCAAAACTTGAAAGCCAAAAAAATCACATGAAAACAGTTGAGAATCAAGAGAAAAGAAAATAAAACATAAAATTAACGAATAAAACGAATAATCAAGAATTAGGATGCTTAAAAGTGAAATGAAAGAAACAATATGGAATTATGCATTCTGATAATATGAGTTTTTTTTCCTTTGGTAAAGTTTTGAAACAATTTGTTATTTTTCTCTCCCCAGATATAATTGCTGTTGTCAAAAAGGTTACTAAAGATTTGAAAATTGAGAGGAACAAATCTTGATAAATCTAGATTAAACTAGAACTGAAAAATAAAATGTCCGCTACCATGAAACTGCTGAATGGGGAAAAAATCGCACATAACTTTCATAAATTCAGCAGTCTGTACTTAAATATGCGTGCCAAAAGAGACAAACTTTCATGTGCTCGAAATATAAGCATAAAATAATGCTCTAAATTGCAGCGATCAAACAAATCAAATGTTGCGACTATTGTTTAAGCGCTGGCAATGATTCATTAAGTGAACTCAAAAAAAAAAAAAAAGTAGTGAGTATTATAGTTTAAAATTGGATGCAGACTGAGTTATTTTTTGTGATGAAGATTTAAAACTTTTCAAAACAGTGCTTTTACTCCATTCAGAGTTTTAAGTAGCCATTAAGTGCTATAGTTATACAATGTTCAATTCCAGAAAAAAAAAAAACTTTTTTTTGTGGACAATATTGCAGATATAAATGGAAAATATTCATTTTATACACACTCTCAGAAACGCATGCTCAAATCTCACGAAACTTTCGTCATGTTTGACGAAATGGCTTCTTGAAAAATGCTCCAAGGAAACCCTTCGTCAAAATGGCGAAATTTGTGCCGTAACTTTTCTAAGTCACGTGATCGCGAGAGGAAAGAATCGTTCTAAGTGACGAAGTTTTTCTTGACGATTGAAGAATCGTCGAAAGTAAGAGTTCTATTTCTGAGAATTCAAGTGCACCTGAAAGGAAGAAAGTAGTTAGTGTAAAAAAATAATAACTTAAAAAAAAGCAGTTCATTTCAAGAATGCATTACTATGCCTATTTTCCTTTTTGTTACGCCGGTTACATGAGTTTTGTCAGCTTTTTTATATTAACAATGGCGTCCAGCATGGGTGTCAGCCCCCCATAAAAGAAGTTGTTTTATTGCATAAACTTGTAGTTTTGTAGCTTATACCAGGGATCTGGAGCTGTGTTATTGAGGTGCTCCTCTGGCACTTCTAAATACTTGCTCTGGAACCGCTCTAGTTTCGATCAAAATCTCGCTTCTCCATTCCTTTATAGTATTTTCAGTAGTGCCAATTGAAAAAAAAAAAAAAAACTTCAGAAATTTCATTTGATTTATTTGATGTAACTTTTTCAGTAAATTGCATTTACTTTCAGCAATGATACGTTGAAATAGCATCAGTAAAATTGTATAAATCCAATACTATGTGCACTTTTCAAAAACCCTTTACCTCAAATCTTGGGTGTCACCCGGGTCGGACGGTCACTTCCGCTCACGTAGTGACGCCACTGGATATTAATTCTTATTCCAGAATAAATAGATGTCTAATGCATATTTAGAATCAGTCTTCACATTTTAAGGTTTAAATATACATAATTAGTGTAGTAGGCTGTAAATAATTGCGACTTTAAAGGTAACGTTTTATGAGGATGCAAAAATGTTATGTTCTTTATATACCTCATTTAGAAAGAAAAAAAAAACATTGAATATTCAAGAATTTTCATATCTTTGTGGACCTAATACAATGTTATAAAATGACAAGAACTTTTAGGGTGCAATTCTTTCTGCAACTAGCATAAATAGAGACATATCCTTTCGTTTGCTGTGATTGTAACTTTGATCACGATGATCAAAGTTCCAAGTACAGCAGCGAAATTTTTAAAGGATCCTTGATTATTCAAAAATTTACAACCCATGCAGACAATAGCAAAGCTAAATTGTTTCTGCATGCCTTATGTGCCAAAACAAAATTTGCTATCAGTACATATAAATACATCTCTTAATTTTTAAATAAATTACTAAATAAAAGGTACGTCTTAATTTTTAAATAAAAGGTACGTCCTATCAATCAGTCGGACATAAAGATAAATTCCTTGTCCCGCTTTTCTGAGTGGATGGTGGATGATCCTAGTTTAAAAAAAATCATTTTTTGGCAGTTAGGGTCTAAGCACTATTTAATTACAAGAGTCCTTCACCCTTTCTGACGCTTTCCTTATCTGTTAGGGAAATTAAGCTGATATTAATTGATTAACCTGACGTTCCGCAGTTTGCAGGGGAATTCTTGAAAGCGATGGTATGTATGTGGGACCAAGTTGTGTTTTACTTTTGAGATATTGTATCAGGGTGGTGAAAAGCAATTTGTTGAGATTTAGAACAACAATTAAAGATTTTTTTATTTTTATCAGCATGTAATAAGATAATGCACAATTTCTTTTACTCGTTTCTTATGAGGTTTGTTTTGATTTAAAGAGCTCCAAAGAAATTGTGCAATTGCTATTCTAAATTTTTGGTTAGTTCCAACTCAAAGTAGTTTAGTAATGGCCTTAACTTTAATATTTTTTTGAAATTCCAATTGGACCTTAAATAAATCAGTACATGCATATTTTTCTTCGTAATATTTATCGACTCTATTTTGGTATAGCAATTTTATGAATACTTGTTTTGACTGCACTTGATATTTAGACTTCACTAAAATGAAATCAAGTTTCTTTGTTTCAATTTGTGTCGTGACGATATTTCTATTGATAAAATTAAAGATTAGGTAAAATATGGATAAGACATGTCTCCTTCGATGTATAAATTTTTCCTCATTGAGAGTTGATTGCGTTCGTACTTAGTTGTGGATATTTAAAGAAAAAATGTTTAATTGTTAACCGATAAGTTTTTCTGCTTTAAAGTAATAACAGCATTTGAGAATAATAACAAGATTTTATTACATTCAATGACGCTCAGTAACATAAAGTTAGCTATTCACTATAAGTAGAAATAATGATGATTTGGGTTGAGGAAATCGTTAAATTAAAAAAATATGTGTAATCTGTTCTAGTGAACAGAAACTTCGAAGAACTCCCGTCATGTGGGTTGAAAATATAGCGCTTTCAAATTGATTTATAATTTAATATATGCAAGGATTTTTCACACCCTTGTTAGAAAGTTTAAATTTTGCTTCAAAAAAATCATATAATAAAAACATAAAGATTACGTAAAATACAGAAAATACATGTCTCCTTCGATACATAAATTTTCGACATCGACAATTGGTAGTATTCGTACTTAGTTATGGATATTTAAAAAAAAAATGTTGCTTAATTTTCAAACGATCAGTTTTTTCTTCTTTAAGATGATAACAGTATTTGAGCATAGTGAAAAGATTTTCTTGCATTCAATGGCGTTTAGTAGCATAGTTTTTAATGTTCTAATGTGTATTCAAGCCACATAAAATCTTCCAGACTGTATTTTTAAGCATAGTACTCCAAACTTTAATTTATGATACCAGTACTTATGCAAAATGGTTGTCATCCTTGAAAATTGAGTCATTCAAGGTTTGCTTCCTGGACGTGGAAAAGGCGGAACAGAGCATCAATCTCGGGAAAAGTTTTGAAGATCAGGAAACATTAAAGGCCGTAATTAACGATTTTTTAAAATATCAGGTTATGGGTATGACATTGACAGGAGTCATTGTTGTCAAGATATCGATAGGCGAATATTCTTAACGACACAAAGGAGTTGATAGAATACATTGGGGCGTTTTGGGAAAAGTGGCATGTACTCTGAATTGCGCATTAAAAGTAATTTCTGGTTTAACGATCAGATGCTACAGAAGAAAGCCGATGGATAAAGAGTAAATTATTGCAGTGATCAAAATGATTAATTGAAAAATATTTACAAGTAGTGAAAGTGGATTATGCTTAATGGAAGTAAAGAGATAACTTTGTTTTAAAGCCCCAAGCTGGTGTTATAAAAGAAATATTTTTCCGTCTTGTGCTGAAAAGACCGTCGGTACCAATATTTAAAGAGGAAAGTATTGTTGACGTTTTATGTTTGGTCTTTTGGGATAAAAATAAGTAGACACGTTTAACCCCTAAGGGATCATTTATAAATGACGTCACGCTTCGAGGGGTGAGGGGGGATTGTGAAATTGTGACAAGGGGAGGGAAAGGGGTAACAAGGAAGTGTGACATCAGGCTTATACAACATAGCGTGAAATGTGACAAAGGGGGGAGGGGGTTCGTTGACGTGTGACACTTTGTGACAAAGGGAGAAGGATAGGGTCAAGTATATCGGAAAAAAGTGTGACATCATTTATGAACGGGCCCTTAACGCATTTGCCCGTGCCTGACACAGGCGAAAGTTACCGCAAAGTTTGCCCATGCACGTGTGTTATTAGCCTACTTTCCCGTAAAAGTAAAACAATTATATTAAAGCATGAAGGAATGCTTAATGTACCGAAAAATTGCGTTAAATATGAAGATAAGTCAAAAATAAGTGAAGTAATTAAATAAAGATTGAAAAATAAAAAATTTGAAAGTAGGGTTTTGAGATGGGGAAAAAGTGTGTCGGTCGGTCTGTCGGTCTGTCTGTCTGTCTGTCGGTCTGTCCCCCCCTAATAACTTTTGAACGAATAGTCCGATTCGAAAAATTCGTTTTGCATTCGAAAGATCTCGGCGAGGACATCTCATTTCCATATTTTACTTTTGGATTTTAACAATATTTCGCTCAATTTTGAACAGCTCAAAAAATTTTAACATTAGCGCCTATGGGCAAAAGTGAAGCACATTATGTAAACTCTGGGCATAAGAGTCGAGTTCTTATGAACAAGATTATTAAAAAGTTCTCGAAGGAAAGTATTTTCTGAGTTGAACAATTTTGTTCATTTTTGAACAGTTCAAAAAATAACGGTACTTTTTCTTTTATCCCGACGCGGGCGATAAAGTCGCCAATAATGATACAACCAACGCCAAACGGAATACCTCCGCTGATAACCATTTGCGTGTTTTGCTGCCTTGGCGAGATTTGCGCCGGGACAAAAGAATTCATTTCGAAACAGTTCAAAAAAAAAAAAGATTAACATTAGCGCCTACAGGGAAATTTCAATCCTTTATAAATCATGATCTAACAGACCGATTTGCTTGGAACAAAATTTATCGGAAAGATGTTTGGCCGTAGAACATGTACAGATACGAAATTCAACCAGAACGGAACGAGCCTATTTTCTTATGAAATTTTTTGATCGGGATTTTTAACGATATTTTCGAATGAATGAATGATTAAGTGAATGAGTGGATGGAATAAACGAATAAATGCGTGAATAAATCAGTGAATAAATAATAAAATAGATAAATGAATGTATGAAGTGAAAAATAAATAAATGAGTGAATAAATACATAAATGAGGAAAATGAATGAATAAATAAACGAATGACTGAATAAATGAAAGAATGAGTGAGTGAATGAATATGTATTAACACCGTTGAAAAAGGTATATTTGAAGTAATTAAGAACTAAAGTTAAATGAGGAAGAGAGAGAGAGAGAGAGAGAGAGTTAGCTAGATTATAAATTTCAAGTTTGTGAATACGGGAAAGTAAGCTCGTATAGTTCTAGACGGAACTTCTTGTTTTATTTCTAATGTCGGTCGGAGATCCGTTCACACGTTGTTTGTATGATAATTTTTTCTCTATGTAACTTTTCCCCCCACCTACCGCTCCCTAGTCACCCCCCACAACTTGAAATTGCAAAGAATAACTTACTTTATACTAGTTTTTAAGAAAACTAACTAGTGCTTTAAGGGGTTAACTGTTAAGAATTTGGGGAAAATGTTTCGTAATTATGAATATACTGAGAAAGCAATGAATTGTAATGCCGCGTTTACACGATACCAGTTGCAGAGACAATTGTCTGGAGACAGATTGGCATAAAGCTATTGGCTATGTGTGAACAATTCAGGCCAATTGGCAAGCCAACTGCCCGACAAGTAGTTGTCCTGAAATTCAGTTGTCTCGAGTAGTAGACAGAGGAGCATGAACTGGGAACTCCACCAAAATCCTCTGAATCACATTTGTCGAGCCAACTGGTGTCGTGTGAACATTGCAGCCAGTTGATTTACTTTGTGTTGTGCCAATTCACTCGTGTCAGTCCAATCTGCTTTGAGCACTCAGCCATTTTTCGTCGTCAACTGTCATGCCAATACTTTCACAGTGTGAACAGGTTCTCTTTCTACTGGCCTGGCCATGACATTCCCCCAACTGTCCAGAGACAATTGTGTCTTCAACTGGCATCGTGTAAACGCGGCTTAACGTTTCCAAATATCCTGAAACAACTCCCAATGCCCTTTCAGGGTGCCTTCACACCAAAGGCGACAAAGACAATTTTACTGTCTTTTCTGATATTCTAAGGTCAGAGCCTATTTTTGAAGGGAAATTTACGCCTTCCGCTTGCGTAGATAAGAAAAGACAAGTTTTGTGTCTTTGTCACCTTTGGTGTGAACGCACCCTTATGTTTCTTTTTTAAAAGTCATTTTCATGTTTGTTTAAATTATTATTTTTTAATATTACTGTTTTTAAACTACTTAGACGGCTTCAAATTAAAAAAACGTAAAATTGGAAATTCTTGTGTTTTGGGCTATGATTGTTCTTCTCCGTGACCCTTCACATGTTTACGAATTACGAGAAATATTTCTTCAGTTCGTGGAAACGGTTCCTCGAGGTTAAAATCTTTCTTGTGGTAAAAAACTCCAATGAATGTCAAAAAATAGTAAATAATATATAAATGCCCATCCTCAGTCGTAAAAAAAGAGTAATAGTAAATAGATGATTACTAGTGGAAATTCTTATAAATTTACTTATCCGGTGGAATAGTATGAAATAGAAGGGTAGGATAAAAACCGGTAGAGTTTTATGCTTGTGGATCAACAAGCCGGAAATAATTAACATCAACGCTCATAGACATCTGCTGTTTTGAGATGAGTTGTTTTTGTGCTGTGTTCTTACCTTGGCTGCCGCTGACTTTCTCTTGGTTAAATGTGACGAAAATCATTACTTAGTTCTTGGCAAGAAATAAATAACGATGCTTTGCTTCAGTGTGGAATAATTTTTGCGAAAGCTTGCGTAATATATAACCAAGTTTATTTTTGTAAAAAACATATTTTGCCTTGAATATCGAGGGACAAATTTTATGTAGAACAATATTATTCATGAATACATTGATCTGAGAATGTGCAAGACACATTTAGGATAATCTAAGGTAGTAATAAGTAAATGATGTAAATAGTGTCTTAAGCAGAATGTATAATTTAATTCTGATTTATTATCAAGCAAAGCGTATAACGTAGTCACTTTTGAAAACTTTAAAACAATTATTGTTGCTTTTTGAACATTCATATTTTTACTTTGCATCTACAGTTTTTGTCATAATCTACGACTCCCAATTACTTTCTTGTACGAAGTTAAGAAGGTTTTGTATGGGCAAAATTTACCACTAAACTTTTAACCTAAATTTACATTTTAATTATCCATGAATCAACGTCGACTAGTTCTCATAGATATGTTATCAATCTACAGTCAATTTAGCGACATTTCGCAGTCAATTTAATGACATTTCTACAGTCAATATAGCGACCATTCTGTGACAGCTTGGGGATATCTCGCCATTTTTAGCAAGGTATCGTCAAATTTGGCTATTAAAAGATGGTATTATAATATTTGAATTTCTTTGCTATTCTACAGAGTACATAATGATTTCATTATATAAAAATCAATTTTCTCCAATTAATTTATCAGAAATGTTTTCTTAGAAATAATTTGATTCAAAACATGAAAGAGAGAAAGAGAAGGTAAACTATTAGTCACAAAACATTTTCAATTTATCTGAATAGTCAACGGATTGGAAGCTGTGATTAAATGCATACTTTTGAAAGTTTAACATAACGAAGCGAGACTATTGATTGCGTCTCAGACAATTGATCCCTTTTTCACTAGTTTGCTACCGTTATAATGCTTAAAATATAATAAACAAAAACTTTCATCCGAGTTGCTTTTAAACTATATCGTTCTAGAACATCCATCTTTACATTTATTGAGCTATTGTCCTTTGATTTAGCTTTCAAATATTTTTTTTTACAAACGAATGCTTTCCGCCTACCTTATAGACTTTAACTTCTAATTTTTTTTTCAATTGATGCTTTGTCTAAAGCTACAAAAATTACGCCTTTTTTGTAGCTTTAGACTTAGGTTAAACTTCGACCGGCACTTCTACCGGTATCGATTAATAATACTCACATTCATAAAAATCTTCTTCTATGAAAAATAATTAACCATCATAAAAAATTGTTAAAAAAGTCATTTTTAAAATTTTACTGTAATGTAAGTTATAGTTCATCTTAAACATTACTGAGGTATATACATTAAGTGATCTTCCATTAACAGCTAGGTAATTTAAAACTTCAGACGTAATGAAAAATAAAGAAAAAAAAGTGAACAATATTTAAATAATCTTGTGAAGCTTTGCAACATACAGGTTAGGAAAATGAAATCCGATAACATATATAATGCCTTTACGAACACTACATCCTTAAACGATGTTTTTGCGAGAAATCCTTCAATGTTTGATCAATAAAAGCTTGTATTTTGATTCATTTGCTACTTTTTACAGTAAACATACCTTTAGATGCTAATTAAAACTTCAAAGGCTTATCACAAATACTAAACACGACAACGTAAAGAATTTGATATTTGAACTGATTTTTACAAACTTCATTAAAAAGAATTGCTTCTGTTTTTAACTTTCATGATCATAAAATTATTTACATGGAAACGGAAAATGAGTTTTGAAAATGATTAACTAAAATTTATTTAACATGCATACTTCTGAAATGCGTTGAAATCCCTTAGATACCTTAACTGATTCCCCTTTTCAATTGTTAATCGACAGCAAATTTCAGCAAAACTGAATAACAGGCATTCGCAGTAATTGCTTAATTGACTTCTAACATGGAATGCAAAAGTGAACATTCTTGAGCATCAGAAAAGATCTAATTTTTATGATTAATCTGCACCGAAGTTTCGGAATGATCAAAGTAATGATGCAAAGGCCAAGAATCAATCTCCACAAGTTAGCATCTTTGTTTCCTGCGGGGATTGTTTCGATTAGCAATGTTCGCGTTTGTTGAGTAATAATACGAATCGTGATTGTTCAGCATGTCTTCAGTACTATTAATTCGTTTTCACAATAAATAAGCATTTTCCTTCAAATTTCAAATATGTTTCATGCCTTTGAGATTTAAAAAGTAAAACTACATTAAAAAAATCAGAACTTGTGTAATTGCGAACCAAGCAACAATATTTCTCATTAAGATATTAATCTATAATGCATGTCCAATTAAAATATTTGTCTCCTGGTGATTTTTTCTTGTATTAGGAGGGTTTGCGTCAGTTCACTGTTAAAAATGAGAAAGTATAACTTCTTATTTTTAAAGTAATTTTGACTTGAGAATGAGCAAGCGCTGTTCTCAGTCTTAAATACCGATGCTCGCTTAGAAATTATACTTATAGAAAGTACAAGTAGTATGATTTCTTTACTGCAATAAATTAAGATTCTTACAGCAACTTTAAGTTCTTGCAACTTTAAGTTAAGAACCTGTGATCTTGGGCATACGAGATCTGCGTCTTACCACAACGCCGCCCTGTTGGCATGAGCTCCATACAACAACTTTATGTTCATGCCGACAGGTTGGCGTAGTGGTAAGACGCAGGTCTCGTGTGCCCAAGATCGCAAGTTCAAACCTGGCCCAAGTCGGTGGATTTTCAAGATGCAGAAAATCGTCTGCGCCCATGTCGTATGATTTTGCGGCATGTAAAAGATCCCTTGAGTATCCGTTTGGCGTGGATACTCTCGGCTAAATTAAATTTCTAGTGCATATTTCATCAATGAGAGCTCAGGTACCGCCATCTAGTGGTAACTGAACGTCAAAATTCTCATGCGGCGAAGGTACCACACTCATTGTGGTGCCGCTGAAAGAGATGGTACCAATTACTGGGGAACGAACTAGGTCTGCAATGGTTGAGGACCAATACCGCAGCCCCATTGAAAAAAAAAAAAACTTTAAGTTCATAAGTAATGAAGGGTTTTTTTTTTCAACGATTACTTCTTCAGAACGCTAGTATTTGTATCAAAATTAAAGAACTATTTACCTCACGAGACATCACAACGAGTCAAGAATGTGAGTAGTCTGTCCAGCTTATCAGAACAAGATTTCAAGATTAGTGAGTTGCCTTGGTATAAGCATTTGATCTTAATTTCGGGATCGAACGCATGTAAAACAAGAAAACAGAATTGACGAGTGGGTGACTTAAAAAACGCTCTTCTGCAACGTGCTATAAAGAAATTTGCCACGGAAGTACTTCAGTTTCCGCAACTGGAACGTTAGGAAGCTGTACAATCCAACTGTCTCGCTCACTAACTCGATGGCTTCTATCACAGAGGATTGAGCTTTCGCCTGCAGACAGAAAGATCCGAGTTTGATTCCCTAGCGCAGCGTTTCTCAACCTTTCAGTATTCGCGGCCCAATTTTCTATCATAATTTTCATCGCGCCCCCCCCCCCCTTACCATAAAATGTATACAACAATAATGTATATTGAGTACTTTGGATTCTGTTTTTGAATTATTTTTAACTAACTGCCAAAACAAGAGCAAAAACGAGTAATTTAGCAATAAAACTAATTTGTAATAAATCACTATTTGAATTTTGGCCAGGAGTAGAGGAAGATTTTTCTGCACTAAAAACAAATGCATTTCGCATTCTATTACCATTTTCAACATTTTAATTTTGTGAAAGTGGGTTTTCTGCTGTGGCTTCTTTGAAGACAAACTATAGATCTTGGCTAACTATAGAAACAACTGAGAGGGGCTATTTCGAATATTAAGCCTTCCTCCGAAAAACTTTGCTTTGCAAGACATGCCCAAGGGAGTCACTAATTATTAAATTTGTTTTTCATTTAGTATGTTTTGATTGAGAAAGTTTTTATTTAGTAATTTGTGTTACTTTAATAAGTTATTAAAGATGTCGAAATGTATTTTGTTTTCTATGTGTATGCGTGCTTTCTTTTGAGTCAGTTAATCAATTTTTTAAAGTAATATTTTCTCTTGGATATTCCCGCGCCCCCTTCTTGCGTGCTCGCGCCCCCCTCGAGGGTCGCGCCCCACAGGTTGAGAATCGCTGCCCTAGTGACTGGCCGTTCTCAACGGCGGCGTAATCTTGTTTCGCAATAGATTTTGCAGTAAGTTTCCAAAACATTGCAAAATTCCAATGACGTTGAGAACGTAAGACAAGCCATTGCTGAATCGTCGCCTGATGAGCTGTGTAAAATACTGAGACCCTAAGTAAAATTTCGCTAAATGCAAAGTTTAAGTTATGCAAACATCACAAAATTTTCTAAATTATTAACAACACTAACAGAAGACGGGTGTTCATTATAATAGCTGATAACGCAATACAATGCTTTGGTGGCTTATTAGACAATTTCACTTTTGAAACAGCCCTAAGCCTGGTGCTTCTGTCACATTCTTATACCACGAGTAAAAATGACGTTACAAACGTTCATGACCTCGAGTTTAAGCTTATTGGGTTAAGTTCATAGCTGAATATAAATGTTGTCTACATAAGAGGAAAGTATATGTTTATGAAAAGTATGTATGGAGACTATACATATTTTACTATGCATAACTTTCATTAAAACCATAACTTTTCCTTACCATTTGATCAATGTATTCGTGTCCTGAAATTCCTCTTTCTATTAATATTAAAATATAGGAACCCATGAAAATCATTTTAATATGTCCTCACTTCAAAACCAAATCCAAGCGTTTAATTTTTTTTACTTGTTATAAATTGACCATAAGTAAATAGTTTTCTAGAAATTAAAAATTTAAATGTATGGTAGTATTTAATGGTCAATTATGGCGTTTTTTACAGATATATAGTTAAATGGTGTTTATAGAAAATAGTACACTTTTTTGTATACTGAGCTGTACGAAAATAATGAATTGTACCACTGATAATTTTTCGTTAAATCTATAACACTAGTTCCTTGTTATTTGATTAATGTATTCAGTGTTCCGGAATTTTCTAAAGATCCTCGTTAAACAAAGGATCTCATGAAAATCATTTTATTTAATCCTCAAGTAAATACCAAACCAGAACGTATAAATTTTCTTACTCATAATGTAATTATTTTAAGAGCAGGAAATTCTGTAAAAAGCGAGAATAAATCAAATAAATGCATCAGCCTCCAAAAGTTTAGTTGATGTAATTCAAGCAAACTCTGCCATTTAATTCTTTTCATTTGAAAATCTCGCTGACACGTTATTTTGTCTTCTACAATCCTGCTGGGAGAAAAATAAGGAGAGCAAATAAATTGAAATCTCGAAAGTTGACTCACTTAATTGATTATTAACAACAGCCGCTGATGATGCAAGTACACTCAGTGTACCAGAGGAAGATTATTTTGATCATGATTAATCTGAAGCAAAATTAAGTGGAGATCAAACTAATGATATTAAGGTAAAGAATCCAGCACCTCAAATTACAGGATCTAGCTCCCTGCTGGGAATCGTTATAACGCAGAAAGATTAGAGTTAGCTTTTGTTGAGTGATAATGAAGATAATGAAGGCTCATATCGACCGAAACTTTAATGGTATTTTCAGTTCAAATTGCACTCTTTTATCTTTAAAGTAGATTGTAAATAATGTGTTGCAAAATGAGTGAAACAACTAAATTGTTAGTGATAATTTTCTTTCAGTGATGTTTAAATATTTAATGACGATGAAAATGCAAATAGCTTTTCCTCATCCATATAGATGGACAAAGTATTAGTTGACGTTTCAAAATTGCTACAAGTTTTCTTTAAAATAATGAGGTACTAGAAATGGGCAAGAAACTGTTCATTTGATGTTTAATATATGACGTTATTTTAAAAGAAGTATTGAGATAATTTTAATGATACATTAAGTTCTTGTTTGTAATATAACTTAAAAATAATTCGATCATTTACGACTAGAGTTTTAAGGTTTTCCGCTATTGGTTTATTATTGATATACAATGAAATAATTTTAGAAAAAAATAGAATTAACTTCAAATTATAAATTGCTATAAAAAGTTAAAAATAAATTAATTATTTAAACAACATCGATATGACTTTACATTAACATAGTTTTCAAAGTCGGTGCAAAATGTGGATGGCTAAAATCTTTTGTAATCATGAATCAATTACAAATATATATATATATATTCCCAGAATTGGCAACAGTTCCAATATGAAGTAGCAAATGATATAATGGTAATTAGACTCATAATTTTGCACCGACTTTTAAAACTATATTTAAAAGTCACATCGATGTTGTTTAAAGAATTAATTCATTTTTCACATTTTAGCGCAATTTATAATTTAAAGTCTGTTCTATTTTTTTTATAAAAATTATTTTATTTTATTCTTTTTAGTTTAAATATTTTTCATATACATACTCTATTTTTAAGAAATTCATATCAAAAGGCAAATCTTCTTTGAATGTATGGCACTAAAAACTAATCATTTGTATGATAAATTCAGTTTTAAAGTCGATTTTAGCAAACAAACTGATTGGATTTAATGTTTGCCTCAGAGTTTGCCTTTAGTCAAACTCTTGATCTAATTGCTTTTAATATGCACAATGGCAACAGCTTTTAATATTACAGCAGAATGGCAACAAACACTTTTTAAACTACTTTTATATTTATTAATAATTTTCCCAAAAAAAGAAAAATCAAGCCAAGCCTTTCCCAATTAAAATAACGAATACTTATTTTTCACCCGTAACGTTTTTCTAAAAGCAAATGCAGTCAAATTGATGTGCGATATTTCAGTTAGACGACCCTCTATCGATTAAAGATAAAATCCTCAAAATCGGTTCCTTTAGTCAACAGTTATGAATGAAAAAAAAAATTATCTCTGCCCATAACCTTTTTTATAACTATCGAAAATGGTCAAACGAAGGTACGGGACCTATGGCGAAACCACCATTTTCGATCGATAAAAAACAATCATGAGAATCGGTTCATCCGGTGAGAATCTCTGAATGGACAAACAAACAAAAAAAAAAAAAAAAAAAAAAAAAAAAAAGACATACATACACACTGTTAGAAATTTTATCACGAAATTACGGTTAAATAACTAGCAGCAGCCAGTCCATCTATTCACCGTTAAAGTTACGGTTTGGAACAATTTTCTATCTTTCGGGACCTAAACCATTTCCAATCAGCTTGGTAAAAAACCGTAAATACAAAAGTTTACGGTTTTATAACCATTTAAAAATGGTTTCAAAACAAAATTTTTACCGTTTTTGAACTATTTCGAGGCGTAGAAACCGTAAACGAAGCGTGGGGTAATCGAACCCGGATGTATGGTATAACAGCCTTGCGCTCTAGTCATTAGGCCATGTACACCACGTAAAGCGGCCATTTTTTTAGCAATAAATCTTATTTTCCAACAGGCAAACTGCCTTAAAATTGAGATTTCAGTGTGTGATTGGATCCAAAGTCATTTTTGGTCTAAATGTACTGTATATTGATGAAAACAATTTTATTTGCTTTAAAAATTAAAATACAAACAAGCTTCAGCAGCTCAAATTATGGGCTCGCTCATTCGCAAACAGTTTGAGAATCCGATGCCAACAATTCGTGATTTACGTGAGTATGTGTTTCTATTTAGTAACCACTGCTTAAACCCCTTTTTTTCCCTTCTTTTTTATATACACATGCAGATTCGAACTGATAAATCTTTATTCCTATTTTAACAACAACGTACGACCGGTAAGGTTTCGCAACCAAGATGGAAGCCCGATTCTTATTTGAGCGTTTGAAAATTACGGTTAGTTAAACTATCCTTAGAATAAACAGAGAATAAACGATTTTTTTCAGAATTAGCGGTTTGAGTACCATCTTTTTAATGGTTATTCAACTGATGTAATTAAATATGGTAAAATAACAATCAAATAAATGGCTATTTCACTCTTTTCTTACGGAAATTTTTAACAGTGCATGCTCTCTCCAGCTCAAAACCCTGCTTTCAAATTTTTCATTTTCGGATCTTTAATTACTTCACTTATTTTTGATCTTTATTTTTAAAAATATTTTGACGATATATTAAGCCTTCTTTCATACTACAGTAAAAATTTTTACAGTGCAGTATGAATGTATAACCTCCTTCCTTTGTGAAGTAGGTTAAAAACAATTTAAATTAGCTTTATTGTTCTACATTATGCATTAGTTTCTTTTCTTGTTTGTAAATTCGTTTCTAAGCATGCTATTAGACAAACGATAGTGTAGTGGTACTGCAAGTAACATATTACCGTAATAATAAATATTACAACTTACGTTATTATACATATAGAGAGTACATAGAACGCAATCACCGTATATATATATTTATATTTAAGACAAAAATGAAGAAAATCTGTTTTTCACAAGAAAATAAAATAGTTTATAAAAGACTAGCATACTAATAAAATACTAACAGTGGAGCACCCGGGATTTTGCTTTCGGAGAGGGGGGAATGGACCACGGTCAAAATTAGGGATAAACCGGATATTGCTTTCCCGGACACCGGATATTCGGTGTAATATACCAGAACTTATCCGTGCCTGATATCTGGCTCTGGAGTTTGAAACCTGTAAATTCTATACATAAATATCGAAATTGAAATGCCGGATAACCGGATTTTTCTAGCAATGACCGGATCGGGTTCCAGGTATTTAAAAAAAAATCGGATGGCTACCGGATATCCGGTGCCTTATGGGGGGGGGTGAACTGTCCCTCAGTGTGCCCTTATATAGTAATTTACATTATCCTCTAAACAAAATTTACTGAATAATATCTACATTAAAAAAAAAGTTAAAGGAACTATATGCCCAAGTAAAACTGAAAATTTTTTTCACGTTAATAAAGCACAAATAAGCATTAAAATGCAGACGTATGTTTCGGAAATGCTTGGAATCTCTTTTTCAATACAGTAGTGGAACTTCTGGATGTTTTTGCATCTAGAAGCTCCACTACCGCATTGAAAAAGGGATTCCAAGCAATCCCGAAACATATGTGTGCATTTTAATGCTTATTTGTGCTTTATTAACGTGAAAAATTTTGTCAATATCTACATTATATTTTGACTTTCACCCATAAACATTCCGTTCTGTCGTTGAATTATATTTGCTGGTGGTGAGAAGATAGCCATTGAAGATTGAAACACAAGTTATTGTTTAAAAGAAAGGGCTATGGTATACTTCGGGTGATTAAAAAGATGAAACATGCTTTATTTGCATATTTTGCCTTCAGGAGGCATAAACTTAAGTCTATATTTTTATTTAGATTTGTACACAAGACATTTAATCCTGTGAACATATGGAATCTATATGTTTTAAAATATTCTTAATAGGGCTCGACCGATGTCATTTTTTGGCCGATGGGCAGATGCCGATTGTTGGCCGATTGTTTTGAGATCGGCAGATGGCCTATTATTTTCCTCTTCCATCGGCCGATGACCAATGCCGATGGCCGATGGAAGAAATTCCCCTTAAACCAGTAAAACGTGTAGAAGGTTTCTCAAAAATATCATTTAAATAATTTATTTATTTTTATGTTTATAAAACCATAAATGCATTATTCAAGCACCATAAAATACTGTTTAAAGGAAGTTTACATAATAATTAAAACTAAAAGAATCATTCGCGATCCTAATAAAGTAATTAAACTATTTGACGGTAAAAAAAAGCTATATCACAGGATTTTTAATTCTTTTTTCTCATCTTTGCAAAAAAACTCAACAACTGTTGGATCGCATCGGGTCTCCTTCCGTTTCCTTCGACTTTTTCTCTGTATAACTCCTGCACTGCAAATGCCATGTGCAGCTGCCTTTATTCTCTTATTTTTTTCATGGCGAGAAATGCAGATTTTATAACACAGACTAACAAATAATGTAGGTTTGTACCTTTAACAAAATTGTCAACCCCCCCCCCTCCTCGAATTTTCCCCATTTTTAAAAGAAAAGCGGGAAAGTTTCTATGTTTTTTTTTTCTTTATAAAAGTTATTTTGACTAAAAATAGCTCTTTTTATAAAATAAAAATAAAATGTTAAAAAGTTTCGCTCGCAGTAACGCACCCTCCTCCCTCTTCATAACCAAGAAGTACCGAATATTGCTTTACAGACATAGACGTGATATTTTTTTTGTCATTACAAATGACTGATGGAGGGCTCTTAAGAACCAATCTTATTAGCTTTTTTTCTTGTGAATTGAAATTTACAATGAAATACTTGACATATTCTTTATAGTTTTATGAGCACAATGTAAGGTCACTGAAATAAACCAATATTTTGTAAACGTGAAAAAGCATTTGAGTACCAGCCGTTTTCTGTTGACAAATAATATGAAAAACACGTCATCGATTATAAAAATTAAGATGTGTTTTGAAAAAAAAAAAAAAAAACAGTATGTGACCTCAAGTCCGGAACGCTAGGGGCCGCGATCTTTCCAGATTTCGGAGTTTTCCGCATTTTGGGTCTTCATTCCACAAAATTTGAAAGTAGCATCAGAACCCTTATAATTTGCTCTGGAATATTTAACAGCATTTTGCGCATTATAGCATTTTTATTATCGTATATTCTCGCCTATAAGTCACGAAATTTAGCACAAAAAACGAAGTTGAAGTAGGCTTGCATTCGTGGCAAAACATCGAAACATCTACACTATTCCCGATATTGTTCTAGCCTCTTAAATTAAGCAATAAAAGAAAAGAATTCCGTCAAATTCTGACGTGACTTTATATTCTCTAGCCACTAAATTGCAGTTAAAAATAAGACTTTCGGGAAAATACGAGAAACACTGATTTTCAATTTCGCGAATGTTCTGTATCGCGCGAAAATTAAAGCTCATTTTAAAAAATTAATTTCACAAAACTACAAGAAATTTAAAAAAAAGCAAAATTTAATGATATTAACTCAGAATTAAAGCTACAATTAATGAAAACTCTAATCACAAAGACGAACCCTTTTCAGAAACTCGCGAAATAAATTTCTCAAAAACAGCACCTTTCCGATCTACATCTTCATTACATTTTATTTCCCTTCTTTTTAAAGCGCCTCTTTCCATACAAACGGTGCAAACATTTCCCGATTTTTTTTTTGAAAAAACAATAGCTGTTTTTTTTTTCAACTGCCGATTTTTTTCAAAAAAAAAAATTCCGGATTTCGGAATTTCGAATTTGGGGTCCCATACTGTATACATTGTCAATTTTTGAAAATAAAGAAATTGTAGCATTTTCCTTAAGATATTATTCTACCCTGTCGCGCGAACTCTTTTTTTAAGAGTTAAATTTTGAAAATTGCAAGTCGAACTTGGACACATAAAATTTCGATCAATATACATTTGTACTGAAATATTGATTCATATTTTTTATCAATATGTTCTATGTTGTAAACTAATAATAAAATAACAAGAAATATTCTAAACTGAAAGCAGATGCAACTAGATTGCTGCACAATTGCAGAAAAACTGCAACACGTAATTAATAAGAAACATGACAAGCTAAAAGCAGGTGGTATAAGATTACTGCACAATGACATCTAATGCACTAAGTCATTATTAAACGAAAAACGGACAAAAATGAGTCAACTAACCTAGTGCGAAAAACAAATAGCACTCATAAGACGCCTCTATTACTTTTACTTTAACATATTCTATTTCGCGAGCATTCTGTTCAAAGAGAAATACTTTTAGTAATGAAAGGTTTTCGGGCAGCGATCGCATAAACTAATTTTCCGAATTTTTTATTAAATACTTTATAGAATGACATTATTTCTGTTCTCTTTAACTGCTGGGCTACCTGTTATAGTAATGGAAAATGAAATCTAGTTAAAATAGGAAATAGAAATCTAGGAAAAAGAAAGTAAAAGACAATGTTTTCTGGAGAGTTGTCCCTGCGAAAAACATCGGTTTTGCATCGGTTTTTAGATGCTTTTTAAGGCCGATGAGCCGATGCTTTTCCAAAGTTAACATCGGCCGCAGATGCCGATGGCCGATGGCAACTTTGTTGAACAATCGGAGCCCTCGCCGATGCATCGGTCGAGCCTTAATTCTTAAGATACGTTCGTCGTTCTATCGTCATTTATTTTTAAAAACGCTAGTTGAAATTCATCGATTAAATATTTTTGTTATAAAGAAATATTTTGCGGTATTAGTTGCCGATCGTCAAGTTTTTTCTTTAGTAAAAAAATTGATGTTGATGGTAATTTATTTACCTACCATGTTCATTTAATTATGAGTTTTTGTGCGATCGTTTTAATAAATTTATTACGAATTATTCTTAATTTTATACTTAACTAAAAAGAAATTCTGCTATAAAACTAATAAACACATGAAAAAAAAAAGAAAAAAAGAAACGCAACGTAACAGCTTTATATTGCAACTATTGTTGTGTGTAGCAAAATACAGATAAGTTCTGCAATAATAATAATTAAAAATAATGTAGCCTCATGTCCGCCCCCCCCCCTTTTATTCTACGAGGGGTTGCTTACCCGAAGCTGGAAAACTTCAAATTCATTTAAAAGTTTTCTTCTCGTTATTGCTGAAAATGAAGTGAGATACAATCGCTCATCAAATTACCCTTTGTCTTTCATATTCAGATCCAAGTGCTCTTTCTCATTCAATATATTACGTGCTACGAGTCTAAATGAAATTTTGGCTTCAAGCATTTTGGTACGAAGAATAATTCATATGCATAAGGTGAGGCTTTCATTTCGGTAGGATATTGGATTTCTTCAATTGTGGAAAATATCTTGAAGATTTGAGTAACCCAATATGAAAGCGAAATTTGAATACAGTTATAAAATAGATAGTAGTTAAGATTATCAAAGTGCAAACATATCATTAATTAAGTAGCTTTCATTACATATATATATAAGGTAAATGACCCGGAAGTGGACACAGTTATTTACTCTTTTACGTGGCAAAATTTTTTCAAGGGACTTACATCAATATTTGCATATTTAGCTTAATCGACAACTATTTCTCTAAAAATCAATTACCTATAAAATGTCATTTGATGAAAAACTAGGATTTTTATTTCAAATTTACTAAACGCTTAATTTGTATCTATAGTGGGCATTTATATGACACATATTTGCATTAGTAATGAACAGAAATTAGTATCATCTATTTTATGCTGTTAACTTGGGGAAATAATTTAGAAAATGACTAAGGGACCATTCATAAATGATGTTGCGTTTTCTCCCATATATTTTCCCCAAATCCCTAACCTTCTTATTGATCGGCTTTAGTAAAAAACACCAAAAATGTGACCGTTGTGGAGGTAGCTATTAAATATTATGATCCATGTACTTGCATCGATGCTCCACGCCAACTTTAGTTCTATTAACCAGCACTAGGAATCGTTCGCTATAGGTTCTGATAATTTCATTCAAGCTTAATATTATATTCGCTTACTTTAGGAGCTTAAAGATTTAAGTGTCCACTACTAGAGCAGTGTCTACTACCGAGCCATTTACCTTATATATATATATATATATATATATATATATATATGTTACAGTGTCCTTACTTTCGCTGACCCTTAAGTCCCAAAGCAGTTCCAAGTGTACCGGAATCTGGAGAAAAATTTCCTCCTTTTCAGTCTCAGATCTAAAAAGAGAGGTAGTGCCATCTAGTGTCATTCGACTACAGCGTGTTAGGGCAATTCCTAAATGATGTCACGCTTCAAGAGGGGAGAGAGGGATTCAAGAGAGTATGACAGTTTGTGACAAGGGGAGGGGGTAAAGAGAAGTGCGACATCGTACATTTTGATTTCTATAAAAACATTTAAAATCAGCAAATTAAACTTACTTTATGATAATGTAATATAGCGTGACATGTGACAAAGTAGGGTTGGGGGTATCTTGAAGTGTGACGCTTAGTGACAAAGGGGGGGGGGGAGGGGGTCAAATATATTGAAAAAAAGTGTGACTTCATTTCTGAACGTTCCTTTAGGGCTACTTCTGGTAACTTATTAAGTGATAATTGACAAATGACTAGAAGTTTCCTTATGGCTTTGAAAAGGGCGATCGCTGACACTGCAAGTGCCTCTACATGGGGAGAGGGGGTATATAGTATATATATGAGTACCGTTCGTTAATTTCAATACACCATTTTTTCTTAAATTTACATCATAAACGTATAAAATACGGTGCTTCGATGCAGTATTCAAGCAGCTGATGCCTGTAAACCTTCTGCCAATAATTTCTGCATCAAACATTACTCTTTAAAAGAATAAAAATCGATTTTTGCCGCATTGCTCCAAAACAAACATTTTAGAGCTTTTAGACTATGTTTATTGTCTTTGATAACTGCATCATATTATGCAAAATATACATGATTGACATAGTAAGACGCCCAGATAGATGATTGGTGAATATGCACATGCATAGGTTCAGAGCAGAACCGGTTGGCAACTGGTATAAAGCAATATTACATAAGATAGTTTGCTAATTAGGAATTCCGCGTTACTGTTTTGAACGAGATAGTTATTTTTGTTTACAGATTACTTCTCGAAAGGAATTATCAATGGAAAAACCTTCTGTGATTGTTATCAAAAAACCAGAAGGTTGCGGGATATCACTCGTTTACAGAACTCCCGTTGGTGGGGTACATTACACTCTTAAGAAGCATATTGATATCAAGAGTGTTTTTGACCACTCATGTCCTGAGAAATATCCGAAAACTTCAAAACAGAAAGATACGTATATCAGAACGATATCCAAACGAAATAATTTCAAAGCCACCCTTCAAATTCGTGTTGAACTGACGGAAGCAAAAGAAACTAGCGTATCCATATCTACAATCAAACGTCGTCTTCAAGCCGCTGGCTTAAGGGCTGTGTAGTATCAGGAAAACCATTTTTATGACATATTAATTATAAAGACATGGGTTAAATGGGCTATAAAGCACAAGGAATAAAACACCGGGCTAGAAAACACGTGACCAGTGGAAAAGGTACTTTTCACTAACGAAATCGAAATTCGAAATACTTGGTTCTAAGAAGCGTCAACTTCTTCGTCGTGCTGTGGGTCAGCGCATGTTATCCGCTAGTACCCAGCCAACTGACAAAGCATGGAGAGGGTTCTGCTATGATTTGGAGAAGTTTTGGTGGTGGTACAGTTGTGATCTTGTAAAAATATATGAGATCATGTACTCCAAACGATACCACAGCATCATTGTGTGGCATGATCTTTCCTCTGGCACTTGCTTTAATAGCCGGGGATTCATTCTAAAGCAAGACCAGGTCCCAAAACATACTCCAGTTTGTGTGATGAAAGCACTCTCAGAAACGCATGCTCAAATCTCACGAAACTTTCGTCGTATTTGACGAAATGGCTTCGTGAAAAATGCTCCGAGTAAACCTTTCGTCAAATTGCCGAAATTTGTGCTGTAACTTTTTTAAGTCACGTGATTGCGAGATGAAAGAATCGTTATAAATGACGAAATTTTTTTGACGATTGAAGAATAGTCGAAAACGAGGATTCTATTTTTGAGAGGGAGTATGTTCAATCCAAAGAACGTCAACAAGCATTCCAAAATATAGTTTGATCGACCTAGATGGCGAACTGCTACCCCATTATTGGGATTATCTGGACAGGTGCATCAAAGACATAAATATTACAAGCCAAAAATAATCTGTTGGAGATTATATTTGGCTTGTAATATTCAATGCAGTTAGAATAATTTTGGATGCGAAATTTTGATCAAACTACCCATATAATGGCTCCGCATGTATGCGACGGTGGTCGATTCTAAGGCTTTGTACTTTTATGACGGGATGATTAAAGGCAAAATTGTGCTCTGTATACCAAATTATGTGCTGAAATATGCTTTTCATCCTGATACATTCATGCGAAAATCAATCTTTGTCCATTTCTTGAAAAAACAAAAACAAGAGGTGTACTGAAATTAATGAGTGGTAGTGTATATATAAATATATATATATATACATGGTACGGTGAAAGACGTATTTGTTAACAGTCGACATTCATAGGCGAATGTCCACTCTAATATGTCAAATGCGTCAGTGAAAAAAATGAATAATTCGCAAGATATTTTTATATTTACCTAATAATGATGATATTCTCCAATTGCAGTCGTTTATTAAAACATATCTATATAACGTTAACTTTTACGAACTGTTATCTGTATTATACAGCATTTTTCTTTCTATGAACAAACATCAAGAGTAACTTATACACGTCAATACCTTTGAAATTGCCATTGGTCCCTTCCTACAAAAAAGGGGATATTTAGACAGAAACTACGTTAGCAATGGAAGTGCTGGCAAGCAAGAGTGGAACATCCCATTCGATAAATTATCTTCGTAAAACTAAAAACTTTTAAAAAGTATTTAATTTTTTCCCTCCTTTAGAGCATTACGACCCAAGGGACATTCCCTCACATCCTTTTGTGTAAGGTATGTAAAAGAGTTTTCCACCCCCTTGCCTCATCTATCATGCAAATTATACTGAGATTTAATGACTCCATTTGCGAAGGGACACTCATATCGACGTCTTTAAGGAAGGGAATTAAATATCCTTATCACACGCTGAATCATATTGCCGTTAACGGGAATCGGAGCAAGAGATCTGGAGGCGATGATTTAAGTATAGTTTTCAGAGGAAGGAAGATTCATCGCCATTGTATGTCATGTCTACCTTTGTTTGGATTAGTTGTACATGTCTAGGTGAACTACTAAGTTATTAAATCCCTTCAACCAAATGTATCATAGATGATATTTTCTAATGTGGTTAACAATGTGTAATCGTTTAGTCATTTGTAACAGGAATTAAAGCTATTTAGTCATTGTCATGCTTTTAGTCAATTATGTTCTCGTATAAGAGAATCTTTCTTCTAATGTATGACTTAAAGACTTGTTTCTAATTTCTGTATGTGACTAATTTTTGATTTTGGTTCTAAGATCATATTTTTATTCATGTTCTCGTTAAAGAAAATCCGTCTTCTAAGGAGAATTTAAAACTTGTATTTAATTTCTAATATAGTTGTAGATGCGACTGCTTTTTGATGCCTAAATTATCTCTTGTTGATAGTAAATGATGTTAGTATAAAGAGTTTGAAAACATGTTTTGACAACTGCTTGGGAGATTTTGCTTTACATGTTGTCACCGGTAAATATTTATGTCGTATTTTGATACCTTAAAGCATAGCGATAGGTAATTAAAAATAAAATTTGACATTAAAAGTATCAAATGGTTTCTGAAGTCTGGTAAAGAAGCTTAAAAGTAGATTGTCCTGTATAGCCATCACTCCAGAGCAACTGTTTTCGTTACATTTGACATTTTATTCCATTTTTTTAGTTCATGAGGAATGCTTGTGGTGCTATTTGAAGGTTTTAACAAAAACACGAACATACATTTATGGCTAAGAGGTGCGTTTAATTCAAAAGAATTATTTTAAAAATCTTATGTCATTACTATAATATTGCAACTTCATATAGGGCAGCGTTTCCCAACTGGTGGTTCGTGAACCCTTAGAGGTTTGCGTGAATTAAAAAGGAGGTTCGGGAAAATAATATTGCAATGGCGAAATTTTTTATTGCTAACGTAAAAGAAACTACGGAACAAGAAATTAACCTGCATATGGACAAAGCGTAAAGATGATTTTTTTTAAATAAATTATTTTCCAGATACTGCATAAAACTTGTGGACTGGCATAAGACAAAATTTGAAGACACACGTAGAAAGTCTGAAATGCATTTATTCCTACTTTTGCCTGATTTCGAAAATTTGGAGCGCAATGGGATATCAGGAGATTCATTTTTGTTTTCAAAACTTTGAACGTATTTTTATTTTTTTTCCAACGTTTTTCGGGGAAAAGAGTCGAAAACGAGATATTTTACTAAAATGTAAAATTTCGTAGTATTTTTCAGCTAATTTGTCATATATAAACCCCCAAATGGAACCGGAAGACCTTTATTAATTACTTTTAATTTTTGTACTCTCATTAATGATACTTAATCTTATTTGCTCTATCCCAACGCGAAACATGAAAATATATTAAGTTTGAATGTTTCTGTAAATTTTCATAACTTTTGGCGAACTTCGTGCACTTCAAACAAAAAAATGGCACCGATAGATATTTATTGATTAGTTCAAATTTTTGTACCTGCTTCTCTACAACTTTTTTGCACTATCAGGAAAACAATATTTAAAAATTGTTTTTGAGAATACATACATTTGCTGCCGCTTAATAATCGAAAAAGAACAACTAATAAAAAAGTAATATGTAAAAAAAAAATAAAAAATAAATAAATAATCCGTTTCCTGTAGCTATATTTTAGATTTTATTTATACTTCGCTTTTTACAATCTTATTTAGTTTCTTCTTATGAACTATTGCGCAACATGGAAAATAATTACACTATACTTCTTTATGTTTTCGTCCGTTAATAACAACTACAGAGTTCGCCATTTTCTTGGGGTTTTATAGGGATTTCACAAAGGGAAAGAAGTTGAGAACCACTGATGTAGGTTGTAATCAATGTCAATTCAGGAAGGGGAGTTACCTTTATGGTCTCAGAAGTTTTTGAATTGAACATATGTTAAAATTCAGGACAAAATAAAATACCGGTATGCTTTTTTTTCTCAAATAAGTTTCTCGCACGAAATACATGCCGCCAAAGATGACCTACTTATAGATAAACAAATTGTGGTGTTTTGTGCATATGCTTTGCTTTTGCTGGCTTCCTTATGAAAAAAAAAGGAAGAAAAATACCTAGTGATTGAATTCCAAGTTGATTTTATCTCTCCCTCCCTCTATAGTTCTCCCCTTTCCTGAGATTAAATGCAGAATTTACTTTTTTCATAACATCAATAGAAAGAATGAAACATACAGATGTAGTATAGCACCTTCTTTTGTAGTATAGCACATATTAAAACTTACAACCAACATCTGTATTCTGTAGCTGTGCAGAAATGAGTCAATATTTTAAAAAAGTAAGAAAATCAATGAATTAAAAAAATATATTTTAAACTAGAGGGTTGTAAGATTAAGAAATGCATGGTACTATTATTGTTGTGTTTATCAAAGTTTGTTTGTCTGCTGGTACTTTTTTTTAAATGGTCAGGGAATGTCCGTCTAATATTTATTAACAATTAAATGAGATGTCAGAAAAAATTATATTCTAATTTCATGACACCAGTATATGATTATGTTATGAGCAATAATGGTAAAATATACATCAAAGTCTTACATTGTTTCTACAGCCCGTTAAACTCAAAAGTGGAAGCTCCCCTTTTCACGGAATATAGTGCCCAATGATACTGACCTACAGTAAAAAATAAAAATGTTTGAGTTTGATTTTTTCAGAAAAAAAAAAAAGGATTGAAAAAGTGTTTTTTTTTTCAGAAGGCGGCGGCAAGAAAAGTTAAGAAGATATCTTAAAGTGTAGCCTTATATTTTAAACAATAGGTAATTATCTTTCAAATGAAAAAAATCTGTACAAAATATCTTGCACCGTTCAGGAAATAGAGCACTTTAAAAGTTTTGTTTAGAATCACAAATGAGGAACGGCGCTGTGAACGCCATCTTTGGCGACCTGTATGTCGGGCTAGGAATTTTTTCAAACAAAACAAAAACATTGCCGCATTTTACTTAGTCCTAAATTTCCCCAAAAGTTCAACTCAAAAACTTCTGAGACTATGAAGGTAAGATTTTTTCTTAACCTGTCTGAAGTGACATGGACTATGACAGTCATTTGCAGAAAGGAAAAAAAAAAGCTTCCGATTTAAAATGACTGTATTTTTGACAGGGATCTGGAGCAGTCACATTTTTGAGTTGCTCCGCTCGCTCCGGATTATGACATAGTCATTTGCAGAAAAGGAATAAAAGCTTGCTATATAAAATGACTGTGTTTTTGACAAGGATCTGGAGCAGTCAGTTGCTTCGCTCCGGATTATGACATAGTCATTTGCAGAGAAGAAAAAAACCGTCCTATATAAAATGACTATATTTTTGACAGGGATCTGAAGCTCTTACATTTTTGACTTGCTGCGCTCCGGATTATGACATAGTCATTTGCAGAAAAGAAAAAAAAATCTTCCTGTAAAATGACAATATTTTTCATAAGGATTTCGCGCAGTTAGATTTCTGAGTTGCTCCGCTCCGTAATTTGACATAGACATTTGCAGAAAAGAAAAAAAAAACCCTATGTAAAATTATTATTTTTTTGACAGGGATCTTTGCAGCAGTTCCATTTTTGAGTTGCTTCGCTTTATATCCGCTCCGACCATTCTAGTTCTGCTCTGTGCTCCGAATAACTTTGGTAGATTTTAACATTTATCTCTTTTCTTTGGTTAATTAATTTATCTATATAATAAAAATTTTAAAAAGTAAAAAAAAAAAAAAAAAAATAGAAAGCAGAGCAAATTTATTTGATCCGGTTCCGGTCAAGTGCCGAGCAAAATCTAGTTGCTTCGTGCTCATGCTCCAGAACCCTCATTTTGTGGAATATTTATTATTTAAAGAAAATGAACTTTTCTCTACTTTACTTTTAAAAGTATGTTTATTTCCTTAGAATGTTTAAGGTTCTAATCGATGTGTGAGGGAAATAATGTAAAACAACGTACATTTGATGTGGTTGAAGTACTTTTGTCTTCCAAGCAAAATGTAACCTTACTCTCTGCTTCACTTTCTTTCCTTCATTACCAATAGTGGCGTCATTAATCATTGCAAACCAATGAATAAGAAACTCATTGTGATACTGAAAGGAGTTATTTGTTCTGATAAGACTCGCCAGTGTTCTGAAAAATGTTTAAAACGTTGTCTTATCTTTACACTTTGCCCTATAAACTTTGCTTTCATTACAAAATTGATTATTGAAGGATCCCAAGTTTGTCTCAACGAGAGAAAGTTTTGGGAAACGGAATGAATTTTTCCTCTTTGGAATTGTTTCAAAGCCACCCACTTTTATTTCCGAAAGGCTTTACTTCAGCTATTATAAGATAAAATGCCAAAAATAAATGACTACTTCATTGTGAGTGACGGAAAAATTTATTGGTTGAGACTTTTAAAATGTCGAAAATTTGCCTAGGATAAAAGGAGAATAAATTATTTTCCGAAACGCTTTCTGAGGGTTACAAATTAATCATAACCAGTAAAATTAACTTGTAACTTTTTAATTAAACCTTTAAAACTTCATTTGCTTTGTTTTGAACATACAACATATCAATTGCAATCATCTTGGAAATAATATTATAGTTAAAAAATTAGAAAAAGACTCTTTTGGAGCAATAAGAAGGAAGAATTTGAAAATAATTTTTGAAAATAAAACTGTATTCCAGTAGCAATGAAATGTCCCATAACTAAGTATAACCTACTTTTTTGAATTAGGGATTGTTCATAAATGATGTCACGCTTTTTCCCCATATATTTGACCCCCTCCCCCCTTTGTCACAATATGTCACACTACAGCGAACCCCCATCCCCCCTTTGTCACATGTCACGCTATGTTGCATAATGCAGGATGTCACACTTCTTGTCACCCCCTCCCGTTGTCACACTTCTTGTCACCCCTCCCCTTGTCACACTTTGTCACATTTTCACAAACCCCCCTCCCCCTCTCGAAGCGTGACATCATTTATGAATGAGCCCTTAGCTTAAAATAATTAGAATAAAATCATTGCCCAAACTATTAATTTTAATCATAGAAAAAAGGTATTTGACCTCACGGGTCTTTACATTTCCGATTGCTAGCTATAAGTTAATGTAGAATCTTTATGAAAATGTAAATGGAAAAACACCACCAGGCTTTTTTTTAACATAAAATTAAATTGGTAATAAAAGATTACACCTTACACTGCCTAACGAATCAACTTGGATTTTTCCATCTTAAAATTTCACCACACAGAGAAGATGAAAAAAAAAAAATACAACACATAAAAGTAAAATACCATACCATTAATCTCAAAAGTAATTGTGAAGACAAAAAATGATAGTTGACACAGTTACAAGTTTCTAAGAATACGTATTAAACTACAATATAGCTAAGGTATTGTTTTCGGGCACGCCATCCATATACGCAAAGTTGTGCAGCGCACAATGGCGCCATGTACAAAAAAAAAGGGGGGTGGGGCAACAGGCAGCCAAATAAAAAGGTGGCCCTAAAAAAAATAACAAAATAAAGCCCGAAAAACCCACGAAAAAACCCCGCAAAAAACGATTAGTTTTTTTTCTCGAAAAAAAAAACTTTTTTTCAGCCCCAGAAAAGGTGTTCAGTAGGAATTCGCACGGCGGCGCGTACTACTGGGGTGAGGGAGCTTGGCACATGCCTGATGCTTTGTTTGTTTCTGTTAAGAAAATTTACTTTTCACTCCCTAAGATTCAGGACTTTATTTTCCAATTATTTCAGGACTATTTTCCAATTTCACAAAGGGGGAAAATCTAAATGAAACTCATAAAAATTAAATATTATGACATAAGAAACGAGTATGGAGATATAAAATGGTAAAATATCATCACTATAAGTTTCTGAAAATATACAAAAAATTAAAATCTGGTTAATATTATTTTGATGAGGGTGCCCTTTAAGAAAAAAGCCTAAGCATTCTCCTTAAGGTTTTTTATTTGCGAGTTTCTTCCCAAAGTTTCAGAAATAAATAGAATAACTGCGTGATTATTATAACTGCCTGAAAGTTATATAACATATAAACACTTTAGCTTTTTTTAAAAATTAAACGTACTGCGTAAAACCTCAAGAAACACAAACAGTTTTCTCAAGAAAAAAATTCTTTATTGTCCGAATACACCGAGTAGAAGTTCCTTTCCAAACCATTTTTAGCAGATTTTTAACTTTATCTTTTTTCATTTAGGAACTTCAATTGGGATTTTACGTTTTGGAAAACATAATCAATCCAAAGATAAAAGTAGGAAGAAGAAAAATATTTACTGCTGTAAGTCACAACAGAAGTAACTTTCAACTTTTCGTGTAAGTCGGAAGTAGCAGTTACTTCAAATCAGAACTATATTTTGGAGTGAGAAAAGTCTGATAATACTAGATCAGAATAGGCCAGCTGTGCGAGTAATTTTGGCAGTGCTCCAAGCTTTTGAACTTCTAAAGATCTATCAATGTATCAAAACATATGAAATATCGGTTTGGTAGAAATATGTTTTTTTTTTTTTTCAAGTTTTCTTTTATCGATACTTGGATAAAACTCCGAGCTTAAAAATGCTCTAAAAATCATAAAGTGATACATTTTTTTCAAGACCTCTTGATAAAACCTTTTCTTTTTTTAAAAAGATGGTGTTAACTAGTTATTATATATATATGTGTGTGTAAATTACAGAAAAAAACTACATACACACGTATATATATTCATGAAATTTAGATTTCTTAAGAAAACAGTTGCGATGATATTTTTAAAAATATGGTTTAGAACAACAACATTTTTTCATCCTTGTTTTTACATTGCTTTAGATTTATACGTTTGGCAACAAGAATAATATTTTTTCTTTTCAATTTTTATGATCGTGAAAAACGCTATTATAAATTACTATGCTTTTATATGAATGAAAGACAAGAAAATGAACATTACGAGTGACACGTGAAAAATGCAAAATGATAAAGGGATTTACATAAGGTCAGACATTTATACTGATTCCTTGGAAAATTACTCTCATTTTTCATTCATAAAAACAATAATTAAGAATCTAAATGTTTTTTTGACTTTTAAATATTTATATAGTATTTTCAGTGATATATTATGAGATAGATTTAATGTATACGGTTTGAAATGCACATTTAGCAATTTAGATTTGAAACTGTCGCTTATCCGTCAATAAATGATGAGAGCGCTTAGAAATTCCCGATTAATAGGGGCCATTTCTCCATTCGTCTGAAAACTGCAAAAGATGGACACTGAACATTAATACTAAACACATAATCTTTGTCTTGAAATTTGTTCCGTGAAAGTTGACATTATAAATATTCAATATTCTAAGACTGTTTCACGCAATTTTAACGGTCAAATGAGCTCCAACGTTCATATAAAATTGCTTTTTACTTTTTTTTGTTGTGGGCGCTTCCAGGGTCCTGTTTCTTTAAGCATAGTTTTATGTATTTAAAAAGATAAAACTGCTTTTAAAACAAAAGGAAAATTGTACATAAAAAAAATCAAGAATTATTTTAATTTGCTCTCTGAAAGACTTTTACTATGTTTTATTTACAATTAAGTTATATGAATTCAATATATGAGTACATTAATTCATTATCTAAACTAAGTTTTCGAAAGCATAAAAGAAAAGATAATTTGCTTTTGAAACACAAAGAAAATTGCATCTGAAAAAAATCAAGAATTATTTAAATATAGTATATACATTTTAAAAGACTTGTGTTTTGTCTTTTTACAATTAATTATATCAGTTCAATATACATCAATTCAATAACTTAAACTAAGATTTCGAAAGTATGAGGAATTTACAACGTTTTTTTATTTTATTTCAAGTTCATGCAGCTCCAGGCTTTAGAGTTTCAATATCCTTCAAGTCAAAGCATTTAGGAAAGAAAATATTGCAAAACTTATGATGAGATATTCTTGAGTATGTTTTTGAAATGGTGTAAATTTGCGATTATTACATAAATAACTTCAAACTTCTGAACATTCAAGCTGAATTATTGCCAAAACTGGCTGTGGCTAGATTGAATTTTTTAAACGTTAAGATTTGGTTTCATCTTGGCCTTCAACAGCCGTTTATTTTGAAAGCGGGCTAAGTTCATTTTTGAAAAGAATAAAAAAAGATAATGGTAGTTATAGATGAAACTTCTTATGATCTTTTCACCCGTAAACAATTTGTACTCAAAAACAACTGAGAATCCTAATATTTGGGAGATAGAAGTTTCAGACCTTAACAGTATTGTAAGCATATTGAAATGCACAAACCTTTAAATATCTCGCAAAAATGGACTTGTCTGACTTTAAAAATAAACAGCTAGAATATAAAAGTCATTACTTCGTAATGGTAATGTTGTCTTCTGTGGTAACTCTTAGATATAACAAGAGTTATATTTTCTACTTCCTCGATACCAACATAAATTATGCTTTTAAAATGTGAAAAGAAAATTTTGAATCGAAATCATTGTATAAAAGTTGAAAAAATTAATTTAAATTAAATATTAAAAAATACATAAATAAGATAATAAATTAAAGATATCTGTAAATTTGCATAGATCGTAATTTAGGCTTTATAAAATTGCTTCGTTTAAATAATGTGTAAACATTTTCCCTTAAATTTTACATTGAAATATTTTTTGTCTCTTTTGATTTGTGTTTTCATGCTAGTATATACTTACAATAACATGACTTACGTTGCTTAACTCAAGCTTTAAAGTTTTAACTTATTATTCTAATGCATGACACTTGTGTGTTAAAGTTCATTCATTACTTGCAACCTGGCAATGATCAAAACAATTACTCTATCATGATGAAAACAATTTTGTCTCTAAAGAAAAGATTTTTCCTCTTTCATTTTTTCCCCTTTAAATTTTCAATGATTTAATAAACATTAGTTAATGCAAAATATTTAAATAACCATTTATTATTTTTATTTTTCAGGTAATTTAACGGTGAGGTATTATAACTTAAATGAATATAAGTGCATGAAATAATTCCCAAACGGCTGAAAGCAGTGATGATAAACAATAAGTAATAAGGGCCGTTGAAGAAAATTCATTAATTGCTGTAGAAATACTTCGGAAAGAATATTCATAAGACCTACCTTTAGGATTTTTCATACAAGCTTTCCATCCCCAAATTTAATATGCTAAACAGAATCCTTTGCATTAAAACGCAATTCTAAGCCTTTCAGAGCTTGAGGCATTAATTAATTGCTTCCTGGACATTAAAGTTAAGTACTTGTATTTTTTGAATTTTTCTAATATTATCCTATCGATTATTCTGCTATTAAAAAAGGACCAGTGAAAGTGTTTTCTCTCCCTTTACGATAATTATACGTGTTTCGTTTAAATAGATTTATCGTCGGGAAGCATTTAATTAATCAGTTATTTAGTCTTACATTTTTGGGAAAAATATAAAAGTGTATAATTTTTAAAGTTAACCATATTCAGTATTAATCACAACCTCTTTTAGTTCAATAAAATTGAGGTGAGGTATTAAAAGTTAAAGCGAATGGCGAAACGGAAAATAAGAAGAAAAGAAAGTAAATTAAATTAAAATTTTGATGCTAAACAGGTGCTGTATGTTCTCATGGGGATGGGGAAAACGCAAACTAAGATGCGATATTGGTTTCGTAAGTTTAGGTATCTTATAGTTTGTAGACAAGAAAAACAAAATCTTTAAATTAGCAAAAATTAAATTCTCAGTTATACACAGTTGGTAATATTTAAACATGTATAATCTTCATTTTCACTTCTAAATAATTCTAATGCTAAATGCAAAGAACAATCATAGAAATATGCATGACTGAAAGATTAATTTATCAGTTCAAGTAGAATGTTTCTTCAATTTCTTATGATTCAGGCAGGGAAGAAGGTGGTAGTATTTAACACTTTTTAATTTTTGACAAAATTTCGAATTGAAAATGCAGTTATAGTATTAAAAATCATCAGCAACATTCTCATATGATTGTGTTACATAAATATAATTTATTTTTTTAATAAGCGTTTTAAACTTTAGAGTAAATGCAATTATTTATGACATTCTCCAAAATTTGGACATTGGAGCCCTGGGGTTGTAATATGAGACACTTGAAAAAAATAAAACAAATTTTTTTAGACAAATTTTGTTGATTAGTGTGTTTGTTTTCTTGACAAGTAGATTTCTTATTATTTTTTTTCCACAGAACTAAATTACATTGAAAAAAATAAACATTAGTGGAAAATAATTCACAAATATTTCAATTAAAGTTGTTCTTTAGTCCTTCATGAGCTAAAATCACACACTCATCATTTTCACAACCATTACACAACACATGATCTCAATCTTAACACAGTGGACCCTAGTTCACTTGACTTCGATCTCTTGGATGCCTGACCACAAAATATGCACTCTGCATCGTTTTCCTGAGGAATTTCCTGTGCAGCCGGTTCCCCGAGATTTGATTTTTCAGAAAACACACATAATGCCATGCCTCCCTCCATCGTTGGGACTTTCTATATGATTAATGTTCTTCTTCTTGCTAAACAGTCTTCGCCTTCCATTGCCAGGGAATTTTCTCTTATCAGGAGATCTGCTCGTGCTTGGTTCTGTTGGATTGTCAAATTTGATTGCTTATTTGACAATGATTACCATTTAATTAATAACCGTATACTACTTAGGTCATTTAAATTTTGCATTGAATATGTCATTAAGTTTAGAAATCAATATGAAACTTGTAGAAGACGTTAGTTTGATCTACTCAAGATGGCTCCTTGGTTTTTGCTGCATTTCGATGACCACTCGAATTCTCTTGGCTTGAACTCTATGTTTTAACTAATGTTTTAAATGTAGTGTTTTAGATATGTTTAAAACAACTGTTTTAAACGAAATATTTGAAACGTGAGATAACCCATCATACCGAAAAATCTTAATTTTCTTGAAATGCATTGACAGAATAAGTCTTCAAAATGTTGTGTGATAACTCATCACAAGGAAAAATGTCTAAATTACACACACGAGAAGGCAAGACGCGGCCCCATAATTTCAGCTCTTTACTTCGTAGTGGTTACAGAATGTCTGTCAAGCAGTTCTCTTTACCTGTACAATATGAGGCCTGCCCACATCAATGAATTGCTAATAGGAGCACTAGGGCAGGCCCTAGTGCTCTAGTTCTTGAATGTTAGAGAATATCCAGTGCAACCTAGACCTCTAAAGTCGCACATATATGATAAAATGGAGAGCTTTATTTTAAACAGCAAGCGTAACCCTCCACTTTGATGTCTGGTTCAAAGCTGAAGTTCTCTGCAGCTCGTTAAATAGGTTCTCATATGCGCAGAAGCGAACTGGAAACAAATATCTTTTCAGAAATGGAAATGAACGTTTAAAGTTTTTTTACTGCTAGCTAACATATTTTAATCTACTGTGATACCCAAAACTTTGATTTCCTTTGGTACCCAAACAAACCAACAAAGGTTTGTGGTACCCAAAACGTTGATTTGGTTTTAAAAAAAAGAAAATGATTACCAACATAAATTCCACCAAAGATAAAGAAAAAAAAAATCAAAACTGGAATTTTTCCCCTGTTTATGTTTGTTTACAATTTAATGTTCTACACATTTTAAGGAGACCACTTTCAAAGTCTTAACGTACTCTGTCCACTTCTATGTCAAAAATGTTGTTAAAATTATTTAACTTAATTAATAATTTTTAAAAAAAGCCAAAGTGCTTTATACCTTAAAGGAATAAAAACTGAAAGAACTTGAATTGTTTTTATATTTTTATCAATTTCGATGGAAAATGCCACTGTGAGTAAAATTAAATTTAAAAGTGCCAAAAGGAAAATTAAAATATTCTTAATTAAATTAAATCAAAAACTTCTGCTTAAAGGGAATTCATTTATCATAAGTCCAAAGACATAACTTTCGGAAAACAAGCGGAAAGTTTTACCATTCGGGACGCATTTACTTTTGAAAGGATTAAACTGTCACCATTTCTTAAAAATTCAGTTAAACTAAAGAATATATTATCAGTCTTTGGGGGATAAAATAGCTTAAGCACAGGAGTGCAAAAATTTAATTAGATTTGCTTGACATTGGTGAACGAAATATGAAAATTGAAATTAAATATTTGTTCAATTGTTAAATCGAACTAAAAAGAGCTCTATAAAGTATTAAATAGCTTCTGCTGTAGGATTACCAAGTACTTCATTTTGGATGTGTGTTTGGAAAGATGAGTTCTTATTTCACATAATAGTGTAAAAACTTATATGTTTGTTAATAAAACACTAGTTTCGACAACTGCACATGAACATTTAAACATGATCTTTAGTTGCTTTGTGGAATTAAGCAGCCTACCCAGAGTATTCATTAGCATACTTACTCCTCATGATCTACATTTCTCAAAAATCAGATTCATAGAAATGTTGAAAATGGAAAAATAAAAATTGTCTAAGCTAACTAAATAAATAAATAATAATAATAAAACGTATTTTATACTTTAATAATAATTAAAATCGTTATTTTAAAAATAAAATAATTTTTGAAAAAAAAAAAAAAAAATCTAACCGACTTTTAAGCACAGCAACTATAAATTTCACTAGAGTAAAAAAAAATTCATTCTTTAATCGACATCGATACTACATTTAACATACTTTTTTAGGTCGACGCAAATTTTGACTGTCTAAGTACTTTATATTATATGTTACTTACTTTGTGTAGGAGCTATTGGAAACTCTGGTCCAATTATATTTGCAACTGATTCAGGATTACAAAAGCCTCAAGCTGTCATAATGTTGCGCGGACTTCAAGAATTATATTTTAAAAATAGTTTCGATGTTTTTTAAAAATTGAATTCATTTTTTAAAACATTTTACAGCAATTTTTAGTTGCTCTGATTTTAAGCAACCAATCTAATTTTTTTTAAATATTTTATTTTATTCTTCTCAGTATAAATATATTTTTATAAAAGTACTCCATTTAAAAAATACATATCAAAGGGGACACCAACTTTGAGGGACTGGCACTAAAAACTAACTATTTATATTATAAATTAGAATTTAAAGTTTCTTTTTTTTCCTCGCTATACCCAAAAAAGTTACAGAACTCCTTATCTTTTCATTTATTTTCTTCATGATCATTAGAAAAGTCTTCTAGAATTTTTGCTGACATGAAAGACTGAAACTGTGATCCCCCCCTCTCCTCTTTCTTAACAATTAATGTGCTCTCAGCAATACTGTCTTAGTCAAATTGAAAGTATGACGCACTGCACTTTTAGTGATAATATACGGTACAGTTGGTGAAAAATTGCTACTTTTTGATAGGTCGCTAAAACTCCACTAACAATTGCTAAAATCCGAAATTGCTTGAAAACACGGGGGAAAAAAAAGACTAACGAAAGTAAAATTGTAAAAACAGCCCAACTTTCTTAATATCTTAAAATTTAAATTAAGTAGGTATTTGTTAGGTAGGTGTTTCTTAAAATCGTAAAATTTCGTAGGTATTTGGTTGGTAGGTGTTTCTTAAAATATTAAAATTTGTTGGGTATGGTCTTCAGGCATGCAGATTGGGACTTTGCAAAGCTCGAAGTAACAGTTGTTTTCTGCTTTTGTGCTTTTCCTAGGTTATTCACAGATAAGTTAAAGGGAAACGCTGGCGTAAAAAACAGAGTTAAATGCGACATAATTGCGTTTGATTTAATAGTATCTTTTTTCTTTTCACTTCCGAAAGGACATTCTTAAAAAATGCTTCAATAAATGTAAAGCCTATTCGAAAAGAAATTTTAATATCTCAAGGATTATAATATGTACTGCACTGCCTCAAAAATAGTAAACTATAAACGTACAGTTGATTTCAATATTTGACAGCCTTTTCTCAAACTTCAGAATGTCTGAAACCTTTTTAACATATTTTTTTAGATTTTCGTCTATTAGGAAAGGTAAAGAAAATCTAACCAGTTCTAAACCAAGCACAAAATAAATAAATAAATAAATAATCAAAATATTACGCAGTGCTTCCTGACGCTCGAAACTTTTTTTTAACTGATTATTTGAAAAGTTTCAAAATAAAAATAGGAATTTTTGCTTTATCATTGTAGTTTGGTGGCGTTTTTAAGGATTGGATTTTTATATATCTGAAAATAATAAAACATGTTTCTTTTCTAGGTTTGACAAACTTTGGTTATTTCAAATATTTTCTGCGGTCAAAACTATTCTGAAACATCGAGTGCGGATTGCATACTTTAAAAACATTGAACAGTGACTGCATTGCGTATCACATTCAAGATAATTATATTCATAAAAAGGTTCAAATTTTAAACCCTCATACATTAACATAAATGCTTAGAAAATGGGGATCCTTAATACACTAAAAAATATTAAATGAGTTATCTACAAAACCAATACTTATATGAAATGTATTTTTGCAGTAGAAGCATAAATAAATTGATGTGCTTGACAGGAGATCCAAACGTCTTGATATGTAAAAAAATATTAAAGTTAAATTTCCCAAGCACGAATTCTACAAAATAAAATATCTTTATAGCCCCCCAGCCATTGCCGATGAACTTCGAAACGAATGTAACGTCATTAACAGAGTTCATTCAAGTTGATTTGAATGTGTAAAGGCATTCACGTTTCTATTTTGATTTTTAAAATTGTTTCTGTTAAAAATATTCTAACTAAGAAATTTTATACTTAGACACTTATTATTAAAAGGAAGAAACTTATTATTTTTAAAGGCATTTGCTACTACTTCAAATTTCAATATTAGCAAGCTAATAGAAATAATTTGTTCATCGGGTTGAACCCAAACATTTTCTAAACTAAATAATAATAATTGATATTAATTGAACGAATGAAGAGCAATTAATTTTTCCATTGTGTTTCTTTTTCTTCGTTTATTTTTCTCTATTAAAATACATTCTTTATAATTGCACAAGAACGGGTCATGTTGCTCAACAAGCGTTTCAATTGTTCAAAAAAACTAAACCCTAACTTCAGTAACAAGTATAAATTTTTTCAAATTAATTCTAAATAATTTGAAAACGTAGTAAAACAGTAGAAAGAAAATCAAGCATGTTTTACATGTTAACTCTCCATCATTCAACAATTCGGATTCATTTGATTTTTTGGATACGAGGTAACAAAAAAAAAGTAAATAGATAAATAAAAAATTTAAAAAGTAAATAAATAAAATAAAAATTAATAAAATAAGATAAAACACACGTATTTCAAGATTTTTAATAAAAATTTTCTTTTTATTTTTTTGCTTTTTATATTTTTTAATGCGATATCACTCATAAAGCGAGATTTATTTGATGTTTTGTATTTGAAATAATAAGAAAAATATAAAACACACGTTTTTCAGAAAATGTTTCAATTATTTAAGAAGAAAATTACAAAAACAGCATTCAAACCGTATGTTACCTACAGCCTACACTATGATACGGAAACTTAAGAACAAAAACAGATCCCACTTAAAATTCAAAATGTTTATTCTAACTCGAGCTTAATTAAGGCAGAGGAAAACATATTCAAAATAAAATACACTTTCTTGACATAAGAGCATTTATTTCTTCACGTGGTAATGTTAATATTCAATTAACTGAAACAATCCGTAATGGCAAACTGTTTACTTTCGGATTTCCTTGCTTGGAGAAGATGTTCTAGGACTAAATAATTGCTTAATTTAAAACACAAACAAAAGAATAAGGAAAAAAGGAAATCACAGGATGTACTTTAATTAATTTATTTGATGCATTTAAAATATTTGTCTTTCCGTTTTCAAAATGTGTTTCATATGCAAAATGGTGTAATTCTAAGAAGTAAATAGTTAACCAAAATTCGGCATTATTTGTGTCCGAGTGAGCTTGATAAATTTACCAAAAAGAAGTTACACGAAAAATTGTCCTTTTTGTCGGAGTGGTGTACTTAACAGAGACCAAAACAAGAAGTTCCGTCTAGAACTATACGAGCCTACTTTCCCGTATACACCAAATTCAAATTTATAATCTAGCTATCTCTTTCTCTCTCTTTCTTATTTATCTTTAGTTCTAATTATTGAAAATATACCTTTTTCAACGGATAATACATATTCATTCACTCACTCATTCATTCTTTCATTTATTCAGCCATGCATTCATTCATTCATTCATTCGTTTACTCATTCATGTCTTTATTCATTTATTTACTCATTCATATATTTATTCCCTCATTTATTCATTTTTTTCCTCATTCATTTATTCATTGATTCATTCTTTCACTCCTTCATTTATTCATTGATTCATTCTTTCACTCCTTCATTTATTCATTAATTCATGCTTTCACTCATTCATTTATTCATTGAGAAATATCCTTAAAAATCCCGATAAACATTTTTTATAGGAAAATAGGCTCGTTAGTTCTGGGTGAACTTTCTATTTGCACATGTTCTACGTTATAAGAGCTTTCCGATAAAGTTTGTTCCAAGCAAATCGGTCCGTTAGGTCAGGATTTATATAGGATTGAATTTTCCCCCTAAGCGCTATGTTTTTTGAACTGTTCAAAAATGAACAAAAACTGTTCAAATTGATATTTCACGCCAAGAGATTCTTCCAGTAAGCTTGTTCATTGGAACATGGATCTTGTACCCAGAGTTTACATCATTTGCTTCATTTTCGCCCATAGGCGCTAATGTTAAATTTTTTTGAACTGTTCAAAATTGAACAAAAAAGTGTTCAAATCAAAAAGTGAAATATGGAAATGAGATGTCCTCGCCGAGATCTTTCAAATGCAAAAAGAATTTTTCGAATCAGACTATTCGTTCAAAAGTTATTAGGGGGGGACAGACCGATAGACCGACAGACACACATTTTCCCCATCTCAAAACCCTACTTTCAAATTTTTTATTTTTCAATCTTTATTTAAGTACTTCACTTTTTTTTGACTTTTCTTTATTTTTAACGATATTTTTACGATACATTAAGCCTTCTTTCATGCTTTATTATTATTTTTTTTACTTTTACGGGAAAGTAGGCTAAAAACGCTAAAAATATCGCCAAATTATAAAAATTTATCCAAAGGCATAAACATATTCAAAAAGTTAAAAACTGAAATCGACTAATTGGCGAAATTTCTCTTGGCGCTTTTTGGTCACCGCTAAAATAGAGAAGTACCGTGAATTTATTCTGTGCTTGCCCGGCCATGCCCGTGATGAAAAGAGAAAAGACCGGTTTGTTATATATATACAGTGGTAACTATTTTTATGTGTAAATAATGGTGATGTTATTAAAATGTGTAGTAATTTTTAATTCACAGAATTAACAAGAAGTTCCGTCTAGAACTATACGAGCCTACTTTCCCGTATACACCAGCTTCAAATTTATAATCTAGCTATCTCTCTCTCCTTCTCGTTTAGCTTTAGTTCTTAATTGCTTCAAATATGTCTTTTTCAACGGTTAATACAGATTCGTTCAATCATTCACTTATTCAGTCATTCATGTATTTATTCACTCATTTATTCATTCATTATTTTGCTTATTCATTTAATCTTTCATTAATTCAAAAATATTCTTGAAAATCCCGATCAAAAAATTTCATAAGAAAATAGACTCGTTAGTTCTGGATGAACTTTTCTTCTGTACACATGTTCTACGTCATAAGAGCTTTCCGATAAAGTTCGTTCCAAGCAAATCGGCCCGTTAGATCAGGATTTATATAGGATTGAAATTTCCCCGTAGGCACTATGTTAAATTTTTTTTGAACTGTTCAAAAATGAACAAAAATTGTTCAAATAAATATTTCACGCCAAGAACTTCTTCCAGTGGGCTTGTTCATAAGAACTCGACTCGGCCCAGAGTTTACATATTTTGCTTCACTTTTGCCCATAGGCGCTAATGTTAAAAATTTTTGAACTGTTCAAAATTGAACGAAATATTGTTCAAATCAAAAGTAAAATATGGAAATGAGATGTCCTCGCCGAGATCTTTCGAATGCAAAAAGAATTTTTTGAATCGGACAATTCGTTCAAAAGTTATTAGGGGGGACAGACCGACAGACCGACAGACGACAGACAGACCGACAGACACACTTTTTCCCCATCTCAAAACCCTACTTTCAAATTTTTTATTTTTCAATCTTTATTTAATTACTTAATTTATTTTTGACTTTTCTTGATTTCTAACGATATTTTCACGATACATTAAGATTTCTTTCATGCTTTATTATTATTTTTTTTACTTTTACGGGAAAGTAGGCTAAAAATTAACCGCTAGCGGCAATCAACTGCCAATCTTACACATTTAGGCCACTTTTTTTTTTTCAAAACAAAGTTCAAAAAATAAAAAATAAATAAAAAAAAGGTAGAAAAAATTAACTATTTATAAAAAAGCATTTTGTTTGCTCAGTTTAAATACCCACACAAAAGGGAATATTGTAAGTCATTAGAATAGTGCAAATTCATGAATTTTTAGAATAATAAATTTTTGTCCATTATTCATTGACAGTAAAACAGAAAGACGTAATTTTGTTGCTTGCAGAAACTAAAAGCAGCCTGTGCATTTTGAGCAGGAAAAATCTTTCACCCGAGCTCAAATAGCCAAATGGCAGAAATGTGTTAATTTACTGGAGAGAAAAAAAAATGAAATTATAAATAGTAAAAATAATTTGGAATAACAATAACCGCTATAAAGGATAACATTTCTTTAAAAACTCTTGCATAGTATAGAGAATGGACCCGTAAAATACATGTCATAATAAGGACATTAAAACAAAGCTATCGATTGCCTGTGAGTCTCAGGAATTTTTTTAAAATTCGTTTAAAGAAAAAAGAATCAAAATACAAAAAAAAAAAAAAAAAATAAAATAAAATATGAATAAAAAAATCGGCTGCGCCTCGAAATGGTAAAAACATTGTGAATAAAATTTTATTTAGAAAATATATTTGTAGACAGAATGGCGACGATGAAAAAAAAATCAGAAAGAAGCGCTTCATCAATCGTCTGGGGAAAATAAAATTACAATGAAAAAATAATTTCGAACTATGACGAAAAACAGTTATAACTTCTTTTCTAGATTATTTAGAGGCTTCAAATTTTAGCACAAAGAGCAAAACTTTTACTGGGACAGTTTCTTATGGGCGTTTCAATGGTATCAAACTCGAAACGATGCGATAATTTCCTCATATAGAAAAGGACCATTTTATGTAACTTGCGGCTGTAAATTGGAATAAAAAAGAACAAATTGGAATTTCAGAAAAAAGCTTTGAGGTGCACAAGCTCCAAAATAATTCCCTGTCAAATTTCATGGAAATCTGCTCAACGGTCTTGGCCCTACGCCGGACACAGACAGACACACACACATACTTGCTGCTTTAAAATTAGTAGAGATTCTTACCTTATGCTCAGTAAACCATATCAACGTAGCTGCATCGAAATTTGTATTTCACTTATAGTTTCTATAAAAGTGTTAGAAACGTTCTAATAATAAATTTCGTATTTAAAAAAGTCTCTAAATCAGTAATTTCGAAAATTTTGGAAAGTGGTTGTGATATAAGTAAAATAATAATAATTTCGAAAATTGAACTTTAGAATCAAGTTTGAAGCATCTAATTTATCAATGAAACTACTATGTTTTATACATTCCAAGTTTGATTAAGATTAACGTGAGATTGGCGTGTGTCAGGTAAATATTTTTTCATCCTTTTCACGAGAATGACTCAACCCCCTCCCCTCCTGCTATGCACTGAAAATATTTACGATGTCAACTTTGGTAGCCTGGTGAAACATTTGAGGAATTAAACCCACAGAAGAAACAATCAATAATTTCTTTTTTAAATTTGAATTGGCAAATTTCGAAAGAGTCGAAATTAGTGTTTTTTTTGCGCTTCTATTTTTTTTGAGTTTTTTATTTTAAAAACTTTGATGTGTATTGCAGTCATAGTTTAGTAGGGAATTAATATTTGATAGCGTTATGATGTTAAATTTTTGAAATTGCAGTACGTAAGGCAATAAAAATATTATCACATCCAAGTAACAAAATTTTTTCCCTAAATATTTTTAAAAAATTATTTCATTCTATTCTTTGGGTCATATAGCGTAAATTAATAATTCATATCCCACGATTATTTTGCTCTTTGAAAAGACTTCTACTCATCCTCATTGCTTTAATTCACATGGAAACACAACTTGGACTTAAATTATTTTCAAATCCGTTTTTCAGAAGTAATCTAGTTCAGATTCTAGTCTTTCTTTAGAAAAGTATGTTGCTGTGAGCTAATGAAAACTGCATGACATGGTAATCTGGTTTTAAAAGTGTCTCATATCAAACGAAGGTGTAATTAATTGTTGTTGCGCGTAAGAAGATTAAAGGATTTACTCTTCAAGAGTTTTTTTGGTCCGTGTACTTTGTTCAAATATTAAATCACTAATGTTTTTGTATGTTTGTCCAGTTTTGAAGAAAAATTTAAAATGAATAGAAAACTAAAAATAAAATGAATCAATAATTAAATAATTTAGCTAGGTGGAAAAGCAAAATTAATCTGGTAAGCAGTCAATATATATATATGTAATATGGAAAAATCCTTTGTATCCTTTGTCAGGCAGTGATATGGAGAAGTCTTTTGTCTCCTTTGTCTCGCTTTTTCCATATTAAACTTGACAACTCAGGGTTGTCCCACTCATAAATTTCTCTCACGCGTTACCATATATGGTCATGCCTAAGCTCAATTTGGTTTCCCTCAGTAATTCCCTCCAGACTATTTTTTTCCCCGTAGACTTAGGCCAGCCTCTGTCTACGGGATTAAAGCCAATAATATATTTTATTTTCCATATGGCCCTCCTATTTAAACCACGTGCCATCACGTGGTGTAGGGAACATTGTCTGCAGTCTAAGAGATTTTCCCCCATATAAATACGACTGCCCGAACGAAAATCGTGGTTCTTGCTTCTTGAAACGTGCTGATGACTTCATGTCCTTCGTTCCAACAATATTAATGTTATGATCGTTGTGTGTTAAAATGTACCAATAAAGAATTGCAACGAAGCCCTGTGCCTCGTCTTACATGGGTCTTAGCGGCCACTGCTGTAGAAGATAGAACGGGACTACCGTTCTTACATATATATATATGTTACTGTATTTGGTTGGAAGTAATCAAGGCAAATCTAGAGGGTGGCTTAGTGGTAAGGTGCATGTCTTGTACGCCCAAGATTGCAGGTTCGAACCTGGCCCAAGTCGGTGGATTTTCAAGATGCAGAAAATTGTCTGCACCCATGTCCCATGATTGTGCGGCATGTTAAAAACCCGTTGAGTATCCGTTTGTCTTGGATACTCTCGGCTAAATTAAATACCGAGTGCAAGTCGCATCAAATGAGAGCTCAGGAAAAGTTGCTTGGGCAGAACCCTCCCTGGAAAGTTCTGTCCGTTTCTATTACAACAAGTTCCGACATGTTCTATATTTCATGTTCAAGCACGTTCGGTTCTATATTTTTATCGCTTAATGCATACATACTGACGCAGCAAATCAGCTATAATAAAGTTAATTCACATTAGCCGGCGATGTTGAATAGGAAGGACATCATACTGCACATGATAATGCCAGGTCACATGCCTCTTTGAGGACTCGTCAAATGATTGCAGAACTAGGCTGGGGGGGGGGGGGATTCTATCGCATCCACCATATACCCCAGACATAGCACCCCCCGACTACCACTTGTTTTTGTCGTTACAAAACTTTTGGCGTTCAAAAAATCCAAAAATGAAGAAGATATCAAACAAGCACTGGTTGAATTTTTCGAATCAAAAGATACAATATTTTTCAAAAATTGCCCTCACATAAAGTTATTTGGCAGTAAGAAAAATTTGTATTTTCTTTTATTCCAAGAATGGACAGAACTTTCCGAAATACCTTATACTACTTTATATATTCTGAATATCGTTACAACATTTTAATGTGATTCAAAATAAGTGTACTCCCATTCTTTTGTGTAACCATTTTGATGAAAAAAATCAAATAGATATATGGCATACCCAATCCAAGAGGGCCCTAACTAAAAAAAATGAGAAAGAGAATGGCATTAAATTAAAAATTATTGTGAGTGAAAAGCACACGTAACTTTTAATGGTTTCTTCTTTGTGTACTAACGACATTTCCTTTTTTTTTTGCGTTGCTTTTTAGGTTATTCGAGGTAATTGCAGTAATAACTGGAAGCAAAATATGAGAACATTAGAAAAATATTGCCCAAAGTTCCACATTTATTTAAACGAAGAGTTGTCATATAAGATGCCATGACCTAAAATATTTTTCAACAGCAGACAAATGTGAATTAACATGCAATGTGAGCTTTAAAATTATAGTTAAATTTTTATCATTAACTGAAAAATAGCCGGCTGTGAATTGTGGTCCTCTTGGATTAAGAGCTCGACATGTCTCTAGGCAATTTTTTTGGGGATAAAAATAAGTCATGTGCAAGATGCTGCGTGGATGTATTATTAAAAGTAACCATTTTCTTAAATATATTATTGTTTTATAATTACTAATTAATGCTTCAGAAATTCCTTTTACCCTCACAAATAAAAATATCCTATTTTTACATCTTGAATTTTGGAAAGTACATGAATAACTACAGGAACTAACGGAAAGATTAAACAGTTTGCATGGGCGTTGACTTAGGGCTTAACCTTTTTCATGTCAACTCAACATTGCTGCGTGCGTAGAACCAATAATTCATTTTCTAGATGATTGATCGTTATATATGTAATAAAAGCTTTTGTTTAGGGGAAGATTTTTATTTTTTATGTTTACAATGGACTTAATGGAAACAATACTTTTAGAATAGCAAAATGAAAATGTGTACGCCTTTTAACAGCAGGAAATGGTTTCCTCATTGTTATTTGTCACTAAGAGTTTGTTTCGTGATGGAATTTTGAATTAATTATTGCATCGGTGTCACATGCATTAATGAGGATAGCAAAGTGGAATTTTACATTAATAATGCATTCACTTAATGATTAATTGAGCAAAGGTTTGCATGATGTTTTGACATAAAAATACTACTGCAAAATTCATAAAATTGTTTACAATTTCAGCGCTATAGGAGGCAGGTTATCATTCTAAAACAAGGAAGGAACTATAAATATCAATTATTACACTATTCTATTTAGTCTAAAATAATTATATGCATTATAATGTATAAAGGCAAGAAAAATATAGGGCATGCATAACGGGGCGCATATATATTTATGCGTCCCTGAGGTTGATTACCAATAAAGGACTGACGAGAATCCTATTTAATTTGACCTTATTTGATATTAATTTCATCGTCTAATAGTCTTATAAAACTGTATTTTACAAATAATCAAAAATTAAATAAAATAAAAGTAAACATAAATAAACAATACGAATAAATAATTTTTAAAAAATGATGAAAATAATAATTGGTACGTTTTACTATGATGATACACGGAATTATATTTTAAATCGACTGGGGAAATTTTTTTTCTAGCAAACAGGAATCCGTATATATATTTCACTTAACGTGGACCCGTTCCGATTAAATTTTTCGGTACGATACGATACTGACATCATGCAAAAAGCCAACTCTAGTAAAACGAAATTCTTTTTTTCTTATAATTATCATAAAAATGTAACATAATATTTGTATTTTTTACCATAACTTACGGGGTAGGGACTTTAACAAAATTATTCCTATTTCCTAAAAATTATTTCCATTTATGATTCAATTTTTAATGCCCGAATCGTTGAGTGGCAACACTTTAGTTTGTTTTAGTTTGTTTGCGATCATTCTCATGTTTTTATCTAGCAATCTTTCCTTAAGCATTTCAAATTTTAATGTGTTTTTTTACAATTTAAAATGATTATAGCCCGCAGCTGTGTTGCGGGGATCAGCTAGTTCCCTTTAAATCGCTCATCTCTGACGGTTAGGAATGTGAATGATGATCTTCAAATTGTATATAACTGTGACATTGCTGTCGTAGATGGATATGATCTTAATGTGCAAATATGATGACACACTGCATATTTGTAAACCTTTTAAATACCTTAAAAGTATTTTTCAATGAGAACGTAAGATCACAATTCTGTACTTGGGAGGCAAAGAGCATTATGTCCCCTTTTAACGTCCTTTTATAAATAATTTTAAAAACTGCTATGATAAAATGTTGAAAGTCAAAAGTCCAAAGATTATAATTAACAGTTTTTCATTTAAAAACCCCATAAATGACAATGCAGTGAATAAATTCTCAAAGGAAAAAAAAAAAAAAACTTTAAACACATCACTTGGAAAGTTTTGTTTTCGTGACATAGTGCCCTTTACCTCTCAAGTACAAAATTATAAACGTTTCAAAAGATGCATGTTCTTCCTGGAAATCTCATTAATTAATTTATTTACTCTGAATTTTCTCCAATGCTTCGACAGTTTTTAGTTTTCTGAGAAATAAAACTATAATTGAAACTTCAATAAGAAATGATTGTGTGGAAAGGGATAGAAATATAAAATTAACAAATTGTGAAAATAAAAAATCAAAGCTTCACGATGAAGATTTTTCAAAGCGTGAAGAAAGTGTTTCCATACATTGTTTATTTAGACACTATAAATTATTTATGTCCCTCTATAACTCTTTTTACAGTATTTGAAGCCCTAAAACTCAAAGAAAAGTTTAAGAAAAAAATGAAGTTTTGAACATATAAGCTAGCTGATATACTGATATCTATATTTAAGGGTCTGTGATATTGGGGTGGACGAATTTCGAAACGACGTCGGAATTTCCAACCCAGCTGACATCACTTTCATGCGTAGAGTAACTGCGAGCTCTAAAGTTTTGGAAAACGGGAAATATGACGTTTTTATTGTTCCTGAAATTTATAGTAAAAGTACTTAAGCAGTTTAAAAGGAGATAAGTGCGCTGCTATGTTTTGTTATGTAATATGTCTCTTTTAAAATTGAATTTTGTTGAAGTGTTTTAATCTAATTTTAACTACCGAAATTACTATAGAGAAAAAAATATTTAATAATTAAAACAGAAAATACCACAGCATTTTTTATTTTTTAATGTACAGCGTTGTTTTATAAACATAGAAGATAACATAAAATATTTCGGAAAAAATAAATAGATAATAATAAATAAATAATGATTTCACACAATGCATTTGTTTTGTTATTTTATTGAAAGAACTATTTTTTTAATGGACATATAGGACATTGTCTTAAGGAGGTAATTCCTAGATCTTTTTTGAGTACCTACGACACATGGATATATCTACTACCCCAACATATGAATACTCGCCCCCTGCCCACGATTGAAATTGTATGTAAAGTTACGAAGTAATATGCCCATTTGCAAGTTTAAAGTCAAACAAATCGTACCCTAAGAAAAAAATTCTAAATTGTAACAGCAATAATGCGTATAAAAGTAACATAAGAATTTTTTATTTGTTTTATGAATTTTAGCGACGACAGGAAGACCAAGGGATCAACCCTTTATTACACATTCTAAGAGTTTCTAAGATTTGTGTAAAGGATTTTTCATATTTGGCGATGAAGAAATGTTTGAGAAAGGTTTTCATATATATCGACAATAATGTTATTGCAATCACAATAATTAATTAATATATATTTGTGAAGTAAAAATACGAAGTAAAAATTTATTATAAGAGTATTTTTACAATATACATTCCATTATAAAAATGTTTATGCTCTCATTAATGAAAGCTGGCGCTTTCAAGCTTAAGAAAAAAATAAATAAATTAGAATGCTTGAGAAAATGTTAGTGCCAAGAGTCTCCGATTTTAAAATATTCCCCAAAGTGTTGTCACTCTAGATATTTACTGTAAACGTAATTTAAAGAAATAAAATAAAAGAAAATTAAGACAACTCCAAAATTGATTAAATAAAACAGGTTGAAAGAAAACCTAACCAAGACGTTGTCAAATCTTATATCTAAATTAGGGTTAATTTTGGGTGATTTTTAAGAGAAATAATAAAGAGATAAAATTTCCTTGCTTATATTTCGTGTGGCGATGTTTGGCGATTAACATTCTCACGCATGAAAGCCTCATATGAGGTGACATAAATCTTTGCTTCAAATTTTTATGCAAATTCGTTTTTGTGCTGCAATTTTCATGTAGTCCTCATCTGGAGACTCTTAGAAACCACAAAAAGTATCATAGAGTATTCAAGATAGTTTAAAGATTAAGATATCTTTGGGAGTCCATGGAGGATCCAAGAAAGAAGAGAAAATCTCAGTTTCGAATCAAATTCTGTTTATTTATTTTGAAGCGTGTATACATTACTGGGAAGTTTGTATTATTTTACAGCTTCGTATTCCTTATGAATGAAGTTTGAATATTCAGATTTGCCATTATATTGAATAAAAATGGCATAAATGTATAAAACCTCTTCATACAGGAACACGAATTTTTGAATATACAGGACAAAATTTCCGAAAACAAATTATTACACAACAATCCTGAGATACAAATTAGTTTGTAGCATATGAAACGTTTTTTATGTAACACAAATAAATAAATGCATGCTTGAGAGGTTTAAAAAAGGTAGGACGTGTAACCGATACGTACAAAAAATAAATATCTGAGATATATTTAGATGTTGTAAACAGTAAAGAATTCTTATCATTCTGTGAAAGCAATGAGCTGGTGAAAACCTTTTGGCAGTATATATATATATATATATATATGTGTGTGTGTGTATATCTTCATTATATTTACACATTAGCAAAAAATATGCAACACAACCATTCAGGACCATTCATCGGAGTGTAAGAGTGTAGGAGCGTAAATGCACAGTGCCCAGTTTTTATTCTTCTGAAGCAGCAGAGCGCTAAAGAACATTTTAAATGTGATCCTTCTTACTTGAGGGGCTAAAATTTACATGTTTCAAACAGTATACAACATCATTCAGCATATAAGTAAAATGTAAGTTAAATATCGCAAACGCGAAACACTCTGCGCTGGGATTTTTGTAAACAAAAAGAGTGTTGCCAAGCCGGAAAAAGAAATAAAAGCCCTTTTACTGCAACGTATTAGCGTTTAACATATCGCTTATACAAATGAAGAGTGCCATATCTGCAAAATGGACATTTTTCAAGAGAGGCGTTTGAACTTTTTACAATTTGTTTTATTTAATTACCTTATTTTTTCAATGATTATTATTATCAATTTTGTTCGGAAAATAGTTATTGATCTAGTCTTCTCTCACATGATGAATGTTAATGATGTCAAAAAAATAGAGATAACTATAAAAAGTAGTTATTACAGAACTGTACCAAAAGAATACAGTTGGCCACTAGCCTTAATTTTTCAACATCTATTTACAGCAGTATTCCCAATATAAAGAGCGCAAAAATCTGAACACACTCTACTGAAGTAAATGCATTATTATGTAGCATGATTCTGCATCATTGAAAAAACCATTACGTTGTTACCACCTTGTAGTAACTTATGCGCGAAAAAAAGTTTTCAAAATTTAATTTTAACGGGAACAAAGAGTTTTTACCATTATCTCTGGACTTACCAAGAATTGCATAGGTACATTTAATTTAATGAGTTAATTAGCTGAACATTCAATTACATAAATGTTTCAACTCTGAAAATGTAAAAGTTCAATTCATCTGCTACCGCCATATTTGAAATGAGTGTTCGTTAGATGTATGCGCTGCATCAGCTTTTCAACTTTCTGTGCATGAAACTAATTCGTTAAGCAATCTACACTATCATTAGATGCTAAAAACTTTTGCTCTGAAAGAATGAACAATTTACTTTCAATTGCTGCACATTACGAGTTACCCATCTGTAAATTTCGTATTCATAAATGTATTTCCCAAAGGAGAGACAAATTAAGTGCGTCAGAACTTTTAAATTCATCAGCGAGTTTTCCAGGTCCTTAATTATACTTAGATCTGGAAATTCTGCATAATTTTTTTTTAAATACTTGTAGTAGAGTAACTTCCTAGTAGTATAAAGGAAAATTTAAAACTACATAATAAACCATACGTAATTAGTCTATCAAATTAGAAGATAGATTTTGTAGAAGGGTTAAATACTAAGATTTTTTTCTTTCCTTCTTATGGGCTGCAATATTTAGACATTAAAATAATATATTGCTGTAAAGGTTTTCATTCTTTGAGTTTAGTTTTGTTCTGCATTTATGACTGATTCAAACATCTTCATCAAATTTTCAGTATTTTATAAATTATTTTAGAAAAAATGTCTCACACAACTCTCCATTACTATTTGATGTTTACAACACAGTTATGAACCAATCTTGAATGGTTTAGAACTTGATTTGCACACTATGTGTTGCCCAAGTTATCGGTTAAGTTGCGTTTTACTCTAGTTCGGACTTAGCATTGATCATAAAGAAGTGATGAAATTCCATAAAAGATTTGCATATGGTATTATTGAGACAGTAAAAAAAATATAAATATTGAGTCTTTTTCTACACAGTCTGAAGCCAGGCACTTGACATCTGATCCTAATCGCAAGTATTCCCTTTAACAATGAGCGGGGAAGGGGAGTCTTTTCAAAGGAGTGCGGGATACCAGATGATATGGAAAATGAGTGTTTCTATCTCATTTTCCTGAATTTTGATTTTTCCCCTTGTAATCGTTGAAACTAGTATTTTGTACAAGGCAGTTTTTTGCCTTGCTTGTTAAGAAGGTAAAAACAAGGAAAACTGCCACAAAATTAGCTTTTAAATGACGCACTATAAAAATCAATGTCATCACCTTGTTTTTCAAAGAAAGTCAACCGACCCCGAAAAAGTCTTGGGAGAAAGGCGTGAGCAAAGGTCAATAAGTGAATAAAAAATACTTTGTGCAACACGACTTTTTATTGCTATGCCCTTTTTATTTCTGATAAATACAATATTGCTAATTTCTATGCTACTAAGTATTTCATAATCAGCTCTTGTTGTGACATTCACGAATTATCGCGAATCCTGGTTCCGAAGTCTGCTACGTATTTGCACGAAAATGTTACGTAAAATTTAAATGACTGACAGTAAATAAAAACTACTATTCCTAAATAGTTAGTGACGTGACTGAAACCTTCTCCCCTATTTGGGGGAGGGGAGCAATGCTCTAATTTGTGAGAAAAAAAACTAGTTCCAATAAGTTACATGAGTTGCTTACAAGGTGCCATTAAAAGCACTATTCTTACTGGTTTCAGATGAAACAAAGGATTCTTGGCTGTTATATTATCTTTATTATCACTTCGTCTAGGTAAAGAGGTTTCTTAATAGCCATGTGTTCAATCTACTTCCTTTCTTCAGAAATTGATTCGGTCATTTTAAACGGCATGTCTAACCAGCTCAACCCTTCTTACTAGTAATCCAAGCTCATTTCGATTCAGATGAAGTTCATTTACCATCGGATTGGTTGTTGCTCTTACGTTAACGATTGTATCATTACCTAAGAAGTGCGGAAACAGAAGCTCTTGTATGGTTTTTCTGAACATATTTTCTTTGAATAACAGTGATTAGCACTTAGTGAGTGATTAGTATTTAGTAGTTATTATTAGCGCTGTATTTTTAAAGGTATTGAAAACTAATGCAACTTATATATTGTTTTATGTCTAAGTATAGTAATTTTAGCATTTGTATTTTGTTCATATATTCCATTTGCAAAAATATTTCATGTGCAATATTCGTTAAACAATTATCAATATTTGCATTGGCGGAGCGAATAATAATAAACATTTAAATTAACGACTATTTACAGCAACAAAGTTATATGCCGTATTATATTCATACATAAATTTAACATGAATTTTTCTGCCATTTCTATAAGTGTTTTCAAAACTATTGTATTTTAAGTTTAGTGTTGCTGTTATATTTGGTATTTAAGCTAAAAGAAAGGGTTTTTTTGCAGTAGAAAATTATCCTTTTCACAAAATGTTAATGGCCGAAAAATAACGTACTGCATTTTTATTTTTAATTCCAAAAAATGTGTATTTTGTAGCATTATATGACTTCATAACAAATTGATGAACTTTTTTGACTGATCCAAAGCATATTTACTATTAAAATATTTTTTTTGTTGCATTTAGTGCCAAAGAAGCTGTGCACGATACTAAACTCACATGATATGATATCACTATAAGTGAAACCTCTTTCTAATAACTGTTTTCAAAATAGTAATACTAGAGATAATATTTATTTTTTTTTATTCATAAAAAAGTATATTTTATTGCAATTACAGAAAACAATACCAATTTGTTGCCATCAATTATCTGTAAATTCCTATTTTCAAATAAAATATAATAAGTCTATGGCATTTTAAGGCTCCCCTCAATTTTCCCCCTCTGGTAGCATTATTTTCATTTCAAGAATTATACATGACATTCCATTTTTAACTACAATTATTAATAAAATTAAATTATGTTTGTCCCCCTGGTTGTCCCTTAAAATAACTACTGAACACAAAATGTTTGCGCAAAAGTTTTAACGATGTTTTGCGAGACATTTTCAAAAGTTCAGCTTCTTGCCTAAAAACTTCCATGAAAAGTTGACATGGGAAAGACGTATTGCCTACTATTCTACTTGAGCTGTAGATTAGAGTGAAAACACTCCAGAAAGCTGAAGACAAATTTCTTAATGCTGCCAACTGAAAAAGCAGTGCGCCATGCTATCTAACAAAAAGTTCACTTTAAACGATTGAAGGCTTAAATCCCGGAGATTTTCCAAAAATCATTAAATAGATGGTAGTTGAAGAAAGTTCACTCATTAGCCCTTTTCAGTTATCTTCGCTTGATGGGCAATCATTAAATAGATTGACCTCTGGGACTACATTCATCCTCCATCCGATTATGACCCTGGAGTAGAGTTTATCTTCAGCGAATGAAAATTACTAGAACCCTCACTTTTTCAAGTCTCCGTAGTTTTCAGTGATAATGAACTGTTTTGCAGAATCGGGGGAAAAAAGTTCTTGGCTTTTTGTGACTCAGAGCACGAAAAATTAAGTCATAACTTTTTTAGTGTCTACAAATAGACACATTGAGAGTTGGTTATTAATCGATTTTCTTTAGCGGAAGTCTTATTGTTTTCTTACTAATTATTTTGTGTGAGAAAATAAATCTATTCTCTAAATTAACTGCCATATAATTTGATCAAAATATCGTGCTATTTGCCTTATTTTAATGTGTGAGAAACAGTATTTGACGATCACATACCTTTAGTATATAAAAAATATATAATCACTATTCATGTAACTTAACCTATTGAATTTTTAAAAAAATATAATCGTAACGATTATGTTATAGATTAGGTGTATTGCAACATTCGTGGGATATTGATATAATTCATACGTCTGTACTGATAGTAGTATCCGAGTAAGAAAGACTTTTTTAAAAGGTACCTGTTTTTAGTAGTTACTAAATGCAATTAAACGATATTTTAACACTTACCATTCGAATGTTGGATCAAGCTAATTGACCCGTGAGGAATTCTGTACTGCGCACCAAATTGTTTTGTGTTTGGGAGAAAGGACGTTATGAAGAAGAATAGAAAAACGTGAACGGGTGTTAGTACAAATGAAGACATGTAATTGAACACATCAGTACAAATAGCTGCTACATTTTTTCCACTATTATTTAGATATCCAAGATAATAAAATAATCCCAATAAAAATACTAATTATTTTTATTATTAGTGTACAATAACAAAACAGTTCTAGTACTTAGAATATAGTTACTGTTCGTTGGTTAGGCTCTACACATTCATAATATAAATGAATGTTTAGAGCCTAACGACTGAATATGTTTAACACACAGACGCAGCTCCAATTTGCTACACAATAAAAACAGAAGAATTTATCGTTTGTTTACTTAATAACAGATAGAGCCAGCATAAACATCATGAATATGGCATCCATTAAAGGACATCTTAGATGATTTAAAATCTCAAATTTAAGAAAAGCGGTACATTTTTAAAACGTGGGTCCATCTTTCGTCATTAGCCGGCACGATAGGCTTTAAAATGAGGGGTAAATCATGGAATTTGATAAAGGAATAAGGAAGATCTTGCGGACCGAGCGAAAAACAGGCTAGAGAAATAATATATATAGATAAATACAGTTGTAAACAGGGGAGAACGGTCCAAACTGCATGTGCACCACTAATTAATCGGTGTTTTGAAACTTCTACTGGAGTGATCTTAGAGTAGTTTCTTTCAAATACAGGAGAAAACACCACGTGACATTATAATTAAGATAACCTATGAAAACTACCGTTTCTCAGTTTAGTGCATGCAACACAAGGAATCTAATCCGGGAGCTATCAAGATAGAGCAGGTTTTCTTCTTGACACTCTAGATCACGAATATTTTTTAAAAACTCTTCTTCTATCCTACTAAGACCAATATATATATATATATATATATATATATATATATATATAAATATATATATATATATATGCAATAGAGAATATATATATAAAAAAATTAGTGGGTATGTGAAAAAACAACAATTAAATATAAAAGGCTGAACGTGGGAAATCACAAATATAAACATTCAAAAATGAAAAAGAGCCTGCCTCTTCATCAGTGGGAGGGAGCAGGAAGCATATATAACGAAATATTGTCATTGCAGGTTTCTGAGAAATCCCAGCATAGCATGCGAGAAAAAATATTTTAATAACTAAAAAAATATAAGGCTGGGAGTTACAAGCAAAGTGAATAATCAAAATAATTTATGCAGTTATAAAAAAAACAAAAAAATTTTTTATTATTAAAAGAAGTTTCGAGTTTACGTGATATTGGCTGAGTTAAAATGTAAAAATGGAAAAAACAACATGCTACAGCCGAAATTTCCCCTCCCGGACCTGCAAAGCAATACGATTAAAATATAGCTTCTAAATCTACTTACCTCCCAAGGCAGGACCAGAAAAGGAAGACATCAACTTCTAGCCGAGAAAGAGATACGCCATGTGATGGCTAAGTCCGTCCGTGTCCATGTGGCTGACCTTGACTTTCCAATCTCGCTCACAGACCAACACAACATCCAAAAACTGGCGTTCCAAATGATGGACTTTAGCCAGGAATCTTCATCCCGTGTGTGCCAATGAGGTTCCGTTATGGTTATATAGCAACTGCAAGACGCTACGCCAAAGTTTTAAATGACTTAATGTAAAAATTAATAAAATTCAGCGGATAATTATTAAAGTAAAAAAGGATTGCAGAGAAGGTGAAAACATTTTTATCCAAGTTATATTTGTTATTGCAGATTTTAAAATACCTGTATAGTTGACCTGTGATAATATTTATGAAAGCTTTTTTATGCAAATTACTTTGCCAGTGTGGCATAGTGATGGTATGGAAATTGAAATCTTTACGTTTATCATATACGTCAGTAATTAAATTACTGTTTCTAATGTTCAATGATAAATCCAAAAAGTTAGTTCTGTATGTATTATTATTAGTAGATTTTAAATTTAAACAATTGGGATAAATTTTTTCCAACTCCTCAGCAATATTAAAATTGATAACCAGAATGTCATCAATATATCTGAATGCGCGTATTCTGTTGTTATAATGCACCACATATTTAAATTCGTAGTAGAATAAAAAAAGGTTTGCCGCAGTGCTAGAGTAATTGTTTCCCATTCCTATACCCTTTATCTGCTTATAAATGCCTTTTCTTTTTTTGACTCCAAAATTCCATAAAACTCCAATCGGCTTCAGATTTATCTGTTGCACTATTGGTAGTGTGAATAGCTTTTTAAATATACATTTACAAAAACTATTAAAACAAATTTACGATTTTTTAAAAAATAAATTTCATAACACCAGCTATTTTTGGTCAATCAGCAACAGCTCGAATGTTGTAAAAGCCTTAATCGCTTCCCCTCCTACACTCTTACACTCTTATGATTTTGAAAATTTATTTAACAATATTCCAATTCATCTGCTGGTACATGCAATAGACAAATTATTTGATTTTTTTCACCTAGAGTCTGAAATTAACTTGAATAAGGATTTTACCCTTAATTTATGCAGCTTTTGTTTCAAAAATAATTTTTTAAAATTCCACAACTTGATTTTATAAGCAGATAAAGGGTATAGGAATGGGAACCAATTACTCTAGCACTGCGGCAAACCTTTTTTTATTCTACTACGAATTTAAATATGTGGTGCATTATAACAATAGAATACGCGCATTCAGATATATTGATGGCATTCTGGTTATCAATTTTAATAATGCTGAGGAGTTGGAAAAAATTTATCCCAATTGTTTAAATTTAAAATCTACAAATAATAATACATACAGAACTAACTTTTTGGATTTATCATTGAACATTAGAAACAGTAATTTAATTATTGACGTATATGATAAACGTAAAGACTTCAATTTCCATACCATCACTATGCCACACTGGCAAAGTAATTTGCATAAAAAAGTTTTTATAAATATTATCACAGGTCAACTATACAGGTATTTTAAAAGCTGCAATAACAAATATAACTTGGATAAAAATGTTTTCGCCTTCTCTGCAATCCTTTTTTACTTTAATAATTATCCGCTGAATTTTATTAATTTTTACATTAAGTCGTTTAAAACTTTGGCGTAGCGTCTTGCAGTTGCTATATAACCATAACGGAACCTCATTGGCACACACGGGATGAAGATTCCTGGCTAAAGTCCGTCATTTGGAACGCCAGTTTTTGGATGTTGTGTTGGTCTGTGAGCGAGATCGGAAAGTCAAGGTCAGCCACATGGACACGGACGGACTTAGCCATCACATGGCGTATCTCTTTCTCGGCTAGATGTTGATGTCTTCCTTTTCTGGTCCTGCCTTGGGAGGTGAGTAGATTTAGAAGCTATATTTTAATCGTATTGCTTTGCAGGACTGGGAGGGGAAATTTCGGCTATAGCATGTTGTTTTTTCCATTTTTACATTTTGACTCAGCCAATATCACGTAAACTCGAAACTTCTTTTAATAATAAAAAATTTTTTTGTTCTTTTTATAACTGGATAAATTATTTTGATTATTCAAATTATTTTGATTATTCACTTTGCTTGTAACTCCCAGCCTTATATTTTTTTAGTTATTAAAATATTTTTTCTCGCATGCTATGCTGGGATTTCTCAGAAACCTGCAATGACAATATTTCGTTATATATGCTTCCTGCTCCCTCCCACTGATGAAGAGGCAGGCTCTTTTTCATTTTTGAATGTTTATATTTGTGATTTCCCACGTTCAGCCTTTTATATTTAATTGCTGTTTTTTCACATACCCACTAACTTTTTTATACATATATTCTCTATTGCATACATATATTTTGCAACTGTTTAAGTGTGCTGCCTCGTGCGCCTTTTCACAGTTAGATTCACTTTATTAACTTTTGATTATATATATATAATTTTTATCTTTTAACGGTGACTAATTGATCGGTTAAATTTCACGACAGATCGTTTTTTTTTTTTTTTGTTTGATGTAGTAGTTAGTTAGACAGAAAGAGTAGAATTAGACATTTATTTTGCCACATTAATTTGCTTAATGTTCGTTACAACGAATCTTAAAATGAAAATTACGTTTTAATTTTTGATTATAATGTGTGTCTGCAAATTGCAATGAAATACTTCACATTATTTTTTTAAGTACACAAAAATTCCTCCTTTTTTCTAAAAAAGAAAAAAAAAATCTTTTAGTGCTTTGATCTTTTCACATTTCGTTATTTGGTTGAAATGTTTTGAATTTTTATAAGGTATACTCCTCTTTTTGCGTGCGTATCTAATCGAAATTTTGTTTCAACTGAAAAAAAATCTCGTTTGGAATTTTTTCCTTCTGCTTCTTCTAACTCTCTCTGTATGTTTTATCTTGTAACAACAATCAACACGTCTCTAAGATCTTCTGAAATTTATTAAGCATTTCTTATAAATGCAGTGAAAATCAGAATAAAATCTGAAGTTATAACCTTTACTAAGAAAGGTATAATTGGGAATTTTATTTCTTTAAAAATAATAAACATTTCATCTCAATCTCCTGTAAAGTAATTGGTTTTTCAGAATAACTAACGAATTCTTTATGTTTCGCCGAATTCCCAGTACGTATGATTTACTTGAGCCTAATGAATGTTTCATTGTATTTCATGAGAAAATAAATTTAAGAACACTATTTGAGACTTTATAATTAGCTTCAAGAGAAAGAAAGAAGGCTAGGTAAAAACTTACAGAATGTGATATTTTGTAAATATTGGAAAGTAAGTTTTTTACTGTCCAAACATTGAAATTAATTAAATATTTTCCATATACATTGAAAATAGAACAAATACATAAAATATTAGAAAAAAGTAAAAAGCTCTCTATTAGAAAACATAGTGAAAAATATTTTATAGTAGGCATCTAAATTTCATCTTGGTATTTTTACAAAAAATTTATTAAAATTTGATTTTAAAAAAATGTCATGCATTTTTTGTCCTTCAAAATTGGATTCATGCAAATTTAGAAGCGAGTACACTTTTGGCAAGAACCAATATGCCGATATTAAGAAAACATTAATGTAATACTTATTAAATTATATTAATTCTATTTTTTAAATATTTGCGTGGCGTTTTAGGATATCAGAAAAGGCTTTACGAACCGAACTAGAAAAGCATTACAAAATTGTGTTCAGTTTCTATCGTTTTAGTTGTACCCTTCCGTACTACAATGCCACTACAGGTCCGGACTCGGCAGGGTCAACTCAGCCTTTCATCCCTTCAGTGGGGTCGATGAAACGAGGAACAAACATGTTTGGGAACTAAACGCGGGGGGTTCCGCGCCAGACCAACCGCTTGACCGGAACATCTGCGTCTGCACACCAGGGCCCTCGGTCTCCAAAGCTGGGATGAGCACAGTAGGAGAATGGCCCCAATAGGCTGTCGCGCCGTTTAGTTTTTATATCGTTTTAAAAGGGGAAAATAGTAATATCTCTATAGAAGAAAATAACTGAATATCCATTGTGAAATGACTGAATGATGAAAGATTGTGCATATATTATGCAATTGTAAAAACTGAAAACAAAATACATGACATGCAATGATTATGTGATTTGTAATAGTAGGGTGGATTCGATATTTTTTGTTGAAATTTTATGTCTCTCCTTGAATCACTTGAATTTAAAATGAACTTAGCAACCTTTGTCTCAAAATTTCATTGAAAAAATGAATACTATGCCAAAATGAAACTCAAGTTTTGGTGTGCACAGTGCTTTCACATCAGGTTGTTTTGCTTATTTATAAACTCGAAGACATTTTTTGTCACATTAAACATTAAATATCAATTAATGCAATGATCATCGCAAATGTTTATTTTAATCTTAAATTATAATGAACAACATTAAGACTATTTCTTTCATATCATCTAGTAGACGTTTATATTCACGCTGACGTTTATAGTTTTTTTGCACAGATATAATTCATTCCTTAATATTCGTGTGTTAGAATTGTTATTATGTTTTCAACCTTTCTGGAAAACTTTCAAGGTAGGGGAATGTGGGGCAAAAGGAAATACTTAAGATAAATTACATTTTTCAAAATGGACAAATAGGAAACTTATTTTGATAATAACAGTACATAAAAAGAAATTATACTGTGAATTTTAAAATAGAACTTGCATTGGAAGAATATTTTTTATTCTAGGCAGTAAATTTGTACTTTAAAGTGCAAGTGGAAGGTTATCACTTTGCACCATGTATGGGGCAATTGAAATATTTTCCTAAATAGTTTTCTAGATTAACTCTTTGCAATTGCATGTCGGCATAAGATAGTACAAATAACATGTAATGGTTCATAACGAGTACAGAGGGCTCAAAATACTTTTCATTAAACATGAATAGATTAATGAATGAGTGATTGATAAAACGAGAGAAAATGGATAAAGGACTTAATGAGTGCAAATAAAAATGATTAAATAAATGAACGAATGGATTTTTTTTTCATAAATAAAAAAAAATACATGTATTAACAAATCAATGAATGAAAAAATGAACGGCAGATTTAGTAACCTGATGACTAATGTAAGGGCAAAGTGAAATTTAATATGCATTTTATTTTGAATGTATGCACATGACAAACTGTAATTAACATTTAAAATCAAAGGAAGCCAAACATAAAATAAATTAACACTGCACTAGAGATTAATGGTAGGAATTATTCTAGCAAATGTTAACGACAGGCGTTATAACAATCGCAAACAATTTTTTGACTTAGCACAAAATACTGCAACATGAGCATCAAATTTTGAAAATTTCTTGTATTAACATGTGGCTTGAACTTTAGAATTGATTATTTTTCGACTGCAGCAACTAAGTGTTATGTAACATTGTTAAAATGCTATTAAATAGGTGGCCATGCAAAGAGAAAAAATACTTTAGCGTTTTGCTTTGACCTATGTTCCTCTATATTTGATGGCTGTTAACTTAAAATTCACTAATATAATATTTTTTTAAAATTATTTCAATGGTTGTTTAGTTTTTCATTTGGAAAATATAAATTGTGACGACAATCTTAAATACCCTTTCATATATCGAATTTCGAATATCACATAGTCAATTTTTCAGTATTTTCTATATTGAGTTGCAATTGTTAGCTTTTCGTTTTAGTAGAAAAATAAGTTTTTTTTTTTCGTGGTAGAATTTTAATCACGGCATAAAGTTTATTATTAGGGCCATGCATCAAGGTGAAACACGTCACGAGCAATAAGAGGCATGACTTCCGTATTAAATTTGACATTTAGGCTGAGAAATTCCTTAAAAATTCAAACCAAAAACAGAAGCAATTAATCATTATTATTTCTTCAAGAACCCAGTGAACACTCTTAAATAATTCATCTTGCTATTATTACTTCCTTTTTTTCCCTTTCTTCCCAGAATCTATTTAAGAACAGGAGCACGCGATAATAGGCTAGCCCGTTTTCCAATCTCTAGGCAAATTCTCCACAGCACGGGGTGGAGGAGCATGCAACACCTCGTTTAGATAAGTCTGTTGCACCATTTTTCTCAAAAATATGTGTACATACATAAATAAATTACAATCAATTTTGCAGGGGGGAGGAAACAGGTAACAAAAGGGTGCAGGAGCCGTGCCTGATCATTTGCATGTCACGCTCCGAAGCTGCGTGCGCAAAGACCATGACTCTATGTCTAGATGATGGATTGGTGGAAGTTAGGAAAAAGCATTCGTCTTTGGACACATCCGACGGGGCTTTTTTTCCCACCCAGCTGATATGATGCTGGTAATGGAGTTTGCTTTTAACATAAGAAGGCACATAAATATGGAACAGGTAAGAGTATCAGGGGAAATACGTTTTTCCAGGAGGTGAGTTATTCCCTTGCTGAGCTCTGGCAGCTAAAGCGGATGCTATAATTCCTTTAGAGACATTTTGGTCTCAGAATCTCATCAAAACGTTGATCAGTATGTAATTTTTTGTGTTGCCAAACTAATATGGTCATTAAGTAATACTTCTATTTTTGATGTAGAACTTCATTGCGCATTCTTAGTTTTTTCGAATGCTCGATCGATCGAAATGCTCCAGAAAAATCAACGGTCTCATAAAGAGTAGCACTAAATGATTATTATTACACCAGTTAGTTTTTTTTTAAAATCTTTATTTCAAGGATAATAAGAAAAGCTATATAAATCAGTTTAGAAAGTGATCAAAAAAATTGGGAGCAATTTATTCACCTAAATTAAAGTTACACAAAATATGCTCATTTGGGAATTCCATGCCTCCAAAAAATAACGTATTCAACTCAATTTTTTAGAACATTCTTTGTTTGAATCCCCAATTTGCTTTTAAACACGATCAGATGGGGTGATCTCTGCAATATAAAGCTAATGCCTCATCAAAACATGTGGTTATGGAAATTACCTCTGTTTTACTTTTTAATAAGTACAAAATTACCGATCGAACTGTTGCTAAGTTCTTCCAAGTTTTTACTAAGTCGGGCTTTTAATTAATTTTGTTTGTTTTCTTTTCATAATTTTTCCTTAACTCTGTGAGCAAAAAATTCTGAACATACTCTCTGCAATGAACATATTTGCTCCAACATTTCTGCATTCTTTTCAAATTTTTGTTGTAATAATTTTATTAAAATTATTTTGGGTTATTTTTATTATTATTATTATTGTTATTTTAATTTTGCCCGTTGATACTGATGTTAAGCGGTTGAAAAATAGCTTTCAAACATTGAAATTAAAAAAAAGTTCTTTCATTCTACATTAAAAGTTTTTTACGATTCTATTTGTTTAAGCAAGTCCAACTATATATTGAAGTAATTAATTACAACTTCCAAATAAAAAGTAATGATGCATGGGCTTGAAGCTTCTTGTAATAAGTATTTCCAAAATCAAAGAAGTGTTAATATCGTAAAATCCTTTCAAATTTCTTAGCGAAATATGAAAGACACATAGCGATTCTCTTTCATCTTCCAACCTCACGGTTTCTCTATAAAAATACTTGTTAAATGAATAATTTATTCTTACTTTTATTGCTATTATTTTGGATTTTTTTCCGTGATAGTTTACGTGAGATTAGGTCTAAGTTCTGGCATATATTTTCAAAAGTTTTTCAATTTTTAAAGTATTTTTGATGTGTGGAAATGAGCTAAAATGAGGCGGTGTATTAAGCTATTTTAAGTAAATACTTTTGCTGAAAAAAACTAATTTTCTTAAAAAAAAAAAAAAAAAAAAAAAAAAAAGAAGTTATTGTTTTCGTATGCATTTGTATCTCAGTCTAACTACGCAGTTAAGGTATCGCCCTTTATAACCATATCAACATTTTCGGAAAATGAGCTTTTTCTTTTAACTGCACCAAACGATAATGTTTGAGAATCTACGATTTCTGAATACGAAATCACCAAAATGAAATTCGAATTTCGAAATCGATAGCAAAATGATTCCCAACGGATTCGCAGCTGCTTCGCATCCAAGAGATACAAATATTCTGCCGAAATCGTCACTGCTCGTCTATCATGGTGACAGTTTTCATTCTTTGCTGGAACATGACGAATAGTGAATCAGCATTAGATCAAGATGATGCCATTTTTTTGACAAATAAAAAAAACCCTATTCATCATTCTTTTTTCAAGAAAACAAAGAAGATCAAACATTATACAGCAAAATAACTGTTATATACCTTGTTTCTGAATTGGTAGAAGCAAACTAGAAAAAGAAAACATGTTTTTGGTTTATATTATTTACGTGCAATTTTTCGCTCCAGCTATGATGTGATACAAAAATCATATTTACCTTTTTTTTTGTCTAGTAAACTTCAGAAAAAAAAATCAAACTGACTTCAGATTATTTATTTTTTATTTAACTTTTTTAACGGTATTTTATGTTACATTAAGCCTTCTTTAAAAATTTTCTTACTTTATTTTTAATTTTACGGGAAACTAGACTAAAAAATACAAAAGTTCACTGTCACTCTTAGTTTAGTCCAATACAGTGGTTTCCATGCGCGACACTAGAGTGCAGAAAACTCTTCTAAGGGACTTTCCGAACCGTGCCGAGATTTACCAAGTGTCATAATGCCGCCTAATGTCCTAAACCAAAGTTTCGTGTCATCCAAAAAATACATGTTCACTATTGATCTGTAATCTTCATATTCAGTTTTCTTTACAAATTTCCTTTCCAGTAAAATAGGAGCAAAATAGGTTTTGAGTTATTTTAGAAGTTTTGATAATTTTCTTTTTCTAAACTGAAGATTTATGAAACCGAATTTAGCAGTAGTCAAAAGTAACCAGCAGTTCTATTTGATTACATTTTCGTTAAGAGAAAAGAATAAAAATAAAGAAATAAACTCAAAACCGACCTGAAATGAATATTTACGTAGCATTAAAAGAAAAGGATGTCAAAAGACATGTAACTGTTTTGAAAAGCGAAGAGAGGTTACTTTACTTGATTTATCCTCGTTTCCATAAACTTTGTTCAAAACAGTGGTTTTCAGTGCTAAAAATTATGTAAATTTTATTTCTTCTTTCAGAAACATGATTGTCCACTAAAACAGACATGCACTTTGCTTCATCTTGAAATTCAAAAAATATAACATACATGTGGTTTGAAAAAAACCTTTTTCGTTTCCTTTTAAAATGAATAATATATGCTGAGTAAAACAGCTGCTTTGGTATCATTTTAAACTTTACATCTAAAAGCCAGCCACTAGTGCGCCGATCAATAAAACTTCATTTCGTATTATCGGAATTTTTTTCTCTAGAATTTCGTATTTCAGATTTTCCTGAAGAATGGATTTAAAGGAATGAAAGCTTTGAAGGACAAATAACACAAAACTCATTTTCCATTCATTCTATTTCATAATCTCGCTAACTCACATAAATAAGGAACATAAAGTAGCAGTTCCGAATAATGGTACGTCTAAAATGAATGGAAAAATTAATCACATTAATGGAAATACAAACACGAAAGGTATACATTTTAAAATCTTACCAATGTGCCCTTATTATATATTAATTTAATAGATAAATATAATGTAAAAATAAAAATCAACAAAAAATGCAGGGAAAAAATTTCTATTTCTTTTAAAGGAAATAGAAATCGATAAATATCTAAATTAATAGCTCAAAATTCAAAAATGTTTTTACATACAATGTATCAGTTATATTAATTTAAACTGTATTTTAACGAGCTATAGGCTTCGACAGATGCTACTTGTTCGCTCCAGCGATAATAACTTTAAATATTAAATCAAAGAGAGTAACAAGTTAGAGCAGAGATGACGAACCTATGGAACGCCTGCCACTATGTTTCACGCAACAGGCATTTCAGTGGCACTCCCCTTTCACTGAAAACATTTCATGAAAAAGAAAAGAGAAAAAGAAAGAAACAAAAGAAAACTTCCTAGACTAGCTGCAATTTTGCGAAAATGGATGTTCTTTACAGATGATTTTTAAAAAGAGAGACAACAAGTGGTACACTGGATACCTGAAAGTAAACGAGAACTTATCTGTTCACTACATAGCTTCCTTGTATTACATTATATATCATATACCTTTTTAAGAACTAAAAAAAAAATGGGTGCATGTATCACATACGCATGTTAAGAGTAATATATCTTAGTTTCATTATTTTTCAAATGAATTTTTAGTTCACTTTTATTTCACTACACCTGTATAGTATAGAAAATATAGAAAATGGCATTTTCAGGATTAAGGGAATTTGTTATTTTTATCGGCCTGAGAAATCTTAAAATAGAACGCAACAGTAACTGAACGGAATATGCCGAGGAAAAAAAACATACAATGTAAGCACGCCTTAGAGTGAGGCGTGAATAGCAATTTAAACACTTAAGCCCACTAGTTTGTGGAGAACCAATGGTGTAAACACAGTTTTACAAGATCTTAATTTTTGCAAAAGCTTTAACAGGGGAGTTCTACGGGTAAGTCGCGAAACATCGCATAAATCGCCAAACCGACACCGGATTTGGTTCACTATTTCTCCACCAAGTTTAGCGAGATGTCCCGAAAATTGGCGAAATATTCGCACGTTGTCGCGGATATACTTAAGTTGGTTTTAGTAATACCTTTGGGTAACCTTCGTATGGAAAACGACTAGAAATTTTCCATGCAATTGATGCAAAATTGAATAAAACACCTTTTTTAGAACATCAGGTTGCAACTAAAAGGCGAAATGCACTACTAGACCCGTATACAGGTCCTACATATGAAGTTTCAACCTTCTACTAACTGTTTTTGAATTATGTAAGATACATTCGGGGTACGTACGCACACACGTACGTACATACGGCACAACAAAACTGGTCAAAACGGACTCGGGGATGGTCAAAATCGACATTTCAGTGGTCCATACGCACGTGCGTAAGTACATACATACGGACATCGTAAAAAAACCTCTTCAAACTGATTAATTTGTGATTAAAATGCAAACTTAGGTCGAAATTTGAGGGCGATATTTTTCGCGATTACAATATTTTCCGTAATTCGTAAACTGTAAGTAAAGACCGTAATTTAGCTGATCGAAAAAGGGACGCCGTAATTGGATTAGAGCGTTTTGACGATTTAGCATGCCATGTTAAGCTATAATAGTTCACATCTATAGGTAACCTTTTTTTTTTGTTTGGTAAATTTTAGATGGAGTACTAAGACTTAAAGCAGTATTGTAGTAAACTTGTCATGGTATTTATTTTCAGTGCCTGGTCAACTAAGCATTTCAGTTGAAATACAAAAGAGCTACATGGACGATTAAATTGGATGCTTTAAATTTAAACTGATATAGCTATAGGAAATGATTTGTTACAAGAGCAAGGACACTACTGGGTATCTAGCAAAAATTCATATTTTCAGATGAATCTGATAAAAATCAGGTGGCTAAAATACGGAAAGCTAGCTAATTTTTAAATTTAAAAAATCCCTTAAGTGTTTCCAAAAATTATAATTTCAAAAAATTACGAAAATTGCAATATCTTAGAATGCAAGTTAAGTATCATAAACTAAAGCTAATTGAAAGAGAGAAAATGATAGCTAAATTTTAAATTTGATGTTGGCGCATATCGGAAAGTATGCTTGTATAGTTCTAGACGTTAACTTCTTGTTTTTCCTAACATCCAATAAAGTTTAAATAAGTAATGCCCAAGTTATCGTTTTTCTCTTAGATAAATTCAAGAGAAGAAAATGCCTGTATAACTCAGTATTTCCCAGCCCGATCTATCTCTGTCCTTTTGTGTTCAACACTCAAATGTCTGCAACCAGGGATGGAAAAACTAGTAACAGCAAGTAAAAGAAAGGAAAGGTGTTTGAATAAAGAGAAAAAAGAGAAAAGGTCCGGACATCTTTCGTGACGAATGGAGCCTTTTCGGAAAAAGATGTTCTCTATTCGAATGCGAAGGTAAAGCAAATAATAGCACAAAAAAGTTTTTTTTTTTTTGTTGAATCAGAAGATTTTGAATGCTTACTACGTTATTTTAATACATATGAAATATATACTATTCCGATAAGGCTGGATTTCTTGAATATATTTTGGTAATATATTATGGAGAAAAAGAGACTTTTGATTTACTTTAATGTGGTTAGGGAAATTGTTTTTAGGAATATTTGGCTCATAATCAATTGAAAACCGAAGCGTCTAAATTGTATTAAAGGTTTAGGTAACTATTTATATATATTGTGTGCGTACAAATAGCAAGAACGTCTCTTTCTTTAACCTCTTCATTCCAAGTGTACCCAATTGGGTACATTTTAAAATACTGTTTATTAACTACTGTTTGTGCAATTGGAAGGCTAAAACGCCCAATAGCTTTTGAAATTAATTAACAGATAGTTTACTTCGTTTTAAAGATGGAAAATATGGAAATTGGGCATTAATTATTATTTAAGCTAATTATTAATTAAAATACAAAAATTTTTTTTAGTTATTTTGTTTTGTAATCTTTGGGAACATCTATTAAAAAAGAAAAAAGTGACGCACAAGGTGCTAAAATCATTGTATACATATTAATAGAGGTCATAAGGAACCACCCTTTTTACAGTACTCAAAAGATAGAAGCTTCTGGATGCTTACAGAATCACGTGTGTGCAATACTTCTTGCAATTTGTGCATCATAAAGTCGTTCCTTTTCATTTAAATTAAAAAAAAAGTTTGGCAGTCGGAAATACATTATTTTTTTTAATAAAATTCATTGATTTATTTCTAAAACATTAAGTATGATTCTGCCCTTGTTTTGCAAATGAAACACTACAGCGTGATAAAAAGTGGAACTTTCTTATATAAAATGGAACAGAGGCTTCAAAAGAAACTTCTTTCAGTATTAGTTTCTTCATCTTACTTCAAACTATTCTTAAATATTTTTTAATGTATGCATGATATTGTTCTTCTTACCTTTTAAAAGGGAAATAATACCTCCTTCAAATGTTCTTTCGCTTATGCGTCAGATAAAAAATAATGCATGCGTTTCATTCCAATTATAATTACAAATGAAATTTGAAAGTTAGACCTTATTGTGATCAACCATTAGTTTTTATTTTTTTTTCAATTATTTAATAACTTTTTCAATTATATCTTTTTTCAAAAATTTTCATCTGAATGATACTTCCTAATCATTTCAGCATGAAAGTTAGCATGAACCAAGGATGAACTTGATCGTAACCGTTAAACAGTAAACCGGATCAAGTTCAGCCTTGCATGAACTATCTGAAACAAGGTTGAATTTTAATAACCATTTTAGTTAAAAACTCACAAAAAGGTCAAAAAATTCAGAAACTTCAGTTTAACGGTTAAATAGAAACAAACTACAAACCTCAGAGCTAATTTTTGTGAAACATACTCCGTGCAATGCACATACAAAGTTTCAAAGCTGTATCTTTAGCTGAAAAAAAAACGCCTTAGGGATTTAACTACCCGTAGTCAAAAATACAAAGCAGAGAAAAATACGTTTAAAGATTTTAAATGCAGAATGAAAACATCTAAAGTCATTTCTAAATTCCGGAATATCTTTTAAAATATTGCTCACATAGGTTTGAAATTTTGCATGGGGTTTTAAAACGGTTTTATCTGTCGAAATGAGTATTGAAAACAAATTCTATATTTTGAACAATTTTGAGGCCCTTTAAAAAACAACCCTCAATCTATATAAATAAAACCAAAAGTTTGAGTGTGTTTGTGTGTCCTCCTTCCGGGATGGAGCGGTCTAGAAGTACGAAATTTCGGTTACAGGTTCCTTGTCTTGTAACCGTATTGGTCAGGTCCTCGTGCACCTCGAAGAGTTTTTCCGAAAATTCGAATTTGTTCTTCTTTTATTCCAATTTAAGCAAAACTGTTAATTTTAGGCATATCTCTCATCGAAGAAACGTCACACCTTTTCGATTTTTGCAGCATATTGATGCCCGTAAAAAACTGCACAAGATGATCTGTTTCTAAAGTTTGTAGAACAAATAGAACACGCGCAATATTCATTTAAAGTAGTTTTCGAACTTTAAAGCAAGGCTTACCTCTGAATTTATCTGCTCAATTTGCGTGTTTTCGCCAAAATAAATAGTACTTTTGTCGCCAACTAGATGATTTCTGTTAACGAAAGATTGAAAAAAATGCTATTTTATCTTTATTCATGCTGTTTTATGAGCAAAACAAAATTCTAAAAATTCATTTCATTTTTATACATACTTTGTGGAACTGCAGACGATTTTTAATTACTTTACCTTGAGGTTGATTTTCCATCCTTTATTGGCAATTTGATAGTACAGTAGCAGTTCAAAAATTTCATTCAGAAACATTTCTTATGGTAGGATGTCCGCTTTATCAACGAAACAAATTCTAAAAATTTATTTCATTTTTATGCACGCTTAGTGGATCATTCACTGCAGACGATTTTCAATTACTTTATACTGAGGTTGATTTTTTTTCCCACCCCCCTTTTTTGGAAATGTAATATTTATTCCTTCGCTAAAAACTAGGTTGAACGGTTTTTGATATGGCTTATTTTTGATAACGGTTCTCAATATAATATTTTGCGCTTCGTACCTTTTCCAAACTGCGCCAATAATCCTTATCAGTAATATTGTTCTCATTTAATTCAATACGGTGATTTACACTATAGGATCATGGCGTATTTGCGAAATGCTTCCAGTACTATAGTGCAATTTGGCGATCTTCTGCATCATGTTAACTTTTTTACGTAGCGGTTTTGATTGATTCCTCAAAGGATTTATTTTCTAACATTCATTTAGTTTTTGTACTGACTGTTTGGCACTATTTAGACTGAATTTAGTTATTTCTTTCTATCAACTTAAATTTCACACGTCAGAATTGGATAAATATTGGACATTTTCTAACTTAAATGTGCATTTCCCTTTGGAAATAATGCTTTTGTTTCTTCCATTTTTATTCAGATTTAATAAAAATGCTATTTAATTGAGTTTTCAGGAAATGTTTAGACGATTTTGCAAGCGGGATTGTTAGGAACGGGTGTCCTTAGTTTGATGGGGAATTTGGGATGGACTGTTGGTAATTTTAGGAACAGCTGCTCTTAAAAGTCCGTATTCTAATGGGTATTTTTAGTCACTGACGTCTTTATTCTAATGGAGATGTTTTATGACTCATGTCCTTATTCTATTAGGGATGTTTAGGAATAATTGTCTTTATTCAAATGGGGGACTTTAAGGAATGTTTTCTTTATTAAGCAAAAATATTCAGGGACCGTTGTCCTTCATGTGATGATCATTTTTAAAGGGAATTCTGCTCTTATTCTGATGAGAATTTGAAGATGCATTGTGATCGTTATTGTAATTGCAATTTTTACTGACTCTTGATATCATTTTGGCACAAACATCCCACTGCATATGTGCATTTTAGTTACTGTTGCCCTTAATCTAATAGCAAATTTTATGATCTGTTGTTGGCATTTGAATGTGAATTTTTATGGACTGTTATTTTTTATCTAAAAGGAGTTTTTCGAGGGTGTTGTTTTTAGTGCAGTCGTGATTTAATGAGTTTTCTGTTAAAATTGGATTTTTAAGGGACTGTTGCATATGTTCTACTTGGATTTTTTAAGAAAACTTTTCCTTATGTATTTACAACAGAATTTTGAACATGCATCACTTGACCTGCGAATGATGCAATATTATCCCGCGCAACATCGGGCATGTCAGCTAGTAGCTAATATTACTCAGTTTGCCCTCCTTTATGTTGCATTAAAACTCTTTTTAAATATCTAAGCCAAAGAATGTAATGCTGCTTTTTCCTTAGTTTTATGCAAAGGAAAAAAGGAAAGCTTTCATTCCTGTTGCAGAATGTGAAATAATTAATAAAATTGCCGTCACTTCCATTTAAACATTAATTCAAAATAAACCATGCTCTGTCACTATTTTTTACTGTACAAGATATTAAACTTTCGCGTATCGTTGTACATTCTAATGTACCATTATGAACCCTTCCCCCCCCCCCCCACAAAATACATTATCCTTCCAAGTAAGTGCTATTTTTAGCATTTAAGGTTTCATTTCAAGTGCTAACAAAGCAAAGTAACTTTCCATTTTTAATTTAACAACTTCTCTGTCTAGATTACCATAAAGGAAAATAAAAACGTTCAGTAAATTTTATGCTGATCCCGATTTTCAGTTTTGAACAATTGCATGGATCCAACACTTTTAATTTGAATTTCTGGGTGTCCTGTCATGTTTTACTTTTTCCCTTAATTTGTCGGCTTAAGCAAATATTTAATGCATCACGAGTGACTTATTTAAACATCTTAGAAGGTGTGGGATTTAAAAACATTTGGAGCGAGTTTATAACATGAAGAAGTGATCAAATGATTAAGAATTAATTTTTAGAAAGGAATTGGTAGCTACTTCAACTGTTTCGAAGATTCAATGGAAATCTTTTGAATCTTAATCACGTCTCAAGTGAAACATTTAATTTTTTTCTCACCCCATAAAGGGTAAACATCTCTTATAATTTCTTAGAACCAACAATTTCTATGCTATGGATAAGATATACTATGAAACAATTTTAACTTCTATTGTCCAAAAAAACGTTTGTTTTTTTTATAATGTTAAATCATACGATTGATAGTTTTTTTCCAACAAATTAACCACATTATTTCACAGCTAAAATGTCTAAAACTTAGTTTTTAACTGTCCATATAATTAAATACTATTTAAAACCTACATAGTGCTAATGTTAAAAGTTTTTGAACCGTTAAAAATTGAACAAAAAAAGTGTTCAAATCAAAAAGTAAGATTTGGAAATGAGATGGTCTCCCGAAATCTTTCGAATGAAAATTACTTTTTCAAATCGGACAATTGCCTAAAAAGTTATTAGGAGGGGAAGGGGCGGACAGACAGACACGCATTTCTCCCATCTCAAAACCCAACTTTCAAATCTTTTGTTTTTCAACCGTTATTTAACTACTTCACTTATTTTTAACCTTCCTTTATTTTTAGGGATATTTTAAGGATACATTAAGCCTCTTTTCCTACTTTATTGTTCTTTTTTAAAAAACTTATACCAGAAAGTAAGTTAAAAAGTTATGCTTACAGTTGACATTTACTATTGACACCATTATGAGTTCTGAAATCCTAGAACTGCTTTGCAAAAACATAAGCATTTTGAAACTCTTTCTTGCTCTACAGATGATGATGTAGTGCTTTAATATTTCAATGTTAATTCCTTCAGACATGTATAATTTTCTTCCTCCGATTTTTACTGTAAAAATAGATCTTCTGTTTAGTTGTAATAAATTTGGAAACATTATTTGAAAAATAAATTAAAAGGCAACTCGACGACGCAGAGAAATAAACAATTTTTTTACTAACTCTGAACGCTTAAAATTTCAAATAAAAATAATGGTGATAAGGGAATCGTAACACAACTGTCATAAAAATCACTATTTATAACTAATTCCTTGACAATCAATGGTCCCATTATTTTCTCCCGAATAATCAATTATTGGTAATCAACCAATATGCTTATCGGGCATTGCTAATCTCTGCATCATCAAAAATTAATAAGATCAAGATTTTAAAATTTATCTTTGTAGAAGTTTAAAATTTATCATATGTGAAGGGAGTTTTGAAGAAAGTAATGGCATTTTTATCCTAAATTCTATTCTATGACTCAAACATCAAATAAATCAGAGCAAAAGATTAAACCCGATTTAGTTCCTCCCTGTTTTATCATATTATCCATCAAGAAATCCTTTCAAAATAACTGATCACCTTCCCAGGATTTCTTTAACCCTACCAAGATAAGACGGTCCAGAGTTCGTCCTGGTGGAATTACCTAATCTTTCAAACCAGCGTAGGGAACTGGAAGGTTTAATTTCCAGCAAAACTCGTTCTAGGGCACCTAGAAATTACCGCGCTCGGAGAGACAAAAGAAAATCATCACAGGACGTTACTTCGAACATTCATTCACCAGGGGATGCGAGAGATAAATAGTGTAAGTATGAAAGTGATCAATCCTCAACCTTCCCCTCCATTTGAGGACTCAGGGAGACAGACTCTGTAATTATATTTCCATTAATAACCTTGATTACGGATGGGATCTAAGCAGATGAGCCCCGATGACACTTACACGGGACCAGGATTCGGACAAATAGGGTACGAATGATAAAACTATACCATTCGCCATTTGTTGCCACTAAAAGTCAAAATCTCATCTCTTCTCATTTTATATGTAAATTTGTCAGTAAACATGTAAGGTGTTAGAACAAATGCGAATTTTTATTGGGATTGGCTGAGATTAAAAGGATGAAATGTCATGCAATTCCACCCCTTGATACGAATAAAATTATGAACGGATAATTTGCGCAAGAATAGGCTAAGACTTTGAGGTAAAAGGAACCAGATTAAAAATTACTGTTACTTGACTCACAACTGCTCTGATCTTAATAATAATAGCTAATAGGCTTAACGGCTTTGAGTAACTTTAGACAAATGTTATCCTGCAATTTAAACAAAACATTTTAAACTTTATAGACATATTTGCTTGCATTTCTCCATTTCTCATTTCCCTTTAGCAGAGTTTCAATATTTAGGGATTTCTTGGCATATTTTCCCTTTCCGCGTTTCCTTCTTTTACAAGGTCTTTTGGTTTGAAAAAACATACTTTAAAATTCTCAAATAGTGACCAAACATTAGAACTATCATTCGGAAAAATTTATTTACTTTAAATGGTACTAAGCCCGTAAGGATAGACGGTTTTATGGTCCATAATTGCGTAATTTGCCTTACATAATATTTCCTTAACATAAATAAGACAGAAAATTATAATGAAAATGCTAATATTAAAATATATTAATACTATGTTTCGATGATTGAAACGGTGGGTATTTATTTTCAAGTGGATACGGTTAGAAGTTTGGTCAATTTAGGCCGTAGTAACAGTTTTACCAATAAATTTATATACAGCATTTGAGGGTTTACAGAAAATATTTCTAGCTACTGATATAACTCCCAAGGAGCTGCAAGAGGACATGTTTCACATCAAGAATCATTGCACTTTTGAAATTTATCACTAAAGTTGGCTTTATCACAGAAAGTATTATAATCTGAAAAGTTGGTTCGACATAAATAATCGTCGGGAGTAATAGTTTTAAAATCTTCCTTATAAGTAATGTTTTTTTCCTAGTGAAAACTAGAAAAATACAAGTAATCAAAACGTTTGTAATAGGAAATATAATTCATCGAAATTTTATTCATGAAAGGATTTGACATTTGCAACAAGGAAAGAATGTTTGCTTTGTCAAGAGACGGAGGTAGTAATCTATTTTTCGTCTTAGTGTTCCTTTCCATAACGCCAAGCGTGGACCTTTTTATGCTGGGTGACGTTCGAATCAGTTTCCCTAAGCTTAACCATCCAACTGGTGTGTTTCAAGTATAAACATACCAAGGAGGGCCAGTTTTATAGAGCAAGAGGTAGTAAGCCTGGGCTGGAGCCTATTAAACCCATCATGGGGCAATTACGCAAAACGTCGGCGATCGACGGACTCCACTACCTCGCGCCCAGGGGAAAGCCTCCCTAAGGCCTAGTGCTAACAGGAAAGGAGGAGGGAAGACTTCTGCCCCACCAGAAAAGCTTTCCTAAGCTTACATCCAAGTACATTCCATGTTCTTAATTAAAAAAAATTTTAAATAATTTTTGACAGAAATATCTGTGTTGCAAAACTAAACCGAAACACATTAAAAAACAAGCTATTAATATATATACATAAATTTGAAGAGTACTATAGATGAAACTTGTTGTAATGGTTGGGTGTAAAAAGCGTGCATATAGCTCTTGATTTAATTAATTTTAATGAGTTTATAAACAAAAATAATTACATCACATTATGGTACTTTTACAAACTTGTTACAGATCCTACTATAAACAAAGTCCATTAGGCTGTATTAATATGTTTTAGTGCTTCGTATTATATTTAAATTATTCAGCTTTTCAAAACCGTGCAAAAAATTTGCCCATTGAGAGAAGTCAAGCATATGTTTAATGAGTTTAACCACAAATTTCATTAAGTATAGTTTTAATTAAGAAGAAAATGATGGCTTTTATTATTAACACCCATTATTTCAAAAACATTAATTACTTCTGCTTATAAAATACTTATTAATTAAATTTAATGTTTTTTATTGTTAAATATTGAATACACTCTCTTTAATGAAAACTTTCATCACCATTAAGGAATTATGCAAATTAAAAAAAAAAGTTAAGGCATGCAAATGGGGGGTGACGAATTGAAAACTCTCTAAAATTTTAACTGCACGAAATCTAATTCCCCTGCATAAAAAGCACGGTAGTGCGTGTAAATGAGTTTGGAAAGTACTCGTATGCCTCAAAAAGTATTGCATACAAAAAACTAACAGAGTTGAGGCACAATCTCCATGGTGGTGGGCTATTTTTTATTCTATTTCTGACGAGCTGCTGTTGGCTTCTAATGAAACCAATGCGCTTCCCAAAGATTGGTACGATTTATACCCAGATATTTATTTCAAACAGATATGTATTTCAGTATCTTTCATTATTCGGGAAGCATTAGGATCCACCGATCAATCTCCCCACTAAGAAATTTCAACAACTCTCGTTTTTAAGCGGTTTTTGGTTTTCAAACGCTGTTACCTTCATTAATCTTTATTGCTTTTCAATGCATTAGCGTGCCCTTTTGTAATTTTAGAAGGTGTTCTCTTACTATGAATATAAATTGTTCAAAAATGTCTGCTGAACTAAACACTTGAACTTAAATTATACTTTCTTTTGTTATAAGCAGCCATTAGAACAATTATTTAATAGTTAAAAATAAGAAAAACGTTATTTAAACATTATGCAAGCAATTTATCCCTCTATCTACTGCCCTTTTGTAATTTTAGAAGGTGCTTTTGACTACAAATATAAATTGTGCAAAAAATGTCTGCTCACCCAATCACTAGAACTTTAGCAGATATTTTTTCGTTATAAGCAGGAATGGACATAATTACTTAATAATTTAAAATAAAAAAGTCACTATGATTTATACATTATTCAAGCAATTTAACCTTCTATCTACTGATTGTTCTTTTAAGTAAATTTTACTTTAAAATTGCATCCTTTAACCATTTTTGAAGATATTCTGACGGTACGATGCAGGAATGTTATTTTAAATTGAACTTTTTTAGAATATATTATATCAGGGGTTCCATAGTTTTAGCGAGGAAAGACAGTTTTATAACCAATGCTGTGGTTTGAGCGGCCATTTTATTTGGATTACCCACGTTTTTCATTTTTTTTCACATAAGTAGTAAAACTCAGGAGTTAAGTAACATATTACATAAAATAAAAGACTTAAGCGCTTATAAAACGATTTTTAGGTGAATAGTGCATGTAATTTATTTTACAGTTGAATTATTCTGTGATACTTATTAGTTGTTATGAGTTAAATTTCCATAGTTCGAGTATTTCACTAATTTAAATGCATTAATTTTGAACATAGTTACTCAGAAAATTATATTCTACGAAAAAAATTGCTGCAGCTCATAATGCAGTAGATAAATGGTTAATTACCATAATATTCTCTCCTTTTGAAATTTAGTTTAGTAATTTCAAGTAGAAAAATTTCGGAAGCGCCTTATTTCATAAATAGTTCTTTGAGTTTTTGAAACTTACGAACAACATAGTATGTGCTAATCTAAAGTTGTGCATAATTACGCTTCGTCTGAAAGCAAATATGGCGATGTTCTTCCGTTTGCTTCTTTGGATGACTCCAAAAAGGAGTAACTTTCCAGAAACAGGGAGGGCTCGGCAAGACAGCGATGATACAATAGGGGCTGGGGTGTCTCTCTATTTGCGTAAGTTATTTCTAATGAGTCTCCGGGTCGTCGCCTCTACGGGGTGCAAAGGGTGGGGCCGTGTGCAGCTCTCGATGTTTCGATGGTTTTGAATGATGTGTCGGTGGGTGGGGAAGGTTTCAAACGATAATCAGAAAAGGTGGATTAGAGAAAGAGATAGGAGTGGTAATGAATGTTTGAATTGTACCCAAACGGTATGACAAAAAAAGGAAAATTGAGCGGATTTTAATGCAGCGTCATTGATCTGGTACTTAAGGCCAGCTAAGATTTTTTTTTTGTAATGATGTCACAGAATATGCAAAAAAGTGTTTTAAAGGGCATTCCTAATTTTTCTATTTTTTCTTCAAATAAATAAATTAATAAATAATAAATAAATGAAATTTCTGAAAGCCAAACGGTAAAGGGACCAAATTTGAATTTTCGTAATTTCTTGAAAATCATGACAACTTTAGCTGCATTTATGTTTTTTTCACCAAATTAATTTTGTATGTAAGTGTTTAAAGACAGGTTCCCAAAACTTATTAAGAACAATAAAAAATGCAAGTAAAAGAAATGTTTTATATATTTTTAAAGATAATTTTATAGAGTATTTGTTAATGATTTCAGGTGCGTTAACTTGACGATGTGTAGAAAATTGTAATAAAACAACTTGAAATCGTGTTGCGTATATTTGCGCTCAGAATCAATGTATACGTAGCAAATATGAATGACATTCGAGCTGACGTGTTCGGGATTATTGCAGTTTTTATTCCAATAATGCGTAACATTTATTTCACTGAACTATACACAACAATTATATGTTGTAAGCAAGTAATCATTAGAAAAATCACGAAAGCTGTGTCACATATTAAGGTCAGGAACTTTATATTGTGCAAACGTAAATTTAGGACACAATTTCATTAATACATGCATTTTTCAGTTAATAAATGACAAAATAATTTGTATCAAGTAAAAAGCCCTGTTTCTAACATTTTAATGCATTGAACTGTTCTTCCCGCAATAACTTTCCACTCCCCCCCCCCTTTTTTTTTGCATTTCTACAAAAATCCTATTTTTTCATATTCATACGGATTTTGTGTTACTATATTTACAACTAGGTGACAACTATGATTGTCAGGCTAGATGGCAGCTATGATTGCAACTAAATATTTACAACCAGTACATTTTCAAAATTAGAAAAGATACCTTCAACTTTTTTCGGATGTGGGTAAAAAACTGATCCTGTTAAATTGGTCAAACTGTAAGAGATCCATTTTGGACTACTTTCTTGCAACTTTTTTTTCTATACATGATTTGTTATTTGTATAGTTGCAAAGCCGGCATAAATTAACTAGTAATCAATAAAGTTAGAGTTAAGAGTGTATTAACCTGCATTTTACTTCGAAGTTTTTTTTTAAATTTTTTGTGAAAAAAAGAACCTGGCCCTTCTTTAAACAACTCCCAATTTATTGCTTTTTGTTGCAGAGAGGGCCTTTCATTAATTTCTCCGCAACAGTGAATACGAGTTTGGTTTGATGGGTATATTTAGGATGAAGAGATTTATCTGGAGTGCATGCTTACATGAGTACAAGCCTATATCTTCCCACAACGAAATTAATCATTGCGTAAGTTTCCAGGAGAGATACATCACAATAGCCACCACTCATGTCAGCAATTATACTAGTTATTATCTTAATTGCTTTAACACCGTTGTCTTTCCCATTTCGCTTCATTTTCGTTTCTTTTGTAGCATTTTGCTCAATCAAACAGATAATGCTCCTACATATTGCTAAGCATTTATGTAATTTTTTTAAAAAATTAAAATGCGTAAATAAACGGTCGATATGTTGGGTACATATAAATCATCAAAAACTAGTTGAAATAGTTAAAATCTTATACATAAGGGGATAAGAGGGAAACCCTCCCCCCCAAGAGTAAATCTATTTTTCAACAAGTCCTACTGTTATTGACATATATACATATATATATATATATATATATATGTACCCTAATTTGTAGCAGTAGATGCATACAAAAATGTAAATTAGTATTTCCTCCAACAAAAAAAAAAAAAAAAAAAAAAAAAAAAAAAAAAAAACGTACGTGGTAGGCAAAATATAATTGCAGATTAGTATTTTTCAGCCAAAAATACATAAGAATCACACATTTTCATCTGAAGGACATTTTCCATTTTTGCACAGTGTAATTTGCTTAATTTTATGAAATAATTAAAGAAATAATTTATCAGAATCTTTAATTAAGGTAAATAACTAATGAAGACGTATTAGTGCAAAATATTAATGAAGGTACTTAGAATTTTGTTGACAATAGGATGAGGAAAATACTTCTTTAGTAAACGAGTAGATAATCTAATATTCTGCGAGTATAATAAATCGTTAATCAACTTTTTCCCGCCTATATTCATTCTACAAGAATAATCTCTTAAAATGATGCAACACACTCTGCACTGCAACGAAAAGTACAACATGGAGTTTTCTTTTAATATTATTCAGGGAGTTTATCTTACTCTTAAAGAACATTATATTTTTTATTTCTGCGTATGGTCACAGATTTATTGTGATTTATATGGTGCATGTGAAGTGTCTTCTGAATGCGCACAATCCTTTCGTACTTTTTCTTTCTTTCTTTTCATTTATTTATTTTTGAAGTAACATGAATCTAACGTTAGTGTTTACGTACTAAGAAAATCAGTGATTTATGAATTAGTTATTATTATTATTATTTTTCATGCTATAATATAATGACAGACGTAAGTTCTCTCCAAAAGTTCAAGTATTTCGTGGGTTCTAAATATGACCTTTACTGTTAAGTTATACAAATAAGTTAAAAGAAACACACACACACACCAAAACATGACATTCAATTATTTTAGACCCGATTCCGTTTGATGCCTTATTTCTTAAATGTAAAAAAATGAACTTCCCGTTTGAAGTAAACCAAGAAGTTACATAATATGTGTGTTTAATATTTGGAAGAGAAATACAGAAAATCAATATTGTTAGAAGCTATTTATTATATATTTTTTGAGTAGTTGCACTGAAATTTATAAGTATATTGCGTTGGATGCGGATACTTGGAAAAATTAACTTTTTTACCGATACTACGCCTTAAAATAAAAAATACGCAGCAAAGAAAGGGTACAGAAGGGCTATGAGAGTTTTTAAAACAGCTGTACTTTTATTTTCGTTTCTCATTCTTTCTCGTTTCAGCACTAACAGAATTGCTTACGTTCACCAAATACTAGGATTTTTTTAAAGAAATTTTACAATTATACGGACATCTCAAAAACGTTGTCCGTAGGTCAAGGAAACTACTCGGAAAATCGATTTGGTTTCATTTTCTGATTGAAAAGAATGTAATAATTTTGTATGTTTCAATCGAATTTCAATACAAATCCCATTCTGTGTGGTAAACAAAACCCTCGTTAAGAACGCTCGTTCCATTGAGATTGTAAACGTTCCAATTTAAAAGTTAAGAAAAGAAAATCAATTAATGTGCTAGCTACATAACATATGCTTTAAATTCTATGCTTTTAATTTTGTAGTATCTTTAACTCTGAAGAGAACATAATATTGGATTAGCATGTAGGTAACATAACGTAAGATCGTAGTTTTGTAATTTTCTTCATGAATAACAATAATAAAATAATAAAATAAATCCGGAAATACTTGTATTTTATGTTTTTTGTTATTATCTGGAATCCAAAAAAAAAAAAAAAAAAAATCTGAGTTTATAGGTGATAGAGGGATACATTAGATGCATTTGCCTTTGGTAATTAAAATTATTATATAAGTATTTTATTGTTAATTTTAAACTAACACTTAGGTACTACTGAAAATTCTTTTCGTATTAATTTTAACTAACTATTTATGTTCCATTGATAAAAATATTATAACTATTTTTAGGATTAATCAGCATTGAGTTTTTTTTCCTTGAAAGTAGTAGATGAATCTAGTCAAAAGAAGTTAGTTCTAATCTCAGCAACACAGCTCAAGGTATAACATGCTGCATAAGGTTTTTCAATGCGTTATATTTTATTGTTAGTTTTAAACTAACACTTAGCTACCACTAAAAGAATTTAAAATGAGTTATTTTGTAATGAAACTATTTAAATAACACTTTTCATTGAAAAATTATTCATGCTACATAAAGTTGCACAATGCTTTCTGATGGGTAATAAAGGGCTAGTTGACATAATTAAAAGGAAGACTTCGGTGAAGTTACGCCGGTAAGAATCAGGCAGGCTGGGTGGCCTAGTGGTAAAGCGCAGGGGCCCAAGTTCGCAAAATCAAACCTGGCCCAAGTCGGTGAATTTTCAAGATGCAGAAAATCGACAGCGCCCATGTCGTATGATTATGCGGCATGTTAAAGATCCCTTGAGTATCTTTTTGGCTTGGATACTCTCGGCTAAATTGAATTCCTAGTGCAGATTGCATCAACGAGAGCTCAGGTGCCCCATCTAGGGGAAACTATGCGTCAAAAAAATTGCGGCAATGGTACCACACTCACTGCGGTGCCGCTCTAAGAGTTGGTACCAATCTGTGGGAACTCACTTGGTCTGCAACAGCGTGCCTCTAGTAATAAGAGTGACGACAACGAATTTCACCAGCGTTAAATTTTTACCAACGCGCCTGTGCATCGCCGCTTTTACAGCCCCTCTTGGCGATGCGCAGGCGCAGTGGTAAAAATATGGCGGCGGGGAGCACGCGCAGTAGCCGTTGTCACCACTCTTACTACTTGAGACACGCTAGTCTGCAATGGTTAAGAACCAATACTACACAGCTCGTTAGATATAAAAAAATAATCAGTGAAGTACTAAAAGAAAGTGAGAACATATATTTTTTTCTACGATCAGACTTTAAAAAAAAATCACAAATATAATTCAATAACTTTTATTCCAATAAATAGCATGCCCATATTTATAATTACAGTACATATAAAACTGCATTGAAACGAACTTTTTCTCGTTTTTTTCTATAAGATTAATAGTCCATGAGTCAACTAATAAATTCATTCATTATCATGTAACTTACGCTTCAATTTATGACTATTGTGTAATGAAAATTAATGATAATGGATACTATAATAGCTTCGTTATAATTGATTCAGATTCTAAGAACCCAAACATCATTAGAAAACAAGAGCATTTTGAAAGAACACGTCATTATATAGCCAATTCTTTCAGAATTTATTATTTTCTCTTCATCGATTCCTCTTTTAAAAGTATTTCACTCATATTTAGCAATTTACTACAATGGCGTTTGTCATCATCAGTAGCAAGTCCTATGCTTTGAAAATTTGTTAATTATCCTCTTCATTGTTTCGAAACGGGAAGAGGTTCTAGATTTCGCCTGCTGTTCCGCCCTTTCCACGTTCAAGTATTTTTCCTTAGTCGATTAGTTTTTTGAGATTTTCAGAGTCTTTTAACTCTCAAGATGTTTAGCTTTTTCCTGGAAAGGAAAAATATATGATGAAGACGTTTTTAGCACGATTATTGCAAAATATTTTATGCATTTGCGTGTGTGAAATTCGTTTATATTTAGCATATTGTTATTATTAGTAGAAGTAGTAGCAATTTCTTTTGTCCATGAAAAATGTTAAAATAGCTCTCTAATGTATGACTTTTATTATTATAAGTATTTCAATGCCGTCATTTTATACAGAGCATAAAGTTAATATACAATTATTATTAATATTTTTATTATTTTTTTTACTTTTGCAAAACAACTACACATTTTTATGAGGGATTGAAATTCGTTCTATGCTTTGCACATTATCATTAATATTATTATTATTATTGTGCAAGCGAAATAGTAAGAAAACGCTCTCCCATATATTTTTTCAACTATAAGTATTTCAATCTTGTCATATTGTACACAGCACAAACTTAGTATATATTCGATTTTTTTTTTTAATTTTTACTTTTGCAAAATCAAATCAAATTCTACTCATATCTAAAACTTATTTTATAAAATTCTTTTTAATAAACAAACTGAAGTTACATTATTTATAACAGTTACAAAGTACACTTTTATTGTCTGAAGCATTTGTGTTGGAATTCTGTATTTACAAAGTCATTTAAACTTTTGTTTGCTCTAGTTTCAGCCTAGGAATTGGGTGAAAACTAGATATTATTGATAGTTATAAATATTTGAGAGCGTAGAAATAGGCTTAAAAACTCTACGTAGTTCAAAATATATCTAGTCTTTGTTTGTTATTATAATGTCTTTCAATATACTATTTGTCAAATGAAGATAACTTTCATGGAAATGTGTGAAATCACTGAATAGAGATGTCCTTCACCAAGAACAACTCTAAAATAGAAACTTATTGCACGGTGTACATATCTCTGATGTTCCATAAGGTTTTTTTTTTTGCATATTATTAATGCTTTGTGAAAAAGGTTTTACAAAAATGAAAAGTATTATTATGTGCAGAAACTTTGCACACCATTAAAATTATTGCTTTCGTCAATTATTTCGTTAACCCTAAATATGCATTCAAAATGTATTCAAGGAAGGAAAATAATTTGGACGAAATTTTTTCCATGATAATCCATGCAAGTTTTGGAACTTTTTCCAGATATCTACGTACTAATCAAGGGATATTTCAGAGACATAGCTTCAAGATAAAGTACCTACCGTTTTTTCCAAACCGCAGCTGAAATTACACAGAACAAAAGTTGAGGTGTTCCTTTTAGTTTTAAATTAGTTTGTAGGGTATGCTCAGTAAAATTAAGCAGAGCGTCCATGTTAACGTTTTCTTAGCTCATATTTTTTGAGAAAAAAGTTGATTAGATTCAAAGCTAAGTACTTTCAAATTTTATTATTAGGGGTTTTCATTTGTTTTTTCTGTCCGGCTGAATGTTTTGGACGAACTGTTTACAGGAGATTCCGAAATGTGAGTGCCTGCTCACTAAATATTTTCTTTGCCGCAGTCGAACTAATAGCGCATGAGAAACATATGTACAGTGGAAAACCATCGCCTTATACAACGAACACATTTGACATAAGCATCGATATTTTTATATATACGTTTTCAATGAAACCTATTCCGTTTGAAGATTACCACAATGCGTCATTTACTTCATTAACAACGAGCTGATTGCTTGGTTTTGATATACTAGTAAGCCCGGCAGTCATACGAAATGACCGCTGTTCTAGATATTATAAATATATATAATTCTCCCAGTAAACGGAAATGCACATCAAATCAAAGAGGTATTTATCAGGCAAAACAGTAAAGTTTAATGAATAAATAATAAACGTATAATTTCGGGAAAAATATTCTTACCCCCCCCCCCCCAAAAAAAAAAAAAAAAACATCTAAGTTACAATAATCCATAAAATAAAAATATTATTTACTATGTAATCAAATTGTTTGTGAAAAATATTTAGGTACTTACGTATTATCGCAACCAGGTTGGCGGGATTGGCGGCTTATATACCTACTTATGGTTAAAATAAGCGCATTAGATAGGTACAAAATCCGAGTTGCCAATTTGGCTCGTTATCCCCGAATTTGGCATGGTTGCGATAATACGTAAGTACCAATATTTATTTATATCCAACATAATCGTCAAAAAGAGCTCTGCCACTTTAATATTTATAAAAAGCGCAGACGATAAATAAATTAAAACAAAGAAAGAAGGATTAAATTAAATTCGCTTTTACATTAATTTTTAACGGAGATTGCAAATCTCCGTTAACTCAAAATGCTAGTGAAATGTTTTGATTATTAGTCGTTTTCATTATAGAAACAGTTGTGTAGATGGCAGCACGATGCAGTTTTCTCGGAGTAAGAAATTCGGAATAAGCTATCGGCGACAAACATACACTTAAGCGGCTTATATGCAAGATTTAGCTTATGGTGTAAATTGTAAACGCTGAACCGTTTGGAAAAAAAAGAATTTCCCTGTTGGGAAATATTATGATGGGACTAATTCCTGCTGAAACATATGTAAATGCTTTTCTATCTTGGAAAACATCCCATGCAGGTAACATCAGTTTGTAGTGATTATTGTTTCAAGTGTATCATTTATATATTTTTGAGTATTTAAGCTTCCCTTAAACTTCCTGTTTATGTATTTTATTCACTAATTTACTATCTAAACACTTATCTTTTCCTTTTTTTATTTATCTGGATATGACTTTTGACAGAAATTAGACAAGTACACAAAACTATTAGCATTATATTCTCAATAAAATTCTCTTTATACTGATAGATAATTTTCGGGTATTGCTCTGAAATAAAACAGTGTTGTGGTCCATCAAACTTCAAATGTTCCTCTTTTTATCCCCCCAAAGATTTTCACAATTTCGGTCACCACTGTGGATTGTCTACAATAAACCACAACTGCAAATTTCTACATTCCTTTTAGATTTTTTAAAAATTATCCATTAAGGCTCATTAGCATTCCAAAATTAGCAACCTTGATCTTAGGTCTGCCATAATATTACATAGTTCATGTCGGTACGCATGAAAACACGCTTGGTCCGTGCTAGAGGAACTTCGTTGTTCTGATCTACTTGAAAAACGATTTCAAGTATTATACTTGATCTGACGCACTTGATAAACAATTTCAATATTATCATCACTTTCAAGTGTGGAAGTGATGATAATATTGAAAAACTTTATACTTACGCTTGGATAAATTTGCAAATGTGTGAGGAAACACATTAAGTTCATGAGGAAATAGCAGAACCTTAAATATTTTGAGGAATTTTTTTATGAAATGCGTTGAATGCTGTAATTGGGATACACTTTTAAGAATATGTAGTAGCTACTGCTAGAACATGTAGAAGCTACTAATTTATAAACTGTATAAATGACTGAAACTTCAAAGAAATAACAATGATAGGTAATCATTTGTGAAAATTATTCCAAAATCCTCAGAATTCTTTCCATTTCTAATTCTGATAATCTTTTGTAATTTTCCTGCTTGAACAAAGTTGCTAAATTGCATTGCATAATCTTAAACCAGAGAGAAAAGTTAAATATGAATATCAAAACAACATTCGTTAAAAGAAAAACTTATTTCTGAGCATGCTGTATCACTGATATCATTTCCCTCTGAAGAAAGCTTGAAACGAGTAGAAGAAATTATTGAAGCAATCTTTTGTGATGAAACCTGTATTAACTCCACGCTTTCCCAATCAGCGCCCTCAAATGCAATTATACCGATCATTGATGCAGAAAACGAATTGCAATTGAAGTTAAAATCTTAATATTTTCGGAAGAAATATTAAGAATTTTTGGATAAGAAGTATGAACACTCTAAAATTATACTTCAAATCTAGCAATGAAGAAAGCAAAAAAATATAGATTAAAAAATCATTTTTCTTTACTGATATATGTTGCTTTTATGTCAGGTTTTATACATAGCGTTATAAAGTTTTTATCGGGAGGTGGGGAAGGTCAGAGTTATACACAGATATATAGGCTTGCAAAGCCTTTTCATCCATGTCATTCTTTTATATCTATAACCTTATAAAGCTTTAGAAAGATAATATAAATTATAAAACTTAAAACAATAATTATTTCCATTATGAAATTAATGGGTATTTTTGCATTTTTGTCAGTTTCCTTGTAATTGGGTCATTTATCTGCCATTCATATACCAGAAAAATGACTTCAAGATAAAAACAATTTATCACTTTTAACTGTTTACTTTAATTTATGTGAACTTTTAACTTTAAAACTCTTTCTTTGTGTTGGAAACAATATGTTTTCTTGTAATACTTAATCTGAGTCACATGATTAAGTCTTTTATTAATGTTAAGATGCCAGGAAAATGACAGCATGAAAACATGCGCTATATTTTAATTTTCTTTAAATATATTTTAAATGGAATAGAAACTCCGCACCCTGTTAATGCAATACTAAGATGGCATCTGAATCAGGCTTTTAGCCTAAAATGTTTAACATTTTAGTAGTTAGCGCCTACCATATAAGTGACAGCTAAACAAAAGAAGCAACGAGGAAAAGGACAAATTTATTCGTATAAAATGTATTTTTCACAAATATTTCAGAAATCATATGCGCAATATGATCTCGAAGTACTTTCGTTAATTGAAATTATATACATAGAGATAAGAAAGCCTAATAGGTTTTGAAGCTAGTCATTTTTGCAAACATGCCCAGAAAATAACATATTGAAATTGAACTTCATTTTGAATATATGATAAATTTTTAAGAGCAATGTATTTTTTTTAATGTTAATAATAAAGTTATTAATATAACTCTTTTAAAAAATCTAATTTTCTTGCGTATTATTAGACACTTGCCGCAGTACTTACTAGCATTTCGTGAATATTTTATATCATATATATATATATATATATATATATATATATATATTATTCTGTTTAACTATCATGTTGAAATAGTATAAACTGTTATAAATTTTTTTAATAACAAATGTAATTTTTTATGCCTCCATTCTTACTCATTTGTTAAAAAGAAAATAAAATTCCTACATACTTTGAGATTAAAATTTATTCTCAAAACTTATCAGGAGAAAGATTATTCTCGATTCAATTATTTTCCAAACAAAGTCATTTATGAGAAACGAAGTTAACCACTCTGATAAACTTATAACGATGTTTCTAATTTGTTTCCTATTTCTACTAATATAATTAGCATGCGTTTATAAAAATATCAACATAATTTCTGAAAGTTTTACTAATTTAGTAAATAAGATCTCAAGCTAATTGCATTGAATTTGAATTTTGTGTATCTTATGTAATATTTATGTATCTAAAAGTTTTCTATAATGTAGTTAAGATAAAAATCTAATTATTTTTCTAGGTTTCATTTAAAAAAAAAAAAGACATCGTTTTTCGCATTTTATTATTAGAGATATGTTACATGTTTAGTTTCTCCCGTTTCAAAAACAAGGAAGAACCAAACGTCCTGCGTAGGAATTGCAGTAATAAAGGATTAAGTTGGTACTTCTATTCCATTTGATGGTCTACTGCCCGGATTCCCCATTAAAACTATTTCAGTTGACTAATATATATATATCATCGGTTCTTGTGGTAGAACGCTTACTTGTCACAGCTATATGCACAAAAGCAAGGAAGAACCAAACGCCCTACGTAAAAATTTCAGTGCATAAAAGATTAAATTTGCTATTTCTATGCGTTTTAATTTATGTTGCTAGGATTCCCCATTAAAACTATTTCAGTTGACTAATATATATACCATCGGTTCTTGTGGTAGAAGTTTACTTGTCACAGTTATATACACAAAAGCAAGGCAGAGCCAAACGTCCTACGTAAAAATTTCAGTACATAAAAAGATTAAATTTGCTAATTCTATACCTTTTGTTTTCTGCTGCTGGGATTCCCCATTAAAACTATTTCAGTTGACTAATATATATACCTTCGGTTCTTGTGGTAGAACGTTAACTTGTCACAGTTATATGCACAAAAGCTAGGAAGTGCAAAACGTCTTGCGTAGAAATTTCAGAAAATAAAGGATTTAGTTTCTATTTCTATACCTTTTGATGTCTGCCGGAATAATTTCCCATTAAAACTATTTCAATTGTCTAATATATACTATACCGTCGGTTATGGTTTCAGAACGTTTCACTGTCACAGTTATATGCTGCACCTTACTTTTTATCGTAATATTAATAGCTATTCATTTATATCGCCTTACACGTCATACATAATATACTTCTGTTTATCAAAACTTCTGTAAAGTTTCGGAAAAAGTTGTACCAGAGCTAGACATTTTCCAAAGTATATTGCAGCAAGAATCTTATTAATCAGTATAAAAATTACGCTCAAAAATAACCAATAGGTAAAAGAAAATATCTATATCAACCATAAAGCGGAAAGATGCGACTTCAGAATATCAAAACATGATTGTGACCGTTTGAAACCTCCGACAAACATGATGATTTATTAATGAGAATTTATGATTTGGGAATTTATTGCATGATAATATTTTAAAAAGCAATTCGAAATAATGTAAAGGAGAAATAAATCAAAGATAAGACCATACAGTCTAACACTGTTGGGAAACAAAGGGAAAGTTCATTACTTAACTTCTAATCGATATTTCGTGTTTTAATTTAAATTTCTTTAACGATATTAATTAATATATGTTACGTATTTGCTATGAGACCCAGTGTAATAAAATAATAGACAGAACATTTCTTTGACGAAATTTTTTGATAATACGCTGCAGTAAAAAACTAGGCAAGCTTTGACTTTAAAAAACGCACAGAAATATTTTGAAAAATAATTTACCGAAGATCGCAAGTTATTACAAAAAATATCAAACAAACGTTAGTTGATAGGTTTGCATCAATTGAGAAGGACGAAAACCAACAAACAAGTGATGATTTTACATAAAAATGCATATAAAAATCTTTTCCAAGATCAATATCCACACAAGAAGACTTTTAAGCAGCCTAAAATCTTCTCTTATATAAGTAAATAAATACTTTTTGGAAAGGAAAGTCCACAGCTGTGACAAAAAATAGCTCTTTTCATATCTCTTAAGCTTCACAGAATATTTCACTTCTCCTTTTTCTGACATGACAGTCGCATCTGCAAAAAGTCTACATCGCGTGTTCTCAGAAAAGAGATAGGTAAAGATAAAAGAAACAATAAAGTACCCCCAAGGGAATCCCGCCCTGTAATCCGTCCTTCTGGGGCATGCGTTTTAAAAGAAATGCGATTTAAGGGATAAATTCTTGGGAGATGGTCTTCCTATTCAGGTGTATTCATCCAGTTTTAGTACCACATATTTGGTTTGTTCACAGATATCTATAGTTAAAGGTGTTATGAACGATGTTGTTCCTAAAAAAGTGATAGAAAAAACAATGGCGCTGTTTTTTAATATATGTAAATGGATGTTTTTCTGAAATTTCAGGGAACAATATTTTAAAAACCATTTGAAGTTATTATTATTTTTATTCAATTATTTTTTAAACGTTTAGCCCGCACTTTATAATATCTCAATTAAAATATTACTTATTGATCATTTGCGGGGTAGCCAATGTTCAAGACAGTCCCGTACATGTCGTCGTGCCAGGGAACTTCCATGCGGGACTGAAAAAGTTCCGTTTTCTTGTTAGGATGTTGCTTTTGCCGTATATCGGATATTCTATGGCCTTTGTGTTACTGGTCCGTACCAGATATCTGGCTCTGTTGTTTAAAACCAGTGAACTCTTAAAATTAAAAAAAAAAAATCCCCGGCTTCCAACTACGCAAAAGTTTTTAATTTACACGTATTTTCAAAATATACTTATTGATTAAGTTTGAAATCACAACTGACTTCCCGGAAAACCAGATCTTTCGTGCGGTAGGCATTCTCGTTTCACTCCTTTCTCCCTGTCGGTGTGCCCTTGCTGCCCCGTATTTGTAGTTTTTTAATTTGCTGACGTTTTCTGTGTTTCGCCGTTTTTCCAAAGTTTACGGGCTATTTCGTGACGAAAAATTTAGCCCTGGGGCTGTTTCGTGTACTTAACCCATTTGTGTCCTGCATTCCATAAATAGGACGGTTCCTAAAATGTCTTTACGTTCTATAATTATGGATTGGAATAATTTATTGGTGAGGTAAACTATTCCCAGCCCAAAGGCTTTTCCTTTAATTTGACAAGTGGACACTCCTAACATTGTGCAATCACGAACTTGGGAAGTTATTGTTGCTTGAACTTTATGATTTTTGCGATAAGTTCAGGAAGAAGAAAATAGTCATGATTGTAGTATATCTGATTTTTTTTTTCATTTAGCTTTGCGCTCAGACTCTTTCTGAGATAATTATTCTCAAATAGTAATGTGTTTTTTTTTTCAAAGAAACCCTCTGCTCTCTCAAACCTTCCGTCTTAATTTTGAATGTTTAGTGTTTTGGAATATAATTATTATTATATTGAGTCTATTTTCTTATTACTATTTTTCCTTTTCATTTATCGCTATTTCAAATAATATTTTACTACAGATTTAAATGAACAAAAAGTTGGACACTAATGAGTTAAGCTAGCATTGAAAGATCAGAGGTTAAATATAAATTTTTACTACTTTTTAGCGCTTACAAAATATGAATTTACTTTCCTTTTAAAATAAAAGACTTAGTTCTGATGAAATATTCTTTTTCTCAGCAGCGACTGCAAGTGGTAGTGAATTCTGTGCTGGATTCACACACCACATGCGACAGAAATAAAGTGTATACCGTTGCCCTTTCTCCGGATGTTATTGGTTCTGCGGAATTATCTATTGGAAATTGTTAACACACCCAATTTATTTGCCAGTTTCTTATTCACTGACTGGCATTTATTCCATTATTGATATTTACTTATCTAGAATTTCAGACAACCGCGATTTGCGAGGTTAAAAAAGACCCTGGAGATGACAAACTCCTAAATTATAAAAAAATATTGAAAATGAGTGAACAATGTGAAAATTTATAACCGGGACTGACCTTGACAGGGAATTAGAGGCTCAATCTAGAAGCTGTTTAACTTCATCTTGAGGAATTCATTGAAAGGGGATGTGTTATAATGAGTTGTGTTGGGCTACTGTCGCCATACTACTGCTAGCATAGTCCAACTCATCACAGCGCAAATAGTTCTTAATCTTTTCGTTGAACTTCCCAAGAAGAAACTTTCAAAGTGACCTTGTCGCAAGCAAACAATACATGAAAAAAATGTCAAATTGAACTATTATTTTGCTGGAAATATATAAAAGAATATAAGGTGAGTGAACGATGCAAAAATACATAATTCAAAAACATAAAAAAATCTTGACGTAAGTAAACGATGTAAAATATATCGTTTAAAATTACATGAAGAAATATTAAAGGAAAGGACATTTTTAAATACTTTTCAATAACTATTCACTGGAAACTTCTGAATGAAGAAAAAATCCATTTCCACTAATTTCCCCCTATTTCTTCTTTTCCAAAATTCAATTTGAAACAATACTTAAGGAAATAAATGCAGCTTAGTTTTTCCGAAAACAACCAACGAAAAATCATTTAGTTAATTTGCGTAAAATTGCAGAGAGCAACTGCCCATAAGCGACAAGTTGCAAAAGCTCCATTCTCCCATTTTTTAACCACTCTTAGACTAAATTCTAATGGATTTTTTCAACTGCTGGGGGAAGCGATAACAGCGTGTGAATCATTATTAATTTAACGACGAGACAAATAACCTTCTGGAATTGCAACAAATTAGTGTAATTCACTGTGATTTTTTTTTTTGAGAGGTTGCGATACGGTTACGATAAAAGATTCTTTATTTTACTTTTTCAATTTATTTTTTCCTCCAGCTTCCTTCATCAGTGAGTGGGAAAAAAAAATGAGTGTGTGTGTGTGTGGGGGGGGGGGGGATATTTAGAAGCACATTTTGGGCAAACTTAGAAGTTGTGGTAGCCGCATTTTTTATGTAAAATATAACTTATTTGTTCCAAAGATATTACAGGTCGAGTTTGGTTGATTTGAATGAAAGAAATTCAAGTTATTGCTCCATAACCAAAAATGTAAAATTTAGCATCCATAGAAACGTTGAAATTGATAAATATGTACAATTTTATTTGGTTCCTATGCAAATAAAAGAGCATGGGATTTTATGGAATATCCTTTTTTTTGGTTACTTTTGTTCAGCACATTGGTTTTAAAACTCAAACTGAAAAGTAGAGAAAATTTTTCATTACCTGTGGCTTATTTCTTTTTTAAATTATGTTTAGATAAAAATTACTTTTTTAAAATTAAAAAAAAAAAATTAAAAATTTCCACTTAAAAGGGTTAAAAGCAAAAAAAAAGAAAAGAAAAGAAAAGAAAAAAAATAGAACCGGTTATAGAGATAATATGGCATATTATTCAATTATATAAAAATATAATTGGATAATATGGAATAGGGGAGGGATGAAAATTTTGCAAGAAACAAAATTTAATGGGACCGTATAAAAGTATTATATTTGCAAAAAATGTGACCACAGTAAAACTTTAATGAGTCATTTAGAAATGTTATGGTTATGAGAAATAGCATGCGGACTGATTTACATAAATTATGATAAATAAAGATTGATTATCAAATCTTCAGCCATCTTTGCAACTGGAATCGAGTTTCTAGGGAAGCTTCTGTTTTCTGTTTTGATCTGATGCCTCTGCTCGTTAATATTTTATTTTTCTCACGATTGAGTTACATGAAATACGTCACATTCCGTAAAATACGACGGGCCATCTTGTAAAAGAATAACTTCCCAACTAGCCAGAAACAGATATCATCTAAAAAATAAGATGCTGTGAAGACTACGTTTTTTGGTAAACATTACTTTTAGCTTAGTTTTCAATGCATACATATGATAAGTATAACATTTACAAAACTTATTTACATTACTTTCCTAAAAGTTGAGAACAAAGATCACTTGGAAACTACAGACCATTATTGTTATAGATGAAATGAGCTTGTAAACAACAACTAACAACAAACGGTGCACTTTACGGTGTTTCATACTACCCCATCACTCCAGAATACCTTCACTACATCTATATGAATTTCTAAAGTTCAAAAATACTCTGCTGCTTCTCTTTTGACTTTTTCAATTCAAAAATTATCATTTTTTTTACTGATTTGCAAACAACTTTTTCTAACAAATGTTTTGGAACATGAACCTACATTTACGCTAAGTAAACCACCAAGAGTCAAGTTAAACACACGGAAGCATCATCATCATCAGCCTACGCTAATTAAGAATATGGTGTTGAAAATTGACTGTTTTTGCACCTAAACCTATACCATAGGCTTTGAAACACAGAGCATAGTGTTTAGACACTGATGATAGGAAAGTCGTTAAAAGTTGATATAAATTATGTACTAGATGAACGAATTTATGTATAAGACATTTTTCAGGCTTTTTAAAGTTAAATGGAGCAAGAGATATTCTAAATACGAAAATTGACTAAAGGTACGATATTTTTTCACTTAAGCTTTAGATCTCAAAATAAAACCTTTACTAAATTTTAAACTTCATCAGAGATATCACGAATTGTTTACAATTTACCGTACGTGTTTCATCAGGAAAGCTTAATTTTACAAAACAAAAACCGCCGGAGAAATCTAGACCCAGCTGCAGAATAGAGACTATACACCTATTCATGTCTTCGATGCGTCATTCAAGACCTCAAGTTTTTCTTCACTTTTCTAACATGACAGTCAAATCTATGAAAGGGGATACATTGTTCAAAATCTGGGATAAAAAGTGGAAATTTGTAATCCATCTTCCTGTAGCCGAGCTTCAAAAAGAAATACTATTTTGTTGGATGAAAGCTTTTTCGAATTCTTCAATGTTCGAGTATCATCAAAGTTTGGTGCTAGGGGAGCGGATGGGAGGGGGAGAGCTTGCACTTTTATTCTTGTGTCAGTGTTCTATCATTTTATGGCTTCTAAAGATTTTAGTTTTGTCTTTTAAGTTTATAAACACTTCAACGTTTTCATTAAATTGATGATATTTTATAACGTTTAATTTGTACAAAATGTTATAGGTGAAATTTCAGTACTTTTTTCAGTGTGAAAAAAATGACATACCTTTTTTTTTCCTTTCTTGTTTTTAACTTGGTATATCATTGTCTTTTCACAGACTTAATTTTCAGAACCGCACATTTATTTTATTAAAAAAAATGTTCGACTGAATATTCTCGTGTTCAAAATAGGAGCTGCTGATTAAACACTGAATAATGTTATCCTGCATATATATATATATATATATATATATGTGTGTGTGTGTGTGTGTTTTTAAAGATTGGTACTTATCGGTTATAAGCCTTACATTTTTTGATCGCCAAATTAAACATGAGCAAATCAATCTTGTTATATCTAAATGGCACGAGATTTTATGAGCTTTAAGGGGACTTGGCACCTTTCAAATGTAGAAAATGGATGAAAATAACGATTTTTTAATTTTTTGCTTAAAATGTGGTTTGACTCTCCTAGTATATCTGAGCGAAGTTTTGAAGCGATAGAACCAATATAAATGTAGTTAAGAAGTAAGATAACTCAAATATTTCTGATGTTTTAATAGGATTTTGTATTCTTTAAACTGCGTTTTCTCGGTTTGTGTGTTTCCGCCACATTGTAGTACTTAAAATGCTAAAACTTCTACATATATTCATGTAGCAAATTGAAATTTTTTGTGTGTGTTCGATATGATGTGCTTGATAAAATTAGGGACGGAATTTGCTATGTATTTTCAAAAAATTTTTTTTAAAATAAAAATGTAACAAAAGTCGCTTTTTTTTCCGTGTGCTACCATCGATGTAACTTTAAAAACTTTTTCTCAAAAACTAATTAATTAATAGCAAAACCCATCTCTAAAATTGTAAACCATACTATAAGAAGTACTTTTAAAAAATTTGGTAAAAAAAAGTCAAGAAATGAAAAAGAAGAAGGAAATTCAAAATTGTTAAATAGTTTTTTAAAAATTAAATTTTAGAATTTTCTGTTAGTTGAATTTTGATTTTTCATGTTAAAATCATTTTGTTGAACAATAGCACATCATAACATACAAATGAAATAGGTAAAAGTTCTTAAATAAAAAAAAAATTGTCAAAAGGTGCCAAGTTCCCTTAAATAGCATGTTGGCGACATTTCTTAAACAGTCGCCAATGTGGGGCGTGTAACCGATACGTCCTACTAAAAAGTTTTGATTCCAGTATCAGGTATGTACAAAATTACAAAACCGGCAAGTAACTTTACGTTTATGCGAAGGAAACTTAATTCGTTCCATGTTCAAATCATGAATTTTAGTACATATAAATGTTTTAGAGTCAGTTTAAATAATATTACGGCACATTTGAGAAAAAAATGTTTTTATGTAGTTCAGCAAAAACATAGTTAAAGATATCTACAACTTACAGCAACTACTACGATAACAACAAAAAATGTATAGGCATCAAAATATCTTTAAAAAATGTTTTGGCTTCTTTTGCTTTAAAGCTGCTAATTCATGCGTCAAAAATAAGAACTGTGACAGTTGAGGGTTAGTAAAAATGCATCAGTAGACGAAAGAACAACGAGTTCCATTGTTGATCAATTTAATTACTGCATAAGACATCTCATTTCAGTGATAAGAATAGTCCAGGTTATGTGATTTAACACCATTGGATCTCTTTCTATGGGAATATTAGAAGTCACAGGTCTATGTCAACAATTCCACCCGTGAATAGAAGGAAGAGTTTGAACGCATGCATCATGGAAATTAATCCACACATATGCAAAAGGGTCATGGAAAATTTCGACTAAAGTGCCTATGCGCGAACAAAGCCGTAGAGGTCGTTTGCCCGTTGTGCTATTTCATGCATAAACCCTATCCTACATACGTGACGTATCAATTGAAAAAAGTGCAATTAGGGGCAAAAAACAGCGTTACCTATTTATTTTAAATCTTGCATAAACTGTGAGACACCCTTTAGTATACCCATTTATTGGTGTTATCTTAAAACTAATAAAGTTTCTGAGAACTAGCCAGGTGCTTGATTATAGTTCTCATAAAAAATTTGAAACTGTCGATGTAAGTTATGTACTGAGGTAAAAAGTTAATTACACTTTTTGGGCAATTACAATCAACTAGCGAAAAAGAAAGAAAGCTTGCTACAGTATGACTTAAATAAATTAAAAACAAAAACATTAGATTTTCTTTTGCTTACGTTAAAGAAGATTTTGTTATGTTACATGAACAATTTACTATCCTTAAAACTATTTTTGTGAAGAAGTATTAATTGAGTTTTTTTTTTTTTTTGCAAGCAATGCATTGATAATACTAGTCCTTTTCCTTTAAAAACTTATTATCCTTTTCAATACTATTCGTTTTTTCAAAAACATTATTATTATTTTATTTTTATAAACTACACTGAAAACAGTATTAGTTTTCAAGAATAATATTTGTTTAGTCCAGTGACACAATAGACTTTCCTTAGTAGTTTTTCTTATAAATAAAAAACTGAAAGATACTTTTATTCGTTTACATATCTTTAATTAGACGTCAAATTATTCACACTAACGTGTCTACCAATAGATTTTTACAAAAGTACCACATTGTGAAATGTAAACACTAGTAATAGATAGACAGTAGTAGCAATTAGTAGCGCTTAAAATCCTGCAATAAAGTTGCTGTTTTTTTATGAAAATGTTTGTTGCGGCTGTAAAATTAGTTTCAAAATTTGCAATAGATGTTTAGTAGTGACTAGATCACTTTTCATTCAACTAATCGAAATTTTTCTGTTACCATGTCCCCTAGAATGAAAAAGTTGTGCGTTGATAAGGAAACAACGTACAGAAAATTTAAATAAAATCAAATGATATAATCCGGTGCCTCAAGGACCCATAAATTTCAATTTTTCGATATGACTTTATGTCGAAAATTTGTGGGTTGGTGAGAAAAAGACATGCAAATAATTAAAAGAACTAAAATTGTATCTTCCGGTTCTTAAATGGGCCTCTTAACTTGCCATTTTGGATAAATTTCACATTTTCATGCCGTAGCGGAATTTGTTTTATTTTTTCGATCTACCGTTATATCAGAAAAGTGTATATTGGTAAGTAAGCTATAAGAAAAAGAAAAGAAGAAGAATGAAAATAAAATTATAAACTATTCGGAAGTTTTCTTAAAATGCAAAATTTTAGGACAAAATTGGCATTTAGTCTATAGAGATTGAAACACACCCAGCGGTAAAAATACCACGACTAAATCTCCTCAGATTTTAGGAGCGCGATCTTAGCTACCCAGGCAGCACTGGCGTTCACATGCTCTCCAGTGCGTATGCTCCTGAGAAGTTCATGGCGTTCTTTTACAATCTTCACTTTTAAATGCTTCCGAAATGCCCCAATCTCCTCTTACCCTTGCTTAGATCGACCTGAATTTATCCCGTTTTAATGTGTCACTGAAAGAAAAAAAATTTCGTCAAATTAATCTTTATGTTTTTGAAATCAGAGAAACAACTATACTGATTGAAAATAAATAAATAACACTGTGCAACAAATTTGACCTTTTTTTTTTCCTTGAGATGAAACTGATTCTATATAAACAAAAGGTGCTTGATTCAAATATCCAAACCAAAATGGTCCATCACGTACCGTTTTTGCTGGAGACCCACTTCTCATATTTATACAAATTGGTTATAGTAGAATGTAACTGAGGCTTACTTATTGAAAACACAAACACTAAAATGATATTTTTTGGCTGTTTCATCTTGTGGGCATCTGTTTGTGTGCCCTGATAAGAGATTAGCAAAATTCAATTCGTATATTCGTATACTTCTATTCTATCGACTACTGAAACACTTTTCAAACACAGAGATGTCCTGATGAAATCTTACCCATGCTCATTCTTAATTGAGCCAAGGGTTTGAGAAAAGAAGTCCATACGGGAGTTCAAAAAGTGTAGTTTTAATGAAATATAGCAATCAAGTAATACACAAGCATTTTATCAAGCCACCAACAAGATTTTCGTAGTTTTCAGTTTTCTCATTTCCAAGGAAATGTGAGCACACTGATTTAAAGGCCAGCCATGCGGATTTTTCGGCTTCTGATTGTTTGTTTCCATACTTTTCATCATGAAAAGACTTCCTTAAGTTGTGGGCCAATAAAAAACCTTTCTTTTTCTTTTGCCTCACTTAAATCTTTGAAATTGTTCCTGATGCAAGAAAAATACTCCTTCTCTGTCCAGAGCTTTTACCAATATTTCGATAAACCAAGTTTAATGTGCAATTGTGGAAAAAAGGCACATTGTGGATTTACAAGTGGCTCATTTGATATGTTTTTTCCACTCATAATTTTGAAATTTAATTTGCGTTTTCAGAATATTCTTCAAGAATGAATAGGAAAAAAATATTTAGATGGAGGAGCACTGATAAACAAGCGCCACTCTGCTGAATTGTGCTCATGTCCTAATGCTTGAAATAGTACATTCACATCACAGCAGCGTACTTTTTTTTCTTTCTCCACAAAATATTCTACGAAACGCCTTTTTCGTCTTCTACTAGACTCGAAATTTCGAGAAGTAGATAAAGCTTTTGCTGCCAAAAATGTCGCTAAAGTAACCCAAGTTCATTAAAAAGGTCTCTAGAATGGCAACAATCTTACTGTCAATGAGAAAGATATTATTTATAATAAAGTCGATAAACTAGGAAAATATGCACATTTTCCCAGAAAATACGTAGAAAGCTTAAATGTTGAATTTTGGGAAAATGATACGTCATAGGCAAAAAATAATGGCAGATTCGTAATTTTCAGTCAAAAATAGATAAAAAACAGACATTTTCGTCCAAAGGACTTTTTTTTTGTGTTGCACAGTGTAATCAATCAAATAACTTACTAAAAACCACTAGCATTAACAGCTGATTTCTTATGTATCGTTGAAATTGAGGTCAGCAGCTCATATAACGCACTTCCTCACTGCACCCTATTTGAAATATTTCGGATATTAAGATTAACGATAGCTAATGTTACATAATCTATGTTGGTTTTTGGAAAAGTTTGCACATTCAGTTAGGGACAAAAGTTTTGTTATTTCCCTTCGAAATACGGATATGAGTCAATTAAACTGGATAAAAGGCGGGGAGTAAGAATTGCATTGCTATGACTTTGCCTCAGTGTCCAAATTGCACTGGAACCTCCCCTCCCCCGTCCAGTAGTTTTAAAATGCCCGGAAGTGCCAGAGCGTGCATCTTAAATACAGCCATTTTCGGCCTACTTTCATGTAAAAGTTTTTTGAAAAAGGAGAAGCATGAAAGATACTCTAATGTATTGTAAAAATATCGCTCAAAAACAAGGAAAATTATTAAATAAACAAAAATTTGAATTTTTTGAAAAAAAAAAAAGAACAAAAAAAAATCTAACCGACTTCAAAGCAGAACGGTCATAAATCACGCTAAAAAGTAAAATATAAATTTATTTTTTGAGCAACATCGGTACTACTTTCAAATATATTTAAACTTAGTGCAAAATTATGACAGTCTAATTTCCATTACACCATTTTGTTACTTACTTTTTAAAAGAACTTTTTGAAATTCTCGGCCATTTATATTTATAACTTATTCGTGAATACAAAAGACCTGATTTATCATAATTTTTCCCGACTTCAAACATTATATTTGTAACTAGTTTTGATGTTGTTTAAGGAATGAATTATATTTTGGCGCAGTTTGTAGTTTTTCATTAGTTGTTTATTAATTAAAAGAAGTCCCAATCGTGATGCCGCAGAACTCAGTAAAGGTGGCTCAAGATGGCGGTCTTATTCCAACCTGAGCAAAGGTTCAGATGCTTTCCTTTTCCCTTCGCTCACATCTGTGCAACTCGACCATGAGAACCAATGAGCTGAATTAGCCCCTTTTTTTGATTGACTAGTATTATGGAAAGTGCAACTGACCCGCGTCCCAAAATACTTACGACTTTTTTCTTTTGTGAAACATGTTTCAAAACATGTTTAAACAAAAGGAACTAAAATAATAATTTAACTTTGTGCTAAGTAAACTGTAATAAAAAATAATTTCAAGTTAACTACTCATTCTTGTTTGTTTTTTGCCGACAATAACGAGTATTTTTCCTTCATCTTTTGGGTAAAATTTTTAATTCCTTTATAGTATCACGAGCGTATGGATACGGCCTAGTCAATGAGTTAATGTGACGGGGGTATTTATTAGGGTGGGCCAAAAAAACGTTTTTTTCGAAATCGCTATTCTAATAGTGCGGAAAGGGTTTTCTCTGGGTTCAATAAACACGGTGTAAAATATTTTTCTGATTGTATAATATCTTCTGCCCCCGCATCGCACTTGAGTTTTGGGATTTTGGGTAAAATGAGCAGTTTTTACTCTCACTAGGAAACCTAATTATTTCCTTATTTTGCTGTACTAATAGTGCAGAAAAGGTGCCCACTGGGTTCAACATGATAAGCGTAAAATATTTTCCCAATAGAATAATATCTTTTGTTCCCGCATTGCAATTGAAGTTGTGCAGTTTTTGAAAAAAGAAGGTTTTTTTTACTGCTTCTATATGACAGGAAGTAAAAAGGGAAAAGGCTTTCCCATGCGCATTCTCGGCCCTTATTGCTCTGTTCTATCATTTATCGTATTGTGTCACACGGTACTGCTGAGTAATTTACAGGGTTTATCGGCGGGAGGGGGGTATGCTCCTCCAGAATGACATCATAGTGTTTTTTGTTACAAAATTGGACAAAGGCGATTTCCGAATAATTTCCAGGTTCAAAATTTATTAATTTTTTACAGGGAACTACACGTATTCACTTCACATTGGAAGATGATACTCTACACTTAATTATACGTCCCACTTTAAGGCAAATTTCATAATGGAAACGTGTTTATTAGATCCATATTCGTTTCTCGATCAAGTATGCCTGATTTGACCATAATGTTGATTTTAGCCACTTCCTGTTGATTATGTGTAAGTATGAGTTTGGTATTTGCTGATTATAACATTCTGTGACTAAAATATACTTCATTAATATTGCAACACTATATTGCGTGTCAGCTATTATTTAATAGTTTTCAGGCAATATAATCGATTGTATAATTTAATGTAGTATTAAACAGTGTTAGTACTCATCTACGTTTCCTATTCGATTTGTTTCTTTATGAAAAGAAATAAAATAAAATTAAAAAAAAAACTTTTCAAAAACGGCAAAATTTCAATTGCAATACAGAAAGAGAAGATATTATTTGATCGGAAAAATATTTCAGACACTTCTTATTTAACCTAGCATTAACTTCTTCCGCACTATTAGGATACAAACAGTGAAAAAAATTTATAATTCCTACACCGAGGAAAAATTGTCAATTTTTACCCAAAGTTCCAAAATTCAAGTGCGATGCGGGGGCAGAAGATATTATACAATGAAAAAAATATTTTGCACCGTATTTATTGAACCCAGAGAGAACCCTTTCCGCACTATTAGAATAGCGATTTCGAAAAAAAGTTTTTTTCGGCCCACCCTAGTATTTATACGCTATTGTAAATATCTTCTTTTTAATGCTGAAAATATATTTATAATTATTCTTGCTTCAAGCAGCTGGTATTAGGCTGATATTTGTGTTGGGCATTTTTCTTGAAATTGTATGATGGCTTAGAACATATACATACGTCAGGTGCAGTTAAGGTGCTTAAACTTTGGACTAAAAATATTGCTTACGTGTTTTATCTAGACTCAATCTAAGAGACATTTTTTTATCGTTCAAAAGTTATAACAACAAATACTTTCAATTGGTTTAAGGATACATGATTCACGTTAAACCTCATTTTTTTACTTTAAGTCTTTTACCTTTCGTTGCTGTTGTTTCCAATATGGAGGCACTTGCCTACTCGGAATACGCTCTTTTTCCACGGGAATTGCTGGCCATTTGTGAAGGGAATGTGTTAGGGTCAATTAGGGGTATTGTGTTAGGGTCAATGCTGGTCACCTGATAGGTGACCAGCATTGACCCTAACACACATTGTAGTCAGATGACGCCAGATGGCGCCACCACAACCACGCCACCTTCCTACCTACACCTCTTTTACCTTTAAGCGTTTTTGTTTATATTTTATGAATTTCAATTTAAAAACGTAACTCATAAGTGGAATGCGGGAAAAAAAACTCTGACGGATTAAACACTTTTTGAGACAAAATAACAAAAAAAAAAAAAGAAAGAAAGCAATTCACTGGAAATGTTTCAACGTTAAAGCTAAAAGAGAAAATGTGCTAATGGTAATACCTACTTTTATATCTATCCAATTAGCTTTTTCTTACTTTTTTTAACATACTTGAAGAGGCATCAACGCTGCAAGAATCATCAAGAATTCATGGACAACATAAATAGCTTCTAAGAGCAAAAGCTATATAAGGTAATTTACTCCATGCTTTATTTCAGCGTTGAAAGCATTAGAAATACTTGGCGATATTCTGCTAAGTATTTCAAGAGTAGCGGATGATGTTTTTTATTTTTGTATTTTTTTGCTCTTGGAAAAAATACTGAAGAAAAAATGTTTTAAATATTCAATATCTTCTTAAAAGTCTTAAGTTATTTTTGGTGCAAAAGTTTTTCAAAAATATTACTTCGCAGATTTTAATAGTTTTTTTTAAAAAAGTATTTAAAAATGTTCTATGTAATTATATTTACTGACAATTTCTTTAAGTACTCGTGCTTACATCACGATGTGCCATTATATTTTAAGTACTTTGTTCATTTTCTATAAGTTGAAATTATTGCTTATTTCAACAAACCAATTTTAAAAGGAAGCAGTTAATTATTTTGATTGTGTCTTTTCCCCCTTTTTATTTTACTTTTTCTTAATTTAAAATGCTTAACAGCTTTTTTTTTGAATATGATATCCTTCTTTGCGCGTTTTCTCTTTTTTTATGGTTAGCAATCTGACGCACAAATAATTTTGATTCAACATTTAATTAGTACCGCTTTTTTTATCCACTTTACAAAGAGAAAATTATAACTACAGAAAATAAAATTTCCGTATTCATAGCTGCCTTTGCAATAAATAATTTTAAACTCACTTACACGGACATACGCAAAGGAAAAGAGGGGCAAATGCAGAAATTTTCGCATACCACTATTTCATGATAATAATTAAGAAAAACCAAAATAAATAACCTATAAGTCCTAATATTCCCAACTAAAGTAACACGCGCGCACATAAAAACTGCTTACTCTAAACATTTAACTCCATGTAGCTGCGGAAGAATTGACAAATTTCTATTGGTACAACAGTGAAAATTTCGAGTATAAGCTAATAATTCTCAAGATATGTTTGTATAGTTTATTATTTTTTTTTGAGTTGTTTTTGTAATAACACTTTTTTATTTACCAAAATTTCATTTTTAACCTATAGATTATTTTTTGAGAGTAAACAAGAAGTTCCGTCTAGAACTATACGAGCCTACTTTCCGTATACACCAACTTCAAATTTATAATCTAGCTAGCTCTCTCTCTCTCTCTCTTTCTTTCTCGTTTACCTTTAGTTCGTAATTGCTTCAAATATACCTTTTTCAACGGTTACATATTCATTTCATTCATTTCATTCAGTCATTCATTATTTACTCGTTCATGTATTATTTCGCTCATTTACTTATTTTTTCATATATTTGCTCATTTTTTCATTCATTTGCTCATTTATTCACTCTTTTGTTCATTAGAGGAACAATAATATAAAAAAATGATTTTATTTATTTATTTACATATTATCATTTTGTATTGCTAAAATTCATGGGCAGTGCCAATGTAGTCAAGTATGACTGATCAAGCCTACACATTTCTTGCAAAGCAGTACTTTTTTTCTTATAGTGTGGAACTGTAGGGTATCCATCTATAAGAGAAGTGGATGACGCGGAACGAATTGCAGTCGGTTTGCAATCATTGTTCTTTCTAATGGCGCTGCGTACGGTCACTAACCTTTGCAGACCTACTGCTTTCCGCAAAAACCGGCATCCATTCTTTTAAGTAGCACCACTATCGACGAACGCCATTAGCACTTGAGAATTTTGACGCTCAGTCCAAAATATTTCAATATTAGCGAGTCAATTTCAAAGAATCCTAAGCTTGAAGCATAAAAAATATTTATTATATAAAAATACTTAAAACTATTTGACTATTTAAATTATTAATTAAAATATTCTCTTTAGTTCGTTCAAATTGAAATATGTCCCCAACTCAATGATAATAAAGCAGACTTGAAAATGATGTTCCAAAAATTGAAAGATACATTGCTTATGAGCTTATGAACAGTGTCATATCTGCAAAATGGACATTTTTCAAGGGAGGAGTTTGAACGTTTTACAATTTGTTTTATTTAAATACCTTATTTGTTTCAATGATTATTATAATTTATTTTGTTCAGAAAATAGTTATTGTTCCAGTTTTCTCTCACATGATGGATGTTAATATTGTTAAAAAAAATAGAACTATAAAAATTAGTTATGACAGTATTGCACCAAAAAAATTAAGTTGGCCTCTAGCCTTAATTTTTAAACATTTACTTAAGGCAGTATTTATAATAAATATAAAGAGTGCAAAACCCGGAAATTTTGATAAAGAAACAAAAAAAAAAAAAAAAAAAAAAAAAAAACGATTTTTTTGCAGATATGACACTGTTTATTTCTATAAGCGACATGTTAAGCGATATGCAGGTTCATCTACTGTTATAGCGAACGTCTTTTTATTTTTTTCGTGTCTTCCAATTTTATTTATTACTATCCGATATTCAATACTGCTGTGGAAATTGACCCACAACAGATCTCCAAGGAAACTTTCTGTAATAAAGAGTTTGGGGTAAAGAAGAAAAACTAGAAGTGAAACATTACCTTAAGTTTTATTTAACGCTGTCATAAATAATTTATCACTAAGCTGAAGTTTTAATTGATTATGCTTAACCTTTTTACGAAAATAAGGAAATCACTTTTTTAAGGCTTATAGTACTAGACAGTTTCGGCGAAGCATAAAACTTCACTTAAGCCTGAAGAAAAGTTGCATTGATTACCTAATTCTTTCAGGTGATTTATTTGCTTGTTGTTTTAGGTATTTTTATATTAAAACTTTCTCTTTTTTTGAAGCAACATCGTTAGTTAAGCACATTGTGTCGTATATGTTTAAAATACAAATAACAATTCTTTTTGCCATAACTAAGATTTCATTTTTTAAATTAAATATGACATGACTTGTATTTATTTATCATTTTAATTACGTAGTTATAATTATTTCTCACATGCAACTTTCTTTTCTGGCTGTTTTATAGAAGTTTTAGTGTGATATTCGACATTTGAATGTCAGTGAAATTACGTTAGTGTTCAGTAAGCTTCAGCAGTTTCCATGCTTTTCATTTTAAAAAGCTATGAAAAATATCTGAAGGCCATAAAATTTATCAGTGTTAGATTAGCAAACTATTTCCGGATATAAGTTATTATACCAGTCAGAGAACTGTTGCATTTCAGAATGCAAGAACACACACACACATACAGAATGTGATTTTTTTCAGTCTGTTTTTGCACGTTTGTATTTCACAATGACAACCATCGGTCAACTTTACTATTTCAGTATCACTCACGTTAAGTCTACTAAAAGTGGGGTAGCTGTTGTTCTTGGGAGCGGCGGCAATGATCATACACATACCATGATCTCCGTAATTGTGGGGCCCTCCACGTGGTGCGGACTGGGTCACGCTAAATCCCCAGCAATCCGCTATAAACGGAAGTGAAGCTTTCGCTGTAGAGAGTCTGTGGCACTGGGACGGTAAAGCAGTTAGGCAACGCGGGCCAGTCCGGTACCTATGGGCGAATCTGGTTGCCAAGTGGCCTGAAGAGTTTGTGGGAAGACGGAGGATGAGCGCTGCGCTCCGTGCCCCACGGAGTAATCGGGCAAGGCCTCGATGCTATAGACCGTAGGATGCATTTAGAGATGATTCATAAATGATGTCACGCTTCGATGGGAAGGGGGTCGTGAAACTGTGACAAGGGGAGGGGAGGGCGTAACAAGAAGTGTGACATCATGCTTATGCAACATAGCATGACATGTGACAAAGTGGGTAGGGGGTTCCGTTGAGGTGTGACATTTTGCGGCAAAGGGGGGTGGGGGTCAAATATATCAGGATAGAGCGTGACATCATTTATGAACATGCCGCTAAATAGTTGAGGGCCACGTCTGATTATTTTTGCGATAGCTATTATTAAGTGATTTTTCTGAAGCTTTATATCGATACACTTTGACTACTCATGGTGATTTCGAAAAAACGAGTTACACTACAGTTAATAACGACGGAACGAGAGGGGGAATGAATGTTGCAGGTTAAGTCAGTTTTGGAGTTAAGTCTGCGTACAGACTAACGTGGCGTCACGTAATGAACGGAAGAGAAGTTCAAATCTAGCTGACTCTCTTTGTGGTTTCGCTAGCTGCCGTAGGTTGTATGCGCAGAAACAGACTGGCCATATATGACAAAACTGGCTTGCGTAAATTTACGGGTCAGTCTGTACGCAGCTTAACAATGTTTAAAGCATGTATTCTTGGAAAACAAATGCTCTGCATTATGAGTAAGGAATAATGTGCCATATTTCCTTCCGAAGTGGGGAAATGAATAATTAGGGAACTGGCTACAATACCGAAAACAATGTTCAAGGAGCCGTTTTCTATAGCACTAGTATCGACCGTCTGCTAAGAAAAACATGATTCATCCAAGCAACAAAATGTAATAAAAAGAAACACAAATTGAGTACAATTGGAAATTTGAGAAACTTCAAGAGCAAAAATTGCTCATACCGATTACCCATGAGCAACTTTTAGGCAAACTGCGAAAAATTTAGCTATACAAAATTGGTACAAACTAAAGCGCTACTTTGCTTATTACAGCAATAGTGTTACTAGATTTTGGTGTAACACACCCAAGTTAGCATCAAAATACAGTAACATTAAGCACCATTCTTTAAAGACAACGAACCCGCACCATTTTGTGGTATACCATACCATAAAATTTTTTAGTGTGGTACAAACCTCCATCTGATTAGTGTGACGAGTTTTATATATGAAACTATATATCGCCTTAAATACCTTGGGAAAAAATACGATGATAATTCATGTGTATCACCATATTAATTTATATATTAAGCCCAGATGCCTCACAGCCAGATTAGTAAACAGCATAAAGTTCACATGTTTGACGACTTTTTTTGTGAAATCAAATAATTCCAGCAATTAAGTACACGACGTTTAGGCAGAATACATACAATCTAATCATTAAGTAAAAAAATAAAGTGAGATTTCATCCCCAAAAAGCAACCCCAGTTTACAATGTTTGGCCAAATGTCTCTAGATTGAATTCAACTCTATCTCCATCTTCTACCTTTAAAGTGTAATTCTTTTGCCTTAAAGGTATATCCCTAACATCTATCACTTTCTGATACGATAATACTCCGACTGACTAAACTAAAGCTCTCCAGAGGCCAAGCGTCATTAGAAACAACGATAGGACCAATAGCTCTCTTTTTCCATTGTTTGTGTCCCTCAAGAAAAGGACTGTTGTTGGTATCGAGGAAATCCCTTGGCGTTCTGCGGTAATTATTTTTTGAAGGAACTTTGCCAAAAGTTGGACATGTTTTCGAAGGAAAACCTTTGGAGGAAATGTTTTGCTTTTGCCTCCTACTGATGGAGGAGTTAAGATGGGTGATGGAGTTACTCATATTACGTCTACAACGGTTGTTTCAAGACACGCGGCTTGATTATTGTTTAATTTTGTTGTTAGGAAGTTCTGTTCTTTGCATGAAAACAAAAGTCAAAGTTCATATCCTTATTTATGTTTGAAATCCCATTTCACGCTAATTAAGCACTTTTTAGCCATTAAATTAGGACTTTTTATTTCGTTATTGACTGAAATCTTAGAAGAGAATCAGTGTAACTTTTATTTTCAGAGTCAGTAAAAAAATGAATTTGAAAAGTGTTTGAAATTTTAATAAACGTGTGAGCAAGAGTTTTATCATGCAAAATAAAAGGGGGCTAATTTAAAACGTTTTAAACAATTTAGTCTTTAGGATTTTTGTCATTTACTCTGTATTTGAAATTAAAAGTTCATTGCAGTAATAACGTATTAGGGGTATGTCACGCTGTAAGTTCAATGCATACGTACCGAAAGGTAATTTTATTGATATCTTCTCATTTTTAGCGGAAATGCCAACTCACGTGCTTTGGTTTTGGTTTAGTTCTTTTTTCTTTCTTGATGTGAACTTGTCTTAAATATTTTTATTTTTACCTAATCCGAAACTACGTTCTTTATCAATTTCAGTATACATAAAACCATACAAAAGTGCAAAAACTAAATAAGTTAAGACTTATTAAAAAGAGAAACAGATAAAGTTAGCGAAACATTGAAACTTAAATATGAATTAAAAATATAAGTATATCAAACTATTAAAAAGGGGTAGTAGAGGAAGAATCATTAACGAAATTAGATCTTTATCTTCAGAATACGGAAAGCTTCCCGAAAATCAAAGTCTACAGGGAAGAAGAGGTTTGAACAATCTCACCTGAATTAAAATCAAAGATATGGTTAGAATTCCGCAATGTGGATGGATGCATAAGAGCTATTTTTAGGTAGCTCCTAGAAAACGCGATAAATAGGCGATCGGTCGGTAAGCATCGGCATCAAAAGGCCGATTAAGAACCTATCGGTCAGTAAAATGTTAAAATAACATTTGTAACATAAACGTATAGTAACAGAGCTAAAAATAATAATTCTAATGATGAAAATATATACGTTCGCCACTAGAATTGAAGAAACAATTCTAAATTTACTATAACCTCTTGAGACAACAGAATTAGCACAAACAATTTTGAAGCAATTTTTTGGTTCTCTGATTTAAAACTGATTACAAAACAAAATAGCTAACATTTTTTAAAAATTTTAATTGATAATTAAAATTAATTAGTTTAAATAATAATTAATCCCCAATTTCCATGTTTAAGTAAACTAGCTGTTGATTAATTTAAAAAACAATTGCGTGATTTAACTTTCAAATTGCACAAACACTAGTTAATAAACAGTATTTTAAAAAATACTCATTTGGGTACCGAAAGTCGCGCGAGGATAAAAGACATATGAAGAAACGTGTTTTATTTCCACTTCTTAAACTACATAGACTAAAATGTAACTTATCTTACTTTATATACTAGAAATTAGTAATAATAGTAAAACTCTTTATCAACAAATGTAATACAGTTTGAATGCATAAAAAATAATCCCTTTATATATCCCCATTCTTTGAAGAGAAACGATTTTATGTTATTAAATTGATACTCCTTACATTTTGAAGAATATTAATAGATTTCAAAGTCTGATTAAAAAGCAACAGAACAAAAGAGGAAGAGTTGAATTTGAAAGGAACAAAATGTAGCGATGTTTTCAATTGCCTTGCGAGAATCATCATTATCTTGAAATGCTTCGGGTTTTGATGAAGCCTAATACGTTTTCGATCCAAAGAACAACGCAATTATTCAACTTATTGAAACGGAAAATAGGAACTGAAAATAATGTGATTTAGATACTGTGTGAGGGCATATTTTACCTTTAACAATTGCGTCAAAACGGAGATGTGTGCTTTTCATTAGTATGGAGGGGAAAAAATTGCTAGGTAAAGGATATTTTTAAAATTTGAACCGTGATCATAATAATTCTAAATCGCGATCACATATAAAATCACTAAATGAGACTCATTATTAGTTTTTGTTTACAATAACAATCCCATGTTAAGTTTGTAGTATTTTAAAGACTGATATTACCGTTTATTATGTAAATATATAGGAATAGTTTCACAATGTAAATATATAAATATTTTTCTTTTCAAACGTGAAATCAACAGCTCGTTCAATAGTGTTGATTTTTTCTGATTTTTGAAACAGGACAGAGAATTAGAAGACGATGAAAATCCGAAATTCGGTAATTGTTAACCAATAAAAATAGTTGTTTTCCCCACAGCATTTTTGTCTTTTAATTTACAGACATTTATAAATTGAATGTGGAATCAACAACAACTTAGCCTCATTTGTCGCACTCTATCATAAGTTTGTTTCAAAGTCTAAAGATTTGCAAAAGTAAATTTTATCAAGTATATAAATTTTATATAGATGGGATGAGGATAGCTTGTACTGTTCGAAAAATATGTTAAAATAATCGTGCACAAAATTTAGGGCAATTTGCTAAATAACGAAAAGTTGAGAACTTAATTTGCAAGTGTTGTTCTGAATGTAACTATCTCAGATAAAAATGCAACTGTAAATTTTAAATTTTCCGTTTGTCGTAATTTATTTTAAAAACTAATACTGTCTGCCTACGTAAATAACTTGAACATTTATCTGGGAGAAGTACATAAGAAACCAGCTAATTACATAATTTGTGAACAGAAAAAAATGCCCAACGGTTAATTCAAAATGCGAAACATTGATAAAATTTTCTTATTTTATTCATTCTTACTGAGTATTTGCAACATTTCTTAAGGCGAAAAACCATTCCCGCTTTGCTGCAGTAATTATGCTAATCAGGTAAGTAATTTTATATTTCTTTACACAAAGTTCAAATTCAGTTTGTTGTAATTCATTGTATCACAGCTTCAAATCACAAATGCATTCGTAATCCGCAGATGATAAGAGAAGTAACTTCTAATGATGCTTTTTAACTATCTGGAACTTTTCCAGTATTATAGTAGAAAACACAACTCGTTACTGCAATACTGCTGATTAGATATTTTTTTCATCTTCTATTCTTCCCTCCGCCCAACTGTTCCTTCTTTTAAAATTAGAACTCTTGTTTCCTTTGAAACCATAACTAGTCACTTTGCACTTTCTAGGAAAAGTCCAGCATGCTCATACAATTCGAAATATTTTCTTAAATTTTACTGCACAGTAAGCTTGTTTTCAGCACTGTTGGAAAAGTGTTGAGAATTATTCTCATTCTGGTTTAATACAAACACTTATAAGTTTCATAAATTCCTGGCTCACAATATTTTTTCAGTAGTGTTTTTTTTTACTCTTATCATTGTCTCTATTATACGTGCTTTATGTAAATGGGTAAGTGAAGCAATTTATTTCTTTCTTTCTTTCCTTCTTTTGGAAGGGGGAAAAATAATGATTTGAATCAATTTAAATTTTTTATTATTCTATTTTTTTTACTGAAAAATGCCAGTATGCCGTTAATTTTTACTACATTAAATTCAAGTTTCCCGTCGGGAGCTTTTTTAACCTCTTCCTTCCAAGTGTACCCAATTGGGTACATTTTAAAATACTGTTTATGAACTACTGTTTGTGCAATTTGAAAGCTAAAACACCCAATTGTTTTTGAAATTAATCAACAGATAGTTTACTTCGTTTCAAACATGGAAAACATGGAAATTGGGCATTAATTATTATTTAAACTAATAATTAATTAAAATTAAAAAAAAAAATTATTTTGTTTTGTAATCACTTTTTAAATCAGAGAACCAAAAAAATGCGTCAAAATTGTTCGTGCTTAGTTCTGGGGTCTGAAGAGGTTAATAAGCTTGTTTAAAAGAACTCTTACAACAAGAGCTTAGATAGTTTGCTTCATTTTCCTCCATTTTTTCGCCTATAGATTAACTGTTGAAAATTAAACGAAAAATCATTCAAATCAAAAAATGAAATATGGAAATGAGATGTCCTCGCTGAGGTCTTTCGAATGCCAAAGCAATCTTTCGAATCGGACAATTCTCTCAAAATTTATTAAGGGGGGGGGGACCAACAGGCACACCTTTTCCCCATCTCAAAACCCTACTTTCAAATTTTTGATTTTGTAATATTTATGTAATTACTTCACTGATTTTTAAAAAAATTCTTTACTTTTAACGATATTTTCACGATACACTAAGCCTCCTTTCATATATATTTTTTAGTTTTACAGGAAATGAGGTTAAAAATGCCAAAACACTTTTAAGAGACCAAAATTTATCAATTAGCTCTTTCTTAACTGCCATCACAAGATGGTTGCATACATTTGTCACTATTCTCACGTTGCTTTAATTTTACCAATTTGAGAATTATTTGATTATTTTTGCTCTTTAAGACGATCCAAACTTAATTTATTTCCAATATCCTAGAAGTTTAAGGTTTTTGGAATGAAGACAATTTCAAGACATTCTAAAAAAGCTCTGCCCCAGACGTTAGTGTCTCTAGGCATAAACAAGTAAAACTATAATATTGTTTTTATTAAAAAACATATTAAATAAAATTAATAAATATAATTTAATAAATTTATTTTTAAACGTAATATGATAATTAAATATAAAAAGACAAAATACTTTTGTTTTTCAATTTTGAAGACCCTATATATCAAATTAAGATTGAAATCCATCACCTAAAGTGATTTCTGAATAATTAATGCATTAAAAAATTAAGTGACTTAGAACTTTAATTTCATTACAAATAAAAATTACCCTCGTACAATAACAATGGAAAAACTACACAATTTAATGATCCACAATGATAATGCTTTTAATAATGTTTACTATTTTGCTATATGGTAATCTAACTATTTTAAGCAACCTCATTTCCCTTCCAACTATAAGCCTGCATACCAAGCTTTCGCTAAAGCTGTCATGAATAATTTATGATAGTGCTGCGATTTTAATTGATTATACTTAACTTTTCAACAAACAAAGAAATTGAACTTTTTAAGGCTTATGGTATTACGTGCAGTTTCATTTGGGCATAAAAATTTTGAACGTTAATCCTTAAGGGGAAACTATTGATTAATTAATCCCTTGTGATAAATAATCAGTTTTTGCTCGATCTAATTTTTTCGTTTTGAAAGCAACTTGTACTTAAAACATCATAAGCGGTTTTTTGCAGCTCTGTGAATTCTCACAAAAAAGAAATTAAGTGCACCTTCTTTTTTCGAAGTTCTCCTTAAAAATGGATTAAAACGACCAATAAATTGTAAAAAGCTTTTAAAATGTTCTTTATTTAGAATATAATTATCGCATTTTCGTAAATATTTATTTGTCTGAAGATAGGCTCAAACTAGTGTATGAAATTTGTCTTAGAACAAGTCCAACTGAAGACCTAATCAGGCCCCCCCCCCCCATATTTGGATATTGAGCAATATTTAGTCTATAATAACAATTCTAACGTAAATATTTAGTTGTATGATTTTTTTTTTCTTTTTTTTAATGGCGCTCAAGTAAATATTTATTTGGTTGAAAATGGTCGAAATTAGATAATAAAATTTGGTCTAAATGTGTCTAACTGAGAGATGCTTTATTCTTTTTCTTCATTTTTCAGCAAGTTTATCGAGCACAACTTGGTTGCTATTTATCGCTCAATTAGATATGACATTATGTAATATAATCATAGCGTTTGCGTAAATAGATGAATACAACTAAGCGTGTGAAAAAACTAAGTCATATCGGCAAGTAAGAAACGATCGCACTTAAAAATACAATGGCAATCTACCTTAAATTTACCGTTAATTAACCCCGTATCGCATTTGCCCGTGTCTAACACGGGCGAAAGATACCCAGAAAACTGGCACATGTCCGTGTCTCACATGGACGATCTTGTATATCGCGTTATTTTATTGCTAATGCCGTCTGAGATCCATTATAGTAAAATAGATAGGCTAGATTATATATGTATATATATTATATTCTATGTATGTGTTACCTGTGAATGTCCGAAATCGAAAAATGGCGACAATCACCGGTGAATGTCGACATTTACCGTTCATCAGACTGGTGATTGTCGACAATTTCAGATTTCGGACATTCACAGTAACACACACACACACACAAACACACATGTTACGGCAACTGTCCGAAATTGGAGAATGTCGACAAACACCGGTCTGATAGCTGGTGAATGTTGACATTCTCTACTTGGTGTATGTCGACATCCACCGGTGATTGTCGACATTCTCCTATTTCGGAGATTCACCGTAACATATATATATATTTACAACTTTTGTTCTACCCCTCGTTCCCTAGTCGCCCCTACAACTTAAAAAAAATCTTAAAATAAAACTATGCATTCATTTTCTGTCCCTCCCCCCCCCCCAAAAAAAAAGGAAACCGTGATTTAAGTGGGTAAATTGAATAAGAATAAATGTTATAAAAATGTTTTATTAATATGATATTTATTATAATTATGAAAATTATGCATTTTAGACTTACAGGAGTCTTATTGTCTTTAAAACCTCCCTCTTCCAAAAATCTCTTGAGCTCCAATATATATATATATATATATGTATATATATATACATAGTATGTGTGTGTGTTCGGGAAAGAATGATGAAACGAACTCTGCCTAACAACCTAAAATGCATCAAAGCTGACGTGTTGGACATTATAACAGAATTGAGGGTTTGAGTTATAGAAAACATTTTCTTCTCCCAGCTCATTCTTCGTTCTTCCCGCGTGCTCATCGTTGGCAGGTGGTCGTTTTCTCAATAAGAAGCTGCTTCCAGAAGAGTATTTCCTTGAAAGTGATGGTCAGTAGGATAAGCCAGATGTCAGCTGGTAAATTGGGAAATCACATGGAATAGGTACATTTTGATGTACAGGTAATCTGTTACCTTTTGTGATCAGATATGCTTTGAATTTTTTCAATCAACAGTAATGCAATTTATTTATTTATTTATTTTTACTATTTTTCTTATTACACATGTTTAGGGATTTCGTCTAGTCTCTATAAAAATATCATAATTGAAACTTTCGAATGCGTTTAATTTAATTGGATTCTTTAATGTTTTTAAACATGATATTTTTTTTATTGGTAACTTAAGGTTAAATTTTTGCCGAAAAGTTCCTTTTAAGAAAAGCTAAAAACAATAGCACCCCTTCACCCATGGAATAAAACACTTATTGTTTTATTAAAATGATTTTGTGCATAATTTCAGCCAAATTTAAAAATCATCTTCCAAGCCTGCCTGACTCTTAAAAAAAAAAAAAAAACTGTTTAACAAATCGTCCTCAACTACAGTTTTCCCAATTAAACTATTGAGCAACATGGCAAATAATGAGTGAAGCTTGTGCAACTGCAGATTACAGAGAATTATTCACCTCACCAACCTTATATCCCTGTTTCATTTAAAGGGTAAGCCAACCTAAGGAGTGGAATCCCCGCCATCTATCACTTTCTGATCCGATAAAGCATCCAGTGACCAAAAGGAATCTCTCAGGACTGCACGTGCTTTAGAAGAGATGGGAAGCCATCCAACCTTTCCCTATCAAATGTGTCTAAAAGAAAAAAAATCAGACACTTGGTTCAAGAAAATCTTCCAATGCGTACCTTTTCCTCTTTAAGATATCCAAAACAAAATGAAGTTTATTATGCTTGTTTATCATACTCAACACTCGTTAAAATGCTAAAAATGTTTTTTGCTATACTTTACAGTAGGATGGGTTTAATAAACTTCTCTTCTTTTTATGATGAAGAGTTGTGAGGGAAAGTATACACAAAAAAATGTAGGAAAATTTCTTGATCTACCTCAAAAGCATTGAAATTTCAGCCAAGTGGTTATGTTTTTGAAACTAATTTGTATTTTTCTTTCTTTTTTCGATGATGGGTAGTGCGGAAAAAGTTGAATTGGTCTCACGGAGCTCACATAAAAACTGATGTTTATGGGATAATTCCTTCATTTGCCACAAATGCATGAAAATTCCGGCAGAAAATATGCGGCGAAAAGCAGGATTTCAACATTTTAACAAAATATTCTATAAACGCGAAACATAATTTCTAAGCATTTGCCGCAAATGTGTAATTTTACGAACTTCAAATTTTTAATGTGCACTTTGTGCTAAGTGGCACTTTATCCGCCCTACCCATCGTCGAAAATACAAAAACACTTTTTTTCATCCCACCCTGCTCTGTACAATTACCCATAATAAAGTAATTGATAATAAACTCACATGGTTTGTACTTTTCAGTTGGCCTTACAGTATTATGTGGAAAAAAAATGAAAAACGCATTTCTACTAACTACCATCGAGAAAACTGATTCACCTCATGCAAATGGTGTTACTAATAGAAGCAAAAATACATCAAATAAGTTGAAATTTAGAGAATCCAGTAAAAAATGCACTTACAGCACGAAATCGATGTTTTAAATTGGCACTCATTGGAGAATTTAACACGACATATCACTTGCTACTTGCTATATCATTTGGTGTAATTATTATCTTTAAAATGTCAAGTTAAACTCAATTCTTTATAAATCTAATTATTATTTGAACTAATTATTAATTTAAATAAATTTTTTTTAGCTATTTTGTTTTGCAATCATTTTTAGCCTACTTTCATGTAAAAGTAAAAAAAAAATAAAAATAAAGCATGAAAGAAGGCTTAATGTATCGTGAAAATATCGTTAAAAATCAAGAAAAGTCAAAAATAAGTTAAGTAATTAAATAAAGATTGAAAAATAAAAAAATTGAAAGTAGGGTTTTGAGATGGGGGAAAAAGTGTCGGTCTGTCTGTCTGTCGGTCTGCCTGTCTGTCGGTCTGCCTGTCTGTCGGTCTGTCCCCCCCCCCCCCAATAACTTTTGAACGAATTGTCCGATTCGAAAAATTCTTTTTGCATTCGAAAGATCTCGGCGAGGACATCTCATTTCCATATTTTAGTTTGTACAATTGTACAATTGTTTGTACAAGTTGTTGTTCAATTTTGAACAATTCAAAAAAATTTAACATTATCGCCTATGGGTGAAAATGAAGCAAATTATGTAAACTTTGGGTACAAGATCCAAGTTCCCATGAACAAGCTCACCGCCTACGGGGAAATTTCAATCCTATATAATTCCTGATCTAACGGACCGATTTGCTTGGAACAAACTTTATCGGGAAGTTCTTATGACGTAGAACATGTACAAATAAAAAGTACATCCAGAACCTAAGGAGCCTATTTTCCTATGAAATTTTTTGGTCGGGATTTTCAAGAATATTTTTGAATCAATGAATGATTAAATGAATAAGCAAAAGAATGAATGAATAAATGAGTGACTAAATACATGAATGACTTAATAAATGAATGATTGAATGAATATCTATTAACCGTTGAAAAAGGTATATTTGAAGCAATTAAGAACGAAAACTAAACGAGAAAGACAGAGAGAGAGAGATAGCTAGATTATAAATTTGAATTCGGTGCATACGGGAAAGTAGGCTCGTATAGTTCTAGACGGAACTTCTTGTTAAATCAGAGAACCAAAAAATTGCGTTAAAATTGTTTGCACTTAATTCCGGGGTCTCGAGAGGTTAAATATTTGTTTTGATTCAAATATTTTTAAATTGGTACCTATGACGGATCAATTCAAATCTTCTTGTTGAAAAAAAATCAAAACAGGAAACAAAAAATACCATAAAAAAGTCAAGATTATGAACACATGTTTGAATCAATAAGCATAAAGTTGCAAAGCTTTTTTCTTAAAAGTCCAGTTATTTGAAATATTTAATGCCAATTTATTTGTACATACGAAATAAAAACGAATGTTTTGAGCTCAAAATAATTTTACTTTCGAAATGCTGTTTCTCGTCTGGGAGAAAGTTCACGTCTCCAAGTGTGAAAACGCTGAAATAAACGCTAGTGTCCACAGCCTGATATCACTCTTCGACCACGAGTTTAAAGGGAATTGTCTGTGTTATCCCATGAGAAAGGAGGCACCTGTGGTAAATGGTCATATATAGAATCGATAGTCAAGAAGAGCCATTTCTAAAGAGAAGACTGAAAATGATTCTCATAACTCAAACACCAATCTATCGGAAGCGTTCCGTTTAATAATTTCACCCCTTCACTTCGGCTGTTATGTCGAAATGTGAATCATATTTTACAGTCTGGGGCTTTATCTCTCGAGGAATTTTCCAGCAACAAAAATTGACGATTTTTACTGGACAAATTATTTGCGTGAAATAACCTTTCTACGCTATGAGATAACCAATTTTAGCTCCAAACCTATTAATTTTTATTAAAGGTTAACCTTCTAACGTCTCTGTATTATTTTTCTTTCCTTTACATTATAGTTTAAAATTTTTGTTAAATTTATTTCTGTAATGTCTGTCATATTTTACTTTAGATTAAATTTAGTTTAAAATTGCTAAGAAATGGTTACTGTCTTTTTTATAGATTTTTCATGAGAGGTAGATGGCTAATTTATTTTGTTCTATTACGCATAGTATAGGTCAGTATTTCACAAAGTAGTCCATCCCTAAAGGGCCTATTACACCTACAAGGGGTCGACGTTCACGAAAGAAAAACATTGGGTGTTCATGATATGAAAATAGGGGTCCATGAAGCTGGACCTCATTTATGTAAGTTATCACCAAATTTAGACACGATGCACCACGCTTTTTCCCATATCACTTACTCTTTTACATAACAAGCATATAAATTGACTAGTTACAGTAAATATTTCAAATTTTGACAAATAGGCACCTTGTTCTCTTTTCTTTCATGTATATCACATTTAATTACCTTTTTATGTGAGTTTTAGCTACATTGTGCTGTTTCATGTATTGCTGAAAAATAACTGCACAAAGAAATAAATATCGTTTTGAAATGATTTTAATGAAATTCACCTTTTTGCAAGTTGGATTCTTTCCAAATTATTTTGTCTAGTCTTGTTTCTCTGGTTGCATTTTAGATAATGCACGAATATGTCTGAAACAAACGTCTTACTTCATCATTCAAATAACAAAAAAATTTTCCTTGTAAACTGTAATAATTGCTGCATTTTCCCTAACTGAAGAGATGTATCATAAATTTAATTCCTGCTTGAATAAATAAATGTCTCCAGACATTTGTTTCCAAACAAGTATTTCTTAATTTGATTGAGGCTAGTCTGTCTAAAACTCCTTCGGTTTCCCTAATTTTAAAAGTTCAACTAATGCATTATTTTACTTTCTGCTAAACATGAACGTCAGAAAAAGATTTTTACAGTAACGATCCGTTATAGAAAATGGAAATGACAACATGTCAAAAGTATTTATTTCGTGCAAAAATGGGAAAGGTTTTAGAAAATTATTATGCTCCTTAACCATCATTTACAATAGAAACGTCTCGTACTTATGAATTTATTTTACTGTTATTTATTTCTTTCTTTTTCAAATGTCTCAATTCTGAAGAACAAAATCCATATGCTTATTTTTTTGATTCATTCACTTGATGGACTTTTTTTTTTCGTATATGAGCTTCATCTAATACTTGAAAAGAACGCTCATTATACTTAATAACATTTTAGCGATCTTCTTTTTTATTTAATGCTTATTATCATGTTTTAAAAGTTTTTCTTCTTCCTGATCTTAGTACATTTTGAAAATTATTGAAAGCGTTATTTGTTGAAAAAATTATAATGAATGAAAAAAACTGGTATATTTGAAAGTATTCAACTATTTCATTTATAATTGCAAAACAATATACTACAAATATACTTTAGCATCGCAGCGGCATTTAAAAAAATGAAAGAAAAAAAAGTTTTTATTCTGTAATTGATGTTATTTGTAAGCTTATTATACATAAATAATGAAAACTCAATTTTGAATTAGTTGGAAAATTTGAGCAAGCATTTACTTTTGTATTTAATTTTTTAATCCCGGTAGGTATTTGTAAGTATTAAAAGTGTTAAGTAAAATATTTTGTCAATTTTCAGCCTCATTATGTTTGTTTTATTCAGTAGATTGGTACCTTATACATCGGGGTTCAAACATTTTGCAAACCAAACTATTAAAATTGATTCTCATAAATTTTACATTATTTTAGAGAAAAATGTGCTGGAGTTGAAAAACAAATAGAATTTGTTTTTCTGCTTAGGAGCCTTAACGGCCTATATCGCGCCAGAAGAAAAAATAGTTAGGTTTAGAGAAGAAGGGGGAAGAGGATTGAAGATTCCAAAGTTGATGCCACCCGGCATTTCTTTTTTAAATTTTTAATTGCATTAGACAAAATTGGGAAACTCCCATTTTGGCAACTAGATGAATGCAATTACTTGTTGCTATAGTTGTAAAACTAACAGAATAAGTAACATCAGGGAACAATCAACAAGTCACGGTCTTTTAAGTGAGATGTTCTTTTTACTGACGTAATAAAAATGCCAGTCAGACTATACGAAAGCGTGGTTATTACATTAAGAATAACCAATGGTACCCGTTCAAAATTCTGTTGTCTCTATGTTGCTTGATTCACTTGGTGTGATGCAGCCCTAGTGTGCTTTCACACCAAAGGAAACGGATACATTTTGTCACCGTCGTAACAGATCGTTGCAATGGTTATCAAACAAACAGCGATGACGATCTGTTCGATAGCTCAATCCACAAATCAGGATTCTCTGAGGGAAAGTCCCTTTCAATTACGCAGCCAATCAGTCAATGCGATGGCATGGTAATTAGGTTATGTAGAGCCAATGTGTGTGGAAGTGCCCTGAAAGAATTCATCGCTGTAGCTTGTCGTTGTTGCGTTTGATATGAAAGCACTCTTTAGAAAATGACCCGCAATGGTCTGCTAAGTTAATAGTTTTTTAAAGCGGAGACAGTGCCAGAACTAGATCTGGTTGCAAACCAAATACATTACCGCCGGGTCACAAAACTGTCTAAAAGAATTTTATGCGTTAGAAAGCGTTTTTTCCCTAGTACATTTCGTACTTGAACTCGAAACAGTAATTTTTATTCTGTCGTCCAATATGGCAGATGCTGCAAGGCAATACATGAAGGAACAATGGGCAATGCAAGGAGGGAAGGAACAGAAATGCAATAGGAGCGAATGTGGGGGTTGAGCCCACGGCTGCTTTTCTGGGCGTAGGCAGGTGTCATAGCAAGGCACTAAAAATTCTCAGACATTAAGGCCTCTTCGTTGAGTTCCTTATTTGACAGGGAGTTGCACCTTCTACCCCTGTGTTTACATGAATGAAATAATTATTTAAAAAAAAGCCATATAGTTGGCAAAGTCACAAAATTTAGATACTTGTGAAGAAGTAAACAAAATCAATACTTTCTTTGGAATGAAAAAAACAAAATACTCTAGCATAAGTAAACTGCCTTTAACAATGCTTATTCTAACACGCAAAAAATGTATTGTAGTACTCAAAATAAATATAACTAGTACCACGTATAACTAGCATTGCTCTAAGCACAAGTATTGTAGCACATTTTTCAGCTAATGAACATTTTGTTGTAATATTCTTGATAACATTTGCTATTATTATACAAGGAGTAAGATCTACAAAAAAAAAAAAAATATTATAATGAAAATAAAATTTTATTTTGTTTATTTGGCCACTAACTGTCAATAGATTTGTAAAAATGCCGTTTAATAATCACCCCTACTGATTTTTTAAATACCATAATATCAAATGAAACGGATTTAGAGTTTTAAAGTCGATAGAAATATTTACAAGTATAGTTTTGGTAATTATCGAGATTTATGTAATATAACGGATGGACAAATTTTAAATCTAGAAAAAGTAAGGGTTATTACACAAGTTTATAACCTACCGACATAATATAGCAGGTGAATGAATCAATAAAGTTTGAAATTATTATATACTTACAATAATAATTAATTTATTATTTATTTTTAATGCATTAAAAATAAATAATAAGAAAATAAATAAAAAAATAAAAGTACGTAAAGAAGGAAACTATTGGCTTTGAAGTTGGTAGATATTAATCTGGAAAAATAGCTTGTTAATTTTATCCTAAAATATTATTAAATACAACGAAATTTGATTTAGTTATCTACCTTTAAACAATGTATTTTCACATCCTTTTTCGTTATAAATGTTTCAAAACAATTTCAGAAGTACTACACGTACATTTTAACCAAAATTTATTTTCCTTTCACTGCCACTTTTTGTTTCCCATAAGTGTTATGTGAAACACATAACACGATCCTTGGACATTACCGATACAGTACATAAAAAACATATATTACTAGAGCTATATATTTTTACATAAAATATACTTACATTATTTTAGAAATCCAATATCTTTCGTTATATTCTTTAAATGGTACATAAAATGAATGTTAACTGATTGCGTCGGGCATTTAAAATCTTGAAAATTGAAATGAACTTTCTTTACGTCGAAAATATTATAATTTTAAAGAGTACCTGTTCAAAAACAACATGCTCCGATTGTAGCAACACTATGTAGAATTTCTCCCCATTCGACATATTTAACCGATATGTGTCTTCCATTTCTAACAAAGCCAAACAAGAGTAAAAGTCGAATACTCGAACAAATATTTATATTTAGTTATACTTCCGACGTTACACACAACAAGCACAAGCGAACTGCATCACATCTCTCATGCAGTCTTCTGAACATTGTCACTAAAATACCAAGATTCCTTAAACATAAATAATAAATTAATTAACGATAGAAAACATAAAAAAAGAACATTTGAAATATACGGAAATAAACACTTTTGAGTTACTTTAAATTGATATAAAAGTAGTGCAATCCGAGCATATTCTGTTCTTGTATTAAAAATGTTTTAAAAAGATAAAATTGCAAATGAAGGAAACAAAAGCTGTGCCTAAGTGCCATAGTATCTTAAGTGCATTTTTCGAGTTTAGACTTAATACAGAGTATTGACGACAAAGCCACTAGCTACATCAGGGTTCCGAACTTTTAAAGCTCTCATAAGGCATCTGTATTTTAAGGTTCACACAGAAAAATCTAGACTTATAGTACTAAAATTGTTTATTTTTTATCTTCCTCGCAAAAACTCGAAAAATGGACTTGAGATGCTATGGCTCTCATGTACAAATATATAAACGAGATTCAAAATTACAATCCGAAATTGAACTAAAATCAAGAAAAATCCTACATTGTCTCATTTTATGTTTGAATATTATTGTATTTTCTCAGATAAACTAGAGTAAAACTATCAGAACAGTATTACGTTATTATTTGAACGGCAACTGTTGATGTTGCAACTCATCTTTGCATTTGCACATTGCAATAAGGTAAACATTGCCCGGGGCCTCAGTGGCTGAGCGGTCAAATCGACTGGCTCCGGTGCCTCCCTGCGCGGAGAGAAAGAGGTGTGGGTTCGATTCCCACCTTGCCCTGGGTGTATTTCCTTCTTTGTTTATTAAAATCTGTTGTGCTGTCTTGTTCTTTCTGTCATATTGGACGAGAGTTTGAGGCATATCCTTGAGAATAGCAAATAAACTCGAATATTTATGTGACCTCAAATGGTCGTAAACAAACAAACAAACATTGCCCTGTGCTGGACGTATCCTACTTTGTAGTATCATACATTCGATTCAATTAGTCTTGCGTATTCTTTGGAATTGTGCTTTTTCTTTCAAGGGCTTTGATGTAATTTAGTACTGTGACTTTTTCTTGACTAGTAGTTTTGCCCCGGTTTTATCAAGATAGTTTCTCTACAACAGAACTCGGAATTGCTGACTACTAGGCAAGTCAGTATTCTTAAAATGCAACCCTAAACCTCAGTTAATGAACAAACATTATGAATGAAACATTGTCCTTTAGTTGATTGAACGAACGCAGGAACACCGAAATTGTGGTATCAAGGTAAGCTTTTTTTAATTCACACGAATGTTAAACACTGATAACTGGATAAAATATAATTATAGTTTCATTTCATTCCATTCAAGTTATACACATTGTGTGGGAAAATAGTTATTTATTTGGCACTGTTTTAAGATGGTTGATTTTTTTTTTTTTTTTGGTTGCGCACTTTGAAATGATAAATCACTCAAATGTGATATCAACATGTAATCCTATTGAGGTCTATTAATTATTCTTCAACTAAAAAATATCAACTAGTTTACCCTTGCTTTTCTTGCGGAACTATATAATTTATTTAACAATCTTAATAACTTATTTATGTTTTAACAATCGGTTTCAGAAAGGGTTTATTTTTAATGAGATAAAAAAGTAATTGTCTGAATGTAGTAAATGTACCGTATTTAAGTCATAAAAAATAATTTTGTTGTTAAAATTATATTTTGTAACTTAAATACAATTCATTTTACTAAAAAATAGCAATATTCTGAGCTATTTTCGGGAATCGGCATAATAAAAAATACAGCAAGAATAATAATAAATCAGACATAATAGAATTTGATTATGAGCCCCCTCCTAAAATATATTCATTTGATTTGTATATATATTTCTAAAATATGTTTAATTGTGTTCCTGGAGAAAACGTATACTACCTTACGCGCCACAGAAGAAGAAAAAAAAAGTTCAAAAAACTGATTAAACCCTAAAATAGAAAGAATTCTTTTTTTTCTCAGTATTTTGGGGCATGTAATGATAGTTTTTGCCGTAGCTTAAGGCTTACAATTTTTTTTTTTGATTGATACACAAACATTCATATACATGCATACGTACACAATGTATGTAATTGTATAAAAATTGTACCGGGTGTTATTTGCTGTGATATAAGCTGCATAAAGATACTTCACTTAAAATCAGCATTCCAAAAACTAGTGAAATCCACTACTTCAATAAATTAGCAGATATATTTTTTCCTTCCAGAGGCTTCAAAATAATTCTCGAATTTTCCTCTATTGCAAAATTTTTTAACTTGTCCATGCAATAGCTTTATTCGTAACCCAATTAAATGTGCGTGGTTTGGCAAAAAACTCAAAAAAAGATAATGTTTAATAATAATGAATTTCAATTAATATTAAATTAATCTTTATTCATTTCGTTCTTAGGCGAACTACGAGTCCTTATTTTTTCACTTAAACATTAATCCTTTAATTATCAACGATATAAAATATTATTTTTGACTAAAAAGATTCAGAAACTAATTTGTTTGATTAGCCTTAATTTTTCTTCGCTTTCCAATATTTCTTAATCTTCAAAGTGATCTTTTTGCTCATATATTCTTGGTTGAAGTTCAGAAAGATGAAAAATTCTTTCCAAGTAGGGAAACAAAGTTTGATAGCCTCAAGATTAACAATTTTATCTTTAGCTAGAAAGGAAATCTTTCTTCTCCTGAAGAAAGGAATTAATGACCGTGAAAATGAAGATGCTAATTGCCATGAATTCATTTTTTGCTGGTGACATTTCATTAAAGAAATCATTAATTATAAACTGCATAATATTAAAAAGGTATTTTGAACTACTAATATGTGATTCTTTGCTTTTTAATTAATTTTTACGAAGATGAGAGAAAAAAAGTATTTTCTGCATTTTTATGTATATAATTCTGGGCTTTTCGTGACCTTAAAACACGTTTTTAGGTGGTATAATTTTGTATGTACACACTTCATTAAGATACTGAAGCAAAATTGTGTCACTAAAGGAAATTAAACTTACAATATTGATGTCATACTGCAATATGTAATTTAATCAATAATTTCATAATTCATGTACAATCGGAATTAACATTTATGGATAATGTTCCAAATGTCAGTCCCCGGTAATTCTGAAGAAACTTACCATTTCTAAAGCTTAAAACTTAGCTTTTTACATGTCATGCATATTCTGTGCGTAACAACGAGTTAAAACTCGGAAGAAGTAAAAACGTTTATCAGATGAATTACTAACCCCCCTCCCCCTTTACTCACGACTACAAACATTACACACAACTTTTAATAAATAGCATTTTTTATAAAACTAAAAGCTTTGCTCATTTCGTCACCGTGTCTTTCGGGATTAACCACTTTTAAATATATACTAAATATATACTGAAGTATAATACTTTAAATATATACTTAAGTATAATACTTTAAATATATACTTAAGTACTTAATATTTGTAAGGATATCATATTTCATCCCCAAAAACTAGTTTTTAAAAAAATGTTCTCCAAGTGCACGAAACATTAATGCTGTTTAGTGTCAGATAATTGGATCGAATGTATGAGCCCACCGCACACTGTTAAATCATGTAAGTGCTTATTCATTTGTTTTCTAGCCATTAAGAAAATAGAATTATCAAAAGTAGTCTTGTCTTTCTCGTAAATAAGAATCATTTGTGTGTTTTTCGCGCTGTTTGGAGTTAAAACAATGATTGATAACTATATCTTGTTTTTTTTCGTTTTCTTAAGAATTAAAAAAATCGGTGAATTGAAATATCTGATGAAAAATATTTATTTATAAGGGTTTAAAATAAAGTCCAAGCTTTGCATTTCTCTACAAACTAATGCCGAGAAAACGTATCGCTACGTTGAAGAAAACCGGCACAACTCGAAAACTACTAATTTAGAGAAAATCCCTTTAAAGATTTCACCGAAGTTTAACTGAATATTCTTATCTCCATAAAATCATAGCAACAAATGTTTTTACTTTGTTTAAAGTACATACTTAGAGGTAACTTTTGCATAGTTTTGTTTTCTTCTAACCGAAATGTTAACCCTAAGGGTTTCAACTTGTATATACCACATTATTGTTCTCCGTGCGGTGGCCGGAGTAGAATAGCGCCGACGTAGTTATGCGTGTCGTAAGAGGCGACTAAAATAGCACTATTCGATTCGGGTGACGTAAGGCTTGCTTTGTAGCATGACTATGGCCCCGGATCGGTAAAGCAGGTAGGCAACGCTCTGTCAGCCCAGCCCTTTATGGCTGGTGCTGGTCTGTCAACTGTCCGAGAGTTTGTGGGAGGTTCGAAGGAGGACAGCGCCACGGTCGCACCCCCTCATACTGGGGGGTAGTCTGAGATAACCGAAAAGGTTCAGTCAGTATGGCCGTGATTAGCATTGAGCTCCACATTATTGTTTTGATTATGACGTAAGCGAAAAATTGCAATTTTTTTGAGTTATGCCGGTTTTTTTCCAAAGCAGCGGTATATTCTTATTACTAAATACGCTGAAGTAGGCACTCAACTGCCAGGTTTAAAATTAATATTTTTGCATCGCATGAATATTTGATACGTTTTTGGATCGCAAAAAGTAACCCCAGAATAATGTGATTTGTGGGGTCTTTTTTGACCTCTCTCCACATTGGGGAGTTAGAATATGAGTACCAATCATATGATTATTCCGAAGACATATTTGATTGTCAATTTATAATGATATTTTACAAGCCCATTATAGTTTAAATTCAAATGTATTTTTTGAATTTCATATTGACTTTTATGACACAATATTATTTCAAAGTTAAACAATAATTTTCAGTAATTAAGCAAGGTGCGAGATGTGACCCAGCGTTAAATATAAAGTTTCCAGTTTTTTCTTCAGATCATGCGAATGTTGGGTAATTTTGCAATCAACTTGAAATATTTTCAAAAAAATAGGAAAAAAAAAGAGTCAAATAATCGAATATTATCGCGTAATGCTTCCAGATTTTCCTACCTTTTATTTGTTGGATTTGGCATATATTCATGCCCAATTTCTACGAGAAAAACTTCAATTTGAAGAAAAGTCTTAAATTGAAATAAGGTTGTGCCAAAGGAGTTCGATGTAGAATAAGGATTGGTAATCCTTGTTATGATGTGGGGGGGGGGGGGGCAGACACTTTTTGATTAAGTTTCATTTGTTGCCATTTTTAATTTACATTTTTACTTCCTTTGAAGTTATTCCATGTTTTTTTTCTTTTATTAATTTATTGCAGGATAAGCACACAACATTCACTTTTTGGTGGTTTTGTTTGATTACTGAAATTATATTTCATTATGTTTGGAGGGAGTTTCTACTTTTATACATATACTAAAATGAAAAACGGTAATTTTGGTGTTTTTGCTTTGAATTTTGTTTGGCCCTGGTCCTTTTATATGCGTGATTTTACTTTTATTCCTTCTACCTTACTTACATTTATACCGTTTTTTTTTACTTCATAGATCTATTTTATATGCTCATTTCCATTACACAAAATATTAACTATATTACTCAACAAGAGTATTTACGCAAAGATATTAACAACCTTCAATTAAAAAGGAAAACTAAAAAAAAAAAAAAAAAAAAAGAAAAAAGAAAACTTAAAGATAAATTGTATTCTCACAATTGTGCAATTCTAATCTAAACAACAAAGGAATAAAATCATTTCTTCTAATTAGTATTAATGTTTTCTTCCGTGTTCTTTTGTTTGCAAGAAGCTTTTGTTTTTAATGGGAATATAATTTATCATTTTAAACAAAAGAAAATATTTTGTTTTCAAGTGCTTCAATTCGAAATTAAAGGAAAATTTGCTTACAATAAAATACCAGTCGATAATCATTAAGGATGCCAAATGTGTATTTTATACTTACGATTATGATGATTTTTTAAGAGGATAATTGATTGCACATTTTGAACTTAATGCCACTAACTTCAAAACTGCAATCTGGAAATAATATTGGATGTTCTTTTTCTAAAATAAATATAAATTTGAAATGAAGTATTATAAACGTATTTGTTATTTAACATTTAATAATGAATACTTAACTAAAGGTAAAGTAATAAAAGGGGTAGTGATGAAAAAAATTTGAAGGATTTTATGTTTAACTGAAAAACATAAGTTAGCTTAATTAGACTTGGGATAATTTATATGCATACATTTCACGATAATACTTGCATTTGAAACATAAAGCTAACAGAATTAGATCACATTAAATACGGTTTGCTTTCACTTTTGTTTCTTAGATAAACAGAACTTCCTATTTTGTTTTAGTCGTATTGTTAACCTACATTTCTCCTGTTTTATTTGTCTATTCATGAAAAAATGTTGCTAAATCACTATTTTCGGAATAATGCCGTTGTAATTTGGCATGATTAATTTGGATTATTTTTTTTTCTAACTCGTATGAAATACATGAAATAATATTTAAAATAACTTGTAGTTAAATGGAAACATTCGTATAAACAGTTTGTATGCCGGCACTCTTTATATCTACCAACTCTTTGCATCGGAAATTTCTCGGCAGTGCTGGTGACATAAAAAACTGAATACTTTGTAACGAGACATAATAGTTACGTTAACCGTTCCCAATTTAGTATACTACTTTTGCAATTTTAAGGCATCTGCTAAAAGGTAGAGGTCTGGTGGAGATAAGTGTACCACTTTCGACGTACTACCTCTATTACAGCGTAGGATGTCATTTTGTAGAGATTTATCGTTGATCTCATTATTACAGCAAAATTAACAACGAACCTCGTAAATAACAATCATTATAACGTTAGTTTTATGGCCTACTGACGCTTTTACTGAGATCAAAAGACAAGAACGCACGAAGTAGTAATCAAATATTTTGTTTCCTTTAGGTGTATAGTTAAATTAGGTTTAGGAGTTTTTCCTTAAGTTCCTCATGCTAATGCCCAAACAGCCTTGTTAGTGTACAAATGAGTAACCGTTATGTAATTCAGAAACTATTTGCAAGTTATTTCACGTCACTTAATTCTTAGGCATGTTTATAAGTTTAGAACAAAAATTGTACACTTATATTATATAGGTATAACCATACATTGTGGCCCTAAACATCTTCATTCAGATCTTTGCTCTTACACGTATGAATCATTAAATTTTAAAAGCGCATTATTGCATATGTTGTACCATTGCACTTATTTTCTGTGCTGTAGGGCTAAACACAAATTCTGGAAAAAATCACAATGTGAACTAAAAAATTAAAAACATCCAAAGAAAGAAAAGTTTATGATCAGGGATTTAAATATGTATTTTTTTTATTTATTATTTTTTTTTTGTGTGTCTGTGCTAGGCAGTCACTAAGACCCCTAATCAGAAAGCTGAATACGGAAGCACTTTTTGTCATTTTCCCTTAAAAAAAAGAATTTGTGTTTTCCAAACATATTGGGTAGTTGAACAAGTTCTCGTTGTTTTGTAACAGACACTGGCGTTACCAGAACTGATTGCGCCAGTTTATGATAGTGACACATCTATTTACAAGAACTATCAGCATGCTTGAAATTCTGTGTATGTAATTTCGCGGAAGAGCAAACAACTTAATTTTTATTGCAGCAAATATGTCACATTTCGTGCCAAAAAAAGAGTTAGCGGGGAATTTTACTGCACAATTTTATTTTTAAAAAATATGCAGTAGAAGCTCACAGAATAGCAAGTTGTAGCACGCTTTGGCGCACCAAAAAAGGTTGAAGTCGAACAATTGGGCGCATTAGTACATGAAGACTCATGTCAAACGGTATCTGAACTTGCAGAATTATTAGGAATTCATCATCAAAACGGCCGCTATACAAGCAGACACAGCACGCTCATGTTGCATCATGAGAACGCTCAGTCACACGTAAAAAGTCCTGTATAAAACTACTTGGAACCGCTTAAGTGTGAAGTCCTACCCCAACCGCTGCATTCACTAGACATTGTCCCTTCCGACTACCACTTGTTTTGGTCGATGACGCATAGCCTGACTGAGCAGCACTCTTTTGAAAATGCCAATAATTGGGTCAACTCTTGATAGCTTCAAATGACGTGACGTTTTTCGACGTGGATACAAATGCTGCCAGAAAGAGGGGAGGGGGGGGGAGTGGCTAGCGATAGACAATACTTTCAGTATAATGTTTTTCAATATTTTTTTTTAAAAATAAAGCATTAATTTTTACAAAAAAACAGCGAGAAATTCAATATCCAAATACATTCGACAAATGCTACGAAATCAGTTTTGTGAAAAAGTGTTCTAAATTTGTTATTTTTCTTCATTTCTTTCAGAGAGAAAATAATGCAAATTTACCTAATTTAATGTATACCCTGCTTGCTGAAAAGCACAAAAGCTTTATTTTAATCCAGCAAAAGTGTCAGTCACATCGATTAAAAAATTTAGCTTTTATAATCAAGCTTTATATTTAAACTCCAGCCAGATAACATAGATCCTACAAAAACTCAGTGATGAAAGTATATTTATTTTCATTTTCATGATAGATATTGCACTTTACTTTAGAGCTTTATTTCATTCTTCGTTACTGGCTCTTTTCGTGCAATGTTAACTCGGTTAGTATTAATCTTAATTATTCTGTTCAAAGCCTAATTATTTGAAAGTTTCAAGAACAGTTTTCGTGCATTTTTCTTCATCGTTTTGAACATTTTGGTTTTATTTTTAATCCCAGGAAATACATTTAATTTTAGGGAAATAAATCAAAAGTAGGCGAATGAGGGGCAAAGTGAAATAGTTAAGATAAATTACATTTTTAAAAATGAGCAAATTGGAAATTTATTTTTAAAATAGCAGTACATAAAGAGATAACTATAATTTTATAATAAAACTTGAACGGAAATATGATTTTGCATTTTAGGCAGTAAATTTGTAAGTTAAAGTGGAAAATTACCATTTTGCATTATGTGTGGCGCGAACTCAAATATTAAAATAGTTTTCTAATGAAATAAGTTTTCTATGGGATACACAACACTTGCATTCATATATCGCTTTATGGTCGTCCAAATGACATGTAACGATTCATATTTACGACTACAGTTGGTTTTAAATACTTTTTATTAAATATGAATAACTAAATGAATGAATTATAGATAAAACGAGCGAATGAATAAAGGAATTAATGAAATGTAAGAAAACTAAATGGTTAATTAAATGAACGAATAAAAAATCTACTTAATAAATGAACAAATAAATGAATAAATAATTGAATGAATGAATAAATGAACGAAAAATTTATTAATATGATGACTGAAGTAGGGACAAAGTGAAATTTAATATATATTTCACTTTACCCTATATGAACATAACAAATTGTTCTAAGCATTTGAAATCCAAACAATACTAACATAAAATAAATTAAAACTCCACTGGGCATTATCAGGTTTTAATTAATATTGACAATATTAATAATAAGAATTTCACAATTATATAATCGCAATTTTTTTGATTGGAATTAACTACTTGTTATGTAACATAGTTATAAAATGTTATTAAACAGGTTGCCCTGCAAAAGAAAGTAAATTTTTTACCATTTCACTTTGCCCACATTCACCTACTTGCTTTTGTCCCATAGTTTTTTTTAGCGTGTTTTAAGGGACAATCATTGCAGTGTTATGATTTACTGTAATTATAATAAATAAGGTATTCCTTAAGTTAAAAAATTAGCAATAAGTTATATACTAAACTGGAAAAAACTGTAATTTTATTCATGGCTGAAATTTGCAGAAATTTGAAAAATATTAATTCATCTATTCGTAACTGTAAAAATTTATATGCATTTTAAATTATCCAACCTTATTAAATTTACTTTTATACTCGTACAAATTAAATAAACTTTACAAAACAGTTAAAAAATTATTTTATCTTTGATTTCTGTAGCTAAAAAATATTTAAAATTAAGTGTTCTTTTTAACTTTTTAAGATAAGGTTTAGTATTTTTAAACCTCCATAAGAATGCGTTAAAATTATATTTAAAGTATAAATGAATATAAAAATCATGGACATTTCCAAAAGTAGTTTAAATTACTGTGATTTAGGGTTTATTGAGTTGAGGCATCACGGTGTCTGAGGCACTTCTGAGCAAGAATATCGACTACAGAACGTCATGAGAACATGCGCTGCAGCATTTGAACAAATACGCATATCAACTACAACACTTGCAAGACGTTCACTTTTTTCGGATGTAGAAATTAATTTCCGGTATTGTAACTCGTTCAAACATATATTGTTGTCTTATCGATTAACTATATATGTTTTATGCAATTTATTTATAAAAGTTGGTACACCTTTTTTGTTATCTGTGTTTCTAACTTTTTAAAACGGTGTACACTTTTTAACTACATACCAAACAGATATGTCGTCCGAAATTAAAAATAACAATTACATTTTGTACAAGAACATAAATAAAAAAGTTATCAGTTTGATAATGTAACGAATTGAAATACAGTAAAACCTCTCAATAAGGGACACTAAGGGGACTGGAAATTTTGTCCCTTAAATAGAGGTGTCCCTTCCTCGGAGGTTCATAAATTGTTGCATACACATATAGTGTATTGACTAAGTTTAACTTTTTAATAGCAAACATGTGTTACCATTTAAGCTTAAATACTGAAAATGGCTCATGCATACAAAATATAAGTTAAAATTATTGAAATTTAAAATTTTTTCATTGAAAAACTGAAATTTTAGCATAAACATCGTATTGGCAGAGTTTTGGAGCTTACAGAAATTTATTTGAAGTAATCTGTTAGATGGGTTTGTTTCAAAGTACGTAATTTGGGCAATACTGTAGAAATTACGTTCAGTGCGCATTTTACAATTCTTGCATAAAAAAGCTTGTCGGTACTGTCTGTCCTTGCTGAACACACATGTATTCCACAGAGGCGTAGCTGGTTGGGAGCAAGGAGGGACAGCTTTCCCCGGGCGCAGCGTCAAGGGGCGCCAAATTAATGTTAATTTATTTTATTTTTAAATGCGAAAAATAAATTATTTGAACTGAAGAGGTGTGAATATGTTCGACAAAAAAGTGGGAGCATCGCGAATCATATCGGGAATGACCAATGTAGCACAGGAGTGCGTGGGAAATCAGAGAAATAATTTTGCGAAGCCAGTGGCCCATAATTCCTTTAGAAGTGAATGGTCGCTAATAAAAATAAAGGTTAAAAGGGCTGCATTTTTTTTTAGCTATTTATCATTTAGGAAGCATAAAATTTTTTAAAATTCCGTTTAGGGACGCAAAATCTTCAGTTGTCCCCGGACGCTGAAAACCCTGTCTCTGGTATTCCATTGTACAAAAGAGGAAAAAAGGCTTTACAATTAGGTTTTGTCAAGTACTTTTAAATACACTTGTTTCTTTGTTCATGCTTCTAGAACTCATACCAACTTTCAGAAGTTAATTTTTAGAAAAGAAAAAAAAGAACTTTAGCTTCCAGTAAATTTTCTTATCTATATAACTTGAATTTTGGAAAATTTTCTCCAAGAATGTCCCTTAAATAGAGTGTCCCTTATTCAGAGGTAAAAACATTGCAGTCCCTATTCAAAGGGACTGGGACCAGAAAAAATGTCCCTTAATTAGAGGTGTCCCTTTTTCGGAGGTGTCCCTTAAAGGAGGTACCACTGTATATAATTTCACTATACATAAAACTGGTCGTTTGCGAAATAAATAAAATTACACTAAAAATTTGTCGTAGAACTCGTTTTTTGACGTTCATTTAAGTTATTGCACAAAAACGTAAAAAAGAAAATTCTCTAAAATAACGAAAACATTTAAAATACTTTCTGTGAAGTTTTTTGCTACAAATAACATTGCAGTTTGCAGATCCTAATCCGAAAACTTCTCTTTACGGAAGTTTACAGTATTGTCTAGCTTATTACACAACTAGCTCATCTGCTGGTTTAAAACCGAGCTGTAAGAATTGTGTTATATTGCATTCATTGTTAAATTTTACATATTTTATTTCAAAATAATACAAAGAATATAAATTTCTCGCATCCAACCGCTTATTTTAGTTTCATTAACTTGATAAGATCCTGTTAAAATATATTGCGTGTTAACCTTGTTCGAAATGCACTATCATTCGAATTACTTTTACTGATTCAGAATTAAGAATATTATCAACGTTTCACACTTACCTGTTATAACTTCTCGAATGTACGAATAAGATAAGGCCGTCTAAGGTTTTCTTTAAAAATAATGAGTAGACTAACACGGGACACCACATTTTTTGTAGGTTTTTTCCCCATAGATTTAACTAATATGATTTTGAACATTTAAGAAATTGCGAGTGATTTTCACAACTAAGCTGTCTTCATCCATATCTCGAATGAATAGTTTTTTTGTTGTTGTTGTTTTGTTTCCTTCTTTTATAGCGCTGGGAGCATTTGCTTGCCTCAACAATCTAATTGATAGTTCTTACAATATTTTGAACTTAAAACATAAGGAAGGATTTTTTAGAATTTCTTAATTAACCTAGATACAGAAACATAATGATACTTATATGAACTGTAGATACCAATATTAACGCCTAACTGCCAATTTAAATTCATGGATCTCTTTAACTCTTCATAAAATTCCATAAATTCTCAAACTTCTAAATTCTTGCATGGCTCACTGAATGAGAAAGGTTATCGATACCCAGCTCAAATTCGTTTCTCCATAACTTTGAGATATCATGTGAGCAAGGGCCTGGGATTAAAATAAGCGAAACTTCGAAAGCAGATATATTTATTTCCTTCTAGTGACATTCAAGAAATATCTTCTTGGAGCGGCGCTTCTAAATTCCCTCTTTTGCACTTCATCATTTACGGCTGAAGTCCCTCATTCGCTGTGAAACTCTGATTAGCGGATGAATATACCTTAGAGAGGTCAGCAGCATGAAAGTTAAATGCATTAATTTAATATAAGTTTAAGTAACGAACGTTAACTGGGTTTAATACTTCTTTGCGGTGCAAGAAAGAGCAGAAATTACTGCTCAAAATATGCACCATGGAAGGAAAGAAAGTATGAAAACACTTAATCATATTTCGCTTCCTGTTTAGAAAACAATGAATGAGTGATTTAGCTGCAGTTGAGAAAATGAATACTTAAGCGTTTATTAAGAAGTATAAGTACCGTAATTATCTGTGTATAGCCCGCGGGTTATCACTCGCAGGTAGTAAAAAACTCCTTTTTTTACTACCTGCAGGCAATACATGAAATTAAAAAAAAAACAACTACCGTTCAAAAATATGGAAATCTCTTTTCCTGCAAAACAAAATGCAGAGAAATAAATCGTAGCTTTCGAAATAATGGTCCAAAGCAAATTAGGGCTCGGGTGCTACATGCGAATGTATTGTTTTCTAGGGGTGTATCGCATGGTTTTTCCTGGGTGCGGGTTATACACCGAACTAAATTTTTTTAGAATGAATTTTTCTTCCTGCGGACTATAGAACGATGCGGGCTATTTACCGATAATTACGGTATTTTAGGGAATTTTTGAAATTGCATGTCTTACTAGAACGAACGTTAACACGTTAAGTGCCACGTCAGCCTTCGTTGCCTGACAAAAAATACGTTGTTTTAAGTAATTAATGATAATTTGTTTCAAATTTACTTAATTTTAATGTATTACATGAATATTTCTTCAACACATTGAGTGCCACGCCACTCACCGGTGGCTGACACTGAAATTTAGGTTTATGCCACATAGGTTACCGGTGACTGATAGCGAAAGCGTGTCCTGGCTCGAATTTCCTTATAAATTCGTGAGGTACTGAACTGGTTAACTTAGTTTGAAACGTTTTTTGAAAAGTGGAAAAGAGAGAGAATTACTACTGAACAGATGTGCCGAAAACGAGAAGTACGAAAACAAGGAGTCACTTTCTACTTCCTGTTTATGTTACTGTTTTATAACAAGTGTTGGTATTTTCTTGAATGGGGACTTAGTTTTGTGAGAATACAAAATTACATTCCGTACGTCCGTCTTTGTGTAAATTTAAAAATCTTATTTCTTAGTCGTTGATACGTTACATAAGCTAGTAGCATGTAAGTTAAAATTAAGTTTACTTTGAGATAATGAAACCTAAATGACTTTAATTCTTGGTTGTAGTGCAAGAAAGAGATTAAATTGCTATGCAAAATATGTACCATAAAACAAAAAAAAATATATAATTTATTGGAACAATCATGTCTTACTTTTCGCTCAAAAATGTTTTAAGAAGAATTTATCCTTTTGAAATATGCCACAGATATTTTTTCAATGAGATAATAACCATAAAAATGAGTAAATTTTTTAAAAAGAAGTAACATTATTTTTTTGAATTTTAAAATTTTACTTCTTAGTTGCAAACACGTTAGAAAAGTGTTATAAAAATTAAATTCCTAGTTTAAGGAAAGTTTAAACAATGAACATTAACTGTGAGTCTAATATTTCTACAGGGGGAGGGAGGGGTAAGAAATTGTAAATTGCTGTTCAATGCTCCCCACGTAAGAAAATATAAAAGTGCTTAATCATAGTTTGCTTTCGGTTCAGAAAATACTGGTTAAAGTAGTTTAAGATAATGGATTGTTAGTATGTTTGAGCAAGAAAACATCAGTATTTTTGTGATGTTTTAAGATTGCATTTCTTAGTTGACAGCAGCTTTAAAACAAATTAGATTCAAAAAGGTAAAAATCAAGTTTAAAGAATGTACGTTAACTGAGGTAAATACGTTTTTGCAGTGCAAGGGGGGGGGGGCAGTTAAAATGAAAATATTTAGTCATATTGCCCTTCCTATTTGGAAAAAAGAATAATGTATAATCATTAGTTTTAGATATTCAATACATACGTATTTAAGGAAAGTTACCAGAATTTTTCTCAATATCAAAATTAGCATCGTAAAAAGTAAATCCTTCAATAATTAAGTAAAAAATATTTGCCGAGAATAATATTTTTCCACAGTTCCAAGAAGAACTGAAATTACTACTTTTAAAACAAAGGCCGTGAAAAATAAAAGCATATTTTACTTTATGTGTATCATTATGCATAATATACGTGATGTAAATGTGTCATTAAAAGTATATTTACAAAATAATATATTTATTTTTAAATCTACTTTTAGTGTTTTTATGAGTATTTTTATATCGATGAAATGGAATATTTCGATCCTCAAGGAGAATGCAAAACGTTCTAGGAATTTAAAAAAAATAGTTTTTATTTTAAGATATGTTGATCAGCTTAGCATCATATGAAAATTAAATACATTGATTTAATCTATGAGTAAGTAACAAACTAAATTTAACTCTTTGAAGCATCAAAAAGAGAAAAAAATGCGCCTTTAGACATTATTATTAAACTAATAATAATAATAATAATAATAATAAGCAATTTCATTTCCTGTGTAATGTTTTAAATTCAGATTTTAAAACTATTACTGTTTTTTGAAAGATGCATTAAATATTAACTTATTAAATATACTTGAGAGTTATAATGATTATAATAAGTACTCATATTCGATAGCGTTTCTCAACCCTTTCCGAATTCAGTGCTCCCTGTCACTACTTCATTATAATAGTATATAATATTAAATCGATACTATAATCCTATAGTAATAAATATTGTGAGCGTAAACGGTTACACGTTTTTATAAACAATGCGATATTAATGTTTTGCATATAAAGCCAGAAACCGCATTAAAAAATTTAAAGTTCTGCCAAAAAAAAAAAAAAAAAAAACAATTTCAGTAAAAAAACATAATTGCAATTTTTAATGCAAAAACTTCAGTAAAAAAATCATTTCTCTGTACTTAATGGTACCCATTTTTTCTCAGTTTGGAAAAAAAATGCTCATAAGAAACATTTCCATAGTTTTATGGAAGAAATTCTTAATTTCCTGCAATTCATCACAAGTCTCTAAAGGTCAGTCGAATAAAATTCGGAAGAAGAGTTCATACATAAGAATTGAAGTTCGTAATCTAACTTTCTTCATCCTCCGAATTGTTTTCTACCAACCATAAATGAAATGAACGTGATCGGAATCTCCGAGTTTGTTAGCGGACTTCGGAGACAAATTAACTTCTGCCGCACGAGTTAATTGAAGCAGTTACTGCTATTACTGCTGTTCGCTTACAATCTTTTATTACATGTGGTAAACTTCATTTTATGCATTCATTCTGATGTTTATGTGAAACTCAATTGCATGTATGAGAAATTCAGAAGTTTGCGGAGTGTTTATATTCAGTTTTTAAAAATTTGATTTGTGGCATAATTAGTTTTTTGGATTCAGTCACTTAATTGTTGTTTTGAATTTAACAGTTATATCCCAGCTTTTTGGTTCATTGATACAACTGAAATAGTAAAAGCTGGCTTACGCAAAAGGAAGGTTATCACGTGAACGTGTGTTCAATTCATGGAAACTTGCGAAACGTTATATTCGCTAATTAAAATTGGAAAATTTCCACTTCAAGTACGATTTAATCCTTTGATGCATCTTCCACAAAATACGCTGGATCAGAATTCAATTTTACACTACATTGTCTTTTCAGTGAATTATTCCCTCCTATTTGACCTAATGTATCATGAATGGTTTTTGAGGGATCTTTGGAAACGTGTTTTTAATGGACTTATCATTGTGTTCTATATTGCTAAGATATCCAAGTCCAATTATGTTGCCCATTGTATCAGAATTTCTTTCCAATAATTGTGTTGCAAGTTCTGTTTTCATGAATTTGTGAATACTTTTTGGTCAACTGTTGTGGATTTTATCCTCAATTCTTAAAGCCTATACTTCGCTGCAAGTTTTCATTGTTTGACTCCAAGTACAAGTGCAAGAATGTTTATTTCTTCATGGGAAGTTCAGTAAAAGTGGGAAGTGATATTAGAGCTGAATGGGATTGGGTTAACTTCCTTGTAGAATTGAAAAAGCAACTCAACTCACAACCAATCGCTCATTTCCTTTCAGTGAACTCTTTAAAAATACATAAACACTTTCAAGGTGAGGTCACAACTACTAAAGCAAAACAAGGTAATTACAATATATATATATATATATATATATATATATATATAAATTTTTATATTTTTAAAAGTTAAAAGTACCTTAAATTCAGTCCTCTCAATTTTAAGTTTTGTACACTAGAATATGTAACTGAGAGCAAATAAAAGAAATACATTGCGTTTGGTTACTTTAAATGACAAAACTTTTAAAACAAATTCACGAGAACAAATACAAGAAAATTATTCAAATATCGCAAAAATATCTATTTGTCTTTTTTGTGGGGAATTTATGCTAATTTTTCTCATTTTTTGAATGACTATTTTATTCAAATAGCAAAATATATTTCAAATTGTCCTTTTCTTTATGTAAAACCTTTTCAATTTTTTTCTACAAGTTGAATACTTTCCTATTGTAATCCGCTTTAATTACTTTCAAAAGTAAATACGCTTTAAAACTACTTAAAAATGATGAAGATTCATACGCGTCTTTTTCTTTTTTGCTTCCCTCTCAGCTTTTGTTTCTTCTAGTAAATTGTCCTTATAAAAAGCGAAAGACAACGTAAGTAAAATATCAATTTCAAAACTTAATTTTTATGAATGAGTTTTGTCTGAAAGAAGAGAAAGTTCTTAAAAAGGCAACTAATGGCAATTAAAGTGAAAATTTTAATGACAATGCTTTTACTTTTTAAGAAGCTTTCACTAATTATGAATTAAAGTCCTTTTTTATCTATGTGAAACTTTTTGTTTCATTTAATATTTTTTGACTTTCTGATGTTTATTTGTGTATGAACGAAATAACTTTCGTTCACTATTCGAAAAATGTAGTGAAAGAGGTTTTTTCAACTTATGATTAACATTAAATCTGAGTTAACTGACTTCTTTGCCTTAATTTCACATACTGAGACAGGAAAATAAGGTCAGTGTGTTTCTAGCAATTTCTGTAAAATTTTTTGTTTCTATTTTCAAATTAAGCTTTAAATTGTCTTCTCTGAAATGGCTAGATTTTAATATAATTTATAAGTTTAGTATCTAGATCTATAATTAGCATATACTTCCGCCTGCTCTATATTTTATTTTGTACAGAAGTTGCATGTAGAGAATTTGTGTATTTAAAATTTCAGAAATGAAGCAAAACTGATCAGGGGGCAAAGAGCGATCGTGCTCAGAGAGAAGATATTGAACATTTTAACCTTCTTCAAAAAACATTAAATTATCAATTCGTAATGTAGTTCCTTTTTTTTCTTTATCCCTAACGTTTCATTGGTTGATTCAATTTAACTATTTTTTTATCCGATCTCATGACTTCGTTCGACAATATTTGTTCTTACAAATGAGAGTTACAGGTAGAAAATTACTAAACTTTATCTAAATTAGCAAAACTTACTTTGATGTTTTACTGATAAATTTACTAGTTTTTAAATAAACGCTTAAGCGTAAGAATAATAAAATAAAGTATAAAAGTAGTTTACAAGGCTAATCATATAGTTTAAGATGTTTGTTCTACTATAGACTAACTAAAATACCTATTCCGGTGAGTTAAAGAAAGAAAACTGTGGTGCTCCTGACTTAAGCCGCAAGACTTTAACTGTATTTCAGCTCTGCTAACCGGAATATTTTGAAGTGAAATGAACTGATTGACTGTTTATCTGTGTAGCACTCGTTCGCCGTACATCGCGTTGGAGGGCCTCGGTGGACGAGCGGTGTTAGTACCAGTTTCCGCTCGCTTCTTGCGCGCAGTAACGAGGTCGTGGGTTCGGTTCCCACCTTGCCCTGGGTGTATTTCTGTTATTTCATTTCTTTGTGATGTAATAAAATCTTTCATGTAATGTCTTGTGCTATCTGTCATATTGGACGACAGTTCATAAGCGAGTCCCGAAAGTAAGTACACGAACTGGAAAATAAATGTAATTCAATTCAATTCAACCTCGTGTTGAGTGGTTGCGCCCACTTTGCCTCTCTCGCCCTAACGGCGAGATGTCGAGATGTTTGTAGTTGTGTTGGTCTAGTATTTATTAAATGTGTTCTTTTTGTTGTTAAATGCTGCAGTTTAAGGGGGGAAATACGTGTAAAACGGCTTATAAAGAGCAATTTTCATAATTTTATTAACACATAAAGAATAAATATATTTTATTGAGATTTTAAGATTATTTTATAGATATATCGGAGAACATTTACTGAAAATTTCAAACATTTTTCTTGAAATCTCCTGGAGATATCGGTTGCTGCACACTGTAAGTCGCCACCCGGGTCGGCAGTTTGCGTACATCCTGGAGGTCACAATTTTTATCTAAAATCATTTTTTTTTTAATTTACGTTTTTTATAAGTGTCTCTTCTAGTTGAACTAAAGTCATCACAAAAAATTGAAAATTTATATTTTTTTTAGAATGGAAAAATTAAGCACGATTTTTAACCGTTTTTTCTTTTTTCTTTTTTTACAAAAAAAAAAAAAAAAAGAGTAAAAATAAAGATATGTTTATGATTCTAGTTCAACTAAAGCGTGTATATATAAAGAAAATGTGTGCCAAATTTGCTAAGGATTGATCAAAAACTCTGCGAACTAGAATGTACGCAAATTCGAAAAAGTAGTTTCGAGAAAAACGCGTTTGAATAAAGAGTGGTATTGAAGGTAAATTTAAGGCAGTAATGAATCATTTTTTTATAGTTATAGATACTAATACTTATCGAAATTTCTATCTGAGGTCTCAATTGTTAAAATAAATAAAAGAACATCTGCTAACGTTCTCTAAAATACCCTTCAAGTCATTCATGAGGGACTACCTGCTCAACTGCTCCAAAAGGGGCGCTCGCTCAAATGCTTATAACTTTTAAACGACTTGGAATTCTGCTTTGAAATTTTCAGGGTATATTATTAAATAGTTGTAAAATCGATTTATGAAGGAAAAAAATTAATTTTTTGAGACCTTTACACGTGTTTCCCCCCTTAACTTATGTTAGTTGTTGGATTAATAACTATGACAAGAAACTGATATAAACTACGGGCATGGCTACTGCATGTCATTATATTCTTTAGTGGATATCAGTTTCTTGTCATAGTTATTAATCCAGCAACTAACATAAGTTAAACTGAAGCATTTAACAGCAAAAAGAACACATTTAATAAATACTAGACCAACACAACTACAAAGGCAAAATGTATGAAGAGAGGCAAAATGGGCGCAACCACCCAACACGAGGTACGGCAAGCGAGTGCTATACAGGTAAACAGTCGATCAGTTCATTTTACTTGAAAATGTTCCGGTTAGCAGACCTGAAATACAGTTAAAGTCTAGCGGCTCAAGTCAGGAGCACCGCAAAACAGATCCTGTTTTCAGGGTTTTAAAGATAATTGATCAAAAGAAAAATATATCATTCTATGTTTGAATTCATGTGTATGCATTGGAAGGACAACATGCGTGTGAATAGGTAAAGGTGAACCTTGAAAAGGATAGCCATGATTGAACGCTGAATGGAAGCAATTCATCGCGTCACGGGATAACGATGATCGCTGATTTGTTTCCCAAATTTTTAATTGAGTTCTATGTGGAGTTCACGAAGCAAAATTAGCTATCTTAAAATTAGACTAGTTTCATAGCTTTTTCTGATTATAAACCACATAATTTACCTTTAATTTAATCATTATAACAGAAATTTATTAATTATTACAAGAGTTATAGTGTTTTATTTCGTGTTAATTTTATGTAATGTAGAAAAACTTTATTTAGGCCTAATTTTAATTAGATTTGTTGAACTCGAAGTAAAGCGATACTACAGCTTCCTTTGTTTACATCGCTATCACGTGACCTATGACGCTGTATGAATTGCCTCCATTGAACTCCTAGTGTTATTTCACACCAAAGGGGATAAAAACAAAGAACGTCTTTTCTCATCTGCGCAACCCTAGAGCATGTTTTTGTCTTTGTCGCGTTTGGTGTGAAAGCACCCTTAATCTAACGGTGAACTACAGACTTCTGTGTATGGAAGAGAGTGATACTTCATTTAGTGGTTTGGCAGCACAAGAGTGCGTAGACACATACGGCTGATGTTGAAGGAAATTGATGCGTTGGTGATATTTCAATTAATACGGGCGCTATCAACTAAACTGAATTAACTATTCAGGAGCAATGGATTCATTGCAATGGATCTGCCATTTTACTCGGACAGTGAAATCACAATAATGTTGTCAATGTTCGCTTCCCCTTCTATGGGCTTTAGCCCTTTTTCATTTGAGACGCCCTTCCCCATGTGAGCGATGCTCTTTTCACCTCATGGTTTTGCCTGGTGAAAATATCGTTTAAGAAATGGGATGGCTAAAGGTTTTTTCCCCCACAATAAAACATATTAGTAACATTTTATTGTTTACAACGGAAAAATAAAGTTCCCTTTAACCCTCTATCACCCATAAACTCAGATTTATATTTGATATTTTAGATTCGAGATTATAATAATAGAAATATTATTAAACATAATAAAATAAAATACACGTCTTTAAGTCTTATTTTGCTTTTTTTTAAACTCCCTATCACTCATAAGCTCGTTTTTGTTTTGTTTTTTTTCGGACTTTTTATGCTTGATCTTCAGTTTGTCTTTCAAGCTTCAATGAAATAAGACCGTATTCTGGTTGTGAATTTTTCTGATATTTCACTTTTCTTCTACCCGCACCCTGCAAGTTGAGGGTTAACGTATTCATCTTTTGTTAAAGTAGTGCGTATCTTATGCGTGCATCGATCTTTTACTCGTTTTGCGTTTCCCCTTTCACGGTAAACCCACCGGTTAGATAGTCAGCCATCTATCACTTTCAGATCTAATAACGTGGTCAATGTGCAGTGACCAGAGACTATCTCTTTAGAATTCATGCCTCATTCAGAAAGACGAAAAGACCAACAAGATTTATTGCTTACTTTGGAAATGGTTTAGACTATGCTGCTCTATTGCAAGAAAACCAGATTTTAGTTTATATTAAATTTAACTTGGCAGTACTTAAACATTTCATTTTTGTTAGATGCATGGGATTTTTGCAATCATGTGAAATCTAGTTATTATCCATCTAATTTTTTTAAAACCATTAGTGTCCTTTACTGTGTGCAAAAGTACTTGTACTGCAGTATTTTATTTTCATTTGCACTTTAAGTGACATATTACTTCACTTTTTAATTTTAAAGCACTCTCACCTTTCTAAAGCTTTAAACAACAATGAAGGCAAATTATCAAATAATTGAAATGCTAATTTTGCTTAAATTCCAGGTCAAGTAACACTAGACTAATAGGGAAAAGTAACACATTACTAGAAAGTAATTGTTTAAGCGTCCTACTAGTATCTATGCAATCATAGTCTAGGCCTAGTAGAATATAGCACACAGGCGTCTACATAATTCTAGCCGAATTATTTTAAATCCCATGATTGTTTTTAAACATTGCTAATTAAAAATATATACCTGTATATGTTTATCTGCTCCAATGCTATCACACACTTGAATATTTATTTAGTGAGGATTTGAAAATATACTTTCCTTGTGTGTGTGTGTGTTCAAAATCAAATAATTTGTTCGTAAATGACTCTAACACAACTGAACGTATTCAAATAACACTTACTAAACCTGTCTGACTAGACTCAACTGACAGGAGAGTCAGCGCCATCAACCTTGTAGAGAATGAAAACTATTGCACTAGCGCCATCAATAAGAGCATTAGCCTGCTCCGCTCTCCCGTATGCCATGTTATGCAAAATATTTTTAAGACGTCTAAACCATTTGAAAGTTCATGTGCTATATGTGTCTAAAATTTTATTTTAAAAGCATGTTTGTATAGCTTATATAAATTTTTTCTAAAAAAAGAGGGGAACGATAAAATGTACTTATCTAAATAAGATGCTTAGCTGTCAAGTTTGTAACTCTTGGTGTATTTGATGAATGACGTAAAGCTATGCATTAGCCTTTTGTTTTCAAATAATTATTCTCACTTTCTATCAAATAATTCTTATTACTTTCTACAGAAAAAAGGAACCGTTAATATATTTATGTTTTACTATTTCGTAAATTAGATTAAATGGATAAATTATTTAAAGTTGCCGAGATTTTTTTTCTCACTGCACGTTTTCTCTCTCTTTTTTTTTAATCCCTATACTTTACTGTTTTTTAAAAACTTTTTTTTTTTAAATCAGAACATGTCAGTTTTTATTAAACACTTTTTAAGAGTGTTTTCAACGTTACAATAAATTTTGACGTGAAATTTGACATCAGATGCACTGTGCTTTATCTGTGTTATCTGTGTAGCTTAAATAAAATGATTCTAGAATAAGTGAAAAGATAAATTTACGTATGTAAATACATGGTACGCTTTTTTATTTAAAAAACGTTAATATGATTGTGTTTTAATATTTGGTAAATTAGATTTAATTGGTGAAAGCTTCAAGAGTTTCAGATGTTTTTTTCTCGCTTTATGTTTTCTTTTTAAAATTTCTTTTCTTTTTTTTTTTTTTCAAATAAGAACATGACACTTTCATTAAACACTTAACGTGATTACAACGTTACAATATATTTTGTCGTGAAACTTGACATCACTGTATTTCAGTTGGACATTTTTATTAATCAGATTCCGTAAGCAAATATTAAATGCAAATAATTTTTATTTTAGTCCTGAAATGAAATTAAATGACATTTATTTTTTAAAAGTAGGAAATAAATGGAGTGGAATAACTAGAAAGCAGCAGGAATATCCTGTTTGTCCATAAATCATAGGCAGGCAATTAATTATTCGAGAAATGGAATTTAAATTTAACTTCATAAGCGAGCTGTTAATCTGCTTTAGTATTTCGTCATCGCATTAGGCCCAGCGGATTATATACATATATGTGTGATAACAAGATTTCAAATTATAGGAAAATACAACAAAGACATGAAACAATGGCATTAAACATTTATGATTTTAATAACTCAGTTAGAATTTATTGTTAATTCTCTTCCGGTAATGAATGAAAAAAAAGTAAATTGAATGTTTAATACAAGACTTTCGTCCCTTGTAAAGGCATTAAATGATTTTGCTCTTTTTTGTATATTTTTGTGACTTTATTCAATTTTCTATACGAATCAACAGCCGTTGGATATCAATGGATCTAGCTTATTGTTCCATTCTTGAAAGAGTTTTAGAAATGCAGTTGCAATTCTTGTATAAAAAATATTGTAAATGTCACTTTGTATTTAAAGTTTCAAGGAGTACTTATGTACTTAGCATGTAAAAAAATAACAATTTTATAGTAAAATCCTTGTGGGAATTATTCTGGGATCCCGTAAGTATAAAGTATGCGTTACAATGGATTTCCGTCATTGCTCCCCGTACATACTCAACAAGAAAATGTGTTTGTTAACCATTAAGGTCCGTAATTTACCCGTGTCTGACACTGATCAATGTTACCGGTAAATTTGCACATGTCCGTGTCTTATATGGGGGATCTTGTATCTTACGGTTTTTTTCCTAATGCCGTCTGAGATCCGTTCGAGTAGAAAGAGATAGGCTAGATGAGTTTTTTAATAACTTTTAGCCCAGCCTCCGTTCCCTAGTCCCCTCCAGCAACTGAAATTAGAAAAAATAACTTACACTGGATTACACCTTTGTATTATTTTCCAAAAAAATAGATCATTATTTACCAGTTTTTCCGGACAAAAAAAACTTAGGTGTTAATTTAATCAAAAAACATGTATAATCTGTGATTATAAAGGACATACTTAATCCATTCTTGCCTAGTGTCCCCAAAATGGAACGGCTCTTTAATGGCTGTAATTTCTATAATTATGGACCAAAATACCTTTTTTGGGTAAGAAACTGTTCCTAAGGGATTTTCCTCTAAAAAGCAAGTGGGAGAACGTTCGTAATATTGTGCAATTATGATTAGGAAAAGTCATAAAAGACTATAGGAATCACAGTGCTGATAGAAGTAGTTCGTGCAAATACATTAATAACATTTGTTTTGCAATTGAATTTAGTCAAAACTCGTTTTGAATTACCAAGCCATGCTGGGCTTTATTTTTGTTAGTTCATTTTTCTGAGTATTTATTTAATAGTGAAACATATAGGAATTTTAGCGTAAAAATATTTTATTATTATTATTCCTAATGGGTTGTTGTTGGCTTCTGCCAATTACAGACCTAGTGCGTTCCCCTGGCATTATTGCCATCTCTTTCTGCGGCACCACCATTAATGTGGTAACATCGCCGCATGGGAATTTTCACGTCCGGTTTCTCCACCTAAAAGCCGAGCACCCGGACTCTGTTGATGCGAAATTGCACTAGGAATTTATTTAGTCAAGAGCATCCAAGCCAAATGTCTACTCAAGAGATCTTTTACAAGCCGCATAATCAAACGACATGGGCGCAGACGATATTTTCTGCATCTTGAAAAGCCACCGACACTGACAGGCTCGATCTTTAGACCTGGAGCGCTTACCACTACGCTATCATTCCGGCGTGAAAATATAATAATTTACAAATGTGTTTCAACCTTTTTAGCTTCGTTGCGCCACCTGTTAATTGAGCATTTTTTTCAACATTTTACCCAGTTTCTTATTTGCAGAACCGAAAAAGAAAGATGTGAGAGCTGCAAAAATACAAGAACGCCCTAACATATGTATCTGTATGTACATAGCTTATCTAAATTTTTCTTCTGAAACAAATAACAAATCACTTTCAAAGCATAATTTTTAACTCCTTCATAAAAACGTTTCGCCTGGAAGGATCCATTTAAAGCATACAAATCTCTTAATTCACGTTTGATAAATTGTTTAATTTTAAGTAATTAGAGATATCCTGAGAAATTATATTGAGGCTGGTAAATACCATGTAGCCTGTTTTTAAAAGCCTATAAAACCCACCAATAATTTCATTATCTCCTAACAAACTTTAACATCTTTATCGACAGACTTAATTCTAATATACCTAAAAGAGATTTTAAACCTTCCTACCCAAACTTCTTTGACACAAAGAGCCAACTGAAAGAGGTCTTAGACTAAATAAACGTTCAACAAATACTTTGCCAAGTTTATTGTGACAGAAATCTCTTAAATAGAAAACTTTCGATCCCCTTTTCACGTTCATCCCTTTTAAAAGGAAAGCAGTTCATTCATGTGTGTATTGTATTACGAAGATTAGCAACAGCATTTAACAAATGAGTGCAAAACGATGAAGCAGACTTTTGAAAGTGTAAAATAGTTACGTACTGTCTATTCTAAAAGGTTTTGAGGAGAGAAGATTTGGGGGAGAAATAACTATATCTTGTTTCAATGGAGGATTAGCCTTTTGATAAAACTTTATGGGAGAGTTGTTAATGTTTTACATTGAATTATCGATTATATGGGTATTCATATAAATTCTGTTATTTTTATAGGAAATTGGAAGTATATTAGCAATGAAAACTATGCGGTTGTTACTAATCTCTTTGGCATAGGAAAGCCTACCATCAGGTCCAGAAGATCAATAATCCACTGGCTTAATGTGACATGCAGCTTCATTTTGGAGCGAGGAACCACGAGGGCTGAAGACTGACTTGACCTCAAATTTTATGGTCAAGTGACTATTGAAAACTATTAACAATTTAATATTTAACAAGAAATTCGTTCAGAACTAGACAAGCCTACTTTCCTGTTAACCAATATTACGGTTGTAAATCCTTGCACGTAAACCACGTATGTATGTACAAGAAATATCACATAACACTTGTATTGCTCAAAATTAGGTGTACATTTCTTATTTTGAGCGTCACTGTCTTCATGAAACCTATTCAAGATGGAGCTTAAATATCATATTTAATAATTAAAATTACAAATTTAAAAAAAAAAAACTTTCTAAATACAGGGAGATTATTTTAGAGCAATAATATTGTTCGTTTACGAAAGACGCAGCTACCCGTCAAAAACGATTCCTTTCGGAAAAGAGGTTATACCCTGATTTATACTTATACTGGTGTTATATAATAATAAGAAATTAGCTTTGTTACGAGTGATTGGCAACGTTTTCAAGATTCGAAAAGATTTGAAGTCGGCTTTGTTGGTCGCCCCATTTTTTTATCCAGTGCAATAATAAGTGAGCCAGGGAATTATCGTCCAGTTAGTTTGACATCAGTTATTTGTAAAATCTTTGAGACCATGCTAAAGAGTCATATAACTGAATTTATTGAAACAAAAGGTTTGCTAGCACAAAATCAGTACGGATTTAGGAAGGGAAAATCTTGCACGACTAATCTTTTAAATTTTTATGATGTAATAACAAAGGAGTTAGACCGCAATAATAGCATAGATGTAGCTTATATTGACTTTCAGAAAGCATTTGATAAAGTTCCACATAAAGCTCTGCTACTAAAATTGAAAAGATTCGGTATTCAGAGTCATACATTTGAATGGATTAAAAGTTGGTTAATCGGGAGAAAGCAACGAGTGCAAATCAAGGGTAATAGTTCTCGATGGATAGAAGTAGAAAGTGGTGTTCCACAAGGTTCTGTTCTTGGACCACTCCTATTCATAATATTTATTGATGACATAACTGAGGGTATACTGGGCAAAGTTAGTATATTTGCTGATGACTTAAAAATAATGGGAATTGTCAACACAGAGGAACAAATAGAACGATTTCAAACAGATTTATCACGAATATCGGAATGGGCTGCTAAGTGGGGTATGTCATTTAATATTAAAAAATGTCAAGTTCTACACATGGGTCATAAAAATAAATGCGCAGCATATAACTTGCAAGGACAACAAATTAAATCAGGGAATACTGTAAACGATTTAGGTGTAGTGGTTTCTAGTGATCTTAAAATGGGGTATCAATGTAGAGAAGCAAGTAATAAGGCAAATAGAATGTTGGGGTATATTAAAAAACATGTTTCGTGTAAATCAAAAGACGTTATTTTGCCATTGTACAGAGGACTGGTTAGGCCACATCTAGAGTATGCAGTACAATTTTGGTCGCCATATTTAAAAAAAGATATTGACATGTTAGAAAAAGTTCAACGCAGGGCTACAAAAATTATTAAAGGAACCTCAGGTATGGCTTATGAAAACAGATTAAAGAAATTTAACATGTATACGTTACAAGAAAGAAGGAAACGGGGAGATTTGATTCAGTTGTTCAAATTTATAAAGTTAAATGAAACAGAAGGTTTACAATTTTCTCATAGTAATAGGACTCGGGGAAATGGATTGAAATTATTTAAATCACAATTTAAGAGGGAGTGTAGAAACATTGCTTTTTCAGTAGAGTTGTCGACGATTGGAACACTTTGCCATCGCACATTGTTAATTCTAAGGATGTTAAATCGTTTAAGGAAGGTTTGGATCGTCACTGGGGGATTGTGAAGAGAGCAGCCAGTTGAAATCTGATAATGTTTCTCTCTTAGCTTTTGTTCAAATAGTTTTTTATGTAAATTGATACTGCTTTTTCTTTTTCTTTCATGCAAATGGGCGTTCAAGATAAAAGTAGGGACAAGAAGAAGAGGAAGAGGAGCATGAAGAAGTCAAGCAGGAATTGCTCATCTATTCACCAACCTTGTTGGGCCTAGCGCCTGTTGTTGGTGTACTTTTTGTATTGTATTGTATTGTATTGTAATAATTCGACTTCGTAGATAAAATCACATACAGGGCCGCACATTTTTTGCCAGTGATTTGTGCCCCTCTTCGATTTCATTTATTTAAATGATATCATTTCACTGAATTAATTATGTTTGGTAGTTTGTCAGTCTTGCTAAAAATACAATATCTGCGTTTTACAAATTTACCAGTTCATATTAAGCAAAGTTGTTTCCCATTATGTTATAACTACCTTGTGAGATCATCGAACGCTCTGATTTCGTTCAAACATTGTCCGGCTCGTGACAGTATGTCATTTCAGTACCGGTCAGGTCATAGAGCAGACAGAATCTTGCTTTCATAATTCAAAACGTTTATGAATGTTGAATAGGCAAGTTTTCTTTTGAACTTCATGATCTAGAATTGAATTGCACAAACAGTTTGCATCTGTATTTCAAATTTTGATAAGAAACAGTTACAAGTTGATCCAAAAGCACATCAAGAACTAAAGATGTGGCAGTAGGAAAAGATTTAACCTATGCGAAAATGTTCTTATAAAAATATCTTATAAAACACATTATTTATATTAGGCTATAATTCTAGTTCTAGGAGGCAGAGTGGCTGTGTGTAGCCTTCCGTGATACCATGCCACAGGTCCGGGGTTCGATTCCCTGGCTGGGCAGGGTAGACCCCGCCTTTCATCCCTTCAACGGGGTCGATAAAATGAGGACCAAGCATGCTTAGGATGCCGACCACTGGACGGGAACTTCTGCTTCTGTACCCCAGGGTCCTCGTTCTGGAAAACTGGGATGGGCACTGTAGGACATCGCCACCAATGGGCTGTCGTGCCGGTGAGTTTTTATAATTCTAGTTTCGGATGGAAAGATATGTTAGCAGAAATAAAACAATGGTGCACATGTTTACCTATAATTTAAAAAGATATATATTACAGTGAAACCCCTCTATAGCGGACACCAGTAAGACAAAAATACTGTAAAACTTCTCCTTACGGAAACCTTTCAAATGCGAACACTCCTCTTAGGCGGCCAGTTTCTAATTCACCGACAGCATAACATTGAGCCTAAAAAAAAGCCTTCTTGAGAACATATCTCTGTTTTGGACAAATAGTTTTGTCTTCCTGGTGTCCTCTATAGAATAGTTTTACTGTATTTGTCCGTAATAGAGAGGTATCCGCAAAAGAGGGTATTTTAGGCTCAGTGATTTGCTGCCGGGAATTAGAAACTGTCCGCCTAAGAGAGGTGTCCGTTAGGAGGAGTTTTACAGAATCTATAAATGAAATAATTGTATGAAAAATGAATCAGCTAAATAAAATAAAAAAGTCGGAATTTTTTAATTCGTTCAATTAAACGTAGAATTTTTAATTGCATAATAATGTGTACATTATACTCTTTCGTCGATCAGAAATCCCCTTAATTGCAAACATTTTATAACCACTTCTTTAGAGAATGCTTTGCAGCAAGACTCACGAGGTTCATTTCGCAAATAAATAATTCCCGGGCTTAAAACTCGTCTGGGAACAGAGATTACACCCACTTTTCAAACAACTCCTCATGCCAGATCCGGCGCACTTTCGTTTTGGCGCTACTTCGACCGAAAAGCAGTTGCCTCGATTCGATTACAAACTTTCAACTACTTTCATTAGGATCCGGAATCTCTCGCACACACTCGATCGCACGAAACATCCAATCCTCCCCCATTCACAACTTCTGCGGGAGTGAGCAGCTTGGATCTCCACGGCCTGATCTCATAATCCACGTAAACAGGGCGCCTCGTTCTCGTGTCTCGACAAGAGATCGCTGAGATTCGAACACTTTTCTGGCATTTCCCTCCGCGTTGAAGTACGAGAGGATGCAGCGAGTAACGCAATTAGTTTAATGTGGGATCTGCAGGCGCCGGGATATAAATCGACTAATTAAACAGCCAGCCGCAATCTCGATTAGCATTATTCAAGCTGTGGATTTGGATGGCGATTTTCCACTTCGCGATGATTGTCGAGGGCCTCCTTTCACCATTATTAACCACTTTTGTCACTGACGATTTTTTTGTTGCAATTTTAGCCCTCTGTATCATAGTGTACACTTTATGCCACAGCACGCTGTTCTATCGCTGTTTCTGCAGTTTTCTGTATGAGAAAAATTTTGAAATCCTGACATTTATTTTATTTTTTTTTGTTAATATCTTGGATCCAAAAAAAAAAAAAAAAGGTTTCTGAGTGATAGAAGGCTTTAAAAATGTAATAAATACACAAATAAAACCATGAAGTACGTGCATTTTATTTATTACTTATTATCTCGTTTTCAAAAAATCAAAGAAGTTTGAGTAATAGAATATAAAATTTATTAAAAACTAAAATTTAAGCGTGCTTCGAGGTTACAGGGAACACGTGTCAGCGAATTTTGTGCCTAATTTTACGTTGACCCTTTAAATTTTATTTTATAGCACAAAGGTTTATATTTTATATCATTAAATGTAATGTTTGTTGTAAGATGTATCTCTGAAAAAATGAAGCATATTTCAACAAATAAACAAAAAATCTAATAAGCCACGAAATTGTAAATTAAGTAGAAAAAACGTCTTGCTGGTTAGCTACATAGTCCAACCTGAAGGGAAAAAAGCCTTCTTGTTTGTAAGCTGTGCTTAGTACCCAATATTACCTAATGTTCTTTGTTTAGAAAGAGACATAGTTTTTAAAATTTTCAAAAACAAATAGCAAAATCATTAACACAAACAAACACATGAAGGATTAAACAAAAAATTTTACATAAGAACTGTGTTATAAGTAGTAATTGAAAAAAAAAACTTCAATTTTTTTCTAAATGTTCAGTGGCGTAAATTTATTCGCATACTTCAGAAATTTAAATTTTGACAAAAAATAATGCTTTTAAAAGCATTGCGCTCTTTGAGTGCAAATAAGACCCTCAAATCGTTTTTAAAGCATAAAGCGCCTGAAATTCAGAACATGGTACGTAAAATTCACCAAGTAATATCCTAAAACGAGAAAAATATATTTCAAACTGAACTGTAGTAAAAAGATCACATTTTTTTGGAAAAGGGAAAACTATGGAAATTCCAAAAGTAAGTACCCATAAGGAAATGGTGTCTTCATTTACAGCACCAGTTATAGGAAATGAAGCAAAGACCTCTAAATGGAATTTTTATACGGTTACTGACAGTGCTTCCCATCTTAGCATTATTCCTCTCTTTCAGAGTGAATTTGGGGGATAGTTAATAGAGTGATTTTAAGTAAAATATTAGGTCAAGTCAGATAAATATAAATATATATTTCAGCCTTTTATTCGTATCTTAATATAATACTTGAGTGTTTGGGATTTTGGACTTTATGTGCAAAAGGATTTTATGCATATCTGGAAAACATACCCTTTCTTGAGAATTATTTTACAAATTTATTGTTATTATTCAAAACATAAGCTTGTTTTAGTTGTTATAAAATGAGTTTTTCATGTATATCGGGCGTTTTAAAGTATCAACAGTATATAAAATTTCAACAGTATTGCTTGAAATTTAGGTGTAGGGATCATTCATATATGATGTCACGCTTCGAGCGGGGAGGGGGTTCGTTAAATTGTGACAAGGGGAGGGGAGGGGGTTACAAGAAGTGTGATATCATGTTTATGCAACATAGCGTGGCATGTGACAAAGGTGGAGGGAGTCTATGTTGAAGTGTGACATTTTGTGACAAAGAAGGGAAAGGGGTTAGATATATGGGGGAAAATGTGACATCATTTATGGACGGTCCCGTATTGGTTAAAATAATGGGATGTTGTTGGGTCGCCTGAAAAAAAAAAAAAAAAAAAGCTTAAAAAATATAAATATTTCTGTAGAGGAGATAAACAGGAAAGAAAGGGATGAGGATTATTTGTCTCTTTAAAGAATTTCTTAACAGACAAAAATCGTGTTTGTATTTTTTTTTTCTTTTCTTTCTTTTTTTTTCTTCTGCATTGAAATATTTCTTTGAGTTGGTACTCGTATAATTAATTTGAAAACTATGACTGCAAAATAACATTGCTGCTACAAATAAAATTATATATTCTTTATTGGTGGAATTTAACAACATATTACTTAATGGAGAAGTTGCATGATTTCTAAATCTTAGTGAAATTGAAAGAACTTGAAAAAATATGTCGAACGGTACCATTCTTAACTCGGAGAACGACGTGGAAGTATTTTAAAAGTGCTGTAACGTCACATCCAGCGCAAACGCGGTAGAAAGGATGTGACGTCAATCGACACGAGGGGAAAGTGGGAAGTCCTACGCGCTGGGCAAATTTTGCCGAGATGCATGTTAACCGCTTTAAAATATCCTTAAAAATGATTTAAAGAATCAGAATCCAAGAAATGTGCATACAAATGCTGCATAGAACCATGTTGTTCAAATTCGAGTAATAAGAGGCATAAAAAAAATAACACTGTTTTGGGTTCTTTAAAAGTCACGATCCGATTAGGTATTATTTACGTTCAATCACTTATAATCTTTGTTTAATTTGATTTTTTTGATTCGAGGTACTAACAAAAATAAATAAATAAAAAAATAAGAAATACGTATTTCAGGTATTCCTTAATCCTCAATCACTTATAATCTTGGTTTAATTTGATTTTTTGGAGTCGAGGTACTAAGAAAAATGAATAAATAAAATTAAAATAAAACACGTATTTTATGTTTGATTTCTTTCTTTCCCTTTCTTTTTCAGGGTTTCATTTCATTCATCATCTATCACTTTTCAACTTTTTTATTTTTTGGATTCGAGGAGATAGCATCAACAAAAATAAATAAATAGGTGCAAATAAAAATAAATATAAAGGAAATATAAAATAAAATACTCGCATTTCAGGGTTTTAAAATTTTAAGGAAAATTACAAACACAGAGGTCGAATGATATGTTGCCTACAGTCTGCGCTATGATATACAGGGTTAAAGTTTACTTTATTTTTGTGAGGATAGGGTCATAATTTCAGGGGGGGGGGCGCTTAAGTTGCTACTCTTTTAAAGATGGAATTCAGAGTTCTTTAATTTGAAAGAAGTTTTTTTAACAGTTTACGAAAGAATAGTAACTTAAAATGCAAAATAATGCCACTGTTTATAAAATAATAAAACTCTTAATTAGTGCACTTATTCCATCAACGTGAATGTTAGATATATTTATAATAGGAAATATCTTGAACTGTGCCTCTAAAAAAATTTCAGCTTAAAGTGTAAATCCCTTTTTTTTTTTAACTTCACTATTTTATTTACTTCTGTAAGGGCTCGGAAGTATTCAAGTTGTAGAGAATTTTTAGCAGGTGTGTACTTGAATGTATTCCAGTCTGATTTTGTGTCACAGCAGACGAAACGGTGAATCAAAGGGTAAAGCCATGGTACTAATGTTCAGCTTTAATGTTTCGAAAACAAGCCTAAAATTGTGCTTAGCACTTCAAATTCCAAAATTTTCCGATGGAGAGTTCCCATCTTCCCATCAAAGATAGTTTTAAATAACGTTTTTTGGGCTTCCGTTTAAAAAGAATTTCGGTGGAGATCCCCGAACCTCTCTTAATAATTCAAATTTTGCAGTTAGTTTTCTTCTTCGAAATGCAATAAATCGAATGAAAAAACGTTTGAATAAAGAAAAGTGAAGTATGGAAATGAAGTGTTAGGTCTGAGATCTTTCGAACGGATTCTTCATTCGTCTCTTACTAGCACAAAATAAAAAAGAGAAAAGAATGAGGTGGAGGGGGAGGGGGGGGGGGTTGAAAGAACAGGCAGGCTCACATATCCCCATTTCATAAAAATACTTTCAGTATTTTTAATTTTCAATATTTATTAAATTATTTAATGAACTTTTGATACATTAGCCTTCATGATTTTTTAAAAATAACTTTTACGGGAGAGGTCGGCTAAAAAAGAAAACATTGTAGGCAAGGGATAGGATAGGGGAAGAATTAAGTAAAAGTAAGGTCAGTAATAGGTTTGGTGTTAACAAACAATATAGCACACACAATTTTTGGAGAAAATAAAACATTGCTTTTGGGGCAATATGAATAGTACTGAATTTATCTTTTGTTTCATAAATTATTGACGTCGCTGCAAAGGAGAATGGATGCGAAGCATTTAGGAGTTAATTCCATTTATCCTTGCTTAGGGAACATTCCTAAATGATGTCATGCTTCAAGAGGGGGGGGGGGAGAAATTGTGACAAACTGTGACAAGGAAAGGGGTGGGGGTAACAAGAAGTGTCATCATGCTTATGCAACATAGCTTGTCATGTGACAAAGGGGGAGGGGGCAAATATATGGGAAAAAACATGATATCCTTTATGAACGGTCCCTTATTCGCTTTTCAACCGTTTCAAAAAATTGGTAGAATGATGAAAAACATGAACATTAATCCAAGTGGACAAAACTAAATTTTAGTTAAAATATTAATTAAACAGATTTTTTAAATCATAAGGTTTTTAAGTATTTGCTGACTTTTTTCTTCCTTCCTTTCTTTTATTTATTTATTTTTATTTTTAAACACATTTGGGCTTATTGCACTTGTGGTTAAAATGATTTTTTACTTTTTTTGTCTTGATTCTTTTTATTACAGTGTTAGTAAAAAAAATCGTCAGTTTTAAAAAATCGACAGAATAATAGAAAATTAATATAATAAATATTGTATATTGATCCAAATGGACAAAGCTAAATTATAGTTAAAATATTAATTAAAACAGATTTTTAAAATCAAAACGCTTTTAAGTATTTTCTGATTTTTTCACTCCTTCCTTCCCCTTTATTAACACATTTAGGATTATAGTGCTTGTGGTTAAAATGTTTAACTTTTCTTTGTCTTGATTCCCTTTATTACAGTGACAGTGAAAAATTGGGATGTTATCGTAAAAATAAAAAACTAGGAAGAAAATACAACTTTGACAAATTGTCAGTTGCCCCTTAAAAAATCTGCTGAACTCTATCGTGAAAATTACTATAATCTAAATTATTAAGTTTAAAAAGGAATAAACTTATGTAATGCATAGTTAAAAATAAGTAAAAATATAACTATTCTTAAGCTTAGAAAGGTTGGAAGAGGTGAGGGTGAAATGCCATAGCTACAAATTTACATGCGAATGCGGTAGAAACCCTAGACATAGACGGGTAGAAATTGGCAAGTTTTCCTTGCGGAGGGAAGCGTGTCGATTGACGTCAAACCAATGAGGGAGCGTTTTTTGATCACGTGTCATTGTTTACGTTTTTTTCTGCTTTAAAATTGAATTTTAAGACTGTTTAAAAAAATTTAACATTTTTTAAAATTTGTATTCGCACTCTGTGTAATAATATTTTTCAGAAAACTATAAATTCAAGCCATTTTAGAAACCCATGCAACTTCTCCATTGCTGGTTTTGGAAAAATTGTCCTTTTGTTACATAAAAAAAACAGTCATTAACTACTCGAAATAAGATAAATCGAGTTATTAAATGCTTAGTACATTATTTATAAAGTGGTATTATACTGAATAGTGCTTCAAACGAATATTTTAAAATAGCTTGTTTCGAGATGCATTAAAAGATGGACTGGGCCGACTGCACAGCGAATTGCATGCTTAAATGCTTCGCAACTGTATACTAGACAATAGCTGTTACGCTCTGTAACTTTACAGACTGAGTTTATGTAAGTTATTTTTTCAAATAGTATCCTCACTATACAGCCTAATGTAACTTAATGGAATCAAACGCCATTTTTTATAAAATCCGACTCACATGTTAAAACAAAAACTATTGATTGCAAAATGGCATCTATCATTTGGTAAGACCATTTGTCACATTCCTCCACAATCTGGCAGAAAAACAAAATTTGTACACATTTCCTGAAAACTATCGTTGTGATGCCAAATGTTGGTTAACTCGGAAATCAGCGTTTCCTTTGTGGTAAAATTCTTTTCGCTAAACTTAGTGCTTACAGAAGCTTCAGCTCACATTTGCCAAACAGTTTTCTGTTGAAATTATGTTTGTAGAGTACCTGGTCATTACAAGATGTTTAGACTATGTTCAACGAAGAAATTTCTCTGTTGTCTTGACGTTTGGCGTACAGAAAATGTCCCAACGAAACCGGCTGCAAGTTGAAATATCTCAGCAAGTGAATTGATTAATCGTTCCCAATAAATGGTTTCCAAATTTTCTTTTAGAAGATACTAGTTCAATTTTAAATGAATGCACCAATCAACCTTGGTTAATTTATTTAAGTATAGTAAAGAAATTTAACCAAGGTTGTCAGTTAGGACGTTCCAAAGTTTTAAGCGATGAATTTCGGTTCCGAAAATAAAAGAGAATGCATACAATACATTCTAAAACAGAAATATAGAATGAACGCTGCGAATATGTAAAAAAAAAAATAGCTAACTAAACTCAAAATGAAGAACAGTAACTTTTTATTGAAACGACCCTCCCGAATTTAGATATGTATGTCCCGTGGGCAGTTTCAAATGACCCCATGCAAAGTTGATCTCTAATAATAACTTTTTAAGTGCTTTTTCAATCGCTTTTATGAAACGTTAGAAATTACCAGTTCGGCATAAAACAACACTTACAACGCCCAGCCGTCAGTGTCCCCCTCTCCCCTTTTTTTCTTTTTTTGAGTTTATTATTGAAACCAATGTTGTAATTGATTTATTAAAGCACAATTTATTTATTTATTTTTCTTTTATACCTATACTACCCCGAAAAGTTTTTCGAAATGCATACATGTTAGGTAATTTTGTCTCTCAGCCAAAAAAAGGGCCAATAATAAATAGTTCGCAATGTCTAGAATAATTTGCTCGCTGTATTCTTGAAACATATCTTTTTTTGTATTACAAAATCTTTTTAAAGAAATCTGACTGTCTCGATAAATCAGAGCTTATTCTGCTGAATTTTACCTCGTCGAAACATTTTTAATATTTTTGATGTCGCAAATTCAACAAAGAAATAGCCGCACGAGCAAAATAATATAAGAAAGTCGAAAAAGAATTCAAACACTATTCTAGAGTCCAAATGAACTTGAAACGCAAGCTACAAACGTTCTTCTTCTTCAGTACCTAAAATATTCCTATAAGAAGGATTGGAAGCTTGCGTTTATATCACTAAAACATTCATGCATGCATGAAGTATTACACATTTGCTTATTTAAATACAAAAGAAAAACGAACTGGGGTATGAAACAGTTTAAAGTAAGAATTTCATTTTTTCACTCTGAGAACATCTCTTTAGAATTTAAAATGCGTGTTTACATTTTGCATGATGGCACTCGTTTCTCAAATAAGGTTCTAAAGTAGTAGGGATAAAAAGAAAAAATAAATCAAAAAATAAAGGACTGGGAAAAAAAGTCATGCATTGAATATTTCATACAATACATTTTAAATAAATTTCCTGAAACTTCATATTTTCCTATTTTCTGCCAAAAAGAACACACCACTTAGAGTTTCATTTCTAATAAAAAAAAATTATTGAGGCATATAAAGATTTGTCGATTTAAATTTTGTTTTTGAACTAGGTATTTTTTATTTATAGATTCACTTTGGAGTAAAAGTAACTGTCTAATAAATGTTCACATTTGATTTTCGGTTATTTTATTACGTATTTCAAGCAAAAATATTTTTTTTTTTTTTTGCAGTTCTGCTTCAAAATATTTATGTAAAATCTTAATCAATGTATAATTGAATCGTTTATTTTGAAAAGGTAACAACTTTTAAAAAACAAACATTTTTCAGCAGACAGAAAAAAAGGCCTATGAGCTGTTGGAAAATTTGACGGGTCTGATCTTTTAGTATTTTATTTGAGTAAGTAATATCACTGCAATATTGGTAAATTAAAACGATTTTAGATTAATTATGCCATAAAAATAATAAATTAATACTGATAATTGTTCTTTTTTCAAAACGGATGTTACCTTTTCGACATAAATGCTTCAATTAGTTTCTTGTGTCGATGTTTTTGGTTAACATTTCGTTACTCGCGGGGATTTTCTGAGCACACAGCGAGTAAAAACATGCATGAGAGCATGGGAATACTCAAACTCAGGGTCAAATTAGCAGCTACCGACTGTAATGTTTAAAACCTCTAACTTATCTGTATACTTTGTAACATGTTCCAAACACGTAGTAAGTTTGTAATTAACATACATTTTCAAAACCTAATAATTAAATATTAAAAATCAAAATGTTATGTGCCGATTAATCGGATATTTCACGCAGTGGTCGGATCAGACTCCAAATAATGAAAACTCTGTTGGATACTATATATTCTATGCCTTCGGCGGGGGGGGGGGGGGGGGGTAGGTTCCCGTTGGATAGAAAATTTCAGTGGCTTATTTGTGATTTTTGTGACTTTCGTGACTAATTTCCGAAATCGTGACTTTTGCTTGTAGACACCCTGAAGTTTTTATTCTTTTTAGTCAATTTGCGGTATTCTTTTTTCGTAAAAATTATGAAAAATTCCTTACTAATCCAGTTTGAGTAAGATTAAGAAAAAATAACACTGCACATGAAATTAGCTAATTTATGTTGCTTCCTGTAGTACTATGTTAATAGCCATAGCTCTTTCAAAAGATTCGTGTTTTTGATCATTTTAATTTAGTTTTAATTTTTTCGCCGTATAAATTATATATCCCCTATTAAACTACAGTAATTACACACACACACCAATTTGCGCTATCTTCACACTAAGTTAATCCGTTCATCCGTGTATATATATATATATATAGGGGAAAGTTGGACAAAACCGGGCCCCAAAGTGTTTTTTCTTTTTCCTAAGCAGTTAAGTGAATAAAGTTGCTTAAATTTCTATTTGAATGATAAATTAGTTCCTTAGTTACATAAATAAATATTTTTCAATGTGGAAGAACAATATTTTGGAGGGTAAATAATTTTTTTTTTGGAAGTATAAAAGTACCCGGTTTTATCCAACCAGGTCGGATAAAACCGGGTATGTTTAGGAACACTTAAAAAATGCTGTTGTCTTACTACTGAAATATTTATTTATAACAACAAATTGGTACAATGGCCCTCCTATACTGAGAGGTGGGTTAAACAATATCTCTTCGGGAAATTGTATTTTTGAATTCTTTCTTCTGTGTAGACTTCTTAAAAGATGTCTTCTTTTTAATTAATTGTCAAAATATTTCTAAAATATATGCTTAATTTAATATTTTGTGTATTAAAAGCTGGCGAACTGTATGTGTACTATTTTAACACGTCAAATGAAATTAGTCATTTATGAACGGCCCTAGGGGCCGTTCATAAATGATGTCACGCTATTTTCCCATATATTTGACACCCCTCCCCCCTTTGTCACAATATGTCACACTTCAGGGGACCCCTCTCCCCCCTTTGTCACGCGTCACGTTATGTTGCATAATGCATGATGTCACACTTCTTGTGACCCCCTCCCCTTCCCTTGTCACACTTTGTCCCAATTTCATGAACTTCCCTCCCCCCTTGAAGCATGAAATCATTTATGAATGATCCCCTATCTGAAGGACCAATGTTTGCACTAAGAGCTACTGAAGGGCGCAGCAAGCGTCGCGGTAGCTTTTTCCTTCCAGAACCGAATGTTCAAAAATGAAAGGTTCTTGTTATGTGATCTGGCATTTCTGGGTCATTTGTAAAGCAAAAGCAACAAAAATTCCCATATGTTGTTTTGTTAATTTATAATTTGGACAAAGAAAAAATAACGAACGCAAGTGCCGAACCTAAGTGTCGGAATTATTTGTTGTTGTTACTCCGGTCAGTAAACACCCAATGAGCAAAATTACTTTGTGCTTTTTATTGTTGATCAGTGTTTCTCTGCTTCTCAAGAATCGCAAGCTCCTTAAAAGCCAAAAGTAGGCACAAAAGGCCATGAGACCTCCTTGATGCAATATTTTCTTTCTACAGCTCTGAACTTGCTAACATTTTATAATAATTTAAGGCTTTTTGTTTTATAAAATGATATTTTTACGTTTTTAGTCAACCTTAGCGCGTAAGGTTTGCGACCCCCAGGTTGAGAAACGATAATGTAGATTATGATGTAGTTGTTTAGGAAGAGGATTTCGAACAAGCATTATATGTTACGATCTCATTCCTCGTAGTAACGAATATCATAAAAGTGATTCTTTCGTCATGTGTTTGATGCACGAATGAGTGAAATGTGGTTTATGAAATATGTAATTGCACTTCCTTGTAGAGAAAGTTTTTCTTGTAACATGTAATATAAGATGACAAATGATGTCCTCTTGAATAATCTGAAAATCATATAATATTTTACTTTTAATGTTAATTATTGAGCTGCAAAAATGAAAATATGCTTAAAAATACAAAAAAAAAAAAAAAGAGTCAGATTTATAGTTCTTTTGGCTTTATTGTGAGAAAACATTTACAACAGGCATGAGAACACAGATGACAAAGTAAAGTTTTATCTGGTTTGACATATCAAATAATTTAATAACAAGCTATTAACCTTTCAAATTCATTTTCACAAAAATGTTATTCTACCGCTTTGAAATCACGAGATCAAATTTCACACCTAAAGGTTAGAATTCACTATTCGTTTAAGAACACCAAACTAGGCCTGACCAAAAATGGATGGATGCACGAAGGCAACTGCGATTGAGATGGTTTTTCAAGCAACTAGACTAGACAGTTCATGACCTAAAATCAACTCAAAAACCCATTCATTCATAGTACTTGCAGTTCACACGAACTTTATTACGTTATTTTTAATTCGTGTTTTAAAGTTTAAAATCCAGTGTAGTAGTTTTGTTTTTAAGGACATGAAGTCATGCTATTTTTAGATTGAAAAATATGAAAAGTCAATAATATACTTACAAAACTAAAGAGAATACTAAATTATTAACCTTAGTTTAAATTATAGTGTCTCATTACTAAACACAAAATAGCTAAACGAAAAATTGTCGGTTTGTGTGAAAAATGGTGGGAATGAACAAATGATATCACATGTATGAAAATATGGTTGTAATTTATATACCAAATTCTCAAGTGCATGTTATAAATAACAAATATTTTACGAAGTTTATTGTTTCGAATAAAACTAAAGAAAACAAAGATTAACTATTCATAGGAAATTTGTCCATGTGACATTCGTGACAGTCTTTACATTCGACTATTTTATGTCGGGGATTCATTTGATGAACTAAATGAAGTTTAATTTGCCGTTTTAATTTTTTTTAGAAGAAAGCAAATTGTTGATTTCTATATTAAAGGAACACACACCCAAATATATATATATATATATATATATATATAGTTAAAAACACGTTTGGTGTGTAAACTGGAAATACATTTTTATGAAACAAGTTATTATAGTATTCAGTTATTTGTTTTTCTTGAAAGTAGGAAGTAGTTTTTTTAAGATTTGATCAGAATAACCGATTTTTTTTGTTAATGATGTCAAATCTTATTTATCTCAAGAGGATTTACTTATTTTACAATTTGACATACTATGAATGAAGAATGGTAAGTTTCAAAGGTATTTGAGCTGATTTCAGTTCGTAATTTCGTGTGAGATATTACTAGACACCAAGAAAATACGATTGTCCGTCCGTATTCTTTATACAATTTTAAATATCATGTTTATAGAAGAGAAAGAAAATTGTTGAAAAGTCATTGAATAAAAATATATTTTCTTTTTTAAAATTACAATATTTACACAAATTTCATTTAATTATTAAAGCTAATTTCTGTTATTACGTTGATTAAATCTAATTTGAGAACTGACTTATGTCATTAGTGTTAGTAAACACTAGATTTCCAGAATTTTTTAAGATTAAAAATAAGAATTTTTCGTGTGATCCTCCCTCCTCCAATATTTATTATTAAATGGAAATGGTTTTGAACAGAAAAGAGTTCAGGAAAAATAAAGCAATGCTATTTCGCTCGGATTATATAACTCAAGTGTACGCTTTCTCGTGCACAAAATGTACTGAAATCTATTGTCCATTAGTCTAAAATCATTACGCATTGCTATTTAAAGAATACTGTTAAAATCTTTATTATTCATGATGTATTGGAGCAGTTACAATGTGTATTTCGTAATTATTATTGCAATCATTTTATTTTGTTTAAATGAAATTTAATGGTAACCACAAACGATAGTATTGACAAAAATTTTAGAAAATATATCTTCAATTTTAATAAATAAAAATCATAACCTTGAAGATATTTTGAAGTCATGGAAACATAAGGAAAAGTACTGTTAAAACATTCTAGTTAGACCGATATAGAGACAATTTAATATTTCTTTATTGTTTGAAAGAAATACTGATTTTTTTTAAAACTGTTTCTTTTTCATTTGCGTTTTAATTTTTTAATTTTAAACTCATAAAATTGTATCGTAAATTAAAGCAACTAACAAAAAGCGAAACCGTTAATGATCTCAATGGCAGTTGCTGTTAGACTATACTTTGATTTATTTAAATATACAGTTTGCAACAGTAAAAGGTATGTTTCATTCATAAAATAATGAACATAAATTTTTCTATGATTTCTTAATATTTTAGAGTGAAATGACAGGGAAAACGAATGTCTGGTAACTGAAAAATAAATAATAATAATAAACACATAAAATAAGATTATTACTGCAAAATTGCAACGTCAAATTACCCCAGCCGAAATTTGTTTTCAAAGGGTTGTGATTTATTTATTTGTTTTTTTTTCTTCATTTATAGCTATGAAGTTCATTTGTTTATTAATATATTATTTTTTAAAGAAAGTACATTTTCAAATATTTCTGGAAAATAATGAAACATTGTTTTATTTGAATACACGTTTAGATGATTCTGAAATACACGATGAAAATGAACATAAATCACAACACAAGTATAAAACATAAAATAGAATACTGCTTTTGAGCAATTTTGTATTACTATTTTGAAACAAAGATGTGTACAGAATGCGTGAAATCTAAAGCTAAACACAATTATATACAATAGTTGATACATGTTAAAACATTTCTTTGGTTTATAATAGTCCTTAAATGCTCATTTTGGACTTTTGATGTAACAGAAAAATGCCCATAGTGTCTCTATGAAAACGAATAGACATCGACAGAAAACGTTAAAAACTTATATAAAAATTAGAAATAAATGTCATTTGATAAGCATAAGTTTTCACATAATTCCTTTAAAGTAGATCGGGTGATTTAAAGAGTAAGGTAAATGTCTGCTTTATTTTTGTATTTGGTAAACATGTATGGAATGCATCTTAAAAATTGTATTTCTTGCATATAATGCCCACTATCACATAATGCATAGTCAGCTACATGTTTAAAATTTTAAAAGGTTCTTAACATTCCAAAGATATGTCAAAAAGAAATATTTCAATTTAGTTATTTTCACGAGAGAGAAGTCCTTTAAATAGATTTTTTTAACAGTCGATATTAATCAAATAAATTGCATGATAAAACTTTTTGCACTTCTGACTAAAAAAGGCATAGAAAAAAACTACTGAAACAATAGTCAATTGAGCTTCAGCTGTAAGAATCGATTAGAAAATATTTTGATCAAATGCATAAACACAAAACATAAAGTAATTTGTTTTCATCTCACTTTTCTATCTCATGAATATCACAATAAATTCAAATGAAAAATATATTGCCTTTGATACATGGATTTAAATAAAATCATGTTTTTAATTTTATTAATTTTTACGTATAAGTAATTAAGTAGCTTTGATAGTTCTCACGAAGTAGTGAGCAGTTTTAAGAATTAACAGTCCTTTATGTAGGTTTCAAAATTTTGATTAAGCATGTATGCATCATATTTGACAATATATTGATGAATATGAAGAAATTGTCATTAAAATATATTTTACTTCTACCTTGATATTTAAATATTTAACATTTAAGGAATCACAATTTTTACAAAGCATCAAGAAATCATCATGGAAACCATTTGATTGCGCAAGGGATTCTCTTAACCTCTAGTGCATGTCAATGTATACAAAAGGAGGACAAAAATGAAACGCGTGAATTTTTTTCCTTAAGATTTTGATTGCGAAGATGTATTTGATTTTTTTAAATATATATTTCAGAGTCAATTTAAATAATGAAGAATGTGTCAATACAGTCGAGAAAGTTAATATATAACGAAAACACAAAATATTAAAGAATAATAAATAATGCCTTTTTTCTATGTGCCTGACTTGTGATTTTTCAAAATATGAACATTATAGACGTTAGCAAAGCAAATAAACAAAACGTAAAAAAAAAAAAAAAACGCATGAACGTACCTTTAAGCTCTAACTAAAGAAGTTCATGAAAATAACAAGTAGAAATAAAACGATTAAGTTATATAAGTAAATTGATTTATTGTTAAAATATTTTTTAATTTCATTTTTTGCTGTCCGTTGCATTAATTTAAGTCCTATGAATTTGATGAGAAATTTTTCTATTCGTCAAACGTACACATAATCATTTTCGTATAGTAAACTATCACATGTAAAAACTCGCAAAGAAGTTTTGTATTTTATCAACTATTTTACCCTGTTTCAAATCAATGATTACTTTCTTATTCACATATTTTTCTCTCAAATTTAAATGTACATTTTTCCTGATATAAAGTTTAGAATGTAAGATCAAATACAATTTAATTGCGCTTAAAACCAACACATCTGACGTAAGTTTGAACTACATTAAGCAAAATGCTTCTAGTGAATTACATTATACTATTTCCCTATGCTAACTTCTGATTTACGATGTAACCTGATCTATACACGATTTTATATTCTAACAGATTTTCCTTACATACCTATTACACTTTAGTCTCAGATAAAATAGAAAACTGGTAAACTTTTTTTGTGCGCACTGAAGTACAGCGGCGAAGATTTCAGACTTAAAAACGCGAAAAAATAATATTTTTATATTTAAAACTTTTTCTTGCTATCCAACGTCAGGAACAAAATGAGAAAGAGAACTGATGTGAAATAAATCATCCCTTTGTTTGGCATAGTTTCCCAGAAGCAATATGTGTTTTTGTTAACTTCTATCGAGACCCACTTCTCTAAAAGAATGCTGTTTGGCATTGTCGCTGTATTTTAGTAAATTATTAAAACTTTAAATTTTATTTTCAAATTTGAAATTTTAACTATTTTGCAAATTATTACAATTTACGAACATGTAAATACATTATGCATATCCTACTTTCTTATTAAGTGCCCCCCCCCCCCCCGCAAATCTTTGCTGCTACTTTTCACCACTTGCCAATTAAAGGACTAACGTTATTGTTCGAATATGCATTTTCCTTTTGCGTTTTTAAAAGTTAATTAAAGCGCTGTAGCCTTTTACCAATAAAAGTTCAGCTAGATGTCAATTTTAATAATCTGCACGCAAGGCATTAAAGATGTTTGAAAAGAAATAGGTAAAATATGACTTTGGATTCATGCACTTGAGGATTAAGAATCCTGGCAAAAGTAGTTTTTATGTGTTTACTCGTACTACATTTTGTCTAGAATGATCGGCCTCCATGTCTAGACATATTCACATTATGTTTTAAGTTACATTTACATAGTTACCTTTGTATAAAAGCAGATATTGATTTATTGCAAGCACTGAACAAGTGAGATTATTACTGCTGAAGGACTTACGTCCCCAAACGAATATCACGTGACTACATTTAGCCATCGAACAAAGAAGTTTAGAAGCATCTTTTGCGAATCTTAAAGATTGGACAACATGGAACAGAACGCCAATAATCATTTACATACATTAAGAGTTTGTAGTAATTATGTAATACATGTGCTTAAAAAAATAATTTTTGAATTCGAAACAAGTCTGTTTTATAATTCTTTTATGTGAGTAATTTAAAAGATGATCTTATTCCACTCGCGGGATTAGTTAAAAAGTCATCAAAGAAACATCCATTTGCAAAAAAAAAAAGGCTAAGACTAAAATAATGTGTGATATTTTCATGAAATTATACACTATTATGCCATTAAAATCTAAGTTCATGCAAATAACTAAAAATGCCCAAATGAAAAAAGTTTTAAAAAGAAGAGAACCAAAAGAATGAAATTATTGTTCAAATCATAGTACAGAGTTCTTTGATTGTGTATTGTTTCAATAGATATCGATCTTCATCCATTAACGTGGTACACACTATTACGTGGAAATGATAATTTTTTAAGCATTTTTTTTATGAGATCGAATGATCTGATCAGGTAATACGTGTCTGTTAATGCCGTATATTGACAAAAAGGTGACAGTTCAAATTTATTTAAAAAGCATTATGCAAATAATCCTAATCGTATAAAATTTTTAAATAGTGTACAATTTTTTTAGTGCATGTACAATACCAGAGAAATTGAAAATTTCGATCGTTTGACTTTTCATGTACGTACAATTTTATGAACAATTCTGTTCCACGTTGCAAGCATTTATGGTTTATGTTTCCGTGACACATTAAAATGCGACGAAAGAAGCACACACACTTGAACACTTCTGTACAAAATGACATACTGCATAGTTGACGGCAACAATTGCCAGTGATGGATGTAACGCCACATCGGTTTTGAGATCAGCCGATGGCAGTTACATAACAGTAGTTGAAGTAATTTACAGTTCCTAGCGTTGACTTGGGCATTGCGAAAATGCAGTTCATATGCCAAAAAGAATGTAACACACAATCACATGTATAAATCCAAGAGTTAGTTTCAGCTAATAAACACGGCAAAATGCTGACTTTGAACAAGCTTGCTTGCTTTCTTAATGCATTTCTTGCTATGTTAAAAGGAAAGATCCTGTCTTTAATCCTTATAAAAGTTTAAAGTACGATATTAGTCTGAGTTCAGCAAAATGGCATTTTTATTGTTTTCTGAAACCGCAACAGTTTTTCGTTTCAGATTCTTGTTAGAGGGAAACATTATTCAAATGTTAGAAAATCTTTGGAACATAGTGGTACGGAAGAAGCGTTTAAATTGGTATATGAAAACCAGAAAATAGTATCTTAAAATATCCGTAGCTTGCGCTGGTATCGCAAAATAGTTCATAATTAATAAAGCAAGTCTTTTTTCTTACGTGCGCTCATAGTCAAAATTTTATAGTCTCAAGTTGTAGTAAAAAATGGAAAGATTAACTGCTGAAACATTTATTCTAATTATCTTCTCTGGAATCTTTAGAAACATCGAATGCTATAACCATGGAGGAAAAAAAATTAACACTGTGCTGTTGCTTCGAAAATTACAACAAGATTATACCTTTTCATCACTCATAAAAGCCACGCCTTGAAAAAAAAACGAATTCCTCCTATTTGTTGGCAAGTCTGACAAGTCTTTTCTTGACTTGAAAGGCAAATCACTTCATAGCTAACAAAGGACTGCCACACACACGCCAAACTTCTCTTCTTAAATATCGTGTGCGTCTGTTTATTTATCTTTAAACTGAAGGCGAAAAGGACTATAAATATATCTTCTTAGCTTTCTGAAGTGGTTTGTTGTCTGCAGAGCTATTTGCTGTCTTACCCGTTTTAGGCGGCACGTTGAGAACCAAGTTTATTGGTTTGTTGTTAACAGAAACGGGTAGAAAAGTGTCTAGGTTCCTAGGGTCTATCCTGGCATTAGGCTGCGTCTCACCGTAAGGACCTTCATCCAAATAAGGACTTTCCATTTCTTCTGTACGACACCGGCGGCTAAATATATATCCACTAATGAATCCAACCACCAGTGAAGATACTATGCTTGAAGTAACTGCAATAGCTAATGTTTCAGCTGTGTAGATGAGATGATAGTCCCGGGCCGCATCTGGAGAATCAGGACTTACTAAACAAAGAAAAATACACTTTAGTTAGAAGTAGGAGTTAATAGTTGGTTTAACAGTAGGATATTACTGAAATCATAAGGTCACTCAAGGGCATCTGGATACTTGGAAGATATCTATGCGTTTAAAAAAACCCTTTAGAAACGTTGTATGTGCCCTAGTATTGCGTTGGAAAGCTACTATATTGGAATAACCTGAGACGGTAGTAAATTGTTGTGAATCCACACTCTTGAAAATTCAGAGATTCAGGAGGAAACTAAAAAAAAGTTCTTTTGTACTTTACAAAGCTTGAAGTGTAAGATTGACATTGATAACGGTAATACATTTTGATGGTTTTGATTTTTGGCGATTTTTAAGTGACTGGCTAGTAAGATCAGACATTAAGGAACATGGCTGTTCATATTTTTTACGAAATCCATTGTTCTGAACCCCACCTACCACCTCGTAGGCACATGTATGGATCCCCCTCAGCGGAAAGTAAAACATTGAGGTAACTACAAAATTTGTCGACTCTTTCTGTAAGCTGATGACACGTAAGGCATTGGGAAATATTACTGCTTCTTATTACCCAGCGTGATAATTTTTATAAGTAAAGGTGAATGAACTCATTTTTGTACAAACGTTGCATAGAGATATTCAAGACCAAAACGAGTCGTTAGAAGCAGTGGGATCCGATAGGCTAGAATCTTGCGTAAAGCGAAGCAAACAAATAAATAAGTAGATAGAACTTTCTTTTAATGTATGGAAATGAAAGTCCTTTCAATAAATAAAATGCTATGACATGTTGTGAATGTTAAATTTAGATATATCTGTCATTTCAAAATTTGCGGCCTGTTTTACTTTGAAAACGTCTAAGTATATGTGTAACGCTGAAATCACAACATAGTAGTGAAAATTTCAGGCATGCAACTCGGGGTTACGGGGAAAGCTTTTCTGAACGTATAAAGATGTTAGCTTATGGTTACACAGGAACCATACAAATTATTTTTTAATAGTTATTTAATTTATTTTTTGTACAACATCTGTTGCTAAAAAAACGCTAATAATGGGAACCCGCTGAAAAAGCACAATAATTTAAACTTAACTCTGAAGAAAAGCATTTACAAATAGAATCTATAAACATACTGTTTGGTCTAATATCAGGGTCTTCTTGAGGTATAGGTCTGCTGCCAAGATGGTTGTCATGGCGACTCAACTGCGGAGATCTCTGTGGACTTGTATCTTTATTTAACGGGCGCCCTGTATGGATGAAATACGAAGATTATAAACAATGGGGAACAAGAAACAAAAATACTAACGGCATTAGTAAATTATTCTCGACGCTAATTATAAATCTTACATTTGCTCTAACACAAATGCAATAGTTTAAAAAACTGCTAATACGTAGTTTGGTATTTGTCTATTATAACGGCGACCAAACAATGCCGAGAAATTTTTTTGCCAATTTGAGTATATTACATTTGAGTATATTTTTATAATTTGGAGACATTCTTTCTTTGCGCTTTTTGAACGCCGTTATAATTGACTAGTACCTGATTGCATGACAAATACGACAAAAGTACAAAAATAAGATTAAGAAAAAAGGTAAAGTAATTACTTCCGTAAGTAGCTATTTTTTAAAAACTCATTTAGCAAATATAAAAATTTCACATATATAGCGGAAGAAAATGTTTTAAAATCTTGGTTTTATTAAAGAAAATATTGTCTATTTATTTTAACATAATTTGCACTTTAATACGCATTACTCTTGTTACTAAGATTGAGAGAAATATACACTATATTTATAACATGTTACAATTATCGATAACTTTTATTTTCCTTAGAATTTTGAAATAAGCTTCATTTTGTACCATTATTCGGCTGAAAGGCTTTAAAATTCAAGGCATTTATTTATTTGGATTAAATTCCACCAATTATTTGATGCATTTAAAAATTCTGCAGCATAAAAATATTACAAGGATAATTATTTTCCATTAAAGTTTCGTTTAAATGACTGAACGAATCTGACATAAATCTCTCAATCCATATTTAGTTATACATTGTATTAAGCTTTTTTTAAGGAAATCGAATTCGCGTCAAAAGAATACTGCATTAACGGATTTTGGAAATTACACCAGACGAGTAAAAATTAATTGAACAAAACGAGTACAAATGACATTGCTTTCATTGGAAATGCAATTTTGACGTCGCTTTTTTTTATGAAAATGAACTTTCCTGCATTTAAACCTGGATTTTCGTATTACTTTTGCTTTTTGGCAGTACATCTTTTTAAAATCACATTGCTAGTTTAAATGTCATTAATTCACTAATTTGTCCGTGTAGCAACTATATCGCTGCTGAAAAGCGATGATTCTGATTTCAAAGACAAATAAATCAGCGCCTTGTGATTGATGTTCTTTGGCAGTCCTAGGATCCCGTGAATAATTAAGTTTATCAGTTCTTATCGAGAGTTTATTCGAATCATTAACTTAGTCTTTAGTTAAGCTAAATTCTAATTCTAAGTAATGAATGAAAATCTACTCTAATTAAGATTACTGGATTCATCAAAAGGCAATTAGTTGAAATGTAATGCATAAGTGATTGGCTTTATCACCAAATGACAAGCTTCACATTCGTTAACTTTGCATAGTATCACGGAGAAGAACTTTTCGACCATTCAGTCATAAACTTGTCATTGCTTTACTTGCAGTACGCCTACATATTAAAGGTGAAGAAAATAGTTTGAGCGCAAAACGTTCCAGACAATAAAAGCGTACTTAGAGCAATAATATTTTAGACGCAATTAAACGAAGTGTTTTGATATGAGTGTTTACATTGTAAGAGTTAATTATTTTGGGCAAATCTTGCTCGTAATTACTTTGACTATAAAATATATTAGTCTTTGTATACACCTACGTACAATTAAGACGAGAAACAGATGAAAAATGTTTAAGGTTGTTATATCGTTATTTTTTTTTATATCATTAAAGACCAACTATGCAGTTGTGAATGTTTCCACCAAAATAAAACTAAACAATTCTCTTTTTAATAGACACATATCATGGAACTTCATATGTCACTTTATATTGACCATGACGAAAAAATTTGGCAAAAAGAAAATAATAGTTAACTACAATTTTTATCGCCAAATTGCTGCAGTTGGACAATTTTTGGGCTGTTGTTAAATACGCTACTGTACGCTTTGAATACATTATTAAAACAAAACAGAATGCACATTGGGCACATTCAGCAATAAAATATTTTTTCTTTGTTTCCCCTTCTTAACTGGTGATAAAATTTTGAACTAATAATATAGTTTTATTTTCCCGATATCCCAAACGATACATCCGTTTGAATGACACGTGTATGTTTGAACGAGATTTACGTTTGTCTAAAAAGGGTAACTTTATAACCACCTTATAGTTGTTGTGACAACATATAAAACAAGGAGCAAATTATCTTCAAGGAATTTTCTTAGTTAATACACAAATGCGGGGAGGATTTTCTTAGAAACCTTTCGGGAACGCCTCTTTCTATAGAAAAGTACAAGGCACCAAAAAAAAAAATCATCTTCATTGGTCTTCTATGTAGGCCGTGGTAGCCTAGAAGTTAGGATGTCGGACTATTGGGTGCTATGCTTGGTCTATTCAATTAAAACTGAACTAGTATCTGATAAAAATATTTTGGGTAGCATTTATTGGGGATGAATTAACCCCACTTCATTACCGACTAATTGTCCCTCAGTGGACCAGTCGGTAGCAGCTCGGTTCCCATAGAACATCGAAATTGAAGCAACATTGACGGAGGTCAGTGTTTGAGAGGGTAGCGCAGTGGTTAGAATGCCGAACTTCCAATCGAAAGGTCGCGTGTTCGATACCCGCTGAAGGCCCACCATGTACACTGGGTGATACGTGCATGTAAAAACCGTGGAATCCACTACGTCGCCCCCAGGGCAGGGCATCCCTTAGGCCTAGTGCTAACAGGGAAGCAGGTTGGAGGAGAAAAGTAATTTATGTGAAATGCAAGGGAGGGATGTAAATTCTAAATAACAAATCAACTTACACTGTTAAAAACTTCTCTGAAGTGGATATAATTATTGATACAGCTTATCAGGCTATGTTTTTCTCTTGTCAAAAAAACACCTCATTTGATTTTTATTCGTTTTAATTTTTAAAAAAAATGTGATAAAAATTGTGTTTTTAAAAAATATTATAGTTGAAGAAACAAGTAAAAAAGTAACGAATTTAAGCACAAAATTAAAAAGCAAAACGCAAACTCGTTCCGGAATTCCATGGAATTCCTTTTTCAATGCAAGTAAGAACAGAGCAAGGAAAGCAAAGACCCTACAAGAGTCCAGCCAAAAGAAAAAAGAATTCCTGTAATTCCAAAACGCGCCTGCATTTTGTATTTTAATTTTGAACTTAAATTCGTTGCTTTTCTACTTATTTCATTTGTCGCCGAAAAGGTAAACAATTTGCTTAATATTAATTGTCTTTCCTAAATGCATTTACATAATTTCAAAATTACATTAAGACGCAGAGTTTTCTTAAAACCGTTATAGTTTTAATCTCAGCAAAAATATGCATTTTAAAAGCAAATTTAAATTAAAATTTATTCTCACAAATCAATTTGATCGCATTTTATTCTGGTTTTAAACTCTGAGGCTCTGAAGAAATTCGTTAATCTCATTATTCACTCAATATTTGATGAAACCATTTTTTTTAATTCTCAGCAATTATGACCTCCGAAATTTTATCATCCAAAAAGACATTAATAAAAGCAATTGAGGCACTCTTGTGAGAGAATAGCATTTAACTGAAGGCCATTTGTTGAATTTTTTCGAGTAGCAAATCCATTTCCGATAATTAATGAAAGCGCATACTTAAGAAATAAAGACGCTACTGGGACCGTGGCCCAAACAAATTGAATCGAAGAGGCCATTTTGGAATCCGATTATAGAACGCTTTTTTCAGGCATAAATTTCTTTTACATTGCTTTCATCACTAACTTAATTAGAATTTTTATTAAAACACCATTTAAAATAAAGAGCAAGAGGTTGTTAATTCTAAATTAATTTAAAAATGGTGTTGGTATTAGAAGCTTAAGTTCCGAATGCTATTTTTGTCGTTAGTTTTTATGACAAGAAGTCTTGCATTATTTAAATAAGTAAGTGGACTCTGAGAATAAGGAAACAAATAAGAAATATTTTTCATGCATTACATTTAAATTTTGATAGTGTGAACTTGATCATTAAATAAATGTATTATGATAATTTTTTTTAAAATATTACAGCATGACATTTTGAGCAGGAATTCCACTGGACAGGAAGTGACAGATGAATAAACTTCAAAATATTACTTTGCCTATTTACAAAGTCTTAAACACAGAAAAACAAGTAAAAACTCTCCCCCTAATTCTTGAAACTGTAATAATTTATTCTTGCAACTGAATAATCACTGTTAATTTTTCAGTGTATTATTTTCTATATCTGTAATACGTAACTTTTGTCCAATAACAAATTTTCAATTACTTCAGTAACATTAAGGTATATATTTGTTTACCGCTTAAAGCAAATCTTAAAATAGGTGTCACGATAGCAAAATGGGATGTAAACATCTCAAATTTTATCGATTTTTTAATGTATTTGTTTTTTAGTTATTTCATGCATCCGGTAATTTCTTTGTCAGACAAGCTATGTTACTACACATGTAGTGCATTTGCTTTTTATTTATCTCGTTCAAGTTTTTTTTATCGCATTTGATTCTTTCATAATAAATTTAAACGGGTATTTTTCATTAACCCCATCGGAAAAGAACTACGCTTGTTCTCTGTCTTTTAATGCCAAATTAAAAAGACCAAAGCAAACAAAGACATTCCTGTATCAGTCGGAACAGAATATAGTCGGAAGGGCCAATGGCTCACACGTATTTTTATGACAAATTCCAGTAAAAGGGTATTATTGATCAGTAGGGAGCTCTCTTTCCGATCGTGTCTTTGGGGTTCGGATCCAACTTAAACTTGTGGGTACGCTATCGATCCATTGGGACACTTCATTCTCGGTCTGTTGGGCCAATTTTGTCCGTGTACGCAATGGTCATTCGTTTGTCGTTCGAAATACAACCAAAGAACTAAAATACTATTAAGAATGAGGATTTAATGCTGGGTAAAAAGCAGTATACTGCACATTATCTTGCTTTTCCTCTTAATCATAAAAATACCATGAGTTGGCAAAAAAAAAATCTTAGTGCCGGATACTGAGTATTGATATTAATACAACAGTTAAGAGCTCAAGATGAAACATGATTTTTTTAGTCTGGAACATATAATTAACACAAACATAATTAACCAGAAATTAAGTGTAGTAACATTAGACATTAGTAAATGATGGTATTAGAACTTTTTAATCGGGATATAACACTGTCGACATTTTAGGAGATAGACTCTTCTAGCATTTAACCATTTTCAACTAAACACAGACCAGTCGTTATTAAATGTTTATATAAAAAACGATCATCGAAATTTTTGAGAAGGAAGCCATTTTTCTCGCAAAGACTTCCCGATAAATGTTCGCAGATTAGTTTTTGATGTAGAGTTGAACGAGAATAGGAAAAAAAAATCGATAATCCAGCTGGGCGAATAATCGATGAATCGAAGGAAAAAAATATCACAGCACCTGCAGCACTTGCGCTACTATCTTGTCGAGAAAGTAAGTTTTTTTTAGGTCAAGCGTCTTTTTATAAAGAAACTTTTGGACCAGAACTTGCAGAAAGCTGCTCCAACTTTCTAAAGTCTTTATTTTGAATATTAAGTATGAAAAATGCATAGACTTTTTTCCTTTATGATTACTTTCGAAATAATTTAGCTTTGGTTAAATCAATGCAAAGTTAAAATTCTTCATGCAATAAAAATCCGTTAAACTATCCTTTTCTTATAGAGTTAACCAAAGGTAAATACGAATGTAGGTACGGCATGTGGCTTTAATATTTTGTTTACTGGAAATAAACCAGAATTCTGACTGTAGACATGTACTTAATATAATTTCTTTCAAATTCAACAAAAACGTATCCCCAAGATCTTTAGAAGGGTTAATTTCAAAGTTGTCTATACAAGATAATCGAGATCATTCTAATACAGCTCGGATGTTTGAGCGGGCGCTGTTTGTGGTAATTCGTATAAGATATACTTCGGCTTTCTATTCTGCGTGAATTTAACATTTGACGCTAGTTAAAATTTTGAAATTAAAAGGGTTTTCTTTCCAGAAAAGTAATTTCGTTACAGCTAACATAATAGGCTTGTTATAAAGAAAACTTTGGATTGGCGCATTTAAAAACAAGAACTGCTGCACTTAAATTCCTTTATTTACTTGGTTTGATGCCATAGCTTTCTTTTTAGTTAATCAAAAAGGAAAAAATAAAATAATAAATAATAGTTACTGAAAATTCAATGCTATGGAAACTAACCAATTTCGTCCACTTCATTATCTATGTATCCAGGACCGTTTGGACATACGCACTTTACTGGACACGGTGGACATGTGACCATTTGCTCTGTCGCACGAGTGGTAGAAGTGCTTGTGCTAGGAACTGTTGAGTAATAATAAATGGTTTAAATGAAAATAATGCTTAAAACATAAAACAACTGGTGGATAAGTTATAGTAGAAAAATTAAATTAAAAACAAAAATACAAGGAAATAATGCAAAATTATAAAATAATAACAAAAGAAAACACAGGAAAGAACGAAATATTTTTCAAAATAAACTTATAGTGATGTGAAATGTTGGATTGCAATATATTTTAATACTTTATTCTGTATGTGTTATTTACCATTCATTCCCTTTTTTCATATGATCGATATAAGGTTTTTGCGCTGAACATTTATGAATTCCAAACTTTAAATAATATAAAAGTTTACAATTCAAGTAATTAGATTACAGACGTATTCAAATTTATCGTTGCTGATTCTATTTGATCTTGTTCTTTAACTAGGAGGAATTTCTTCCCACACAAATAACAGTAAAATTGCATGGATGAAGAGAGAAACTAGATATTACAGTTCACGTTTCGTTCTGCTACTGCTCCATATTTTTATGCACATAGCTGATATTTAACATCCAGATAAGTAATTTGAATTGCACTACGATTGCGGTTATTCAATCTTACATAATGTTTAATCAGTAATTTTTGTACTGTATGGATTCAGCATGTGCGTACACAGTTAGGCGAAGACAAACTTTACTGTGCATAGGTTTCTACGTTTTAAAGTATGCAATATCTAGATAAATAACTTGAATTATTTTCTTTCTCCCTTTTTCATTATTATGTAGCATTTTATTGCTCTTTTTTATGTTGAATGGCTGCAGACACGAACATAATAATAAATACTGTTTTTTGCTTGCTAACTTGGACAGTTCAGACTGCATTGATCGATAATGTATTTAAAATACATAATGGTGTAGATATATAGCTCTAACACATTGCATTGATATCTTGTTCTCAGTATTTGTAGTGGTTATTTTCATGCTCATTTTAATGAGTAAGTGTCCTACGGAAGCAAACATTTATTTAATGTAAGATTTTGAATATTTTAATAAATTTTTGTGCAGGGATTTATTTGAGATCATGTCGACTCTGCACTCTGTTCCTGTTTTATAATAGTCTTGTAACGTTTCATTTAATTCGCTAGGATGAAGGTTTCTTTTCCTGTTTTAGCCATATTTCCGTCTTATACAGATCTTGCGTTTATTGGGCAGAAATTGATATGTCACCTTAAACAGATATCACATTATTCACATTGAGTTAATACGCGAAAGCAATTCATAGGCACCCTTTAACGACAGAGATTTCACCGGCATCAGCACTTTGGAACCTCGGAATACAATCGAGCTCTACATATGTATATGATCAATACACATGCATCACCTCTCAATGTATGCATTTCCTATGACGCTCCTGTGTATAAGGTTCGTCACCCGAGGCGCCACAAAGATATCATCCATCAATGCCAACTTAACTGCAACTGTGTTCCTCGTTAGGAACAATCCATCAAACGGGTTCGATTGAGTTAACAACATGGTTTGCAGTCATAATTACCTCACGTGGTGAACGCGTCGGCGAAGCAAATTTCGAACCATTGTTGAAATTGCTCAAAATAGATTTGTAAACAATGGGAGAGCTGCGACGAGATATCTAAATTTGTATATGTTTTTTTTTTTTTAATTCTAACACCACACCACTTCTCTTTCGCAGAAAGTTACTAAATGAGCAGAACAGCTGAGTTAAGAGCATGATGTATGATGTTTGTTTTCATGTAAGTTTAAGTTTAAAGATTCTTCTGTTTTGTTTGTGTGAGAGAAATAGCTGAATTTTCATTCAGCGCTTAGTAATGCGACCGTTTTTGGGGCATGAGTGCATTAGATATGTGCGCTGTAAAATAATATTCTTTGCTATTGGGATTAAATGCATCAAGTGCTTTTATACAGTACTCTTACTAGATCAAATTAAACGTTTTTAATTACGGATGTTTATACTTATACTATCACGTGATATTTATCTGCAATAGTTAAATATGCGCACAAAAAATCAGTGTCCTAGTGGAAAACAATTTCATTCCTGTAATATTAATTCGTGTGCGTTCAAAAGGATAAAAATACAAGCTATAACCTTAATTAATTAAATTGCATTTTTGTCTGTATGCTTTTAAGGAAGTGACAGTAATTGTCTTTGTTAACTCCTTTATTTTTCGAAAGCGTTTGTTTATTCCTTTTTAAATATTTATTCTTCTCAATTTGTTTTCACTGGCATACTTTCTATTCACTATTAAAACTATTTACAATAACTATTCATTACTAACTACAATAACTATTAATTTTATTAAAATTTCAATAATATTGATCAGTCTCGGAAAATATAGGATTTGCTTATGATATTAATCACGCAACGAACACTGTTCCCATATTTCTTATGAAATAGTAACTAGAAGTCTTATTACAGCTTTGACTCATTTACTTTATTTTAAATATAAAGCATAAAAACAAACAAGATTGCGCCTCCTGAAAAGCTATCATTATAAATTAAATAGAAAAAAATAATAAAATAAAAACCCGAGGCCGTCGGTTTGAAAACGATCAAGGAATCTTTAAAACCCGGTAAGGATGCCCCAGACGTCTTATCACATAGTACCCTCATTTTGACAATAAGCTTGGGGCTTAAAAAATATTTTTTTTTTTGGGAGCATTCTTCTTAGATAATATAATGTAGAAATCATAGCTACATCGGTTTTTCTCTTATGTTACATTTTACAGTGAGCTTCAAAGTTTTGAAGATGCTTGAGACTGATGTTGTATACATTTGTTATCGTTTTTTTTTTTCAGGGTAATAATTTGTAGGTACATAATAACCTTATTCACTTAGTCAACCCCGAATAAATTACTTAACGATGAGTCCTTTCACAAAAAGTAAGCTTTATGTCTCATATGGAAAAGCTAAAAAATTTCATTAAAAAATGGTAAGGAAAAAATAAATAATTAAAAATGTAAGAACACAAATAGGTTATTTAAAAAATCATTTGTCTGGGTGATTTTTTTCCTCTTTAAATTTATAAAATTATTATTCTTTTAATGAAATCCATCTGTTAGTGTTGGGCATGACTGTATCTTTTCCATAGACAAAAACAACGAACCGAAGCATTTAATGTGCAACAGAAAAAGCACAAAGTGGTAAACTGCGTGCAACAGCCTTCAGTTACAACTGAGTGGAGCCTGTATGTAAATTAGTCACGTACCACTTTTTTTTTTAAAATCCGTATCTATTAAAATGTGGTATGTGGATCAGTAGTTAAGTTTTGATGAATTCATTGCTAACAATCTAATGGGCCAGCATGAAAGGGAAGTGCCTAGTTATTGCCAACAATCTTCGTAGATTTTCTCAATTTCTGTTTTAACCCTTTCAGTCTTTGTGTGATACATTTGACATCATCATATTCTTTAGTTTTCCCTTTTTTCTGTTGGGCTGCTAAAGCTGCCTCGGATACCAAATGAACATCATTAAATTTAACATTTAATCATTATATTTATTATTTTTTGTTTGGTTCTAACGATGCATTTCAAACCAAATGAGCGTTATTAAACTAAATGGACTCTTAGCATGTATAGGAACTGGAAGAGTTAATGGAGTTAATCGTATTAGCAACTGGGGGCTCAATATATATATATATATATATATATATATATTTGTAAAACTGGTTTGAGGCCGTTACAATATTATTTAAAAAAAAAAAAAAAACTATAACTCATTTTTACAGACACTGTGCAGGCTCACAAGTGAGTGACCGGATTTTCGTTGTTAGTACTTCCGATCTAAATACAGTAATAAAGTGTGAAATTTCGACATGTATTAAGAAATACATAAATTAGACAAAAAGATTAACAGGGCTTCAAAAGGACAGTAAAACATCAAAGAACACTGAAATTTTCATAATAAATAACATACAGACTAATAAATATTAAAATGTGCACATGAAATATTTTATTTTAACAAATATAAGAACTACTTTTTAAACCCTCAACTGATAGGGTGGGATCGAAATGAAAGTGAAATAGCAGAAAAAGTCAGAATACGGTATTACTTCATTGTAGCTTCAAAGACTGAAGATGAAGTGGAAAAAAAGTCAGGTAGAAAACAACAATATTACAATAGACGTTTCAAACAATGCTCTCTGTCAAGATGACCCTACCCTGCCAGATGAGGGTTAAAAAAAAAATCAAAGAGCACATTAGTGTAATCCAATTAGGAACGTTTATTTGACTGTACTTCCAAAAGAAAGATATTTGTGCTCATTTTAAGTACAAATATTTTCGTATTTTAGAAACAAATGCTTATACATATGATTCAATATTAATTTTAAATATAAACTTAAATTAATATTACAAAATATAGTAATCTATTTAAATACTCTTAAAGAAGTGAATTTCTTAAATAATCAAGGAAGGTTATTGGGAATGACTGAGTATAGGCATTATTATTCACTATAATTTAAAACATTTTTTAAAGATTTTTGCTTTGGTATTGTATAAAGCGTACCAATAATTATTCACCCACCACCATCACCACCACCATTGAGTTAGTTAAACATCAAATATTAAATTAAGGATCGGAAAGCAATTTGAGGGAAACATATAGTGTGCTGGATTATTTTAGCACCAAGAGAGTATTCAAGCTCGAATTTATTTCTCTTTATCATCAGCTATTATATTTTACTTAAAAAAAACCCATCTCCAATTTGTGCAGTAAAAAAATTTACTTTGAAAGAAAATAAATATATGTTATGATCAGGTTGGCCAATATTAAGGTTTACATTTTGTTTTTTGGATAATTATGAAAATAAAGTACGTACTGAAGTGGCTGTATAAAGATATTCTAATTTTTAGAGAAGCAGAAACGAAGCAGTTAATATTTCTGTTATTCGTTAACCATTTTGTAATTAATAGAATTACAAGATGGTGTAAATATACTTAAAAATTGACTAATATTGTTTTGTAAAAGTAACTGTCACCAATTGATGTGTTTTTGCATTTGTGGAAATTTCGATATCATATGCGACATAATTATCAGGGAAAAAAAAGCATTTCTTTGTCGTACGATATTTTACACATGATTTAATCAGAAATATTGATAAATAAACGATATTTATTTTTAAAAAATATGGTGCAATAAAATGTTTGTTTAGGTAAAAGGATGAAATAATTGACTTTGAGACACTGTGTCGGAACTGGAAGTAACGGGATTTTTTATAATGAACTCGAAGTTATACCATATAAAATAGCTTTAGTGATGAAAAATAATAGTTGAAAACTAGTATCAATATTTTTGCATAAAATTATACGTTCATGATGAATTTTTAAGAAAGTTAAAGAATACGAGTTTTTTTTTTTTTTTTTAGTGAAGAAATTACTACGATGTTTTACAGAGACCAAAATAATTGTCTCGTTCAATGGAATATAAGACGTGTGGTAAATAAGGTATGAATATAAAATGGGCTTTTTTTTGTATAAGGTATGAATATGCCAAAAATACTGGTATCAGATTGTCCAGCATCAAAGTATATAAATGATAAATTTGCAAAGAAATAGAAGCTTTTGCATTAACAAATTAGCAAAAATATGATGTTTATTCATCATAAATTATTGACTACAGTGTAGAGTTTAACTGAGTGATTTTAACTCTAAAGTAAACGTCTCGTTGTAAACAAAATATTTGAACGTTGCCTAACAGTTTAGAGAGAAATTAAGTTTAGAAGTGAAGTAAACATTTGAATACGCTCCTGGTGCAAAGTGTGAAGGAAACAAAAGTTTGGAGAGGGAGGGGCAAGTGCGGTTTTTGCAAAACTCACCGGTAATAGGCGATGTGGAGGGCTTCGCATCTGTAAAAAAGACAAAAATCAAAAATTGTTTTAAATTATTTTTTGAATTTAGGATGGTGCTGTTATACAGCATGCTGCATAATTTATATGTAATAAAAAATAAGGAATGATATTCAAATAAAACATTTAAGTTTCAAAATTAACAAAATAATATTAAACTGAACTTTTTCTGTCAAACATGAAATATGAAAATATTTACAGCATCTGAAATGTTGAACTTGAGAAATTTAAAAAATGATATGTATTTCATTCAGCTTTTCCCCCCTATTTTACACATTTCAAGAAAACAAAGAAAATAAAGTAGACTTTTTTTGTATTAGTTTCCTATTCAACGTAAAATAAATAAAGAAATAAATTTCAAAAATTGTTTTGTCTTGTGTCTGTTTTTCACTTTACGCATATATTTGATTTTAATTACTAAAAACAGAACTTTGTTTTGTTTATAGTTACTACCATTAGTTTTGGAATAATGCATTGTTCATAAGGGACTAACAAGGGACTTCATAAGGGGTTGCGCCACAAAGAAAGCAATGTATAATAAAAGCGATTAATTTTTGAACCTAAAATAATAATAATAATAACGTTTTTTAGTTATTTTTCCCACTTTTATTTATAAAACTTATTTTTTGGTACAAAGAACGTTTACGAGTAATAAAAATGCTATAAACTAATAACTAGTTTAGATGTATGTAAATTTAAAATGCAAGAATTACGTTTATTTTATTTTCAAACAACTGTAAAGTATTAAAAAGAAACATAGTTACCTAAACATTAGACATAATTTATTTTTACAACAAAGGAGCAAAAAAGAAAGGAAAAGGTTGATCCTTTCTAAAAATTATTTAATTAAACGAACGAATTGACGTGTTCTTTTATTACTTTCTACATTGCTACAGACAACGTATTTTTTCATTGCGTGGTATATCTATACTTTCTCTGAGTTTATAATTACTCGAATATTTAAAAAAACAACTTTAAAAAATCTTAAACTGTAATACTTCAGAGTACATGAAACTTTAAATATTTGTTGAGAATGATTTTAATTATAACTTGTACTTCATATAAATGTTTTTTGAATAAGTAAAAAATTTACTAAAAACATATACTGTTTAAGTGTCCCCATGGAATTTCTAACGCTCAATTGTTTATATTTATTAGTTCATACTTTAAAATTTCTTAAACTACTAACTATTTCTTACATGTTTTGAGCATGCACTAATTTAAATAAACCGACTATTGCAGGGGAAAAAATAAAACATAAAATATTCAATGTATTTTTTTAAAATACAGATCTTTTAGCCTATGAACAATTAATCTACAATCTTTTTAAAAATAATATTAATTTTATTACAATAATTATTTTCAATGCTTTAGTATTTTCCTGAAATTGTTCCAGTAAATTTTATGCTAGTGGTGGTTTTTTTCTTAGGGTAATTTTGTGGATTTCCTTTTACAATAAAACTTTCGTTCAGCACCATACTCAAAAAAAAAAATTGTTTCGATATTTCAAGTAATCTAATGCAATATAAATATGGTTTACCTCTGTGAAAAAATGGTAGTTTACAGAAAAAAAATCTATTTGTCTCGGCCAACGTGAAAAATTCCTAATATTCGTTGAAACGAAACGCTTTCGTTTGCATAAATAAGGTCCGGTTCGAATTCTAGACTAACAGTCATTTGCCTTGTGAAACGCGGTAAATAATTATCATACTCTCAGGGAATTTCTGTGCAGAAGTTTTACTGATTTTCTTTTATTCCCTTAGACAATATGCAAACCCTTTAGGGGTCGTTCATAAATTTCACATTACCCCCCCCCCCCAATAAATTTGACCTCTCCTCCCCTTCGTCACAAATGTCGCATTTTAGCCTCTTCACCCTTGTCACATGTCACTCTATATTACAATAAGCACATTTTACTTGCAGTTCAGAAGCACTACGGTATAGATCAAATTTCTAATTTTATTTTTGACATTTTAATGACAATTGTGAGCATAATGAAAATAACTCTGTGAGCATTTAATTTGTATAAAATGAAATTAAGGTTCACCACAAAAAAATCTAATTAGTATATACTAGTAAAAATAATAATTGTTCCAATTCCGTAAAAAGGAACCTCTCTATTTTGTCTTAAAAGTGTAAATGCCTAAGAAGATTAAATTTTAAATTTGAACTTTTTGACTTGAAGTTAACTTAAACCTTAATCAGTTTCGATCTTTTCGAAATAAAATCAATAATAATACAAAAAAACCACACAAAAAAATAAATAAATAAATTACATAAACATATTGTCTTTTTTAATGTAACTTTCTAATATTTTAACCGAAATATGAGGATGTCACACTTCTTGCTAGTTCCTCCCTTCCCCTTGTCAGAAACTTAACTTACCATTTCTCGAACCCCCTTTCCCCCTCGAAGTTTAATATCATTTATGAATAACCGCTTAATCAATCAACCAAAAAAAAAAAAAAAAAAAAAAGGGAAAAGGGCTGTTTGTAAGCCATAGTTGTTAGTAATTTACATCATATGTGTAGTTACGTATTATAGGTATTTTATAATCATCAATTAAAAATAACATGAATTTAGACTTGTCTTAAAACGCTCAAAATATGACAATAATAATTATATAACGCAGAAATAATTTGTGTATTGCATTGAGCAAATACAAAATGAATTACATTAAGAAGAAAATAAAAGTTAGCTTTCACGATTCATTAAAAAAATATATTTTCTGTTAAATATTGAGAAATTTTATATGAATCGTGTAAAATAAATTAATGTTAAAATTTACATAAGCCATAATTTAAAAAAAAAAACCTTGATCAAAGCATTTTTAGTTGAAAACATACTAAAATGCATCAAGGTCATGTTGTAATCCTGATAAAGATACAAGAGCACAGTTAAAAATATGATATATTACCATAACTCAATATAACGTAAAGTGTTCTTCCCAAAATTTAATCTTGCTTGATTTGTTCATCTTTCTTTCCTTTATAATTTGTGGTACACTTAAACCAAGTCTGTGGAGTTGAGAAACATGCGTCTGCATCGTCATAAAAAAAAATACGTATAATACAAAACTAAATTTCAGTTCCTTAGTGGAGACGAATTCTAGTGATTCTACCTAAGTAGTCATAGATAAAATGCGTTCGTTTATATTTTCTCCAAGTAATGCAGTCGAAGTATTTGCACCTCATAGAGTTTAATGTCCGAATGCATAGAAACGATGCTACAATAAAAACAAATCACCAGCACAGCGCAGCTAAAAAATTTCATTTTTGTCCAGCACACGAAGCAAGGAAGCATCTTTCAGGGTAAATGAAAAAAACAAGCTACCAAGAAAACTGGATATCAGAACTTCAAAGGATAAAAAATTGCCCAATAAAGAAATGGCGAAACGAAGAGCTCGGGGTTTTACGAGTCCACTTTGCAAGTTCCCGGGTGCTTTAGAATGCTCCTCACTGCATATAAACGAGGTGAAAGAAAAGGAGAATCATGGAGTTTTGAATGTTTCAACCTGTTGGTCCCTACTCTGTAGATGCTCGAAGCATCTTTTTCTTCGTCTAGCACTTTTTTCTTGTTTGATGGAAATAAAAGATGAAATCATAGGATTTTAGAAACTTCTTATGCAGTTAAAATAGAAAATGTGTGTATTACACATAAAATTTTTGAAACAAGTAAAATAGACAAATTCTAGCCATTTTTTCGTTATGTAAGCGCAAAATATATTCAATGTTTTTATAAAGAATCATCCAGTTTCAGTTGTTATTACTTACTTGTACGAAGTACAAGAAATTTTGTTATTCGCAAAAAAATGTCTCACTTAAATTTAAACCTAAATTTCTATATTAATTACTCATGAATCAATTTTGACTAAGTTTGTCTTCCTATCTACGTGCATGATGGTATAGGAAAATGAAAAAAACTAAAAAAAAAAAAATCATTAAAAAAAATAGTAACGATTTTATGCAATATAGCTTTTAACGGGCGTATGAGAGCAGACGAACCTATTTTTTTATTGTTGTTAAAAATATACATTATTTTATAAGCAGAGTACAAAGAAGTCGTTTGGTGCACACATCACATTTTTCTTACTAAAATAATGACTGCAACAAAGTTCAATACGAACGTTTAACTACGTTTACCAACTACGTTTTTAAAATTACGTTTACTATGTTTGTTAACGTACTAACTACGTTTTGTTCTAATAATACTGTGCAATGTGTGTATCTGTCTGTCTTCTTGTTCGCAGTCCTCCGAACAGATAGTAGAGCCTAGAGCTCCCAAATTTAGCATAGATGTTCTATGGAAGCTAAGGATACGTACCTCGGAGCCATTTTTTCGAAATTCAGTTTTCTTCTTTTTATCCGAATTTTGTTCACAGATTTCAAGTCTTATGTGCGCAATACTATGTGTGCGATTGCACACAGAATAATTATTTGAGAAGCATAGTTGCAAGCGCTGCAATTTAGTTTAAAAAATATATTGAACTGTTTTGTATTACTTTTTATAATTTTTTAAATATAAATCAATATTTTCTCTGAATTCAATCGACCTCTAGTGGCAAAATTAATATTCCATTCAATATTAGAAGTGTTGGCAATATGAACCATTTATTATTTTCAATTGTAGAAGCTTTTAAACCAAAAAATAAATCAGTTTTCAATAGTCATGCGGTTACAAAATAAAATTTTAAAATTTTGTATAATTAAATTTGTCTTTATATTGTCATATGAATGCACATTGCACACTCATACATAACTTTGCTTAAAAATTATGCTCGTTACGCTCTTGATTTTAATAATTCTCCAAAACCATATACCTGAAGAATAAACAAAAAAAAAAGTATTTTTACTATTCAAAACTATGTTTTTGCTTGAAAAATAAATTCATACAAACTAAATTTTTCGGTCGTTTATCTTTAGTCGATGTTAAGAAGAAACAATCAGAACCCTGATTTGCTAAATCTTACGACTCAATATCTAAGACATTAAAGAACTATAAGATTTCTTATTGTAATGCATACTTCAACGAAAAAAAATGGGAAGCTATATTTTCCATGGCCTGTCCAATGCTTGATTTCCCGAGTTATGATCGCTTTCAGAACTAAAGTTATCCGGAAGAACATAAATCTCTTGAGGTCGTGTTTACCATCCGTTTTCTTGAGGTTAATCTTCCATCGACTTCCATTAATTGACTTTTAAATGCTTCTCGATACGAAGCAAATTCTGTAAGTATCAAGTGAGCAGAAAAGGAATCTTCCAGTGCATAGGAAATCAATTGCTTAGAGTTGCGTGATTCAAGTTCTTATATTAAAGAATCTCAAAGAAGTTTGTCTCATTTAAGTAAAAGCGCATTACGGGATATCTTACGTCATGGTTGATAGTTTTATCCAGTAAGTGTACAGTGATTTATTGCATTATTAGACATTTCTTATAAAAAAGAATACCGGTGATACCGTTTCCGTGCATTGCGATTGCTCTCAGTTTGTCTTTTGGTTAATACTTGCTTTACTTTATCAATCAATGGGGAGTCAGGCGAAGATTAAACACTTGTGTAATTTGAGTGGATTTTTTTTTAAATCAATATTTTATATATATATATATATATATATATATATATAGCCGCATTTTATGCAAACAAAAATCTATTTTAAAACACTGAATGATGTGGTAAAAGTTAGAATCTTACCTTCAGGACAACGTGCATCCCATCCATCTGCAACATTTTGCACAAACTTGTCACTTTTCCAAATTCTAAAATCGAAAAATTACTTAATAAATTAATCTGATTAGTAGCTTCTACTTTGCAAATCATACAATAGTGCGCGTAAATGTTTTAATATGCTGCATTTTTAGCTCAATAATACATATTAAAATACAGATAACGACATTTCTTTGAAATATTTCTAGAATATAAATGTGTGCAAAAGTTGGTTACAACTATTTTGATCCTCACGCAGTTGTAATATAATCGAAACAAAATTTGCATTAAATGAAACTGGAAACGAAAAACGTAACTTGTCGGATGTTAAAGATGGGAGAAATCGACGAACTTGGAAAATAAAGTGCGCTCTATTACGTACAAAAAACTGCATTGAATGTTATCCGTCTGTTGTGCATTACATGCACATCTTTATGCTTTAATCGGTATTTTCTCGTGATGTTTGTATAGTTTTCTTAAATGCTCGCTATTTAAATAAAGATTTGTTCTTGAAATGAAGTTTTAAAAAATTACCGAAACTGTCGAGTTCTAGACTCAGTACGATCACTAGAACACGCCCAGGTGCAAGAATAGTCCAGATAGGTATAGGTTATATTTTATAGTAGGGCCATTTCACAGTATTTTGTTTAAACGTAGAGTCCGCAACATGACACTTTTTTGTTATAACTACGTAATTTACAGTTTAATTATCACTAAATTTTATTTTCAAATAATGTTTTGAACACATTATTTGAAAATAAAATTTGTTTGGAGAAAGTACTGTGAAATGGCCCAGTAATTAATTAAAATAATTTATCATAATTAAGTAATATAATGTATTATAATTAATTAATATAAATTATAATAGTTAAAATTTAATGGTCATAGAAATAGTTAAAGACACATTTCAAAACGCAGTTAACAAAAATTGCTTTAAAGAAATGTTTTGAGTACGAAGAACTTTTCTTAAAACATTAAAACATTCCCTGATTTTTATAATAAAATCCCTTTCATATGTGCTTTATTTCAGTTTTTAAGTACTTTTTTTTTTTTTACAAAAAATGAGTAGAAAAAAACAGATATCGCATATTTGATTTAAAAGTGAAAAAAAAAAAAAAACTCTTTATATTACAGCCAAACGCGACACACCGAAAACAGGATGATCTTAATTCTTTTTCCATTAATAGCCTCTGAAGAAGTATCGATTTCAGAGAAATTAACTCCAACAAAAAAAGTATTAATACATCGATTTTTAAGAATGCATTATCGATATTATTCTACTCCTGAGCTTGAATACGCCCACATGAAGTTTGAAGACATGGTATGAGAGAGAGAAAATTCCAGGATAGGCAAGGGCAGGTGGGAAATAATTACTTCTTATCGTGTTTCTTAAACTGTAAAATGAGATTATCTCTTAAAACCAGCTACTTCAAACAAATTGGAAACTGATACATAGAAGTGGGCGCAATTCTTCTTCCTTAATAATAGCGGAATAAAACAAGCAAATGGATTAGCATTCTGTGTAGGCAGTTCTTTTGCAGGTACTCACTTCTTGGAATATGTTGTTATTTTTGTCCTCTGTTAAAAACTTGCAGCGAATAAATATAATTTTGAAACATTCTCTGATGAACTGAAAATCTATATCACGGAACAACATCTTTGTGAAGAAATCTTTTTCTAGAGCAAGGGTTTATTCGCAAATGGTGCCACGCTTATTTTTGTTTTTAGGTTTTTTTTTGTCTCGTATTATCATTGCTTTCATTTGCCAGTTACAGCAATGCTCATCAAGATTTAAATTAACTCCCAGTTAAAAGCTTGAATTTAAAAGGAAATCTTCGTTGATATTTACACTTTTAAGACCGGATAGCGCGTCATTTTTAGAGAATTCTAACAACTAATATTTTTTGCCTTTGTATACTAGATGTGTTTTTGTTGTAAACATTGATCTCATTTTATTCAAATTAAATATTCATATAATCACTTTTATTGTTATTAGAGGGCCCATTCCAAAGCTTGCGAACCCCGTTAGGAATTGCAGGCAGTTCCTTTCGGATCACTTCGTGGCCCAAACTCGCTGCGCTTGCTCGCCAGTTACTACTATCTTGTACTCTAGCAGGTTTACAATAATGTGTTGATATCAGTGGCATTGTGTTCCTCAAGTATTGTTTTCTTTACTATGCTTACATAAACGAGAAATAGATTTTACATAAAGTCGGAAATCTTCTGTCTCGAAATACATTTCTTACAAAATGCAGAAATTTAACAACATATAATACATTGAATACATTTTTTGACTGATGTGCAAAGTTTGCGTTGAGAATCGTTCGAAGCTATAATCATTTTTTGTAAAGACTACAATGTATCTTAATATAATCGTCAAAGTTACTTAATGCATAATTTATTTTTGTTTCTAAGACCGAACAGTTGCCTGTACTTATAAAGTGATTCTCATTACCATAATTTAAGCAATTTTAGTGATAAAAAGCAACATTACTAATTATAATTACAAAAATTAATTTGTAAAAGAAAATATAATATCACATGCAGCAAATTTTATTGTAGTAACAAATTTCCCATTCTCACTAGTTGGAATAATTTTATTTTGTCCACTGCTTTGGTTTAAACGGTAACATTCTATTTAATGTCTTTTTAAAGGCATTTCTAGAGTATTTTGATGACTTTATTACTGTATTTTAAAGCATTTTGATTATAATTTTAAAGAAACAATGCTGAGTTTTTGCGAGGAAAAAGAAACGCGTAAATTCAGGAGCGGATTTAGCATTTTGTTGAGGAGGTAGTAATTTCTTTGATTTTTTGTAACTCCCATTAAATGTGTTCTAAAGGGGAAAAATTATCAAGTTTTAGCTCGTTATTCTTATAATCAAAAGCAATACTCAACCGGGGCTGCGAATTTATTTCATTGCCATCGCACTGTATCCGCGACTGCGCAAATAAAATCTCAATGCGTCATGTTCTAAGCTACACTCCACAATTATTTACTTAAATATGTTAAAACTGTGATGAAATGCATACGCAATATTTTTCCTATCTATGTTATGCTCGTGAATATTTTTTTCCGTATGCTGATAAACATAAGAATTTAAAAACATCAATGCTGTTAACATCAACAAAATGTAAAAGTAAATATTATTACCTCTGCTTAGAGCTAGTACAGATCCTCTGACTAGTATCCCATGCACAGTAAGGATCACGTAATGCAACGCAGGCACTGAAAGAAAAATATGAATCAAATGCTTAACTTTGTAATGAACAACTATAATTTAAGCCAAACATAGAAATACTGCATATTAAAAGTCTTTATGCATAAATTCAAAATACTTCACTCATAAAAGTGATTTTCAGATTTAATTTTTAGTTATTATTCATTTACTTTTCTAGACGGTTTTAAACATTATCTTGATCAATTACTAAATAAAACAAAGAAAAAAGGAATAGAAACTATGAAACTGAAGCAAAATGACCAGTTAGGTTAATCTAAATCAAGCCCTATTTCTTAAACGAAACACGAATTTGATATGCCGGTACTTTTCCGCTTCAAGAGTCCACTTAGCAATGGTTTTTGGGGTTTTTTTCGCCACCTAATTGAAACTAATTTTCCGTTTTGGACTGCCGTTGGCGTGATTAAATACTTTTCGCCAAACTAAACACCACACACCGAGATATACGTTCACAAAACACTGAAAATCGTTAATTTGTTATCGTCTTTGCATTGGCGTATTTGTTTTACGATTATTTTGCAGCCCCCAAAACGGAGGAAGTACCAACATGACCAAGAGATACTTAAAGTTAAATCAAAAGAAAAAAATAAAACAATAGAACCAACTTCAAAAATAGAACTGATAAATGTGACTTAAAATTTTCTGTCATCTTATCTATCTAAACCATAATATGGGCACTTTTTTTTAATAATTATCTGCTATTGATAAGCTGGAAAACCTTAATGTTAGTGTATAACAATTGTATCTAAAGTTATCTAAGTCAAAAAGCAGACCTGGCTTAATGATAGTATCTTTTTTTAATGGATAAAAATCAATGAATAGATTCGAAGTCTATACGCTATCACACAAAAAGAATGCAATAAATGTTACTAGGCGATTCATTGGGTTTTCATTTCCCTTAAAATCTAATTAAGATGATCCGATAAATATAGTAACGCTAAATGCTGGCTTAATGAAGCAAGAAAAAAATTGCATTGATCAGTATATGGAAATATATTAAATTATTTAATTATTGATTTTTTTCCAAGAATTGTTTTACAATTTTTTACTCAATTTATGTTTAAACTTATCATCTACTGCATTTTTTAGGATGTGGTTATACATTCAGATAATAAAGTACAGAGAGGCTTTATAAACATTAACAAAATGTGTATGTTGTGCATGTTTTACTTACGTGCTTCAAAGTTAGAGACGCTTAATATATGTGCTAGATGAGAATAAGCATTATTACACAATTTTGCTATACAAATATATTACAGATGATATTTAAAAAAAAATCATTATTCTCAGTTTCTTTTCCCGAACAAGTATTTTTATTAATACCAAGAAGTTTCGTGTAAAACTAGAGGAGCCTACTTTCCCGTATACCTGAATATCAAATCGATAACCTAGTTATCTCTCTCTTTTTCACTTAGTTTTAGTTCTTAACTACAGTGGAGCCGCGGTTAACCGGAACCCCAACTAACCGAGTTCCGGTTTAACTGAGGTACATTAGTATTTGAAAAAAGCGCCTTTAGCGCGGGCTATTTTTATTGGCGGGCCCATGCCAAACAGAAAACTCTTATGAACTTCTTCAAAAAATAACTTTTTAAACTGGAGCATGTACAATTATCGAATCGAAACCCTAGCTATCTCTCTCTTTTTCACTTAGTTTAATTCTTAACTACAGTAGAGCCGCGGTTATCCGAGCCCCGACTAACCGAGTTCCGGTTTAACTGAGGTACATCAGTCCTTGAAAAAAGCGACTTTAGCGCGGGCCATTTTTTATTGGCGGGCCAATGCCACTCCTGCCAAACAGAAAACTCTTATGAACTTCTTCAAGAAATAACTTTTTAAATCAGAGCATGTACAATTACACAGTTGCATGTAAGAAACGTTATTTTTTCATTTCATAATACGTACAGTAAATGCCTTTTTTCAGCTCTTTGACGTCGCTTTCATTCATTTTATAAGTTTACACACGTTTCCCTCTAGATTTAGACAGAGTCCGTCTTATTCAAGTTTTCGATTATCCGAGGTACCCTTGGTCCACATTACCCTATGCCACACATATCCTATGCCATAACATCTTTCCGATGAAGTTTGTTCCGAGCAAATCCGTCTGTTAGATCAGGATTTATATAGGACTGAAATTTACACATAGGTACTACATACATTTTCCCCGTCTCAAAACATTACTTTGATATTTTTCGTTTTTAATATTAAGAAAATTAAAGACATGTGAATAAAGCTCTCAAAAATTATGATAAACGTACACTAAAAAATAAGAAGATTCAATTTTCAATACTTTAAGTAGATATAAGAGATCAAGTAACGATATATATATATATATATATATATATATATATATATATTAGGGTGGCCCTTAACCATATGTAATTTTTTGACGGTTAAAATTTTGCTGCTCCCAACCCCTGATCCTGTTCAAATGATGGAAAAAAAGGGCTATGCAAAATTTCAGCTTAATCATTCAACGTTTAGGCGACCCTCAAAGAGCTTGAAGTAATGCATATTGATTAATTCCATTACAAACATGTATATTCTTCCCTAGCTCCTAGCTTGTCCGTTACTTCTTTGAGAAATGTATGTGGAATTGTCTGGTCTTCCCAGCAATTGTTTAAAAACATTTCAAATCAAATTTCCCCAAAGTAAATTATAAAAAAGTTTCAAAACAGCATGAAAAATTAAGACACATTTTAATTTTAAAAATAAATCACATAACTTCGATAAGAGCAAACCGTTTTTATTTAGTATAATACTTTTGATAGAATTACAACATAATGTAAGCGAAATAGCAATAAATATTATTTTTTCATAAGTGAGGATTTAGTAGCAGTTGGGTTTTTTACGCTCACCGGCAACAATTTGTAATATAAATTGTTTCTCAGCTTCATCTTTTGTAAAAATGTTATTATAAGCTTGAATGAGTTTTATAATTCTTTCTGCAACGTCATTCACAACAATGATGGTCTGAAGTTTTTCAATTCCACTCTTATAACCAACATCATCTTTCTATGTTGAAGGGTCTTTGTACAGAAAATCGGAGCTGATAGAAAATCTTGTGAAGAAATTTTTTGTACTAGAAATTACAAAAGACGGAAACTTGATTTTTGAAAATGATGAAAAATCGTTTGGGTGAAGAATGTATCGCTTAAATTGATTTGCATCTTCTTCCTGTTCTTCACTTCCTTCAACCTCCAGCATAACTTGAGCCATACTTGTCTTAAAATCTATTCGAACATTGTCATCAAAAAGGAAAGAGCCTCACAGTTTCGGGAACTAAGTACCAGAGATTTTTTGAAAATGTTTTTGCAGTAGTCTTACTGATTTCTGGATCAATAACCTGATAATTTAGCAATTGATACATGAAAAGAAATCATGATAGGGTGATTTAATTGCATCTGGTGACAAAAACCATGCTCGAACATACACTCGAGCAAGAAAAATACATATTCTTCTTAAGGAATTCTTCTCCCTTTGAGATAATTTAAATTGATCTTGAAATAAGAATATTTAAAATGCATAGATTGCTTTTGACATCCATCTAGCATGACTAACAGCTCCTGGTATATGAAAAGATATGCCATTCTTTGTAATGCCTCCAAGAAAGATCATTGTTAACTCCAACAATTCTCGATAATCATCCCGCAGTTGTTTATGAGTAGCAAGCTGATCTTCAATAAAATGAATAATGGTAGAGCGTACATCATAAGGCACTTCATTTTTATCAGTTATGTAAACATTTTTGTCAATTTTAACCCAAGTTTCTCTAAATCTTTTGAAAAGTGGCATGTCTGGACCAGTAGTCGCATCCATCAGCAAGTCGAAACAGCTTCGCAAAACTAATTCAAAAATGTGATGACGACAAGGGAGATGCAACAGTTCACGATTGAACAACTCTTCTAGATTTATGCAGGCACGATTTATTCGGCCTGTGTTGCTTGCTGTAGTAACACGTTGGAGAACACGCAACAGAACAAGTTGATTGAACCACTGAAGTGAATACATTTTAATCAGTTGTTGTAATTACCGACTAAAGTATTTCGAATGTAAAAATGAATATTTCACTATAGAATATGAAATATTTTTACTCACTTACGGAATTGAAGCTTGAATTTGGCTTATAACACTTATTAGATTAAGTACACAGCACACAAAGAATAAACATTGGTTCCGTCATTGCACTTTTAATAGGATGAATATTATCTCAACTTAGTAACACACTTAGTGACAGAAACCACAGTCCACACTGAATTATTACACCAAACAATAACTTCTCAATGAATCACAAAAATGCGCCTTTTTGTTTTACGCTTTCCCGAATCGCATCTCAAATCCGAATGAAAATAATAAACAAAGTATTTTTTTGAGTTCATACAGTTCTGATGCTGTCATCTAGTGGGAACTTTATAGTGCATTTCTGTCCCTCTTCTCGAAAATTATTAATTTATACAGTAAATATTAAATAACTAATATCTTGAAAAATAACTTTACAGATGACAATTTCAAAAACTCATGGTCAATGAGGGCCGCCAGAATGAAGTCCGATTAAGCTAAAATTTTGCACATTTCATTTTTTTGTTGATTGGAACAAGATAGGGGGTTGGGAGCTAAGCTTTTCGAAAGTTGTAAAATAAGGGCCACCCTAATATATATATATGAAATTTAATTTTTGTTCTTTTTGAATTTCAGTACAATTTTATGGTTTTAAAAAAGGGGGGGATGGGGGGGAATTTATTTTAATATTTATTTAAAGACTTATACTTTTTCACAGCATATTTATTGCTATTAAAACTTTACAGTACATAGCATTTAACATGAAAATTACAACTACTCCATTCCTTTACGAAAACTTAGAGCATTTCTTTTAAACAAAATAAATTTAATGAAGAAAAAAACCTTGCAGGCCACTGATCTTTGTTTTTACTTTAACTAGAAAGAAAAACCACAAAGTTCTATCTTTAATTTTTTTGTTCGAAACAGGCTTTGTTAATGCCCATTGGTCTAGTATTTCATTTTTTCCCTAAACCTCCAACATCAAAGGTAATTAGCACAATTTTTCTGTGACATTCTTTTGAGCAAGTAATTAAAATAAAATAATGATCATTTACTAAAAATCTAATAAAAAAAGTTTAAACATTTTTTTTTCTTGATCAAGCAGTGCTGCAAAATTTTGATACCATTTGAGAAAAAAAAATTAAGAAAAAAAAATCTATCAGCGTTATGATAGTGTTGTGCTGAATCGATTGAGCTTAGCTTCGATAATTGGATTCATTTAAGGACAATTACCAGAGCTTAGTTACTTCAAACTCTTTTTTTTCCTTTACAGTTTCAGAAAAAGTCATTTTTCTAACTTATTATAAATTCGAAAACATAGTTTCACAAAAAGAAAAAAATTTCATTTGTTTCCTTTAAAGAACTTGAGGCTTGCAACTTTATTACATTGCTTAAATCAAACGCAGGATTTTCATGATAATTTTTGTAAGCATTTTGTATTGCTTAAACAGGAATAATTGCGTACACGGAAAATGTTTTTAAAGTTGGGTAATTGAATGCTTCTTATGGAGATTAAACAATGCAATACCGGAGAATGAGAAGGATGAAAGCACGTTGAAACATGAAAGCTCAGGACAAACAGCAAACTATTCTTCTTAAAATCAAACATGTAATAGAAAACATTCTGATAGGAAAATCACAAGTTATTACTGTTTCTGTTCCTTTTTAATGTTGCAGTTGTAATTTTGTAGTGATTTTCCATCTGGTCTTTCTGCTACTTCATTTTGGAATGTCTAAAAATTCGAAATAATTCGCTCTTTTAGAATATGGGTGTAGGCATTGATATCGAAACTATACCTTCAGGGAAAAGTTTTCCCTCACTTGTTGATGTTAGACGCATATAAATTACCGTTGTTGCTGTTAGACTTTTAATCACTGTTGGTGAAACTCCCTAATTAGCCGAAATCTAGTTAGAAACCCTAGTAAAGTTTTTCTCCCTTGTATATTACGTGTTATAAAACCAGTACGAAGCACAGTTTTTATGTATTCCTGCTTCGGAAAGTAGAAAAAATTGCTCATAGTTTTCCTTTGAGCATTTGTATTAAATATTAATTAGTCAAAGAGAGTAAGGAAATTTTCTTGTAAAAAAAACTGCTAAAACGTTACAATTTATAATAAAAAATCTGTTAAAAATAATAAAAGTTTCGAAAAAAGAACACTTTAAAGATGTCATAATGTTTCTCAAGTATAATGGAAAATATTTTGTAACAGAGAAACCAAGCTTTTCATAACAGAAAAAAGCAGTATAATGCCATAGATGCAGATAATGTCTCATACATCCCACTTTCTCTAAAATACTGAAGTCCAGTCGATGTTCCAGCCATGCGAAAGTTTCTTGTTGATATACGATGCGCGTTCATTTGCATAAAGTTTTAGTTTGACGGTTTTGCTGACATTAATCTGCTCCTAATTTAAAGGTAATAGGAGAATTTTTATCTAAAAACTAAAGGTTTAGCTGCTTTTTAATTCATAGTTTTTTATATTTCCTTAGCCGTTAACATTCTGACGAAACCTTTTTTCCAAAAAAATTTTTGAGCTAATGTTAAAAATTTTGCAATGGGGTCAGGTTGTTGCAGCAACAAACATTTTTTTTCAAACGTGGAAGAGACTGCAATGAGAATAGAAATTGAGTTTACATTAACACTTGCATAATAGGCGGATAGTTCGGAAAATAAACTCATGTTTGTGAAAATTGCAACACCATGAAGGAATCGTCATAGTTTAATGAAATGTATTACACAGTTGAGTGGTAGTAGTACAATGAAATGATTAAATTTTCAAAGCAAACAAACAATAACAATTGATCGGAATCAGTATTTTGTGCAGCTACCACGCGCCAAAATAAGGGCCGCTACACGACGTGGCATGGAGTCAAACAAATTTTGAATGTCTGCCTGAGGAAGAGCATTTCATATTGTTTGTATGCGTACCCAAAGTTCGTCTACAGAAGCAACGGGACGAGGATCACGAGCGAGACGCCGACGAACGAAATCCTACACATGGGCAATTGGCGACATATCCGGGGAATACGCAGGCCAAGGAAGAAGCTGTACCTACTGCCTAGCAAAGAAGGATTGAACAGTCCTAGCAATATGAGGGCGGGCATTGTCCTGTTGAAATACAGCGCCTGGCAAGCTTTGAAAGAAGGGAACAGCTTGGGGCTGTAGAACTTCACTGATGTACCGGTTGCTGTTCAGATTGCCCACAATTCGTACCAATTGAGATAGTCCACGATAGGCTATGGCGCCCCAGACCATAACTCCGGGTGTTCGTCCACTGTGGCGTTCGATAATGCACTCCGGTAGGTGGGGTTCACCGGTATAGCGTTTGACACGAATGCGGCCATCATAGTACCACAAATTAAAGCGGAATTCGTCAGAAAACACGACATGCTGCCAACCAGCACGCCAGTCTCTATGCTGATTGGCCCATTGTAGCCGCAGGCGGCGATGGTTTAGCGTGAGGGGGATCCTGTATAAAGGAGTCCTTGCGCGCAGTCCACGCTGCAGCAGACGTCTACGAATTGATGAAGCACACAATGAAACACCTGTAGCTATTGACCACTGTGCTGCCAATTGTCTAGAGGAAGCTGTACGGTCCGTCCGCGCCATGCGGACCAGATGTCTATCATCGCGAGTTGAAGTCACATTTCGGGGTCCACTCCCGGATTTCCGACTTGTCCGACCCTTGTCCGTCCACTGCTTCCAAACGCGCCTCACTGTGCTGCTGTTACGCTGCACACGAGCGGCTACTGCACGATACGACAATCCAGCTTCACGAAGGCCAATGATTCTCCCCCGTTCAAACTCTGTAAGTTGTTCAAATCTCGCTCTCTTTCGTCGAAGAGGCATAAGTAAAGCTTGATCTAACGTTTACCACTAGCAGATAACCACCGATAACCATACACGCCTCGGTGCAGCCGTCTATTTATTCGGATACATCCGCCGTTCAGAGGGCGCTGCTCAGCATACGCATGCGCTAATGATTTGAAATTCTAATCATTTGCATATCATGCGCTACTTTGCATTTCCTGAAAATTTCAGCTCGCTTGCGTAAGTCCTTCATGGTGTTGCATTTTTCACAAACATGAGTTTAGATAACATTTGTTCCTGTGTTAATCGTGCTGAGCAAGAGTGGCATGATGGTGAAAGTGCAGAAAAAATCTTTCCGCGAGTTTTGCACAAATAATTGCAAAAAGTTTATTATCTTGTAAAATTGCATATTTCAAAGAAGTAGAGTACGTCATTGTATTGCCTAATGTTTTATTTCTCATAATAATTCCGTAATTTCACAATGTGTATCGTTGTATGGTCCATCCGTTGTGCCAATTCTCGGCGTGATCTACTGCACTAATACTTTTCCTAAACTTTGTGATAAAAAAACAACAGTAATAAAATAATTTTTGGAAAAAAAATAGAACCGACTTCAAATTATAAACTGCGCTAAAAGGTGAAAAATATATTAATTCTTTAAACAGCATCTATGTGACTTTTAAGCATAGTTTTAGGAGTCGGTGCAAAATTAGGATAGATAATATCTTTTGTAATCATGAATCAATTACAAATATAAATGGCCCAGAATTAGCGACAGTTCCAATATGAAGTAGCACATGGTGTAATGGTAATTAGGCTCATAAATTTGCACCGACTTCTAAAACTATGTTTAAAAGTCACATAGATGTTGTTGAAAGAATTTATTTATTTTTCACTTTTTAGCGCAGTTTATAGTTCAGCATTTGAAGTCGGTTCTATTTTTTTCCAAAAATTATTTTATTTTATTCTTTCTTCTAGTGTAAATACATTTCTTATATAAATACTCTATTGTTAAAAAATCCATATCAAAGGGCAAACATTCTTTGAATGAATGACACTAAAAACTAGTCATTTTTCCCCATAATCAATTTCCCAATAAAGAAAAATCAAGTCAAGCTTTTCCAATTAAAACAAAAAATACTTATTTTTTACCCGTAAAGTTTTTTTTCTAAAAAACAAATTTAATCAAATTGATATGCGATTTTTGAATTAGACGGCCCTCTATCTATTAAAGAAAAAGTCATCAAAATCGGTTCATTTAGTCAAAAGTTATGGATGAAAAACCAAAAAATGACCCTATTTCTGCCCATAATTTTTTTTCTAATAATCGAATATGGTCAAAGAAAAAAACGGGACCTATGGGAAACCATCTTCGATCGATTAAAAAAAATCATGAAAATCGGTTCATAAGGTGAGAAGTTATGAGTGGACAAACAAACAAACAAAAAAAAAAAAAACGACATACATACATACAATATGAATGTATAACCTCCTTCCTTTGTGAAGTCGGTTAAAAAGTTAAATAATAGCAGGTAACAAAAAAATTAAATTAAGTAACCATCAGTAAACCATAGTATTCACATGTCCGGATCGTAGCATTTCCCAACAAAATTTAATCTTCTTTTACTCGTAGTGAAACATAATTTGATGTTTTGTTATGTAGGGACACGACAAAAAATAATTTTTGGGGGGCCTAAATGCTTTCGGATTTTTGAAATTTTATTAATGAACTATTAGTCTCCCGCCATCCGCTTGCTATATGTCGTCCACTCCAGAACTGTCCTCGAAGCTACTTTGGATCGCTTAGCAAGTTCGAGCTAGTCTCGCTTGCTCATTAAAAACTAAATTGTTACATAGTACCTTTATGGAAAGAACTGGATCTCCGTCATAAATAAAGTTCGATACTCTGCAACACAGCTCTTTGGAATCAAAAATATATATCTGGTAACACAATGTATATAGATTTTACAGTGTGAAAAGCTTGTCGATATTCCAAATGTCGCTCTTAATACCCACAATTGAAATTGTATATAAAGTTACAATGCTCCCTCGGAAATTTGAAGTAAAGCGAATCATATCCTAAGAACAAAATTCTAAATTCTAACAGCAATGTACGTGTTTTTTTGCGCTCGCATATATACAAACATGCTCGCAATATTGCAAACTGCCGTTTTCAAGCTTAAATAAATATAATAATTTCCGAGGGAAAAAATTGAAGTAAGAATGTATGAGAAAAAGTCAGTGCCAAGAGTCTCAGCTGAAGCGATCTCACTTCTGATTGGCTGCTGTTACGATTTCATTAGTTCTTGCGAAACCATCATTATATTTATATAAATGCAGAAAAATAAACTTTCCCGCTTTGAAGATATTTAAAAAATAATTTGTAAATTATATCATTAATTAGTTAAGATTAATTACTTTCGTTACACATGGGTAATCTTACACGAAAAAAATGTTAATTTCGGTAAACGCACTACTTGAAACAAAGTATTTATAAGTTACATATACTCTGGCACTATTTATCGCAATTTTACACGTAGAAATCTTTGCAAGACACTATTGAGCTTGATTCTACAAATAATTAACAACGATCAAAACTTGGTCTGTTTACAAAACATTTTTTTTTTCATACTATAAGTGTATTATCATTTATTGGGTGTTTTTTATGTTACATGTTATATTTTGTATTTACAAAAATTCGCTATATTTTGAAGATATTAGACTGCATTTTAAGGTGTTGTTCCCGTTTTTAAGAGAATCTTCCCTAAACAGCATGTTCTCGTATGGTTTACGGTTTAATTAATATTTATGAGATCTTTGGAAAAAAGCAAAAGCTCCGATATATCGTAAGAATTACATTAACCATGCATTTGCGTCAAGCATGTTGATTTGACTTTTATTCTCAGTCAAGACTAGTCAAAGAAATCGACTTTTTCTAGCGCATCATTGATATTGACAAAACCTGATTTCTAGAGCAAATTAAAAGTCAAATTCTCGGACGTCCCCTGCCACCCCTCACACACAAACAACAGCTTTCATGACACCAGGAACAGAAAAGCGATTGTTCCGAATCGGTTCCCAAGAATCGATTAATGACCCGATTAATCGATGGGACACGCGGCGAAAAGTAGTGTTTGAGAAGAGGGGGATATATCCTCCAGTATTCTTCCCCTAGAGGGGAATTGGGGGCAGAAGTTTTCCTTAAGAGAAGGAAATATTCGAGCTCCTGTGCCGAGAGGGAAAATTTTCCGATAACTCTTTGGTTTTCCTGATGATTAATTGCGAGAAGTCTCTGCGAGATCGTTAAGTTATCGATCTCCGAAGGGTATATGAATGGTTATGTCGACTTACGTGTAACGATGCGATTGTCGAACTGCATTTTCACAGATTATGAAATACAGCGCCGTTTGATAAACTTTCTCATTCACTATGGGCATGTATATCTTCTATGCTTAAACTGGTTGCTTTATTTTATTTACGTTTTATTGTTTAAAGGTATTTCGATTACATACCGGCTTTAGAGACAACTGAATTGTTATATCACTTTAACAGGTGTAGATAATTCGTGTTTGAAGACCGATTGCAATATTTAAAAGATCGCAAGTTACTTCTTGCTGCAAAATTGTGTATGTCAGTTTATGTATTGATGTGTTTATTTTACTTTAGTTTAGCTAAATTGCGTTCATTAAATTAATTTTCATTCCAAATTGTCTTAATTTCGAACTTTTCTTTTTTGGTCCTGCTAAACTAACATTTAATATAGGTTTCTATGGGCTTGGCGAAGTATCGCCAAATTGGCATCATTTTTGACGCAAATTCGCTAATTTCTCGCTATTCCTGGCGAATTTCCGAAAAATACAAAAAACTACGTATTTTACTACAAGTTTCATGTCTGTTCACGTTTCTTGAGATGAGAGGGTATGGGTAGTGGAGCTGTAGCAACCAGTGGTGTCAGTTTAAGTTCAGTCAGTTGTTTAACTGTGTTGTGAAGCCTTTTTGCTGTGAGGAAAGCGCTTAATTTGTCTCTTGTCTATTCGCATTTGGAAATAAATTGGACACCACAAGTCTTTAAGATATTTTAGCTATTTCTGAAGGTTTTTCTGTATATTTGTAAACAGCTTTGTGTGTGTTTTACAAGGACTGAGTCATGCCTCCAAGAACAAGTAAAGTCCGGCAAATTCATGGCAGTATTTTTGCTCTCATGACTTCCTCTGAAATTATTCTCTCTTATTTGCAAATACTGCTTACTTTATATTCTTTCCAGTGTTTCTTACAAAAAAAAAAAAAAACTTAAACAGTAATACTTTAACAAATTGTTTAGAACTTACTGTATTTTAAGAAAGCTCGCAAATAACTCCAAACAATTTGATTCCAAAGCATTAAAAAAAATGGCTGAACGTCACCCCAAAAAATGGTGTCTACATTTGCAGTTATTTTTGTGCACAATTTAACCTTTTTTCTTCTTTTTTAAGTAAAAATGCAACAGTACTGTAAAAATAGTGAATCAAGAGGACGCCGAGGCTTTTTAAACTTATAATTGTACTTTCAGAATATAATGCCTTGTTGAAGCATTTTTTGATCAAATGAAATTTGCTCAAACTAAATTATTTCATAGTAGAATGTAACTTCACGATTCAATACGATTCATGGACGAATAGATTCTGACTTTTATATCTAGTTAGGATATAACATTTTAAAAATGTGCTTATTGTTTTCTACGTAAGTTTAGTCATATTTTCGTTTTGATTACATAACGCCAAACCATGAAATAAATATAGACAAATCATTATAAATACATAAATAAAAATAATATGGTTTAAACTAATGTAAATCACTTTTGTTCGATTTTTTTTGAAGTAAATGGCGCATGATTGTAAGCATTTAAATTTTCAATACAAAACAATTAACACAACTAATCTAAGATCATTTTCACATTGAAATGAATATTAACATACCTGCACGTTCTAGCGTGTTTGTTACACGAATGCAGAGGTATCGTGAGTATCTCGTTTTGTGAGACCACAACCAGCTTTGCTTCTTGCGCCGTATGGTACACTAATAAATTAGTCACAGGAAATCTCTGAGGAAATACCAACATCTCTTCCACGATAACTGGTATCACATTCTGAGAAGCACCGCCAGCACTGCCGCCATTTAAGGCCTTAATGACTTTGCCATTATCTATAAAAATGGAGTAAGGGGGTTACGTATTATAATAAATAAAAAGTACTTGGTAACTTTTTAATTTGGATCAAACAACTCGAAACCACGTGAAGAAGACATAAATAACACAAACCTGTTCCAATGAAAAGAACATCAAATTTCTTCCCATTGGCAGTTTCAATTTGAGGATCAACAGCAATATGTGTGTACCTATACCTGAAAAGAGTAAAAAACCATTCAGATTTCAGGAAAATACTTTATAACAATACTCTACGATAACCATAAGAATTAAATTATTTTCCAATATTAAGAAAAGGGCATAACGACGAAAAAGTCGAAAGATAGCGGCACCTCAACTATCTTAAACAAGAAGTTCCGTCTAGAACTATACGAGCCTACTTTCCCGTATACACCGAATTCAAATTTATAATCTAGCTATCTCTCTCTCTCTGTCTTTCTCGTTTAGCTTTAGTTCTTAATTGCTTCGAATATACCTTTTTCAACGGTTAATGCATATTCATTCAATCATTATTTATTAAGTCATTCATGTATTTATTCACTCATTTATTCATTCATTCTTTTGCTTATTCATTTAATCATTTATTAATTAAAAAATATTCCTGAAAATCCCGATAAAAAAATTTCATAGGAAAATAGGCTCGTTAGTTCTGGATGAACTTTCTATTTGTACAAGTTCTACGTCATAAGAGCTTTCCGATAAAGTTTGTTCCAAGCAAATCGGTCAGGTAGATCAGAAATTATATAGGAATGAAATTTCCTCGTAGGCGGTAGTTAATTTTTTTTGAACTGTTCAAAAATGAACAAAAATTGTTCAAATCAATTTTTCACGCCAAGAACTTCTTCCAGTGAGCTTGTTCATGGGAACTTGGATCTTGTACCCAGAGTTTACACAATTTGCTTCATTTTCGCCCATAGGCGCTAATGTTAAAAATTTTTGAACTGTTCAAAACTGAACAAAAAATTGTTCAAATCAAAAAGTAAAATATGGAAATGAGATGTCCTCGCCGAGATCTTTCGAATGCAAAAAGAATTTTTCGAATCTAACAATTCGTTCAAAAGTTATTAGGGGGGGGGCAGACCGACAGACAGACCGACAGACCGACAGACACTTTTTCCCCATCTCAAAACCCTACTTTCAAATTTTTTATTTTTCAATCTTTATTTAATTACTTAATTTATTTTTGACTTTTCTTGATTTTTAACGATATTTTCACGACACATTAAGCCTTCTTTCATGATTTATAATTATTTTTTTTACTTTTACGGGAAAGTAGGCTAAAAATGGGAGGAAATATTTCCCAAGCGACCTTATTCGATACTGATCGTCATATTTCATAGCAAATAGCTGCTTTCGTCTGCATTTGTATGTTATATTCGAGTGTCATGTTTGTAATGTTTTTCAAGTATTAGTAATAATAATACATGTCTGTTGATGCCTTTTATTGTGAAATAACAAGAGTAGATAACAAGCAGTAGCCGAAACATGTCGGAGCAGTACTGAATTTAATATTAATTTACGTTTCCATAACAATTTTCAGTGAATAGATACACTTAAAAAATAATAAACAATTTAGAATACTTAAATAAACGTAATGTTATTAATATTAATTTAATTTTGCACCACAAGTGCCAGTAGAACCATAAATTCAGTTTAAATCTCGCACTACCACACCTTAAATGTGTGGTAAAACTTATATTTTTACCTCACATGTTTTGCAATAGAAAAAGCAAGTTCAATAAAAATAATAACTCCAACAAGAACATGAAAGTTTAATTTCTTTTGTAAGATATTAGAGAATTTTCTTCCTAATTTTCATTTTCTTTTCAAATTACTCTGATACTTACTTGAAGCCAGTGTATATTACAATAGGTTTTCCCCAAAAGGCTGGGACAGCTTGGTCCATTAGATTATGGTTCTTAATGAAATTCACAGTCATCTCTGGAAGTGTTCTTGAATCATTCACACACTAAAGGAAAACGAATGAGTTATTCGAGTTAAAAGTTACCTCTGTGAAATTGGCAATCAGATACACTGTAACATGATTAATAATTTTTACTTAAAGTTAAAAAAAAAACTTGTTTTGTAATATCTCAAAAAAGAACTCAGTTGTAACTGCTCTACATATCAAATTATGACTGCTAATTAATATACTAAAAATGGAATACAGTAAAACCTGTAAAGTTGACCACCTTTCTAAGTTGACTACTTTTCTCAGGAACGGAATTAGCCCTTCACCCTCTACCTTCCCCTCTATAAGCTGACCAACTGTCTAAGTTAACCACTAAAGTGCTGCACTGCAAATGGTCAACTTACACAGGTTTCACTGTACATGATGCTTAAAATGTATGATGAAATATTGCATTATGTAAACTGTAAAATACGGGACGTTACTTACTGTACTGAAAATTTGGCAGATGTATGACAATTTTACGATAATCTAATTTTCTTCTTTCGTAAGAGGCATCACAAGGTTCTTTTTTTATATTTGAAATAAAAGCATTTATAGATCTCTGTAAATTGGTTTTATACTTACTTGTCCAGGTCTAGGTTCTGGAACTTTGGAATTCTGTACTGGCAACCAGTTAAAGTTCACATCTTCGTGACCTTTGAAAGGACCGTCGAACGTTTTAAGAATATCTTCCAGACGAAATGCACACACTGCTGAGCCACTAATGCTATTCCTAAAATGTCAGATACTTTTCATTATTTGAGATATCATTTATGTAAGCATGGAAGTATTTCATAAATAAAAACATATACATTTGAAGGGAAAAAAAGGATCATTTCCAAGTATTTAGCATTTCATCGCTTTTTGTCACTAAGTATGTGCACTAATAACTTTTTTTATAATGGTAATGCATATATTCATTAAGCTTTGCAGACCTAGTACCCTGTAAACCGGCATCCATTATTTTAGGTAGCACCACTATTGGCGGATGCTATTACCACTTGAGACGCTCAGTTTCCGCCAAGACTGCGGCACATGAGCTCGAAATGATGCGCGACTGCACTAGGAATTTTACTTAGCGCACAGTATCCAAGCCAAACAGATACTCAAGGAATCTTTAACATGCCACGTAATCACACGAGATGGGATTTTCGCAGGATCAAACCGGCTTGCGTCCGGTTTGATCCTGCGAACTTGGACGTATGAGGCCAGTGCCTTACCACTACATCACCCTGTCGGCGCACCAATAACTTGCGTGTATTGATGAAAAAATACAGAAATTAGAAATGAATATTATTTAAAAAAATAATCGTGTTCTTTTATACTAGTAAATAAGTGGTGAAAAGCTTTCTTTAAAAGCGGATTTAGTCAAAACAACTGACATAACATTTTCATTCACTCGTGATTTCTTTTTTACTAAAAACGCAAGAACACCATGGAAAAAAAATGTGCTTGAAAACGTAAAATATAACGTCGTAGTTGTTGTTTTTGATCTTAAATAACCGCGTACTGGTAGGAAAAAGCACATTTAATCATGTAAAACTTATAAAGCTAAAATTAGATTAATGTATACCTGCAAGTACATAGAGAAAAATAGAAGTAACAAAATAAAATAAAATAGGAATTAACCATATAATATATTTTGCTTTGATATTTATTATGATTTGTATACGATTAGTTGTCAAAAATTAACTTTTGTGATTTAAATTTGCTTTACCAATTTCGCATTAGCGGCTGTAGCAAATGCCTAGTTGGCGGCTGTAGCAGAAATAAACTTTAGCTTAGTGATATATTTGAAATGGATAATTATGTGTCTAAATAAGAACTACCTTCATTTGATTGCTAAAGCGGCGGACGTGAGCTACAAATAAACACACACACACGCCTTCTTTTATTATACTAGTATACATGGATAGATTTATAGACATCAAAACAAAAACAAAACTCGAAAACGATTTTAATCCTTTTAAATTTTGTAGCTGTTTACAATTGTTTACACTACACCCACAACACAATAAAAATATTTGAGAAATTTTATATCTGTGTTTTTCATATACTTAAAAATGAAAAATAACCTATTTTTCATAATAGATAATTATTTCTTTCTGGTTAGTTCATAATGGACCACAAATGATAAAGGGACAAGAGTTAATTTATGCTGCACTAATTAAAAGGCATGTAAATGAGCACATTACCTTCTTAATTAATTTAGTGTCAAGAGGCCCACATACCTTCAAACTTTTTGATTTTTTTAATCAAACATTTTCGCTGAGCAAATGAAACCGTAAACGCACTCTGCCTCTCTTTCGTTTAACGTTTTTTCCCATTAACTTTTTTGTATTGTCGTTTGCGTTGGGTTTAATGTCGTTTGCGAATTAAAAGAGTTCAAAAATAGTTCGTAACTAAAGTAATTGTCCGCCTCACTGCGTTGTCTTTTTCTGACATTTTTGCTTTTGAATGCGAAAATTTATGTTGCGTTTTAATTGGGGGTCTTTTTTCTGGGACAGTACGCTACGGGTTTAGATTTCCAACTACATTTCCGCAGAAAGTAGATTAGGTGAAAAATAGTAGTCTGACACGCTTGGCGTAGTGAGAATGTCTGAAAATTTTTACTAAAGAAGGTTCTTTTAGTCAAGAAGCATTAGCTGTAATAGTTATCTTTTTAAAACTATTTGTTCGCTACAAATATTGTAGCGGCCAAATAGTAATATATTTACAAATATTGGTTAAATAGGGGAATGGGACTTCGTGTTAAAATTTTGAATAAAAAATATAGCAACTAGAATTTATAAAACTTGTAAAATTTTGTACTGTTTCGTGTTAATTGTCATTTTAAGCATTTTAAGATCTGAGAAATATTAATGCGCATATTATGCTAGTTTATTTTGTTTACTCATGTATGGAAATTAAAATGTTATTTTTTGACCTTGATGAAATATATAGCTTTTGGAAAGGCATTTTAAGTAAAATGTTTTTTACTTTATAAAAATATGATTTTTTTAAGAAAACATCCTTGCAGGTGTAATGAGGGGGAAAATAATAACGTGAATTATCATAACAAAAGAAGTTTAAAAAACTGAAATAGGCTACAAAAATATTTTACAGAATCTTAATTAAAAAGTTTGTTTTACTAGAAGGCGGGGGAAAAATAAATATATAGGGGAAAAAGTACCTTTTTTAATTTACATATATTTTTTACCTTGAATTAAACACAGGGTAAAGAAATTAGCGCTTGTTTTTTTTTTTTTAATAAAATGAATATGCTTAAGGCAATAAATTAATGTTTAATGATCCTATTAGAATTTAAATTTATTCTTTAATATTTTTTTATAAAACAAAACAGGAGTTAGCAAAAAAATACACTTCAACTTTACTAGATTTTGATCACGTATCGCCTAAAAAATACTTTCTAATTTTTTAGCTGCATGCATCTTTTATTTATTTATGGTATAAACTTAATTTTATTATAATAAATAAAAAAAATACAGAAAAACTTTAAGAATATTTTCCTTAAAAAAAGCATTTCATTGTCAAGCAAATTATATGTTACAGCAAAACGCGATAAATTTTATTTTAAACGACAATTTTATGCAGCCAAATTTTTATCCAGAATCTAGAAATAAAATAACCATTTCCCTTGAATCAATCGAATTTTTGCCGCACAAAAGCGATCTGTTTTTCTAATTTTCCTCCTTAATTCAGCAAGGAAACCAGGTTATTCTTGCACCAATAAACTTCATTTCGTGTCTCTGAATAAAAACTTTATTACAGCCATATTATCATTTCTTCAAATTAATTTTCTGTCTTAGTGTTATTTTAATCCATTTTTTTCTCATCGCTAAGATACATCTCTGCATGGCCGAGAGCGTTTTTCCCTTAACAAACGCTTCCACGTCGCCTTGTGTCTTTTTCATTACTTTTTCCTTTTTCCATTAAGAACCCCCACGGTCGTAATTCATTAATAACATGAAAATTTCCTCCATTTTTTGCGTCCCCTATTGGCTGTTGTTTTTCCATTATGAAAGATCTGAATGGGCATGGTAAGGGGTAGGCAATTTAGGGGGGGTCACGCATTAATAGTTTCCGGTAGCCAATAATTAACTGATTCTGTCAGCACATTGCTGCTTGCGTTTGTTAATGGAAGTTGAAGTTATTGATGGCCCCCTATTGCACAATTTATCTTTAAGTAGTTCACTACTTGCGTTTATAACGCAAGGCCGACATTTTTTTTTTTAATATCTGCGTCAGTGTTAGCATTTTTATGATTCTTTTTCTTCTCCCTTTACAAGCCTTTAACAATTATTTCGACTGTATCTTTTTATAATTTTCGATACATATTCATTTAAAAAAAGCATTGAAAAGAAAAACTGCTAACATACCGATTCGAGAAATTGCTTTATTAATATATCATACTAATAAACACTTCAAGAAAAAGTACATCATGCGTAATTTTAAGATTACATGTTTGCTAATAAAATTTCTTATTAGAAGGAATGATAATATTTGTTTTAATTTAACGTCAATACTAATCTTTAATACTAATCGTTTTTTAAAATGTTTTTTAAAGCTCAATATATTCTTATGAAAATAACTATTAGGCATTTGACTTATTTAGTAGCATCTATATTTGGAGGGGTCAGAGCAACAATCAACCAAGTCCAAAATTTAGATTTCCATTATCCATGGAAAAAAATCCATTATTCCCAATAACAATTTTCTTGAACCAAATTTTTTCTATGGATTTCAACTACTTAAGTAAAAAAAAAATATTTCATAGATCAAAGGGTGTAAAAGTTATGAATTTTTAACTTTAACTCAATTTTTCTCAGCTGTTACTTTTTTGGACTTGGTTGGTTGTTGCTCTGACCCTTCCATTTATTAAGTCTATTTTGTGGGATTTTTTCAAAATTTACATGATGAAACTATTGATTAAAATCATATTTGCAATATTTTTACTAAAATATATTCCTGTTCAAAATACTGAACCGAACACTTTTTTTTTTTTGACATTAACAAAAAAAAAAAAAAAAAAAAAACAGTAATAAGTCGAAAACTAGACAATTTTTTAAATATTCATAAAAGTGTAGTCTATTTCATTTTAAATTACTAAATGAGAAATTTATAAAAAACGTTATTTTCAGTTCAGCTTTACAGCATCGACTTATGCTTAAATGATATCATGATTTACTGCATTTTTACTGTAATTTAAATGACTGTAATTATGAGCAATATCTTAAATTACTATCTCGTATGCAGTGCAGAGAAGACAGGCGTCCAACAACCCATCGAAAAACGCGGGATCAGTCTTCCTTGACGACTATTATTGGGGAATTACCTCACGTTTACCTCTCCCTTAACAGTACACCCAAAAAATTGCTAAAAAGACTCTACCCAAAAGTTTTCTATTATACTTCTGCATGTTTTTAATTAACTCTTTAACTAATAATGTTTTAAAAATGTATATATTAGTTTATACCAATAAATTTATTCAAAGTAAAAAGCAAGCATTATGATGGCAGTCATCTACGCATTTTTGATCGGTAACCAGTCAATTGGAAAATAACTATGCAAGGTTTAACTTTGTGTGATATGTTAAAAGTTGAAAAATCAGCCTAAGAAAGGCATAAATAACGATAATAATTGTAAAGACGTGTTTCGGGTCTACAACGAACCTCTTTTTCAATCCAAAAGGGCAGAAATTATGGACAAAATTATATTTGACAAAAGATGAGCTTTTGTCGGATGTATTTCGTCATAACCTCACTTCTTTTGCTTTGAAAAAGGAGTTAATTTTATTTCAGAAACACGCGTCTTCCGTTATTATCCCTATACATGTGCGTTTTGAGTTTTAATTAGTAAAAGTTAATCCAGCATTTCAAAGTACATAGGCTTGACTGGTTCCCGATGCACTCGCAAGACCATCATTTTTTGAGAAATTCTGTTTCTTCCCTTACTCTTCGTTTATGAATTATTTTAGAGGCCGTTCAAAAATGATGTCACGCTTTGTCCCCATATGTTTACCCCCCTCAACCCCTTTGTCACAATATGTCATACTTCAGCGCCCCCCCCCTTTGTCACATGTCACGCTACGTTGCATGATGTCACACTTCTTTTTACCCCCTCCCCTCCCCTTGTCACACTTTGTCACAATTTCAAGAACCCCCCTCCCCCCTCAAAGCGTGAAATCATTTATGAATGATCCCTTATCTGAAAAATGTGTTTACTTCACGATGCTAACAATCTATGGTTATTCAACATCAAATTTCTTAGCAATGCGCGGTACTCCTATTATATTTATTAAGTTATTGTTTTATAATGTTTTAAAATATTAAATAATTTTTAATATAATTTATAGTTTAATAAAAATTCAGTTATTTATTAGTTCCGAAAAATCTATTACATCACTTTTTCACTTAAGCGCAGACTCTTAGCATTGACATCCGTTTAAAAAAAATGAAATACTAACGGCTTTCGCAGTTAAAGTGCACTTTTTATTGGCTGTTATGCTATCAAAAATATCTACATTAAGTGGTGCGTGAAGGGTGCATAATTTACCAGTAGTCTGGAATTAAATAAGGTAATTTGCCAGGGAAAAGAATTTTTAAAAAAGGAGATATAAGGAATTCAATTTTTAATAATAAATTTTGATTTCGTTGTAAAGATTAAAACACATTAAATGTATGACGAAAAATAAAAGTATTTAAGTAACGTTCATATTAGCTTTCTTAACAATTGGATATTTTGCTTCAGGCTACGGCTAACCGATTAATCCATGTATTTAATTCTTGAATTTTTAGTTTCTACCTCCCATAATAGTGTCCGATTTTTTAATTAAAGGTGTGTATCAGAAAAGATTTTAATACATTAAAGTTGCAGTCAGGGATTAAAAACTGTTCTCCTGCGTAAAAGGAGTGCCCAAGTTTCGGTGGTGTCTGTTAGGATGAGTTTTACCGTAAATATGTAAGTATGTTTAATATTTTCACTGATGACTAGTAAAAAAACTATGCAATACTATTAAGAATTAATATATTTCATAAAATAGTATAAAATAGTATTTTTCGTTTTACATAATGCTAATAAATCACATTTACTCTGAAATTTCTTAAAGCAGTTTCGAAACTTTTTTTCAATATCTAGATCTAAATCATATGCGTGCATATACTAAATATTACACAATCTAAAAATCGATAAAATGTTAAAGATCATTACATTGCAAAGCTAATTTTAATGTTTACTTTTAAAGAAATCGGATAAAAGGAATCTTGAAAAAAAAAAAACTTTAAAAATAAGTAAGGAAAATTTTTTTGCAGCTTTGTTTATTATACAAAGCTGCTATGTAATGTAGATAATAAGCTATTGTTACACTTTCGTATAATTACATAAGCTATTACTGAATAAAAAATGAAAGCATGTTCCTTTCTTTCAAAAATACTGTTGCCATTCACGAAATAATAAAACCCTTAATCTTTATTGCCATAAGCATAGCAGCTATTATTAAGAACTATTATTTAGAGAGAAATTGTTTAGAGCAACTAAATTTAAGCAAAGAAGTAAAAAAAACTTACAAGTCATTTGTTAAGAAATATGACTAAAATGAGCTGTTCAACACATTTTTTGAGGCAATTTAATCCGCCTTTTCTAAAATTAATAAGAGCAGCGTTGCTCAAAATTTAAGTGCTGACCATGTACTCTGGTGTTTATATAAAGAAAAAAAAGGTCACAACTTAAAATAACATTTAATTTCATCAAAAATTGGTATTTCTCTAAGCCACTAAAGTCTTAAAAAATACAAAATGTGGAGAACATTTATAGAAAAAACAATCTTCCTGTTCTACGCCAAAGGAACTGAAAAAGATTGATGTAGCAATTTAGACTTAAACCTAAAAAAGTAATAAATGAAATAATAAAGAAAAAATTATATCTCCAACTGAGTGGCAAAAAATAATCTCCACTTAAGTATAATGCATCACCTAAAATTTCTCTTCTAAGAACGAAAACTGCGCGAGAAAAAAAAATCTAAAACTTTTTCCGGAGAAAAATAATGGGCCACTGGAACTAAAATAATAACCGCCTGGAATAGGGAAGAAATGAGGGGAAAGGGGGGTTATGAGTGAGAGGGGGTAGCACGAAAATCACTTACGTTGGAGTAGTAAAGACAGCGTAGATCAACTGCGCAGGCTTCCCGCCATAGAGTCCGTCCACAATGTGGCTGGTGGATTCTGCAAATACAAGTGGAAAAAGAGAAATTAATGATGGGTTCGCGAGATATTCCATTATTTTTATTTATTTCATTCCATCCACCCTTTCTTAAGGAGAGGGATGTAATAACATTTTTTTCACCATCTTTTGGCCATTAGAATACGTTTTAGATCCAGTGTTGAGTGTGGAAAAACTTTGGTAGGCAGCTGGTTGTGATGGCAGAGGATTTTTTGTGGAATGAATCTGAATATATTCCACTGCTGGGGAGTACAACTCCTAGGAGGTATTAATACGCCACCAACACACGCATACAGAAATAGGGAATATTTCGAGAGAGCATTTGTTTCATTCTTTGAGGTCGTTTTCATTTGCCGGGGACGTCAGAATTGATTTCGAAAACTCATACTATAATAAAAACCTTAGAATGAAATATCGTCTGAGTAGAACATTAGCAAAAGCATTAAGAGAAATATTATTTCAAATGAAATATTCCCCAGACTTAATATTTTTAGGGTAGATAGTGGATATAACTTGAAGGGAGAGATTTAGGCATGAATCATATGAGAAGTATTTATTATTACATTTTTCTCATTAAGCTCACTTATATAAAAGTGGCAGTAAATTTCAAAAGAAACCTGTCATAAACTAGGGAAACTACATATTTTTTTAATCGAAAAAAATTTGTTTGGTTTTTAAAATTTGAAAATATTTCTTAATTAAAATTAAACATATCAACACTCAGTATAATTTTAGAAGAAACTGCTAATGATGAATCATTCTCTTTTACCTTATTGCGTGATAACGTATAAAGAAGCGAAAAGATAATTTTGTTTACTATTTAAAAAAATATATATATATATTTTTTTGTTTATTATGCATGCAGCTTATTTGAACAATTTAAAATATATACATGTATTATAACAACTATCAATATACTTTGATAATCGAAAAAAAGTTCTTTTTTTTTTAAGATTAGCATTAAAAGCGAGACTGGTTTACGAAGTGATTTTCCTGGGAAATTGATTTTTCTCTTTTTCATGGATTCATTCCCTTTTTTCACTTTGATTTGATTTCTAGTTTTCTTTACTATATTACATATATTAAATTATACCATGATTAAATCGATTTCTGTTAAGATAAAAAAAATGAAAATAGAAGAGTATTGCGATAAATAAAAAAGTGTTAAATATCGAATTTTCAACACCTAAAAAATAAAAAGCTTCAATGCTTTTAAAAATGCTCAACTCGTAGAAAAATAAACCAGCAAATAACTTTAATCAGCATTTCTTTGTTCCACTTTTCCCCTGCAGCAGAGGAGAAAAAACGCATCGTAGGGAAATTTCCCCACGAGATCAAATGTCGGATATCTGGTAAAAGAATATGGAGGAATAAAATTTACAAAGATGATGCGACGTATGAGGAAAAAACGTTCAAAATATATTCGAATATAAAGCGGGAAAATAAGATACAAAATCCGTTTGTGCCACATAAGGATTGAATCGAATTGAAAGATTGAAATGCTGCACCTTAAAAACCCTCTTAAAAAATCGTCAGAATTTTTCCGCTATTCGTACGCTGAAGTCACCATTAAAAGAAATTTCTCTTGTTATAATTCAGGTTTGGAAAAAATAAGCGAATGAAAATTCAATTTGATTTTTATCTTATTAAGGTAGTTAAAATATCATGCATCAGTTCTCTTTTGCCGAACATTTTCCTCTTTCTGCTTTTTTACTCTTTTTAAACGCAATTCACATGAACTTTACTTTATCTCTTAAAATTACGTAAGGCTGTATGATTTCTTTCATAAGACTTCAACCAATTGCGAAAATTATTTGAAAAGAATTTATATTCTTTTGATAACCTGTGTGGGTTTTAAGAATATTCTGATGGAAATAGGACTTTTAGGTTTTTTAAAAAGCCTATACTAGAAATCATTTTTAGATTAACGCGTTTTAAATTTTTGTGAAAAATATAAAAGCCTATTACTTGTATTTTTCATAAAACTCAAGGTTAAGTAAGACCCTGCAATTCATGCTGAAAATTTCTTCAAAAACCATATGCATTTTTTAGGAGTAATTAAACTTAAAGTTAGACATTTAGTCGAAAATCAAAATTAAACAACACGTAAACACTTCAAATTCTTGTCGAAACGGGAAAAAGATAGTGGCTAAGACTTTTAAATGTAGTGTGAATAGCAGGAGAAAGCAAAAACAGAAAACCAAAGTCATTGAAGAACTATAATACATAAAATGAAGAGTTCAATTGGAAAAGGTTGCGATAGGACTTTTAGATTCAGTAAACCATAATAATTCAAACAGTTTTCCTACAATGGATTAGTTTGTTACCTATTTTTCAGCCGGTCTTGTTTCACAACGATTCATATGCACTTTATCAGTTTTAACCGGAGCTCACAAATCCTTTTATTCCTTAATGGAGCCTTAGCGGAGAGGGTAATAAGGGTAAATCCAATAATTTATGGAAAAAGGACGCGTGACATCAAATAGCGAACGCAAGAGAAGTCTTAATCTTAACTATTCTCCATGCGTATTTGCTGGCTGCCTTGCGTTTTATGCGGAGAAACCGACTACGCATGGGTCGAAACCGCCTTGCGAAAAGTGATGGCTCAGTATGTATGTACTATATGTTGCATATGTATGTACTATATGTATGTATATAGTGTTTTTAATCTGAAATTGGAAACGTTACATTTTCAAATCGTCAAGCTTCGACGCGCTAAGATGTGATGATAAAGGCAAATTGGGAAGCTTAAACGTAAAAAACAGATTTTTTTTTCGCATATAAAAAGCTATGTTCTGTTTTGAACCTTTTCTTTTCTTTTTTTAGTGTTCTAATTTTATTTAGTTTTGGTATAACAATTTAAGAAATGTGAAATGTAATAATAAGTTTAATTCACCCTTAAAATATTGATGCATAATTATTGAAATTATATATTAAGGAGATTAGTACTCCCTAGTAAGCGCAATAAAACTTTGGAGTTAACTTGTGAGAAAAAAATCAGGTTTAAATAAAATCTATTTTTAAATGAACCAGTAAAGTCCATCGGAGAAGAAATGGAAGAATAGCACAGCTCGAACATCCGATTCATTCTTTTTTCTAACGAAACAAAAATGTTCTACTTTCGATTGTTATCGATTTTTCTTGGGTAAAAATGAATCACAGCTAGCATTTAACATCAAAGGAAAATTAAAAATGGAAAAAACGAGTAGGGGAGAGAGGTATGAAAGAAAAGGAATGGGGGAGGAAAAGTAAAAGTAAAAGAGCGGATCCTAACAGACGACGATGAACAAAAATACAAAAAAGGGCCATCTCTAGTTTTTGCCTGACTGCTTCTAGTACTCCCTAATCTATCCTCATGGAAAATACTCGCCCGACCGTAAACAGTCTCCAAGAAGAATTTGTCTTTCGCTCTTTCTCTTACATACTTAAGAATTCTCTTCTATTGCTCTTTGTCTTAGGGCTTCCTGCTTTGCCCTTTTGTTTTCGCCATCTTTTGTTCGATTTTGAACATATTTCCCCTGTTCGAACACTATTTTAAGTGCACATAACCGCCTGGTTTAGTCTTTTACTTCTAACTCTGCGATCTATTGTCACAATATCCTGCGATTTTTGTTGAGTTAGTCATTTATATCTGGAGGAACTACGACCCAATTCCTCTTCAAGAGATCATACATAATGCACGAAATAAATAACTTCAGTCAGTTTAGAGCCAAGGTGTGAATATTCAGAATTCCCAGCAGTATTTTTAACTATCAGCTCATCTGCAAGGAAGGGTGTGTGCAAGGAAATACGATGCAAAAATCATAAAACTGGAAACAAGGTTACGTACTTCGGATAAATAAATAAATTAAATAAATAAATAATAAAATATTAAGTTAAACATATACAAAGCATAGAAAATATGGGTAAGTTTTTCGTTTGATTCGTTCTTGGCAAGCTTGCATTATATTGTCATCACACTGGATTATAAATGTTGGTGAAACATTTGCAAATGACTAGAGTTGTTTTTTATAGTTGTAGATGCATTGTCTTCATGTTATAAAAAATTCGCATTACAGAAAATAAGTTAAAAGCTCGTCCCAGAAAATCACCTTCTCACATTGCTACAAATTTATACTGCTATGATAGCTAAAAAACCTTGGTCCTTTGTATGCTCTCGTTTTCTTTCCATATATTAATAATAATATGTTTTTAATGCAGCAAAAAAAAAAAAAAAAAAAAAAAAAAAAAAACACATCTACCTGAATTGAAATTACTGAATCTACTTCACATTGTTTATTTATAAAACTAAAACAAACTTATTCAGAGTTATGAACAATGAATTAAATGCGCTCTATTCAAAGACATTTTCAGTGCAAAAACAATAAATCCGGCTTAAGAATTTATAAATCCGCTCCTTGATCTGCATTTCAACAAAGACGGGTATTAGATTAATGACCTGAAGAAGCATAACTTTGCCAAGTGTTATCATCATCGCTCGCCCTCAAGTCCTTCCTTCTAGAAGTAAAAGTTATCTTCATCCCCTTAGACGTTCTTGTGACCTAAGGCACTCTGTTTCCGGATTAAGAAGAGACGGCCCGAGAGACTGCTATGCTTCTGCTGTGGTAGCCCACTAACCAGCGGGGAACAAATGGGCAACGGTCTTAAACTTAATCCTCCTTTTCCAGTCTATCTTTAAGAAGAAAATGGATGAACTTCATACAATGCTCTCACTTAGCTCCCACGTTGGATGTTAGTTATTTACTTAGCTCCATTAAACCGATAAAATAGTTGCGGTGATTAGAGTGCGGAATCAAGAAAGTAGCTTCAAAAGTTGTAGGCAATAAAGTAGGAATTATCTGGAAGGAAAACTTGTATGATAAATATCGCCCATTTTTTTGAAGCTGGGGACTTTGAAAAAGAAATAATTTCTACGCAACTAAAAAAAATCTGTAAGATTTCTTCAACTGAAAGCTATCTCTAATCTAGATTGTAGAAACAATGTATGGGCAGAGCGAACTACTATATTTTTTATGGATTTTAATCCATACTTTATACATCAAAGCACTTTACTACAAAAACAATCGCATTAATTGTTCTTGACTATTTAAAAGATATACTAAAGATAAATTTTCTTAAAAGACAAGTATAAGAAGTATCCTCTATATGGATAAAAAAATAACTAATTAGAAAAATATCATTTATTTTTAGCTGTAAATAAAAAAAAAGATTCACACACAAACTGTACTCAGTTACATTGTTAGATATGGAAATTCTTGAGCAACTTCAAAAGAAGAGTTACATTGAGAACTTTAAAGATGAGCGAATGTAAGTAAAAAAAATTTCACTAGTTGGAACTTAAAAGATAAACTGTATTTCTTTGAAAAGCCATACATATATACATGCTTAGATTAAGTATTACATATTCAAATGACTCTAATTTGTTAAAGTAAAAAAAATATAGTAAATAAAATTATGCAATAACTGCTTTTCACTTGACAAAAATGCGAGTCAAAGAGTTACTCAAAGTCAAAGTGGGGCCTTTGCATCATAAGAGGTGACAAATTAAGCACTAAATATTTATATTTAATTTCATAAAACGTTTGCTGTACTTAATACATAGTACAAAAAAAAATAATCAATGGCTCAAAAATATGCATGAATGATTATGTGTCTACACTAGTTATAACTCAAAAAAAAAAAAAGTATTTCATGTTTTAGCCACATTTGAAAACATAATAATATGAAATTTAAACATGTGCTTATAAAAGCGTTTCAACAATATGCACCATACAGTGTGACAAAATTACTCACGTATTCAAAAGAGTCCAGATTTGCTTCTGAATCAATGTGAAAATATAAATTCATGTTTACCAAATAAAATCAAGCAAAAATTTACTCAACTAACATTAAGCTTTTCTTTTTCTTCTGTGTTTTACTCAATTGCTTTTCGTTTAAAATATTTTTAACAACTAAGGCTTTAGTTATTCAAAAGTAAGCTAACTGCAATAATCTTATACAAGGTTTTGTCTTTAAGCCATATGATAAATGTCTCAAAAAATGTTAACCCTACTAAATTATATTTTACACTCTAAATAATGGGGCAACAAAGTTTTTTCTTAATGTTTGGAATTTTTGTTTAGCTCCAGGAAAATCTAACTAAGATTTATAACAGTAACTGCTTATGTAATTGTTAAGAAACAGTTCTGAATGAAAAACGCAATAAGTGTGTTTAAACAATTATTTTAATTATGTAATCGTTAAAAAGGTGGTATAATGAATATAAATATTTCCGTATTTAGTTTAATTAACCTACGAGTAACACATTTTATTCTTTTATTTATCATTTGTTTTTTCAAAAGAAAATAAAAACAATATATATAATTGTTCTCACGTATTTCATTAAAGTAGAAAGGAAACTCTCCCGGGAGGGAACAGTTGAGTCTTGCTTTTAAAAACGAGGTCCATCGGTTCCGAAACTTGTGAGCCCCTCCTTTGTCTCTGGTGCACACCCGAGCGACTCTGGAATACACCATCTGAAACAGGGAAAATATTACAGTATACTTGAGGGACTTAGAAGTAAAGGAAAAAAGCCAAGTTGTGCAAACCGCATAACTCAAAACTTAGAGTTAACTAGAGTCAACTAAATTTAGAGTTAAACACTCATGCATTTTGGAGCAAGATACTTTGGTGGTGGCCTAAACTGGTGCCGCTGTCACACCTTATTTAGAGGTGGTGGGGAAATGAATATCTAATTTTTTTTTTCTTAAAAGCCTTTTCCTTAAATTCCTTAAAACTATTATACTTTCGAACGAAAAATAAGTACGAATCTTCGCAAAATCAAAACTTTTGTCCAATATAATACATTTACTTTTGTACTTCTATGAGCTCCGACTTGAGCTAAGACTATAAATAAAATAAATCATTCATTTCTGTATTCAAACTATAACTTAAATTCAAGAAAAAAAGGTTTTTCTGTAAATGTTTGTCATTAAATTCTTCAAAACCCTTTTTCTATTGAAAAATGAATAAATAAACAAAAAAAATAATAATAATAACACCGAAAGCAAATTTTCCATTCAATATGTACATCTTTTTTTATATTTTAAGAATTGTATTCATAAATGAACACAATTTTCTTTCCAATTAACTTTATAAAATAAACCTTGACAACCTCATCAACTATCTTTAATCTCGTCGTCTTGCCCTCCTTCAGCAATGAAAGACTGTCTTGATGTTAGTTCAAACAATCCATTTTTCACCATCAAAGGTCCAACAAAAGAAACAATGCCCTTAAATCTCGCAGCCATTAAACATAGATGAAAACATATAGTTACGGAAATCCAAGATTCTTAACAGTGATTCAGAGAGACAACCGAAGCAGTAAATGTTTTAACAGGGGTCACTACATGTGCACAAAAGAAATGGCGACGGCAGCCACTTTCGAGCGCTTCATACACTATGTTGTTTTCGCCCAGCAGTATACACGACTTCTCTTTTAACTCGACTCATTTTTTCCGTACTCTTTTACCCTTTTGTTCGGACAGACATCTCCGATATCGATAAGGGAGAAACGATTAATCTTCATCAAGACCTGAAGAACCCTATCGAATTGGAGTTACCTCTTTGTTGCGTTTTTTTAACCATGAGGAAACAAAGCATTCTGTATTACTGAACTGAAGATAGTCCACAATGGTGTCTTAACCTTTATTTCCGAGTTTCTTTTTTTATTCTAGAAACTGAAAGTTATAAGAAAAGCGAAAAAATCTTAATGAAGATTTTTTATATGGAAACAATCATTGTTATTTTCTCAAAAGTATTTTAAGCATTTTTCTAAGAATAAAATTTGACAAGAACGATTATTATTTAACACTTCTTTATAGGAACTTAGTTTCGCACTTAATTTAAATTGCGAGATTTTTTCCCCTTCAATTGTCATTTTATTTTTTATTCCAACTAAAGGGATGCAAGCTTATGCATAAATTAACTAATTATATGCAAATTAAATGCATTTCATAAATTGTGCAAGCACGTACATATTATCTTTGTTCTTATAAACTATATGTTTGCGCTCTTGCACTAGTAGTAGCAAGGCTGTAGATAGGGTGGACCTTGCCAATATATGTGTGCAAACATAAAATTCTACACATTTTTTTTTTCTTTGAGATTTTTCGAAAGATTACAGTTAAATTTCAATTTCCACTTCCCCCTTCCATAGATTTTACTCTCTCCCTCAACTGTCTTTAGAACTTTAATTTCAGTTTTACTATGCTTTGGAACATTCAGATATAAATATTGCTTCAAGTGCAATGACAATTAGGAAGGCCTGTTCAAAAATTAGAAAAATGTTGCAAGGGATCTATGGATAAAAAAGTTTATGAAGTAATGATCTAAGGCAAGGACTTTCTAAACATTATTATTTTTGTGTGGAATAAGGGTTATTTCTAGTAATATGACTTCGTATGCCATGAGTTACTCAAGAATACTTGTAAAAATTTTAAGATAAATAAAACAGACTGTTCCACAAAGCAAGGGCAAACTATCCTTACTTTGCAATAATTACTAAAACCGGTTAGGGTAATATAGGAAGTGGTAAAGCAATAATCTAATGTAACTTTTCAGTTGTACCACGAAGAAGTTCGATTTATTTTTCTATAACTTAAATTGGAATCTTTAAAATGACGTCTCAGAATTAGACGAAGACAAACGAAAATTCTGTCGACGTCAAGAATGCTTTCTATTGTCACAACTGAAGAAAATTTACTCACATAAATCGATATCGCAGATGTAACAATAACGAAACAATTCGAGTGGAAATGCTGACGTTGCATTTCCCGAACTTCTCTTTCAAATAATAGAACCCAATTTCATTACATAGGTTAACTGGATCACATCTTACCCAGCAGCGACAACTAACGTTCTGGAAATATTTTCGCCATATAAAACCCCGTTTTGCCCTAAATTCTTTGTATTGCTCAATCAATCCTCCAATTTTGTTGGTCTAGTAATATAATACAAAAAAAAAAATGTTTTCCCAGTTAAAGGTGCACATGAAACAACTTTCATATTGTAGATATCAAGTCGCTATGGATGTTTAACATTACCTCAAAATTACTTTTTTAATGTTTAAAAATTATGTTTGCTGACAAAATTAAATAACATTTACTCACCATTGTATAATTCAAAGCACAAAATTGTACTTCCTGTTGTGACTATACTCAAAAGTTACCAATAAATTTAAGATCACTCAAGAGGAGGTTTTCAAGAATACTTGTGAAACTTAAAGTTATGAAATCTAACATATTTTGTTTTGCGTTCCAAAATGTTGCTTTCATTTCTGATTACGTTCAAAATGTACCTATAAAGTTTTATCGCTCACTATTTGTTTTTGGTATGAAATTCAAAGCATTTACTGGCTTTGCTTTTAGTTATGACTACACTCAAAACATCCTAGAAATTGCAAATTACTCACCATTTATCGCGGTAATGAAATGTCTTATTTACAAAGTCTTTGCGTTGCAAAATTTAACTTCCTGTATATATCTATGATATGACTTTCCTGTTTTATTTATATACTTTTTCCTTTGATTTTAAAACTATATTTTTAACTTATTATCAAAATATCACAAAAATACTAATATTACTTTAATGTCATTCTTCAATTGTCAAAAATATACTTTGAAAGCAATCATTGCTTTTACCATTTAGCACATTAATATCCTTCAGAAATGAAACTTTTACTTTCTGACATAAATACATAATCCCTATTATTATCGCCAAAAATTATTCAAACTTTCCAAAGTATCGGCGTTAGGCAAATTCATCATTTCACGACAACCAACTTTGACTTAAATTCGGCATTGATTGGGGCAGATTTTTCTACTCGTCGCTCAAATGCAACCCATTTTGCTCATTAGTTATTTAATGAAACATAAGAATAAAAGTCGGGGAGATTTTGACATATGAGACTGCTAAAGGTTCACAGTGATTGGTCGCTTCATCACTAGCGATCCCAAATGCAAAAGGTATTTCAAATTATCCGCGCGATTTATCACAGACAACGTAATATTCCCGCTGTCTCTGATTAATGGCGTTTGGACAATGCACTGTAGGCAGAGTTTGCGTATTGACATCCACTTAGATTGCTGATGGTCTTATCACACCATTAGGCTTAAAGGCTGGTTGTAAACCCTATGATCCGTTTGAACGTTTGAAAAAAAAAAGACTTCTTACGCTTTATTAGCCATTGATAATAAACAAAGAGAAATAAAATATACAGCACATTTTTGTTAATAAAGACAATTGCGTTTTCATTTCAAAGATGCTTACTTTCAGGAAGCATTAATAAATTGTTTTTATTCTTTCTGGCATTAAATATGATTAGAAAGACTATTAGCAGTTTTTGATATAATAAAATTAGTAAATGTATTATTTAAATGTTTTAGGGAGCTTGCATACCAATTTAATTTTAATTGAATCATTTACTTTCGTTGCGAGGAAAACGTTAAAAACTCACTGCTTACTAAAAAAATTATTATTAATAATTTTTACTTATTTTTTTAGTAAGCAATAAAAATTTCCTTATATTATACACTTAATAAACAGTGGGATAAAAAAGGGTAGAATAAATAAATAGGAATTGAGAAAAATGATTATTTTTGCAGAAAAGGTTTTTGATTCAGAATTTTTTAAAAACATTATTAGTACATAACGTTTCGCAGCACGAACGTACAAAATTAATTTCTTAGTGCACATTATTTTTTCGCATCTGCACCTTAAAATATTGTATGTTAATAATATCATTTTCAGCATAAAGGAAACTTTTTTTTCTAATTTTCATACGACTTTTCTATTTGATGAAATGTTAGGAACTAAGGTCCGAAAAAAATGCGTATTTCTGAACAATACTTTGTGAATACGTTTCTACGAAAATATATATCCTAAAGCAAATCTTAGAAGTTTACTTTTGACATTATTATGAAGAGTTGTAAAGCAATTATAGACTGATTTTATCAGATTCAGATTATATGTAATAGCTTTTTAAAATATACTCCAACGATTTGTAGAATTTAATTTCTAGTTCTAGTAAGATGATACTCGAGTGTTTATAAAATGATAATAACTTAAAAATGAGAAATTGATATTCTACTAACTTAGGTTACATGTTTGTTCACCTTTTCTATTAATGTATAAAATAAATAAATAAATAAAATAATAAAAAATCTTATTATTAAAGCTTAATAAATTTTCTAAGTAGTTTAATACAAAAATTCGTTTGAAAACAACTCTTCAAATAATAAAAATAATATCGCAGAAAAATATGGCGTAATATCGATAACTTCATTAGTTAATTAAATAGCAATTCCAATCTTTATGCATGTAAATATATATATATATATATATATATATATTATGCTAAACGAACTTTTATTCTATCTAGTTCCACCTTTCACCAAAAAAAAAAAAATGGCGAAATTAGCTGAAACCAACATATGATACAACTTCGAACCATTATAGTGTTGTAGTTTGACTTAGTTTCACCATGAATGTGAAACTAGGAGCCATTATAATGGTTCAACCTTAGTACCAAATGTTGATTGCTGCTAAACTTCGCCATTTTTTTTCCTTTTTTTGGCGAAAGGTTGAACTAGAATTTTTTACAGTATGAGATGCATTTAGAACATGCAACTGACCTTTCCACAGTTGATGTACTCCACTGCAGTCTCTCGGAAAAAGAAGTACACATATTCTTCATGATGAATGGAACTTACAAAACTCGGAGCTGAAAAAAGTAAAAGATAAATTCTTAGAAACACGATGATTATGCTTTTTATATGCAAGTATTTCTCTCTAAAATAACACAGCAACAAATTTAACATTCAAATATTTGTCAAAAGCCGTGGTTAACAAAGTGGTCTATATGGGCCCCTAAGGTTCCGCTGCAAAGTACGAAGGGTCGAAATCACCGAAAGAAAAAAAATGGGGGTGCATGAGATGAAAATATGGGTCTATGAGATTAAACCTATTCAAGTAAGTTATCACCAAATTTTAGACACGATGCACATAACAGAAATGTTGCAACTGCCACTGCTTGTTATTTATATAATAAGTAGTAGCAGCTAGAGATGTGGACCGTTATTCCCATAGCGGACCATATCGCTGGGGTACTGCTGCAACCTACAAGGGGTCTAAGTCGCCGAAAGAAAAAAAAGGCGGGGAAGGTTTGAGATGAAAATAGGGGGTCTATGAAGCTAACTTAAGTAAATTATCATCAAATTTTAGAAACGATGCACATAACAGAAATTTTGTCACTATCACTAACTTATTTTATAATAAGTGTATGAATTTACTAATTATATGTCAGTAAATTCATAATTATGCTTTATAACAGGTGCAAGTATGTTACAATTCTATCTGTGCTTGTAACTAGTAAAATCTAGTAAAATGTTAGAAGGAATGCCATAGCTGGGGGGACTTCGCCATTAAATGCTGTTGCATAAAGTAAAATTCTACACAATATAAAAAAAAAAAAACATTCCTAACATTTTAATTTCAACTATAATTCGGAACTTTCACGAACCATTTCATGAATTTATTTCTCTATTTCCCTACAGTTTAGAACTTCTTGGGGGAAAACCTTTTCCTCAGTTTACTCTGCATTGGAACTTTCAATTATAAATGCTGCACTAAACTTCTTTTAGAACGATCCCCTAGGAAGGGGTCTACTAGAAACATAAAGGCGTGACAATGCTTCCACGGAATGAGAGTTTGGGAACTTTTAGTCTAAAGTAATGAATCGACGACTTTAAAATACAAGTAGTTTTCGAAAATATAATAAATCAAATTAAAAAAAAAAAAACAAACTATAACGTGATTAATAATTTTTATTTTATCCTGCTATATTATTTCATCTTTTTAAAGCTAATTACAAAGTGATGTAAGTAGTATGTCAGCATATGATTAACAATTCGCAACACAATGTACTTTATCCACGTTAATACAATTCTTGAAATTTAAGATTCTAAAGATTGCGGTTATTTTTACTATAATGGCATGGAGTAATTTAATGGACAATAATTTAATCTGATGTTTTTAGGGTATTGTTAAAGGTGCTTGATTCAATTTCGACTTTATCGATAAATTGATGTTCCTTTGATAGATGTTCTTCCGATTCGATAATTACTGATAAAACTTCTAATTTCTCTAATTTTTAATACATTAGTTTAAATTAAGAATGTGTCATTACACATTCTTAATGAAAGAAAAGATCACTTAAATATAATATTTATTATTACAAATACTGAAGTTATGATGATTGTCACAGTATGAAATTTAAACACATCGAATACTTTGATAAAGAGAAGAATTGAGCCAACAATTCCAAAATTAAGTCAAAAAAAAAAAACTTTTAACTCCTACTCTTAAAAACGTACGTAGTTATATTAAAAAAAGTTATGATTTTTGTATCAACTTAATACGTTTATTCTTTCTGAAGTTCAGATATTATAAATTCGATGCAAAAACAGTGCTTAACTTCGTTAGATCATTTTTCCGTTTGCTTCCTTGGACATATTATTGCCATTTAAGAATACGAATAATGTACATTACTCATTCTGAAATTATCAGTTTCAACATAACAAAGCATTAAGAGTACTCGCAATAATCAAAACAAGAAAAAACTAAAATATCCGCAGGCATAGCAATACCCCGAATAGTTAGCGTATTTTAGAAACGGCAACTAAATGTCCTTCAGCAAGTATAGAGATAACGAATTTTAACTGATTATTTTTATAAAACCAGGAAACAAATGTTAATGAAAATATACACCAAGAATTCCCTTAAGTCCGCAAGCCCTAGTAAACATCAACTGTCAGCTTACCTGTTGTTTTTTACATAATGAAATAAAACAATTTTGTTATTAAACATAATTATTAAGTCAGCCAATAAATAAGCAGTAATTTAATGTTCTCTAACTTTTCCCATGAATCGTGAATTACATTCCTCTAGACAGCCTTTTTGTACGTAACAGCTACTTAAAGCAATTAAAGTTTCTTCGTGTAAAACCTCTGGAAAGGTATCTTATAAGTATAACGTTGTATAAAAAAATTCCTAGCTTGGAAAAATTCCAAGCTCATCTTTATTAACGACCTGTTTATTATGCAAGTAGAATATGGCAGCATCACTTGCAGATTTACGGTAAAAAGGGCGGGGAAAATTCACAGGACTTTGCCCGTAACCTGGAACATTATCCAGACAAGTCTTTGCAAAAGCTCGGGCAACAGCTGGGAGCTATTTAAAAGTTTTCCCTCAAAATAACTTTATGACTCATTCGGGTAACATTTGGGCCTTCTGATGGTAAAGAATAAGAGGAGCGAAGCTGAAGGCTATTTTGCTATGTGGCAACGAGAGGAATGAAAATTTTATCTTGTGGCACTATGAATTTAATTTATGCCTCGTTACGGTTACCTACTTTGATGCAAAATAGCGCATGAAAAATGCGAAACTGGCAAAACTGTCTAACAATTTAGGTGCAAGCTACAAAATGTTGACTCAAAATTTCTTCCCGAACTATTTATTTTTGTAAATATTTTAAGAACACTAGACTAAATATGGCCGCAGGAGAACTAATTATAAATTTTATGTCAATATTTAATAAATATTTTTGTTTTAAAGAATACTTTTAAATTGTCTTTAGTTTGAAAAAAAAACATGGCGAATAAAAAATGGGGGAAGGAACTATATTTCTTTAGGAAAATCATATGTGCAGGAACTGCATTGAAGTTCACTCGTTTATATAACAATATATTGTTATAAAATTATGTTTATAATTGCTTATTTTGTATTATAATGTTTTTATTTAGCTAAATTTGTCATTTACTGCATTAATTTCCTTAGTGTTTAAATCTTTACTTGAATGCCCTTTTCCCTGCTAAGCTAATACTATAAATTTCCACGGGCTTGGTGAGAAAATGCTGCCGATATCACCAGGTTTTTCATATTAAGTATATGCTGTGTTTCCTTTAATGCAGCAGTTATTAAATCCTTCGCATATTTTAATGCCGTAGGTTACCAAGTAATATTCTTGGCTTGATTTTTACATTCGTTCTGCAGTGTTTTCGAAGCAAATTTCTGGGAAGATGTTAAGGTTTAATTGTGAGTTGCTTTGAATTCTCCAAGCTTAGGACGTAAGTACACTTTTAAATAGTTATAGAAATAAAATTTTGATTTTAACCGAGAACATCAGTAGTATTTCAACTAAATACTCGAAAATCAGCATATTTTTACATGACGTAATAAGTGCAAAATAATTTTGATAGCTGCAAAAAAAAAAAAAAAAAAAATAACAAAATTTGTTTGAATTCAATTTTTTCACTTCAACTCAGTATCTAATAAATAACTTCACACATAAAGTAGGGTAAATCCGTGTATAGAATTATACTTTTAAAAAAATCGCCTAACTATTGGGCGCATTTCTTTTTGAGCTTTATGGTGCTTACCAAGGTTTTCCACGTTTTGAAATTTAAAAATTCAACTAATATGAGGGGAACAAATAAAATCGAAAATTAGATCAATATAGATGCAATTTTCATTAATGTATTTTTTATCCGCTTAGTAAAATTTCATCAGTGAAGTAATTTAATAACTTTAGTTATGGAAGAAAAAATGCAACAGTAGATATCCTCACACTTGCAGTTTCGCAAAACAAATACGTGATGTTAAAATTAAATGCCGAAGGAATGTGAGAATTGAATTCGTACAGGTTTTATGAATGAATGGCAGAAAGGGTTTGATACTGAATGCGGAAAGGATATGAGGAAATTGGATATCACTTCTGGAAAAACATTTTGGGGGAGTTCCATGGACATAAAATATAGGTGTGCATTTTGTGAATATGCACAAAATTGAGCTTCTCATGCGCACGTTCCTTGGAAATTTTGTTGTAATACTATGTTGAAGCGGTGATATCATTAGTCAAAAGCAAAAAGCCATCTAATTTCCTCTCCACAAAGAGGCACAATTGAAGTAAGGCGTGTTCTGATAGATGTTCCAGGAGGCGCTGAAACTAGCAACGACCTCCAATAAAGTTGGACCGTTAATCACATTCAGCTGATCATGTGATTAATAACTTACCACAAAAGGTTGGAGGGAGCAATCTTGCATCTCCCTACCTTCCTTGTTCATGAGGGAGCTGCTGTAATAATTAACAGCTGTTGATTAGAAAGCCGTTTTAATGGATGGTCAGAGGAAATCGGCTGAATGAAAAATATCGCATGCCCAGCAGGAGATTGGAAGATATTTTTGTGCGATAAAGGAAAGAGTTGACAGTTGCGCGCAAGTGTGTGCGAAATGAAGTTACTCTATAACTCAAGTGGTTATGTATATTTTTAATCACTGACATTACAGAAGTATTTTGATTTATATTAGGAAAGAAGGGTTGGTCTGATTTGAAACGGTAAATCAATATATGAGTTTGCGGTCCTTACAGGAAGATAATTTATTTAAATTTCAGAAAGTTTTTGTATCATACTTTCATAAATTCAACATTCATATGACATCAAAATATAGAAGTTTTATTTCTATTTCAAGAAATCACGAAGTCAAAGAACTTGTTTTTTAAAATAAGTTTAGAAAATTATTACACTTAGGCGACATACTACTGTAACTTTTGACTATCACTTCACGTTACCATGTGCTCAATATTTAAAATTTTTACGAAGTTATTTGTTGCTAATACTAACATTTATAAACACAATTATTTAAGGATGATGGTGTGGTTGAATCTTACTTGCTAATAAAATATATTTAGTTCTGATATGGCTTGGATTTTATGCTTTTTACAATACAAAGTTAAAAAGGGATTGAAAAAAGAAAAACTACTTTGTTAACAATAAAGGGTTTTTTAGAAGATAGATGTGGCTATCCGGAAAGAAATAACAAAGCAAACATTGGTCAAACATTTTAAGTATATTTTGCTATTCCTTCAAAATAATGTCTATCTAATTTTCTTTTTGTGCTTTCTTCTCTTTTTCTTTTCATCTTTTCCTACGTACTGACTTATTATGTTAAAGATTTTCTAATAATGTTTGCAAAATAGTGCAAATTAAATTGTTTCTCTAAGATACAAATAAATAGTCATTTGATTAACTCACTTTGGTCATAAATATAAAGCTTTTTTTCTATATGTAAGGACTGCAAACTCATATATTGAAAAAGCAAAATGTTTGAAAAAAAAAAACATGTACACAAAGCATTCAATGTAAGAGTAGAAAGAAGCAACAAAAATTGCAGAAATATGTCTCGGGGTTGCAAGAAAGCCACTCTTAAATAGCACAATCTTAACTCCAAAATAAATGGGTTATTTTTACTGCTAGTTTGTGCTTTTCTCGATGCTTTTTTTATTTAATGCAGAAAATATAAATTGTTTACTTCATAAAAAAAACGTATTTTCTTTGTGATTCCGGTGTGACTTACTTTGGTAACTTTTCTTTTTTTAAAATTTAATTTTACTGTATTTTTTATTAAAACAATTAACGTTTCAAAAGAATTTTTTACGTTTATGACAGGAAATTTAAGCTATCTTTATTATAAAGTACTTACCATTCAAATGTTCAAAATTAAACTGTTCTGTTCTCAACGGTTCTCTGTAAATAAGTGGATCTGTTCCAGAAAATTGTGCAACAGTGGCCACATACAAATCACCATCTAAACAAAGAAAAAGAATAAATATAAACTTATTAATTTTCGATGTTAGTTTTCTTAAAAAAACTGTTTTAAAATATAAACGCTCCCAATATTCTACCCTCAACTTTCTACAAGGCGATATGTTCGCTGTTTGCGCATAACAAACAGCAAGCTCTCGCAATGTATTGTGAAAAATTCAACATATAAAGTTTTGGAAGTTTTTAAAATTGTTTTCACCCCAGTTAAGAAGAAAATTAATATTCTTAAATTTCCTTTTTACATACAACACTCATCTACACCGAAGATTTTTCTATATCTTACCGATAGACACTTGCGAGACTAAAATGAAACGGAAAATTCTGCAAACACTCATGGGAATTTTACTTGTACTGTAAACAATCTTTACCCTGCAAGAATGCAGTTCAGAGACAAAACGTTACTCTAGCACTAGAATCAAATCAAAAATTACTGGCCGCAATTGGAGGACCAAGATATGTTCAGTCAACCCATGATTCTTAATAAGTGTTAAGTTAAAAACATGATGTATAATGTGACAAACTGATAACAGTGTTAATAAGGTTGTATAATTACCATTAATCATTACGCTAACTTACTCAAGTTAACTTATTTAACCATGCATTAGAACTGGGAATTCGTACTGCGGTCCTACTGTAGGAATACTTGTAATCCTTTGAAAAAGAAACTTTCGTTTAAATGAAATATAAAATTTCTTTAAAGCATGAAGATTTGGAGAGCTTTGCTTTATCGCCAGCTCGCACATTCTGCTTTCGAATATTAAACCCAACCGTCCTCAAAGAACATTTGGTCTGGAAGACTCTGGCGCTTATGTTTTGTTTGTTTGTTTGTTTCCGGCGGCCATTTTCCTTCATGCACCAATCCTTTCGTAATATACTGTTAGGTCGTCCCAGCTCGATTTCTAGGACAAGCTTACATATTGTTGCCGTTTGTGTTTCTTCTTTCTCAATATCTTCGGAAGATCTCACACCCCGTCTTTAACAGCAACTACTGGCCAAACAAAACTCAAGAAAAAATAAATAAATACAGAAAAATTCCGAAAGGATATCACCTCAGCCGCGTTCTTAAAATCTTTCTTCTGTTTTTCTTTCTTCTGCTGCCGCTGTTGGCCATTATATTCGGATCATTTTCCCTATTACCAGCCTTTTTCTTTCTCTCTAAGTTTTCTTTTAAGTTGCTTTTTCCTCCGGATTTTTTTTTTAACCAAGTTCAGTATTGTCGTCTTGGGAGCCGTAAGCTACCGGAAATTACTGACGTCGGTCCAAAATTTAGCAGGGCATGTCTTTGTGTGTTTATTTATACACCTTTACTTTTCATTTCTTTCAAAAAGTAGGAGAAATATATATTTTTTTAATGTATACTTACTAGTAGGAATTCAATATTTCGCTAGTATATTTTTAATGTATACTTACTAGTAGGAATTCAATATTTCGCTGGTATATTTTTATAATGATTACATTTTACTATAAAATAAGTTTTTTGCTCCCTAGTTAATATGTAAATTATGCGTATTATATTGCATTAAATATTTAATTGGCCATGTCTAATACTTTTCTTCTTTTCAAAGTAAAAGCAGCAAATTTTGTCGTAATGGTAATAGAAATGTGTCAATATTTAGTGTTATATTTAGTTTACGTCTGATCGAATTCTAATCATTTATTTCACTTTACTTTTAAAGTTTTCACCGTCTGACCTTGAATTTTTCCAAGTCATTTAAATTGACCAAGATGAAAACGACTTATTAAATATCAAATTTATGACTTCTTGTATGTGTCATATTTCTTTGCGTATTACCGACACACTTTGCATTTCTTTTGCGCGTCATATTGTTATTTTATTATTATTATTTTATAAAAATATAAAATAACTCTTTGAGTAGATTTTTTTTTCTTTCTAAAGTCTTAGTTGAAAATGGATCTATGATTTGGGAGCGTAATATATGCATGACTTTAAATACCCTTGAAAAAATAATTTTTTGCTTTTCATTGTTTGTGCTTCTAGAAGGAACACCTGTTAATATATTAACTCAACTCTTATACAGGTAATACTGCATTTTTTTAAAGAAAAATCTATAAAACTTAGTAAATTTAAACATAATGTAGATATTCGTAATTTTTTCTTATTTTTTTAATGCATAAAAGTTATTATTTTTTAATTTGTGTACTATTTAAAGGAAAAAAAATATGTTTCACTGTATTGACTAGTACTTTTGTTGCTTCATAAGATGCTAAAACTGGTTAAATTGTTCACATGCCGAGTATCCTGAATATTGAATTACAAATTTGGCAGGGTCTTTAAGGAAAAATTACATGTTATGTTAAAATGTGTAAAAAATAGGCTTGTTAAATAAAAATATCGATCACAAGTCACTTTCAAAGATCACGGAGTCTTCAAAAACAATAATGCATATTGTATCCCCATTTGTTTTGTCATAAATTGCTATAGTAAATGTATTAGTTCTAAGCAACAGAATTTTTTCTATTGCAGTCTTTTTAGGTTTTCCGCTCAAAAATAAAACATTTTGTGTTATGCAGGCACATTATATTTTATGTACCATATCATACACATTAGGAGAAAAAAAAAACAGTTAAAATGTTAATGTTTACCATGCAAAAAAAGTATAAGAGGAGGAGCTAACCCTCTCATGCATGCATGGTCATTTATGTGACGTCATATGAGGTCACCTAAATGTCTGCTTCAAAGTTACATGCATATTTGCTTTTGTACTGCAATTTGAATGTAGTCCTCGTTTGAAGACTCCAAACAGTTCTCGAAGACCACGCAAAGTTTCCTAAGTCATTCAAGATAGCTAAAAGAATATGATGTCTTCAGAAGTCCATGTCCATGAAATATTTAAGAAAGAAGTGAAAACTTTATCCATTTTTGGGCAATAAATGTTCAAAACTTACTGAGTATGATTCGTGGTTTAATAAAACTCTATATTAAAATCCCTTCTAATTACCATCAGAACTGGTTTCATTTTTGAGACTTTCTGCTTTTTAAAAATTACATTTCAAAAAATGCTATTCTTTAATTGTCGATTTAAAATACATTTTCCATTACCTAAGTTATATCCAGATAAAGGAAATTGCACATGCAGTATATTTACGAATTAACCCGGGTTGTGGCACTAAGTGTTAAAGCATACTTATTCTTAATTTCTCCAATAGCTCAGTAAATATTTTCCCTCAACTCGGCGACAGTCCCTCCTTTGAATTCAGTTTTTCCCTCCTCAGGAGACTATGTTTCTCTTTTTTCCCCTCTCAACTCCAGAAGAGCCCATTTTGCCTGGAGTAACATAGCCAACGAAAGGGGAAAACCTCTTAACTCGGCAATAAATTTTACGAGAGTATTGCTTAAAAGGCGCGCTCCGTCACTTGGAACATACAACGTAGCAAGCGAGCCGTCGTCTAGTCTGAACTTTTACCTCCACGAATGGAGTAAGACACCTTAGAGAGCTAAAGGGATTTTCGATTGAAGGTCCTTACGGGAATTCCCTTGCGCTATAAGGGGCTTTTGCATCTTTTCTATAAATAAGTTTAATGATGAAATAGATGTGTTATCTTCTTTTTCTTTTTATTTTTGAAGTAGCTCTTATTGAATAGTTATACTTCTCTATAGTATAAAGGTTTACTTAAAGAAATCTTTGTGTGGATGACAATCTTGTTGATAAGGAACCTTGGATCTTGAAACGATCTTGTTGACAAATTAGTGTTTAAGAAACTTCTAAGCTTCTTAAACATTCAACGTTATTAGGCAGTTATTTTGGACGAACGATCTGATAGATAACAAGAAGTTCCGTCTAGAACTATACGAGCCTACTTTCCCGTATACACCAAATTCAAATTTATAATCTAGCTATCTCTTTCCCTCTCTTTCTTATTTATCTTTAGTTCTAATTATTGAAAATATACCTTTTTCAACGGATAATACATATTCATTCACTCACTCATTCATTCTTTCATTTATTCAGCCATGCATTTATTCATTTATTCGTTACCTCATTCAAGTGTTTATTCATTCATTTACGCATTCATGTATTTATTCACTCATTTATTTATATTTTCATTAATTCAATAATTTATTCATTCATTCTTTTCCTCATTCATTTATTCATTGATTTATTCTTTCACTCTTTCATTTATTCATTCATTCATTATTTCACTCATAGAGTCACTGAGAAATATCCTTGAAAATCCAGATCAAAAAATTTCATAGCAAAATAGGCTCATAAGTTCTGGATAACATTTCTATTTCTACATGTTCTACGTTATAAGAGCTTTCCGATAAAGTTTGTTCCAAGCAAATCGGTCCGTTAGATCATGATTTATATAGGGTTGAAATTTCCCCGTAAGCTCTGTGTTAATTTTCTGTTTTAAAAATTAAAAAAAAACTGTTTCTTAATTTTCAAAAAAATTTTCCATTACCTAAACTTTTCCCAAAAAAGGAAATTGCAATGGGGTAATTTACGATTTCCCTTGTGGCACAAGTTTAAACAGAATTTTCTTAATTTCCCCAAATGGGCTCAATTTTAAAATTTTCCTGAACTGTTCGACAGTTCCTTTGAATTCATTTTTTCAAATCAAAAAGAAAAAACTATGTTTCTCTTTTTCCCCCTCTCCCCAAAAGACCCCTTTTCCGGAAAATCCCAAAAAGGGGAAAACCTTTAATCGGCAATAAATTTTACAAGTTTGTTAAAAGGGGGGGAAACATACCGACAACAGCCGTGTCAGTCTAAACTTTACCTCACAAGGAGAAGACACAGAGAGCAAGGGACAGAAGTCCTTACGGAACCCGCGCAAAATTTTTTCCCCATTTTTCTATACCCTAAGTTTAAATTTTTTATTTTTCATCTTTTTTTTTTTAATTACTTTATTAATTTTACTTTTCTTGATTTTTTAAACAAATATTTTGGGGGATAAAATTTTAAAGGCCTTGGTTTGAAGGGCTTTTAAATTATTAAAAATTTTTTTTTAACTTTTACGGGAAAGTCTGACTAAAAAATGCATAGAAAAAACAGTCGAATCATTTTCAGTAAAATCCGACGAAAAGGGATAACTTTTCTTGCTATTTAGTCACGATTGTTGTCAATAAAAAACCATACTTTCTAAAGCTATTTTTAGTTTAGGTTTCTTCCCTCACAAATACATTTTCCATTTGAAATTTACCCCAATTTATTCTATCTATTTTTTATATGATAGTAATTTGATTTTTTATATTTTACTCCATATACTGCAGCCATCTCTTGCATCAGTATAAAAACATGTGTTTCATTTGAGTGGGACAAAATTCGCTCATTTTTACATTCGATTTTCGAATAAATTTTACTAGTTTGTAGAACTTATCGCTACAGTTGAGTATTTTTTATGTTTTAGAAATTTGAATTGAATTTGAAAGTTTATAATAGTAAGTAAATTATATGCGGATCATACATAACGTTTAAACTTATGGTCTCTTGTTATTCAGTCAGTAGCTTTTTTTGGCTTTTTCTATGGACTCATATATCAGAAAAGTCATATTCCTGCTTTGGTTATTTAGGCTGTAGGGTTATAGGCTCTTGAACATCCCTGGTACATCAATATATGCAGCAATATAGACAATTATTAAAAGCCTTTGATCAGCTCATACAGCTTCATCAGTAGGAAATTTTAGCAAAAAAGTTAAGTTTGTTGTTTGCATTAGTTGTCCCATGCATCAGAAGTTAATTATACATTTCAGACCACACCATGAGACCATGAAAAATATATCACAATAACATTCCACGTGAAAATAGACTTTTTACCCAGCATCTCCACATGAAACAATATACGAGTTCATGCGAAACATCATTTACAATACAAATTTCACTAACAATTTACAAAAACATGCATAAATACACAAAAGTATCACGTAAAATATAACATTGAATAAATCACACATAAAGAGATTTAAGTAATAAAATAATGTCAGCAAAACATGCTTTTCTGTACAACGAAAACATTCTTCATATGTGCAAACAGTTAATGCAAAAACATGCTTTTATAGCAATGAGTTTATGACATATCAGCTTTTAAATGACGAGTTCAAGCAAAAGTTCTTTAATTATAAGTTTTTGCGAAAGCATGCTGTTATATTTTAAAAATTTCATGCAAAATCATGCTTTTCAGCATGATTCACTCATGCAAAATCTTAGATTTTTTTATGATTTAGTCGCGCAAAATCACGCTTTCGATACAACGAATTCATGCAAAACATCTGTAACAATATCAATCACATGTAAAAAGCTTTTATACAAAGTTGTTTTACCTTTCCTTTGACCAATTGGTCCTGGGAAGCATAAAGAATTAAACATTCATTATTTGAATAACTTCAACATGTATGAAAGATATTATTTTACAAAAAGTAAACTACTGTACTTAAAACAAGATTTAACTCACATCACATTATTTTTCTTAATAATGAAGGGCATTTTATTAGAAATTACTTTTTTTAATTTTTTCTTTAAAAATACCTTTTAAATATACAGCAAGAGAAATCAAAGTAAATATAATAAGGAATTTATAACTAATTCCTATACTTATAAAAACATTCTTTACTAAAGAAAAGTGGAGAAAAGTTCCGTATTCCAGAACTTTTAGCGAGTTGTTAGGGGTATTTTTTTTTCCCCCTTTTATCATAAAATTTACTTATATAATTCTTTTTTTACTTTGAAACTTCGTTTTAGGCTCATTATATCCATAAAATACATAGAAATGAAAATGCTAAGTTTATATAATTATTATTTGAAATTATGCTATCGTTTTATATTGGTAACGTCTGACAAATTTGACTTAAAAAAAAAACTAATTAAAAATAAATTTAAATAATCATTAACATAAAAGTAAGAATAAAATTTTAATCATGTTAATTTTTATACAATTATATTTTAAATTGCAAACGTTTATATTCAACATGAAACGGCATTAAAGCTGACAATAATTTGTCATTTTCCAAGAGCTTTTAAATAATCATAAAATTCTAGAATTTATTTTCGCAAGGAGAAGCCTGACCAAATAACAACATTAAACATCTACTAAGAGATTCCTTATAATTATGTTCACGCTAATTGTTTCTAAATGATGACTAAACTACTAGTTTTTGAAGGAAGTAACAAAGTTAAATAGCATGAACGAACACTATGTCTCAAGGCTCATTACTCTTCATAATGGTCAAACCTAACTCTTTATATTACACTGGCACGTCAAAGCTTCTACAGTTTTGTTCTGCTCTAGAAGTAACCAATGATTACACGGAAAAAGTTCTGTAAAAATATAGAAACAAAACTAGGTGTTTTGGTAAATTTAGGTAAAACTTGTTTGGAATTAAGTAATCAAGTTTCTTCAACAGTTTTTCAATAAAGTTCCTTTTTTTTCGTGAATATCAGTTCAAAATGTCTGAACAAATACATAATAAAACATTTCAGATCTGTGACTACCAGCTGAAAAATTGTGAAAAAAAGCATTATACATTGTTGGTGTGCGGTTTTTTTTAAAGTGAGCAGCTGTCGGCGGTCAGTACCCCAACTCCGGAGGCTTCTTTGGCCGAGCGGCTTGATTTACAGGAATCACAACGGCGTGGTCTCAACTGAACTCATCTCCGACTTTGAGTACTAGAAAATTGTAATTCAGCGAACTCACAGATAGGGCGATTATCGGTTGCTATCAATTTATAGCATGTTCTATGTTTGTTAGTATCGGTTATTTCCTGTTTTAAAGACTTTGTAGTTTCCTGTTTTTAGCTTTCTGTCATTTTTCGTCAGAGTCCGGATAAGTGCTTTCCGGGAGGTTCTCATGTATTTTCGGGGAACAAATTGTTACATTGCAGGAAAATTTAAAACAGGCGTTTTATATTTGCGTGATAAAATTAGTTGAATTAAGTAGACATTTAGACCACATGTAGTTCTTATAAAAGTAAAGAAAATCAAATTAAATATTAGAGAGTTACATTGATATTAGATGCAAATGTTTGAATCCTTTTTTTGCTTCTGTTAAAAATTTTGAAAAATATTCCTACATTTTGGAAAGTATTAGCAAAGGTTAAATACCTTAAAAGAGTAAGCAAATGTTTTCTTTTCGTTAATATTACTTTCCGAAACGGAATACACAGAGAAAAAACTGGATAAATGTTTGGGAAAAAAAGAGAAAGAAAAAAGGGTTACAGACTCCTAAATAAATTAACAATATATTCACCTGATTACTCTCATTTATTTTGAATAAACAAATTTCAAAGATATCGGTCTAGGCACAAGTGGGCTATAAATTCTCATCTATTTGTCCCAGTCCCCATCTGAACCTTTCATTAACGTCACCGGTCTTTTCGAAAACAATGCATAAATCGCTGACAATTAAACCTCAACTACCTCCCAATCTTACGCAAAAAACGCATTTGCGGCTATCGGCCAAACAATCAGGGTCGTAACATTCGACAACCCCTACTTTGTATCAGAATTCGATTTTACGACACGGAACAAAGACTTTCATTCATATTTACGAGGTGGATCTTGGAAGCAGCCAAGATACAGACAAAAAAGGGAAAAAAAAGAACGAAGAAAACGAACGTTAATAAGAAAAACCCCATTTATAACTGGTACTTTTTATGGTCCATGCTAATGGTTAACATGTTATTAGTCAAGACGTAACAAGAAAGTCGTTCAGAAAACTATAAATGGCTCGAATTAAATACAGTTCCATATACTCTAAGAAAATACTTTCTTTAGAAGGGTCTAAGTAACAGGAAATTTTAGAAATTCTAAAATAATAAACATTTGAACTGGATATTTGTTTAAGTAACATGAGAGCAAAATGAAGCTGGGAAAAAATTAAAAATTAAAGGATTGATCGCGAACACCTAACTCTCTGAACTGTCTACAGTTTTGATTGATCTAGTTGATTTAAATGATAAGACAGTTTTTAAAAAATGAAAAGGAGACATTAATACGATGATGTTTATGAATGTGAGATCGGTTTAAACAAAAGTCGACTTAATTACCTTTGAGTGCTATTATGAGTAACGACATATTGTCAGTGTCTCGTGCGACTGCCTGATCTTTGAAGATTATATTGCGTGTCTGTCAATGTATAATTAAAGACAATGAGTTTAAAACTATTGAGTAAGCGTTTATTTCAAATCTAACTTTTATAATGTGTGTAGGTAATATTGTGTAATTGTTTCGAAAGTAGTTAAGAAGTTTTAATTTTTAAGTATTTAAATATAATCTGCAATAGTTCTTAAAAGTCCAATTTTGGAAGATTTTTTTTAAAACTTGAAACAACACTTCGTAATCTACAAGTGCAGAAACATTTTATGTACCTTGCATAACAGCTGCAATCTTACGTAAACATTGCAGCTATTATGCAACTAGCCTTGTTCTGCTCTGTCATTTCATGCTTAAATAAGCAAATATAATAGTATATAACTTAATGAAGCTTGAATTGTTTTTAAAAAAGGAGTGAGAGATAGCCAGAGAAAAAACGAGTTTTTCATTCTAAAAACAAGTTTTATTTATTTAAATTTATTATTTTGTCGTGAGACGATGAAATGTTTGTTTCGTGAAGGGATTTAATGAAATTAGTATTATCTATTGCATTTTTTTAAAGACATTAAAGTTATATTTTTGCAAATAAAAGTATTGAACTGGCAAATACAGCATAATAAAATAATTTTTTGGGAAAAAAATAGAACCAACTTCAAGTTAAAAATTGCGCTGAAAAATTGGAAAAAATATATTAATTCTTTAAACAACATCGATACTACTACTTTTAAACATAATTTTTGAAGTCAGCGCAAAATTAAGACAGTCTAATGTTACCAATATGCCATCTGTTACTGTATATTGGAGCTGTTGCAAACTCAGGGCCCTTTATATCATTTTTTACATGTGTACTTTGTTTTGCATTTTGTTTTGGTAGTTTCTGTACTTATTTTTATTTCAATTTTATTCTTTGTATTTTATTTTATTATTTTTGCAATTTTTATGCATGCTGTCGTCTTTTTTGCTTTATTTTTATTGATATTCCTTTTTACTTCCTGTACTTTCAACTGGATTCGTTTGTTGCTCTCTTATTGGTATCTTCCTGCTACTTCTACTTCCACTTCACGCTGCCTTTATTCTCATTAGTTTACAGATAATTCTTAGGCTATATAAGCTTTGTTTCTGTTGTTCTGTCTGCTTCATTTGGATGTTTTGCATCTAGAAGCTCTCTGTCGCATTGAAAAAGGGATTCCAAGCAATCCCGAAACATATGTCTGCATTTTATTGCTCATTTGTGCTTTAAATTAACGTGTAATTTTATTATTATTGTTTACTTGCACAAAGTTAAATTATTTTTATAGTAGCGACGTTGTTAAAAGGATGAATTTATTTTTTAGTGGTTAGCGCAATTTTCAATTTTAAGTCTGTTCTGCTTTTGCTCCCTAAAAATATTTATTTTATTATTTTTAGTGTAAATACATTTTTATATGAATGCTGTTTTTTTATATTATGTTTTCTGGCATATTAAAATGACACGCACACTTTAAATGACTGGCACTAAATACTGATCACTTGTATGATAAATTTCGTTTTGAAGTTGATTTTAAAAATTCTAATTTAACTTTAATCGTGTGTCTGAAAGAATTTATTTTTTGTTTCAAAAAAGCCTTCGCGCAAACTCAAACAAATTATATTTGCTTTTAATATTAGTGCTCAATGGCAACAACTCTTTTTTATAATAAGTTTTATATTTAATAATAATTTACTCAGCAAAGAAATATCAAGCGAAGCCTTTTCAATTAAAAAAAGTGCTTAATTTTCACCCCTAACATTCTTCCTAAGGAACAATTGCAAAGATACGCAATAAGGAGTGTGCGATATTTAAGTTAGACGACCTTCTATCATATCGAAATATTTACATTAAAAACTATAATGTTTCACTTACATGTTATAAGCTTTTTTTAAAAAAAGTATATAATACGTTTTTTTTATTAAACACTTTTAAATACGAAATTCCAATAAATCTATTCACATGCTAAAAATCACGTGATCTATGGACCAATGCCGGAGGGGAAAAAACAGAAATGATCTATAACCTTACTTCACATTTGGTGTCGTTCCACGCAATTTACTTCATCCTTTTCTTGGAAATATCCTCCCACTCCGAAATTCCCCACAATATTCCCTCACCCGTAGCAACCCATTGGGTGCTGGTCCAGATGCAAAAGACAGATTCACTGCAAGTGAAATAGGGATTTCTTTTTTCCCCTTTCCTTTTACAGCAGCTATCGTTTAAGGGGCAGGTTTTTCGGAAATACTTTTGGAGAAACCACTCATGACGTAACGAACGCAGAAGGGGGAAAAGGATTTTTTTCCTAAAAAATCCTGTTTCTACTAGTATTTGAAATATTTGAATGTGGGAATGTAGTTACTTAAAGTATGCAAAAAATGTTCTTGAGATTGGGTCGTTTATTCTATGCTGAGCACTTTAGAGATAGCATGTATCTAAAGGAAAGGAAATATTGAAATTTTTTTTCTTGAGGTATATCTTGAAACTTATTTTACCTCAGCATATTTTGAAAAAGTATCCCATTACTTTATTTACAAGGTGGTTACAATTAAAGTTAATATGCTTAGACCTATGTAAACTCGTTTTATTCGACGTATGTCCTTAAATTTGGGATATACGTTGTATGGATCCTGGATAACTGTAACTTGCAATAACAAAGAATTAGTTCAAAAAGACGCACGAAGAACAAAAAACAGTGCAGAAACAATAAACTTTGTTTTATTACATTCTGAAATAAAATAAAATTTTGTTACAAATGCTAAAAAATTTTTGTTAAAAATTTTTCTTCAAAACGTGCTGTGGTAATAAAACAAAGTAAGTGTCATAGTACTTTATATACAACGTGGTTATAAATTAAGTTAATATGTTTAGACCTATGTATAGTGTAGCTCGTTTTATTCGACGCATGTCATTAAATTTAGTCTATACGTTATATGGACCATGGGTAATTGTAACATGCATTAAAAATGTATTAGTCCAAAATTTTAGTAGTAGGTAAAAAAAAAAAGCGCATGAACAAAAAAACTCTATTTTATTACATAATTCAATGAGAAGTCCTATTTTGCCCCAATCACATGCTCAAACCATATTTTGAAGAGTATATATAATCAATTGCGCAAATTCACATTAAGCACTGCAATTGTAACAAGAAAATGTTGGTGTCAATGACACATTAAATTTCGTTCTGACATGGTGGCCGAAATTTCCCAAAGTTAAGCTAAACCGTTTCTATAATATTCTGTTTTAAGAAGTTAGCAATTTTTCAGTTACTTACTTTAATTCATGTTCAATGTGTTATGAATTAATTTAATTACTTAAATTAATTCATAACACATTTCCCCAATGTCAATAAAGGCACGGTGATTTCTTTGAAAGATAAAAAATAAATAAGTACTAATACTAATTTTCTGCGTTTTATACCTAATTTTCTAAATTTCACACTTTCCAGAACCATGTGGCAGTATTTACTTAGCGGGGGCAGACTACCGCTAAAATCTACACAAAACTTAATTTTTTTCCGTCCGATCCGCGATCTACTCTTTTACTTGTATGTTTGCTTTTCAGTGCATAAATTGTCAAAATTACTGGAGATTTTATAAACACAGGAATAATGAGTTCAAAAATGGTATAATATGAAGAACTCGTAAAATACAACATAAACTAAGTTAGAGGAATATAATTCAGATGTAGTGATGTTTTTTGATTCTCATACATAAAGGTTACTTATATTTCAATGTCAACTGCATGAAATTCATAATTTTTTTTATGTATTAAGGTTAAAAAATGTTACTGTCTTAAAATACATCCATACTAGTTCAAATTTTATTGACAAATTATAAGATGTAAATGTGAGCGATAAAACAAATGATCGGTCTTTGTTCCGACTTATTTTTTAGAAAAACTCGCCTGAGCACGAAATCCCATTGCAGTAAAATATATATCGGAACTGTGTATTTGATAAATTTTAAATATTGTTTCTGATTTAGGGAAATTTACATAATTGCTTTTCTTTCTACGATCGCTCCCGAAATCTCTACGGTCATCAAACTCTAAAAAATCGAACAAAAACGATAATGAAATAGAAGAAATTTGCAACTCGTTATTAAACACAAAACCATCATCCGAAAAGTGATTGGCCCCATCTTTAAACAACATATAATACAAGAATAAAAAACTGAAATCTTATCCGGAGAAAAATGCAAATATCGGGCAATTTTCCAACAGCCGTTGTTTAGCGCTAGAATTCCGATAATGTATGCAGAACACACCGCTGAAAACCTTCTCTTCAACCCCGAGGCAGAGGCGTAATAAAATTAAATATTCAGAAAAATACCCTTTCCTTGTTTACATACACATTACAAGCTTTCCAAGTTCAAGAGGAGAGAGTCCTGATTAAAGAAAAAAAAATCCCGCAACTAGTTTTCTCATCCATTGATAGGGAATAGGTTCCTGTTATACGAAAACATAATGGAACTTGACTGTTGCCAAGAGCCAAATTTTGGAAGCTTTGTTTGCAATCAATTTATTTAATGGCAGAAGACTTATTTATTTGGGGAAAAGCAATTTCCCCTTTCCTGTAATTTTTCCCTACGTTTGGTGTTTTTACTAGCGCGTGTTTCGCGATAGATAAGAGATTTAAATAAATTATGATATTTTTTTGCGCAGAGGAAAAGTGTTTACATTCCTCCCGAGTGCACTTGGAATACCTGAAGCAGTTTTTATTTGTCTGGGAGAAAATTTAAAGAAGATTTAAGTCTTCTTCAGTAATGGATTATACGTTAATTAGAACTCACAAGTAGTATTTTTCTGCAATACTGCACGCAGAAAGGATCAATTTAAAGCTGATTAAATCGTGTCGATAATATTGTTTACTCAATTGAAAGTACTTTTGGTTTATTTAAGAATTCCTTCAAATAGTGAAATATTTTAATGATGCTAATACAAACAGTGTTTAATATCTCAAGAACACGTTCTACTAATCTAGATCAAGAACTTAAGATATATTTTTTCTTATTATCTCCAAATGAAAATAAATTTTCTAATTTGCAGTACTGATAGCGCGGCTTAGAAACACATCTTTTTGTTCCTTCTTTGACATTACAAGTAAAAGTAATTTAACTTTTATTTCATAGATATCGTTTTCTCATACGTTTCGGCAACACGTAACTTCAAAACAATTACATAATACACATCTATCGGTCGATTCATAATGAAAAAAAAAAATAAATAATGACCTTTTATGCAAATGAGCTGATACCAAACTGATTAATTTGCATCAAAGTCATTTGATCCCACTAATTTATTCAATATTAAAAATACAAAACAAATAAATGAAAAATTTTGATCACGTTTTAACACCATTGTTATGGCTTTTAATTTTGTAACCAGAAAATTCTTATCGACCGATAGATGTGTGTGTGTTGCGTAAAAAGTTATAAATTTTAACATTCGCAAAAATATATTTCAGGAGAATTTTCCTGTTAAAAAATACTGATTTTAGTAATTAATTATTTAAGTTACTTATTATTTATTTAAAAGTCAATTTGGTGTTTGCAAAACCCATAGCGCAAGTGAATAATTTCTTGGATATTCTTGGCGAAATTAAATTCTTAGTGCAGTTTCGTATCTTGAGATCCCAGGTGCTTCACTTCCCGCTGAAGAAACTAGGCGGCAAAATTCTCATTTAGCAATGTCACCCGCTAACAGTGGCGCCAGCTGAAAGAATAGATGCCGGCATAGGTCTGTGAAAGCTTATGAGCAATACGCAGCCCCGTTAGAAAGAAGGAGAAGTAAGGCATAAATGAAAGCTAGTCAGCACTAATAGCAACACTTAACAAAATTCGACTGTTTTGAAAGATATTTAGTTTTAAAAAAATTAGTCGGAAAAATAAAGAATTTGTTAGAATTAGTAGGAAAGACATGGAATGTTTTTTGCGTTGTTGTCACTTGCGTTGTAGCACCACGCCACCAAAAAAAAAGGTGCATAAGCACAGAGTTTGGGACTATCACGAGTGAGTAGGAATAGATTACAGTGTGAAATTTCGAAATAAGTTAAAATTTGCTGTAGTATGTATTTTTTTATAAGTATGTTTTTACCAAAAAGAAAAGATTTTTTTCCCTTAGTCTCACAATATCGATACGCAATTCAAACATCCTTTATGATACGATTTATGAATGCTTTCTCAAATAAAATTATCTCGATTTTTTCTCCCATCTTTTCTGCTCATTTATATGACAAGAAATAAATGGTAATGAAGCTGCTGACTGAAACACGGAAATTCGCACATCAACTACATTTATTTATCCCCACAATATTATCAAAGAACTATTATCATTCTCAAAATATCAAAGTGAATTTTACTTATAAGGCCTAGAACGATTTCAGCAAAGCATCAGCATCGATTATTTCAATGATAAAGAAGAATTGAAATCGATATAACTGCAGCGCTCCTTTCGTTTGAAAGCTTTACACCAGAGTAAAAGGGCTTACGCAAATGCCCTATTTTCCCTCTAAAGTGCTATCGTGGGGTGGGGAAGGGTGCATAGGGAAAAAAACATCATTTTCCCGTTAAGAGGAGGAGAGAGCTCACCAGCTATAAATCCTTACCATTAAAAAAAAAAGGGAAAACTTCGTTTAACGTTCTTTCAGTGCTTGAAGGATCAAAGTTTTTCTTTTTAACTTTTATTTTTGAATTTGAGTGCATCAAACTAAACCTTTAACTCAGGAGAGCGAGATTTTGACAGAAGAAAAAAATAGCAGTGCATAAAATTGATGTTCCAAGCAGGACATGAAAAAAGAAAAGAACTTTCATCGATGGTTTTTCAGAGCCAACAATACAGATTTTTATGCAGAAATAAATAGTGAAAGAGCTACAAGTTGCGCCCAAAATAATATTTTGATTTAAATTTTCTTGATTGATTTTTTATGCATAAACGTCAAAATTACCTTCTAGAGCAAACGTGTAAGTTACATTAAAAGTGCTGATAAAAATGCTTTATTTTTTAATTAAGCGATAGTGATTTAAGAATTTTCTGGTTACAAAATTAAAACCCATAACAATGGTGTCAAAACGTGATCAAGATTTTTCATTTATTTGTTTTGTATTCTTAATATTGAATAAATTAGTGGGCTCAAATGACTTTGATGCAAATTAATCAGTTTGGTATCAGCTCATTTGCATAAAAGGTCATTATTTATTTTTTTTCATTATGAATTCAATAACCATATCTTACAAGTTGTATCTGGTTTTTGTTAAAAAAATTATACAGTATACACATTTTATCAATGAAGAGAATCAAAAGAGCTTATAAGTGATAAAAAGTAAACTGACGATTTCCATTTGATGATGTTTAACAATTATTCGTCGTTTTCTTTTAAAATTTAAATTTACACTTTAAAGTAAAATTTAAGTTACAAAAAGAGAATAAATCTAAAAGTTTCAAAATTATTTACAGTACAAAACAGTTTTTGACTATAGGATAATTGGATTTCTAGCTCCAACAATAATTTTTGTTGTTGTTTTGGAAATAATATGAATGAATTATCAAAGCAAAAATGTTTTGAAAATTAAAGGTTTTGAAATTTATCACACCTATGTAAAATGCTTCAGCAAAGCATTCCATTTATGCAAAAAAGAAATTATAACTAGTTCCAATCCCTTTTACGTATCAATAACAGACTTGTCTGCTTAAATAAATAAGCTATAGAATAATCGTATAATGAGAATAATTTTAATTGCTTTGAATAATTTTAATTTTATTTTTTTAATTTGATTTTTCTGTAGTAAATTCTTAATTAAATTCAAATAACAACGTAGGTATTTTAACGTTAACTATGTTTTATAATTGATAAATGTTTCGTTATTAAAAAGGTTTTTCTTTTCTTTTTTCCATTTTATTTTTTGTTTTTGTTTTTGAAGCAAAACACATTACATTAGTTACAATTAAACATTTTTTAACAGCTTATTTTTTATCTATAACTTTCCATTGAAATTAGTAAATGCGCTTTTGCGTTAAAACTTACTGATTACGTTTAAATTTCGATGTCTGAATGACACCAATTTTATATCTGTGAATTAAAGTTTATAAACTATTTTTTGGATGAACGGTCACATCAATAGAAAAAAAGTTACCTAAACCTAAAAATTTCACTGCATAATTTAAAATACATTGAAGTCGATTTTTCATTAGAAAATATTTTGCACAATTTAGAAGGAACTATTTTAGTATTTTAATGCATATGGATCAAATATTTTGTACGAAGCTGAACAGTAATATTTTTGAACATTTTATTTCACTTAAAAAATTAAAATTATTAAACTACATAATATTATAAACTTGTGAATAGGCTGCATCAGTTTTTAACAAAATGTGTAATTATTTTAGAACAGTATTGGTATTGAGCGTCGCAAGGGGAAAAAACTGCTTGCTTTTTGTATTTTTACAGTAGCCAAATCGCATAACTAAAAAATTTTAAAAAATCATAATTTTTGCAAAAAAAACTTAGGCCAAGTGAATTCTTATTTGAACTTAAATCAATCTTTGAACTAAGACAATAAATCATGACACTAACAACTTTCTCGCACGTTATACATAACAATATAAATAGGCAAAAATAAAATGAAGCTAAAACCATTATCAGTTGCTTCAACTTAAAAAAAAAAAAAAAAATCTGAATGTGAAAAATTCAACATTTACCTGCGTAAATTGCTGTGCTGTTATGATTAGGATCATATGGACATAGGCCTTCTCCTGATGTTTCCTTCGTTACTTCATAATCTGAAGGCTAGAAATATAATATGTAAATATTAATATAATTGAGTAACCGAGTAAAAAAATATATAAATAAACCAAGAGCTTTTTAATTAACTGGATATTGATACTAAATTGCATTTTTGGGGGTCTAACTCTCCCCAGCAGTAATGCATTTGAAGCATTTTGAGACACGTGAGATGCGTCACAATGTATAACCTTCACCAACATGCCTGATGGAAGCTTTGATTGTTTTCTCCTATTCAGTACGCAAATGCAAGGCAGTTACTCATTGAACTGCCCTCCAAGAAAGTAACTTTCTCCAAAAAAAAAAAAAACAAATTAAGAAAAACACTATATGTTCCTCCCCGCGGAGGAAAAAAATTAATTAGAGCAATATATCCTCTTGTCAAATCTCTGAGACTATTAGATAATTAAACACGTTGTAAACAGACAACATTTATGTAGATATATAAACTTTGTGTAATTTTTAGTTAAATAAGTCTAAAAACTAATGCTTAATAAATTGAGGACAATTGCGAGTTCAAAGTCAATTGAAAGTAAGTTTCAATTGGGGGGATCACACAGATAATACCGAAAAAGTTAGTAAACATTAGTAATACTGTTTGAATAAATGAAGTAAAAAGGCTGCTAAAGGCTCAATACATACGTTGTTATACATGTACTCATGAGAACGGGAACCTATTTTCTGCTAGAAACATGGATCATTTGCTTCTCTTGCTCACTCCGTTTTTTAGGTACTCTCCCTGGTCAGTGGAACAAATATGCTCTTCAACATATTTTTAGGGGGGGGGGGAGGATTTATTATTTTACATCATAAGTGTACAAAATGTTTCTTTTAAAAACTTCTTTACGTTTTATACTATAAATAACAGCAATGAAACACATGAATGTAATAAACGTTCGAAATGTAATAGATATACTTACATTATACTTCTATAGTAAAAATTATTTTTAAAATATGCTTTAAAAGCAAACCAACGTTTTAATGAAAACTTACCGTTTGCTTATAGTGTCGGCACATGGGCTTGAAGGCATTCGTTCCACATACAAGAATTGTGTCTTCAGACTTCCTCGCTAGCACTCTGATATAGTTTTGGCACTCTTCCTATAATTCAAGAGGATAAACAGGATAAACTTTACTATTATAATGCACAACACAGGAGTATCAAATACAGAGGTACTCAAATTTATCACATATATTATACACTAATTTTTATGTACCTAGTTAAAATTGAAAATATTATTTTATTTTTAAAAATACACTTCAAAAAAAAATATTTTAACCCCTCCTTAATATTGTATTTGAAACCAACGGGCACGATATACGTCGGAGGGGAATTTTTTACGAAACTAATTGAGACTACTTAAAAATTACAGTGATCGAATTATCACGGTAACTATAAGCTCTATCCTCAAAATTTTATTTTGGTCAGAGATTTGACAACATAGTTTAAACAGGTAAATGTCCAAAGTGACTGAACATAAGATAAGAACCACAAACATGTCATCGAAGCCCAATAATAAGAATAATATCGCTTTTTTCACATCTCATTGTTAAATTCATATATTTTAACATTTTGTTGTACACCTTCCAATTAAATATTATTAAACATTAATTAAAAATGTTAAGTAAGCAGTGTTAGATACCAAGACACTAGATTAATGTAGAATAGGGATCTTCTGCATAATTTTTGGAAAGATAATACAGACTAATTAAAACGTACCTATGACCATTAACTTTTCTTTATTACTATTGATATCCACAAAAGTTTATTTTAATCTAAGATCTCAAAGAAAACTTTATTTTACGATTTCAAATAATAAGAGATTGATTTTAATCGAACTTCATGAATTCACCTTCAATTTTGCTTCGCTTGCTCCCAGGGAGTACATTAGCATTAAAAAAATCTCCTGCCTTTGAAATACATTTGCATCCCTTGCTGCGAATTTTAACGTAATGACTTCGAAAAAGATGATTTTCAAAATTCTATGCATTCAAGATGAGTTTCAAAAACCTAGAGATTAATTAGAGATCTTCTAATGACCGTTAATTAGCACAGTCATTTTAGGGATCATTAGTAAAGTTATTAATTAAAAAAGATTTACCCTCTTTCGGCATCAATTACTTCAACCATTTTAAGGTTTTAAGTTAAACTTGGTTGGTTCTGTCTATTTCATTCATGCCGTAAAGTAAAACAATGAAAGTGTATGACTTTAGTGTAATAATGAGTTAGTACTACAGAATCAAATATATCTTCAGCGATATTTAAAGCGAAATATTAATTTTAAAAAATAATGAAAACAAATAAACCTCCATATTTATTGGATTCTAGGGTTCATGTAAATGAAATACATGCAACATAATATCAATGTAACGTAAATAATATATTTTGCATGATTTTAGATGTATGTTACGTTTATTATAGATATGTTTCTTACTAAACTTTAAAATATCGCCTAAATGTATAAAATGCATTTAGAAAACTTTTTTTTTCTTTCTGAATCACATTGGAAGAAGGGAGTTTTGAAAAAGAAGGTTGCGCATTGAGGTGAGGGAAATATGCTTACATAAAAAATGTATTTTTAAAATAATATGTTGATCTACCGCAGGAATGTCTAAATATTATAAAGAATGAAAATATCTTTTTTATCCTTGTTCTTGTAACACGTATACATCACGATAGCTTCCAGGATGAATTTACGCTGTTCAAGTGATGTGAACTTGCATTATGCCACATTTTTCGGTTCAGCTTTTAAAATAATAATACTGACCGGAAAAATGTTGCAGTTATGATAAAAGTATACTCAAAAACAACGTGCCGCATTACACCATTGATAACACAATTTACCATAATTTAACTTTGATCACGTGTTCTGATACAGAATTGTGTAATGAATTGCGAATATTGACATAATTTAACATAGCAACACTCGTTTATTAACTCTAACTTCTTGCATCGATGAGCAGCTTTATTTGTGATCAACAGAGGTCTAAATACTTTTCTCCACCAGACCCCTACCTGTTAGCCCAGGCCTTAGAATTGCTTGCGCACGGGGCGAGGTAGTGGGGTCCACGGATTTTACATGCACGTGTCTCCAAGTGTACATGGTGGATCTTCAGCGGGTATCGAACGCGCAACCTTCCGGAAGTAAGACGCTCTGACCACTAAGCTACTACGGCCTCGAGGTCTTAATACTAAAAAGAGATCCGAGTTCGTAAGGTCTAAAGGTCCGTATTTGTTATAATTGTTGAATTCCATAATGTAAGAAATGTACATTCGGATTTTTTCAGCAAGATTAATTATATTATCATCACAACGGTTTTTCCTTTTCGCGATAAGGTTAAATTTACATATAGACTGTAAATGTATAAAGTGTTATAACATTAAACAACAAAATGGGATATAGTTTATAGTGATCAATTGAGTGAGATCCAAAATTCCCAATTTCTAAAACTTTCATTTGTGATCACTGTTGCTGATGCTACGGATCGTGGATTCTTCAATCGGATCAGAAGTACATGAAACATGTAATACATTTTTTGCAGTGTCGAGAAATAATAGGCAGTGCCGGGAAATAGCGTAGCTAGGATTTTTTCTCAGGATGCTGGCTTTGGCGCATTAAGAATTTCTTTCTTTAGGAGGCATAGGTGGGGGTTGATCCTTACATGATATACACTACCATAGACGGATAGGTAAGATAGCATAAAACCAAAGGCTATGTAGAGGTTGATGCTCAAACCCTCTGCACATGCATGATATATCCTGTATTTATGAAAATGATGAACAATTATGCTTAATTTATTTGCTGAGTAAGCAACTTTTTATAGCGAGCCTAAGGATGTAGCGACTAATGTATTAAAAATACGTTTTAAAGAAAAATAGGTAAAAAATATTGTTGAAACTTCCGATTTTGGAGGGGGTTGCAGCCCCCTTTGCCCCCCCCCCCTCTTATTACGCGCATGCGCCGGAAACCAATACAGAATTCTTAACGGTTGCTATTAATCATATTCCGCAGATACATCGATAATGCAATAAAAAATCTAATTTGTTCTTTGCTGTTACAATTCACTGCTGTTATAGTAATTTAACTATGGTTAAACTTTAAGGCAAGAACGGAAGGATTAGTGAGCATCTTATATGCCTGGAACGAAAAACCTTCTATTTTCAAAGCATGCTATAGGACATTAGATAAAATGTTGTTAGAGCTTTCAACTGTTTAAAAAAATAATTTATATGCACGAGATAATGATGAAATTTATCCTTATTAAGAATATACTTTTGAAAGGTACTGAAGAGCAAGTTGATGATTTTCAATACATTTCTCATTTTCTAAATAAAAGGAGAGAAACGTCTCCGAAATAATCATGTGAGACTATTTTTTAAAACTTTTCAAGCAATTATTTTTTCCCAGCTACCAACAAAAACACTTTGCTTCCTTTCTTCAGCTTGAAGTAACATTTGCCCTTCCATTCTCACGCATTAACGGTATCACAAGCAGCATCGTATTTTTTCAAATACTCATTAAAAGCCGAAAGCTCTTCCTGTTTCTTGTTCTGGTGCGAAGAAAAATGTCGTAATTAGGCATTCACTTCCCACCCCCCTGGCACACACACTAACCCCCAAATTTTCGGTCCAGTAATTAAAACCCATCTGCACTTTTGTTAATTACGAACGCAGGCCAAGGATGTTTGCTGAAACCCCCGCGCTATTTGCCCGAAACTCAAATAAAATAAATAGTGCGAGACGCAGAGGGGTGCCAAAAAAAGAGATAAGATGAGTTGTTTCCCAGCCGCCATCGTCCGGCGTAATTACAGTGAGCGTTACAAAACGCATCGTTAGCTTTATCGCAGTTTAACCTAAACGAAATCAAAAGCTCTGCTCAGCGTCATGCCGTTGCCACTGCACAAAACATTTCAAATAAAATTAAACGCTGCCATTTAGGGAAGAATAATTGTTTCCTAAAATGTGGATATAAGCGTGAGGTTTCAATTATATTTCGTGCGAGAAAAAAATTGACGCGGTAATGCCAGAGAAATTGATAATGCATTTTTGGCCCAGATTGCTGTCTTTAATTAGGACATGTTTACCGCTACACGTTTAATGATATTCACTCTTAATGGAAGTCCTTAAGTCCAGCACGGGACCATACGTTGATAATTTACCAGCATTATTGTCGAAAATGGAATATTAATCGGATTTTCCATCACAGAAATGGTAGTCATTTTTATCGTACCCTCATCATCATCATAAAACATTAGTCACAAAGAATGAGCTCTTAATTTACTTCTGCTAGAAGGTATTGCTTTGAGCAGACTCTTTGAACATTAGCGTGCATTAGGAAAATGTTCAGCTATTGATAGCATTATTTATCAAAATAATAAACTAAATAAGTAAAATAGTTATACTCGAATAATTAAATTCTGTTATGTATAAAACAAAGTGATAAATTATAATTTTTAAAGTAATATATCGTGACCTTTTTTGAATATTTTTGTTGTTGTAATTGCGCTTTATTTAAAATTTATTTTGAAATGCAATTTATTTGTTATCACTCGTCATAATATAAGTGCGGCATGATATAAATGAGAACCAAGTTGGTAACAGCTCCCTATTTATTATATACATATATACTCGTATATATCTTATTTCATAATTTTAAAATCATTTAATCATGTCAAATTAATCATTAAATCATGTCAAAACATTAAAACATTTTCTTCTTTTTTCTGCGTACAGAAAAGAAAAAAAAAACTTATTTCGTGTCATTTTTTATACTTTGAAGTTAATCGGAAAACTGAAATGCCATTCTGTTCTTAGAGAGAGAGAGAAAGAGATGACAATTACGAGTGCAAAATGCTCGTTTTTAATTTGTACCCTAAACATTACTTTTCAATGATAGGAAGGACTAAATCCCTGAATTACCTACTTACCGTTAGTAAAAAAATCATATAATCAGCTTCGTTTTAAAAGATTTTGATCAAGCATTTTGCTTGGGAAAATAAATTTATATTTTCAACTTTTGCTTGGCGGGAATATTATAAATGTGTTAGACGAAAAATAAAATGCAGCAATACATATAGACGTCATATTTATTCACATAAATATTTTTTATGAGTTGTAAAAGTGCACTTTTTTTAGAAGTTTTGCATTTGTAGCAGTGAACGAAATGCCCAATTACAATGTCCTCTTTTAAAAATATGTACATCTAGAAATTCTTCCCATTACTTTATTAAAAAAAAATCATTGTGAAACATCGACTTTTTTATATTTTTTTAAAAGAAAACTTTCATAATTTTAGTTTAATGCACTCATTTCTTTGATTTATTTTGTGAAATACTTAAATGAACAATATTTTTTCATTCCTTACCTAGTTTGAATTTAAATTTTTGACTTCAAAAACAGACAAAAAAGGAAGGGGGAAAAAGCTAGAAAACAACAAAGAGTAAAAATAAAGCGTTTGAGTCTAAGAACTTGGCGCGGGGAGTAATTTAATTTTTGCGTGTGACAAAAATTGATTATAGATGAATAAAAGAAAAAATGCATAGAAGTTAAAAAATAAATAAGTAAAATAAGTTTGCGACACAACATGGATGAGGGTAGAATTAATTAGAATGAAGTGCTTTTAAGATATGCGATTTTACGCGGAGATAAAATCTTAACACATTTCCTATTCTCCAGAAATAATTTTTTTTTTCCATTCTTATTAACCTTCACATACATTACATCCAAACTGAAAATAGATTCAATTTGGTTTGCAAAAAGTAATGATACTCAAAAACTTCAACAAAAGAAGCTTTTTAAAGTGCTTTTTGTGATACGTCATCAAAGCTTCATAAATTTATAAGCGTGTTTACTTAGTTATTTGCAGATCATTAAAATTCACAGCTCTAATATATCGCAGCAATATATATTTATCACAAATTGCAGCCTGGGGGACATAAAAGGATTGAATTTAGACGTCTAGTGGTTTAAGTATTGTAGCAGGTGAGTTGGCAGCGGATCTTTAAAAGGCATTTTATGAGAATAATATATGAACCTTTTTAAAGAAAGAAGAGAATTAATTAAAGCTTTTTTAATTAAGAAGTGTGATCATTAAAATGTATCTTACGGAGAAATGTTTTCAAAAATAAGAAATATTTATTGGAGAATAATTAACAAATGTAGCAAAGATTTTGAAATAATAAACTCTTTTCTTTTCTTCTTCTTCTTTTTTGCTTGGAGATCGTGCGAAACATTTGTTTTCATTTTTATTTGATGTAATTTTGAAGGTATGCTATCGATAAGTTGCTTAACTAAGGCATAATTTTATATTATTGCTTCATTTTTATCATCATTAAGGGATTTTAAAGAAAATGAAAATTCTGAAACAAAAGGATGTTTGTCTAATTATTTCCATTAGAGTAAGGAAGTAAAAAGGCTGACAATTTTAATACACACAGAAAGAATTTGAAAGATATTTCAAAAGAAGAAAATAAGTATAAGTTTACCCATAAGTAATACATCAATGGTTTGCAGTTTAGAGCATTTGTTCATGGAATAAAAAAGTAACTTTAAGAGACCAAAAATAAAGTGTTTTCTAAAGAAAGAAATAATCAAAATGCTTTAAATAATAATAATAACTTTACGAATAAAATATAAGGAAAAAATCAAATTTACAAAATTTGTGCGGAATGAGAATCATCCAGTTCCGAAAATTAAATGCGCTCACGCAGTAAGACCGTCAATAAATTAGAAGATATTAATAAGATATTAATAATATCTTAATAATCATTGAAGATATTAGGAAAACTGTAATTACAATATTTTTAGAAAAACGGTTAAAGTTAAGAAAAATCTTAAAGGTAAAATGCTATGTGTAAATTTGCTTGAGGTGAAAAAAATCACACTGTTGTTCTTTAAACCAATCGTAAGAACTAACTGTTACTAAAAATCTCAACGAAAGTGTTCTGACTAAGAGCAAAGTTTATAACAAGTTGCATGAACGCAAAAATTTGACTGAGAAACTTTGGATAACCGGCGACATTGAAAGAGATATCAAGTCAGTTCTCCTCCTACTAAGGAATAAAGACTACTTTAGTGTAAAAATATGGAAACAGGAAAACGACATGGTGAAGGTGGTTGTTTAATTATTCTAGTCAATGAACTCGTAAATATGTTTACAGTTTTGTTTAATGAACAATGAAATCAAAATCATTGAGGCGATGTTAAAACAGTTCTTTTCAAGATAAGAATACGCAGAAAAATAAAGTACAGATTTATCTGTCTACAATAAATATTTTTTTAAAGATATTTAAAAACATTGCAACTTACAGACTTCAAAACATTTTTGGAGCCTGTTCAATCTAAGGAATAAGAATAGTTCAGAAGAGACTCCATCGGTATTGCACGGGACAGAAAGGAAAATTTTTTTACATATTCCTTTTTTTATTAATCTTTTTTTTTTTTTTTTTTTGTGAAAAAAAAAGAGAATGTCTTGGAAGATTCTGTTAATCATATCTTTACAAAAAACTCTACTAAAAAACCATCTGAAGAAATATAAAAAACTTATATACTAAGATAATCAATTGTTTCCATATGCAAGATTGCTCGAGGAATATAGAAAATGTACTGGGCAGACTGGAGGTCAATTATTGTACCTTGCTTAAAACAAGCACCTTTGCAGATGTTCAAAGCAGTGTTCATTGTCAAATTATAGAGTGCACCAGGGAGAGTCCAGTTCTAAGTTTGCATGTATACAAAGCAGCATAGTGAAGGATTAGGAAAATACTAGATAAATGAACGCGTAAGCATTTCCCTTTAGAAATAACTTTTCCGTATTTAGCCCCAGTTTGTTTTTAGCACTTTGCTTTAACCTTGACTTCAACTATTTTTACTCATTTAATTTTTGGTATTTACCCATTGCTTTGCTGGCAAAAAAGTTCACGAGTTTCAAAAACAATATTAAATCTTTAACTTGGATGTAGATCAGCAAATAAAGCATATACTGAATATGCGGAACTCGTACCACTTTGGTTTTAAAAGCAACTGAAGCAGACAAAAATGAAGTTTCTGTGGTTTATATCGAAGGAACTAACAAAAGAGTTCACCTTATGAAGACTAATAGCTCCCAGCTGACAATGAAAAGTGATAAAAGCCAACAAGTCATTCTGTTACTGCCGTGCGAACAAGAATTTAACCTGAAAAATATGCTGGCGGGGGTTTCAAAGTTATAAACAAACAAAACAGAAACGTTATGGAAAGAACGTCTAAGAGCGAGAGAGAAACAACAAAAGCAAAGAAACTATTTCCAAGAAGTCCACAGGCACCTTATAATTTGATAAATGGATCGACTAGGAAAAAAATCTGCAAAATAGGAGAAAAAAGGTGGAAGATTTTTCACTGACAATGTATTCCTTTTGTATATGGTCTCCCTCCTCATGAGAAGTCGTTTGGCAAAGGGTTGTGAAGGCTGTGTGGGATTTTCTTCATTTTTTTTTTTTTAGTTTATTTTTGGAAACATAGTTGGAGTACCATTTGTGTGGAGGAATATGACACGTTGGAGCAGAGCACTTAACTTCTTCTACGGAAGGATACTAAAAGAGCTTATACATGGTGGTGACACCACAATGTAATCTTAAAAGATGGGCATTACGGATAACACTTGAAAAAAAAATCGCAGATTTGTTGCAAGATTTTTTTTTTTTTTTGTAACTATGACGTGTTCTTCTGCAACTTGCCTGGGGTTGACGTAAATCCTACTGATTTATGAATCTGTGTAGAAATGGATTTCAGCCAAGATTTTTCTTGGATATATTCTCAAAATCTTAAAAGTCCATGACCTGTATGAAATATGTTCTTATTTTATTTGAATAATGGTTCTAAAGAATCTGTCTGATTCTCAAAATACAAATAAATAGCAAAAAGACAGTTTTAAACAGATGTAAAGTGATGTGCCAAAAGTATTTTTAATTTTTTATATTTTTTACTATATTCGAAGTTTTAAAAAGGCGCTTAAGAAAAAAAAATAATTTAACTTATTTTTCACAATTCTTATATACGTACAATGATTTATTTCTGGCTGTGCAGAAATATATTTGCTTAAGTTACATTAAATATTTCTAAATTTCGCAAAATACAATTTTAAAATTTCGGAGTTGGTGATTCGTATTTAAAAAAATCAAGTGAAGTATAAAATGATATTCACAGCCTGATTTAGAAATTGTGCAAAGTTTAGAAGCATTTTTGACTTTCTCTCTCTTTCCATATTTATGTATAGATTTATTTATGTTTAAGGTTTACTAATTATTAAACATGCAAAAAAGAGACATGAGTTTGTGAATGTTTTACTCATTTTTCTGAAAAGGAAAGCAAAGACAAAACGAAAAGAATAGAAAGATTGCGTATACACTGATGAAATAAATAAATAAATAAATTAAACATTCAGCCGCAAAGTCACTAACCTCAAAACTACATTCGATACATCTTACAAATTATAGTAATAATATTATTGCAGAGAAATGAAAGTTTTAAATAAATATGTTGAATTTAGAAACCTAATTCGAAATTTCAATTGAATGAAATGGAGTTTAAAGTCAAACCCACAAAAGGCAATAATGGAGGAAATACAAACAAACGATCCTGAGCATAACCGTTGCAAATTTCTGTACTGTTTTACTATTAGCATCCATTTGATATTTTGTTGTAGTAAAATATATGAAAGTAAAGCAGACGGATTTGTTTGTTCGTTTGTTTGTGTACAACACCCAGAATACCCTAAAGCACCAACTGCCTTAAAATTTGGTTCCAATTACTTTAGATCTTGTTCTTTCTTTAATTAATTTAAAGCAAAATTACACAAATTGTCAAATAAAAAATATTGCCCTTGTCATTCGAAAACGCCTTTTCTCTTTCCACACGAGATATAGTTTTTTACAAGTCTCTAAAGTTATTAAAGCAGGTATTATAAACATTTCATGCGAAAATCCTTCCGATCCTTTTTATAATACAACATTAAAATTTTTTTTTTCATGGGGGTTACACGGTAAACTAACCGAAACGCCGTAACTACTGGATAATTCTGAAGTTGATAAAATATATATAACTAAATAAATAGAAAGTAAAATAGGCAATTGTTAGTATTATTTTATTATTTTAATTTCAAAAAATGTCAAGATCAACGTCATCTTCTATGCTAAAAACAACAAAGTAAATGCTATGAGCATAATCTGCACAGTAATAGCTCATTTTAGTCATTCAACATTATTTACACCCATACAGATTCGCAATATGATTTAGTACATTTTCATGGTACTAAACTACGATGCACAACTCTCTCGGCTTTCGTAATGATGAATAGCGCTTTCGCAATTGAGAAAATATTTTCATTTTTCCATTTTCGTTATTATTTTTTTTTTCGTATGAATCTGGCTTAAGATATTCAACGGGGAAAAAAAGACGAATAGCTACGAGAAAATACATTTGCTGTTGCAGTTTGTTTACGGTATTTTCCATGCTTCTAGGCGGAAAAATTTGGCGAATTTCCCAAACCTCATCTGAACTATTAAAGAGACACTTTCTTCCAATATTATATATATGTAATATTGGAACTGGTTCCCCCGAGCATTTATCGGAAATCCGGTATCCAACAGATTTGCTTTAAACACTTAGAATCCGATCCGGTTACTACGAAAAATCCGATTATCCGACATGTAAAATTTGATTTTTAAGTATAGAATTTATGGGTTTCCAACAAAAGAGACGGATATCCGGTACGCATAAGTCACATGAAAGTTAAAGAATATCCGGTATCCGGGAAGTCAACACGCAGTTTGTCTCTAGTTTTGACCTTTGCCCCCGCAAAGCCAAATCCTGGGTGGGCCACTGTATTCCATATATATATGTGTGTGTTTATGTGTGTGTCATTATTACTTTGAACATTAAATTAAACAATAAATGTTGCTTGAAAGTGTATTGAATGAAAATATATCTTTTTGTTGCATATTTCCTTGAAAGTCTTTTAAATATATTAGCAAATAGGAAAGTTTCAATTTTTAATTTAAAAAGATGCATTAAACATATTTACAAACTTTAGAAATTTTTCAGAAAACCAATTTAACAAGAAGTTCCGTCTAGAACTATACGAGCCTACTTTCCCGTATACACCAAATTCAAATTTATAATCTAGCTATCTCTTTCTCTCTCTTTCTTATTTATCTTTAGTTCTAATTATTGAAAATATACATTTTTCAACGGATAATACATATTCATTCACTCACTCATTCATTCTTTCATTTATTCAGCCATGCATTTATTCATTCATTCGTTACCTCATTCAAGTGTTTATTCATTCATTTACGCAATCATGTATTTATTTATTCACTCATTTATTTATATTTTCATTTATTCAATAATTTATTCATTCATTCTTTTCCTCATTCATTTATTCATTGATTTATTCTTTCACTCTTTCATTTATTCATTCATTCATTATTTCACTCATTGAGTCACTGAGAAATATCCTTGAAAATCCCGATCAAAAAATTTCATAGCAAAATAGGCTCATAAGTTCTGGATAACATTTCTATTTCTACATGTTCTACGTTATAAGAGCTTTCCGATAAAGTTTGTTCCAAGCAAATCGGTCCGTTAGATCATGATTTATATAGGGTTGAAATTTCCCCGTAAGCTCTGTGTTAATTTTTTGAACTGTTCAAAAATGAACAAAAACTGTTCAAATCAATATTTCACGCCGAGAACTCCTTTCAATAAGCTTGCAATAGGAACTTGGCTCTTGTGCCCAGAGTTTACAGAATTTGCTTCAATTTTGTCCATAGGCGCTAATGTTAAAATTTTTTGAACTGTTCAAAATTGAACAAAAAAATGTTCAAATCAAAAAGTAAAATATAGAAATGAGATGTCCTCGCCGAGATCTTTCGAATGCAAAAAGAATTTTTCCAATCGGACAATTCGTTCAAAAGTTATTAGGGGGGGGACAGACCGACAGACAGACCGACAGACCGACAGACAGACCGACAGACCGACAGACAGACAGACCGACAGACCCACTTTTTCCCCATCTCAATACCCTACTTTCAAATTTTTTATTTTTCAATCTTTATTTAATTACTTCACTTATTTTTGACTTTTCTTGATTTTTAACGATATTTTACGATACATTAAGCCTTCTTTTATGCTTTATTATTATTTTTTTTTACTTTTACGGGAAAGTAGGCTAAAAAAGAAAAGTCTTTCTGTTAAACTTCATTACGTTATTCGCTCTATAATTTAAAAAAGTGCATTTTAATAAATTTTGGTTACATATATAATAAGAAACAGACTTACCACAAATAATAAAATAACGTCAATACAGCACAAAAGTTGAAAATAAGTAAATAAACAAAGTGCATTTACAAATAACCCAATTTTTACAATCTATTTATTTCATTGTCTTTCACTAAAGAGGTAAAAAAAATTATTAGCGGGGAAAAAATGTAAAAATAATTTAAAAGTTATTTTTATAACTTAAAATTATTCTCATCGTTTATAAAACTGAAACGAGTGTGCGAAACGCGCAATTCTGCAATTTACATTTTAAAACATCAATGGATTTGCATAAAAAAAGCAGTTTTTTAGCTCCGCTAAACAGCGCATAAGTCACAGTTGTGGTAAACAAAAATTTTAGAACTATTAATTCGAATCAAATCTCAATATCATGCGTTTAGAGATCCCTGGTATATGGGAAATTAAAAAACACACACGCACACACTAAGTCGTAAATTTCTCCTTTCAGAGAACTAAGAATGGACTATGCTTCGAAAACATTATGAGGGCAAAAAAACTTTCGTCAAGCAATAACGAAAAGTCCCTAGCATTCAATGATGAGATTCATCTTTCAATGATGTCATTTTAAAATACATCAATGGTTAAAAATAACGCATTTAAAAAAATGTATTAACTTAAATATACTATAAAATGTATTATTTTTAGGAATTAATAGTTATAAAATCGCACCTGGTCTGCTTTTAAAATATTTCTGATACAAAATTAAATTTCAGAAATAGATGAGTAAATAACAACAATTTTTGAATTTTCAAGTTGATCCTTCAGCAACACCTCCAAAAGCCCACTACATTTAAGAGTCAATCGTTACATGATTCCCACTCCCACCCTCTGTTTACTGAGAAGGAAATACAAAGGTGGTCCCAAAACACTTTCAGCAAGCAACCCGCAATTATGGACTTTTTTAAAGAAGTAATATAGTGAACAGTTGTCCCAAAGATTTTGTAATTCAAGTTGCAAGTTTTTTACTTTTCATCATTTTAATTTGTACTTAAAAATATATAATAATGCTTTTAATTATTTAATTATTTTGTTTTTATCTATCTTATTTAATAAACTTTTAAACACTAACATTAATAACTTCTTTTAATTAGGTATACTGATTTATTATTAAGTTTTGAGGCAATATTATCAGTTCTGTAAGGTAGAGAAAATTTCCTCGAATAATCGAATACCCCGCTTAATCGAATAAAATATGCTAGAACCTTTATTAATTACTTTAAGCGGGGCCGACAGTACCAAAATTGTGAGTTCTGTAATTTTCCACGGTTTTCATCATTCAGTTTGTACAATACTTTTACAACAAGTGTTATTAAAGATTGCATGAATAACGAACTAAAACCTTTTTTTCCCCACCTTTTTAATAAATTTTAAATTCTTTGGGCAGGTTGGGGACATTTGAAAGAAGCGCCCCTCCCACCTCCCGCCCTCAAGAAAATCCTGTATCTAATAAAGACACTTTTGTGAAGGTGAGAAAAAAAAGTAAGAGTTTAAAATGTATTAGTTAAAATAATAGCAATAATAATAAATAAACTTAGAAGATGTGTATTTCTTGGAAGAATTTTGAAGCTGCGATACCGCAAGAAACAGAACAAAGCTCAACTGTTTCAAAAATTTTGTGTTAGTTTGTAAAAACGTTTCGTTATACAATAACATTTGATGAGATAAAACTAAATTACAATAATACTAACTAATACAAGCGTTACTTTTAGATGAGGTTTGGAACTTCCTAACAAACCATTAGTTGCTTTACTGGCCACTAGATGGCGCTATTAAACCACAGTTGTGAAAAGAGAAGGTCAATTTTATGAATCCAAAATAAAATGTAATTAATTTAGTAGGAAAGGCAAAGAACATAAAATATTAATTGGATTATGTTCAGCGATTTTTTTTTTTTTTTTTGCTGCGATGCTCAACGAAAAAATTAAAAGAAAGAAAATCTTTGAACTGATTAAAATCATAAAAGTAGTGGAGGTGAAATGATCAATAAAAGAGAATATTTTTGCCTCTCTGAAGAAATGATGAACAGAGTTATCTGTGTTGAAGCATATTTTTTCGTTGAAGCATATAATTGTGAATAAATTTTAAATCATTATATAGGTAATTCGAAAAACTCAATAAATAAATTAATTAATTATGTTTTTAACGGTATTTATTCTCAAAACATAGGTTTTGAAGGCAGATTTAATGCGTAGAAGAGCTTAAAAGGGTTTCCGCTTTTTTTTTTTTTTGATGTTCCATTGACTCTTCTCGCATATTATACGAAATAAATTAACGGTTTTCCTCGTATATGTTTTTTTTTTTATTATATACAATATATATGAAAAGTAAGGAATTGCCAAGATATTAACTAAATTGGAACTATTGCTTAGGGTATAAAAAGTCTCAAAAAAATCGAGATCAGACGGGGATAACATTTTTTGGATGATGATACTAGACAAAAAATCGTAAGTGTGGTTGGAATTCCAACAATGATAAGCAATTTTCCAATTGTTGCTTTTGTAATTGTTCTATGTTTTAGTGCGGTATTTGTGCCCTTTCAAGGGAAATTTTAAAGACCGTTTAGTCAGGCCACTTTCGATTTTTTGTCTAGTAACATCCTCAAAAGACTCATTATTCCCGTCTGATCTCGTTTTTTTTTTTTTTTTTTTTTTTTTTTTTTTAAAGGGTTTTCATATTCTAAACAAGAGCTCCAATTTAGTTAATGATATCTTCGCAATCCCTTAAAGACTTGATTTAATTTTATGTCTTAATTTCCATTTTCCCATGTTTGCTTACGCGCATCGCTGGTAGATAGCTCCACTTGTTTGACTTTTAGCCTTTGGGGGGGGGGGGGGAATCTTTCCCCTTTTGGCGGGACTTTCGTAGAGTTTTTACTTCCCTTGGTCCCTTCTTTCTTGCATCGAAAAAGAAATTCCATGTAATTCCGAAATGCGCGTGCCCTTTGAATTGTAATTTTGTGTTTAAATTCGTAGTTTTTTGCTTACTTCGATAGTTAAGTGGTTACTGACTGCATCATTTTTATTCCAATATTTCTCGATATAATAATTTCTAATAATACAGATTGTCTACTCAATATCAAAGGTCAAATTTCTTGACTTTTTGGTGAACCAAAAAAAAAAAACATTAGGGGCTTGCTGTATAGTGTATTTTTTGAGTAATAAGTTGAAGACACACTAGTTGGAAATAGAAAATCTTTGAGGGAAAAATATCGATTTCAAAGGTTTGTAGAAGATTTTAAGAAATATTTCCGTGACATAATCAAAGTTTTCGTCACTTCTTCGTTACTCTCGTGACCGATTTTCAAATTCGTGACTTTTCGAGACATTCATGACTTGTAAACATAGCTGGTACAAATGATTTCTAGAAGACAAATAAATAACGAATTAAAGGAATCAACTTCCACAATAAATGAGTTTACTAAGTAACAATCATTCTGCTTGTGTCATAATTGTTGTAAAGAACTTATGCTAATATAAGTTATTGCTCCTTAATCTTAAAGATTACTACAGGTCAATGTTTACAGTTATCAAAGACTGCTAGAACGCTTTCTTTACATTTACTTTGCATTCACCTGTCGTAAAATCCCAACCGTATTAAGCAGCAAATTTATATAACTCGCATCATTTTCAGTGAAGCCCATTTCTGACATTTTATATCTCAGGTGATTTACCTAGAACAAACACAGCAGGAATAAACTCTCGTTGTCTCTAACTAGCAATGCTCGGGAAAGATTTATAATAGTTTCTTGTGCCTCTTCCCCAATTGCGCTCGAAAACGAAGCGGTGATTTACAGCATATTGCGAGCTGTAAATTTCCCAAAGAAAACCAAGATCCGTGGAGGGGAGCACAGAGATCTTTAAAGAACATAGTTTTGTTGTACGCAAACAAAGCAGTAGCTCAACTGAGTCTAACAAGAATAAATTTCGGATTCCCTTCTTAAAGACACTATTTGTTTTACTCCCTTTTTTTCCTCCGAGGTTTATTTCTCTTATTTTCTTTGGCTGTTCATGGAAATGACGCTAGCATATCTTTAGTGATTGAAGATATTCTACAAATTAACTTCTAGTACTCCAGTCATACATCAGAACTAATTGTAAACATTGCATAGGACGTGATTAAGTCATACGTAGTTCTTTAGTGAAAACTAATTTGTCGGGAGGAAAAAGCAGCAAAAAGCTAAAAATATCTTCAATCAAATCAAGCGTTAGCCAGTTAGTAATTCGGCTCAGAGACTGTTGAGGCTAAATTCGTAGCTTTCAATAACAATACGAATGAAATTTTCTTATAAAACACACTTCAGTACTTCAACGAGTTTGAAGGTTTTTCTGGCTTAGTATTATTCAACACGTAAAAAGGTATTACCCTTAAAAGCCAGCCAGTAAGTCATTTCCTCTCTAAAAACGCATTGCTCCAAATTACTGCATGAAATAGAGTGAAAATATTCATTATTCCATAACCCATCCAAGAAAGAACAAGAAGTTCCGTCTAGAGCTATACGAGCCTACTTTCCCATATACACTAACAAATTTATTAATTTACCTATCTCTCTTTCTTGTTTAGCGTTAGCTCTTAATTAATACTTCAAATATACAGTATTCAACGGTTAATACATATTCATTCATTCATTCATTCGCTCATCTATGTATTTATTCACTCATTACATTGTTTCATTTACTCATTCTTTCACTCACTCATTTATTCATTCTTTCAAGCATTCATTCATTTATTCATTCATGCATTCATGCAGAAATATCCTTAAAAATAAATATAAGAAAAATCACAGAAAAATAGGCTCGTTTAGTTCTGGTTGCACTTCGTATCTGCACATATTCTACGTCATAACACCTTCCCGATAAAGTTTGTTCCAAGCAAATCCGCCGGTTAGATCAGGATTTATATAGAATTGAAATTTCCCGCAGATGCTATTTATTTATTTTTTTTTTTTTTGAACTTTTAAAAAATGAACAAAAAATGTTCAAATAAAAAAAAATAGTTAACACCGAGAGCTTCTTCCAATAAGCTTGTTCATAGAAATTTGGATATTAGGCCCCTAGTATGTATGATTTGCTTCTTTTGACCATAGGCGTTAATGTTAAGATTTTTGAACTGTTCAAAATTGAATAAAGAATTGTTCAAGTCAAAAAAAAAAAAAAAAAAGGAAATCAGTTGGCCTCGCGAGATTTTTCGAATGCAAAAAAAAAAAAAAAAAAGAAAGAATCTTTCGAATCAGAAAAGTTTCTCAGACATTTTCCCCAACGCAAAAGCCTACTTTCTTTTTTTTTTTTTTTTTTTTCAATATTCATTTAATTACTACATTTTTTTTTTTTTTTTTTACTTTCTTTACTTTTACGATATATTTACAATAGATTAAGTCTTCGTTCATACTTTTCTTCCTATATATATGTATATTAAAAACTTTTACGGGAAAGTAGGCTAAAAAGTGACTCAATGAATAAACCATTCAGTGACTCAATCACATCAGTTAGCAAAGCATTGTACTTTTATCTGAAAATTATTAATAATTTAATATAAAGTAAATGGTCGCAAAATACTCTTTCACTCAAACTTGACACTCATTGATGTATTAAATTTGACTTTTATTAAATAACAGTTCTTTGCTAGGAAAACGGAATTAAATAGGATTAGTTAACTAAAAAAAAGGTAAAATAAGATATAAAAAATTTGAAAGCATAAGTAATTGCAAAAATATTGTTTTGTTGAACATTTAACTGATTTAACAATGCTCCTTAATTACTGAAACTTAATTTTCTGCTTTCTTTTACATCTAACTTTAAGATACTGCAAATAAAACATCTTTCAGATTTGATAGCAGATGCAAAAATAAGAATGCATAGATAAAAATATACAAAAGTACGATGCAAAAAAGGAAATGTTGAAGAGATTTGTTTGTTAGTATAACTAGAAAGGAGTATTAATTAAAGTTTCGAAGCATATTTAATGGTAATTGTTTTTCGTTCTTTCTGAGATTAATTAAAATTTCTTTTTAAGAAGATGTGTTTCTATTTTAAATTTCTAACGTAACTAAATGCAATTAAATTGTTTGTTTTCTTGAAACCAGTGTTTTGTAAAAAAAAAAAAAACTAACATAATAGAAACTTCACCTTTCCTTCACCTGTTGTTTTTTTTTTTTTAAAATTCGCTGAATAAATTGGTTAAAGGTTCATCAACTCATTTAAAAGGTAAAATATCCATATAAAGCACACGCACACAAATATGCTCAATTTAGTAGATAAATCAAAAGAAATTTTGCAGATACTATATACATGATGCTTAACTTTAAAACCTTATTAGATTTACTAAAATTTTGCGAAACAGTGAAGAAATTAAATTTTATAAGAACAATCATTTAATATTTAACTATATAAATTAGCACAGTATTTTAAAATGTAATGTATAAAATTTTAAATAATAATACATTTTTTAATGCTTTGTCCTACATGTCATTTATTGTCCTTTGTTTTATTCTTAATCGAGAGATTTGAACTAACTATTTTTCACCACATATATTATGATTAGAATGTACTTTCACCTAATACGAGCTGGTTCAGTATCGGTATGAATCAACGAAAGCATAAGTATTAAATTCAAACAATGATAGTCCGCAGTACAAGAAAATTTTCCACACAGAAAAATTATTATCTCCACTTGACATGTGCATCAACTAATCTCTCTCTACGTAACGAGGTGTATAAATGAACACTTATGTATGTTTCAATCTAAAGCCTCCCGATAACCTTAATCCCAAATAACAAAACTGTATAAATAGAAAGTTGTGAACAAAACATCTTATATGTTGGCTGAGATGAGCCTCAGATGACCTTTTTATTACCTAAAAAAGTTACACGGTTAAGATTTTTTAGAAATATCTTACTGCAAGGCAATACAAAAGAAAGAAAAAAAAATACAACAAATAAAAATGCAAAAAACAAACAAGAGATAAAATACTATCCAAGATAATTAAGGTACTATCCCAAGCAACCTAACCTTAAAACAAAATTGAAAAAAGGGTCTCATTGTTGTTTTAAACAAGTACCATCAAACCAAAAAAAGAAGAATGAAACTGAGAGAAAGTATTGAGTGAGACCAGAATATATCGTAATTGGTTGAAATAAGTAATTGCTAACCTTTCTTCAGGTCAGCCAAATGGCGTATTGATGAAAAAGATTGACCAAGATCAAAACGTATCATTCATACCTGGTAATCGTATACACCGAGAAACCTTTCTTCAAATGAAATATCAAATTGTGAGAAAGTCGTTTTATAATGAATCTGCCACCAAGAGCATATATTTAAAATATCAATAATCAGTGTACTGATAGCAACTTGTAAAAGAGACCAAAACCCTTTTTTTTTATTTTAGTTGTGTAGCAATTAACCTTTGTTTACTTAAATAGGTGAAACTGTAGTTTAATTTTAAATATCCACCTTCTAAATTGTCATAGAGCATTAATGAATTAACGTATGAATAAACCAAAAGACAAAACAGCGCTCACCTACTAACATGAGATAAAATAAAGAGCGGACGTTACAAGAACCTGGTGACAGTTCATAACTAGGGAAGGTCTAAAAATTCTTAATTCAATTTTACACAGAATATACTATACATAGGAAAATCGTAAGCCATAAAAGTTAGTTGTCCGTAATAATAAATTAACCATAAAATATGAACGTTGCTTTTATTTATTAAAATCAAAATTAATTTTTAAATCAGAAGTGTTAATTGTTTTTTAAAAATCCATTTTTTTAAATTCCCATATTGTGATTGTAAAGACAAACTCGTTAGGAAAAGTCTCATGATTAGAAAGGTAACATTTTTAACTATATTTGATGATCCAACTGAATCGCATACTTTTTTTCCAATCGCACATTTCACTTTTAATATAACAACAAATCCGCTCCAAAATGTTTAAACAAAATTTTTCCATTGGAAAATCTTGTGTTAATCGATGTGCAATCCAAGGAAGCTATGTGAAAATACGTACGCGAGAGCTTGCTGAAAGTACCAGCCATTAATACCACTTATTGTTTTTGTCGGTATCACATGATGCCATCCAAGGTATAAAACGCTACCAGAACCGCTCACATTAAAACAAAATGTGAGTCCTCCTGACAGATGGGTGCTGGAAAGATAAATGTCCTCGAAGCATTAAATGGCAAAGTAAAAAGGACGGAATTTTGAAAGAAGATGCTCCAAAATGCGGGTTGATTCTGAAATCATTAGAATTTTATCTCTGTTCTCCACTAGATGTCATTTTAATGCCGTTTCCGTAAAGCTACCGTGACGAATAAAATGAAATGCGCTCCGATGCCTTATTTGCATAGCAATGGTAAACAATAAATATGAAACTTGGAAGGCAATGGTAGGAAAAGACTGGAGTAGGCTGTGCAAAGAGAGGAAAAAATTACGTTGACGTTTTCTTCCGAAACTACCATTCCTAAGCGAAAGAAAAATGAACGTTGCAAGTCTAATAACAGCACAAAGAGAAAGAGAAGAATCTTCTCCAAAATATTTTTCTACGTTTATACAAACGAAAAAATATATAACCAGAAAAGAAAAGTTCCGTTCAAAAATGCATTTTAACGCAAGGGCCTGGCGTTCTATTTACCGATCAAATCTCTATTTCCATAGGATGCTCTAAGTATACAGCGATACATAATACATCAGAGTAATACAGAAGATACGATTCTGATAGGGAATATTTTTCCACGCTTTTTCTTTTCCCTCAAATTTTACGCGCTAACGGTTTTTTCCCTGAAATATTTGCTTTTTCATTTTATACGCTCTTTCTTAAAGTTTTTACACTTTTTCTCAATATAGTAAAAAGTTAGGCATCAAGTATAAAATAAAAATTTCGACAAATAAAATGTTAGGAAAATATCTTAACAATACATTAGTAGTTTTAAAGGGATATTGGACAACATAAATAAGTAAAATATTTTACAAGGTTACGACAGTTTAAATACGCAAAAACGGGGATTCAATGACGCAATATTTTTTTCGGACACGGAACATCCGATTTCCCTTGTCTAACGGATCTTTACCAAATTTCTGATTTTCGAAACCTGTAAATACAGTATTCAAGTACATAGTAAGTCCGTAATTTAAATATATTTTCTAAACATGCTCACTAATTAAAGCTTAATAATCAAATTTGACATGCCGGACAACCTCATATTTCGTGATTCCGGATGCTTAAAATTTGAATATCTGATATCTGATAATATCCCTTCATCCCTTTCAAGCTATAATTAAACGTTTATTGAACACTTTTTATTTACACTTTTCTGTTGTGGTTGTACAAGTACTTGAAATCTAGGTGCACTTACACCTCCCCTTTCTCTCCAGAATTTCAGTGCGCCATCTCTCCGACCACGACATCTCACCAAATTTTATCTCATGCTTGTTACAAAAAAATGCAATAAGATGTTAGATTGCATATTCAGTTGTTCTGAAACAGAACAGACGTTGTTGAAAGAGTTTCACTTACCTCTGATTTTCCTTTGAGTCTGCACATACTTATGTCATCATTTGTTGAGTACCATTCCAATCTCTGAAAAAGTAGAAATTGCAAAATTAAAAATCATTAATTTTGATTTGTGCATGAAAGATAAGAATTTATCTAACATAATTTATTTATTTTATTTTGTTCTTTAGAAATGTTTCCATATTCTGCTCTAATTCAGCAAAAATTGTAAAAAATTAATTATCATTCACAATTTGTGCTATCCAACAATATATCTAATAATATTTTAGTATTTAGTAAAGGCATACAGCAAATATTTTTATTTATCAAGGTATGTGTTGTTCGTTTTCAAAACGTGAAACTTATTTTAAAAATAAATTTAACTAAACAGAATTAAAAAAAAAAAAAAAAAATCTTTAAGATCAGAGATTTAAAATAGAACTATAATTGTAAACATTTTTACTGAAAAAAAAAAAACATTACAAAAAAAAAAAAAAAGAAGAAGGAAAACTAGTAAATATGTATAAATTTAAATTTTTGCTATCAAGATGTGTAGAAGCATTTAATATTTTGACCCACTAATATGATAACATTTTTATTTGAAAAATAAATAAACAAATAAGATAAATGTTTTCACAATTTTAAGCAACAAATTAGAAAACAAATATACATTCGAAAAGTTCATCAGTAATATCACGCATTTATCAATTGAATTATTATTAAGAATTAAGATGCACGACGCAACATTTTTACTAAAATAAAATTTGCTACAAAAATAGAAAATCGGAACGTTATTCATATATCATCTTTCTTTTCGAGAACTGACGAAATTCTGCCCAAAGTCTTACATTTAACGCTACACATTGCAAAGAATTACAATTACAAAATTTAAGAAAAAATATCATTCGGAAAACAATTATGAAACCAAAAGCGTTGTATGAAAACAAACTGATAAGAATAGAAATTTAGATTTGAGTCGCACCTGGGAAACATTTTTACGAAAAACCAAAGATGTTGCAAGAAAAAAAAAACATTCGCATTTCATCTTTTGCTCCGACAGCTGAACGTATTTTTTATTTTCAACTTTGTGACGCCTGCAAATTCTAGCCAAGCAAAGAATGACATGTAACTGAGTATTGCTTTTAAAACTTTTCCAGAGTTTCCAAAAGCATAGAAGAAAGCGACGAGAAAGGAAATACATCAGTACTCAAAATGAAGGATTTTAAAGTAAAAAAAGAAGTATAGAGAGGTTCAACACAAAAAGTGAATTACAATTTATGGTTTCACATGTGGTTTTTTTATGAAAGAAAATTCGCTTTCTTTCCAGAAAATAAAAGAGCAGACTTATGAAGATTTTCTGTTTAATAAATAATGTCTAGAACTTTTCTAAGATTATTTATTTGTAAAATTAACAAACGTTATACTAAAAATTAAATAATTCTTTACACTCATTTTTTCTTTAGTAAATTGCCAATGACCAAAATCCATTGAACAATAAACTAACTACTTACTTTTTTAAGAAGATTATTTAGTTATAAAATTAACAAATTTTACTCTGAAAAGTAAATAACTCTTTATAGTTATATTTTCTGCAATAAACTTTACCAGAGACCAAAATCCATTAAACAATAAATTAAGTAATACTCTAGTATTTATTCAAACTTTTAGCGCTTTGTTACTGAAATTATAACTTCAGCAATGTAATTGCGAATGATTTAATTAGCATTATTTATAATATGGTTTACTTTGTTCGAAATTAAAGAACTGATGAACATTATTCCACTCCAATTTAAACATATAAGTAAATTTCGATTTTAATTATCAATGAATCAATTTTGAGCAGTTTTTTCGTAACAACTATACGTACGTACAAGCAACCGAAATATTCATTTTTACTATCCCTAAAGCGATTTTGATAAGTGAAGTTTAACAGCATTATTTACGAAAATCCTATTTTAAAATTAGTATCCATAAGTAAGTAATTTACATACATTTATGTAAAACATTTCTAATTGGTGTAAAAGGAGACCCTGCAAAAAAGTAATCGAAATTAAAGAACTGTTGAACATTATTCCACTCAAATTTAAACATACAAGTAAATTTCGACTTTAATTATCACTGAATCAATTTTGAGCAGTTTTTTCGTAACAACTATACGTACGTACAAGCAACCGAAATATTCATTTTTACTATCCCTAAAGCGATTTTGATAAATGAAGTTTAACAGCATTATTTACGAAAATCCTATTTTAAAATTAATATCCATAAGTAAGTAATTTACATATATTTATGTAAAACATTTATAATTGGTGTAAAAGGAGACCCTGCAAAAAAATAATAGAGCAGACAGAAGTAACGGTTTATTTAATATTGAGGAGAAAAGGGTAACGTCTTGTTTAATTGAACCCCTGAACAAAATACATGCTTTGAATATCTACTTTGATTATTATGGATTATTGTAATGATTTTTTTTTTCAGTTTTTTAAGAACATGGAGGAAAGTTCGTATGAAACTTCATTTTTTAACATTTATAAAAAAGCAATTTTCCAAGAAAAAGTCTTTACTTTTTCTAGTTTGTTTTGTTGCAATGTAAGCTAACTATAAGTAGCAATCTATTAAGTTACTTTGAGCAGACAGGACACAATGATAATTAGCAAGTTTTATTTTAAAAAAATTACATTCTCAAAATTCCCAATTTTCAAACTGAGCCTTGAACGGTGATTTAACCCTCTCATGCATAAAAAGCCTCATATGAGGTGACATACAATTTTGCTTCAAATTTTTATACAGATTCGTTTTTGTGATGAAAATTTGCATGTCGTCCTCATCTAGACACTCCAATCAGTTTTTGGGTAAACCACAAAATGTTTCATAGGGTATTCAAGATTGTTAAAAGGTCAAGATACCTTTGGGAGTCCATGGAGGATTCAAGAAAGAAGAGAAAACCCTTAGTTTCGAATTAAATTCTTTTTAGTTATTTTGGAGAGGGTTTTACATTACTGGGAAGTTTATTATTATTTTATAGCTTCTTATTCCTTATAAATGAGGTTTGAATATTCAATTTTGCCATGTTTATTATTATATTGAATAAATATGGGGAAAAAGCATGAAAGTCTTCATACAAGAACACGAATTTTTGATTTATACAGGACAAAATTTCTAAAAATAATTATTACACAACAATCCTGAGATGCCAAATTAATTTGCGGCATATGAAGTTTTTGTTTATAACACAAATTATTAAATGCATGCATGAGAGGGTTAAAGAATACACAACAGGTACTTTGATGCATTTTCAAGGAAAAAAATAGGGGTTTTTAAATTTTTTTTTTAACAGAAATTTCGGCAGATAATTCCTATTGACACGTCATACAAGTATGTCTCTGTTGCATTGAACGCCACTTGGACGTAACAACTGTTCTAATTTCCAAACGATTCGTTTGTGTCTGCAAAACGCTGATATATCCGACGGTTTTTCAATGCAAAACTGAAGCTGTAAAATTCAAAATGTTGAAAATCTGACAATAAATGAGTACCTAACATTTACTGATAAAATATGATAACTTACTTAAATGCAATCATTTTATACAAATCGGTTATCATTTTTAATTTGTTTTTAATATTCATAAAAGGCTCCCAGAGCACTAAGAGCAGCTTAAAAATGCCAGTTAATTTTTAAAAAATTGCATTTACATTTTCGAAGTCTCCAATTAATTTTTGGAAGTTACATATTTTATTACGCTTGTTCAGCTCTAAAATGTTAAATACTTCATGCTAAAAATATGACAAAAAATGAGTAATATTTACTAGTGAGAATATGAAAGCGTACTTAAAAACAATCATTTTATGTAAATCGATTATTATGTAAACATTTATTTTTAAACTGTATTAAGAGCTCCCACAGCAGTAAGAGCAGCTCAAAAATGCTGAATAATTAGATTTGTATCTACATTCTCTAAATTCCGAGGGAATTTTACAAGGTCCAAATTTTTATTGCTCTTTACCCCTCCCCCCCCTCCTCTCCTCCCAGTAACGGAATTATTTACATTCTCAATTTCATATTTATTTTAAAAAACAGTCGTGTTTGTCTTTTCCCCCTCATATTTAATTTAAAAAAAACAACCCAGTTATTCTTTTCTTTTAATAAACCATCATTTTATTATTAGTTTCATTCGCAAACAACGTGACAAAACTTAAAATTTCATTCGACATTCCTCTTAAAAAAAAGAAGATATTTTCTCATTCGAGGAATAAGAAAAGAATTAGCATTCAACAAATGTATTTCGCTTAAGCAGACAGCAGGGTGCCAAGATTGTCTCTAAAGTATTTAATATGCAGAACGTGCATGAACCGGTTTCATCAAGCTTCTAATCGCACTCAGTAAGAAACCTAATGCTTGGGATACTTTATGCAATACTTCAGGATATTTAATGTTTCCGGTCGTTTTGATTAAGAACTGCCTTAGTTTGAAAAATAAACGTTGTACGATGAATATTTAAATATCACTTTGATGCATTGCGTAAAGTGCAAAAAAAAAAATGTACAGTCAGTTCTTGATCACTCGAACTTAGATAACTTGAAAAAAAGGACTTTACCTTTATTAATTTTTAATGTAATTTCCTCTCTGTAACTTGAAATTTTTTTTCTTAAAAGTTTTTGTTTTCGATAACCTTTTTTGAAAAGTTTTTTTTTTAACCAAATTTAAAAAGGGAAAATCTATAGTGAAAAAATGAGCCGTTGCATACATGATTTCGTTGGTATTATTATTATTATTGTTTATTTTTGTCATTTTACCAATCTTTCAAATAAAAATGAATGTATGTTTGCAGTTTTAAACTCAACAATATTAAAACGAAGTTTGTTACAAAAACAGTAAAACTAAGTAAGATAAGAGCTTTTATTTAATTTATGATTAAAATAGTCACAACATTATCAAACACGATAAACGTATGATCATAAAGCAAGTAAATTGCATAATTCCTGCTCATTAAAATTCGATATCAATGATTTACAGACTAACAACGAGACAAGAGTATGGATCTTGTAATGTTTCTTAGAACATGAAATTTGTTAACTCAATTACCTGTCGAAATTTCATAACGATTGCTCATTTGTATGAAAATGGTTAAAAAAATGAAGCAATCGTAAAAAGGGAAAAAATTATTAAAAAAACGGGAAAATTTTTTTTGGTAAAATATCAAAACATGAATAATATTCAACTTCACTGACCTGAATCTGAAGACCAAAAATGGTGTTCAGAAACACCAAAAAATTTAGGCAACTAAATTCAACATTTTGACAGTGTAGAAGAAACAGTTGTGCTCGAACCTTTTTTTTTTTTTTTTTTTTGAGGATCGAAAATTAACTATTTGTTTAGAAATTTCAAATCTTTTTATTCATTGTGAATAAAAATATCTAGTTCTGCAACAATTTTGTGTTTATTTTTTATAAGCGATGCTTTGTACCAATTTATGAAAATGTACTCGTCTGCGGAGAAAAACGATAAAAACATTTTCTTGAACTCCAAGCAATATATTTTAGTAATCCTAAAACGGAACAGTAAAACACATACTCTAAGTAAAGTTGTATGTTTCCAGAAAAAAAAAAAAAACACTGCCAAGAAAAACGTATCTAGGAAAATATTTTTTCTCTATTTCAACTTCATTTCAGTATTTCTGTTTGACAAATAACATCGTTTAAAATAAATAAAAATTTTTAAATATCAGTTTTTGCCTCTGGTACTTCCATTTCCCAAAATTTCCCTCATTTCCCTGAGCGTTACCTGCACGATCCAAAATCGAACTTGACGCAGCAGTCTGTCGCAGAATACGTTTTAATAAGCGAGAAAAACGAAGTATTCTAATTTCCACAAATGACCCGAATAAAAAACGCATTCCCAGCGCATATCTAGCGATTACGAGGCAAGACAGATATAAGCTTCTTTTTATGAGAAAATCAAAGAAGAAAAAGTGGTGCAATGTAATAAAAAACGGAATTTCCAAGGTAAATTTCGCCTTCAAAAGCTCCATGTTCCTAATTATGCCATTCGTTTCAATTTCCGCTGGAGTGCAAGTTTTAAAGGTGCTAATGCCAGTCATTTGTTTAGGTGGCGCACTTAAAAACCTTTGCGACGCCGTAAATACACTTTTGTAATGGCCGGACTGGTGATTGCCAATTTTTCGTCCCGGATAATGCAAGCGCCGTTACCCGAAGGTGTAGGGCAGCTCTTAATCTTCTAAGTCCAGCTACTTTGTCGTTTACAATATGGCACTGAATTACTCGGTTAATTTAACTGCAGTTTTTTTTCTCTCTCTCTATCTCTCTCATTTTCAAATCTTTGTTCTAGAGAAATTCCTCGTTCTAATTGTTCTCGGTATTCTTAAACTTATGCATCAAACATAAATAAATAAATAAACACGTTGTTTTGTTTGTAAATAAATTCGAGTATTTCACTTGAAAGTAAGGTGCCAGTTTTTTGCTAAGTATTATAAAACGATGTAGATTTTTTAGAGATAGTATTTGCAAATTTCAGAAACATAAAAAACACTTTTTAAAATGTAAAGTTATCTTTAAAGCAAACATATATGTTTCATAGTTTTTTTTTCAGTGCGATTCTAAAAAAAATGAGCTAATAAGGGATCATTCATAAATGATGTCACACTTCGAGGGGGAGGGGGTTTCGTGAAATTGTGACAAAGTGTGACAAGGGGAGGGGAGGGGGTAACAAGAAGTGACATCCTTTCATAATGCAACATAGCGTGACGCGTGACAAAGGGGGGAGGGGTGTCCGCTGAAGTGAGACATATTGTGACAAAGGGGGGAAGGGGGTCAAATATATGGGAAAAAAACGTAACGTCATTTATGAACGACCCCTAAGTAAGGACGTTGCAGATTTTATAAACTAATGTAGCGTAGTATATCGCAGATGATACCATAGATATGTCATGCATAAATGTGTTCTAACTGTTTGCGAAAACCAATAGAAAAACCTTCGTAAACCCATAAAAGCCTTGACTATGAAAACTTACAAAATATTTCAGAAAATGTTACAATAAATGAAATAGCATCTGCTAAAATACGCAGAGTAAAATAACAAATTACATAAATGAAAATTGCGCTTAGAAAAACAAGTTTAAATTTTTAATGGTTCTTGGTTCAAATTCGGTTTTAGTTGAGAGCTTAAATCTTTGGTTTTGTAAGAAACCTAATGTACCTTTCTTTTAAATAATATTTTCCGAGGTTTTTAGAAAGTTTTTATCTACCAGTTTTAATGGAATGTCAAATGTTTTATAAAAAATCTTTCTCACTGCTTTTTAAAATAATTTGAATATAATTATATCTGACGTATATACTGTATGACCTTCGTGTAATTGAAATACTTCTGAGCAACAGTAGATACAAAGGATTGTCTCGACTTTGCTTTTTGGTCCACCCGTGCAGTTATTTTTACTTTGCAGTGCAAGAATTGCGTGTAACCTAGAAACTCATCAATATCAATTTCAAAGCAAGTTGAAGTCTTTTAAAAAATCATTATATTTACAACGATTACGAACACCACATTTCTATTGGTTTTATTACGGGAATCTACAACGTTTTTGTAAATAAGGGAACACATTGGTTTTTAGTTTAGCACATTAGTTTATATTTAAAAAGGGATAGATTTTTTAAATTATTTCCTAGAGAAATATAAATACTTTCTATCAAAAATATTACTTGCCATAATCCTTGAATACTCTAAATATCTTGTCATTTTGGTGAAGAAGTGTGTTACTTGAAGTGAGTTAAAAATAGGTATGAATAACATTTTTTGAACAATGGTATTATACCACTCTTCAAGTGGAATACAATGAACTATAAACTAATTTCCTTTTGCCAGTTTATTTTCCTTAAGAAAATTAAATACTTCATTATTATCAAAATAGTGTTAGAACTAAGGGGAAAAAAGGAGTTTAGGTAATGTTTTCAACAAGATATTTTACAACTCATCAGTGACCTACAATGTATTAGAAACCAATTTCTGTTTATCAGTTTTTTTTATCCTAAATAAAAGTAAATATTTCGTTAGTCCTATCGAAATGTTTAACTCCATTATTCTTGAGTACTTTAAATGGCTTTTCATTTTCATGAAGCCATTCGTTACTCGAACTAAGAAAAAAAAACAAGCGCTCAGATCATTATTTTCATCAACATTTTAACCACTCATCAGTGACCTACAATGAAGAAGAAAACTAATTTTCATCAATCATTGTAAAAACAGATTTCGACCAAAAAACTAGGGTTCAAACAATCAAAAACTATCCTGTCTTGTTTTCGCTTTTCTCAAACGTTTCGAAACGACAGTACGAGGACAGGCGCACCCTAGGGCTTTCTAATCATCAACACATAATCCCGGTGGCTGGAGGCAGACTTCGCTCGTCAAACATCTTGATTGGTCTTCTCTTTATCCCGACATCCCTTTCGTTTTTATTACTAAGTCCTTCTTTTTCCTTCATTTGTAATCCTTTACTTCTTCGTCTTTTCCTTCTTTATCGGTTGGCGTGTTTTATTGTGGAGTCTGCTCTGCTAATCGGAACTGATTATTTTGGTAGAGCAGTACTATTTCTGTCTCTAGGGTATAACGAATGGCCAAGATTCTTGCCTCTGCTGGGACAATCGCGTATATTACTTGTTTTGTTATCTGTGAAAACAATAATACGTTATACAGCGATTTTTATTTCAACTTCAAAACAAACGTCTTAAATGTTAGCTAAAAAACTAGATTTTGGACTTCTATTGCTTTCATGTGAGAAAAAAGGCGGTTAAGTCCAAAACTCAACTCTTGTTCATCATCTTAAGTTCATTCTTTCGTCTTTCTCAAGTATTCATAAAAATAAAATAAAAAAATAAATATAAATATGAGATTGACCTTTAGTCCAAACTTCAATAAATATTTTATTCCAATGTATAATTCATGCTTTGCTGGATAAATTTTAAAACAACCTTATTATATTGCTTAATTTGTTTAATTTAGTATAGTTACTCTGCATAATTAGTACATACGTGTCGTATGATACAGTTTTAAATATTTCATAGAGAATCCCATCTAATTTTTGCATATTTGGACTCTGACCGATATTACGTTACCTTTAGAATAAATATTTAATGACTTTTATAAGATTCGATTTACAGTAACGTTAATCTCCCTACAAGAACGCTAGAAACTTAATTGTGGATTTCCCCCACTTATTTTTGCAGAAAAAAAAACATTAGAGACATTTTTGCAGAAAATAATACTTCTAAACCATACCATCTGCATCTTACTTATGATAGCGCTATACTCTGGTTGTTTATCATTTTGAGCATAAATGCACCTATATGATTCGTATCTAAAATAATACGTTGCTTGTATGCTTTACAACAGCTAGTTACAGTTTTTTAGCCTACTTTCTCGTAAAAGTAAAAAATAATAACAATAAAGCATGAAAGAAGGCTTAATGTATCGTGAAAATATCGTTAAAAATCAAGAAAAGTCAAAAATAAGTGAAGTAATTAAATAAAGATTGAAAAATAAAAAATTTGAAAGTAGGGTATTGAGATGGGGAAAAAGTGTGTCTGTCGGTCTGTCGGTCTGTCTGTCTGTCGGTCTGTCAGTCTGTCCCCCCCTAATAACTTTTGAACGAATTGTCCGATTGGAAAAATTCTTTTTGCATTCGAAAGATCTCGGCGAGGACATCTCATTTCTATATTTTACTTTTTGATTTGAACAATTTTTTGTTCAATTTTGAACAGTTCAAAAAATTTTAACATTAGCGCCTATGGACAAAATTGAAGCAAATTCTGTAAACTCTGGGCACAAGAGCCAAGTTCCTATTGCAAGCTTATTGAAAGGAGTTCTCGGCGTGAAATATTGATTTGAACAGTTTTTGTTCATTTTTGAACAGTTCAAAAAATTAACACAGAGCTTACGGGGAAATTTCAACCCTATATAAATCATGATCTAACGGACCGATTTGCTTGGAACAAACTTTATCGGAAAGCTCTTATAACGTAGAACATGTAGAAATAGAAATGTTATCCAGAACTTATGAGCCTATTTTGCTATGAAATTTTTTGATCTGGATTTTCAAGGATATTTCTCAGTGACTCTATGAGTGAAATAATGAATGAATGAATAAATGAAAGAGTGAAAGAATAAATCAATGAATAAATGAATGAATAAATTATTGAATAAATGAAAATATAAATAAATGAGTGAATAAATACATGAATGCGTAAATGAATGAATAAACACTTGAATGAGGTAACGAATGAATGAATAAATGCATGGCTGAATAAATGAAAGAATGAATGAGTGAGTGAATGAATATGTATTAACCGTTGAAAAAGGTATATTTTCAATAATTAGAACTAAAGATAAATAAGAAAGAGAGAGAAAGAGATAGCTAGATTATAAATTTGAATTTGGTGTATACGGGAAAGTAGGCTCGTATAGTTCTAGACGGAACTTCTTGTTTAATGTTAAATCGAATATAAATGTTTATATTCCGTTATAACTCCATATCTAGATTTTATTTCGTGAAACTAATAATTGTTGATTTATTCAATGCTGGATAGTATTCTATTTATGCGCCAATCTCCCTCCACTTCTTGTCTTGAATATTTAAGATGAAAAAAAAATGTTATCAAAATACCATCCAATGACATCGTTTCAATCATCTTGTTTTAAATACATTACAGTCAATACTGACGATCACTTTGAACGTCTTCTATATGGCAATTCTGAAACATAACTGAAATTAGTTTTAATATCCTTGCGCTGATGCAGAAGGAGAATAAATATTTCTCGAATAAATCTGTCAGATTGTTATTTCTCAAACATTGATCGCTTCATCCAGAGTTCGTTTAATCTATTCTTTTAATCTAAATCGTAAGTGTATTTTACATATAGAAATCTTTATACGCACATCTATCGATTTCCATCTGTTTCTATTGAAGAATTTGGAATAGAACGCACGCAAGAGGAGAGGTAAAAACGGAACTAGATGTGATAGAAAAAAAAAGAAAATGACGAAGAGAGAAACGAAGGAGGGAGAAGAAAATGTAATGAATCGATCATTGCATTGATTGCTTGTCCTTTCCAGTCGTTGCCGGCGATTTTTTTTCGAAGGGCACTCGCACACCCAATAAGCAGCGGGGCCAAAATCCAATAGAGTTCTAAAGAAAAAATATAGGACGAAAAAGAATTCTGACTTTTCTTCACTTTTATTCTCTCCAGTTTTCTTGAAATTGATGGGGATTTGGAGGTTAGAGCCTTATCACGACTTTGTTTATAATCAGTTTTTATGATTTGTTAATAATGTTTGGCAACATCTTGTAGCTGTGGAGGAAAAGTGTAAGTGGAAATATAAATTGATTAACACTTCATAATGAAATTAAAAAAACGGATGGAGGATATTCTTTTTGTCTGATATAATAGAAAAAATAGTTTGACAGCTTCTATTTAAGCATAATAAGTTTAACAAGAAAATACGTAAAAACAATGGATGGTTTAATTACATAAAAGATAAACTGAAAATTTCACTACTAAGAATACTATGTCTTAATGATTTGATCTTTAATCAAATATACTATGGTATGAAGTATTTTTCCCACTTATCTTGATTTAGTATAAATTATCGTGAATTGCTCCAAGTTGGACAAAAGGCAATAAATACACGTTTTTTTGGACTATATTTTTATCAGTGAACAATGCCGAAGCAATACTTTTTTTATGAAGACAATGCAAGAGTATTTTTTGTTTTGTATGAATGAACATTCATTCTAAAAGTTATAAATTAAATCCATTAACTGAGTAAATTGTATAGGCGTTTTAAGTAGGACCTAAAGAGCTATGCTTTTGGAATCTTTCAACAACTACCTCTTTAAAGTTTCAACCCGTGAACGGCATGGATAAATGCGTATAACCGATCCTACGAAATTTAATACAGTAACTCCTCGTTATATCGCTCATTCGGATATATCGCGCTTTTTCTGTCTCCGAAAATTTTAAGTTTGAGTTCTCGAAAGTAAAATTGTGGCATTTCTGAGTAAAGCCCTTTTCCCCACAACTAAACAAAGTCATCGAACAGAAATATTCTCATTTCTTCTGAATTTGCTGCAGTTAAAATCTGCCGCAATTCTCCTCCCACTCCCCACCTCACATGTCTGCAGAATGATTCTACTCAAACCAGTTGGAGTTTTAGTTTTTTTTTTTTTTTGTATTGATCTTAACTCCCATTAATAAATGAAACCGACAAATGTTTACTGCCCAAGGAGAAAAATACACCCATTTCTTTTCCGTACAAAAAGAATTCACACTTTGCTGAACAAATCCAAATTATACAATCCCCTTAACCAAGAAACGGAGCATGATAGGTCAGGGCATTTTCTGTGAAGAAAAGGGTTACCTTCATCTTTGACATCGTTTTCACACCATGCTCTGGTGGCATGCACAGGTTCACTCAAATTACTTGTAAGTTTTGACTTATTTCTGACTAGCATCTGTTATATCGCACTTTTTTGCTGTCCCCCGACAAGAGCAATATGACGAGGGGCTTCTGTAATAGCTCTCTAATACTAAGAATATTATTTCGGTAAAACATTTTTTAAATCGTGCGCATTTTAAATTCTGCAAAGTACCTTAAATATGATTAATCTTATATAAAACTAGAACCAGATTAATAGGGCAAAAAGTAGGTATATAAACCTTACCGAGGAAGCTTCAACAAGAATAGATCTGATAGAACTTGAAAGTATAGAAATAAAAACGTACATGTATCTTTATTGCTCAGAGTATTTTTTTTTTTTTTTGACGAACATTTAAACATTTGTGCGTAATATGAATTGTTTTTTACTCGTTGAAGTCCCGTTTGTTAATTTAAGCATCGGTGCAAGATAAATATTTTTTCGCTAGTTAATTTTCAAAGAAAAACGAAACTTTTTTTAGTTCAAGATTTAAATTTTCACATCGTTTTAGAAAATATTAATTTTAACGTAAGTCGCGAATTAATTATAAATGCAATAACAATAATTAAAATAACGATAATAATAAAAAAAAATCAATTTGAAGTTCAAATTGAATTTTCTGCCTATTTTAAAATTAAATCTAAAAATAGAGAGAGGAGCAATAATGGATGTAAAAATTATGAAATTTCCTTGTGTGTTACCAAATAATTAAATACTATTTAATCTTCACTCATGACAGCTAACTAGCTCAAAATCTTTCAATAGCCTCAAAGAACTTTTCGAAAATCCCATAAATATTTATGGACTTATTTATTTTTGGAGCCCATACAAAGGGGCGACGCATTATTCATTGTGCGCGCACACATCGCTCAGACCTCCTGCTCTTCCTCTTAATCTTTTCGGCAGACTAATTCAATCTATTCCGCTAACCCGGCCAGAGTTCTGTGGGCCGGAACGAAAAGAGATAATTCTGGAGCTGCTTTCACTCCAGTAATAAATTAGCACCGCTAAAAATCTCTCCCCTTCCATACTCGGGCAAGAGCAACGCGCATAAATTACGCTACAGAGTGGAACTCAATCCGAGGTTCAGCTGCAGAGAAAAGATTGACATTTTGAGTAATTGACACATATGCATCATTCACCGGTTATCAGGTTTGGTATGGAACAATGGTCATTAGAAAAGGCTCTTGTGGTCTAGTCAATTAGTAAATATTTTTCTGATTCAAATGCTGTCCACTTAGTGAAGAATAGTAAATGGGACATCTGTGAGAAAAAAAACGCTATACAAAACAAAAATAGATTCTATGGGGCTGTTTTTTCTTCTTGGGGAGGGGCAGCAAAAAATACGAAAATTGGACTATTAGACCCAGTTGTATCCTATAGAGGGTAAAATAGAATTTGGAATACAATATCTCAAAAGCTCCCAAAATTTGGCCCCCGAAACCATGTTATTTTCTATTTCCCGCAAAGTTATTCAGCATCAAGCGTAATGTCATTCAAATATTATCACGCATCAGATTTCTTTTCTTGTACCTAGTTTGAAAAAAAGTTCATTTACATAAAAATACATCTGTGCAAATTGTATTTATTATTTTTTTACGTCTCTAGGCATTTAATCTCTAAATAAATTTGGTAACTACAATGTATTCAAGCCAATGTGCTTTAGTTTTTAAATTCTAATGGCAATAATAAACTTTTGAAAATTCGGCGCTTTTCTGGTCCACATGTGATCATCAGATTGCACTAGTCTCTTCGCAAGTCCTTTGTTCCTTTTCTTTTTGTCAGCGCCGATTGAAACGCACTCAAAAGGTTAAATTGATTCACCAAGACCGAATGTTTCTAGCACAACGGGAGATGTTGAATCAAAGTGATATTGCAGTAGCATTAAAACATGCACGGCGGAGGGTTGTAAAGCATGCTCAAAATGAGTTCTTTATCATTTGGAATTAGCAGAAAAAGCACACACATGGCCAGGCCTTTGGAGTTTTACGCGGAAGAAGATTTTTATTCGACAGGTATATGAAGCCCAAGAGAAATTTCGATACTTGCGCTTGCAGGAACAGAAGACTTTCTCTAGAAGAGAATACCGTGTCTAGTTTCACGTGGGATAAATGTTTGAACATCCTGGGTCAATAATATTTTTAAATTTTCCAAGGGACACTGGAACACTCATTTTCTTGGGGTTATCTAGACCCCAGTACAGAGGTGCCCCCACTTCAAAACGGTACACACGCATTTATATTTAACTGTTCTTGATTAAAAGAAAATATGTATTTTTCCACAAATCCTTTGTAATAAAAGAAAACTCATTTCTCAGAATGAAGAGAGAAAAGAAACAATAACAATAATAACAGTATAGCAGCGTAGGATTTATTACAGACTAACAAATTTCGTGGACAACAGATTACTATTTCTTATCTGTTATAATGACACTTGTCCTACAAGTAAAAGCTCAATCAAAAGAGCTTTCTGCCGTAAATAGATGACGTAGCGAAAGCCTGACATTCTGAGTAATTGCCACGTCATCCTTACGCTACATCATCCTTTCCGAACAAGGAAAGTTCTGCCACCCTCCTAACTGTTGCCCACCTCTTGCTTCTTTAGAGTCTCTTCTGCTTGAAGCCCTGTCAGATGCATCGCTGATCTCTTGGCGGCTCTTTTTTTCTGTTATAAGTGTCACCAAAGAATGGATGACATTAGACTCCTCATTATGAAATCATGTCAAATCCACGTGCATAGACCGATATTGTAATACGACACTTGAAAATAACGCCACTGTATAATAGGCACTGCACACGTGGGATGACAACTAATTAAGGTAATTAAATACTTAATTTAATATCAATAAAAATTAAGATATTCAAGAAGTTCATAATCAGTTAGAGAATTACCGAATAGTTGATTTCGAGTTAATTGATTTCGATAAGGAATAACTAATCGATTGGTATTTTGCTCACATCGGTATCGGTTACAGGAATTTAAGCAGATAAGATAATTTTCTAGGATGACAATACTATATTTAATAAATAACATTTCGCTAAAAGCCTTTTCAGAAAGATAACAAATACGCAAAGATTGAATGGTTATTTTTGAGATAATATTTTACTAACGTAGCTTACTGTATGAAATAGTGATAAATAAAACTGAGCTATGCACTCATCAGTACTGGATAAGCCACAATGATAAAGCATTTATTAAAAAGAAAAAAATGATTCACCTATAACACAAGATTTTATTAATTATGATAAGAAATCGCTAGGAATTTATAGCTATTTTATCATAATTTTTCTCCAATCAATTATTACATACTCAATAATATCACTTATGTTAAAAATAGAAATGATTTCTTAAATAACATTATGCAGTTAGCCACTTGACAACCACATTTCTTTTAATGAAAAATCTTTTGGTACGAAGCTATTGCTCTAAAATTACTCTGACTATTTCACTTGATGAAATGACTTACTCGATCAAGAAAACATGGCTAAATATAGCCCGCATTGGAAAGATATACGCATTGTTGACACAAGGACATTAAGAGCTGTAACATTAACCTATCCCTTGTTAAACTGCATAGCAAAACACTCATCAACTATTCTGTCGACAATTTATATCTTCTTATTTTATGCCACTGAAGAGCATGCAAATTCTGAAGACAAATTACAAATGCAAATGTAATTAAAAGCTGTGTAAACCTTTTTAAGTAAAGTACCGTAAGTAGTGACTCGCATCAAAATTAACTTTACGAAAAATGAAGCTAATAGTAAAATGAAACCTTTAGAGGAAATTTTATGCTGAGAAACTTTAACGTTGATTGAGAAAGTGTTTTAACTAAGCCTAAATTGTGTCAGAAGAGAAATGATATTATCAGCTTCATAAAATAGTTGTAAGACATAAATGTCTGTAATTTATTTCAAGAAATAAATATATGGTCTCATGCCATTACTTGTAAAGTTTGTTTTATAATTATTATATAAATTACGTGGTTTCTATGAAGAAAACAATGCATTCAATGAAGGTCATTTTTTAACAGCAGAGTATGGGTTAATCAAGAACAGAGAGTCGAGTAGAGTGGTGTGTCAACCCACACATTTTGCACAGTGATTTTTTTTAAGCAGAAAAACAGCTATGTAAGAAGAGTTTTTATTTTATATAAATAATAATAATTAAAAAATTTAAAACATTGTTAATTGCTGCATTGTATAGACTGCTTATCCGTACCAAATCCTTCCAATACAAATGCTTACGCATATAGCAAAGTGTACAAAAATGAATAATTTTTGTAAGCATGAACATTTAACTTACTACGACTGTCAACTGTTTTCATCAGCAAAAACGATTACATAATGTTCTTTCTACATTCAAAATCAATGTTTTAATTTTGGAAAAAGGGGGGGGGGATGACCCAGTATTAAAATAATAACAATATTAATAAAAATAATAATAACAAAATTGCAAAACAAATAACCTTGAACGAAAATATTTATGTATAAAAAATTAACGAAACTGAAAAGTAACCAACTATGCTACAGTATTCTATTAAGTAATAAAATGTGTATATGCTGTAAAAAATTACAAGTAAATAGTAAATGTGCAAACATCATAAAGAAATATTAATAGGAAAAATATGCTTTTCATTACCTGTTTGGCTAATTTAAATTTTATTCGTAAACGTTGTTAAAAGGGCGCTGCAATTATGCGAAAACTTTGTTCTTGAAGAATATTTTTCAAGATGAGATAAGAAAGAAAATCTCCTTAGAGATAAGGAGATTTATTGCGCAGAAAAGTTTTGCATAAATTAAAAAAGAAACTGCAGTTCGTTTTAAGAGAGGACATAACTCAGAAATCGATCCCAGACATAAAATTCTTCCATTGTCAAATCTATCCTCATTCCCGACTCATTAGAAGCTTACGACCACCTAGACCAACATCCGGGCTCCCGGACACTGGTCACGCGTTTGTTCTCTGATAATAGCCTCGTTTAACACGCTTTTGTGGGGACCCGGATAGGCCGTAAATCCGGGATTTTTATTCCCCTACGCGTGGCAACGCTTTTGAATGCTCCTGTGTTCTTTTTAGATTTTTTTTTGTTCTGTTCCTTTTTGTTACCGTCAGCACGCGGGTGCGGCTAAGCATGAGGGCGTAGGGATAATTAGAAGACTCCGGAATGGCCCCATAAAAAGCCAGGACAATGCCGGTGCCTTAGCGAAGACTATGGTCTATCTATCAGAGAGGCAGAACTACTTCGTCTAGACGGTAGTGGAAATGATATCTGATATTAACGTTGCAATTCTTTTGGAAGCTAACTTTGAATTTTCAATGATTTATTTCCTAGCACTTTAATTTCATTTCATTTAATTTACAATGGATTAAAAAAAAGATGTTGAGCACTATAGAACTTAAATTTATGCTAACATCTACTCGTCACAAGCTGAGGATTTTCGAATATGTATCTTATATTTGTAGTCAGATGGCAAAATGTGATATCTCAGTTTTTGCTAATTTTACAGCGAACAATTTGAAAGTTATCTTCACGATGCAAAATCTGGTAATTTATTTACTTTTCGACTACCTTACATTATATTATACTATATTATACCCTACTTTGCTACCTTATAGATTTTATTAAAATGTCCCCAAGACCTCAAGTATGTAATTATCTCATTTGCGCTAAAAAAGTGAGAGTTCACCTTTTGCCATCTGACTACAGATATATAAGTAGTAAATGTTCACACTTTTACGAAGCCAAGTGTAAGAGAGCAAGGCTGTATGCCCAACATTGAAACATATACTGCATGCACGTGTTTCAGAGTTACAAGGAACCTCAATTTACATTGCTAAAACGTTTTGTCCATTGGCGCCCAATCTGCATACGATGAAGTTTCAGTACGCTTCCGAAGTTCGTGAATGCTCGTTAATATTTAATACTATGTATCCAAGATTAAGAATAAGCTCCGTGATTGAGGTGAATATAAAAGTACAGTAAAACCCCGTTAAAACGCTGGTGTCGGGGGACATGTTTGGCACCCGCGTTATAACATAACCGCGGTATAGCGAAACTATACCGCAGAACCATATTCACGAAATAATACTCGCTTTTGTTGCATAATTTTTTTAACTTTATCAATTACTCGTAACTTTTCTTCCCCCTATAATATCATTTTTTCTTTTCTTCTTTAATGCCATTTTATTCACTATAATTGCTGTGCAAGAAGCGCACATCTCAGCTGCGCAATCAGTCTATCGAGCGATAGGTTATTAACCATCACAATAGGATGTATAACATCACGACTAACACAAAGAGCTTTATCTGTTAGTGTGTCTGGTAGGGGGATGGGTGCTCTTTGGCTAGAATATTTGTGTGCTCTAGCTGGCTTTATTTATAATGGAAAAAAGGGAATCACCTTTAAATGGCAATGATAAAGGTGGTTTAAACGCCGGGGGATATGCTAGTCACCGGAGTATATCCGATTCCGCGGTATACTGAGGCGTGGTGTAACGGGGTTTTACTGTATAATATGAGCTGATCAGCCCTTGCACGAGTATGTTATAAATTATGTAACCAAAATTAAGGGTAAGATTAGTGGTTAATTTGAAAAAAGTAAATATTAAAGGTCCAATAATTGTCATCTTGTCTTAAAATGTTTCCTTTTGTACTCGTATGTCTCCCGACTCCAGAATTTCACATAGAACTATGTGTATACCTAAACTGTTTTGGATTACATACGAGTTCAAAGGATTAAAAAGTAAGTATAAAGTTTCACATTGTTAATAAGGGAAATGTTAAAGCATCATGTTCTGGTAAGATTAATTAAAAAAACATATTAAATTATTACGTCGTTTATGCGTATCCTGAAGCAATTGTTTTATGACCGACAGTTCATATGTTTTGTATTTTTAATCATATAGTTCGATTTCACAACATTACAATTGTAAAACTACTTTAGATACCTAAAAATTAGACAATGATCAACAAAACAAACAAGAAGCACGTCAAAGTTTCGATTTGAAATAAACTTCTTTGCTATTAAGTACAGACGTTACTTTTCCCACCGGCGCTATACAAGAGGGTTATCAAATATATAGTGAAATGTTCCGGCGTGACATTTGAGAAACATTGAATAAATCTTAAACTAGAGAGATTGCGAAGAATAAAAAAGAAGTTTCAGAACTTGCTTTAAAGCAAAGGTGGTAAGTTTTATCCTCCACGTTCTTTATGAAGCACTCTGTGCGTTAAAAAATAGCGGCCCACGAACGTAGCGATGAATCAACGTCAATAGGTGGCCTATTGAAGACGCAATTTATTGCTGTAACACCCTGAGAGAAAAACACTGATTTTCTCGGATAGGGGGAGAGTTTGGAAGAGAAGAAAGAAGAAAAAAGCTTGGAAAACCCGGGCATCTAGGAATAGGCCATTACCTTTGTTATGGAGGAAAAGAACGTAAAGGTGCTGGAAGGAAATTGAAAGAGACCAACCTAAGGAACAGTAAGGTGTTGGGGAAGAGTGGTGCAACTGACTGCTGGGTTTAATATTGTTTGATATAGTACACAATCTCCTAGAGATGCGTTGAGAGCAACAAAATTTATGGTAATGCTTGTGCTTTTTAACAGAAAATCTGCAACAAGTCATTCAGAATCACAAAGTCTCTTTCCCGATATACAGTGGATTTTGTTTTTTAAAAAGCAACACAATATTCTGAAAAAATGTATACTAAAGATTAGAGAGCGTGAATACAGTAAGTGACTGCTGGAAACTTCTGATAAAGTAAATATTACGCAGCCATAAAGCGCTTGGTGCAAAGGACTGATAAATATGTAAACAAAATAAAACGACTAAAATACGTATTGTGTTTATTATATTTGCAATTTTTAATTACAATATTACAAAAATCATTCATAACAATAAAATAAATCACTTGCAACATGGAAAAATTATACTATTATTTTAAAGCCTATTAAACTGACGTTTCCACTCTGCATATAGAAATTACGGAAAAGGATGTAATACGTGCTGTGTATGATGATAAATACTGATGGATTAAATAATAATAATGTAAGTATATCTTTATGTTTCGTGCGATAACCGCTTTCCTTCATCGAGCTACTATTGACGCAAAACTAAGTTCACAGTTTCCAGGACGGAAGGAAATCAGTAAGGCCTTTCCCCAAAAGCACAAGACAGCATTTCCTCAAAATTATGTATATTTTGTTGCAATCTAAACTTAGACTACGAAACATAACTAATTATGATTATTTGTTATTCATCCATAATTGCATTTAACTACACCTATTGTTGTTTTTCTATTTTTTAAGCTAGAAATCTTGTTTATAATCCATAAGTTAGAAAATAAAATTTAAAAAAAATAGTGGAAGGATCAAGCAGTAAAAATTGTAAAATATTATAAGACCAACCTTATTAGATACAACAAGTTGAGTAGTATCTACAAATGTAATTTGTCAAATGAAAATTTATGTTATTAGGAGGATACAAGCAACTATTTTATTTAGTTAAACACATACAAACGGCTAGCTATGAACGACTGTAGTATAGATATCCTATAGAATTATAGGCATGTAAACAAATAATTTAGTAACATTAAATTACCTAGCCCACAAAATTTATTGCTGACCCTAGTAAGACAGATAAAGCACAACATGAACATGGAAGAAGAGCCACTGTGGAACAGTGTAAAATGTTTTTTTATGATAATTTTTCACATATGCAATGAATTTTACCTTTTTCTAAGAACCAATCAGAAAACGTCTCTAGTTCCGAAGGATCATTCATTTTAAGAAAAATATTACAAGTGAAAATGTAAAAACGCAAGTAACAGAAAAACAACACTGTTAATGCATTTCCTATTTCTTTTCATACCAATAATATTTAATCAGACTAACAAAAAAATATATATACTCTCCTCTTGAATTTAAGAAAACCAACAAAAAACAATTGAATTGCGAGCAAGCAATTATGATGTGTTTCTTTCTTCTTTAACATGTGCAAATTTTCTTTAAATGACATATTACGATATAAGTGCCTGCAATTAATTCATATTAATATTTTTAGTAACATTTATTCTAAACAAGGAGATATACAATATAAAAAGGTAAAATAATGTGTATAATCCTCCTTAATGTTAAAAATGTTAGACATAAATTTACTCGGTATTTGGAATCTGCAATTCAAAATTTTAGAGAAATGTTCTTTTTTTTTTTTTCCATTATTTCAGGGACAAAAAAAAAATCCCTTTTGTTTTAAATTTTCTACTTTTGCTGTGCTCTGCCTTCTGCGTGAATAGAAAATCTAAAATGCTCGTTTCAGCGTAAGTGAAAATTTAATTATTTAAAACGGATTTGTGTCATACGGTTTTCTGTAATAATATTGCAAGCATGTTTTGAATAATTCTTTTAATATTGGAATAAAAATAAAAATAGTACAACTAAAACCATAACACATAATATACTTTTTATAAAAAAAAATCATGCGTAACAGTTTTTATTCGGTCTCCATATTACTCATTTATTTTCTTATTTAAAGTGGTATTACGTATTGAATTGCTCATACTGCATTGAGTCGAATCAAATTTGCTTCAGTGATGAAATAATAAAGAAAGTTAATAATAATAAGTTTTTAAAGTAGTTCTCCAAACTTCCCAATTTTTCTTTTCCTGTTTTTAGTTCGTATTTATTTAAACAATTGTCAATAAATAAAAGAAACATTTATTTCAGAATGATAACTTCTATCTTTATCTTTGATTTTCATATGTTTTATTTATTGCGGTTTCAAACTACGCCGTTGCTTTGAAAATCTTTCAACATCAAATCAAATTACTTCAACTTTAAACAAAGACTCACGTTCCTAAGACATTAGTTTAATAGCTTAATTAACGTTTGGGACAGAAATTTCTCTCCCATCCTGATGCAGAATACTTCATGGCATCCACATTTGAGGATATATCATTTTTAGAACATATAGTGGGGAAGTAAATTTATGTGCGTTGAAACTTTGGACAGATACAATACCTGGAATGATTTCCAGCTCTCATTTACCGTAGATTCTTTAAAATGGATGGTTTACTTGTCCGTATCCCGGAACGATGAATTACCATCGAAGAAAATTTATCTCTTGAGATCCCAACCCCTTCCTTTATCGCGGTGCATTTTTCCGGTTTTAGATAAACTCAACCATTAGGGAGTAAGCAGGTATCCCGAGTTCATTTATGGCCACGCTCGTGAGACGATATTGATGGACAAAATATTGCAATTTGTTCGCTTCACTACAAATCAAATACTGTGGGCCTTGTAATAATTGGGTATAAAACACAAAACTTCCATGTTAGTTGCCATACTTTTAGCCAAACAAGATTTCGATAATTTTTAAATTACTTTCAAACTACTAAACAAGGTTTATTATTTGCAGGGATCTGGATCAGGCATATCTCCAGCTCAGCTCCAACTTGTAAATACTTGCTCCGGCTCCGCTTCGTGCTCCGAATAATTTTAATAAATTATAATATTTTGTTTTTCGTTATTTTTTATTTTTAATCTTTTATTAAGTTTAAAAAATCTGAGCAGTGGAGCACAAAAAATTTCTTTGCTACAGCTCCACTCCAGCTTCAAGCAAAATTCCACTGCTCCACTCCCTGCACCAGATCCTTGATTAACACTTGATGAACAATGAACACTTAAACATACTTAAATGACCGTCATACCGTTGACGCTAGATTTTACGAACCCATAATTTACAAACACTCGCTATTTTGTGAACAGTTTACCAAACCTGAAAAATCTGCTACTAAAAAAAAAAAAATGTTTTTTAATTTTACGAACATTTTTCGTGGTCCCATTGTGTTCGTAGAATCGAGCGTCAACCGTATATTAGTACAAATTTGCTTTTATGCACATTAAAGGAAAACAATGTCATGAAATAGGTATAAAGTTATGTGGTGGGACGCTTGTGAACAAACAGAAAACAAATGAAGATACTGGAATTGCAGTAACGTTTCCAAAGTTTGTACTGTTCTGCAAATAATTTATAGGGACTATAGTAACTATCTTTAGAATTATTGGTCTGATTTCTATCAACTATTAGATTTTCCGAAATGTTTTCTCATTGTGTGTACGAAACTTAAATCAGAGTATGTGATTAATCAATGCCTTACGAATTTACGATATGCAACTAATAGTCCAAATGACTTATTTAGATATCGATATCTGAAATGATTTTTTTAATGCATAAAGGAGATACCTGACGCTTCAACAATTTATAAGTGCGAATAATTATTACATTTTTCGACATTTCTGGTCAGTACTCTAGAAATAGGCTATAAAAATATAACAAATTAAAGATATTCTTTTTGGTAAGTTTCATGCAGTCAATGTCTAAAAACACGTGAAATTTTACACAATTAAAATGCATTAATTGATTCCTTGAGCAAAGATTTTTTTTCGCCTAATTTTTTCTTCATTTATCACACTCAAAGAATATAGTCAACTTTACGTTCAAAGCACATCTCACCATCTTTGACCACAAAGACTAGTGGTTTGCTATCGCCGCATCCAGACTGCCGCAAACAAAATAATGAGCACGAATCGCATCGTCAGCATCTTCACCAGAGATCATCACGGTGAAGCATGCACCTGCTTGCTCGATTTTCCCGAATATTCTGTGAAGGGGGAGCAGGGTGGTGGCGAAAAGAAAGGTGTGCAGACGAAGCTATAATTAGGATCGCTTCCTTATCATCTTAGGCGAAGGCCGAAAAGAGTTTAAATTATAATTGAACAGCAAAATTAAAAGATAAAGTATGAATAATGATTCATAGGGCTCTATCATCATAAAGCTCCTTCTCCTGATTTACGATTTTCGCTGGCTAAATGACGCCATTAATTTCCCGGGAGAGAGCGTTGCTGCTTCAACTAGCGACACATTTACAATGAGCCGTAATGACTTTATTTCTAGATGACTACTCAGGGCCTCATTCGCAGGAAGGGGGTAGATTATTTACAGAAGACCCTCACCCCTGAAGGAAACGTCTTTACGCTCAGCCCGATATTCCAAGACGGTAAACTATTGTCTCTACTAACTAAAAAGTATCAAATCTTTGATATATTTTCTCTCCACATTAATCTCTTTGTAGAAAGAGTAGAAAAGTGGGATTTTCTGAATCAGGTTTCTGGAATAAAACGATACTCCCTTGTTTATATATTTCAAAATATATTAATAGGTTTTCCAGGAAGATAATGATATTTAAACATGTCATGAGAAAAATGCTTATCCTTATTATTTTTTTATATAGAAATGGATCTTAATTGCACTGCTGTAGTTTTTGATGTACCACAGTCGAATTAAGAAAGACGAATATTTATTGATTGTGCAGAAGTACCTGCGAAACAAACAAAACAATAAAAAATCAGAACTTAGTTTATGAGAAAAAGTGCTTATCCTTATTATGCATTTTTTCAGATAAATAGGTCATTGATGAAATATCAGAACTTCCTAAAGAAGAGTAATATTTATTGAGTGAGCAGAAATGCCATTAAAACAAACAAAGCAGGAACTGGGGAATAATTTGAACTGTTGCAGCTTTTGATGTGCCAGATCTGTATTAAAAAAGACTGATTGAGTGTGCAGAAGTAAATTTAAACGAGAAAAACGAAATAAAAATTGAACATAGTTCATGAGTATTAAATAATCCGTTTAAAAACGAGAATATTTGGAGGGATAATAGTATTAATCAAGATAAATATATAAATTAATAAATGAAGGAATACCTTGAAGCTAAATAAATAAATGAAATCACTCAAGCATGTAATGAAAAAAATCTGCAAATCATTAACAGCACCATTAGGTGAAATTACTTGTACTTTCACACGATCTGTAATTCAGAATAAAAACTTTCGAAACTACAAAAATCAAAATCTACTAGACGGTAGTTCCTTTCGGGTGCAGTCCCATCCCCTCCTACTCTATTTAGTTGTTCTTTTACCACTTACGCAACTCTCTTAAAGATTTTATATCAGTTCGTAGTTTGACGGTTTAAAAGCAACAACAAAGAAAAAAAGGCACCTAAAAATCTTTAAAAGGAAACTTGAGTCCATCACAGTAACGGACGGACACAAGAAGTCGGGAAGGAGTTATATACCGTCCACGGGGAAAAATTGACCATAAAACCCGGACTGTGTCGCTCGTAAAGAGTGGCCGGATTCAGGCAATAACGTACCCTGCAGGACGAGCAGCAGCTGGGATCTTCTAATTGCCTCCATATCATCCAATCTGATTTTGGAGCTGGAAACATGTATACGGTTTTTACGCTATCACTAAAATATATCTACAGATATTATTTTTTTTATGTTAGATGCTCGAAAATCAATGAATTGATATTTTAGGCACTCATTACTTGTTGTTTTTATATTTTATTTTATCAAGTGTTATTGTATTAGATACTACTGTACTACTTTGATTTTGTGAGAACATGTTTGCTTTTATTTTTTTTTTTTAATACTTGGATGTATATGCTTGGAAAAAAACTAAACTCAGTGGCGCGGCAGCTCATTGGGGACCATGGCCTACTGTGCCTATCCCAGTATTCAAGACCGAGGGCTATGGGGTGAAGAAGCGGATGTTCCGGTCGGCCTGACCCCCCATTGTTTAATTCTTAAGCATGCTTGGTCCTCATTTTATCGACCCCACTGAAGGGATTAAAAGATGAATTGACCCTGCCCAGTCCGGGACGCTTGGAAAAATTGCTTCAATAATATTAAAGAATCCTGATAGTTCTAACTGCTGGAACATGACACAAAAAATTTATTTGTAAGCTGTAAAAAAACTAAATCATAGTTGTCATTGCCTGTTAATAATATTGCAATTTTATTCTACTTATTTATTTATTTCATGCATTAAAAAATGCGAAAATAAATGAGTGATAAAATGAGACATTAAATTTATTATTTTTATAGCAAATAATGATTACCTTTTTTACCTTCTCAATTGTTTCAAAGCAAGTATTTTAACCGATGATCAGCAGCAAATGAAATAATGAACAACAAAGAAAACATGTAGCAAGTGAGACATAACTTTGACAAGCGATAAAGTAGGCATGATTAATTCTGAACAAGTTTCTTATAACTATGTAGGAAAGAAAGCACAATAGTTTAGTTATGGAGAGTGAAATAAGAGTACGTTCAGTAATGATTACACTGCTCTGGCTGTAAGTTGGGAAACGCCAACTTAGGTACGACACAGTTTGGAGGACGAATGTGTAAACATATTTTGAATGCAAGAATAACCGTTTTCAACGGTGGAAAGACAGTTGAACATATTTCTTGTATTAAAATAGAGTTTCTTGAAGTTAAAACCTTGTGCTTACCTCAATGTACAACTTCAAACAAACTCAAACAGTAATATCAATTAAATTTTGAACTGCAGATTCCGAATACCGAGTAAATTCATGTCTAACATTTTTAACATTACAGAGAATTATGCACATTATTTTGCCTTTTTTTAAAATTGTAACTCTTCTTGTTTAGAATAAATGTTACCAAAAATTATTCATATGACTTAATAACGAGTTCTTATATCGTAATATTTAATTTAAAGAAAAATGTTAGAGAAGAATGACAGACATCGTAATTTATCGCTCGCAACGCAATTTATTTTATTTATTTATTTATTTATTTTTTGTCTTTATAAAGTCAGTAGGAGTATATATTTTTCCCCGTTAGTCTGATTAAATATTTTTGGTGGGAAAGGAAATAGGAAATACATTGACAATGTTGTTTTTCTGCTATTTTTTTTTTTTTTAACTCATAATATTTTGCTTAAAACGAAGGATTCTTGGAATTAGAAATGGATATTAAGAAAAGCAAAAATACTAGGTTTTAATAAACAATTATTAAATAAAATATTATGCTGAAAAAGGTTAAAAAAGTTTTCTTTTGTTTTTTTTTGTTTTTTTCGCTTGTAAATGGTAAAAAATCGTAAACCACTGCGATAACTGAATACAATTGGTCTCATTAACATGGCTACTAAAAATCACTTGTCATTAGCCAGTTATTATGCGTATGTAGACAACACTGATGACATATATGCGCACAGGCTTTGTCATCTTTCGGCGCCACCGATCCTAAGCGGCGCATTAACACTTAGAATAAATGCTATACATAAATGAAGACGCCTAAAAGAGGCGTGGGGAAAGTGCAGTGAGAAAGGCATTCAGTTTATATGAGCGAAGCTCCCCCACCCTCTTATTAATTCATGCCTCACGCTTGCGTCTCCACCCTCATGCACACAAACCCTTTTCCCAACCTAATGACGCACTAATTACAGTAAAGCACTTGTCAATGATTATTTATTTATTTTAGAAAAGACGGAAATAATTATGCGACGGGCGCGTGCACAACAGTGGTAAGTAAATCCGGGGAGTTTTTGGGTGCTAATATTTCTTTTTTTTTTAATGTCTTTCTCAGTAGGTTTCTTACATGCAATGTTACCAGAATCTGCATGCTGACCACGCCTGCTGCTGGAGATCCATATTCAGTAGTGTTGTCTCTTCTCTGAAAGCAATTATTGCGTGACATTGTTTTAGAGAGTAAGGTTTTTTCCCCCTCTTTGAATTTTCTCCGAGGAGAAAAAAAAATTAATGCTTGTCTCAAACACGCATTTTTATTTTAATTAATGAAAAAATATTTTTTCTTACGTACTTTTTTTTAATACGCAATACAAAAGCATTAGTAGTTAAAAAAATACAGTAGCAGTAGACCTACAAAAGTTTTTTCTTTTTCCACTAATCGTGACGAGAAAATGGAACGGAAACATTTTTAGCTGTCCAGATGTCTGTAGATGGAATAAACCACAATTTTCAGGAATTAATGTCCTTTATGAAACTTATAGGGTCTTTAATGTGAACAAAATAGCTACTCTTATTTCCTGATAAACAAATTCCGCCTTAGTTTTGATGTATAATATTTTTTTCCACTACTTAAAAAATGTTTGATGTTTCCTATTAACATCTCAATATATATATATACAATGCAATTTTTTTTTCTTCTGCTGGAAATTCATGTACATTGATTTCTTAAAAACATCGTTTGAAATGTCATGAAAGTTAAGATATTCAGAGGATTTAACTTTGACTAGTGTTACTACATTGGCGAAAATTAACGTATAAAATAAGGTATACTCAGAACGTTAGCAATGTATGCACCTAAAATGAACGGATTAATGACTACAAAAATTTTATAAATTTATTTTAAAAATATTTCATTTTACCAATATTTATGTGCATAATGAAAAGTACAAATTTTTCATCGATGAATCTTGCTACTAAGTAGGAAAATTCTCTGCCATCATTATACAAGAGCCTCAAAATTAATTTCAATGCATTGCTTTTAAAGAAGCAGGCCAATAAATTATTATTCTAATACGCTGCTGCTTTTTCCAGAGGCTACATGCCATAAATCACTCCATGTCCTTAAGCTGCCAATAAATGAATATGTTAAGCAGAGGACAAAGAAAGGACACGAGCCACTCTTTCCAGCGCGAAGGACAAAAGAAGATGAAAGAAGAAAAGATCGCGGAATAAAAAGCAATAACCAAAAGACAAGAGGAAAGGGTTTCACAAAGTCCAACTCCTCTGGAGCAGGAACGGCTTTATGATCTGTCACGGCCCATGATAAAAGGATCCTCATAAGGAAGGTGACAGTGACAAGCCAGATGATCCATCGAGTATTTGTGGAGGAGTCTGCCGCTTACTAATGATCTGTTCTGTTCTCTCATCGTGGAAAAACCAGAGCAATCGAAGTGGAAAACTGGTTTCAGCGATTGCCCGTGCTTCTCTCGCTCTCCGCCACTTTCTGAGGCTTAAGAGACGGAAGTCGAAGGGGAACGGTCGAGCGTCTTCTTTCTCCTAATCATTCATCTTCAAAAGTTTCAGATCAATATGGAAGAAATTATTATCATCTTCCTTGGGGTTGAGAAGGCATCTTCGTAAAGGGTTGAGATTTTAGATATACGAGGTGTTACGGGATAAGCATATAATTTCCTCTCAGGGTTCCGATTTCTGTAATTTTATGTAATCAATAGAATGTTTTTTTTAAGAAGACCATATAAGAGGTTGGAATATGATAAAGGAATTTTTTCTCTTAGAAAATGGAGACCACTCCTTATACAGCACAATTACTTTTAAAATACAAAAATGTTGAATCAATTTATCATACAGCCATTTCACAATGCATGACGTCCCATACGCTTCTACACAGAATTCTGTGGAATATTATTCGATAACATTAAAAATATAATTCCTTACCTAAAATTTTAAACACAAAAAGCACCCAAAAAGAAGCTCTTCTAATCATAAAATTATTCTATGACGGTCTTTTGTCTCCCAGAAAAGAAGAATATATTAGCAACAACTGCAATTATGAACTTTTATAAATTGTGCTCTTCATTTCGTTATGCATTCTTGAACTTTCAAAACTAACACTTCGTTTTCACATACCCTTTGTTCTTTCTACAATTGTTCAATTGAAGGAAAATAACAAGTGAAGACGCGTTGATAACCTTCCCTAGTTTGGTGATTATGCCCATGAATTAATAAAAAATCAATATTATTTTCTAAATGAGGGGAATTAGAATTTCTTACACGGTAGAATTCCAAATTCGACAATGATATTCAATTAATTAAATTATTGAAATTTAGTTCTTTGAAAATTTAAATTTTTTTAAATGCTATAATATTATCGATAGTATTATAAGAACTGGTCTTCAGAACAGTTTAGAAAGAAAATACTATACCTCAAGAAACTTTAACTCGCAGTTTAAGTGTTCTTATAATTTGAGGTGAAAATTGTATGAGTGGCACAAATTATATACTTGAAGAACATGAGAAAATCTATGGATTGCCAAATTATGGAAAAGATAAAGCCAGCAATTATACACGTAGTATATGCATGACGTTCTACAAGAAAACCATTCGCATAAACGAGACTACGTGATTAATTGATGACGAAAGCTACTAATAGCAAAGAATTCATTCATTAAGGTAAGTCCTTCCCAAGTCTTGACATATTCAGATGATTTACAACAACCACAGATGACTTAACGATGCCATTTTTAAAACACACCGGGAATAATTCATTTCCCACAAACCTCTGAGGAAGTCTCCAGGGCAAAAGGAGGGGAGGTAAAAGTTCCGGAAATTAGAGGAATTTCCCCGTGGGGGAGTTTTCCAAAATCTTCGATTCACGGACATGGTGATGGATAGGGACTGGGCGTTCCATGGCCAAACGATCATCAGGGCGGACGACGGACAATGGGATCGGATCTACATCCGCGATGGATGCCCCCATGCGCCACCTATCCAGGAAGGTGTGCAGCGGAGTTTCTGGACAAAAGGCCTCTACAAGAAAGATTTGTCTCTTCCTCCCCTTCATTGTCGGAGAAATCAATGGTGTGACATTCGCAGGGGCGTGTTGTTGAACTGTGTGTGATGCGGGTAACGCCCAAGTGACATCGATGTGACGTTCATACGACATTCGGAATACATGAAAGAAAATAGATGGTAAAAGGCCAAGATGATTAGTGAATATCAAACGATGAACAGACTTAAATATCGACTCTGATTAATAGAATGGGCAGTTTTCATAACGCTGCTGATAAAATATGGTGAATCCTGCCCGAGCGAAATTACCAGCAAGAAACAAAAGGTTGAATCCTGATGATACAGCTATGCAATTTCTTCTTCAGTTGTGTATCTATCCTGTTACGCTTACAAATAGAGCCCTGTAACAAAAAGGTTGAATCCTGATGATACAGCTATGCAATTTCTTCTTCAGTTGTGTATCTATCCTGTTACGCTTACAAATAGAGCCCTGTAACAAAAAGGTTGAATCCTGATGATACAGCTATGCAATTTCTTCTTCAGTTGTGTATCTATCCTGTTACGCTTACAAATAGAGCCCTGTAACAAAAAGGTTGAATCCTGATGATACAGCTATGCAATTTCTTCTTCAGTTGTGTATCTATCCTGTTACGCTTACAAACAGAGCCCTGTCATTGAAACTTCAAAAATGCATTCTGCAATTCGAATCAAATATTAAATTGAATACAGCAATATTTCAAACAATGTCTTGCATTATTTTAATCTTCCTTCGTTATGTTCAACTTGACTATTCCAAGATGGTATAATACTTTATATTGTTGTTAAATATTTAAAAACGCAATCAACGTAATATGTGAATCAAATATTAAACTCATAAATAAAGATCTTTTTTGTATTACGGTTTTGTATTGTTTGAAGTTTTGTATTATTTTTTCATTCCTTATTCCAGTCAGAGTTTTTCATTTATTTATTTATTTGAAAACCCTAAGGGTTAATGCTGAGTAGAAGGAGAAGGGGACAAAATCCCCTAGGACAGAGAAACATTTGGAGCATGTAATGAAAATCGAATGACCGTTAAAAGTATTTAAGAAATTTTTCCCAAATATTTTAAAAATTAAAACAAATAATTTTGATTATTCACTAGCATTGGATCGCAAAAGAAACAATATTAATTAACACAGAAGGAAAAATGTGAGTGTCTGCAATTATTAAAACATTTAATGAGAAAGTATGCGATGTGACTTTAGCATTGTTAGTAGCAACGATACGTTATTTCATACAATAAGAATGCGTATAATGAAAATGACAGTCAGTTTTCAAGCTGAAACGGAAGTAGAGACAACTAGTAGTGAATTCAAAAGCTAAATAGGGATACAATTTTAACACGTTCATGTTCAAAACGCTTAGGAACAAGCTTTCAAAGAAGTCCTTAACGGATGTTAGAGTTTAACAGAAAAGACATTTTAATCATTAACGAAAATTTATTAATCTAAATATCAGCATTATAAGCATAAAAACATTAATCGTTTCATTCTCAAGGCAGAGGAAGAGGAAAAAAATAAACAATAGTAATTAGAATTAAAATAAATGAGCTCAGGCACCCAGAAAGTTATGAGCAAACAAAATGATAAAAATTACAAAGAAGAAATTTGATATAAGATCACAAACAGCAAATTTGAAAAGCAAACTGCTTTTCTTCTTTGCTAAAAATGCACTTTTGGTTATAAAAGATCCGACAAGATTAACTCCATTTTTCACACTTATCGGCGCGATTAATTTTACAAGGAAACAGCTCTTTGTAAAAAATGCAAGAAAAAGATCATTCATTCATTTTCTCCCTAATAAGCAATTGTTTCCCCCAAGAAACTCTAGTACTTTTCAAAAATTTCTCTTTTTAAAAATGATCAGCGTTGCCTCGGTGTGGATGTCGGCTTTTTTTCCCTATAGCCTTAATTTATCCCATGTGCTGTTGGTGATAAAATGGGCAACTATAAAAATTCTGAGCTTTGGACTTATCTACAGCGACGGGTGTAATAAGTATGAAAGGATAAAATAAAGCCAAAAAAGGCAGAATTGAGCCTTTAAATTAATTACGAAGTAATTAATAATTTATGGATTTTTGAATGAAATGTATCCATAACTGAACCTTAATTGGGTTATCGCGTTAAGTAAAAGGGATTTATTATAAAAATTTATTTTCCCTCTCTTATCATCGTGATTATAAATGTCCTTGATCAATGCTTGATTGATGTTCAAAAGCCTTTGGACTTAAAAGCCGGAGGAAAAATTCTTTTTGTGCCAAAGCAGGGGTCAAAGAAAAAAGAATTTTTAAAAAGCTATCTGTTATCGTTTTTAATCACTAATTACCATGAAATAATTACTTATAGTTACTTGGTAGAAAGAGGGAAAAAATTTATGATTTTCCCCCCATGATATCCTCTGCTGACTTTGTTGCAACGCTTCATTGCTTAGTTTCTTAATTAAGAAGCCTTGGAGCTGTTCAAAGCATATATTTAACTTGCACTTCAGAGGCACTGAAAATTACTTCTATTTCTTATGATAAAAGAAGGAAAAAAATACGAACATTAATAAGAAAAAGCTTATTTTTTACCAGCATAATCATGAGTCTTTTTTTTTTTCCTCAATCAGAAAAAACCTTTTTCAATGATTTTTGATCACTTGGGAAAGTCTTTTTTAATTTTTTTTTCTTTTACATTTAATGTCTGCACAGCTTGTTTATGGTGAATGTCGAATAAGCTTCTTTAAACGCTTAAGATGAAATTAATGCCATCATTAAAGAATAAGGATTAAAAACATAAAGAGAATAACGCATTACTGTAAATAATTTTGTAATTTGGTTATTAGGATTGATGTCGAAAACGTACTGTTTCAAAAAGATTTTCTTTCGCTACACATGAATTTTTACATTCTAATTTGCAAGATAATATGCTCGTTGCGTTATACGTTACACGAGCATTTGCCAACCTAGTTCCCTGGAAACCCAGGGTTCCTAGAAACTGTTGATGATTAAGCAAAGTATCAAAAATCTTGATTGTACAAGTTCTCTCTAAAATGAAGAGCAAAACTTATGGTAACTTTAATTGGGATTAGCCTTACGTTGTTTTATTGTTAATACCACATGCTACTTATATTAAGATAGTTCGACAGCTATTAATACACAAGATATTTGGGATGAAACGAATATCCGGTAACTATTCGGTATCCATCATATCCAGCTGATTTTTAAATATCCGGTATGACCAGACATTTGATTCGGCTACTGCAAAATCATCCGAATATCCCGCATGTGAAGCAGGCGGGGTATCTGGTAACAAATCGGGGAGGAAAATTTTTCATTATAATTTTCAGAAAACTTTCGGTGCCCAAAAACGTGAATTTTATAGCAAATGTTCTGTGCGACTCAATACAACATTTCATATTTCCTTTTTTTATCATTTTTAGCTTCTGAAGAAAAAACAGCTGGTTCTTACTTCAACTTTGTACTGAAAATTAATATGATAAAGTTTGACTTAGTGTTACTTAATTTTTGCATATTGCTTTTTTTTTAAATAATTACAAGACCTAAATTAAATAATAAAAAAACACTCAAAGAAGAAGAATAGATTTTTTCTCTATCTGGGTGAGAAAGAAAATATTGAGATGCAAAAACATGCGTAAAGTTATAAAATTAACTTTAATGGTTAATTGCAATTTTTGAAACTAATCAACTTTTGTTTTTCTCTGCTATTATTTTTTAAGCTCTGCATATGATGCATATAATGTCTCAAAGTAATTGTGTTTATTTATTTTCAATATTTTTTTCTTAACTTATTTTGTTCGTTTTATTTTACGTTTTAATATTTTGCATGCATTGTCGTGTGTTTAAAGTGGATAAATATAAGGCTAAATAGAAAACAATTAAAATATATATAATACATTAAGCCACAAAAAAAATTGTTTAAATGGCTCTTTGATTTTTAAAATGTAAAAAACCATTAATAGTGCCTAATAAATGCAAAACGTACACATACTTTAATAATCGCATTTTACGTTGTAACAAAACAACAAGGAAAACCGGTTTAAAGTAATATTAGGGAAAAAAAGTCTGCAAAATAATCAAAAACTTAGAAATTGAAGTTATTTGCACTTCGTAGAAAATTTTTACTATAAGATTACATATTTTGCTACAATATATTGCTCACGTACTATTTACTCATTTGTATACACTATGCAGTACGTAGTAACTCTTGTATTTTCCAACAAGCGAAAAAATAAGCAGCCATTTCTTCCAAAATAATCGAAAAATTTTCTCAAACAAAACTGCCAAACTCTTCCTATTCCGGTACCAGGAATACTCAAAGTTTTGAACCTATTTCCGATCATCTAGAAAATGCGGTGCTTCGCTTCTTTCGATAAAAGAAGGGCTAAAATCCCTTCCAGTATAGGGAAATAGGCCCAGGGATCAGGAACTGGGACTCCAAGAGTTCCCAATGGCCCCGTGTCCGAATCCCATATTTACGAGCCTATTATCTCCACCGCAATGTAAGGCACCAAGATAACTCCAGGAAATTCTCGTGGGACATCCTCACCAACTACGCTAAAAGGGGAGCTATACGTCAAGTCTGGCATTAGGCTGAAGAGAGCCAGTTTCTTCCATGAAATGTTTTACGACGCAATGTTTATAAGACTGTTAAAAAGGATCCACTCTTAGCATTAAACTAGGCAATTATATTTGCTATAAAAAATGCTACTGTGATTGTTTATTGCTTCAGAGAGAGAGAGAGAGGGCGCATCAATCGAAGTGATGAAATGTAAAACACTGTAAATAAGTACATGTAAAGTAAATATTAAGTCGTTCAAGTTCTGCAAACGTTAGTAATTAACCGCCTATGTAATGTTGTCCGTGATTATTTTTTTATGATTTAGCCAATTTGAGTCAGCCAATAAATTTGATCTTCATCTTATCAGTAACGTTTTCAATTTTACTGTTCTAAAATGTTATTTTAATTGTTTATTGCTTCAGAGCACATCAATGGAAGTTATGAAATGTTAAACGTGCGCGCGCGTCCAGCGCATAATGTTAGATACTCAAAAATATGTGGGCAATATTTAATGTAAAGAAAGAAAATCTCTGGATCCAAACCGTTTTTTTTTTTTTAATTAAACTAAATAATGTGTGCTTGAGTGTCTTTATTTTTCATTCTGTAAATAAGTATTATATAAGTATGTATTAAATCACTAAAGTTGTACATACGTTGGTAATTAACAGCCTATTTACTGTTGTCCTTAAATATTTTTCACTACTTATTATATTGAGTCAAATAATTTAATTTTCATCTTACAAGTAACGTTTTCAATTTTACTGTTCTAAAGTCTGCTAATGAACAATCTCGACGTCAAAAAGCTTTAAAATTGAATTCGAATATTTAAAGGAATATTTCTGAAAATTTGCTTCACGTATAAATAAAAGTACTTTCTCCAAAAAAAAGTTTCATTAAGAATGCTATAATTTAACGATTCTACGAATTAAGATTTAAAAAACAAAAAGCATTTCACCTTTTACGTTAAAACAGAAAAAGTAATAGCAAACGATATTTATTGAAGGAAAGAAAAAAATCTTTGTCCTGTTAAGCGAAAAAAGTATCATTATTTAGAAATTACACTGCTAGAATATAAGATTTCAAAAAAGCGAATCAGGAATTCGCGACGATTTTGTACCAAAGGGGGGAAAATTGAAAACTCAAGTAGATTCGATTTCCGGATCTTTTTCTATATCCTTTTCCGAGAATTCTTTTTAAACTTTCTCTGTTCCTTCTACTTGAGGTATACTCTCTGAGTGAAGGGCATCGACAAGAGAAATCTGGAGACTTCATTATGTGGATAATGGGACCAAACAACGAACTGAATGAACTATTTCTATCCGCCGTGCCGCTTGAAAGAGGCTGGAGAACGTTGTGGAAAAAATATATAGTTACTGACAGAAACAGCGAATTTCCTGCGCCTTAATGCTACACTATGTGAAACATTAGAGAACGATTTTACTATAAATTCCATCGTGAGTTAAAAGTATCCGATCGAAAAAATGGTTCTAATAAAGCCTTTTGTATTAAATCTTCAATAAGCTGTAAACAAATATGAAAATAATTGGTTCATTTAAAAAAAATATCTGAAACTTTCGCTACATAATTTCTATAAGCGAAAATTATGATAAATGTTGCAATGTGAATGTGACACATTTTTCAATATTTCTCTGGATACTAAAGAGTATCATTTTCACTATTTTTAAAAAAAATGCAGTAATTGCAAAAATTTAGAAGCATTTAGCCATTTTTTTACTGGTTGTTAATCAACACATTTTCTCGAAATTCGGTGAAAGCATCGCCTACTGTTATATGTATCCTTAATCTGCTTTAAAGAAGTTATATTCAGTTTTTATTTTGCTGGTGTCTCAGAAAAAAGTCATGAATTCTACTGACTTATTCAACAAACCTATAAACGTATCTTTAATTAAACCGTTTATTTCGAAAAGGTAACAACTCTTTTTTTTTCAGGACACAAAAAAAAAAAAAAACGCTTATGAACAGCTGAAAAACTTTACGGGTTCTGATCTTTTACTATTTTATTTAGTAGGTAATATCAATGCAATATTGGAAAATTAAAACGATTTTTGATAAGTGTGCCCTAAAAATTAATAAATTAATAATGAGAGTTTTTCTTTTTTCAAAACGGAGATGTTACCTTTTCGAAATAAACGATTCAATTTAAAACATTTTTTTTAAAGTCTTCTTCCGTAATTTTTAGGAAGAAATATTCAGGTCGACCGTACATAAGTATTCTCAGATTTTTGATATAGCTGCATAAAATGAGTAAATAATGATACCACTCCCAAAAAGGCTTCCTGGTGTAGCAAAAACACTGACAGTTAACATTGTCACAGCCTGAATACAAATCTATGGATTTGTCTTTGCAATGAATGGGAAAGGAGAAAAATCATTCATTGCAAAGACAACTCGATAACGCATATTGAATCCTGACAATGTTTTGTTCATCCTCGATCTTGTTCCTTGTTCTAACAAGAAGAGGTCGCTTTTGGAACACTTATTATTTCGTCATTCCATACTGCATCATAGAAAGTCCCTGGTACAGGTATGTATGTATATATAGAGCGAATATTAAATCATTTTACTTAAATTTTACGCCATAGAATAATTTGATTAGTTTATTAAAGGTAGGTTTAATTAAATAATCAGAGTTAATTAATTAACTTACTGTTAAGAAGAGAGATTTAAGTATTCTATTATAAGACGATTTATATCGACAGATTATAAGGTGTGTTACAAAGAGTAAATTCGATTATTACGACGGTTGAGATATGGACGTGTAAATATTGCATCGAAACAGTTTTGCGTTTGACGATAAAAAACTATTTCTATCGATATTAGCCAGATGTAATCCAAGATAAGGGTGAAATGTTTTTATGGTTCAAAGAAAACTTTTATAAGGTAAAGGCACCTATTATCAAAATGCTACCAAGTTTGACACTCGTAACTTGTAGCTTCATGGTTGAGCTTTAAAATGACAGCAGTTGGAAACCCTAGATCAACCTAAATGCTTATTTTATCAAATTAAGTTAAAAGTGCAAAAATTGTTAGCAAGTCAATAATTAGTGAATTTACATTATCTTTGGTTATTTTAACCCAGATTACATGGCGCCGAAAGCGATTTATGTTTGATATATCTTGTTAACTAATCATTTGTCTTTTCGGAATTTTGGGACTTTTATTCCTTTCAGTTTTTTATATAAAATAATGCTATGACTTTGTTTATATTTCCGCTTTTTTTTTTTTTTTTCGTTAAGTTGTGTTTTTTGCTGATGAGACCTTTGGGGTCAAAGCAAAAAAGAGGACATTTCAACTTTTGTCTGAGAAAACCGGAGAAAAAAAATGTAAAAAAAAAAAAAAAATACAAGTGTTTTGAATAAATTTGCAAAAATAATTCCTTTCAGGTCTATAAAATAAATTTCCAGGTTACTTCATATTTTCCTTTCAAAACTAGAATATTTTTAATATACAAACTAAAGTACACTTTGGTTGTATCTTTATTTTTCTCTTTTTATCATTAAATAACGGGGGGGGGAAACTTAAAAATACATGCAATATCATAATAAAGTAATTTAGGAAACCCTCGGGGTCAAAAATGACCCCAAGGCTCTTTCGTGTAACAAAAATGGGAGGAACCCACAAGGGTTAAAAATTGCTTTGAGTAGATTCGCTCTGAAAATTTAAATAAAGAAGCCTAAATCGTGTTTAATGGCCCGGATTTTCTTCTCTAGGTAGATAGAGTATATTAATTACCGCGAGCAAGCTAGCAAGATATTCCTTTTCACCTGCTTATTTGTCCGAAACATTATACGTATGACCTCTTCTTACTTTGCTGAAATCATCTCAAGGAAAAAGGGGAAAAATTTAGCTTTTATACAGAAAAAGATAGAACCATCAAAACGAAACAGATGCAACTAGGAAGTGGTCCAACAATAACAAAGAACCGCCATTCCATGAAAAGGAACAATAAATCCGTGTGACAAGTGTTTTGATCGCCCCAGACAATCTTTTTTTGTTGTTCCAGAATAGGGAAAAACATTTTTTTTTTATCTATAAGGAGGGGGAAAGCGCCTTCTAGCAAGGGGTAGGGTGAGAACAAAATCCTCGGACAAGGATAAATGGTCTGCTGGATCTGCAGTGTGGGTGGGGAGGCAGTCATTGATGTGTTATGGGCCAGAGTAAGCGATTCCCTTTATTCCCTTTTGTCTAGGGAGAGATTGAAAAATATAGATAAAGGAGAGTCGTTTTCTAAAATGGTAATGGCAACGAGATGACTGATAGGCGAATTATAGCGCCAGAGCCAAACTTTTGTTTCGAAGCTTCTGAATTCTAATATTTATGACGGTTGGTAATTTTGCAAAGAATTCCATTGTAGAAAACAAAATGGCGAATCACTAATATAAAATCCTCATTCATATTTATATAAGGCAATATGAATTACGACTGGGATAACTGGAGCGGAGCTATTTAATGGTAATTTATTGCCAATGTCTTATTTATAAGAAATATAAGCGGTTCGAAAATGTTTCAATGAATGAACAATTCGTCGCACTGCTTTCTTGTTTCATAGTTGTAATGCTTTTTGTTTTGTGTAGTTTTCAATTTTTTCTGAAAAATCATTTACTGAAAAAAGTTTCGATGTCGTTGAATTAAACCTTTTTTAAGATACATTTCGAAAGCTTTTTTGGATTGTTTGCTTCAAAAAATTTTAAGACGCATTTGTGAAAAGTTTTTTTTTTTGTCTTGCCATGTAAAATTATTTACCAATATACTTTTTTTTCCAGCGGAGTTGTACTCATGAAGAAAATCATTTGGAACAACAATTGCAACATTAGTTATAATAATAACACTATAGTTTACATGGTTTTGAAATTTAATCGCTGCGTAAATTTCATTAATAAACTTTTATTTCTTAAAGCTTGAACAAATACCATTCAAGGAAGTGTCCCCAGGCCCCCAACCTACTTTTTTTCTTGGGATTTAGACTTTCAATGTAATGTAATATAGTGATTATTTTGATGGAGGAAAACACAGATGATCAATTAATACAGAAATGATATACGTACAATACAGAACTGATTGTACTCATTCTTTACTTCGCAGAAAATAATTTTATAAATGAAAGTTTTCTTTCGAAAAAAAATTGAGCATAAACTTTTCACAGCGTTAGATAAATGTTAGAAAATCCGTTGCCGTCTTATTTTAAGTGAAAAATCCCTCCCTTGTATTATGCATATAGTAAACGCAGAAAGGAAGTAAATAGCGGTGTAAATTTGAAATAGATTAAACATTACCTACTAACATTTTGTTTATTTCATTCGGTTTTTTAATTGTAAACAGGTGTCCAAACGTTAATGAGTACAATTTAATACTCAAACCTACGTTGCATTCGCGCATATGAGATATAATTTGTAAGAAACTTGAATTTAAAACTTTACGGCACAAAATGTGTATAGTTAAACTTTTAAAGTTGACCACCTTTGTAAGTTGACCCCCCATCTAAGTTGACCACTTTTGTCAGAAACGCAATTAGCCCTTCACTATCGACCTCACTCTCTATAAGTTGACCACTAAAGTGCGGCACCGTAAGTGGTCAACTTACACAGGTTTGTATTTTACTTTTAATAAGTCTTTGTGAAGTAATTAATTTAAAACATAAAAGCCCTTGGCGCAAAGTAGACTTACAAACACTTCAGTTTTCTTTATTACTACATTGACTATAATATTCAAGTTTAATCATGTTTTAACTGAAAGTAGAGAAATGCAACAAGCATAAAGAATCATCTAAAATAATTGAATTATCTGATAAAGTGAAGTTAAAGACGAGACTGGAATGATTATTTTCAAAATATCAGTTGAATCTTAAGGAAAAAAAATATATTTGAATTAATATCCATTACTTCTAAAACCAATAAATCAAGCCCAATTTCTTTTCAATCCGGAGAAGATTTCGCATTTCCCCGTCTTATGAAAGGCAATATTTTCCAACCCAACTATCCTATAAGCTTCGAAAGTGTTGAGGGGGAGGTGGAACGGCAGTCTCTTGAAACGCACGTTGCATAAAACATGGCATCTTCACCATCTTCCTGAGAGCTAAGGTTTTCATTTCTTACCTCTTCTTTAACGATGCACTGGGAAGAGAGGTCAGTGGGCATCAGGTGTCCTCTCACGTGACCCTCCGTTGCATCCAATCGCAATTCAGAGCACGATTTTGAGGATCACTTCAAAAGCATACCGCTGCCCATCGATCAGCAAGATAAGGGAAAAATAATATATAAGATGGGTGGAAGACAAAAAAATCCTATGGATAAAATTTCCACATTTTGTTGGATTTTCGAAATATATGAAAACGACCGGAAATCATTCAGACATGTACCATGCTACAGAATACTCCTTATGACAGCCATTTTCAATCAACTTCATAAAAATGGGAAGTGGTAGAAATAAAATGTAATAAATGATTTTTAGAGACATACACAATAAAAATTACAGTGGTTATTAAATTATTTATGGATTTAATATTCATGCAAAACAATTTCTAAGCCACGGAGTATTTTCCCAGTCGTTATCTGTATAAAACATCGGAGCATTTAGGGTTCTGAAGGGCTGATTTCCCATGGCAAAAGGTATGAAATATAATAGTTTTCGTTAATTATCATTTAACAATTTGAGGAATAGAGCATACAAAAGAAAGAACTTTTTTTAAACGGTAACTCACATAATTTACAAACACAAAACTGATGTAAACAGAACTTAATCGCTTAGTCAAAGTAACAAGTAAATATCTGTTCGCGTATTGGAAGAATATTGCACCGTAATTATTTATACCGCACTTTATAACATTATTTGAGAGACCTCAACTATTTTTTGGCTAAAAATAAAATTATTAAAAAGAAAATTCCTTGATTATAATTATTTTTAAGTTACTTATTTTCATTTTTTGGTATTTCTGTCAAAGGTAAAAAAGGTTTGAAGTACATAAAAATAAAACTGGTACGGATAGTAATAGAAGTTACACTATCTCGTTGCTTTAATGTCAAATAACCCTATGAACGGTCATAATGTTTTTGGAACTTTAAAAACAAAAGAACTATTTACTGTTAGATAGTTGGAATTGAGATCTAACTCAAACTTTTTAAAATCACGTAAACATTCAGCCATTGGTTCTAGAAGTATCTACAACGCTACAAAATAAGTGAATGAAAAGTAATTATGAACGATAGATGATTTTGTATCTCGTGTTGTGTGTTAGTAAGGTGACAATTTGTCAGTATCTTTTCCCACGAAAGCATTTAAATTATTATGTCAACAGTTATGACAAGTATATTGGATAGCATTAGAAGTACTTTTATTATCTAATACAAGGCATTTAGCTATTGCTGTATGTAATGGGGCTAGATATTTGCACCCTTTGCGAACCTAGTGCATTCCCCTGGTCCTGGCATCCAGTCTTTCAAGTAGCATCACTATCCGCGGATCTCATCAGGACTTGTAAATTTTGACTCCCATATTCTTCAACCAATAAAAGCATCTGGGCTCTGGTGATGAGAAAGGGCATTAAGATTTTAATTTAGCTGTCAGTATCTCCAAGCCTTATTGCTAGTTTGTCAAAATAATGACATTCTTCTAGCCAACCAGCAACTAGCAATTTTAACAGTAAATTGTCCCTTTTTTTGTTATTAAACAAGAAATTGTAGATACGATTTAAATTCAATTTGTAATACAAAATAATTTGTAATTATTGGCTCTTAGCATTTTTTTAAATTTAATCTCAAAAGAAAATAACTGTTTCAAGCATCTTTCCTATTTGCACTTTACAGTACATCGTTAAAAATCTTGGCATAAAGAATAAAAAGATTTGTTCAGAATTTAAAACGTGAAGGGTCGCTCTTCCATCTATTCAATATGTAATCTCATTAGCAAGAGCGGGGAAGTTAAATAATAAAATAATGAAATTATGAGGGGAAAGAAAATTGCGTTTGAGGGGAAGTTATGGAGGGGTGGACCTATGAATCTTAAAAAGTCGTTCCGGTCTTTCCTCACGTCTACTGCTTGTCAATCTGCCTGTCCGACATTGTCAACATGCAAATGAGACCCTTGGGTGACAGTTATTGGAGGGTGACAAGGGGCTGAATATTGACATGGCTTTTGTGCAGGTGAAAATTTATGAGCGAATGATATTTTTTCATTGCATTCGTTATGGATTGGAATAATAAATGAGGTTTTTTCCGTATATTAAAGCATTACTTTGAATTTCAATGTTCAAATATGTAGGACTGTATGTTTTTAAACCAAGAATATAAGTCTTCTGATTCGTGAAATGATATAACAGTATGGAGTAATTTGTGCACTTTTTCTATGTAAGTGAACATAAAATTACACGTTGTATTATTTTGACGAAACTGGAAACGTTTAGGCTATCGTCCCGTAAAAAATTTATAATAATAATAATAAAATGAATTAAACCGTAAAAAGAGGCTTAATGTTCCATACCAACATCACTAAAAATAAAAAAATAATAAAAAGTAAATTTTAGATGCTAAAAATAAATAATACATGAAATAAAGGAAGCTTTCGATATGTGGATTTATGAATCAGTCAGTTAATAGTATGTTTATTTGTTTGTGTGCTTGTCTTTTAGCTTCTGACTGAGGTATTAATATGATTCGAAACTTTGGGGGGGGGGGGGGGTAATTCGAAGGAATTTTGCCGAATCATATCAGCTCCATGTTTCAAATATATTAGAATCGGCAGATTTTAACAAATTTAACATAGGTTAGACTTTTTTTTTTTGTGGGTTTGGGATTCTTTGTAACTACATACAGCGGCTTTTCTTAAGGAAAACTTTCTTAGGAAGATTTTTAACGTAAAAGACGCTCAATGAATTATACTATTCTGTTAAATAGTCAAACGCAGCAATGGCGGCAAATTCAATAATAAAACAACAAAAAGTTCCATTTAAGAATGTATACTATATTATTTTTATCATGTGATGTTTGTTCCCCATATGCAATTTGAGTTTAAAATTATATATAAATCAAAACAACAAGGACGTTTGTTATTTTTTACCACTGACGATTTTGAAAGTATAAAATGATTTTTACTTTCTTGAAATAAAATATTTTTCATACGTTTTGAAAATTGCAGCCAATATCACATACAAACGCAGATTATTAGAAAAATATTTTTCTTAAACTCTAGTGATTTTGTTGAATTTATCAACAAAAATTTTTGTTCTTAGACTTTTTCTTTAAACTTAACTAAAAAATAAAATAAGAAGCGTTAAGAAAAAATAAAAACACATAAAATTTTTTCTACTCGACGTAAATTTTTAACTAGCATATTTTTCCAGAATTATTGGTTTGTATTTTACTTTCGAGTGCGAAAATTTCCTTACCGTCAATAATTTTCTTTCACTGATGTTTTCTTTTGCTTTGACCTTTTCACTTGCTATATGACGTCACATTTTACATCGAATTTGATTTAGTGACCTCAATACGTTTAAGGATTAAAAAAACAACAAAACAAAGTAAGAAACGAAAATTATCGTAAATAAAGAAGAAACTTAATTTAAAGAAAATCCATCAACGGATTTCGGAAAGTGAGGTCCATTTTTTCCTCATTTTGCTTGAATCCTTAGGGGCCTGAGAAAATCACCGCGGCAGTCCTTCGCGCGTCAATTCCGACCTCAGCGCGCATAAATTAGCATTGATTAGCGATTAAGTAACGAGTGCGTATTTATTCATGAACCAGTCAAGCGAATCGCAACACTTTAGCGAATTGCTCCACAGGAAAAATCAGAAGAAAGTCGTTTCAAAAATGTGTAATTGGATGTATGGATTTAAGAAAACGACTTGAAACAGGCCAGGCATTCTTCAAATTTATTCACTTTTTTTTCTCTGCCAGTGTTCATTCCAATGTTTATATTCTTGATAAAACTAGTTAGTATAAATGTTTTTGGTTTATTTAAAAATGAAGTTTCTGATTAGACAATAGCATTGAAGTTCCTTGCGAGTAAATTTCAAGGGTCTATTCATGTATTCTGAAGTAAAAAAATACATAAAAGAAAAATAAACATCATACTCTTATTTAGCGAACCTTTTAGGATGTTTATATAACTTTGGAAAAGGTCTAAGAACGAACTCTCCTAATTCCATTAATTGGAGCTGCCCACGTAAGCTGCCCTTTTCATCAGAAAAGAAAGTTTTGGATAAATTCTTGAACCGTTGGGTTACATATTACTAGGCCAAAAAAATGCTTTTAATGCAATCATTCTCAATTTATTTTACACTTCTCTTTATTTATCCTTCATGCGCTTCCTGAGCTTTACGCTACGTGATTTAAATGAAATACTCCTTCCGAACATTCTATCCTAGCTTCTTTTAGAATGTCTTAGATAGAATGTCATGAATGGAGTTGGGCTGATGTACTTAACTGCTGAATCGCCGTACAGGACACAGCATTCCTTTGAGTGATTTAATTTATCTTGGTTTATTTCCATTTTGAAGTTTAAAATACTGCTGCGAATAGCTATTTAAAGACTATTGGGCTGTCTTCAATAACTGCAAAAGGGCTCAACAGCAAAGTCGTGCAGGAAATTTGCTGTGATGTGTTATGCCCTTTTGCAATGATAAAGAGCAAAACTGTAAACTTGATGCAGTTATGTACACAAGTTTCTTAACAATTTGTGCTTCATTTACGTTGATTATTCATTTTATTCATATTTTAGCTCAAGCATTTTTGCTAAATTTTCATACAAAATGTTTCATTTACTTTATTTCTCAGTGAAACATACGAACGCATCAATCAGACAATTTAAGGTAAGGCACATTTCGGGTCAATTAGTATACATATTTCGTAATGATTCCTTCTTTATTTGGATCGCCTTTAATGCAAGTCTTGGATCAAATTGTTTATTTTTTTTACTCATTTCTAGTCAAATGTTTGCTTTTGTGGTGGCTACGTATTATACAACAATCAGAACAAAAATACGTCATGTCTATGTGAAACATATTTGCCACTGCTACTTTAAAAAATAAAGAACTAAATCAATAAACACATAAAGTATGTAATGTTACGTACTTTCATTTCATCGAGGGACTTTAGGCTGATGTTGTAGACGATGTTCCTGCAAGAAAATACACATATTTTAGAGAGTCTCATGCAGTGGGTTTTACATCATAAACTAAATACTCAACGAACTTTTGAAAAAAAGATTGTAACAAAGCAATGTACTTTTTTAATGCAAAGCACAGCCCAAATTGCCAAAATGCCTTTATAAAATATAGAATTACAACAAAATATGCAAATGCATGGTACAAACTAAATAATTTTGTTGTATTAAATAAAAAATATAAATATAAAAATGAAAATATTCATTTATTTTTTTTCATTTGGACTTGAAAATAATAATCGTTTTGTTTCTTGATAAGACTTTAAAACACCCTCAAATGAGCAGTTAGGAAGACAATACATCGAATAATTAGGAAAATAATGCATGGAATATATCGAAGAATTAAAATATAGAAAACACATCCGCACTCATAAAGGTAATAAATTAGGAGCTCAAATACCTTAAGGGGGGAACTTTTCTCTCAATCTTTCTTTTACGAATTCCTGCGAATTTTTATTTGATCTAAATCAAGCATCCAATAAGACGCCTGCTATTTTTCAAATTACTGCGATGTTTCTTTCAGATCTAGCTATATTCTTTCAGATATTCCTTAAAAATGGCGATTCGTTGATGCTGAAATATTTTGTGTTTGGTTAAGACGTTATTTTTAAATTTGAAAGAAAACCTCTTTGTCACCAGGTGTGATATATCATGAAAGGAACATTTTCCACTTAGTGATCATCGTTTAGTCAATTTAGAATGCAACTTGACGGTACACGTTCTAAGATAATAAAAGATTAAACAATACATTTAAACACATTGTAAATGTTTCCTTTCTGCGTTGAAATATTTTGATGATTTAATAAGACTATGTTTTTTTACTAAGAACTGAAATAAATGGAAAGTTATTTCTATATTGTCTTCAATACAGAATATTATAGAAACTATAGAAAAAAATATTTCTATATTATTTAATGTGCTCGTCTGTCTGTCCCCACATCTGCCATCGTGTTGAAAATATCCTGGAAAGCCATTGCTTTCCAGGATAAAAATAAAAGCTCTTATTAGAAAAAAAACAGTCTAATTAAATCATCGAAATATTTCAAAGCAGAAAGGGAACATTTACAATGTGTTTAATCCGGACATATGCCATTGTGTTGAAAATACCCTGAAAAATCCATTGCTCAGGTTTCATACATTGAGAATTCTACCTAGCGGAAAGAATATACAGTTGAACTTTCTTAATACGAACACGGTTAATACGAAATCATGGCTAAAACGAACATTTTGTTCATCGAATTTGGTTTACTATTTAATTGCACTAAATATCTCACGCATATTACGAAGGCTAAAATACAAATTTTGGCTAAGACGAACAAAATTTCTGACATATTTACGAAAAATTTTCTCATTGCATATAATTATTTTTTAAAACAAATTATTGGCTATTTTGAGTCATTGTAAACCACCAAGTACATATTTCGAAGCATATCTTGAATCTTTCTGGGCAGAGAATAAAGAACATGCATATGTTGGCTTTCGGACTGGTCAGCCTGCTCAGGGATCAAACCCTCTATCTTCGAATCATTTTTAAATAGTAGTAATTATCTTTAAAATATAAACATGCATTTCTAATACTTTTTTTTCACACAATTTTCCTTATTCACAGATGTTACGAATAACGGCTAATACGAACAAATTCACGAATTTTCGGCATTTCGTATTAAGCGAGTTCAACTGTATTTATTAACAACTCTTTTATAAGGACAAGCATTAAAAAGAGAGGATGAGGAGGTGGGGTAAGAAAATTACAATTTGTATCACAAGAAAACTGTCTTTTTTGTCGCATCAACCCTTTTTTGAATGGTTTAGTTTTTTTCTTTGCGATTTCACGCTTATCCAAACTAAACATCCTCTTTAGTTACAAATTTTTAATTTAAAATCAATAAAAACGAATTTAATCACATTATATAGGTACATTAGACAAAACAAATGCACCGTTTTAAAACTGGCATCAAGAAATAATGTTGAACAGGTTTGTCTCTTAGGGTAGTTTATAAAAGCTCAAATATAATTTCTGTCCATTGAAAACATAGTCCAAATAAATATATGATGCTTCCCTTACAATATTTGCTCAAATTGCAAATCAATTAAACTACAACCTTTCTGCAGAAAGACAGATATAAAATTACACGCATTCCTTAATTATGCTCTTTAAGTAAATGCATTTCATTCTTTGTTTAATAGCCATATTCTGCTAACCACAAAGAATTCCTGAGCACAAAAGGCATTTAAATATGATATTTTATGTCCTCGGCGCTTTTCTGCAGCATAAATGAAAATCATAAAAATAGAAAAAAATCGATAGAGCTGAAACAGCGCAGAGTCTCATTTCATTTAGTGCGTTCAACTAAAAGTAATCATCCCCTTGTGCTTCTCTTATCGTTCAAAAGAGTGGCTTTTATAAGATTAGAAAGATTAAACAAGGTATCGAAATCACTCAAGATGTCGCATGAATTACTAAACTGTTCGGAAATTTTTACAAAAGTGCATTATTATCTTTTTCTTTCTTACTTCAAAAAGTTTTTGTACAGAAACATTGAACACCACTATTTAAATTATTTTATCTTATTCTTCAGATACTATCAGATTATACTCCATATTATGCAAGGTCTCTGTTTCCAGTAAACGGCAAATAACTATTTTATCGAGTCGAACTATACGCCATCATATGGTTTTTCTACCTTTTTATTTTATTTTATTTATTTATTTATTTTTGAAGGTGTCATGTAAATTGTTATCGGATTTCAAGCAAGCTTTTGAAATTCAACCCTCTATACCTTAATGTAATTGTCACACATTGAACTCCAATTGAAAAATAATGTGATTTTTAAAGTAAAAGTTTTTATTATGTTGCGGATGAAAAGTTGGATAACTTTTTTATTATTATCATTATTTTCATTTAGGTATTATTATATCGATTAGCAACATTACGCAGAGCTTTGATTAAGTTTTACCAAATTGTAACAAAATATTGTTTGGTGTCAAATTTAATTTCAGTTTTTTTATTTATTTTTTTTCAAAATGTAATCTTTCTTTTTTTTTCATGAGATAAGGGTAAAACAAAACAAAGTGATGGGTGGACTGGGTGGGGTTAATCGAAAATGATCAATATATTTCAATAATCTCTAAAATATTCGTAATTAAAATTTTTGACCCCTATTTTGGCAAAATGTGAGAATTTAGAGGTATTTGAAGATTAACTAGTGTCGAAACAGCTGGAATTAAAAATAATAATAACTTGAACTTTCATAGCCATTATCTAATTCAAGCCTTACGTTACGAAAAGCCTTACGTTAAAAATGTCCTTGACGCGAAATAAAACCCATTTCTGATCAAAACTATATTTCCCGAAATCCAGTTTTGGTTCAAAGACAGCGTATTTACGTTATGCATATAATGCAGAATTGTCTAAATGCATTTTTGTTTTGTTCGTAGAATTTAAAGAATTATGATAAGTTTCTGGGTTTAAATTATCTAAATAGTGATACGCAAAGGGACATGAACATTATCAAAGGATTAATTATTTTTCAAACGAAATTTTGAACAAAAATATTTAAGAACAAAACAAAACATGTAATCGCACTTATTCCGTATTAAATCGAACGCTATTTTCTCATCATCCCTCGCTTGAGGCACCAATTCGCAAAAATTTCAATTGTACTGATTTCTAAACACTTTGCTCCACACAACGCACACGCTAACATCTTCATTCACGGGATAATTAACTTGCTCTTATGACTATCGTACCCCGAAACCTAAATCGCGAAAACAATTGGAGCTCTGGAAAAAACGCAACCAGTACACATTCTTCTACATTGGGTCTCAATTTTCACTCATTAAAAGAACGATGGAGAGTTGCAGAATTTAACCGCGGGGAAAATAACCACTCATTGGTGCGTGCATAGTAATAGAAAAGGTAGCGATATTGATTCGATAAAAAGCGAAACATCTGGCTGTTGTATTAGATTAACTCTAAAATATAGACTCTGTATTATTTTTCAACAAGCATTGTAGAACGGGTACCTCGAAGGCAATTTTTCTGAATGTGTATTTACGTTTCGCAAAATGCAGTCATTTGTAAGTAAATGAATTTGCGATTAGAGAGTGATGTTGCTTGCAGGTATATAATATTGTATTCATGGACGAAATGAAGAATGTCAACATTATTCTGAATTCAAGTCATTATTTAGAATCGAATTCTCCTTGTCCGTATTTTGCAAAATATAATATGAAATCATGTGTAATAAAAACTTTTATGCAAATCTGGCGCTGCGTACATCATTACAATAATCGTACATGTTATTCCTTTATGTTTTCGTTAAATCTCTTTCCAGTCTCTAATTTAACATTTGCTAAATTGTTGGGACGAAATATTTTTCAAAAAGAAAAAGGCATTTCTAGCTTCTGATTTTTAAATAGAATGCATTGTATAATGATATAACTCATTTCAATATTCTAATAGCTCATGAATGTATAGTGGTGTGGTCGAGGGTAGATAGCTTTCTCACTCTTTCGATTTCAACACGATTATCTTTTACTTTTTGCTTTCAATCTTCTCGCATCTGTTGGCATCCTCCTGTATTTAACAAAACTGCACTGAATAAGCATTTTACGAATTATTTAAATTTGTAAACCGTGTTATACGAAATATATGACAGAAATATTCTGACTGTTAACGTAGTTAACCATAATATATTTTCTAATACACATATAACTAAATAAATGCACAGATTTGTAGAAGCGATCTGTGTGATTTGTAGAAGCGATCTGTGTTTATTTAGAAGAAAAAAGTTTTAAAATGTGTGCAAAAGTTTAAAAAAGCCTTTAGATTCTAAATATAAACATATAGATATATTTAAATCGGTCAATATTTTTAAATTTTAAAAACAACTTATTGGTTGACAAATTAGCGCGTATGCAAACCGTTCACAAAATTATTCCGTTAACTTTTATTAAAAAAGAATTGTTAACAGAGTTATGTAACCCCTTAAGTTCTAGTACAAGAAGTTTTAAGTTTTGCCATTATTTTAAAACAAAAGATAACTTGTCATTATTGTTATTGATTACGCTGGATATGCTTTTAGAATGCATTTAAACAAACCGTTAATATCGTCAGCGTTCTGCTAAAAATAACTAAGTCGAAAACTGCAGTTTTGACATATTGCCACTTTAAACTTTCAAATCTTTATAAAAACAGTAAAAATCATTCTGCAGACTTCTACAGTTTGACCACGAAGTTCTGACACTTGGACGCTTCTGCGCATGGCAGAAAAGGACGAATCCAGTCGAGTTTTAGAGAAGCTCATTTTGCAGGCGTGTTTATTAATTAGCACGTGAATCAGAATGTTTGCTTCACTGTTTGTTGAAAGAAACCAAATTTAAAAATTAACAAATAAAATCATTTCGGAAGAAATAAAGTATGCTACACAAACTGAAACGAGAACCAAATATGGCACATTCATTATACAATCTGTTTATCCCTTTAATATGAATGGATTTTTCTTGGCACGTTGCCAGTCAGGGTTTTTTTTTTTTTTTTGTGTTAAAGCTGTAATTTCTACAGTAGGTTTACTTAACACGTTGAGTGCCACGTCAGTCACCGGTGACTGACACCGACCTTTCCGCTCAGGCCGCGTCAGTCACCGGTGACTGACAAGAAGTTACTGACATTGTCATACCCGAAGTGGAGTTCAATGTAATCTTATCTCTAGCGGGCCAAACTATAAACAAAACAGGCGAAGGGCCTAACGTGTTGAATGAATGCTTATATAAGCATTCCCTTTCGAATAGAAATACCTTCCACTATGCTAAAAAACAATGGCCCTAATACGTTTTAAAATTTACATGGAGTAAATTCTAATTTGCCAGTATTGCGCTTCGCATTGCTGTACTAGGATACCTGCGCGCGCGGCCTGACGGGGAAGTCGCTATAAAACCGCGTGGCACTCAACGTGTTAAGCAATATTTAAATTCGGTGATTTTGCGTCACCAAAAAACTATTTGCAAATTCAAATTCACTGTTGTAGTCTGTTAAGTTTTTATTTTTATTTATTTATTTATTTATTTATTTTGTCGATTTAAGGCTTCGTTTTTAATTGCACGTCACGCTCGATTTTAACGGCATAGGTCACACTGACGTTACATACGCTTACTCCTAGATATCGCTACGCTGTCTTGAGCATGCACAACAGTGAATGTATGGCTTCAGTACGAGATGGTGAGACAATGCCTGAAGTGTGCTTAAAAACCAACTTTTAGTGACTTCCAAAACGTCGACTATACAGAACTTGCAAATATTATCAATTTACTTTTTATGTTGCAAAGGAAATAAATGCAAAAGGTGAAAAACCCGGACCGTAAAACTATTGTAGTTAGAATGTATTACTATCTATTACGTTTACAATAGTAAAAAGTAAAGATACTATCTCAACTAAACCATTATTTCTAATACTTAATAATGTAAGAATAAATGGGAATAAAATACTAATTTCCTACTGACGGAAAAGAAAACCACACTTCACATTACTTGTTTTTAAACAAAAAGCATTAATCTCTTATGTTATACATATTACAGATCTCTTCCGCAGTTAAGGAAAATAAACTGGTGGTTGCGATAACATTTTTTCGAAACAATGACAAAATTCCAATTTTCTTCCCCATTACACCCAAGAGAAAATAAATTTGAAACAAAAGAATGATTTTTAAAACACATATGTATGAATAAACAGCAAAATTTTCTGCTATGAATTTCAATATTCAGTTATTAAAGAGAGTGGAATAGAGTAGTGTGCTTTCACCCTTAGGGTTTACGAAAGTGCACTGCCGCCATGACAGTTGGTGATGAGATTTAAGGAAATGTGGTGGGACTTTTTTTTTTGTTGAAAAGAACGAAATAATGTGATATGTTTTAGAATTTTAATAAAACCATAATATTAATTTACGTTGTTGCTTTCAAACATCTAAGCCACAAATTTTCATCCCTACTGGGCATTTAGTTTCTATTTATTTGGTGCGAAAATGAAGCAAGTTAGCTCATGCTTTCAACATACTAAACAATAGTTTCCCATTATTTATCTCAAAAGTAATAGTTAATGCTGGCATTAATAAGCTTTCCTTTCCTGGAAACACTGGGATTTTTTCGCTTTTAAAACCAAACAACGAAAGTTCTTTCTTAATAGTACTTATCTCAATATAAGATAATTTCCTTTTTACTACCTGTTTAGAGCAGACATTTGTCCATCTAACAGGCAGTTAGTTCCCATTTTAATTATTTAGAAAAACAAAACCATGAATATTTTTTTTTGCTTTTAACAATTATTTTCTATTAGTTACTTATCAACAAGTAATTTATGTTTTTTAGCATGTTTTCTAACTATATAGAAATATACGATAAGGCGTTGTTGTTTCAAAAGAAAATAATAATAACAATGATTTGATCTGTATTTTTTTTAATGAAAAAGATGGATTTTTTTCTCTTTTATCCGTCTGGAAAGAGACGTCTTTGGAGGCCTACAATCTTCATTTGGATGCTTAGAACGAAAAAACGTATGTATATGATGTTTTTTTTCCTTTCATACTTTATTATTAAAAACTACTTTCCATTATTTATATGTAAGCTCTTATTTTTTGTTAATATTTTTTGAACATTTTATCTATAGAAAAATATACAATGCAATGCAGACATTTATGAGCTTAGTTATAAAATTAAGCTTTTTTCACATAATAAACAATATATTATGTTATCGAAATTACAACAACATTTATTTCAAAGCTTTAAACCCCGAATTCTACAAAGCCCAAGCAACCAATGCGTATTTTTTTTTAAAAGAACCAAATATAACCGTTAATTATTAAAGTGTGAAACCAGTTTATCAAAACTATTTTTTAAAAACTAAAAAATAAAACTTTACACTTATTCACCTGAACAAATATTAATCTTCATTACTCTTATTAGAAGAAATGGATTATTCACTTAACATTATGTCAAATGAATATTTATTAGCTTTGAAAGATAAAACAGCTTCTGAAAGAAATATATTTCAGATATGTTTGATAAAAGTTTAAATAATTTTTCTTCAATTAACTTTAATTAAAATCTCGAAAAGTAATGTTTTTCTTATAAAAATATTTCTTTAAATGTGGGATTTGTGCCTTTCGGGTATTTGAATTGCAAACGTATTAGCGTTGATAAACAGAAAATAAAAGAAGGAAAACATTTGGTAAATATGTATCTTTATTGATTGTTTTGAGGAAGTAATTGAAACTTTTGATGATTCTTATGGAAGGATAAAATAAAGGTATTGTAATTATTTTGTGGCTAAAATGATATTTAGATCATTAAAGCTTCTTTATGTCATTAAACCCTTTGTATATAACGTTTTATTAAACAAAATAAATTAATAAATTAATTCTGTAGATCTTGTTTCTTTCCCCACGTGGTTTCAATGCGGGAAAAACAACCACGCCTATAGTAGTGTTTATTAATCTTCTATAAGTTGTGTAAAGTTAAATTTTCATATTCGGTCGTTTTAGCACTAACGATTTCTGTGGTGAGCTTACGAGTAAGGTAACAACAATCTGTAGATGTTGTTTCCTTCCCAGAGTTCTGTCAATGCGGGAAAAGCATCCACGCTATAGTGGTGCTGCTCAACCTTCTCATGTAAGTCATGTAACACTAAACTTTGACAGTTCGTCCTCGGAGCACTAACGATGAGTCCTGAGTTTTAAAACAAAGTCTGTAGATGATTTTTCTTTGCGAGCGTGGTGTGAATGCGAAAAAAACAACCACGCCTCATGATACTGTAGTAATGTTTCTCAAACTACTCGAAGTCGGATAACACTAAACTGTGATGTTGGTGTCCTCAGAGCACTACTGATCCGTCGTTAGCTTTAAAATAGGGATCGTTTACCCGAGTGAATGAAATGAACGTTAGACACTGACATTTTAGCATACTGATTTCACAAGTATTATCTTTGTTGATAGTTATCTATCACGGAAGGAATAACTGCAAAAGTATTGTATCATTTTGTCTTATGAGGTCGCCTATAATATTAATAATAATTATAATAATTGTTATTATTATTATTGTTTCAGGGAAAGAAGAAATATTTTTGATGTGAATATAGAGTCGTATTTTTAAACGTTTAAGAATAGTGTTAACAATTAGTATTGGTATTAGTGCTATTATTATTATTTCACCATAAAGTTTATTCAGAACTATTTAATGTTCTCGTAGAAATGGTTTCACGAAACACCGGTATCCATACGCCATGGACTAAGAACCACTGCACTGTAGTAAGTCCCAATGAATGCAATTCCATATTTTTTTGACTTCTAAAAATGCATCTTCAAATTTTCATTTTTTTTGAGTGCAGTAAATATTATCAGTATTAATATTGTCCACAACAGATAATATTTGATGTTATTTCTATTGTAGATTTGTAATTTTATTGATTGTCAAAACTCGAATTGTTTTTTAACTCATAAACTCATAATAAAATGAAAATTTAGTTTTATATATTAATTTTTAGAGATCTATAAAATCTGCGAAGTAAAAAAAAGGCTTATAATTATTTTTATATTGATGAATAATTATTTCTAACACGTTTCAGGTTTTCGTAACTTCAAATATAAAACTATTAAAAATGTGATGCTAATATGCATTACTGAAAAGAAAATAACACTGAAATTAATTATTAATTCACTTATAATGTTTTACGACACCGAAGTGTTGTAAAACATTCACTTTCATAAGAATCTAAATCATCAGCATTTTGCAATGTTGCATAAAACTTACAGCAAATACGATTTGTTAGTCATATATTCATATAATTTCGGAAAATCCTTGCGTGCATTTAGAATTTTTAATATTATGTTTCGAATTTAGAGACACTACATTGAAAGCATTAAAGTGAGAACATTTAAATTGGATTTATCAGTACTTCAACAGGTAAACAATTGTTAATAATAAATTTTATTTAAACCTAGAAAATTATTTCGTTCAACAAATGGTAATACTTGTGAAACAGTAAAATATTTGCTTTAAATAACTGCATATGAATGGAGGTCGTATGCACTTCATTTGAATAAATATAAACATTCAACATAATTTAGATGTAGATGTTTATTTATGTCGGAAATTTTGATAGCTTTAAAGGAAGTTATTACTGATCCGAAATGTTATGTTCGATTTGAAAAATACGTGAAATATTTTAGCATACCATAATGCGAACACATATTAAAAAAATAAATAAAAAATGAGATACGCGTAAAATTACATAAATAATTGCATGATTCTATGTATACACATTATTTTTGGAAAAACAAATGGAAAAAAAAAGTACAATATTATAATCTGAATCAAATACAAAGTTAACTAATAATGCGTACGTCTTGTGTTTAAGCCGCATTTTACACATTCATATAAAACGAGAAAAAACATGCAACTTGAGGCAAGTAAACAAAAGTAAATAGAGTGACAAAATTCCCTAAAATTAAAAAAAAAGCTTAAAAATAAAATAAAATCTGAGCTGCTACTGTTCAAGCTCATCGTCTATTTATTATATCTGAGAGCACGAAAATTAAAATATATCGTTTGCTTCTTTTAGATTTAGAATAATTTCACACTGGTATAAGGTTGACTGAATTTTAGTCTTGAAACAATAAATAAAAACATATATTTTTAGCAAAAATTCGTGTCGCCAGGCAGATAGGTGTTGAGCTTCGAAGAGGCTGTAGTACATAATAGATTTCCTTTCCATATTACTGATTTTTACCTACTTTATTTTGATTATTTTTATGTTTTTCAAAAAGAATTAGAAATGATTTCAGGTTATATATGTATATAAATCCAGCAAAACTCCTCCTGACGGGCATCCCTCTTGGTGGGCAGTGTTTTTAGTTCCTCTGCAGCAAGAAAAACCCTCTTTAATATTTTAATATTTTTGTCTGGATGGTTGTCATAGAGGAGTTTTACAGTATATACATAAATATCCAGTAAAGCTCCTCCTGACGGACACTTCTCTCGGTGGACAGTTTTTAGTTCCCTTGCAGCAAGTCATTCAGCCTAAAGAAACCTCTTTATTTATTAATGTTTTTGTCTGGATGGTGTCTTCCATAGAGGAGCCTTTTTATATATAAATATATATATATATCCTGTAAAACTCCTCCTGGCGGACACCAGTCTTGGTGGACAGTTTTTAGTTAACCTGCAGCAAATCATTGAGCATAAAAAAAACTCTTTATTTGTATTAATATTTAAATATTTTTGTCTTGATGGTGTCTGCCATAGAGGAGTTTTTCTGTATATACAGGGAGATTTAGTTAGAGGGGCGGGTGGGGGAGATATATGTATTATAGATTAATAGAGATCTGTGTCCGTGCACAATAAAGTAATAAAGTTACTACTCGATGTTGTCTTTTACAACATAGAAGAACTTTACGTTATCATGTAAATAATGCCTTTGATAAAAATCAAGAAGGATTATTTTAAACTGCTCTCCAGCTCCAAAGAAAAAGTTAATATTTTGAGAAATTTCCGAAAGATATCCGCAAGGGACGTCAACACAATCGATAAGAAATCGATAAAATAGCTTAGATTTCACATTTGGTGAATTTTCGACGTTTCTGATCGAAAGAATAATTCATATAAGACTTTCTTTTGCTACATTGGATAATAGCATTTTCAAATAAATAAATAAAACCTAAAGAACTATTGGTTCTCGATTTTCTCTTGTTTTTCGATTACTTATGCTTTAGTTTGAAAACGAAACTTATGAAATACGCATCTTTTGTACCATTTCTGTACTTTTTGAATAATATATGCATGTATTCGTATCTCTGAATATTCACGATTACATGTAAACGGATAATGAATAACGAATTACTATTTTGAGCGAAGTTATTAACTGATCAAATTTGAAAAAACTACCCCGAATTTAAATCATTGCACACTTCAAGTAAAATAAATAGATTAATCAATTCACATACCGATTATTCTGGAACATTAAGCACAACATATCACACCACTTTAAGCTGGGGGAGGAGGGTAAGAAGAATAAATCGGTTTCTGCTATCAACTGCAGACGAGAACTCCAGAAAACGTTTACCCAAGTATGACAAATGCTCGAATCTCGCCTTAAAGACGCCCGTCCTAAATCAGGGATTCTATGGTTTCAATATCTGTTCGAGTAGGCTTCACATTTGCGAGTACTATGTGGGCCGATTTGAATTCGGTTTGGAAGGTCCATTCAATCACGCGAATGGAAATTATTGATTTCATTAATTCAGCGCCAGCTCGGAGGACGAAAACGTCTTAAACACAAAGCCGATGTATGTAATTGCGCCGACGAAATGCATTAATGATATTTTCAATAGTCCTAATAGTAATGTTCCAACCATTCCACCTACGCTAAATTTCCTTAAAGCGTTCATTAAATTGAGGGTGCAAGTTTTTCGATCTTTAATCATTTTTAGTTTAACTGGAAACAGTACATTTATAGCACTTGCCTTGGGCATCCAATAACCTAAATAAAATTCCTTTAATAATAATCGTACGCTGGATAAGCAGTGACAGCAATCTTCGCTTGAAGAAAAAATTAAAAACATTGTATCAATTTGGACTCATATTAAGACTTGACTTCATACTTACACTAACGAATAGTTATAAATTTCAGATAACGTAATAACAGTAAAACCTCGAACGACCGTTTTTTATGTAACCATTTATTTCGACCGATGCATATGGGAAAACGATGTATGCGGATGAGCATAAGGCAAGACGATACTGTTAAAAAAAACGATACATAGGTAGAATGCGATAAATGCGGAAACGATGTGTTCAGGTTCTACTGTTTTTAAATATAACCTGATAAAGGGTGTCATTCACTGCAAATACAAATGAATTAAGCTGTTAAGTGGTGATTTCGCTAAGCTCATTGCAAAACAAATAATTGACATAATATTCTCTTTATGACCTTAAAGAAACAAAAACTGGCATCTAAAATATGGATAAAAACTGCCGACGAACTAAAATTGTTCATAGTTCTTATCCGTCATTAGATTTAATATTAAATTATGATACCTTCAAATATTTATCTGGTGATATCGAAGCCCTGTAAACTAGGCTATACAAGTGAATATTTTTGAATGGTATTTCCAATCGTAAACCTTTTTATTTTAAATTATGGATATTTTTATGCTTATTATATTTTTTTTATTTCTTAAACTTATATTTATGTATATATACATAAATATATGTAGATATATTTATGTCTCTCAGTTTCTATATTAGGTTTTAAGAAAAAAATTCTAACCATTTCTATTCAAAAATAATTCACCCATATGAAAATCGCACCGTGTGAAAAAAAACTCTATAATTTCATACCGTGGAGAGTAATATATATGGATAGAAAGTCCTCTTGCCCCTATTTCATAGAAAGAATTTTTTCATACTATCCTATAAAGGAGCTTCCTAGCTCCAGTGGGGCGCTTTCACGCGCTGTCGCTTCGACTCTAAGGAGCGTCGCTTCACTCGTTTGTTTGCTGCATTTCTCGCCACTCCCCTTTCGCTTATGACAGCGGGACAGGTAAAAGTATTTGGGCAACAGTATGCATGAAACGGCAGATATTTAAAGTTTTTGTAACTACCACATGAAGGCTTCTATGAATATGACTCTTTTTTCGTTATTTCGTCCCAAGAGAATGCAAAGATAAATATCGTATTTCCTTATTCAATGTGGTCATAAAACGTTTCTTTTATTCTTATCACCATATCATGCGAATGTACTAAACTGATGCAATTTATGAAAAACGTCTAACACAGGAGTTGGACGAACCTTGTACACGAGGAGAATTTTCTTATCTGATGTATGCACCACATTACTTCCTTGTGCTAATATCAAATAATAAATACTTTCAGCAATTATAAAACGTAGTCCATGTGCTCATGATCGCGTATTAGAAGTTATACTCCTGCAATTCCTAACTTTTTGAATGTACACTTACCTCACCTATAAAGTATACTAAATATAGAGAGTGGCACTTTCAAGTTCAAGAAATTTTATGCTTTTATTGGCGCCTTTAACGTGAAATTCAAATAATAACTAAATAGAATGTGTAAAAGAAGGAAAAATAAAACAATGCAAACTTGAGTATGAGTAAAGAGAAAGGCACTTTAAATATCGATGTTGTGAATAGTTTCGCAAGAGAGTTGATGAAATCCTTTTAAATGCTTTAACTTGGGAGTTCTACTGAAAGCTCGTCAAATATTGCCAATTTTGGCAAACAGACACTTTGCATCTCGATTGCGACGCCAAATTTGGCGATATCTCACCCAATTACGTTTTTACGTACGTTCGAATATTAAGAAAAAAATAGTCGACATTGATTGTTGAGTGATTAAAATGGAAATTTGAGTCAGACGTTTTTCGTGAATACGCGATATTTTTGTTTTTATGGTAAAATACTAAATCCATACTCTCGAGAAATGCGTATTAAGGAATTTCATGACAAAGTTTTACTCATGAAATAATAAATAATTTTTATTATAGAAAAGTGCAAATTCAGGAAATAATGAAACATAGGAGATTCATTTCTGCACTCTCAGAAATAGAATCTTCACTTTCGAGGACTTTTCAATCGTCAAGAAAATTTCGTCATTTACAACGATACGATACTTTCTTCGCGTGATCACGTGACTTCAAAAAGTTACTACACAAATTTCGGCAATTTGACGAAAGGTTTACTCGGAGCATTTTTCACGAAACCATTTTGTCAAATACGACGAAAGATTCGTGAGATTTGGGCATGCTTTGCTGAGTGTGAGTGTATAGAATTTTTTCCCTACATTTTTTTATGCCAAAAATATGTTTTAATGTAGTTGACTAATAATTATCTTCTTCAAAAACAAACTAGAAACTCAAAACTGTATTTTGTAATCTGCGCCTAGCTGAATGCTATGCGAATGTGCACACATGTCTTCATCACAGATTTCTGAATGTTTATTCACTTTTTTAAAAAAATTTAATTTTGAGAATATAAAGGAAGCCATAATCAAATGAGCTATGGTGAAATATAAAGCGCTACAATCTTAGAAATTAAAATGAAGATTACAAGAACTTAATCTATGCTAAAATCCAATAACGTATTTAGAAAAGTATTAGCTCACATTAATAACGTCATAACTTATTTATCCGTAAATACGTTAAAAAAAAAAAACTCGTTTCGTCTGCTACTTTTCCCCAGATCTAAAAGCAGATGGTACAAACTCATTTTAATTAGAATCTTCACAACTGCATAATTCCCCCATTAATCTTTTGTTCAATCAATTATCCAGAGGGAACTTATGCTGAGAATTGTCGAAATAAAATCATCAGAAGATTTATTCCAAGCCTCAAACGTAATAGGAAAAAAAATATCCTTACTATTATTGCCATTTCAACATCTGATCTTATCAATTATTTATTTCATTTACGTCCAATTTCTTTGATTGTTTTAATCACATTGCATTTAGCGTTAATCTTACTAATTTATTCAATAAGAAACACTCATTTCTCATAAAGATCATATTTGTGGTGTTAATTTTGTATTCCGTATTAAATCAATTGAATGCATCTGTGACAGAAAGAATTAACTTTTTTTTCCTCATTTTCCTGCGTCGTAATGGATTATATGGAAAATATTGAATTATTGAGCTGCCAGTGTTCAGCAGTTTTGTATCAAAAGTTATTTATGATATTTTGAAATAATTTATTGCACAGAAAGTGAAAAGAGGAGATTATATGAATTATTCTTTTTCTACCCCCCTCCTTCATGTTTCTTATTTTAGTCGGAAGAATAAATTAAGGGTTAGTGCTTTAACAACGTAATTTTCTCATACTATTGACGATGCAATAGAGCAAATCTAAAACAGCTTTAACGTTTTGAAATTCATCTATGTTTTTTTCTTCTTACGCATACTGAATAGAGAAATGCTTTTATTAAAGAAAAAATAACATCTGCCTCTGATTAAGTATCGAAAATCACCACAAAAAGTTACAACAAATTATTCCTGCGGTTTCTATATATGTCTCAACTACATTTTCAGATTAATCTAAGACTCGGTGAGCGACATATCACAGAACTAATGGTTTTCGATATTATAGAAAGGGAACAATGCCATGTTTAAAGCAAACGTTCATGCTGGAAGAAAAATCTGTATGCTATATAATCATTAGGTAAGCTATCACTTGTCTTCATTACTTGAAAATTATTTAGTCCTTCATAACTTCTTACTTCTTCTGCCAGTATTTAACAATTACAAAAAAAAAAAAAAAGAGTATTTTTTCGTACGAAATTATTAACTAGTTCAAGTACTTTTGAAGGCCATTTCACATTGTTTCGCTTTATTATTTTTTTTCAAGCAAACTATAAGATAAATTTGTTCTCAGTAGTTTGTATGTCTTTAAATTAAATGTTTAAGGACATAATAATTCTTTGGCGTTTTTAGTGGTTCAAGTTATTTTTGAGTTTTGAAGTAATTCAGTTGGACCATATTCACTTGTAAGTACGGAAGCGTATAATTTAATGTGCGATTAATTTCAATTAACATTGGAAAAGCTAATAAATCAGTGGTGTTTATAAAATAAGAAGACCTAATAATTATTTGGCGTTTTTAGTGGTTCAAATTATTTTTGAGTTTTGAAATGTTTCAATTGTACTGCTAACACAATTGTAAGATACTTGTAATTCCGGGAGGTATAGTTTAATGTGCTATTAATTTCAATTGATATTAAAATAAATGAGTGATTTCCGCTAAAGTTCTCTGCTATGCAAATGCAGGAAATTTTAGCTAAGAATGTAAATTTCTGAAGAAGAAAAATGTTCGTAAGTTACCAATGGTAGGCTTTGATTTAATAAGAAGTATAGGTGTTTGTTTTGTATGTCCTAGACGCATATAACAATTACATAAGACGTATAGCCGGTTTGATATGAATAATTTCAGTTATCTCGTGAAAATAATGATGATCTACTAAGGACATACCAAAAAATATAATGCCTTTAATTTGGGGGAAATTTACATTTAATGCATTGCTTAAAATTTTAAGTTTTAACAGGTGCTAATGCAAGTGGGTAAATTATAATTTATGAAATATTATTATTTAATATTTTACCGTTTGATGCAGATTAATTATAGGAATATTATTACTAGACTAGTTTTAAGAGAATTAATTCTCTGAATTCGAAGCAGGACAAAGCTTAACTATATATTACCATCCTTTTATTTTAACCATGGGACTTGCGCAATAACCACAGCAGCTTTGGTGGTGAAACGATGCAATTTCAGCGCCTAATTATCGCAAAAGTTAATACAGAGGGCACGATCGAGGGGTGGGTTAGGACCCAATCAACACTCAAGGGTCATTTTATTGATTAATTATCGCTCGCGGAGGTGCTTGTTAGGTGTTGGCGAGAAATTTAGAACCTCTAATGACGGGGCAGGAGAGACAAAAGTGGGAGTATCAAGTTCCTATAGAGGGTTATCAGTTTCAAACGTGAAGCATCTTTTATGGAATTTCTGTAAATTGATGAGTAAAGTGCTCCCGTTGATAATTCATGGATTTGAAAATACCAGATTTCCACTAAATACATAAATCCTAAGGCTAATATTATTAAGCTTAAAGCTCAGGTGCTTAAATCTATCTCATTGAGGACGGAAACTTCAAGCTCTTGATCACTGAGTCAATATATCTAATGTTAAAATCACAAAATCTTCGAAACATACGTATTTACACGGCTTTATTTTACTTGATTTTTCCCGGAAGTTTTTTACGCGGTTTCGATCCACTATTTCTGCAAAAATTATCTTCAAACTTTGCACACAAGCTTATCTTCGATGACATTATATTTTGTAATTTATTATAATGTTAATTAGGAAAAAAAAATAATAATTTTGGCTCTGAGGAAATTATCAGAATTATGATTTGTCGAATGGCAACGATAGCTTTGTTTGGATAATGCAACGATGTTATATAACTTGACTTGTCACGGAAGTTTGTTACGCGGTTTTCGACCACTATTACTGCATTTTAGGTTTTTTTAAATAAAACCGTGTAACTGAATACATTTTTTGGAGATTTAATATTTATTTAATCATGAACTTACTGGATTTTTTTCTTCTTTAAGCTTGTTCGTGGCATGCACATTCATATATTTTTTTCTTATTGTATTTCTTTTTTATTATGAGACTATTGGTCTTATTTCTACTTCTTTTGCATATATTGCATTATCCAAATCTAAAAATCAAACATTTGGCAACAGTTGTGTTTTTGTTAATTTTGCTGTAACAACATAAAAGTTGTATAATGCCTAAAGCCTAAACTCCGTTTGCGCATTGAGATATCAGTAAAAAAATCCCATGTATTTTACAAATGTAACATTTCTATAATGCGCAATGTGCACGCCTGAAAATGCAAACATTTATCAATGTTTGAAACATCTATCTACAACATGTTAATCAGTGTTAGTTTTCCAATTTAACGACAGACAACATTTCACTGTTCTTCTTTTCATAATTCTCCCCATTTTTAAGGCAAACTTCTGGTTTTTAGCTCGAATTTCTGATTATTAATGTTCGACCTATTATTATTTTTTTACGTATTTTATTTCGCATACATTTCCTGAGGTCGTATATCTGACACAAGTGGATTTAAGTGCAAAAACAAAATGCAAAAGAAAAAAATGCATTTATTTAAGCATTGTATATTTACTCGGAAAACCTTAAGCACCGTTCAACATGCTTAAATACACGGATTTATTTACATATTCGGGATATTGAAAAATCAAGATGACAATAACAACGTCTTCTTTTACACGGGATGAGTTTGTTTACAACGGAAGAGGCATCCCTCAAGTATCATACACTAATAGTAGCTACTGTAGTAGTGATTTATAAAGAAAATTACGCGGAAGCAACTGAACTCTGCTACATGGTGGTATAGCATTGCAAAAGCAAGCTCTACTAAAATGAGCAACTCTTATCCCAGGATTAAAGATAAAAGAGCAAATGCGTTGAAAAATTTACACTTAGGCGGGGCTAATGGACTTTGATGCAGGACATCAAGAATATAAACTTACCCGGGAAATTTAAATGAGACGAAGTGAAAAATAGTAAGCAGATTCAGTCGCTTTATAGGCCATTCCGTATTCTTCAATGGTGCATAAAAAGTCGGCGGAGATCACAATTTTCTCGCTACCCTATTTCATTTCCTCCGGCAACAGCCCTTTAAACCTAAGGATATACAAGCAGCCGAAAACGAGCCAGCGATAACATCATGTGTAATACAACGTCGTAAAAAAGCGTCTTTAGTCTACAGCGTGGACGAGATTGGCCGGAGAGAAGTTGACTATGGTTTTATCAGACTCTTGGCATATAAAGTAGGATTAAATAAAAGCTGCGAAGGAGAACAGATATCGGGCTGGAGAAATATTGTTTTAAGGGAGGCGTAAAAGAAACGAGTACGTGAGATAGAAGAAGTTATCAAGTGTCTGAATGGTTTCTGATCCCTTTTATCAACTTAATAAGATTTATTGCATAAAACCTTGAGAAGATGAAAATATTGTTAAAAGAACTAGTGAACTAGCTCTATAATGCTCATGAAAGAAGTTACTTTTGATACGATGCAAGGATGTAACGCCATAACAAATACTTAAAGTGTGTCAAACTGATTGGGACCACCTCCTCTGCTGGTATAGAGATGAAGAATAGTTATGCCAATGAAACATTTATGCAACGTGTCCTACTTTATTTTAATTACTTAGTATGCACCAGAATACAGCATTATACAACGAGCGTTCCTTGGCAGAATTGAGAGTAGGAAATAATGCCTTTTACTCTCTGACAATTGGTGTAGATTCGAAAAAAAATCCACCAAAAAGCCTTCTAGTTATAAATTATGTGCGAAAGGTCTTGTGCAGAGTTGGTAAAGTATACCAGTTCTGAACTCGGTAGGAGAAAACAAGCAGTTTTTAGCGGCAGAAAATTACTTCATCTACCCTAATCCTCAAAAATGAATCTTTTAAGATGGCGGGATAAACTTGAGAACAAGACATGCTCAATTGATATTCCGAAGGAAAAAAGTAGCATTAATTTTCACAACAGATACAAAGAACTATTTTTAACTAATGTTCAAGAACAAAATAAGTATTGAAGAAAATGAACAGTTTGCGGAACTATTATCAAAGCAAAAATCAGGAGGGGTCCTACATAGTTAACCCTACACTGCGCTTTTTTTTTTCTTTGTAATTTTTTTTTTTGGGTTTGTTTGTGCTAGTTATAAGTGGGAAAAATACTAAAAAAAATTCTCATTTAATTCGGAAAAGTAGAATTCGAGAAAAAGAGACATGTTGTTTAAAAACAACACTGCGCATTTAGGGGTAACAATAGTATTTAATTTTTATATAATCATTTTAACACATGAAACCAAATCAATAATAAATAGGCATGCATTATAATCAAAAAATAGCACTAAAATATGAAAATTTATTAAAATATTTTATTTTATTATGATTTATAAATTTATAAAATTATTGAAGCAAAAATTTGCAAATGTAGCTAATAATTATTCGTTACATGTGCAAATTTTTACTTTTAGTGAAATTATTATTAAACTTTATTGGTAATCAAAGATTTTAAACAAGAAACCTAACATCTGTAGGGGGTCTACGCGATAATGTTCGTTTCTTCTTTGGTTGAGCGTGAATTGATTTTAAGCAAAATTCCTAAATAATAGTTTAATCGACCACTTTAAGCTAATTTGTGAAATATTTAACAATAATCTTCTAAAAGATACTAAATAAAGTGATATAGAACAACCTGTGACACCTATTCTTGTTTATACTGCGAATAATGCAGGAGCATAAAAGTTGCCCCCGAATGCGCGGTGTTGTTTTAAAACAACAAGTAAAAAAGGCGCCTTAATATATATTTTTCCCGAAATTTTTTGAATATTATTTTTCAAATGACGAGGATAATTCTTTTGACACCGCTTTTGAATGAATTATTATTGCTATTAATATTATTAATATATTTATTTATTCAATTCTATTTTATTTCTTATTTATTCATTTTTTTATTTTCTTTCTTATTTATTTATTTATTTTTAAAATTCCGTCTTATCTAAACGATGGTGTTATGAAAATTGCAGATTATTTTTACAATAAAAGGCAATGCATGTCTTCTTGTTTGTGAGTAGGTATGTGTGTGATGTCCACACAAATATATCGCACTTACGTACTTCGCACGGAATGAGAACGGATCAGTATGTCTTCATCAGAAAATAAAATTAACTTATATTTATTTTATTTTAAAACTATGTAAGCAATTAGAGACTATTTTTTAAAATAAAATTGTTGCTTAAAATTTGTAGAAAAGAAAATTAAGAAGTTACTGCTTTTTACGAAATCAACATGTCTTACGATTTTGTGAAAAAAGATGATCCTTGAGTTCAGTTTACAAGATCTAGGGGAACTATATTAACTAATATGATCACACATACAAAATGAAACGAAAGAATGCGCCACATGTTAAAAATATTACAAAATAAAAGCTTAGTGAACGAAAAATGGAGGTGTTGTTTAAAAACAGCGCGGCGCAGTGTAGGGTTAAAAATGCATTCGGACTTCATAGACTTTTACAAAAAGATAGATGATCATAGCTGTTTGTATTTAATGAAACGTCGATGAATTTGCTCTTAGAAACAGAAAAAAAAAAAAAAAAAACAGGAAAATCTGCACACGGACACATCGAGTGATGCAGTTTCATCTTCCTTCCAGCACACAGGAGACTGAGAGGAAGGATTTTGTTTTGATATTTACTAGGGTCTTAACTAAATGTCCTGTGATAATATGAGCAACGTACTTTATGTTAATTTCATTAAGATGTAAAAGTTTACCTATGGATTCCAGATACATTCTGGAGTCTTCACAGACAGTTAGACCTCGCAGAATTGTCTTTGATTTTTATTTACTTATCAATCCTTACAAAAAGTTTAGCTGTGATTGGATAAAAATTTGTAACTTTTCTGATAAATATAGCATTTGTATTTTTCTAATTTCAAGATACAATCTAAATTAAGAGAAAAACTTATTTTTACTTTATTTAAACTAAATTTCATAACAATTCTTGCAACAAATTCGATTCTTTTATTTATAAATGAAAATTTTTACAAAAGTAAATACACACTTAAAAGGTGAAGATTTCCAAAACTAAATACACACTACACTCATATATAGAGAAAAAAAATATTCTGAATCATTTTATGCTCAAATATGTAAATAACTAGAAACATGTCCGAACTAATAGGCATTTAATGGAACCGTAATGCGATATTAAGAGGTTATGAAACATTTAAGGACCATCAGCAGAATAAAAATACCATCCCTCAATACATACAAACACATACATATCTTCTTCGTCTATATACAAATATACATATATATAGCAAAATATTATAGAGAAATACGCAGACGAGGTATTCCCAGGACAATTCCACTGTCTGAACTTGTCCAGAAAGAGGCCCGCCCCATCACTAAAAACGTGAACTACACGCCCAACTCTCACTATGTGAACGAGAAGGTTTTATCGTTGCAAGAAAGAACAATACTGGTTTAAGTACAATATATATATATTTGTGTTGTCTACTGATGATATGAATTGAGTCATTTTGGAAAAAACTTAATAGAAATAACGACGGTATCATTATTTATTTTTTCACTTTAAATTTTAATAAAAATTGTAGAATGATGTAAAAAACTGCGATCTTTTTATTTTTCAAATGATGAGAATAATTCTTTTGACACCGCTTTTGAATTAATTATTATTGTTATTAATATTATTAATATATTTATTTATTCAATTTTATTTTATTTCTTATTTATTCATGTATTTATTTTATTTCTTATTTATTCATGTATTTATTTTATTTCTTATTTATTTATTTATTTTTAAAATTCCGTCTTATCTAAACGATGGTGTTATGAAAATTTCAGATTATTTTTACAATAAAAAGCAATGCATGTCTTCTTGTTTGTGAGTAGGTATTTGTGTGATGTCCACACAAATATATCGCACTTACGTACTTCGCACGGAATGAGAACGCATCAGTATGTCTTTATCAGAAAACTGCAATCAAATTTATCAGATTATTATAATTGTTTTTATTTTATGTGCTCTCAAATGACCTACAATTGTGTGGTTAAAACAAACAGATCGTTTCAATTTCAAAATATATATGACAAATCACTGTATGGACAACCTCAAACACAATTGCGCGATGACACAAAATGTACCCCCTTTCAATACAGTACAAGTCACCAAACTGCTCGAAATGTATTCACCGTACAAAAAATAAATACATAAATAGATAAATAAAGCGTTACGGCAGCAACAGGTGCAGGGTATCTCTACACAGTACTTTACAGTAGCACCAGGTGTTCTGTAAAGTCTTATCAATTCAGGAAACATCTTTCACTTATAAGTGTTCAAGTTATCTTTCTGTTGATGTATTTAATCTATTTTATCTAATAGAAGATCTCTAAGATTTTTTTTAAAGGAGGATAACCAAATATTATTCAACTTACTTCATTAAATTAATAAATAATTGTGTACAATTTCGACAAGATAAAGCTAGTTTCATCGCCGTTTTCAAAACATAGAAAAAGGTATTTTCGCATGCAAGATAATTTACCTATTGTTTCATTTCCCTTTTGCCTATTCCGATGAAATTAAATACCATTATTAAGAAATATTTAAGTGGTAATTGCCTTTTAAAACTTGATATATTGAGCAAATAATGTCATTGCCTTTAAAAGGGTGAATAAAGCTCAAATCACTTTGCTTCTAAAGGCAATTCGCCAACCACACCCTTTATATAACAAAAGGCACATAACCCACTGTGTACTCACTAATTTGAATTACCTGCAAAAGTGGCAAGGGGATGTGCAGTGGGGAGCACCCCCTTTCGCACACGCTCTGCTCAGTCCCTCACGTGATCCACCGTGATTGATACTGAAGAGGCTCGTGCTGAAATGCGGGCCATTTCATTTAGAATATAGCTTCTCTGGTGTATCAGAGGGAGCTTAATTAAAAAATCGTTCTTTCCGGTCTTCGAAGCAGATTCTGCGGAAGATTTCTTTTATTTCTACTTTTGTGTAGCTTCTTCCTTTCTTCCTTTCATTTTTATTCTGGTTGTGTTCCATTTTCCTTTTGCAAGCAAGTGGGTTTCAATTAAGGCGATTTTCTGGAGAGCAATTCTCTGCGCGGATTTTCGCATCTAATCTTCGCCTTTGAATGAAAGTTCCTTTTTATGCACTTTTTCTGTTAACCAAGGCGTCTTCAGATGAAAGTTTTTTTTTTTTTTTTTTTAGGAGTAGGTGTGTTTTGATGAAACTTCTTAAAGGTAAATTACATAATTGCTTTTTTTATAAAATCAAAACACGCAATCCATTTAACTTTCAGGAACGGTTTCTCTTAATCACAATGACTTAATCCAAAAAAAATTCAATTACTGATGAAGAATTTTTATTGGCAATTTTTAAAATCAAACAAAAACAGGTAAAATATTGTTGAAATCAAAACACCTATTTTTTTAAGTAGAAAAAAAGAAAATCAATCAGTTAGCTTGAAAAGCTAGAATACTTGGTGCCATTCGTAACTGCGATTTCTTAAACATGTAATATATTTTGATGGAAATTAATTTAAAGTTAGTTTTTGCACTTTTCGTAATCATGTGTGTAAGAATCATTTTAGATTCAAAATCGTGAGAATTTTATTCTTATGAATTACTTCCGAAAAACTTTTTATCTTACTTTGCTTAAAAAAAGTTCTAAAAATAAAATAACAATAAACCATGAAAGTGGTTTCAATTTCCGTAATGTATCATCAAAATAAGATGCGAAGTAAAAATAAATGTTCGCATGCATTAGAACGCTTATCGTTATTTCGTTTTTGAGAGATAAACTATTCAATGGGCAACTATGAACTTGTTTTAATTTTATTAAACAGAAATTACTTCAATTAAATGAGGGTAAATTGAAGACGCCTTTGCTTATTTAAAAATATCAGTAATTGTGCAAACATATTCTAAGCTTGTAATACTTTTTTTAACTAAAAGAATGCTCGAAAAAAAATTGAAGAGTCGATGGGAACAGAACTGTTTCTTTTTTGTTCCTTTATTTTCTTTCTTTATTATATAAATATATATAATAAAGAAATATATATATATATATATATATATATATATATATATATATATATATATATATAATAAAGTAATTAAGTATATATATATATACTTAATATAATCATTAATTATTATATTACAGTTTTTTATAATTTATTTGTGATTCGAGACAGAAGTGGAAATTATTTCGCTCTGACATTAAAAATTAATACATAAGTAAATTTATAAAAATAAATAATCAAATATGTGAATAAATAAAATTTTTAAAAAATATATATAAGAAAAAAAATAAGTAGCCACAAAAAAACCCAAAAATTTGCAGTTTCATAGATCTAGATGTTCCTAGACATTTCCAATTAAATGAAAGAGACAACAATATTTTCATATTTACGTCATTAAATAATATTGTAGAAAATGTAATAACAGTTTCAATCAACGCTTTTAAAATTTGAAAACACAATGAGCGAATACTACACTTGTGTTTTATGCCCATATTTTTCAGCAGACTTATAAAAATAAGAATTTAAAAATTTCATTATAAAAGGTACTTATTGAAAATCTCCAAATTTTCAAACCATCTAACTATTAATTGTGATGTGAAATAATATAACTCGTTTCTAATATACTAAATTCAATAATATGAGGCTAATAAAACTTATTCTACGTAACACTAAATTCGCATTATTTAAATTCAACACCTGCTTAATAAGTCTCGCATTGTAGTTTATTTGATAAACGAATTTAAAAATTAAACTGATACATTCAAATAATAAATCATTTTCTTTCTATAAATGACTTTTAAATATTACATATCAATAATTTCTACGCCAATTAATCATAACTCCTTTCTGTGCAAACAAATGTATCTGACAAAATACCACACTAGAGGAAATCTATTATCTTCATATAAATAGACAATTCAAAAAGAATCGTTTAGATTTCAACAAACGCAACTGAAATCTTTTGTGCATCGAGTTTGAATTTAGAAATTAAACAATGACAAATCGAGTATCAATTCTGCATCATAACAGTCTAAGAATTTTTCAATAAAGGTAAACATGCATACAAAAAATGAATTGAAATCATCACAGAAATGATATTTAAATGTCTCTGAAATTATTCATAATCTAAATAAACACCTATTTCTATTAACAAAATATATATTCAAGAGATTCGTGATACATATTAGAATGAATATAATAAAAAGCAATTAATTATACTAAAGTAGTTATCTATTAAAAACTAATTACTTGTAATTAACTCATTAAGTGAAATTAATATTTTGGGATCATTAACTTCTGATTTTGTGTCAAGACACCTACTGTATTTAATAAGGCTAATTTTAATTAAACCTTTATGTGTGTGATAACTTCTATTTAATCAAATTCTGCTTGTCAATTTCATTAATTTTTCAAAGCTTGTTTGACAATTAATATATTTTTTTTCTAAATTTAAATAACTCGAAATTTAGTTAGTCGCATATAATAAAAACTTGATCGCATAACTTGCATAATAACTTGATCGCATATAATAAAAATTATTTTTGCACTTAAATTTTAATTATAAATGGCTATTCTAAAAATATTAATGATCCAAAAGGAGAATTCACAAAACATGTTCCGCAATTGAAGAAATAATAACTTACATATTTAAAAAAAAAAAACCCCCCTCCCGCGCTACACCAGCAAAACAGAACGTAGCCTTAGACTTAGTTTAAAAATACTGTTGTGCGAGAGATGCTATCCCGTCATTTAAGAGGTCATGAGAAATCCATGTATAGGTTTTGTTTTTATATGTATAATATGCATTGAGTATAAAAATAACTCTATTTTTAAGCATTATAAAATAACGGGTCAGGCATTAATTCCTTAATATTATCTGAATATTTATTTAAAGTAATATATACACATATATACAGTCGTTACGACTAGACGCACTCAATTCACATTTTAGCCATTTCGAATTAGCGACCCATCAGCTCATGCTTGCATTACACTAAGGTGCAATTACATAATAACGTGTTTCCCCCTTCACTTAATTGTGCATCGCATTTCGAAATGCATTCGCTTTACAAATTAAAATAAAAAAAAAAAAAAAAAAAGATAGAACTGACTTATTAAAAATTGCGCTAAAAATTGAACAATAAATTAATTCTTTAAACAACATCGATACGACTGTTAAGCATATTTCTTGAAGCCGGCGCAAAATTATGACAGTCAAATTATCATTTGTAACTTTACGTTATCTTACTTTATTTTAAAACTGTTGCAAACTCTGGGCCATTTATATTTGTAATTGAATCATTATTACAAAAGATTTTATTTATCATAATTTTGTACTAACTTATTATGGATTTTTTAAAACTACGCTTAAAAGTCGTATCGATTGTTTTTTTTTTTTTTTTTTTTTTCACTTTTTAGCGCAATTTTTAATTTGAAGTCGGTTTTATTTTTTTTATTTTGTTCCTTTTAGTGTAAGTACATTTCTCATATGAATAAGGTGTTATGGTATTCAAAAAAAATCGTATCAAATGACACACCTACTTTGAATGACTATCACTGAAAAATAATCATTTGCTGATGAATTACGTTTTGAAGTTAATTTTAATAAGTTCAGAACATACTTCAGAATTAAAACCGACTGATTGAATTTAATTTTTCTTTCAGAGAAGCCTTCACTCAGACTCTTATTATACTTGCTTTTAATATTACTGCTTAATGGAAAAAAACTCTTTTCACATGGGTTTTACATTTATTATCTAATAATAAAGTCAGCGAAAAAATATCAATTAAAGGCTTTCCAATTAAAATTAAAATATTTAATTTTTATTTACAACGTTCTTTCTAAAAAACAATTATAGGCAATCGATGTACCATATTTAAGTCAGACGACCCTCCATAAGGGCCTAGTGGTTAATTTGTCGGACTTACAAGCGGAAGGTCGCGTGTTTGATACCCGAACCGCTGAAGACCCACCATGTATAATAGCTGGGGATATGTGCATATAAAATCTATGAACCTCACTACCCCCCCCCCCCCCCCAGGTCTAGCATCCTTAAGGAGAAGGAAGTTGGAGGAGAAACGTAAAAGACGACCCTCCCATAAATTTAAAAAAAAAAATTAAATCATTTCATTTCATCAAAAGTTACGGATAAACGAATATATAAAAACTGCTCTATTGCCACCCGTATTTTATTTTCTAATTATCGAATATGGTCAAACGAAAGTACGGGACCTATGGGAGACCAGCCTTGATCGATTAATAGAAAATCGTCGAAATTTGACTATTCCTGTGAGAAGTTAGCGATGCTCAAAGAAACAAAAATCATACATTGAATGTGTATGAACAGATAACCGTCCTTCTTGGTGGAAGTCGGTTGAAAACAAAAGAAAAGTTAATCCTAAATTGTGTGGTAAGAAAATGGCTTTAACTTGGTTTGTAATAAAAAATAAACCTAGGCCCTACTCCGGCTATAATTTGTTCATTAAGATGACGCAAATTTTAATGATTTATTTATTTATCTATTTATTTTATAAAGAGTGATCATTTTAGTTCTAAAGTAATAATTTAAGTCTTATTTACCTTGCACCAACAAGCAAGGAATCGCCATCTTGTTCCAACAGCTTGAAGTAAGATCGGTTTCCCATAAATCGCTGAAGATCAGATTCATCTGTAAATGAAAGGAAAAATGTTTAGTAAATTGAACCCGAAAATACAAAAAACACTTAAATAGAAATACATTAAATATCAAGCACGTAATTGTAATACTCTCTTAGTAATTCTACAACTAATTGCCCAATAATTGCAAAAAACAGTGTATTTATATGCTAATCTTTGTAATAAGACTTGGGAATTCGAAGCTAAAATGAAAACCAAGTGCATTTTCTGAGAAACTTAGTATGAATAGCGTATATAATGTAATGATATCCATAATCCAACAATTCAATCAAACGGGTGGTAAGTATATAATAAATCAAAGGTCTAAATTTTTATTTTTAAAATGAAACAACTTTTCATTCTTCGACATAATGTGACATCATTCAATTTGCTGCTGACAGAACAGTACCATTTATTTTTAATGGTATCTGGTTTGCGTAACATTACATTGGTAAAATTCCATTTCAACCATTAACTAAGTAGAACCAAAAGTAACATAATAGTAAAATTATTGAAAACTACTTTTAGCATTCTAATTAGAAAAACATATCTATTAACCTGATTCGTGTGGGTGTGTTGTGTATGTGTCCCTCTTTCTTTGTCAAGGCAATCGTGGTTTATATTTTACTTAGGAAGGAAAAAAAAGACAAAATATACGCACTGCTAATAATCATGAGGGCAATTAAAACTATTTTAAGCTGCATTTAAAAAACAATCAGCTGTTCACGCCATTAACATTCCCTCCAATACCGCATGTTTTTTCTTTTAATTTAATAATATAATGGAAAATGTCCACCATCGGTTTCGTTTTCCATCCCAAAATAAATTCAAAACGTCTAAAGACGTATGTACGTGCAAATATTTAAACGTAACCATATCAACTAAATATTTTTGTGCATCTAATCGAATATTAGCACTGTAAACAAGAAAAGGAGCTAGCGTAATTCTTACGAAATTCATTTCTATGTTATATAGATGTTTGTTTAAATTCCTTTAAGTCAGCTAAACGTATTCCATAAAAGAACACAAGAATGTTAATTTGTAACTTCATGTAAGAAAAATTTTTGTATTACCATGTTCAATGCAGGTCGAGACAATACATTTCTTTGAATGAAGATGAACAATATTACATACTTTAAAAAAAAAAAAAGAAAAGCAGTTTTATTTTTATGCCGTCATCTAAATATTATGCAGGTAAAGAGTTAAATCCATTTTACATCTTTGTCATTCTGTCTGGTATATAATGCATCGTCCCATAGTTTACTTCAAGAAAGTCAGTGTTGACATTCGTCGATGACGAGGATAGAATATTTATCAACCAGAAGCGAAAGAAGAGACGTAAGGTAAAACAAACACCGCAACCTCAGTAAAAACAAGAGAAATATGAAATATAGGTGAGGTGGGAAAAAATCTATCACGACAAAAAATTCAGTACATAACAGCGATATATCCCCTCCCACCTACCATGACGGCTGTCTTACGGCTGTCCCCTAGCTGTCACAACACTCTGACCACGACATCCTTTTTAAGAGAAAGAAAGTTAAAAAAGAAGTCTGGAGAGAAAAAAAAAGGAAAAGGAACTCTTTTCTTACGCCTACCGGTACGTGACCTTCTTGATGACGGGAGCACGGGAGGGTGACAAAACGAGAAATGGGCGAATGAATCAAAACTTTCTTTTTGACGATAAAATGGGGGTCTAGAAGAAATGTAAGAAGGAGATCTAGAGAGAGAAGCGAAAGGGGTCTCATCAGACAAAGTAGCTGAACAGAACTTTCTTCGTGGTGCTTGATGGGCAATGTTCCTTTTTTACTGATGCCTCGTCTTAGGAGGTGACACTATAAGAGGCATATCATCACTGTTCGCTGCAGATGCAACTTTCCGAAAAACTTAAGCTCTCCTTTTTATGTTGCGAATCCCTTTTTTCTTTATGTGTATTGATGGATTTTTTTTTACTGCCCTGCCCATCAAGTTGGGCGACGCTTTGGTAACACCTCCATCCAAACACTCTTGCAGAAATGAAGTAAAATTTAAGCCTTTTTGCTACAATGAAAAATAAACTTAAAATCAACGTCTCCAGTTAAATGTTTTTCATCTAAGACTTCACTCTTTAGTATTGCAAAATTGCAAAAAGAGTTTCTTGTAACCTCGATACACATGTCTGCAATTTTTACAACTTTTGTGCTCATTTTTACGTTGATTTTTAGTTTTTTTACTCTTGTATAAAGTAAAGTGATCTAGCTTTACTAGTTATGAAACCGAAAATATCCTTTATCAGTTTGACAGAGATGCAAACATGGTCTTTACTAGACGTTTGTTCATTTGCTGATACATTTAAAAAAAAATTTAAACGTGAAATACATAAAATACACAAGACATATTAGTATGTGAAATACAAATTAAAATAAAGAAAACATATATGATCGCGGCGGGTCATTAATGCCGTATGTGTACATTGGAGGAGTTTTTCATCAAAAAACCGTACTTGTATCTACTAGGTGTGATTGGAAAGTTTTAAGAATGAGCTTGCAATTTCAAAATGGCGGTACTTACATGCTACTGTGATGCATCTCCTTCAAGATAGTCCCCTTCTGACTGCGGACTCCCTACCTGTTTCTTAAACTGAAATTTTCACTGTCGAGTCAAATCGCTTCCCTTTCAGTGAAATGTTCAGTTTAGGAAACAAGAGTCCAGAGGGGCTATATCAGGGGAATAGGGCGGTTGGAGAAACATAGGAATTTTAAATTTGGTCAAAAATTCTTCTACCTGTTTAATAAACTGAAATTTTCACTGAAAGGGAAGCGATTTGACTCGATTAAACACATCCAGGCGAATCCGGCGAGCGTCCTTAACACATTTGAGAAAATAAAATTCCAGGAATGTTTCAAAAAGTGGAAACACTGTTCGAGTCGGGGTGTTCAGTCAGAAGGGGACTATTTTGAAGGAGATGCATCACAGTAGCTGGTAAGTACCGCCATTGTGAAATTACAAGCCCATTCTTAAAACTTTCCAATCACACCTCGTATATCAGGCCCTATAGTTTTACCATGAACATAAATGCATAATACTACAGAGCTGTATGACATTTACGGGAATTATATGCACAGTAAAGCCTCTACCAGCAGCGACTGCGAAACTGACCATCAAATAAAACTGCTCGTTGACTGAAAGTTCCATAAAAATAATTAATAACGGTAAAACCAACATCAAAAGCTACGAAAAAAAGCTAAATTATATCCTTAATGAACCGTCTATAGAGTTTGAGCAAAGCAACGTAATTAAGGTAAAATAAAAAATAACAGTGTTTTGTTGAGTGATTGTAACTAAGAAGAATCGTTTTCAAGATTCTTAAGAACACCAACAAATAACAATCTTTATGATTACATTGGTCGTGCAGAGACCATTTTTCGGTAAATATATTAAGCTGAAGTAGATATTTTAGAAAAGTACAAATTTTAAATTCTACCAACATGTTTTGTTGTTCATGTATGTATATATTTTCAGCTCGAATTCGAACCTGCATGTGAGAACTTGAATTAATTAGTTTTTAAAAAAATAATAAGCAAGGGTGGGTAACACCACAACTTTAAGATATCAATTTATTAAAGCAATTTCAGTCAATAATAATTCATATGTAATATAGCCCCTTTTTATTTAATTCGAATTATTAACATTTTAATTAACACATACTATGCAGCAATTTTTTTCCAGTCAGTTTTAATTCGCAAAATAGCTTTACAGTCAGCTTCCCAAAAATTTGCGAGTTTGTATTGCAGAAACAACTATTAAAGCTTTCCACAGAGGAAAGTAATTCCTTAGATTACAAAAGACAAAATAAGAGCATACAAACATCCCCCCTTGAGATTCCATCCCAAAGATGTAAAGAGACTGAAAAGTAAGCCAGCTTCAGACAAGCAGTAAATTAACCGCTCAGGGAAATTAAAAATAAAAGAACTGGAAAGCAGTATAAGCGGATAAAGACCAATGATGGAATTACTTGACCTTGGAGTGAGTCGTCCCTTTGGGCTCTAGACACCTGCAAGTACTTTTCTCCAGATATGTCAGGTTTTATTGGAAGACGGAACGTCGCACCTGATCTTCAGATTATTTTGTTTTTTATGCTGTTCCTTTGCAGATTCAGGTGCGTCTTTCAAGCCGTCAGGTGTGTCATAGGCATGTCCTTAATAATGTTTTATTTTTACAGCTGTGCTTGAGCACTCTTTTATATTTTATGAAGTTGCTAAACCGATTACTAAGATGTTTCGCAAAACTGAATGTAAGAGTTTCATGGATAAGGTTTTTAACATAGATGGCACTTCACATAACTTGTGTTAAGGAAGATCTGCACGACTTCTTTGCACAAAGATTTTTTAGCTTTTACTAGTGTCAGCAAAAAATTTAATAGTTTGATAAAATTCACATTTTATTTAAGTACACAATTTTATTCAAGCGTTACTTCAAAATCATAAACACCTATAAAATTAATTAAAAAATGCATGTAAATTCTGCAGTTAAAAAAATTTAACATTTAAGAGAAATAAATCTCTTTGAAGATAAAAAGTTAGTGTAAATCTCGCTTTCAAATTGTCTACAGATAAAACTTAAAAACGTGTTCAACAAATCTGTGGTGTAAAGGGACTTATATTTAAGTAAATGCTTATATTAAGTAATGAGTAGGTAAGTAAATTGAAATTACCTTGAACCATACACAGGAAAAAAATATGGACATTTAAAGCTTAGTCAAAGAGAAATCTTTTCACAAGATAAGATTTCTTTATTTTATTCCTAGTAAATTAAATATATGTATTTTGTCTAAAACATCAATTTGCTGCTTAATCATTGAGACATTAAGAATAAAAATGAAAATATCGCTTGTGTACTACCAACATAAAAAATAATGTAAAAATTAAAAAACTAGAAAAAAAATCAAAAATGAAATACTGACATTTAGAAAATAACAATTAAGGAATCGACTTTTGTGCAGGGGCCCGACCGGAATTTGGATATATAAGAATTGGTCGGATACCGTATATCCAAGGCCTACTAGGGGGGACCGGTCCCCCTTGGTGGACGGGTTCGTCCCCCAACCCCGCCAGTACGCCCCTGTATATGCACTATGTTAAAATTGTTGATGTAGAAATCGTTCCATTTACAGTCTAAAATTGGTAGAATGAAAAGAGTCTCAATTCATCACTGTTATATTGTTCTGCCCTTAAACGTCTGGCATTCCTCATTTGTATGCATTTTGTACAAAATCTTCTTTACGTTCTCTCTCTCTCAACACCACACCACCACTATCTCCTTAAAATTAATTACAGCATATTCATCCCACCCATTCTCAGCCATACTTTTGCGAGTTAAACCGATTAGACCGGGCATCTTCGTCCATAAAGAGAATCTTTCATTAAAGTTCGTCTCATCCAGAGCAGGCAATGACACCAAAGGAGCCGCGCCCCTTCAAAACCCTTACTCGACCCTTATCTTGGGCAACAACCCTCTCGAGTGGCTGGTCAACCTAATTGGGATGCAGGTATGTCATGGAACGGAGGGGAGGACTCATAATGACTTCTGACAGAGAAGGGGAGGAAGTTTAATTTGCTTCACAAAATCAGTTTCGGGAGAAATAATTGGAGAATATTTTTAATTAACCTGCCAGTTTTTTGCTTTTTTCAACTCTATTTTACTCAAAGGCTTGAGTTGTTTTATTGTTGGACTGATTTTTTAGCCTACTTTCCCGTAAAAGTAAAAAAAAATAATAATAAAGCATGAAAGAAGGCTTAATGTATCGTGAAAATATCGTCAAAAATCAAGAAAAGTCAAAAATAAGTGAAGTAATTAAATAAAGATTGAAAAATAAAAAATTTGAAAGTAAGGTATTGAGATGGGGAAAAAGTGTCTGTCGGTCTGTCTGTCGGTCTGTCTGTCTGTCGGTCTGTCTGTCGGTCTGTCTGTCTGTCGGTCTGTCGGTTGTCGGTCTGTCCCCCCCTAATAACTTTTGAACGAATTGTCCGATTCAAAAAATTCTTTTTGCATTCGAAAGATCTCGGAGAGAACATCTCATTTCTATATTTTACTTTTTGATTTGAACAATTTTTTTTTCAATTTTAAACAGTTCAAAAAATTTTAACATTAGCGCCTATGGACAAAATTGAAGCAAATTCTGTAAACTCTGGGCACAAGAGCCAAGTTCCTATTGCAAGCTTATTGAAAGGAGTTCTCGGCATGAAATATTGATTTGAACAGTTTTTGTTCATTTTTGAACAGTTCAAAAAATTAACACAGAGCTTACGGGGAAATTTCAACCCTATATAAATCCTGATCTAACGGACCGATTTGCTTGGAACAAACTTTATCGGAAAGCTCTTATAACATAGAACATGTAGAAATAGAAAGTTTATCCAGAACTTACGAGCCTATTTTGCTATGAAATTTTTTGATCGGGATTTTCAAGGATATTTCTCAGTGACTCAATGAGTGAAATAATGAATGAATGAATAAATGAAAGAGTCAAAGAATAAATCAATGAATAAATGAATGAGGAAAAGAATGAATGAATAAATTATTGAATAAATGAAAATATAAATAAATGAGTGAATAAATACATGAATGCGTAAATGAATGAATAAACACTTGAATGAGGTAACGAATGAATGAATAAATGCATGGCTGAATAAATGAAAGAATGAATGAGTGAGTGAATGAATATGTATTATCCGTTGAAAAAGGTATATTTTCAATAATTAGAACTAAATATAAATAAGAAAGAGAGAGAAAGAGATAGCTAGATTATAAATTTGAATTTGGTGTATACGGGAAAGTAGGCTCGTATAGTTCTAGACGGAACTTCTTGTTAATAACAAATACTCTGTTAGTACTGTTAAAAATTCCTCACACAAGCTGTAGCGCAGTAGAGGTTGGACTTTTTTTAATGCACTATACAAATACATATATGTATATAATATATATATATGTTACGGTGAATCTCCGAAATCGGAGAATGTCGACATTCACCATCTATCAGACCGGTGATTGTCGACATTCTCCAATTTCGGACATGCGCCGTAACATATATATGGATTGGTATATTATAGTTCCAATACAATATCATTTTTACCGACAACAATAGAGCTTTAATTGCATCTATATGGGCTATTATCAGATAAATATGAACCTCGGTCGTCAGAGAATACTTGCTATTCCTACGTAAGTTCGATTACATTTGATCGATTTCCAAATAACTGCAATGGGCATTCCAGAGGTAACAAGGCAAAAAAAAAAAAAGATGAAATGAAGGAAATAAAAGCATGTCTATTAAGGCGGAAGCAATCGTTTAAAAATGGGGGTTCCTGCAAACGGACACATGAGGGTTAAAAAAAAAAAAAAAACAGGAACTTCCCCCCCCCCCCCCCTGGTTTTGAACTGTTTTCATTTTTGTTTTTGAGCATGTTCTTGCTTCCAGTGAAGAGAAAAGTAATAAACAAAATATTCTATTTCATTTTCATTAAAACTCATAACAGAGTACACAAAGTCACGGCACTGACTAAAATGCTATCCTAATACATGTTTAAACAAACGCATAAAGCTATAACTACCTTGGTTTTTAATCGGAATTATCTACGGTTACGTCATAGGAATTTACTGGGATGCCTGATTTAAAAACTGAAACAGGACAGCAGGGGAGTACGGGGAGTGGGTATGGTCGCAGACCGGATACTGGACATCCGACCGATTTTTAAATAACCGGAATCCAATATCCGTCCGGTTTTTCGGAATGTCAATTTTGATTATAAAAATGTAATTAGCATATTTCGAAAGCAGATGTGAAGTCGAAAGTTATAACGTATTTGGAAAAGCTTGGGGTAAAAAGGCACAGAATATTCAGGATGAAACTTCAGAGCCGGATATCCGGGACAAAATCGTCACACAATAGTTACCGGACAAACGATATCCGGCAAAACCAATATCATGGCAAGAATACGAGACATTTACGGTCCCGTTTTGAAGTTCCCCGGGGCGCGGGACAATTTCTAAAAATACGGGAATGTCCCGGAAAGTCCGGGACGTTTGGAAACCCTGAATACATATGTAGACTGAATGTTATTAAACTTACCCAGTATAGGCCTTCGTAGAGCTCGTTCTAATGGACGTATGTCGTTGAAATTTGGCACAATAGAGTCTCAAAAGCTCGGCACTCGATAAACCGGATAGCTTGATCATACCCTAGTAGGGCGAAGAAACCTCACGCGCAGATTTTAAAAATAAAGTAGCCAGTGCAAAGTCCACTAATTAATTTTCCTCATTGACAGCTTTGTGTCTTTATGTAGCATTTTTATAACGTCTGTCTTACTATGTAAATTAATGCATATTGTGAATTGATTAATTTTCATGTAGTAAAATATGTAAAGTTTCATAAAGTATGTACTTTTCCTTTGTTTAATGGTATTTGGACAGTTTATTCTCTGTTGTATTCTCAAGCAATACATACAGCACAGCAGAACTAGATTTTCTGAGGATACATCGTTTACTTATTCCCTTTTTAACCCTACTCCCGATATCCCGGCAATTTTCCATACTCGGTCACACGTCAGGTCTACATCATTGCGAGTTTTTGGGATTCTACTGTATATACGTTTTATGGACCATGAGGAAAACTAAATATACGGAAAGAAAAGTATTAGTTACATTTTTAATACGCGGTTAAAAAGGCGTGCAAATCAGAAACAAAAAAAAAAAAAAACTTTTATTCATTTTTAAATCAAATAATTTGTTGAATGTGCGTTTCATTTGTGTCAATCACATGTCAAAGCGTGCTATAACGTGTTCAACAATTACAGCCCTTGGTCAATAAGAATTGTTACGAATATAAAAGTAAGAAACCCTCACCTGGTGGTTAAAACTTAAACTGCTATTTTCTCATTACAAATTTCGTTTTTCCCCATGGTCTATATAACGTGTGTATTAGAACGGCAAAGAACTCTATGTTGGTCTTTAATTAAAATCATTCAGTAGTTAACATTATTTATATATGTGCGTGTCTTTAGTCAAGTAAGGGGAAAAGCAACAACTTTCGCTAAAGAAAAACAATAACTACACAAAAACAATTGCTAATAATAAGCACTAAACGATCATGAACGTTGGCATACTTTCTACGAATTGATTAAAAAGAGAAAAAACTAAAGAAGGTTTAGAGTTGCATAAAACAGAACCGGATAGTTGAATGTATCTGTTTTTTTTATATTTTGTTAGGGAAAATTGTCTGCTTTCAGCGCCTTCCCCCCACCACCCTTTCCAGATCGGTTCGAGAAAACAAGCCTCCAACATGAAACAGCCGACTCTTTACTGGTTAAAATTTAATTACGAACGTTGACGGGGAAGCTAGGTAGGGATTTCGAAGTGCGAATGGAACGATTTGGAATAAAAGCCGAAATCGAATCAGTTCACGAGTTGAAGTGAAAGGAGGGGGTTTCGTGATTGGAGAAAATGCACTTAAGCAGACTTTACACTTATTTTTCCTTGTTTCCGGTTTTGTTAGGAAAGAACGTTTTGATAAGGCATGAATAATTTAACGATTACGCCTTTTAGAATGGAAAACGAATGCATTTCGCTAGGCGATGGAAAAGTACCGATAAAGGAAAAATAAGAAGAAAAAAATTGAATTTCAAAAATGTTTATAAAGTTTCGTGTTTTTTCCCCTTTTCCCGTATCAAAAAGCTAGATTATAGATATTTCAAAAGGTAAAAAAACTAAAGAAAAAATCTATATTTGGCTGCTTCAAAAAAGTGATATTTTTACACTATGTAAAAAGGCGAAGGATTAAAAAATATACTTATGTAAATAAATATATTATAATACAATATAAATGCTCTTTCTATATCCCATACTTTCATCGTACAGTACCTTTTTTTTTGAATATTTTAATCGCATCAGAAGCTTCTAAGTAAGAAATGAAAGAAAATATAGCGTACATTTACAAATACACACGTATATAAGTACACTGATGGGGAAAAAGCCCCTAGACCAACAAAAAAAGGATTGCAGACTAATGAAATTTTGGCAATACATTTGTCTAGGTCTCATATTTTAAGTTCATAATATTAAAGTTTGAAAATCATGACTTAATATAAAAACAAGAAGTAATTTCAATGTGAAATAATGGTACAATAAGAACCGGTATAACGGAAAGAATTTTTAAATTAAGCGTAGAAACGTGAATGCATTGTGCCAAATGGGTGCTGGATGTTAGTTTGTAGGATGGAATTCCGTGGCTGTTGCAACAGGTCGGCCAATACAGGAACGGTTAATTCTGGTAGTGGATGAAGCTGGACTTGTTCCACCAGAGCTCAATTGGGGAAAAAATAGTGATCTAGGAGGGCCAAGGGAACATGACGGCACTCAGTAAAGCAAGTCGGGTTATAACAGAGGCGTGAGGGCGAGTGTTATCATGTTGGAAAATACCCCCTAGAATGCGGTTTATTAATGCAGCAAAACAGATTGAATCGCGAGACTGATAAACAAACTTGCAGTCGAGGCACGTGAGATAAATAAGAGTGCTCCTGCTGTCACAGGAAATTACTTAGCGGAGCTTCGCTCTAGGTACAGATCCAATGTGGTTAGGCTACAGACAGGTTGATTGCAGGAGCTCACCGGGCTTCCTTCTAAATGACACACTGTCATCACTGGAATCAAGGTAGAACATCAGAAAACACAATAGATCTTCATTCCGTCCTCCAATGAGCTCCAGCTTGACAACCTTGATGTTGCAAACGGCAATGGCTTAGAATGCAGGCTGCACGCCGTCTGGCTCGGAGCTCTCCTTGAAGTAACCGATTGATAACATTTTGTTTGGTCACTGTAGTAACACCTGCAGCTCAAATTTATGTTGCAGACGCAGTACGATGCTCCACATCCATCCGCCAAAGGCTGCGGTCTTCCGTCTCAGTATTTCCACGTAAACGGCCTCAGCCAATCTTCTTGGGATCGTCCCCCCCCCCCCCCCCGCGACCACTGCTGCTAACAATAATGCACACCAATACATTCCTGCCAAAGATCTCTGCCAATATCGCTGGAAGAAAATCCACCTTCACGTAGCCCTATTTCACTACCTCATTTAAACTCAGCGAGCTGTTGATGATGGAGCATCCATCTTTTTAAAGGCATTGTGACTAACACCAACTCACTGCGTCAAATCTCAACGATAAATAACGCACACTAACTTTACATCGCGTATTTAAAGCAACCTGATTAGCATCTTCATAGTGGCTACACTATAGCGCCCCTCTTATTCGTTTGCAGCGCAATTTGAATATATGTCGTCTTTCATTCATACATACAAATACACTTCCCAAATTTCGTTTGTCTGGTCTAGTGCAGCTATTTCTTTGTGTTGGGATATTTTCCCGACAGTCAGTATAAATAAGTATAGATACATATAATGAAAAAATATATTTTCACACTAATTTCTCCGCATCAAAAGTAAACGACATCTTTACTCACATTGCTTAGTAATAAGTTATAACTAAGCTTGTCTAGATTGCGGGGGGAGGGGAGAACAATACATATACGTGATCATGCTTCAACAGCAGTGCAGTCTTATTTTTTGTTCCCTTCTTCGTTGAACTTTATTTTTCGGCTGTTTTCAAAGCTTGAATAAAATATGAAAAAAGTAATATACATTACTATGTAAAATTTTAAGAAAAAAAATATGTAAATTAAATATTAAGTAAAATTAGTCAAATCCTGCTACAAACACATGCAGTTAAGGTTTTCCTTATGTATGGAACCACACCCTTTCCCCCATGTATCGCCTTAACAACAGCCTTGATGAAGAGTTTTGATTCTACATTTTCTGTTCTAAAAATATATCGGCTTTAATAAAATACAAAGGATTATTTTCCCCCAACTTTAGAACTCTGAACAAGTGTACTTTCTAACAACAGAAACCGCGTCGAATAGACGCCAGCCTGTGGTTGTTTTCATTATACGGATTTTTTTCCCCCTTACATATTTGTTATTGTTATTTTTTAAGTCGTTGTACCAACCAATGGAAATATCTCTGTAAAAGATTCGCAAAATTTGTATTCACCAGTAAACATTTATCTTCTCGTAGAGCGGAATTTCCTTCCTGACTGCAGTGATGAACGACTTCCGTTGGAGTTCAACAGAAAATGTTTTTAAGTACAAAAGAATACATTACGCGATTTAGCGTTTCGAAAAATAGAGAAATCACATTTCCAAAATTTTTATTTTGGATTGCGAGTCGGGATATTCGGTTATATCTGTAGCAATTTCCCTTTGAACAAAATTTTCGTATCTTCAATCATTTACTTATTTCATAAATTATTGTCCGTACAGTTGATGCCTTAATAATGTTATAAAATACAAAAAAAAAGACTAATGCAGAAAAAATCCCTCTTTAAATACAATTTATTGCTTTGCACTATAAATATATATATATACATGAAGCCCAGTGGCTGAGTGGTAGCCTTCCGTGCACCCATTCCACAGATCCAGTGTTTGATTCCCGGGCTAGGCAGGGCCAACCCAGCCTTTCATCCCTTCAGTGGGGTCGATAAAATGAGGACCAAGCATGCTGGGAATCTAAACACTGAGGGTTCCGCGTAAGGCCGACCATTTGACCGGAACTTCTGCTTCTGCACCCCGGAGCCCTCGGTCTTGAAAATTGGGATGTTCACAGTAGGCCATGGCCCCCAAAACGGCTAGCGCGACATTGAGTTTATATATATATATATATAGAGAGAGAGGTTACATTCCAAATTCGAATTTTCAAAAGCTTGCGTTCAAAATAATAATTATTTTTTAAATATTGACAAAGAATAGGAACATGAAATAAACGCATGAATCCAAACTAGAATTATTCTTATATTTTTATTAAGAAAAGGCTATCTCTTACTGACAGGGTAACGATAACTTATAGCCGCAACATGGATGGGATATAAGCGTTTATGGTAACCGCTGATTTACCTCCTGGTGCGATTTTAAAGCTCCAAAATTGAGCTTTGAAACAGCTGAAATAGTCCGACCTATTTTAGAATATCCCAACACGGCACGAAAGATACGGTTTTCCCGAATGTCAATTTTGATTTTTAAAATTTAATTATTTTGCATATTTTGAAAACATAATGAAAACGTATTGCAAAATTGGAAGCTGTGAATCAAAAATGCATAGAATTAACAGGTTTGAATTATCATAACCGGATATCCGGTACGGGCTCCCGCCAGACAATTGTCATCGGATATCCGATATCTGGCAAAATCCCTGGAAAGAATACGGGTCTTTTACCGTATCGTATTGAAGTTCCCCGAGATGCAAGACAATTTCTCAAAGTACGGGTCTGTCTCGGTAAGCCCTGGACGTTTTACAAATCTGGATCACACCCCCCCCCCCTCCACGAGAGCCCACGCTTAATTTATGGATCCCTAATACAGTTAAAACCTGTAAAGTTGACCACCTATCTAAGTTATCCACTAAAGTGCTGAACCGAAAGTGGTCAACTTACACGTTTCACTGTACTACTATATTCATTAAAGGTGGATGACGTAGACCAAGTGGTAATGACATTTCGAGGATTCTCAAGTGCATTATTTGTATGAGAAAAATTGTAGTTTTTTTCACGCATCACCAGGAAAGCTCATGCTCAATTCGGGGATTCTAAGTACCACCATATTCATTACAAGTATATGAACTACCAAAATGGTAATAACATTTGGAGGATTCCTAAATGTATGGTAAAACGGTCAAAAAGGTTTGTTACATTTTTCAGGTTTAAGTTCTAGTGTGTGTTTCCTTCTGTATGGCTTTTAAAAAGGCAAGCAAACGTATAAAAAATTATTTTAAGGCTGATCTAATATTTCTTTGGTAGTTTCAAAGGTAGAAAAAAATCCTTTTTAAGTGAGCATTTTATCAAAAAGTGCCAAAGTAAAAGGAAACGAAACTAATTCAATTCCGTCAAAACAACAAGAAAGTCTTATATATCTTATCCTAAAAGGAAACCGAACGAAAATCGAGAAGAAAAAGCAAAAGGAAGTTTCATGGGGGAGGGAATTGTTACTTTCGGGAACAAATTCAAATCTTCGCCTGATGTATAAACAGAACATTACGAGGCAATCCAGAATGTACGCGGAGGAATAAAATTTGTCGTCAAAATTGCAAAAGAATAGTCTCCGGCGATCCAGTCAAAATCCTGGCAGTCAGCCCGGAAAATAAAAAGAAGAAAAGTAAAAAACGAAGAAAAATGAAAGAAAACGGGAAATTTTATGGGGCGCGAAATTCAACGATCCCAAAAATATCTTCAGGACTTTTTTTTTTTTTTTATCATCTCTTTTTTAGTTTTTTAAATCTTCTTTCATTCGTTACATTCCTGTGAGGTTTTGTTTGAAGAAGGGGGAGGGAGGGGAATATATTTTTTTCCATTTTTTACTTCCCCTCTTCAATTCCTAGGTCCAGAACAAAAGGGCAGTTTGGTCTCTGTATAATTTCTTTCTTTCCTCAAAGAAATCAAAATGGCGTCGGCTGTAAAAGATTCTACAAAGAGAAGAAAAGGATTCGGAAAAGGGTGGATGGCGAAGAAGACTGAAATGGAAGGGGGGATCCAAACAATGGAAACAGGAGGAAGAAAGTTAAAAAAAAAAAAAAATCTGGAATGTTCGAATGCTCGTTTTCGGTCAAATCTTGGAAAGCTTTCCAGATTAAAAATCACCCTTTTCAGCATCTTTTTCTTTCGTCAGATATCATCACATTCCTTTTTTTCTGCTGTTAGATCGAAATACCTTCAAGATTTTATTTGAAAACAGAAGAGAGTATCAAACGCCTAAAAATAAGTATTATTTTGTCATAAACGATAAAATCTTAGAACAATACGATACACAACTGGATACTAAGTTTTGACTGTGGTGTATTGTAAGTGGATGATTTAGGAGGAAGCAGTTAGAGTTTCCTACTTTTGATTTTTCTTGATAATTTAAACTGTTTCTCATTAAATTTCGACAGTCAGGAATTCAAAATTTAAAATCAAAAGTTTCCGGAAGTAAAACTTAACGCATACGTTAAGCACAAATTTTGAGAGATCAATATAATGTTTTGATTTAATTTGAAATAATGTTTGCGTCTGCCATTCTACTTCTGCGACAACTAGTAACTTCTTGATCAGAAAACCTTAGCTATACAAAATCGTTTTTTTTAGCTGATTTATTTATTTATTTTTTTAGAATAGAGAGCAAAGATTGTAATGTATTGAGAAAAATCACAATACTGGGGAATAAATATTTTCATTAAAAACGAAATAAATAAAGCAATAGAAACAGGTCAATTATTCGGTGCTCAAATAATAATTTTTATGGAAGAACGAAACTAAACGACAAGAGATCAGCATTCAGAATACCAATATCAAATTGTATACAGGGTTTAATGCTCTAATTGACTAACTCATACTATTACGCGTTCCAATTTCTGAAGAAATTTGTTTGATATTAAAAAAATGGTATGTTATTAAACAATGTTTTCCGAATGGCAGTTATATTTTCTTTTAACGTATTTCAATAACACATAAAAATGTCTTTATATGATGGATATCCCGTTTTAAAATTAAATAAGTAATTTAAACAAAAAAAATTTGTACAGCTACATGGTCGAATACCTAGCTAGGAAAAAAATAATAAACTCTTAATACATTCCTAAGAAATATTGAATGCCTTCGTTCATGGCATTTCGCATCTAAATCATAACTGTTTTTTTTTTTCTTTATTTCTTTAACATTGCTAAAAATTCCTTATTTATCATTAGGTATCCATGGCAAAATTGGTGTTCCAATAAACTAGATTGTGCAATACGCCATTTTGTTGAGTATGAATCTACTAGTTTTAGCAATACATTCTATATAACTCAGTTTGACGGTTTTATCATAATAATTTGAGAGGTTTTTTTTCGTAAAGCGAACATTAAATTTAGGAGCTAAATATAATAATAGTATTTCAATGTAAGTCAGTTAGAACTTAATAAATAATTATGCATAACGGTTTAATTATATTTATTCAAAATGTTTCTAGAAAATCTCAATATGTTTACAATTAAAAAAACATAAACGGATTAATTAGTGACATATTTTGAACTAGCCTTAAAAAAACGAGTTGGGCAACCTACAGCCAATACAGAAACAAGAAAATATCTTTTACGCCATTTTGGATTGACTTAACCATAAGAAATGAACTGGTACCATGTCTACAAAAAAATATCTCTGTTATTGTCCAGACATTAAAACTGAAGGTAACATAACCGGAAATTGCCGCTTAATACGCAATACCATTCGACATTTTAAATTTACATATAATTATAAACCCTCACAATATTTGATAATAGTGTGTATATCATGAAATATAAATATTTCATTCTCGAGACAAATAACACGATAAACATTTCCATCAGTTTCTAAGGAAACAGCGTACAGTGTGATAGCAGAAAAAAAAAATCACACTGAACTTATATTATAATTAAAACTAAGTAACTAACCTTTTATTCCTTAACATAATTTTATGATAAAAGATTTCTTTATCGAACTTGACTCTGGAAGAAATACCTCTAATATTTCCTACCTCTATATTTCAAATTCATAGTCATTTAATTACAAACCACAGTAATCCTAACAGTACACTAGTATAATATGAAAATTATATTAAGGGGTCTGCCTGCACCAAAAAGACGAGTTTTGCGAAAAAAATCGATATTTTTTTTTATTTTATATTTAAAAAGAATATGTATTTAAGATTTCAAAAATGTTTGGTTTTTGTTCTACGATACATAGAAACGAAGTTACACGCAATTAAGTTAACCAGAAGTCGCATCGCGAGCACATAAAAGTGGAATTTAAAATGCGTTTTCGGAAAAACTACTTTTATCGATATCTTTGTTCACGGCAGATCTCATAACTCGAAAAGTTTTATACCCATTACTGTGATTTTTTAAAGTATTGTTTCTCACACTGCTATCTGTGTTTTGAACTAAAAGCTAAGCTCTATGTCAGTATTTAAAAAATTTACAGGCATTTATTTGTGAAATATTGTCTTTTTTTCGGTGAAAAACGTATGAATTTCAACAAAACTGCTATACTTTTCTCAATTTTGGACCTATTATAAAACTTTTAGTTCATAACACAGTTAAGTAATATAGAAACATATATTATTAAGGATTTTAAAAAATATCGAGTTAAAGTGAGTATAGAGTGTTTGGCGTAAACTGTAAAATTCGACTATTTTTTGCTAAAATTTCCCAATTTTTCAAAATTTTATAAAAATATAGCTATTATTTTGTTTGTTTTCATAATTTTAATTACTTTTTAACTTAAAAAAATATGCATTTAGTAATTATTTCATTGTTTTGAAAAAAAGGGGGGGGGGATGCTGAGTACGATAGCGGAATGAATCATAACGAGTAAACACTTTAATTAAAACCAAATAATTCTAATGGGATTTTTCCATACGCAGACTTTCTTTGCTGTCGATCTTAAAACTCCAAAATGACTCTGCAGGAAATTGCCACAGAGATTACATAAAGCTTACCTCGGGGCGCCTTAAAGCCACAACTATCTAATCACAAGCCGTCGTATTTCTCTTATTGCAGGATGCCTTCGAACACTACACTTCGCAATAAAGTTTTGATGCTTGGCTGCGACTCACCAGATCTAAGAGGGGTTGGTACAAGAGGGAAGATTTCTTATCACCACGAGGTCACACTCGGATGTTATTAAAAAGGGATTTTCGGAGTTGGTGAGGGGGGAATAAGTTGGAAACGTTGACTTTTCGCTGAATCATCTTTCCGTGTGTACCTGGGAGGGTCGAGAGAAGGGATTTTCGATGAGGGGAAAGTCTGCTTTTCCTGTTGGAGAAAGTAAAGGTTTGCACAAGGGTTCAAGAGTCGTCACCAACTAAATGGAATTTCACTGCATTATGCGACGGCATTCTGATGGTGTGGTGGTGGCTGCAGGATTTTTGTTGATAAGAGCTTGGTTTTGGCGCATAGGAGTGTATGGAAGATTTAACAAAGCTTGTCCCCCTATGTTCAGAAATGAAAAAAAGCACGTTTCAAATTTCTTGTGGAAAAAAATAAAAATAAAAATGAGGAGGAAAGAAGATTTCGGAATCTCGAATGAGCCAGAAGTCGTAGCAAAGGGACGGATCAAGGATTCAATATAAATTCAGGAAAATTCCGAGCATATATTATTCTTTGGCTTTCCTAAATGATTTGGTTCTATATATGCTTATTGTTATGCATATGCTATGTGCACAGCTGCAACTTTCAGCCAACGATTAAAATAAACTAGAGTTGCTTCGCCGGTCGGAATTCGACCGTAATTCATTAAATTTTTCAAGTTCGTCCTCAAATGTTTAAATAGCTGTTAATCATTTCAATTTCTCTATTTGACAACAATTTGTTTTGTTTAAATGTTTCAATGCACTCCATTTTCGGTAAAGGAAATAAAACAAAGTATACCGCATTATTATCATTGAACAATTCAGAAACAAACACTGACTTTCAATTTAATCAAGAGTTTAAAATGCTCATGTAAATCAACAAACTTTCAAGACGTTGCTTCGAAGAAAAGTACCACGTTACACCGGGCTTACTTTCTCACTTCATATTACATTAGACAGTATTAGCTTCAAACTTCATTATATTTTGTTTGACATTAATTAGAATTATGCTGAACAAACAAGTTGACTGACTTATCATATATATATACTAGCAGTACCCGCACGGCTATGGCCGTGTTAAAAAATGGCAAGACCAGTCGGTTTGCCATTGTGTATATAGTGATAACTTTTTTAGGTGTAAATTATTTTATTTTATTAAAATGTATAGCATTCCACATATTTAAAAATTAGCTGCCCACGGCAATCAGCCAGAGATCCTACACGTTTAAGCATTTTTTTTTTTTACAAAACACGCACAATTAAAAAGGAAAGAAACGAAACAAAACAAAAAAAGAAAATATTTGAAAGAAAACGCATTTTGTTTGTTTAGTTCAAGTACCCACACAAAAGGACGATTATAATAAATTATAATATTTTTAATTAATAAATTTTTAGTATAATTAATTTTTATCTATTATTTATTGACATTAAAGCCGGGTGCAGACGCTACGTTTTGTACAACCTTTTGTCTACGCAGTCTTAATACTGAATGAAAACGTTGCAGTTTTTTATGCGTCTACATGGTGCAGAGATATCTGTATATTTCACCCAGTTTTGTGCGATACCGTCATGAAGGAGGTACTACTCTGGTCAATTTTGGCATGGTGTCAAGTTAAAAAAAAAAGACTGGAACATCTCCGAAGTACCCGGCGTTTAAAGTGGTCAAATGATTACATAAAATAAATATTTTTTGTTGCCTGTTCTGGTGGTTCGACAACTGCAATCTCTTTATTTTCATCGATGGTATTCCTAGACTGCCTTGGTGTCTCCTGATCATTTAGGAAATGTAACAAATAAAATTCCAGAGAGATGGCTTGTAGATTTCGTCTCCAGCCCCAGATCGAATCGATTTATTAACTTTTGCCAATTCTTTACGGTAAACACTTCTCAAAGAATTAATTATTTACAACTGTTTCTCTGATTGCGGTTGCATCAATTTCTTTGAACTTTCCACTAAACTCTCATAAACGTCCCCCTTTTTATCCCTGTCACTATACTCCTTGGATTTGACACGCCAAATGCATGGGAAACTTTCGCATAATGCAATAAATTTTGTGAGAAACTCCTGAGAACATTGCCGAAAGTCGGCCATGGTCACCTGACGAATTGAAACTGCGAAACAAAATGAATCGGAAAAGGGTGCTACCGTCTACATCTTCCGATTTGTCTGCACAGTTCAAAGACATCTATGCTTTCTAGCTCAGTTATCGCTGCAACTGTACAGTCTTCGCACCGGACTCAAAACTGCACACTTTTCTAATCTATACGCAACGTTTTATCTGCAGCGTGTTGAACTGCGGAGACAAAAAGTGGTGCAAAACGTAGCGTTGGGACCCGGCCTAAAACAGAAAGACGAAATTTTGTAGCTTGCAGAAACAAACAGCAGCAAGCAAAGCTTTGAAAGCGGAATGAACCTTTCATCCTAGCTCAAATAGGAAAATACCAAATGTGCTAATTCACAGGCGAAAAAAAAAATAAAATAAATGAAAGTATAAATAGTAATAAGCTGGAATAACAAAAATTGCTATAAAGAATAACATTTCTTTTAAAAAACCCTGTGCAGTATGGAAAATGGTCCCGTAAAATACATGTCAAGATAAGGAAATCAAAATAAAACTATCAACCGCTTGTGAGCTGCAGGAAATAAATTTCAATTCGCTTTAAAAAAATAATACTCAAAATCTGAAAAAAGAAATAAATAAATTAAAAATCGGCCGCTCCTCTAAATGCTAAAAACCGCTAGCAATAAATTTTAATTCGTTGAAAGAAAAAAGGATTAATAGTCAGTCGGCATGGTAACAATTAAAATTAAAGTTAATTAGCGTGAAAAAATAATTTCGAACTGCAGAGAAAAATGCTTATAACTTCTTTTCTATTTAACTTAGAGGCTTCGAATTTTCGCACGCAGAGCGAAACTCGTTCCGGGGTAGTTTTTTTACACGCGGTTTTTCAACGGTATCAAGCTCGAAACAATGCGATAATTCCTTCCCATAGAAAATGACTATTTTATGAAACTTTCGGCTATAAATTGGAATAAAAGAAGAAGAAATTCGAATTTCAGAAAAAACTCTCCGAGGTGCACACCCCCATGTTACAAACTAATTTCGTGCCAAATTTCATGAAAATCCGTTGGACGGGCTGGGCCCTACGCCGGACACAGACACACACAAAAATACTTGCTGCTTTATTATTAGTAGAGATATATATGCATATATTGGGAAGGAATTTACCGCCACCTAAAGATTAGTTTTATTTTGCTTTAACATTCATTTAACATATTGCATTTTCTTTTTTCTTTTTCGTTTTGTTCTGTTCTTGACATTTATTTTTTGAATTATAAATTGCAAAAAAGGTAATGGTTATCGTACAAATATTGTAGATTGTAGATGTAAGGAGCAGTATGAAAGCTTGACGAATAAAAACTTCTAAAAAAATACTTCGAATCTACGTCGAAAGTAGGAGGGGAAAAAAGCTATTTACAAAATGTCTTTATTGATAACACTAAAAGTCATCAATACATACTAAACAAAAATAAAATCAGTTGACTAACAGAGAGGAAAGTGGTGCTGAACTGTTTTTTCTTTGTCTATTCATATATAGATAAAAAAGTGCATAAAAGAAGGTACTTGGCTTTAATTTTTAAAGTTCTTTTAAAACGTTAGTTTATAATAAAATTATCTACTTATTCAATAACATAAGAATATGGCTTTATTTTATACTAGCGGTACCCTGCGGGTACCGCTAGTATAAAATAAAGTCCCTCGTGTTGAAAAGTGAAATAGCCAGTCGGTTCGCCATTACATGCACAGGGGTAACTTTTTTATAGATAAATTATGTTATTTTATTAAAATGTATAGCCGGATCCTACACATTTAAGCAACTTTTCTTTTCTTTCTTTATTTTACAGAACACACACACACCAAAAAAAAAAAAACGATTATAAGACATTAGAATAGTTTCAATTCATGAATTGTTAATTTAATTAATATGCATCTATTATTCGATGACAGTAAAACGGAATGACGAAATTTTGTTACTCGCAGAAACTAATAGCAGCAGGAAAAACTTTGAAAGCGGAAAAAAACCTTTCATTCGAACTCAAATAGGAAAATAACACCTGTGCTGATTCACTGGAGAAAAAAAATAAGTACTAAATAAAAAAATATAGATAGTAATAATAATTTAGAATAATAAACATCGCTATAGAGGATAACATTTCCTAATAAACCCCTATAGAGTATGGAAAACGGTCCCTTAAAAATACCTGTAAAAATAAGGAAATCAAAATAAAGCTATCGATCGTCCGAGTGCTGCAGGAAATAAATTTTAATCACTTAAAAACGAAAAGAATCAAAAGCCAAAAAATGGAAAAAGATGAATAAAAATTTGATTGCGCCTCAAAATTATAAGAACATTGTGAATAGAATTTTATTTAGCAAATATGCACGTAGACAAATAGTAGACCAAACAAAGTAAAACTAAAGCGTTCTATTGATCGTCTGAGGAAAATAATATTTTAATTTTATTATCGTGACCGTCATTTTGAACTACAAAGAAAAACGCTTATATTAACTTCTTTTCTAGTTAGTTCAGAGCCTTCGAATTTTAGCACAAAGAGCAAAACTCTTTCTCGGATAGTTTTTTACGGGCTTTAAAATGGTATCAATATCGAAGCGATGCGATAATTTCTTCCTATAGAAAAAAAAACATTTTATGCAATTTTCACTGTTCATTGGAATAAAAAAAGAACAAATTCGAATTAGAGAAAAAAAAAAAATCTTTAAGTTGCACACCCCCATGTTCCAAACTAATTCCGTGCTAAATTTCACAACAATCGGCCGAACAGTCTTGGCCCTACGCCGGACACAGACACACAGAAACATCTATACACAAACTTACTTGCTGCTTTATTATTAGTACAGATTTACACTGTGGATTTTGCAACAACTGCAGCAATTATAACTTCACTCACAAAAAAAAAGAATAAATAAAATAAACGAATAATAATTTATAATTTAATCAAGTAAGGAGGTATTGATTTTGCCGGATATTGGATATCCGATTACCCTTGTGTGACGGGTCAGTACACAAGGGTACTGTGATGTTTGAAACCACATATTGGGTTGTGATGTTTGAAACCTACATTTTTTAAACAGCCCGTAGATTCTAAATTATAATAATAACCGGATGTTTCGTATAGTGGCCGGATCGGATTCCGGATAATTAAAAATTGATCAGATACCGGATATCAAGTCTCCCCCCCCCCCCAATGGTGCCCCCTGATGTCCCATATTTGCAATTTTTGAATTTGGCAACACTGATTTGTACTTAATTAAAATGTTCTAAAGAGCAAATTAATTTTAAAAATTGTAAATCTGATAAAAATGCTTATTAAATATTTTGTTTTAAAATTGACTCTGAAAATTAAATGTTTTAACTTTGAAAAATAAATGTTAGAATAAATAAATAAAAATACTCTACTTATAGGATTAGTAAAAAAATTTTAAAAAGCTAAAAGATTTTTTTTTTTTTAAAGGACAAATATATTTTCGTCGTATTCTCGACATCATATAAAATAAAAACATTCCTAAATTAAATTCATGTGGATAAAAACGTTAAAAATATAAACCTTTAATACATATTTTGTGCATGAAAAAAGCCATGTAATTTATTAAAAAGCCAAGAAAACTAAGTTGTCTTAAATTGAAACAAATTGTTTCTACCCTACTGGGATTTTTGATTTCGTATAAATTGATTTTCTTTCTTACTGAGAATTCTGATATCGCGGAAATTTTAGGCATATCTTTTTGAAGATTTTTTTTTGCAGTAAACCACCTGTGGGAGTAAAAGAGAAAATGAATTGGATCAAAGAAATAACCTTGTCTGGACTTGATTTTTCGGGATTGTTTTTGTAAGTAGATGATTTCATTTTTTTCAAAAGCAACATCAAGTTTTAATGACGAAAATATATTGGAATAAATGTAGGCACGCAACATTAAAAAATATACCTGAAAAAGTTGAGGAAATATATTTTATATTTTGTTTGAAAAATACGGTTTGTGAAATATATGATAAAATTAGTTATTGCGTGACGATTTATACTGTTAAATAGCTTTTGCTCTAATTAAAAATGTCTTAAAATGACCAAGTAATACTGCTATTCACATGTTTTATTCTTTTTTTTTTTTTTTGTTAAAGTCTATGCGAAGCAAATACATGTTTAAGATTAAAAAAATAATGAAGGGGTTTTTTTCCTCTAAAAAGCTTACGGTTGCTGTTTTGAGCTATTTCGAATTGAACAAATGTATTCAAACCAAATAATAAAATGTGACTAATGGGAGGGACAGAGATGCCCTAATAAAAGTGTATCCTGGACGTTAAGTTCGAATTGGACATTTCCCTCGAAAGTAGTTTTGGGTGAGACTACCAGACAGAGCGACAAGAAACTTCTCTTCGAATGTTAAGCTTTTTTTCTCCTTAATTGCTTTATTCATATTATTACTATTTTTAGTTACACATTTATTTGTTTGTTTAGTCTTTTTTTAAAGTTTTTTTTTTTTTTTGCATCAAATATATTTACGTATGCATGTATATAAATGTATATATTTTGTCCGGGGAAAAGCTAATATTTTCTGTCAACTGTCTACGTAATTTGTGTGTGAGTGATAATGTTGTGGATGCTGCTTTTTAAAAAAATTAAAACTATATATATTTTATAGTTTTGATTACACCTTAAAAATCTTGAAAATGCACATTTAAATGTCTGGTTGTTTTCGATGCAGAAGTATATCGAGCAAAATAGTCTTTTTAGAGTTCTTCTTTTCTTTATTTCTTTTCTTTTTTTATTTTTTAAATAAGTATTTAACATAATATTACTTTCACTTTTTAGATTAAACTGGGTTTTTAAACATACATTTCATCCTTCCTTTTTAAACAATATAGGTATTTTTTTCACTAACAAGTTGAAATTTGTACGTCAAAAATTATCTTAAGGCCTTAAAAACGAAACTTTTATTGTTGCAGTGAATTATGAAAATGAAAAATGTTTCTTCACGCTCATTTCTATTGAAAACGAACTCTTCGCCAAAAAATAACATTTAATTTTTTCAAGATTTGTATTCTTAAAATATATATGCAAACACTTTTTTAAAGATTATAATAAGCTGAAAAGCACATTTTAGGGTTAGTTTTACTATTTCTAAAATATTGCAAAGCATTGTACAATATCTGTAACATGGAAGATCAATCAAAAATCTGCGCAAATTAAGTAACAAAAAAGTGAATAATCCATAATTTTTAAAAATTAAAAATTATGCGAGTTTTTTGAAATTTTTAAAGAACATGGAGGTTTAAGTGAGTAGTGTGCACATTATGTAATGAGAATTTGAAATGCCATGAATTTCTGACAAAACGGAAAGTATGGTGAAATATTGAAGATTTTTTAGAAACATGAAGGCTCAAGCAACGTGAGTTTGATATGTAAGGAAATTGTGAAATTCATAAATTTGAATTATTTTTTAGTGAACATTAGGGAGTATGGTGGCTTTATCATGCGTATAATACTTATTGAAACTGGGAAATTGCATTAAATCGTGGTACAAATTTGAAGAATATTTGATGCAACAAGAACACAATCGCGAAATGTTCAGAATGCCTCTTGAGCATGATAAAATTCATGAATTTGAAATGAAAAGTTTGATTAAATGCTTGCTTTCAGAAGCATGAAGGCCCAAATTCAGCAGATCATGAAATAAAAGTGCGATATTTAATGACAGGGTTGAAATGATAAATACATTTTATAAAAAGTTGATTCAACCTTTACTCAATAGAATATAGCTTTTAGAAATAATATTTGAAAACAAAACGGGACATAATTTAAATTTCCGAATCTAATACTACATAAAAACAAAAAGAAAAAAATAAACTTTTATTAAAATATTTTTGAAGGAAAACAAAATACAACGTCTAAAATTAGATTAAATCCAATTTACTCATATATCTCTGCATATATCTATAAACCTTATAAAGCATTCATATTATTATCATTTCTGAAAAAATAGATCATCTTCCCAGTTCTAGATAGCTTCCAATAAAACAACAAAACTGGGGATTTGGAAGAATTACTTCTTCGGCGCTTTTATCGGACATAACGATAACAAATGTTCTATACCAGAATATGATGTTCGATAGAATGTTGGATAAATATAAACACCTTCTTTTGGAGATATGTAAATTTCGATTCCAATAGAAAGCCAATACCAAGAATCTGGAGATTCCTCTTAAATTATGATTCACATGCAGAGTGAAATCGAAACAAATTGCTTTCGTACTTGGATTTTCTGCTTGAGAACTCGGTTTTCCATTTACTGGGGATTTTTCCCGTTCACAAATTTTTATAAGGGTTGAGCTTTTCTAAATAAACCTCTAGAAGGATCAGGGAACGATGGAGAGAGGGATCAGACGCATAATAATGCCATGGGATCCTCTTAGAGTTACAACTTTCTCTTCGAAAAATTGCAATCCTGTACTTTTGTTTTACGTTTCTGCGTTGAGGGAAGTAGCTTTTATAATTTTTTAACTTTAAGAAATGATTAAAACCTGTTACGCTCCGGTTTGAAAGTATTAAGAATATTCGAATTATGTACATTTGCACACCGTGAATTTAAACTACACAAAAAAGGGGGGTTTCTCAAGGGGTGCCTATACATTTTAATGTTTTTAAATACAAATAAACAGCCTGATGTTACTTTAACTGAACAAAAATATTCAAATCAAAAAGGAAATGTGACTCATGGGAGGGACTAAGATCTCCTGATAAAAGTGCATCAACCCTAAACGTTTAGTTCGAATTGGAGATATTTTCCTCAAAAGGGCTTAGAGTGAGACAATTAGACAGAGCGACGAAATACTCTTCTTAGAATATTAAGCTTTTTTTTCTTTTTTAATAATATTATTTTTACTATAAAGTAATGTTATAATATATCTTATAAGTTAACCAATGTAATAGTTGTTTACTTGTATTTACTCATTTATTTTTAGATTATTGCTTTCGTTAGAACTTTTTTTTTCTTTGCGAGACTTTGCCCCAACTACGCACATTGATGACGTGTATTATTTCGTTTTTTATAGGCTATTACAATTTCCTCACTTTTAGCTTGATTAAGTTTTGTGTCTACCACAAACACCTTTTCGTCAAGACAAACTGAGCTTTATAGTTATTTTGAAGCAAACTTTCAAACGACATTTTAAAAATGATAAATTTGTTTTCTAGTTTTAAACAAGGAAATTCCGTCTAGAACTATACGAGCCTACTTTCCCGTATACACCAACTTCAAATTTATAATCTGGATATATCTCTCTCTTTATCATTTAGTTTTAGTTCTTAATTCTTCAAATATACTTTTCTCAAGTGTTAATACATATTCATTCATTCATTTACCCATTCATGTATTTATTCACTTATTTATTTATTTTTTCATTTATTCACTCATTTATTTATTCACTCATTCATTCGGAAATATCCTTAAAATTCCAGCTTAAAACGTTTCGTGGGAAAATAAGCTCGTTTAGTTCTGGATGAACTTCCTATCTGTACATGTTCTACGTCATAAGAGCTTTCCGATCAAGTTTGTCCTAAGCAAATTCATATGTTAGATCAGGATTTATATAGGGTTGAAATTTTCCCATACTAGCTTATGTAAAAAAAATTTTGAACTGTTCAAAAATGAACGAAAAGTGTTCAAATCAAAAAATATTTCAAGCCGAGAGCTCATTTTTGTCTGAAGGAGCTTGGGTCGTATGTACAGGGTTTATGTAATTTGCATTACATTTCCCCAATAACACTATTGCTAAAAAAATTTGAACCGTTCAAAACTGAACAAAAAATTGTTCAAATCAATTTATAATCACAAACTTTAACAGAAGTTGAATGCAAAAAAACAAAAATAATAAAAATGTTGCTTCAAAAAAGCCCTACATAAAATAATATATATTTCTAACTATTTTTAGCCTACTTTCCCGTAAAAGTAAAATAAAAATAATAATAATAATAACAAAGTATGACAGAAGGCTTAATATATCTTAAAAATATTGTTAAAAATAAAGAAATGTCAAAAACAGGTGATGTAATTACATAAAGATGGAAAAATTTAAAAAAAAAAAATGAAAATAGGGTTTTGAGATGGGTGAAAATGTATGTTGGTCTGTCTTTCTACCCACCTCCCCCAAATAACTTTTGAGGGGGTTTTCCGATTCGAAAAAAATTTCGTTCGTTCCAAAAATCTCGGCTAGGATATATTACAAAATTCTCAAAAGTTTGAAAATTTATATTTTTTTACATAAATATAATAAAAGACATAAGTGTAGTGGATAAAATATACCTATAATTTATTTCATAAGAATCTGTCATCTAATAGTTACAATTTTCGTCGTCTAAAAATTGTTAAAGGAGTTAATTGTACATATTTATAAGAAAAACTATACTTATGGAATAAGTTAGATATATAATAATAACTGAAAACTACATATACGAGTATATGGAATTACGTTTAAAAATAATTTCGCATTTTAATATTTAAAGAAGTCGTAACAACATGCTTGGGGTGGGGGAGGGAGGACAAAAAAACATGAAAAGGCAGAATGCCGTAGTGAATCCCCAACTTATAACGAATATTATTTTATTTTAATTTTGCAGAAAAAAAAAGTTTTTTAACTGCTGTGAACATGAAAACAATTTCAGAAAAATATTAGTTTTGAAAGGAATAAATGAATTAATCATTTAGTTTATGAAAACAATGAAAAATGTGGCAATAAAGGGACGTTAATTATGCGCTCGTTATTCAAAATATGTTCCTATTTACAAGTTCTAGATCTGACTAACAACACAAATATTAGTTAATTTATCAAAACTAGTGTCTACGAACTAGCATTAAGTAAATTATGTCTTGTAAGTAAGCCAAATATGAGAATAATGATAAGAGTATTTGTTTGCATAATGTTTATGCTCACTCTAGCTATCAAGAGACACACGACAAATGAAAATTTCTTGCCATGAAATTTTTAAAATGAATTAACATTCCATGATGATATTTGTGGGAATCGGGTTTGTTTCTGTCTGTTTAAGGATATTCAAAAGTCTTTAATCCATATTTCGCTATAATAATAAAATTAATAAAATCGTAGAATAATTAGATAACATTTTAAATTTTCCTCGTATTATTGAAAACCAGTTAAATTAATGTTGAAAATAGCTTATTTATTTCAATTTACGTATTTCTTCCTTTAATTCCTTGTTTTTTTATTATTTACTTCTTTACATTTCTTTTCTATTTTTTATTTGAGTTTAAATTATAAAGTTGATGCATTTAGATTTCAAAAACGGGAAAAATCTAAATGTGAAGAGCTAAATTTTCAAAATTATATGATCAAAACATCGATAGTTACTCTTCATGAAATATATGAGAATTCCTTGCGATTGGGAATAGAACTATTAATTTTTATGTTCCTTTTCAAAGCAAATATATTTCTTTATTGACGTATAGATGGCGCTACTATTTTTTGTTCATGTGACTGCTGTCAAGGAGAAAGCAGTGAAATACCGTATCGTATTATATACTTTTAGTAGTTGAAGCATTTTTTGACATAGTTAAGGGGACTGAGAAAGGGGTATAAACTTATATACGGGTCAATGGGAAAATGTTTATAAGACCCTACTAAATTGTCAGTGTGAAAGAAAGAGAACTTAACCACAGAGTTCACTCATCTAAAAGATACATTTTTAATTATTACTACTATTATCATGATTATTATAAGCTAATTAAGTAATTCATTAATTAATATTTATTAATAATTATAAAAACAGTTTGAACATCTTTATTTTTTTAATTTTAATAATTTTGTAAGTAATAATATTTCTAAGAACGCGTAAATATGTTACACGTGTCCTGCTCTAAAACGTACACTCAAGAAATTTTTACTACAACTTTTTAATATTAACCAATAAACCATGAGCATATGGAATGCATAATGTCCACGTGATTGGAAAAATAAAGAAAATAGGTGATTTCTTATGATTTTGCCAATTTTACAAATCGATTGCTTTGAAGAATTCCACTTCATACCCAAAAATTATACGCATAACTTATAGAGTTATCACTTAAAACTATCATCAAAGAAATTTTGCAAATGATACTATTTTATGGGTTCAGATGACATTAAATACAACTGAAATAAATTCCGTCAACTTCTTAATCCAAGAAGAGGGAAAAATTTAATCCCTGTACCTGCAGACAAAGGATTATACAACATACGCCCGTCATCCTCCCGCAAACGATCAAGACTTCATCCACCCCACACAGAAAGGAATAGGGGGAGGGGAAGAAAAAAAGAAACCCCCAGAGAAAAATGGTGATCTGCAATCAATAGCGATCGATAAAGTCGTGCTGGTGTCTTGTATATATATAGCTCAGGGCCCCAAATAAAGTAGAAAAGTAAGAAGGAGTAAAAGGAGGAGGAGGCAGGAGATGGGAAGGGGATGGATGGAGAATTCCTCTTGCTCCAAGGAAGAATGGGCTTCGGACGACTGCAATGAATTGAGGGTCACTCATTATCGTGGTTCGCATTCTTTGCATCGGGTCGGAGAGATATAGAACCCTTTCTCTTCGTTCGATTCCACCACCCACCCCTGTCCCTTCCTTCTTGGGTTGGTCAAGCAGGCGAGGGTGGACCTGGAATCGTCCCGATGGGCCTAGGATGATTGGGTGCAAGGCAGCGTGAATGACGTGATCAGAGAAAGGATTGATCAAAGAGAATACAGGTGGTTTCAGTTGCGTGAAACGATGGTTCCGCAAGTGGATGAAATTGCAATCTTCAACATCAGTTTTATTTCTCTCGGCCTCTCCCTCCAATTCATTTTATGATTTTGACTCGCAAGCAATAGCATTCTTTTCTTTATTATTTTTCATACATTCTACTCATATTTTTAAAAATTACTAAAATATAATGCAAAAAACAGCCCAATTAAATAAAATATTATTAAAACATAAAAGAAAAAAATGTTAATTTATTAAATAAGGCTTCATAATATAGGATTACAATGATCGTTTTGAAAAATATTTAAAAAATAATAATAATAAGGAAGCTGGAAGAATAAGTACTTAAAATTGTTCTAACAGGAGATCCGTAACTGAAATAAATGTTTTGTTCAAAAGATTCTCTGCATACTTTGAGATTTTGTTCTTTTTTAATTTACGAGAAATATGCTACTGTTCATTTTATTTATTTAATTTTTAATTTTTTTATTTACTTATTATTACATCCTTGAAAGAACCTACGTAATTGTTTCAACTTGTTTCATAAGTTAGCTTTGATCCATATGCGTTAATTCTGTATTAGTAACTGTATTGTTTGACACTCATTTTCGCAAAAAAAAAAAGTGACTAAGGTAAATTAATTATCAACTGATAACATTTAAATATGATTTTAAACAGTTTTATTTCCTGAAAACTTTTAACCATTTAGAAACGTCATTCTTTCTCATGGGAAAGCCATTCTTAAGGACTTTTATCTCTCATATATTTAGGAAAAAAGAAAATACTGCTTGACTGCTTGCTGAATCAAAAGGTCAAAAAAAAGCTAACATTATTTATTGCATTAAATCATTTATGAGTATAGAAATCTAGTGTAATAAAAATAAAGTCGCCAAATTAATCAACTGATACAAAATTTCATTCAAATAGATAAAAGTGTTCTCTTAACGTATAAGTCATGAAGACACAGATGTTGCCTTTTAGTTCATTTTTCAAAAAAGAAATGAGGTTCGTGGGATTATCAAAATCGCATAAGTGAGTAAACACGTAATTAGCATTTAAGAAGTTCCAGTTGGGCGTTCGTGATTAATATCTTCAAAAGAGTTTGCATTTCTTACGAACGCTTGGTTCGTCAGCTTCTCAACAATTCTTTCTCATCCGCTTCAAATACTTCCTGAGATGCGAGAGTCTTCATATCTTTGGCACTAAACGATGATCTGCTCTGCCTCCGAGAATCCTCCGCTCTTCCGCATCACTTGGCATCTCAAGGAGGGAAAAAAAACAGCCATATATCCCTAAGAAAAGGGGCTGAAACTTATTTTCGTAAGCCTGCACTGTTATCGCCCGATTTTATGGAGAGCGCAAAACAGTGCTTACGACGGCGGGCCAAAGGGATGTTGGAACAGTCCTCGTTCCGCCACGCGGGCAGACGATTTATTTTTTTAGAATTGTTGCGAATCGGTTGAGCCTTGCGTTCGATGGATGATGTACTCTTATCGGTGGTCGTAAGAGGAGTGAAGGGTATGTTTTCCAAGACGATGATTGCTGGAAGATTGCTTGGAACAACTCGGACGGAAGTTTTCACGTTTACTTCGAGAAGAAATCTTCTGCGAAAGAGCACAAAATGGTCGGATCTCATGACGTGTTTGCTCCTTTCAAGACCCGTAGAAAATAAAAAAAGATAACAATTAAAAACATTATTGAACATATGAACCGTAAGGTAAGGTATGGACCGGCTGATTACACCAGAAGGGAAAAAAAGGACTCAAGGAAGTCCATAAAAACTACGTTAAAAGGAGAGATAAATATTACCATAACGAGTAAGAACGAAAGAAGCCGAAATTTTGGCTACTTTCAAAATTTAAAAAATGTAAAAACATACTGGACGTTCATCAAAAGGTTATTTAGATACAACCATAATCTGAAATTTCAGTGTGTGCAGCAGTGTTAATGACTCATCTACATATAAACAGGGAAAGACAAAACAGTTAAGTACCGTTGTCCACTGATTTTTTTATTTTATTTTTATGTATAGCTATTGATGAGTTTCAGTGTTATCATTGAAAACCATTTTGGAAATTGTTATATTTCCCTCTCTTGCTTTCGACGTAGATTCGAAGCCTTTTTTAGAGCTCTTTGTTGGTCGTACTTTTATACTTTTCTCCACCAGACCCCTACCTGTTAGCCGAGTCCTTAGGATTGCTTACGCATGGGGAGAGGTAGTGGGGTCTACGGATTTTACATGCACATATCCCCAAGTATACATGGTGGTATTCAGTGGGTATCGAACGCGCGACCTTCCAGGTGGAAGTCCGACGTGCTAACCACTAGGCTACCACGGCCCTCACGTACTTTTATACTACTCTTTACATCCACAATCTACACTATTTGTACAATAGTTAATGCATTTTTTACTATTTGTAATTCAAAGGATAAGTAATGTCATGAACAAAATAAAAGAGAAAATATAATCTGTTTAATGAATGTCGAACCAAAATAATACTAATCTTAAGGTAATAAATTAACTTTGTGCCAATAAACTGTAATAAAAATTTTCACGTTAAGAAAGCTCATTTGGGCTTTCTTAACGTGAAATTTTAATTACAGTAATCTTAAGGTGACAGTTAATCCATTTCCAAAGTGTGTATACATGATAAATAAGATTGCTTTGTCAAGACAATGTCAAAATATATATATATATATATATATATATATATATGAAATACAATTTGAAGCTAACATTATCTAATATAATAAAACGTGAGGTAGTTAGTGCGGTAACACTTTATTTTTCTTCTAATCATAGTTTCGTAAGTTTTGATTTGTAATAGTTTCAAATGTTGATTAAATTGGAAGTGAGTGTCTATTTCTAATTTTTCCTATATTAATAGGGTGGCACGAAAAATTTTATTTATATTTTCTTTACAGGAGAAGGGGTGCAGAAAGATGAATTTTATGCATAATATGTGTTACAAATGCATTAAGTTAAATAACTAACTCGGTGGTCACTCAGTCGCACTGGGGGAAAAATATCACTCATTGAAGTATTTAAACAAAACAAACTGTTGTTAAACAGAAAGACTAAAATAAACCTAAAAAAATAATGAATTACGGCCAATTTTCTTCCGCTGTGAGAACCTCAGTTCGATATAATATCGCTTGAAACAAAGAGAGATTTCTTTTACGCATTACTGCGAGGAAGGATGCTTGAGGATATGTTACACTATTATTTGAAAAACAAATATTTCTCTTAGAATAAATTATTGTGGCGAAATGCAATTTTAAAAAAATGAGCAAAGGCAAAGTTCAAATAAACGTATGCAAAGCCAAGACAAAATTTAGCTTGTAAGAGTGGCGAATAAACAATAACAAACTTAATTTTTTAACGGAGGAAAAGGTCTAAATTCCGCTTTTAAAGGAGAACGGTGACGAAGTTCAAGTTCAATCTTTCAAAGAAAGTGAATAGAATTTCTATTTTCGAAAAGATTTTTTTTAAAGAAAGAAATTAGTGTTTACTTTTTTTTTTAAAGAGGACATAAGAAAGAATAATTCTTACAATGAGATGGGGACAAACCTTAGACACTCTTAACAGATAAAGAAGAAGTGATTCAAGTTTGAAAAGAGGGTAAAGACAAAGTTTAACCCTTAGCCCTTTCAGATGTGGTGTCCGGTATACCGGACATTAACTTTAACGGGCGTAGCATCTATAACATTCAAGTTATGGTCATCGCACTTATTTTAATTTACTCTTTATTGCTTTATGTATACGTGTTTAAATTTTTCCAACAGAAATTAATAATACTTCTAAGAAATTAGTATTCCTTTGATTTCGTTTTTCCGTCAAATTGGCTAAACAAAAAATTAGTGGTAAAAACAGTTATATTTATTAGAGTTAATATGACTAAAATGTCATTTTTAAAAATATATTTTTAATAGATATAGTAGAGATTTAAGACAAGTCAAAAATCGTTAAATTTGAACAGCTTTTTTGACATAAAGTTTAAATGTTTTTCATCGTGTCCATTATACCGGAAAAATCTTTTTTTTATATGATTGAAAAGGCTAGAAATGTTGTGGTATTAATATTGGATATGTTACAAAGCTATAGGTCAAAAAAATAAATAAATAAATAAATAAATAACGCGCTTTTTTCAAAATTCCGTCTGAAAGGGTTAAGTGAAAGTGTAGTCTATTTTTGAAAAAAAAAAAAACTATACATAATTATTATAATTAAAACAAAATAAGAGAAGTTTTTGAAATGTATTAATTTATTGATTGTTTTTTAAGTGGGCGATAACAAATATGAATGTTTAAGACAATATAGGTCATCCAAACGGGAGATAGCTTGTAAAAAAAAGCACTGCTCCAAACGAAAATAAAAACAGCAAATGCTTAGAGTGCGAAATGGCCAGAGGAAAGATTAAGTGAAAATAAGATTTCAAGCACACTGGGTGCCACTTACAGAAAAGAAAATGGAAATGACAACACATATATTGTTCAAGGAAACCATTCTGAGCGAGCATTCGTGATCGTGAATGACAAGTTACTCAAGCGGTCAGTTCCTTTATTTGAGGGACGATTTTACTTTTGCTATAAAATGCTTCTGTCAAGAAATGTCTACTCTATTTTAGAATTCTGCATATAAAATAAATTGGAATATTGTATGCTGTATCATGTTGGAGAAAAGAATAAAGTTCAGAAAATAACCGGTTCAAATGCTCCTCCAACTAAAAACCATTTTTTGGCATTTGGACAGTAAAAATACAATCGTTTCTTATTCTTTCAGTCGAGAACTTTTTATCAGTAAAATCTACTGCATTTCAAGAAGTTAAAAATAATGTCGAATGTAAAGCTGAATGAAGTTTTTATTTCGACTATAATGTCTTATGCGATTGCATATGCTTATTCTGAGCGTTGTTATGACAATAACACAGTTTGTGTTACGGCTGGTTTAATAATGTGTAATGATTAGTCACAATAAAAGTTCATTGAAATTTCATCTATCAATTGTTTAATTGACAAGTAATAATTAGTAACGAAAATTAGTAATTAAAACCTCCATGAAGATTCCTATAATATAGGTCGTAATTTATTTTTTCAGACTACTTTAAGTCATTTCGAATCCTGATATAACGGCAACTCAATTTCGAAAAAAGTGGTGATTAATTTGTATACATAACAGTTAATTATTTGTTAAAATAAAATTAGTCAAAATAAAAGTATTTTTTCATCTCAATGCATCATATAGTTTCCCCTGTTTTTTATGGTTATAGTTATTACAATGTATTTAGTACATTTTAAACGAACAGAACTAATGAGAAAAATATGAAAAAAAAAAATGCAAACTTGTTACAAAGGGTTCTTTTTGATCGTTGAATAATAAAAGATAAATTGTAAAACGGAAAACTATTTAATGTGATATTATTATTATATATATATTTTAGCTAGAACCAATGGAACGTGTTCAGAAACTAAAACTTACAAACCTTTTTTTCTCTCCCTTTAAAAAAAAAATCTTCATTTATTGTTTTAAAATATAATTTCTAAAAATGGTATTTTTAATTCTAGCATTCGACAACGAGAAATTTACACATTACAATACAATACCTTTGCCTTTACACCGAAAATGAAGCATTTTTTCCTGCAAAAATTAAATGCTTTTTGCACGAGATATAAGTAAAATTATGTACATTAAATAAAATTCTAGCCAAAAGTAGAAAGCTTTCTTAGAATAACAATGTTTAAAATTATTGTTGAACGCATAAATGCTATACTTGTGAACACATAAATTATTTACCAAGAATAATTCTTTCAATATTCGTTAACAAAAAAAAAAAAAAAAAAAAAAAACAAGGTCGGAAAATCATGAAATGTCAATCAGGAAAATTTCGTTATCGTTCGAACATGGTCAATGTAGTAACTCAATGACTCACTAATGCGATTTTTAAAGAAAACCATTGGAGTACATACATATGAAAAGGTAAAATGTGGGGGGATGCTTGAGTGAAAATAAAGAGGTTGGGGGATATTGTTCCTTGAAAACCCCACAGCAGAGACTTTCCCTCCTACAGCACGAAGTTTCCAAAAGATAGGTAAAATCAGAATTTCCCCCTCCTCAGCAAAATCCTGTATTTTCTCTCCTGTACAGAGAACAGAAATCAGACAAAACAAAAGAATATAGAGCAAGAAAGCTAACTTTGGCAAATCAGCAGCATGTAGAATCATTATGAAGTTCAACTAAAACACCTAACAAAGTCAGCCATAAATAATTCATCAAAGATCTGTATTTGAACATTCTCCCGAAATTTAAATGCATTTACTTGAATGATTGAAACTAAAAATTGAGACGACAAGCCATAAATTAGGCTAATTATTCTTTTTGAATCAAAAATGCCGTTATTCTTTAAAGCAGTAATTTATCAGACACAGAGTAAACACACGTGCTGCGGCAGAAGCGTGATTTTTTTTGCGGGCAAAATTCTTCTGTTTTTTTTTCTTTGAATAATTTAAAGACAACAAAACCATTTTTCAAGCTGAAAGAAGCAAAGATCAACAACCATAAAGGCTTAGTATTTTCTGAATGCTACTTCTTTTCCTGGAAAATTTATCCATTCATCTTTTCGCATTCCTGTAGCGAGCAATTAGCAGTATCATTCTCTGCAAAAGAGGAAGCATTCTCGGAAGAAACCAGATGTGACTTGCTGCCGGGGTGGTCGAACATAGATCATTTTGATTCTACTTTTTTTACTTATTCTACTATTTTCATTATTCATCTTGGCAGACGCATTCGAAAATGCACAGACAACCTTTCATTAGAAGGTTGCCTCTAGTCATTGTCCGTTCGGCCGTTTTGTCTTATCTCCCATTGCAAAGTAACACGAATGATTATGGTACTGGGCCAATCTTCTTGTATAAATGCTCGTTGATGAAGAAAAAGTCATCTGTACTCAATGAATTCCTTTTAACATACTTATGTCAACAAGGATATGATTAATTATAAAGATTTATGAGCGGAAAATCCACAGTAAAGGTCTTGAAGGGAAATTGAAAACGTGCTTTTGACAGTTTCTTTCTATTCATTTTGTCAGAGATTGATAGCTTGTGCAATATAATTTGACCAAAAATGAATATCCTATAACTATATTGCACAAAAAAAACATGCTATTTGTCAAGCAAGAAGCAATTGTACGTACGTAAAGAAAAAATATATAGATCGTTTAGATCTGTTTAGCGAAGTTGTAATGCCCCCAAAAAAAACTAAACAGTGGCACCTATTATTTATGCAAAAGAGTTTGTTGGAATAAGAATGACATGTTCATGAACTACGTGATGTACAGAGTGATGTTTTAAGTAGGGATGTAATGAATATTCGTCCACTATTCGGTATTCGGCCTATTCGGCCCTTTGGCCGAATATTCGGCCTGGCCGAATAGTCATTTCATCACCCATCCGAATATTCGGCCTGGCCGAATACTGGGTAAGGTCAAATTCGGCCTGGCCGAATATTGATGGACTATTCGGCCGAATAGTTCTGCTGCAGTAAAAAAGTAAAAAAATAAAGAAATTAGTAGATTTTTAAACATTTAAAATTGTATCATAATTATTACAAAAGAATACATTAGTCCACTATAGTTTTAAGAAATAAAAATAATTTAGAATAAACTACTTCTTTTTAATCTTGTACTAGGCTTGACTGAGCAAAAACACGTTTTAAAGTTGTAATATTGTATTTTACATTTAGCATTTGCTCCCAAAAGCTGCCAATAGTTAATTATAATAGAGAATATGATAAATTCATTTTGTTATTATGAACAAAGTCGAAATCAGATTTTGTTTGGGTAGACTGATTTATTGTGAATATTGAGTTAGAGAGAAATGTGAAAAGCCCAAATTATATCCTAAATATTTAAATAGCATAAGTTATTGGGGTTTTTGAAAATAAAAACATATTCCAATTAAGTGCATTAAGTTTTAATAGATCTTTTAAAAATAGGTATGTAAAAACCCCCATAAAATAAAAATATTAACTTTTATAACTTTTAAAATGTCTTCATAAAACAGTTTCGAGCAAGGTAAAAGATCACTAAGCAGTAGTTTTTCTTTCATTGCAATTAAATAATTAGTAAAATAATGCTAATGCTTACTACCGTAAAACCTGTCATTTCTATATTGCTTGTGGGTGAAATTCTTAATTTTATTACATTCAAAACAATAGTGACAATAGATTAATTTTAAATAGTTCTAAATTCTTAACAAGCAGAATTAAATCATACATCATAGATTGTGTGTAATTGGTGTTTGACTTTGTGAATAATTTTAAATTTGACAAATACTTTCTATTAGGACGGTTTTCTAGAAATTTTAATATTCGGCCGCCGAATATTCGGTATTCGGCCTAGCCGAATATTCGGCTTCGGTCTATTCGGCTTCGGCCTGGAAGTAATGGCCGAATATTCGGTATTCGGCTATTCGGCCAAACCACTATTCCTTACATCCCTAGTTTTAAGATCAGTGACATTGAACATGCGTGAGAAAAAAATAGTGGATATCGCACAAAATGTCTTTCTCCGTGCATTCTAGAACATATGGTCACGTGCGCACACGTAACTTGAAGTCAACTGAGGATGTTACCTCCTCTAGAGTCTAGTGACATTGTATTGCATTTAGTAAATAACCAATTTTTTGCCCTTACGTTCATTTATGTATATTGTATTTATTAAATAACCCATTTTTTGCCCCTAGTTTCATTTATGTTTATTGCATCTCTTTAATAACTTATTTTTTGCCCTTACGTTCCAAGATGACCCTTTGAAAAGATTCACCCCTTACGATTGGAGTTAAAGGGAATATTTATGAAAGATGGATATGCGACGCCCTGCGAAAGTAGAGAAAATTCTATCAATGAATATAGGTAAGTTGGAAGATAAAGTAGTTCAATGGGGGTTTTAACTTGCAAAGAGCAAATTATAATGTGATCTTCAGCAATATTGGACTGCGAATCTCAGAGCTCTGCTTTAACGTCTCACGGTTACAGCTAATGCTTTGAAGTGTATCATGTGTCGATGGTACCATTTGGGAATATGTCCAGTTGCAGCTGACTTTAGTGGTAGCATTTAACAAAATGATGAACACGATCTTATCTTCACTGACCGTGTAATTAGTGATAAAATCAACATAAATTATTTTTATTTTTGAATAGACTCATACTATTAATTAAATAGTAATAATATAATATTAAACGGCCCCCAATAACGAAATTAATTGACAAAATATCAAATTAGGTTAATGAAACGGCTGAGAAAAATTATTTTAAATTTTTGAAAGCCTACGTAGAACATTTACCATTACAATAAATAGGTTATAAATTATCCAAATTTAAATGCTAAATTATAAATTATGGTAGAAACAAACTGCGTGAAAATAATTTAAAATCGACGGATTATAAAAATAAATAACAAAGACGGTTTTTGTTATAAAAATCAGTTGATTACTTCACTAAGGTAATTTCCATCATTCGAACGAATTTTATTGTTATTGGACCCCCTAAGAAAGGGGTCCAGTGATACACTCTTCCTTCTACCATGAATAGTTTTTTTTTTTTCAACTTTGGTTTTATCTAAGCAAATGTAATTGAAACAGGAAGTGTTGCAATCAAGGAAAAAAACTTGCCGAATGACCGGGCAAATGAATGCAAAAATAATTACATCCCCAAAGAAAAACAAAAAGGTTACAGTGTTGCAGTAACCTCGGTCGGCCTCTGAACCCTCATAAAACTCCGTGTTACTAGTTAAATCGTGATGAAACATAGCTACCAGAAGTGAGTATATCATGTCGTGTTACGAAAGACACTTAAGAATGATTTTTACGATCAACTATTTCTGAGAACACACGGTTATATAGAGGATATTAATTTACTAGCAACAAAAATGATATGGGAAAATAAATGTATTGCTATATGTTTGTTCTCATAGGCGTTTATAACAACGTACATGTTCCGTGTGAAAAAAGTAAACTATCGTTAAAGTTGCAAAAGATGATATATGGGGTCATTAAAAAACCATCTTTAAATAAGATCTATTAAAGCAATACCCTTAGCACAAATAGGTTAATTTTCCCAGGTAAATCAAAATTGCAGTAGATATTCAAACTTCACGTGAAAAAAAAATAAACACTTTTGAAAATACTAAATCTCACAAACAGTGAAGAATCTGACTGAAACATGCCGGGACTTTTTTTTCCGGCATTATTTTAAACACTATTCAAAACAAGACTCGTTCCACTAAAATTATAAGATCAAGCAATACGAATAATTGTTTCAAATAAAAGTCATGGAAAGTAAAATTGACAAATAATAATTGACAATAATCGACATAAGCCATCGAAATAATAGAAATTGATAATTTATTACTTATGTTCTCCACTTGTAGCAATGTAAAGGATCACTAATTTCAGCATTCAGCTCCAGATTTCCAGTTCATACACAACCTGACATCCAAACTAGATTCATGTTAAGTAACAATAACTTAGTATTATATGGATTGCTCTTTTGCAGAATGAATGCTGCAAATTGAAAATAACATAATTACACTCTTCAAAATTTTAAAAATTACTTCTGTATGACGAAAAGGTACGCCAGTAGAATGACACACTCCAAATTTGCACTTAACGCCAGCCTTCCCATTCAACACCGAAATTCATATTCATACAAAGTCAGGCACTTCAAACTTACAACCAAACCAATAAAATCACAGATTTAAAATTTACCTCTGCAAAACGAAAAGTTGTCCCAGTTTAAGGAACAACTGCACATCTGTACTTTGAAAAAATTCTGTGACTCGTTAGTTTCCATATTCAACTCCAGTTTTTCAATTCAAATTTCACAGGATCACGGCCCATACATACAAAACTAGTTACCTCAGCAATACAGGTAACTCTAACCAATAGCCATCACAGCTTAAAAATTAACCTCTGGGACACGAAAAGATATGCCAGTCCAATGACCAACTCCACATTTGCAGTTGGGAAATATTTTGAGATTTGTTAGTTTCTCTATTCAACTCTAGTCTTCCGATTCAACACGTCACCGTAACAAGATCCATACAGACAAAACTAGACACCTCAGCAATACGGGCAGCTATAACCAAACCAATAGCCATAAAATAGCCTCAAGCGGCCGAAACACTCCATTCGAAAATAACAGTTTAGTCACGATACATGGAACAATACCTACTCAGCACTTTTAGGAAAAATGCTGTAACAAGAGAGCCCCAGTAGAAATACGATTTCTCTTTTCTATCATTATCATCCAGTGTACTTTTTATTTTGCTTCTATCTTCAGGGTAATCTCACAGGCCGCAAAATAGACGCTGAGTCTCGGGCCAAGGCTTACTTAAAAGAGATCGCGAGTGTAAGATGATTCCACCTTGGATATTGGAAGCGGTTTTTATTGAATAGGCCTTTTCTTTTCTGCTTTATTTGTAAGTTTGCTTTTGCCTTATCCCTCAGAGCCGGGAAGTGTCTGAGGTGATCGGGTAGCTGGCGTCTTTGGAAAAGATGATGGAGGGTTTGTTTGACTTCTTCAGCCAATTCCCTAGCCCGAGAGGGACTGTATAGCAATCAATGCTACGAAGCTCGTGTAGAGATCGCTCAAATAGAATTTGTGAGTGCGGAACTTATGACAATTAGCAAATGTTCTTCTTGAAGATAATTATTCACATTACAAGGGAATAATAAAAACAAAAATTATAGTTTTGGTCGGGGGAAAAAACGTTATTCAGTGCTTTATGCTCTTTAGGAAAAGAAATTCATCGGTTTCGGGAATATTACCGAAATTACTGTTGTTAAGTTTGACTTACATAAGTAAACCTCAATGGATTCACACATTTAAAAATTTTTGAACTGCAATAAAAAATTGTTTATGAAACCAAAAGTAGCCCATATATCCAGTACGAGAAGGTACTATCAGCTAGAAACTACAAGAGTATATTAATGACTACGGATTCAATTTTAGGCAATATAACTAAGAAATAAATGAAAGTTGGTACAATATATCTACGATGTCTAGAATCTATATATTATCCAGTCAATGTGATGACAACCTTGCGTTTTATGGTTATTTTTATCCATAAAGAAAGTCGGTTTACGTACTTAATCTTAAAGGTATCTTTTAATCATCTTCAATGTTGACGGCAATGAAATACAGGTCTAGAATAAAAATTAAAAACGTAAATGAATTATGAAATTGTGCGTAAAATGTCTCAGGAATTATTTTGTTTCTCAATAAGAAGTAGTAGACTATGGTAAAACAAAGCTGTTTTAGTTAAAAAGTGAATATTTTTTATACAACAATTAAAAAGAAAAGAAAGCAAAATAAATTGATACATTGATACTTGGACTAACTTTTAAACAGGAATTTCGTAGGATAATTACCCAAACAAAAACAAATTTTTCTACAATACTAATATAACTAGGTAATTGCTGTGATAAACATAGGTGTTAAGGTCACATGTTGACATTATTCTACAGAATATATATGTAATGCTCTTTTTTCATATATCCCCCGATAACTTTTATAAGGTATTATTTTTCTCCATATATGCTCAGAGTTTATGAAAAGTAAGCGCATGCTAAGAAATCAAGACTGAGAATATATTTTATTCGATAATTTAATATCAGTCAATTCAGAGAAGTCATTGATTAATGAGTTTTAATTTCAAAAGAAATATGCTAATTTCAATTGAGTAAGCAGAAAGCGAATTAGATTCCCTTCTCGAACAAAATTTTTGAAAATAAATTATGTATTCACTGAGGAACATTCAAACAACACTGAACAATGAAGAGAGAAAGGGGACTGACATTTATTTGACAAGAACCGGGGGAGGGAGGCACAAGAGTAAATTGAGGAAAAGCGGTTGAGAAACTAAAGCAGTCCTTCGGGAACCAGGCGAGGTGTCAAAAATCCAAACAAACTCACTTATGACTAGCGGGGACTTTCAATCAACCAGCAGACGACGTCGCGTCAGACAAACGTCATCGCCTGTTAGGGAAGGCAAGGGGGGCTGAGAGCAAACGAAGTTGTCGTCAAGCCAAGGAGTCGAGGTGCTGCCCAACAAAGTGGAAGGCCAGTAACAAGATTCGTTCTACCTAAAGTCCGGGAAACTGAAGATTGCCTGTCCCCGAAGATTGCGCGCATTCAATGAGCACGTTCTACTATCTCCCCCAGGGATGAGGGAGGAGGAAAGGCTAATGCTTCTGTGAATATGAACTGGTTCGTCAGCCATTTTTATGCTCAGTAACCAATGTTGTATTGGTTAACATTTTGTGGAATTTACCTGGCTGGCTGGCATGGTAATTACAGTGAGCAAAATATATAATAAAGAACAATCATGGCAAAAACCTACAACGTGGTTGGTTAACAAAAAAGATTAACAAGTGGCCTTTCACCGAATAATTTTGAAATTTTAACTATTACTGAAGCTTGTTATTGCTAACAATATTAAATCCGCAGCAGAAAAATTGGATTTGCTTGTACAACCAAGGCTGATCTTGATCGTAGCAGTTACCGTACAGTTAACAGGATCAAGTTCAGCCTTCTTGGTACAACAAGCGACATTGCGTTTCATCTGCTTCACGTTGTATCTGCTCATTTTACTGATCAGTCGTCATTGACTTAAAAGGATCGTTATCTGCAAGCAACAGTGATGTCACACAAAAGTTTTGGCAATTTCTCTTAGTTACGCTCTATGTCATAGAAAATGACTCCTGATTGTGCTGAACACAAACTTCTCAGAAAGAGAACTTCGAGTGAGTTATTGAAACACTTTGTTTAGGGGAAAGGAAGGGATAAGAAGACTTTGTTATATTGGTATACAAACATTAGAAAGCGAAATTAATTTAATTACGAAATACATTAGTACATAGATTTATTTAAAGTTATATAATTGTATGTAAGTATTACTAACCCCATTTATTACAGGGAACCACAACCCTTCAATGATACTCTTCAAGCATAGGGGTATCAAGGAGGGCCAGGTCCACACAGCAATGTAGGAACGCTGGGCTGACGCCCAGCTAATCTACCTCCAGTCGGTCACGAGCTGTCGTCGAACTTCACTTACCCGTGCCCGGGGGAGGAAAGGCCACGTGCTAACAGGGTAAAGGAGTGAAGTAGAAAAGTACATGGATTTATTTATTTATTTATACCGCAAGCTAGCCTGTACTGTACCTGTCATGCAATGACTTCCCCAGCGTAGGGAAGTCGAGGGACGACAGAGGGACTAACATTGCTAAGAATATGAACTTAACGTGTTTGGCAAAGAGGTATTATATTGCATACGAGTGGATGGTTGCTACATGAAGTTAAATTTAAGTCGTAAATGATACAAGAAAAACGATAACTGATGTAGAACACATTAAAGTTAAATAATAAAAGACAATAAGGTATGAACAAATGTTAAAGAGATAAGATAAAAATGAAGATGAAATAAAAATCACACACACGCATACAAAAAGGAGAACAGAAAGGAGTTGAAAATCGTTCACTTGATGATAGGGGGGGGGGGGACTAGATCACTTCTTGCAGAGCGTACTCTTCGGAGAAAATAAATTCCATTTGTACATGGATACTCTTGACACTTTTGAGCTTACTATCAAGGTATCTCACAAAATAACTAAATTTTTTTAAATATATATTCTAAGCAAGGTAGCTGACAAAAAGAATGAGGTCTTTTTGCCTTAACTAAATATTTTTTTCATTTTTAATGTAGAACAAATTCAATTTTCTATTTCTGCTATACATTTGCTGTACTTTGTTTATGGTTAACACCACCAGCAATTATAAAGCTGTTACGAGCTACCCAACTTGTGTTGTGAAAACGGAAGGATTTTCACACCAAAGCAGGATACAAATTCGTTTTTACCACTTTCAGTTACAAAGACAACGTCATAACAGTGTTACTAACATCAGCAACAAACATGCTATAAATAAGCCTCTTAATAACCATGTAAAATCATCAGCTAAGTACAATTATCAGATCATCGTGCCGCAATTAATCTTCCCTTAGAAACGCACTGAAGCCTTTGGAGTTCTCGTTGCATTAGAGAATTGGCCTGGTAAATTATTCGGAAACGAATTATTACGCATTATTTTAGAAAGGGACAAACTACGAAAATACAATTCACGCAAGTGTTTGAATTCCATATATATATGTAGGACGGCGTCTAGGGGTAATTAATTTTATGGAAATAATGAAAGATTGTTTTAAACTAAACATTTTATTTACTACTAAACACATAAAAAAAATACACATCACGCTATTTACAGGAAGGTAAAATAAAGTTTGATTACAGAGCATGGTTCACCTGTGAACTATGAGATGGGGACTCCGACCATCCTAGTTTGTTTATTAATTCGATAAAACGCGAAGAAAAAATAACGTTACCTCACTCGGCCATTGTACGCGGGAGTCTGCTAGCCAAAACTGTTCTCTCTGAAAATGTGACGTCACGTCCGCACCGAACTCTACTATTGGACGTAAACCGTAACAATAGTGACGCCTCCACAGTTGTTTCGAAACTTACGAAACTGTTTCAATGTCTTCCCTATGCTGCCAGTTTATCACTCACAAGCAGTTAAGTTTTCAAAACCACGACAAGTGTAGTTATGAAGCTTGTTTACAATTACCCCATGTTTACAATTACCCCAACTGACCCTAAATAGTATGTTTTCAATGCTAAATTTAATTATTACCGTCGAATTTCGACTGTTGGGTGAACTCTAGTGACAATTATTTGTTGTAACTTGTTACATGGTTTTATTGAACTCGACTTGTCACGGAATTTTGTTAGGCGGTTTTTGACCACTATTACTGCATAAATTATTTTCAAACTTTGCACATAGGCTTTCTTCGATGGCAATACAATAATCCATCCATTTTATAATTTATTACAACGTTAATTAGGAAAAAAAATTAATAATTTTGGCTCTGAGGAAGTTATCAGAATTATCATTTGTCATTTGGCAACAATAGTTTTGTTTGGATAATGCAACGATGTTTTGAATTTAAATAAAACCGTGTAACTTAAAACATTTTTGGCGATTTAATATTTATTTGTTATATAATCGTGGTTTTTTCTCCTTACAGAAAAAAAACAAAATTCGTTTTTAAAAACTATATTTATTTGATTAAAATTAAACAGTCACCCGGAAGTTATCGAAACCACGAATAGTGAGAATTTAACAGTGCTGAACGACATTGTGTTGGCAGTGGTGTTTGAAATTTGCTATAGCTGGTAACATTATCACCGCATAAGCAGAAAGGGAATCGTGTAATCAATTGTGGTTCTAGTAAATTGCTGTTTTATTTTTTAATGAAAGAAAATATATATTTTTATTCTTAAATTGAAAAAGAGACGTTTTACACATAAAATAGATTAATATTAAGCTTTTTGGAATTAAAATGTACTAATCCCTTCTTTCTTATCCTTATATTATTAACGTTGTTATTTTACCAACAATAAACGACAATATATTTCCCAAAAGCTTTTCTATTCAGGATTAAAAATGGCTGCGATAGGTCGACCTGTTTCCAGAGGGTCTCCAGGAAAGGCTAATGCTCAGATGACGGTAGGCCACCACTTGAGATCTGGTAGCCTCGTCACCCCCCTCAGGGTCCCATTAGGGAGGAAGCGCCAAGAGACGGATTCTTCGTCGGGTTGCATTTGCGTGGGATGAGTTCCAGCTTATTATTGATTCACAGAGCCTTGTTAGTGTCCGTGAGGTTCTTCAGGTTCTATTTGCAAAATCTCGGAAAATAATGCACTGTAACGAACTGCGGGCCTTCATGATTTCCTTTCTTAAGTGTTTTTGGAGAGTTAGTTTCGTTATATTTCTGATATTTTGGTTTCTGTTTGATAGAATATACTTGGATAAAACTGAAAAAGAAGCTTTTTAAATGCCGTTCAAAATTATATTAATTTGACCTGACATATTGTTTAAGTGTGATTAGAAGGAAGAAATAAAAACTTTGCTAAAACCTTTGAAACCATCAAAACTTTGCTTTCTTATATATAAACTAGCGGTACCCGCACGGCTATGCACGTGTTAAAAAATGAAAAGACCAGTCGATTCGTCATTGTGTATATAGGTATACCTTTTTAAAGTGTAAATTATGTTATTTTATTAAAATGAATTCCACATCAATAAAAATTAGCCGCCCATGACAATCAACCAGCGATCCTACACATTTAAGCATTGGTTTTTACAAAACAAACAATAAAAAATAGAAAAACGAAAGAAAGAAACGAAAAAGAAAACATTTAAAAAAAAATGCATTCTGTTTGTTTAGTTCAAGTACCCACACAAAAAGGACGATTATAATCCATTGCAATAGTTTTAATTAATACATTTTTACTATAATTAGTTTTTATCTATTATTCATTGACAGCAAAACAGAAAGACGAAATTTTGTTGCTTGCAGAAACTAACAGCAGCAAGAAAAGCTTTGAAAGCGTAAAAACCTTTCATCTGAGCCCAAATAGACAAATAACATGTTTGCTAATTCACTGGAGAAAAAAATTGAATAATTAAAAATATAAATAGTAATAATAAGTTGGAGTAACAAAAATCGCTATAAAGGATAACATTTCTTTAAAAAAAAACCTTGTGCAGTATTTTAATTCGTTTTAAAAAAAGAATAATCAAAATTCAAAAAATAAATTAATTGATTAATTAATTAAAAATCGGCTGCTCCGCAAAATGATAAAAACGTCAAAAAATAAATATTAATTCGTTAAAAAAAGAAAAGGATCATAAACCAGTCGCCATGGTAACCATTCAACTAAAATTAAAGCTAATTACCGTGAAAAAATAATTTCGAACTACAGAGAAAAACGCTTATAACTTCTTTTCATGTTAATTTAGTGGCTTCGAATTTTAGCACAGAGAACAAAACTCTTTCTGGGATAGTTTTTTACGCGCTTTTCAACGGTATTAAGCTCGAAAGGATGTGATATTTCCTTCCCATAGAAAACGACTATTTTATGAAACTATCGGCTATAAATTGGAATAAAAAAAGAACAAATTCGAATTTCAGAAAAAACTCTCCAAGGTGCACACCCCCATGTTCCAAACTAATTTCGTGCCAAATTTCATGAAAATCCGCCGGACGGTCTGGGCCCTACGCCGGACACAGACAGACAGACACACATACTTGCTGCTTTATTATTAGTAGAGACTAGCGGTACCCGCACGGCTATGCCCGTGTTAAAAAATGAAAAGACCAGTCGGTTTGCCATTGTGTATATAGTGATAACTTTTTTAGGTGCAAATTATGTTATTTTATTAAAATGTATAGCATTCCATATAATTAAAGATTAGCTGCCCACGGCAATCAGCCGGAGATCCTACACATTTAAGCATTTTTTTTTACAAAACACACAATAAAAAAGGAAAAAGGAAAGAAAGAAACGAAATAAAACAAAAAAGAAAATATTTGAAAAAAAAAACGCATTTTGTTTGTTTTGTTCAAGTACCCACACAAAAAGGAAGATTATAATAAATTAGAATAGTTTTAATTAATAAATTTTTAGTACAATTAATTTTTATCTATTATTTATTGACAAAGCCGGGTCTGGACGCTACGTTTTGTACAACCTTTTGTCTGCGCAGTCTTAAGACTAAATGAAAACGTTGCAGTTTTTTATGCGTCTACATAGTGCAGAGATATCTGTATATTTCACTCAGTTTTGTGCGATATCGTCATGAAGGAGGTACTACTCTGGTCAATTATGACATGGTGTCATGTTAAAAAAAAAGACTGGAACGTCTCAGAAGAACCCGGCGTTCAAAGTGGTCAAATGATTACATAAAATAAATATTTTTTTGTTGCCTGTTCTGGTGGTTCGACAACTGCAATCTCTTTATTTTCATCCATGGTATTCCTAGACTGCCTTGGTGTCTCCTGATCATTTAGGAAATGTAACAAATCAAAGTACCAGAGAGATGGCTTGTAAATTTCGTCTCCAACCCCAGATCGAATCGATTTATTAACTTTTGCCAATTATTTCCGGTAAACACTTCTCAAAGAATTAATTATTTACAAATGTTTCTCTGTTTGCGGTTGCATCAATGTCTTTGATTTTTTCCACTAAACTCTCATAAGCCTCCCCCTTTTTATCCTTGTCACTATACTCCTTGGATTTTACACGCCAAACGCGTGGGAAATTTTCGCATAATGCAATAAATTTTGTGAGAAACTCCCGAGAACATTGCCGAAAGTCGGCCATTGTCGCCTGACGAATTGAAACTGAGAAACAAAATGAATCGGAAAGGGGTGCTACCGTCTACATGTGCCGATTTGTCTGCACAGTTCAAAGACATATGCTTTCTAGCTCAGTTATCGCTGCAACTGTACAGTCTTCGCACCGGACTCAAAACTGCGCACTTTTCCAATCTACACGCAACGTTTTATCTGCAATGTGTTGAACTGCGCAGAAAAAAGGTTGTGCAAAACGTAGCGTCTGAACCCGGCTTAAAACAGAAAGACGAAATTTTGTAGCCTGCAGAAACAAACAGCAGCAAGCAAAGATTTGAAAGCGGAATAAACCTTTCATCCGAGCTCAAATAGGAAAATAACATATGTGCTAATTCACTGGAGAAAAAAAAAAGTAAATAAATGAAAGTATAAATATTAATAATAAGCTGGAATAACAAAAATCGCTATAAAGGATAACATTTCTTTTAAAAACCCCTGTGCAGTATGGAAAATGGTCCCGTAAAATACATGTCAAAATAAGGAAATCAAAACAAAGCTATCAATCGCCTGTGGGACGCAGGAAATAAATTTTAATTCGTTTTAAAAAAATAATAATCAAAATCCAAAAAAAGAAATAAATAAATTAAAAATCGGCTGCTTCTCAAAATGCTAAAAACCGCAAGCAATAAATTTTAATTCGTTAAAAGAAAAAAGGATCAATAGTCAGTCGGCATGGCAACAATTAAAATTAAAGTTAATTACCATGAAAAAATAATTTCGAACTGCAGAGAAAAATGCTTATAACTTCTTTTCTAGTTAATTTAGAGGCTTCGAATTTTCGCACATGGAGCGAAACTCTGTCCGGGGTAGTTTTTCACGCGCTTTTCAACGGTATCAAGCTCGAAACGATGCGATAATTCCTTCCTATAGAAAATGACTATTTTATGAAACTTTCGGCTATAAATTGGAATAAAAGAAGAATAAATTCGAATTTCAGGAAAAACTCTCCGAGGTGCACACCCCCATGTTCCAAACTAATTTCGTGCCAAATTTCATGAAAATCCGCTGGACGGTCTGGGCCCTACGCCGTACACAGACAGACACACAAACACACACACACATACTTACTGCTTTATTGTTAGTAGAGATAAATACACAAAAACTAAATACAATACTACTAAACCTTAAAACAATAATAACCAATAATTGCCAACTGAAAGGTAATTTATTTTGTAAACAGACTTAAACGCTATGAACTTTTCTCTATCTCAAAACATTTAGTATGAGTAAGAATGAAATTTTTTAATCGATATACATAGCGTACAGGTTATTTGGTTTTAATGTATTAAGATGCTTTGATATTCTGAAAGACTTAATTAAAAAATAAGTAAAAAAAGTTTGTTTTTATTTTATTTGCGACCTAAATTGCACTGATATTCCCTTTACATGTAATAAAAAGGACTTCATGCATCAAAGGGAAACGTTAAACATTTAAAGCAAAAACTTTAACTTTCAAAAAAAAGGTAAAAAAAATTAATTCAAGTGAAAAATAATAAAAAATACAACTATTTTTTAAAATATATTATTTAACGATTATTAGTGGACGTTTACACCTAAACATTATAGATTTTATCACTTGATTTTAAAAAATTTTTGCGCTAACTGCGAACCATTTTAAATTTTCCTGTCAAAAGTATGTTTTTATTGAAAAAAAAAACATACTTTAAAAAATATCTCAATATGGTCTTTATCTTTTTTTTTTTTTTTTTTGTAAAAGCTAAAATAAAAATCGTTTAGTCATTAATTTTATTCAGTTATTTATTCATAATTTTTCGTGAAAACGATTTTTAAAAATGTTTCTTTTTTCCCCCTTTAATTTACTCGTTTGAATGAGGAAGATCAGTTTACAGAAGAGATGCATAATGCAACTTGACGAAAAGAAAATCCTTATAATTTCTTTTAACTGGAGTTTATGTTAAAATAATTATATAGTAGGGAAAATTTCAGTCTTTCAATTTTTCAATAAAAACGTATTGTTCTCGGGTAAATACATTTAAGAAAAAAAAATCCTTCAAAAAAATTATATCACTTTAAATAATAGATTGAAGTAAATGCACTTCACGTTCAAAGCTTTAAGTAAAAGAAATTCTGAAACGTTTTCTAATTTTAAATTTTCATATTTTGACTAAAATAATTTAAATGGTAAAATTATTCTTTAAACGTTGCAAATAAGGCTTTTATACACAGAACTTTTTTCAACTTTAGTTGTTACATTTATTGATTCGAATTTACTGAGTATTCTACCATTTATTTGATCTAACTATTTTTACTAATCCCCCCCCCCCCTCATTTTTTAAGGTGGAAATTTCGCATTAAAGTTTACTTACTATAAGTATCTTTTTTTGTTTTGAGCATTCATTTAGTCTCTCTCTCTCTCCCAGACAATTCCTTCTGATTGTGACAATGATTAATAAAATGTAATTAATAAAATACAGCGAAATATTGTTTACAGGAAAATTTGCCCTGCTTAAAAAAACAGCTCTACATTACAAATTTACTAATTCATTTTTTACAAAACGCTTTATTTGAAACTTCTGCATAAATTGTATTCAGCAATTTTCAATAAAACATTTGAAAAAAAAAGTTAATTAAAAAAAAACAGCATGTTTAACACTTCGTTTAAAATGTAGAGTAACCCAACTTAGTTTAAAACCAACAATCCAGTTGCATACGCAAAAAACACGTTTATAATTAATTACATTACTTTTATTATTATTATTTTCTAGAAATTTTCTTCATTTCTGTAAAAAAAATACAGAAATATACTGAATTTCTGTAAAATTTCTTCCTAAAATGTAATTTGAGGCTACATTTATTTTAGATTGAATTTTTGAGTGTAAGTAATTTTAAAGCCCAACAGATAACCTAAAAAAATTAGGAATGTGCATTGTAACAGCTTTCTCGAATCCTATATTCTCGAACTATACTTCATTTCTGTAAAATTTCTTCGGAAAATGTAATTTGAGGCTACATTTATTTCCGGATTGAATTTTTGAGTGTAAGTATTTTTTAAGCCCAACAGATAAACTAAAAAAATTTGGAATGTGTCCTTTCTCAAATGTTTTCTAAGAATGAAAACTTTCCAAAGCCTCAGTACTTAAGCTAGGTAAAAACGTTCACGAAAGCCCTCTGTGAACTCGATTAGTGGTTCCAAATTCAGAATTGAATATCTTCACTGTATCCTATTTGAATAAGCTGAAAGGCCTCTTAATAAGGACGAAATGTGGATGGAAACCCAAATATTGACCCTCTTATGTGTGCCTGCCATGAGGTAAACACAATGTGTCTCGGCATTAACCAAGAGCCGATAAACAGCTGCAACACTTTCTCTGGATGATTGAATAAATGGGCTTTATGAATGACTCCGGCTCTTAGAGAATGAATATCGACTCTCGCCTCTTTAATTAACAGCGCGCGCGCTGAACTGAATGCTATAAAAACGTCAAATTAAGTGCGCAGTAAATCAAATCAGCCATCCACGACTAGATCGTTTTCTGAAACAGCTCTTCGAAGATTATTTAGAGTTTGAATAGAATGTGCTTTGTTAGGGATTCATCAATGGTTCCCTCCGATGTGATCGAATTACCTTTCGTTCCAGAATTTGAGTGAAAGTTAGGATAGAACTTCAAAAAAAAAAGGGTTTGAGAATACGAAACTGTTTAAAATTATCTTACACTCTTATTTTAAAGTAGTCGAATTAAAATTAAATTGTCTTTTTCCTTGCAGTTATTGATCGCTGCTGGAGATTTTCACTATTCATAAAGTTTTCCCAAAGACTGCCCCATAAAATCATTTTCCGCTATAAGTATTGACAAACAATGCTTACTTGAAGTTGGTAGGCATCCAGCCTTAAACTCCTGAATCCGATATAAAGACATTGACAAGAACATGGAACTGTTTAAGTTAATGATATATATGCCTTTTAACGTGGTAAAAACAACCTTATTATTATAAGGATAAATTCTAAGATATCCAGACCATACTCTGATGTTCGGGTCTGGGGTTCATCAATTTTGTGTTGACACCAATGAGACATTAGAGTAAGTCATTTATCCATAAAATGTTTCCTGTTTCCTACATTCAAAAACTGAAAACTATCTGAAGTAGCATTACTGTATAAAAAGACTGAAAACAAAGTTTTATTGTTACTATAGAAAGCCCAAAGTTATTGGAAAACAATATTTATTTACTTTTTGTCGAAAAATCTTGTTATATCTACGCTATTCTATGAACTTTTGTATAAAATTATAGATAATTTTGCTACGTTATAATATTAACTATTTTGCAAAATGATAGGTAACGTTTTCACAAATGATAGATCTTTATAACGTTTCGAACTTTTAAGGTTTTCATGCAAGTATTTACATATATTTTTTCTTTAAAATATGCAAAATATTATTCATTAACAAGAATAGACATTCCTGATTAACGTCTTATCATTTTGGGTGGGGGGGGGGGGCGGCTCTTAATAAAGGGAGCCTAATTATAAATAATGATGGCTCATTTTTAAAATAAGGACGATTAATTATTTTCTTAATAAAACGTTTCTAAATACCAAAGCCTTATTTTAACAAAAAAATACACTAAAACTATGTATGATCTATAAAATGAAAAATAAATAAATACATAAACCATGTTTTTTCTAGTTTGAAACTGAGCAATGAACAAACAATAATAATGGGTCATTCCACGGAGAATGCCCCACATGTGAAATTAATTTTACGAAGTAAATAAATAAATAAGAGCGTTAATTATTTAAAAAAGATGTTTCGCTGAAGAAATCCCACATATGTGTTATTTTTAAGATTAAAAAAAATCCACATTACTTTTTTTAATTATTATTTTTTAATGAAATATAGCTGTCACAAGCGGGCAGGAATGTCTCTTCGGCCAAGTGTGGACTGGCCCCCAATTCGAAAATTTCCTTTTTCCCTTATTAAATAATGTCACTTGAATTATTAGGCATTATCATTTAAAATTCAAATAACTTTCCTCAAAAGTAAAACATTGTTATATTTTAAGAGAATAGGATTTTTCAAATTTAACAGTTCCTTTAATACTTTATCTTAACGTTGGATGATATTTTCTTTCGTAAAATCTACGTTTATAAACAATACATGATCTTCCGTTATTTTTTGTGCTATTAAACTGAAGATCTGGTTGGAAAATCTAAAGCTTTATATCTGTATATTTTGTTATGCAATAATTATTGGTATTTTATTTCATAAGTTTTAAACTATGTCTGCCGAAAAAAAAGTTCTAATCATTATTTCGGGATTTTTGAAAAACGAAACATTTCGGTGCAGATACATTTTTCAATAGCACTACTTTATGCAGAAAATAGGAATTGAATAATGACTTTATATTTTGTAACAAAACGGTACACATACTTGAAATAAAGGATCTCCCAAGATATTTGGATCGTCTTTAGAAATGAAAGGCATGGCATAAAATGAATGAATTTAGTTGATAATGCAAATATATGTTTACAAATCAAAACATTTCAAATCTTTTCAGTTCTTGGGAATAAAAGAAGAGTATCGCCTTGGAAAAATAGGAAAAATAAATATTTCGTTATATTACTTTGATTGATTACGGATTTTATTACATTTACAGAAAAGAATTCAATTACACATAATATTAACAAGCTTTGATAATATTATGTGTAAACCGTAATCAACTTAGTATCGCCTTGGATTTGATTACATTTACAGAAAAGAATTCAATTACACATAATATTAACAAGTATTTACAGACGAAAAAAATAATTTCCTACTACCCTAACTATTTTAAGAAGCTTCATCACACCACGGATACAAAAATTAAATGTTTAATTTTTTTAGTTGTATATTAATAATATATAACCTAAAATACATTTTTTCCCTTGCAAAAGCTAAGATGTTTATGCAAAATTCACCAAAAGGAGATACAGTCATTTACACTCTCTTAAAATATTCAGTAACGAGTCATATAAGAATAAATGTCTTACTTTTAAAATTTTGTCATCCTACCTTTGAGTAATTAGACTTTATTACTCTTTTATGGTCATTAAATTTCGTTATTATATTTTGTTAATAACCTTTTTTTTTTTTTTGACAAATATTCATATAGAAAAAAATGTGCAATAGCACAAATAATTGTAATTTGGATTCATGTGTTAATAATAGCTTTCTTTTTCTTGATTAATACTTGTCAAAAAAAAATTAACATTGTGTAAATTTAGGACTAAACTTCTTTTTCCTCCATACGGAACACATTTCACTTGTTATTCAATATACTTCATTTGTTGTTAAATATACATCTTTCTTCAATATTATAGTTCTTGAATACAATGTTTCATAAAGAGAAACTACGGAAACTTTAAAAGCAGCATCAAAACATTCGTCCCCGAACATTTTCTTTACTAAAGTGGTTGCTATGCGGAAGACTTAAATCACTTTACGCAAAACTCTTTTCCATCGGGTTTGCAGCTCTGGACGCTAAGTGATAAAGGCAAAGCAGTCTTAAAAATAAGGGGCACCACAGGGTCCAATGGTCAAGTTTAAAAATTATATAGACTACTCCCTCATCGTACTTTCAATTTTTCACGACCGTTCATTTCGTTTTTCCGCATTTGCTAAAGTCCCAAGTGCTCGAGAAGTAATAGGAAATGAAGCGAAACTTCCAAAATGACTTTTTCTTTATTTGGCTACTGGGCATTTTTTGGATTATTTTTTCCCTTCTGCACCCAGGGGATTGGATCTCGAAATTGGTGGCCCCTTATTTGACGAAAGTTCCTCAACATCATCGACTACAACCAGAATTTATTTCCCAGTGTTGTTTGTTTGAGTTGATTAGAGGCAGCCGAAAAACCGGTCCCTTGACTTAAGACATACCGTGTTTGAATTCTTTTTAAGGAAAAAAGACATCTTGAAACGTAAACTTTTTCATAAAAAATGCTTCTTTTTTTTCTTTTTCAGTTAGATGTGAACGTAATTATCTTATTTGATTCGGAAGGTTCTTTGCACGTTTCAAAACTTGAACCAAGCTTTTCGTTGATCGCCTGAAGCAAATTACTTTTACGACAAAAAGTTGTACCAAGAATGCTTTTCGAATTCACAAGGTTCCCGAGATTACTTTAAAATAAAGTTTTTCAGAATATTTTTTCCTTCATTTCATTTTAGAAGTAAGTAAAATCTTATAACGGTAATATCAAGTATTTAAGAGCAATATTTTGAATGTTGTTCTTTAAACACAGATGGTCATATGATTTTAATTGATCTTCTCGATTATTTCGAAATTATCTCCTCTGCTTCTGCGAATTAGTTTGGGGGGATCAATAGTGTATCCCGGAGTTTATTTTGGGGGGGGGGGGGGTCGAAGGGGACTATATTTTGAAGTCGTTTATTTATTTATTCCTATGTTTTAAATCAATTCATTTATTCAGATATCGGAATTTATAGGATAGGGGATGTATATATATATATATATTTTATCACCCCTCCAAATAGACTCGTAGTTAGAATAACGATTATGTGTTCATTTTGGGCCTGCACACGAAAAAAAAAATCCCATAAAATTTTCAGTTTTAAACTGGCAGATGGGTTGGTTGTGCAAAACTAACAGTTACGAAGTAAATATGTAGTCATAACGTTTTTTTACCGCCCAAGATAATTTTGTTTACAAAATTTTCTTTCTTGGACGGTAAAAATTCATTGCGACTTCGGATTTACTTCGTAACTTTTGCTGTTTTGCGCAACCAACTAAGCTACCAGTTTAAAATCTTAAACTTCACGGTATTTTTTTACAGAACAGTGTAGAAAACACACATGTAAATAAGGAATGTATAGATTGGAAGAAAAACTAAAACTAAATAATAAAGAACTGAGTTCCGACTCAGAAGAAAATGGAATAACTTCTTCCCAGATCATGCACTGGAATAACAATGAGTCTAATATTTCATGAACCCCTTTCACAGATGAATATTCCAAAGAGCAATTGAAATCGAAACAGTAACCTAAGCTTTCCAAATAAATCATATCTCTAGAATCACGCGTAGTGCTCGCTCACTCGTAGTGCTTCTGAAATCGAGAAAGCTTTCTAAGATCCGTAAGAAAACACAAAAAACCACAATGAGCACGAACAAAACTCTCTTTAATCCGGCTTTTGGTGCTGCGAGATGAAATCCCAAAGTCGGCTTTTTGCATAGCTCCACTCTCATCCCCCACACCCACCTTCTGTGCTGCGGGTATTGTTATTATCACTGGGCGTGAAAGGCTCCTGAGAGCATACTGAGTCACGTGAGGAGAGTTTTAATCCGTTAGCCCCCAGGGCTGTCAGGAAGATATGGTGGATGATGTGAGAAGGGGTGGGCGGAAGCTCCTTTAAGACCATAAGCAAACAATCCACATCCCGATGGAGAATTCTGAAATGGGTTTAGTTAAAAAGCTGTAAGTTTCCGTTAAGGATGTGTTCACACCACTTTGTTTCGCATTGAAATGACCTTTAGTGCTTCATCAATACAAAGGAAAACTTCTCAAACAGTATAGCATGAGGCAATGCCACGCGAAAGGAAAACTTCTCAAACAGTATAGCATGAGGCAATGCCACGCGAAAGGAAAACTTCTCAAACAGTATAGCATGAGGCAATGCCACGCGAAAGGAAAACTTCTCAAACAGTATAGCATGAGGCAATGCCACGCGAAAGGAAAACTTCTCAACCACTAGGGCATGAGGCAATGCCACGCGAAAGGAAAACTTCTCAACCGCTAGGGCACGAGGCAATGCCACGCGCATATAAATAAATTGATATTCGAAAGTAAGAATTAATTTTATGCAACGAATGAAAAGAAACACAGTTATGTTTTAAACCTTTTGATGTTACCACAAAAATCAACTTTGGTTCTTGGGGTATAACTTCTTCCTAGATCATTCCTCGGAATAATTTGCAGATAACAAGTTTACAATGCAGTGGATCATGCATTGGAAACTTAATTGGTTGTTTCCCTTTAGACAAACTAGCCAATAAATGTTTACTTCAAAATTTCAACAAAAAGTGGCATATTAAACCTCAAAAAATATAGAACAAAATATAAATTACAAAAACGAGTACCTCATTTAGGAGAGAGAGAAGGGGCGGGGGAGAATATAAAGAGCCATCTACTACGTTAGGCATATTGTTCAACATATGGAAAACTTCCCAAACAGTATATTTCAAAGGAGATAAAGATTTATACATGGTTTTATCAGTATTAAAGTAAAATGTGTGGTTGAAACTAGAAAAGACAAGAGCAATGATTGGCCACAGAGTGTGGACTAAGAGAAAAGCTGTTTTGGAGGAAGGGGTGCTTAAGGCAACTCTAGCCGGAGCAGTGGCGTACGCAGAATTTTTTCAAGGGGCGAAATTTTGAACACATTTTTGAACAATTTCTGAAACTACTAAAAGAAATTCGAGTATATAATCAAGCACTATTATTTAGGGCTCAAGGGGGGTGCTTAAACCCCTAAACCCACCCCCTTGCATACGCCACTGAGCCGGAGCATCCTTTTAACTTAATAAAAATACGTATAGGCGTTAATAGATTACAAAATTGTCCATCTTCAGTGGACACTAACAGTGCTGTGATTTGATTCATATAAATGCAGCTTAAACCATTTTAAATATTTCGAGGAATTGTGCTCCAGATAGTTTTTTTACACGTAACATATACGTGGGTACAGAGAAGTTGCGTTTTCAATGAGGACAGTTTCAATCTTCAAACATGTTTAATGGATTATTTCCGTTAAGGTTAGTTTCATTATGTTACCAGCGACAGTAACTTACACTACTCGTTAAAAACGGGGGAACGGGGAGGGGAATGAATAAAATACAGAGAAACTAACTCATTTCTCATATACAAATGTTGCGAAAAATAAAATAAATGGTTTATAGGACATCACAAAACATTTAACAAATATTCCATTTTCTAAAAATAATACAAAATAATAATTAATAATAATAATAACAATTATAAAGATAACCGAAAATTTCAAAACAAACTAACTACACTTCATTCTTATTAAAATAACACCATTGCAATCTTACTTAAAAATCAAGAAAAACCAGTAAATTTTTGTTTTAATTCAATTATCTTAAAAAAAATGTAACGTAAGCAGATTAAATGAATGTTCAATATCGGCTTAGTATGAAAAGAAAATGTTTACTAAGTAAGCCTCGGTACCTGTATCATTATTATTATTCCTAAGTAATCAAAGAAGCGTTTTTTTAGTCCGAAGTGCTTATTTCGTTCGCATTAAGCATCTATTTTTTAGTTAATGTTATTATTAAAAAATTATTTCTTAAAGTAGTATCGAAACCATTTTCGTTTGAAGTATGCATCTTTTTAATTCGAAGAAAACAAAATTGGTTAATTTTCAGTATCAAAAAAATGCACAAAAGAATTAAAAGCTAAAAATAATTTTCCGAAAAGAAAGTCCAAGCACCCACAAGAGGTTTTTCGATTCCGTCTATGCTCCCTTTCATTTCCGCAAGCAAACGCTTCTTTGAGCAAAGCGGAAGATTATAAAAAAAATCTTTTAAAAAGTTTCGTTTAGGTGATATGAAGTAAAAGAGTGAAATAAGAATAAAAACTCTTTTCCTTAATCCCCCAAAGAATACTTTTTAATATGGCTTTTATTGCTGCTTTGCATAGCCGCTTCTCTTTCAACTTTATTTCTCCTTTCTCCATCTCCTTTAGTTAGACTAGTGGAGTTAAGTCGGCTTTGTTTCCCTCACTTTATTTTCCTCAGCGAGTGAGAAAGAGAGAGAGAGAACTCAAAATGAATTTTTAGTCCCAAAATGTGGATCCCGTGTTTGCTAAGACTCGTTTTCGTTTTATTTTTGCCTTGTGAGTTTATGGCAAACGTTGGTGAAAAAAAAAATAAGAAATAAAAAATACAGGAAAGAAATATCTTTCAAGATAAAAGAGAATAACCGTTTTGCCATGAATTCTCAGATTTTCCAAAGAATGTTTTTAAAGTCAAATTTGCATCCCTCAGTTTAAACGACTGCAAGATTCCAGCAGGTTCGCGCATCCGTTCACGTGCTCATATTTCGATCATTTAACAGATCCGAATGTGTGACATGCTGTATTTAGTGCGAAAATATTGACTAAGCTTCGCAAAACGAGAACTTTTTGGAGTATTTTTGGTTTTTAACAGTACTTTGTGAAAAAATAATAAAACAATGTTTAAAGAGTAAAAAATAATATTATCGTTTACTCACACAATTAATGCTAGTATAAGTAAAAATAAGTTTAAGAAAAAAAAATATATATATATAATGCTTTGTGCCAATGACCTTTGCTGCATGATTCAGCAGATCTGCGCAAAAGGATCACACTTGCTGTCAATACAATTGGCAGTATCATGTTGAATAGAGGAGCTAAGAGGAACTAGACTATCGCGTTAATGTATCTCGTGTTTGACTATAAGCACACATAGAATATCTGTAAAAGCTTTAAATTAATTGCGTCTGTATTTCGTACAATGTTCCCTCTCGCTGCCTTGACTTTAGTTTTTATATTATTGGCTTTTGAAACCCCTGAGGGAATTATGAATAGTCATATATACTTTTAAAAATGCGATGCTTTTACAGCAAAAAGTATTAAAGTGACAACAAGTGCTATACCGAAAAATACTTATGATGTGAAGTATATCGTTTATGCACAACGATTACAACTTAAGGTTGAATTTATTTACAAAATTTATCATAAAGCAATAATTTCCATTATTTTACTTTCACATGTCTTTAAACTGTAGTGAGACTATTTCCAATTTCTAAAGCATGGTTAAATTTTCCAGTGATTTTTAAAATTAAATGACAGAGTATTTTCAACTGTTAAATGAAAAATATTCTTAAGCTCAGTGGCGCGGAATCCCGTGATGGTCCAGGCTTGCGTGCCCATCTCAGCTTACAAAGCCAAAGGCGCTGGGGTGCAAAAGCAGATGTTCCGGTCAGGAGGTCGGCCTTGCGCTGAACTACTCCCAGTGTTTAGTTCCCAAGCAGACTTGGTCCTGATTTTACCGACCCACTGAAGAGTTAAAGGCTGAGTTGACCCTGCCAGTCCGGGGATCGAACCCCTGACCAGTGGCCTGGTAGCAACGATACCACTATATTCTATCACCACTAAGTCCCTATGGGACCACTTCATTGCTACAACAGCAAAAAAAAAACTTTGTATGCTTATTGTTGTTAAATTGTAAATTTGTTTCAGTTAATAAAAGATCTAAACTTGAATTCTAACCCATTGACTAATTTTAATGCCGCCTAAAATTTAAAGCAAAATTCTGGAACAGCAGCACAAGTCGACAATAATACCTATATTATTACTAGATCTTACGCATAAAAATATCATTTGAATTACCCGTAACATTATAATAACAATAAACAATGACAAAGTCTGAAAACATATGCTCGTTTTTTATTTTAATAAATTGGCATAAAGTACCCAGTAACAGGTTTGGAAAAACCTAAAAACATTTACAGCTATGTCGAAAACGTAAGTCATTTTTAATAGTGTTGTTAAAAATTATTTTCATTTGCTTCTTCTTTTCCAAATAACAACAGAAAGTTTTAAAATTACCTTCCTAACTCGGTTTATTATATTTGATTCTCAGTTAAAAATACTTCGATAGTTTTTTTAAGTTCGGAGTTAACTAAAAAAATAAATCCGACGTATTTTGTACGAAGTGAAAGCAAACGTACCTAGAAAAAAAGGATTTAGTGATTTTTTTTTTTTTTTTGAAAAAGAGTTTCATTTAGAAGATATAAAGAGAGGAGGAATGAAATAACAATAAAAAATATATTTTTTCTAATCTCTTAAAGAATAGTTTTTGGTATAGCTTTTATTGCTGCTATGCATCGCTGGCTCTTTTCAATTTCGTCCGCCTTTCTCCAGCCTTTCGTAATACAAGGAGAGTTAAGTCAGCTTTATTTCTCCTATTTTGCTATAAGGGAGAAAAAAAAGTGAGAAAAAACAAAAGAGCTAACTTAAAATGAATTTTTAGTCCCAAAATGTGACCGTATGTTTGCTAACGCTCAAATTCTCGTATTATATATTTGGCTAGCATTTTTTTTTTCAGCAAGCTTTCACTGGAAAAAAAGGGGAATGAAGGTTAGAAAAGGAAAAAACTTGGAAAGAAAAATTGCTGATTTTCTAAAGGGTGATTTTGAGAAGATTTAAATTTGAATCCCCTAATCTCACCTAGAAAATCAAACTTTTTATCCTCAAAATTAAATATACGGAAATATTGAAAGAAGATTTAAACATTATAATGAAATTCAAACTTCAGGAATTTATTTTACTCTTAAGTTTCGAAGCCTTTAAAAGCAAAATAAACTCGTTAACTGCTTAAAGCTAATTGATAAAATATTACACATGAATGAATATTTTTTATAAAACACCAGAACGGGGAAACATACATAGATGTTTTTAATAATTTGCAATGAACTAAAGAAAGAGTTGTCTTATTCTGCATGTATAATCCCTTAAAGCAATTTCATCCATAAACGCCGGAATTTGTTGGAAGTTTTTGAGTTGCGTGTGCTCAACTTCAAGCATTTTTCTCAAAACCAAAGTTTAATATTACACATAAATTAATATTTTCAGTAAAACACCAGAGTGGGGAAACAATACATAAATGTTTTTCCTAATTTGCAATGAACTAAAGAAAGTGTTGGTTTATTTTGTATGCATTATTTATAAATGCAATTTCACCTATAAATGTCGGAAACTGTTCGAAGATTTGAGTTGCGTGTGTGCATTTCACACATGTTTCCCAAAAGCAAAATTTAACTTTCTATTTCTCTCATCAAAGTTTCACATTTTGTTCCGTGAATGTCACATCTTCATTTGTTTATCCTCTATCTGAATTTAAAGTTAAATCGTTTATATTACCTTTTCATGGTCCCTCGGAAGATTACTTCAGACCCTACATAATCTTACAAAATATACCTGTGTGAAGCGGAACACCCATATTATTATAATGCTTTACTATTATAAATCTAGAAACAGTAATGCTAGTGTGAGAAATCAAATGCGAAAGACTGTTTCCAACTACAGACGATGTAGGAAATATAGCCACAAAGGAGCAAAAAAAGAAGACCCTCTATGTGTGTGCAGAAAGTGGTGTATCAAGCTGTTTTTCTCATTTGATGACAAATAAGTACCAGTAAAGTGAATTTTCTCTATGATTATAAATGTTTTTTTCAGGCGGGGGCGAGCATACTTTTCACCCTAAAATTCGGAAATAAACATAAAATTTGGTAAAATAAATTATATTTCCTTAAATGACCTCGTTTAATTGAAATGAAAACATCAGAAACTCGTAGGAATTCAAAAAAATATAAAAAATAATTCGAAATGGTTAAATTCAACGCTGTTTTCCCAAAACAAAAGATTACTTTTCCGTTTTTTTCCTCAAACTTATCATTTGTTTCTTGAATATTATGTCTTTGTATGTTAACCATCTGCCTGAATTGCAAGTTGAATCCTACAAATGGCGAACTTCATGTTTTTATTATTATTTATTTTAGTTTTTCTTTAAATATTTCTTTTTCTTTTTTGCACATCTTTCCTTTCTGCTGGTTGACCTTCTACCTAAACTGAAAATTGGACCGTTTTTATTCAACCTTTCCTCAAACTCAAACCGTAATTTTCTATTTTACTCTACAACTTTAACTTTTTCTAAGACCAATACATATAAAAGTGTATTGGATTCGTGACACATGTTACATATTTGTCAGCTCTGATACCTGAATTGATCTAAAGCTTGATCTGTTCAAACTAATGCAAGTTTCACTAGTTTCACAATTTACTGAATTTAAAATTTCGATTGTACAAAACGTTTCAAAAAAAAAAAAAAACCAAGAGATTGTTTACAATGAAATGACTGAGATGGATGTAAACTGCATTGCAATTCATTAAGGAGTGAGAAAAGAATCACGGATAATATCGCCACCGATTTCTTCCTTACCTTTATTCTTGCCTTAATGTGAAGTCAAATCCGTTAATATTATAAACGAAAATAGATCTTAGCAAGTAACTATATTGTTCTATGCTTGTCTCATTTCTCCCCACTAATGATATTTTAATGATGAAGGAGGATACCAGTCCATTTATTCAGTTTAAGAAAATAAAGAATCTTCAGAAATAGTCGCATAGTTAACATGGGGGAACAAAGACTTGGATCGGCTCTTAAACCTTCTCCCCGAGGTTGGCGAATAGTATCTTAATACGATAATGTTAAGAATATTTAAATTACTCCAATTAGAGGCTTGCATTTCTGCAATTACATTTCCCAAAACTACACTTGCTGTTGAGTGCTTCCTTCGCGCCCCTTCAGGGTATGAGGTGATTATAAAGTGAATTGGGGATATTTTTCGTGCAAAAGTTTCAAATTTGAACTCGATTATTAACTCGGGTTTTCAGTTTTAAATTTGGTTAACAAATAATTAATTAAGTTCGTTGTAATCTTCTTTTTCTGTCAATTTCTGATTAAAAAACATTCCATTGTGCATATTCATGTCTCTGCGCATGTTTAGGTGGTATTCCGGCTCCATTTTTTAAATATGTTAGTTATTATTGTCATCCTTTCATAAGTTATTTGTTTCGTTGAATTATCAGTAGCATTAGGTCATCAGTAAAGTTTAATTGGTTATTATTCTTTCAATCCTTTCAACCAAACTACAAGGACATATTTGTAATGCTTGTTCTTTTGCAATTTGCAGTTTGACGAAAGCAATACGTTTATATGGCATAATATTAATAGTTCAATAACTCCAATGTGTAATCAATACTTTCAATGTGCATTCTGGAACATTAATCGAGTGTTTATTTCTTCCCAACCCCTACTTTTAGCGCGAATCTTTAGTATTAGCATTTACCGCACGGCGAGGGAGAAGCGATCAGTAGTTGATCGAGATCGGGCACCTCCGTGCCCTAATTACTAGGATACATGGGTATTATATACTATGAAATGTTTCAAATGAAGTATCAGTCATATTTCTGGCATTATTCAGTCCATTAGGTAAAGAAACAGCAAATCACAATAAAAGTGTTGACTAGGACCAATGTGAACTAGTTTAAACAATGAAGCAGGCTGGGGGCCCGATCAAGCTAAAGTGATGTCCAGGTCCTGGTAAAAATTGGTGCCCCTCATTCGAAAGTCTTTTCATTTTCAAAGTTTTTAAGCTGATTATTTTTTAATTTTGAATAAATCCCCTTTACTCTTTGTTAAAAGTGTTATAAGATGTGCCATAAAAAAGAAAACCTTAAACGTCTTTTAAAATATATAAAACAAGAAAGAAAGAAGAAAATTGCACTATTTTGTGGTGCCCCTAAAATTATGGTTCCCAGGGCCACTGACACGTGGGACAGTGTGTTAATCAAGCCCTGGTCTGTCATTGGGCGAGTTGAGTTTGTTCAGTACATTTTTCCAAGTGTGAAATGTATTTAAAATTATTCAACATTGTTATCCCTAGTTTATAAATCTTTGAAAATTATCGATATATTCTTGTAAGTCACGTTACACAATATTTTTGCGTCACCAGCAATGTCAGGAAATGTGAAGATATAAATAAATAAATAAATAGGAATAAACTTTTTTTCTTTTGGCTGTTGCTCAGAATCTACATGTTGAATATCCATCGAAAAGAACGTTTCGGGGAAAGAGTACTTGGAGTATCAAACAGATAGACGAGAGAGCTATCAAGAAACGACTTGTGAAACACACTAAATAAAACAACTGGAACAATGGCCCCGCAGACGAGTGGCGCCCGGGCACTAGGGGGCGGCGGAAGTCTTCCGGTTCTGCAGACGATGCCCTTTTGTCCCTTTATGGGCCTTCCGAATGCATAAATAATGCGGGCCGAAATCTCCGCCAACAATGGTCTTGAGCGGCAAAATGCCATTTTTTATCGCAAAGTATCGAATTTAGCTGCATTGGAGGCGATGCTTGGGTTGCTTTTATTGCAGACGGGGATGCAGTGGATGATTCCGACACTTCTCTCCTCATTAGATTGGTTTTCGAGACAGTAGCCCATCCTTTCCTCCTCTTCACCTTTTGGTCATCAATTTCATACTCTACGGGTGCTCTGGATTTTGCCCACATCACACAATACTGGCATTTAGCTTTAAGTACTACTTGTGACTGCATTGTTGAATAACTATGAACTTCTTCCCCCGCCCGATGCCCCGTGTAATGAGTGAATAAATATGGAATGAAAGCGTAATGTTTTTGATTCAATATTAATTCCATTGATAAAGTAATGTATGCGCAATGCTTTTAATTCAGTATTAATCCCATTAATAAAATAGTGTCATAACTATCAGTTTAATAATATTGATTGATTGCCGATTCCGGACTGGAATGTCTTCATTGTCTGTGATAAAAGGAGTCCCTTATATAAAATGCTTTGGAAGTTCTATACGCTTAAGACAATTCCCCTTAGGAAAATTTCTTTCTCTAAATGATTTTTCCAATTTATATTATTATTATTGTTAGTTGAAACTTGCATTTATAACATTCGGGACATAAAAAATATTGGAAGACAAAAAATACCATTTTTGTTTGTCTATTTTAATTTTCCTTAGTGGATGTCCAGACTAAAAGTGGTTAAATCATCAGGACATTTAATAGTCAGCTTTTTCCCAATAGTCAGTTTTTTTGTTTTACTAACCGAGTTAAGTTCTACATATATTTAAAATTTACCAACAAAAATGTTTATTTCTTTGAACATAAACCTGTTGATTGAAATAGATAGATAATAGCAAAGACCTATGTCAGTTGATGCATGAAACATATTAAAATATAAGAAATAAAAAACATTTATTACACTTGTGCAAGTGCGTTGTAACCAAAAAGCTACCACTTTGAAGCTAACAACATCTTTATAAAATATTTACCTCAATTATACCAATTTCCTGTACAAAAATGTATTAGATAAAGTGCACTTACGCAACCGTTTTGAGTTTATTTAAGTGTGAAGAGTAATCAAAAGTATTGGATCAAACAATTATTTTAATCGCTGTTTTCTCTTTACTGGAGTTTGAGAGATGAAAGAATTCAAAACTAGTCATTGAACGCTGAAGTTTGTTTCAAAGCACGTCCAAAGTTAATTTCGTAATATATCTTTTAGTAATGGAGTGACGCGATTTCAATTGCAAATAATGATGTGCTTTAAAATATTTACCTTTTGGATTGTGTTAAATATTATTTAAAGGTAATATAATAGTGCTTTATGCAAAAAATGCATATTTTGGAAACAAAAAAAAGTTTTTTGTTAAAAAAAACTGGCAACAGAGTCGTTCTTGTGCATTTAATTAAAAAAAGAGAACTAAGAAATACAAAAATAATATTATACATGTTTTGAACTCTTTTGAAATGCCAGAAAAGGAGATGTAATCGGCAGTCATGGGGGTGGAGGGAGGGTAAGAGAATAATATATTTTGCATTCTTTTCCTCTTTAGTAAATCAGTTCAATCACGCCCCGAGTTTGTAAGCAAACATCGTTTTGACTTTTTTTTGTTAGCGTTTTCGTCACATTTTCTTCCGTTTTTTTTTTTTTTTTTTTTTTTTTTGCCTCTTTTGTTTGCTACCTTTTAATAAAAAATGTGATAAAATTTCGTTAATACACCAAGCAATGCTTGATTTACAATCGCAGAACCTGACATATGCAAGGCGATCTAAATAAAAATCATATAATTTTGAAATAATAACAATTGTGGAAAAAATGACTACCAAGACTAGAAAAAAAAGTTTCCCCCGGGAGTGCTATACTTGCAAAACTGAATCAAACATTTCGTTATTTCGAAATTTTTATTTAATTTATTTTACATTAACACAGGCGAAAGGCTTTGAAATAGCTCAACATGTGCAATATTTTTGTAATGTCAATTTAACATCGTTCATTCAAACGGCATTCTACTGTTCTTAGTGTTTGTAATCCCCATGGGGTTACTCAAAACCTATAAAATTTAAACTTAATAAAAAATCCAAAACGAAGAAGATTACTTCCAATTTAACCCGGTTTGCCACCACACTAACAGCAAAGATCACTGGCATTTTATTTGGCATTGAATCTGTTGTCTTATGTCTTGGTGAACAATCAACTCTCAGAAATGATTCATCCGAGAAACACTTTAATATGAATAAACTATTTTAATTGTACTGATACAAAGCGTTTCTTTCCCCTTCAAAAATGTACTCTCCTTTTGATCTATATTTCACATATGCCAGACAAATTAATATCGCAGAAAATCAAATTCATTCCCTTTCAGAAATAATGAGCTTATTACATCAGTTCATGAGCAATAAACTCACCGAAACCATTAAGCTGAGTATAAAGCACAAACACAGGCGAGAAAAACACAAAAAGAAATCATACCTCCCGACTTTGCATTAATGAATAAAAAACCATAATAATAAACTAGAAGCACCCATAAAATATTTCAATGGCTCCAGCAACTGACTCTTCAAAGCGAAAAAGAATGTTAAAAACCTTCTTATTAATACACTCTCGTAAATTAACCAACGCTCTTCTAAAGAAGGTGCGTGCATACCATAATCTAGAGAAGCAATTTAATCGCGATCTCAAAGTATTCATTCATTCGGGGGAATGGCCGGTTACTTATCCCCTTTTTCCGTGTAGTTTATTCCCTTAATCCCTATCCAACCTCATTTAATCATTCATTGAAGGTCTGCTTATTCATCTATGGGCATTTTCATCTTTTTTTCACACAGATAGCTACTGAAGGATTATGGGGGGAGACGGACGCATGATTGATTTGGCATTCTAATTTAGTGAGTCAGACTTAACTAGCTGACGAGACATGGGCGGTCAAATTTAGGCTATGAAGTCATCGCCAAAGAATATACACCCAGAGCTTGTTTGTTTGTGACACGTCATCTATTGGCATGCTTACGTGAGATGGTTTGAACAGTTTTAATTGATGGTACATTAAATATGAAAATAAATTGGAAGTTGGAATTTATAGATGGTTTAGTACTGACATCATTGACACAAAAATGACTTTAGACGAGGGGGGAGGGGGATTTAGTTGACATTCGTCTCACATGTATGCATATTAACACACTAGGAGTAGCAATATGATTTAAACACAAGAGCTCTGAGGGTGTTAAATCTCCAAATCCCAACCTGTTTGCGCTCCTGAACATTTACTTAGAGTAACTACAAGTTAAAACTTCTTTTCAAACAACATGAAGTTAGCGAATAGTGAATAATAAGGTTTTTGTGCATTGAATCAATTTCGTTTAGTTTTTGAAATTGCTACCAATGTGCAGAATTTTACAATAAAACACCGAAAAGATGTCTTAAATTTATTTATTTTCTTATAAAATTAGCAGTACTTAGAAGTTAATGTCAGAATCAAAATTCGATTACATTTAAGCTGAAGGAAGCAAAAGATTTGTTAATACCGATAGAGGTTTCAATATTATATTTACAAACAAATGGAAAAAATAAAATAATAAGTGAAAAAAAGCAACTTGAATATATTTAAGTGTTTGTGTGTAAGTGTTTGTGTGCACATAATGGTAGCGTAAACAACCATCAAGTTGAAAAACAAGCAAAATTTAAGAATTCCCACATCTCTTGTTTTATAAATCAATCTTAGAAGTCTTCTATCTTGTCATATTTGATAAGATGAGCCTCCGCAGTACGTAAGTACCCGCATTGTAGAATAACTTATCGGTTATAACTCGCGAAAACTAGAAGCAACATATAAAACTAAATTACATTTTTCGCTATAAAACTTTCCCAGAACCAATCCGGAGGGTCATATATCTTCTTGCTGCCAGAAAGACATCCATTGCTCTGAGGACGATCCGATTATTAGCCATTAGAGGAAGACGGATTAGCAGATATTAATTTTGTACGAAAAACTAGTTTCTGAAGTAATGACATCACAAAGAGATAAATTTTTTCAAATTTTTTGATGACGTGACATTAAAAAGACAAAGAGATTTTGTTATGTGCAGAAAAAAATCATTCATAAAAACGTAATCCATTTGGGATTTTAGTTTTATTAAATGTCAAAGTTGGTAGCTTTACAGTTTGAAGACAATAATCACTTACATTATTGCAACTAAGGACGTAAGTTTGAAAAAGTGTTATAGTGAAAGCCAAATGCCATAAAATACTTCCCGTAAATATATACTCATTTCGTGTTTAAGATTATAATAATACCTAAAGACTGCGGTAGGCAGACTTTGAGGTAAAATTGTGAGATAAGGAACGGCAGTTCAAAGTTTTATAAACAGACCAGTAAATATTCACAAAAGTAATTGTTGATATGGTTTTTAACCACTGGTTTGTTAATATTAATAAACATATTAGCAAGCCAGTATGAAGAATATTATAGACAAAAATACATTGCTGATTTCTAGGGTTGTGCTTAAAAATTTTATAATTGAAAGAATAGTATCGTTAGACTCTCTCATAACATGCGATGGTGTTTATTAGTTGGAATCACTTAACTGTAAAATACCAATTAGCTTCTTAAATGGAATTATTTTAACTCATGGGGAACGGGATTATTTTTTGCTGCTCTTTCGTAAACTTTTATTACTGCATCCGTTTTGTGTTATATCATTTTATAGATAAAAAGTCTATGTATAATCACGTTGCATACTGTACTCGGAGAATATCTGTTTGATTTGTCATGCATTTTTGTATGCAGCACAAAATATTCACACGGTATACTAACATTTCGCGAGGAATTGCATTTTTAATAGATAAGCCTTCACAAAACTAATTTTTGAGTTGCTTAAAGCATTTTGCGTAGCATTAAAATGCCTGGTTGATAGATATAAACTCTATACGATATGAGAAAAATTTATTAAACACCATAGATGTAATTCAAACTATAAGAGTATGAAAATTCGATGCCTTACAGCTTACTTATACTGACAAAGAAACTAATTACAGGATAGCAAAAAGTCATTTTAACGTCGAAGAAAAATCTCTAGAATTCAACACATTCTATAATTTTAACAATAATTCGGTATAATTTCGGTCGGTATAAATTCGGTATCATATAGAAACTTTTTCACAATATTTTAGCGGTATTAAGAAAACAAAAAATAAATTCTCGGTCATTGTCACTTTAGCCCGTTGAGGAAAATTCTGAATTTCCTCAGACTCCCCACTTTATTGTATCGTCTAATTCAAATGACCCGAGACTGTCCGAGACAATTTAATCCTTAACAATCTGTTTCTTGGCAACTTGCCACCATCCCGTATAACAATAAAGTGCGGTATGCGGGCTGAACTCAATTCGCACACATTCCTGAAGCATTATTTCGTCGTTGCGTTTACTGAAAAGCAACTCACCTCCTCTTTTGCGAGCCCCTTGCTCGTTTGGATAACGTAGTTTGCTAAATCTCTGCTTTTCTAACTCTTTTAGGAACTTTTCCAATGGACTGTTGTTGTAGTCTAGGCAACAATGTTGCAAAATTCTACGAGAGCGTGGCTGATTTTTATCGTAAGGCATTGAAGCAAACCGGAATTCAATATTTTGTGTGTCTGAACTATAATTTTATTGGTAACATGGAATGATCATTTTTGGTTAAATATTTTCCTATACCTAAAAAAGTGAGAGTGGATTCTTTGAAAAGTTTATGTTTTTGAACTTACCCTCATTATCACATATTCACTTGATTTATCGCTATTCGTTAAAACAATGAAAAGTTAATGGATGCTGCGATTTCCACATAACAAATTATTTTGGATTCCTGGAATTTTTTCAAAATAAGTTTTTCTGCTATAGAGAAACAAACAGCAGATAAATAGATAGTATACATTAATGATAACTTAATGTAGAGATAACTTTCGCGTCAGAACGCCCTTCATCTACTGTTTCTTAGCAAAACTTACAACATCAGAGATATAATTCATTATCTTTTTATATTTAGTAACAAAATGTCTGGGAAGAGACACAGTTGAAACTCCGAAACAATACGAATAGCTATTATTTCTGGTTGTTTGTGATTACATTCATTTGTTTAACATTTTTAGCCATTAACCTCACAATTGGTGGGTAAAATAATTTGACATTTCAAGCTTTGTAATCTTGCAGTGGAATATTGGAAATTTATTTGTGACATTTGAAAATTGTAATTTTTCCTCTAGTTTAACAAGATCCTTAATAACTTTCTGGTAAATTATTGTTCCGCTTTAGGTTATAAAAATAATCACATTCATTATAAGGAAATCACTACATCGAGCTTACCTTTATTACTATACTTTCATTAAAAGAGAAGAATTTTTGGAGAACTTACCTGAAATAAAAAGAAAATAATCAGTGCCATTATAAATGCATATCACATTTATTAATATATATATATATATATATAATGCAAATAAAATAATTGAAAATAATTTAAAAGAATGTTGCATATCTATGGGAAAAAGAAATGGATTGCTTCGATTGTACTATCGATAAAATTGTTGCAATAAATTGCTCTAAGTACAAGAGTGGAATAACACAATCAAGCCAGACATAACTTCAGTTTTTAATACTGTTACGTAAGCTCTGATAATTGTTTCTCGCCACGGTACGGGGCGTGTAGACAAATGTCCTAGGATACTATTTTAATGTATTGAACTCTTCTATTTTGAAAGTAATGAACGACGGCCGTTCGAGTTGGCAACACTGCCTTAAAACAATGAAAAACATGTTAATTTTTAAAAACAAAATGGTTTCGTATTGAAAGATTTTAACTTTCAAGAATGGAAGGTAACTATTTTTACGGAATTCTGCAGTCAACCCAAATTACTGGTGAAACCGGCAATTTGATGGAAGTGCCCTCTAGTGTAAAAATAAGTTTTTTAGTTGTGATCATGCTCAGTAAGATTACCTCGGTAATCTGAGGCAAAATATTTGCTTCAAGATCCTCATCAAATCATTCTTTTTTTTTTGTAAATTAAGAGCAGGAGATTTTTCAGATCAGACGAAAAACACATACGTGCAGAAGTAATTCTAAAACGAGACAGACTACCGGGTGAACGACAAATTTCTTACTACAGGTAGACATAAAATGATAATTGCATGCTAATTTTGAAATGCACGCAAAAATTAAAGAAAAAAATTCTTTGACGTAAAAAAAAAACTTAGAAAAGGTGCCAAAAAACCCAATTAGTTCTTCGAAATCCATCCATTAGTGTAGTGCGTGCTCGAAAGATTGCGTGTTGTAATTAAGCCTTATGATAAAGACAAACGGGTCTTCGTATTTGTCTTGCCAATCCAATTATTCTGGTGCCGTAAGGATACGCAATTTCTAACCATGACAGCAATTACTCTTTTTTTTTTCATCTTTAAAATTTTCTTTCTCAAAAGTTTCATTCGTTTAATCTTTCATCTCAAATTCAACATTTTCTCAGTGGATAATTTTGCTCCTTATGATTTATTACACATTTGATGTTACGTTGTAAAAGTAGTTTTTATACGATACTGAGTATTTATATGAATAGTTATGGGTTAATGAATGTTTCTGTTGTAAACAAATAACATGTAATTTATTGAATTATGTAGAATGTCGTGTATCATTTTAAATTTAAAGAAAAAAAACTGAAAATCGTTGTAAAAATTGGTATTCAAATGTTATAAATGATAGTTTCACAGCTATGTACAAAAAAGAAAAAAAAGGATTAACATCCGCGAGAGAAAAATTTTAAGAATTCGCCTATAAGGGCATTTTTTTTAAATTTATGTACGGAGTTTGCGTTACATTGCTTTTAGTTTTATCTTTCTCAAACTGTTGTTTCTCATCCCACTTGGCAGACAGTAACATCTAGACCAAGTCCATAAGCCTGTGCGTTTTTAGGCCCTCCAAACCAGAAGAAGAATTGGAGAACAACTGGAACTTAACACATCCAATACAGGACAAAACATGGGCAGGAGCAGCCTGATACACATTGCATTTTGTACAAAGAGGATATACTTTAAGACCAGATACGTGTCGTTGTGCTCGGGTATGTCCACTTCGCAACGTGGCAAGTGCTGTTTGATCACGTCTATTGCTTTATCTAAGTAAAGCACACCTTCGTACCACTCGTGTGCTGGGGCTCGTTGAACTTATGTCTCGTTTAACGCGCTAAGACCAGATACGTGTCGTTGTGCTCGGGTATGTCCACTTCGCAACGTGGCAAGTGCTGTTTGATCACGTCTATTGCTTTATCTAAGTAAAGCACACCTTCGTACCACTCGTGTGCTGGGGCTCGTTGAACTTATGTCTCGTTTAACGCGCTAAGACCAGATACGTGTCGTTGTGCTCGGGTATGTCCACTTCGCAACGTGGCAAGTGCTGTTTGATCACGTCTATTGCTTTATCTAAGTAAAGCACACCTTCGTACCACTCGTGTGCTGGGGCTCGTTGAACTTATGTCTCGTTTAACGCGCTAAGACCAGATACGTGTCGTTGTGCTCGGGTATGTCCACTTCGCAACGTGGCAAGTGCTGTTTGATCACGTCTATTGCTTTATCTAAGTAAAGCAGCACCAGGGCAGACACCTTCGTACCACTCGTGTGCTGGGGCTCGTTGAACGTATGTCTCGTTTAACGCGCGTTGCAATTTCTGAGCAGGTGAGGCATCCTCTTTCTAACTAACACTAAAAATTACTATAAAAGTGAAATATATAACACGGTTTGAAACTTTTTTTCAAAACATGTTATATATGTTAAATATATTGAATTTTTTACACTCAAGGCTTTAGTAAAACACTTCAGTGGTAAACATTTGCCTATGTGTTGAAAATACAATTATGAGACACATTGCAACGAACAAAAATTGCAAATTTTATTTCACATATGCGTTTAAGGCGAACAAGCACCTATTTTTGAAATGCAAGAAGTTGTGTCACAACGCATTAAGGGACGTTAAGTTGTGAATTGAAAATTGGTTGTTGTCATGTGTTGTGAAATAAAAACCTCTGAGGAAAATATTATGCGCAACAACGCTGTTCTTTCACATTCAAGTCTAATGATTTATATGTAGAATGTTTTAACATTTTCATATGTACTAATTTAATAAAAACTTAAAAAATAAATATTAACAATTAATATGTGAATAAATAAAAGAAGACAAAATATAATAATTAACTTTTTAGCACAATGATAAAAAATAATTAGTGCGTACACGTGTAAAAAATTAAAGATCAAATTTGTGTTTTATTTATTTATTTATTGTGAGCCCAAAGATATAGTAATGATGTTTCAAGCTCCAATGAAATTTAATTACTTTAGTGAAAGGAAATTTTCAAAACTTTCGTTAGTCTAATCATTTGTTATTCTTTTCTCTTAGCTACATTGAAAAAGAAGGAGAAACGAAAAGTGAAAAAGTAAGAAAACTACCACGGGACTAGTTTAAACTCAAAAGAAATTCCAAGGCAAAGTTCTCTTTAATGTCAGTAGAAAATTCCCTTTTGCACGGAAACTTACAAACCAATACCCTTACTTGGGTCTACAGGAAATTCCCTAGCAGAAAAATTCCCTCCGCGCTCTCTATGGAAATGAAAAGAGTATACCCTGCAAAAAAAAAGCGAGAAGGGAAAAGCGGAAAAAGTTTTTGAAGGGAAGAATAAAAATGTGGAAAATACTTTTAATTCAGCTCCTTTCCTCCCACAGCCAATCTTTCTAATAGCGAGGCCAGGGCGCCGCGCGAAAAGCGATATTCAATATCGCGCCCAAAGGAGGCGACCCCTTCGGAATTCGATTAGAAAACGCGACAGCGCGCAAGAAGGGGAACACCGAGTGAGGGACCAGCCACAAAGTGAGCAAAAGCGTTAATGGATACTGATCAATAATACCTCCCGTTCGTTAAATAGTCGGACAAGAGAACATAGGGGACTCGATTTTCCGCCTTCGGAAAATCAAAATTTCCTGAAAATCCAAAATGCTTCAATTTTCTCAATACCCTCAATTACAAAGGTCGAATGATGTATTGGAGGGCGTGCAGTGGTGTACGTCTGGTTTTGCTCGAAAATAACGTATGTATCTGCTTATCACAGATAATTCGAATCTATGAAGAACAACTTTAAGCAAAAAGCTTCAGTTGAAGCAGTATTAACTTTATTGTGATTTTAAGTGCAAACGTAGAGTTAGATTAGTGAACAATATCATATCCAGTTTACGAGCGTCTTTACTAACTCTGCAAAATAAGAATTCTTGTTATTCGGATAAAATGACTTATTTTTAAGAGCATCACGTTCTTGGACTAGCTCCGAGTCAAAGTGACTTGGATTTGAAAAAGCGGGTTATTATTTCAGTAACGCCTTTTCTCATAAATGATTCGGTTGCTATCTCATTTCTGACACCACTAAGAAAAATAAAAAATCGTTTTCTCCTTTGGAGTTTGAACGTGGAATGTTCTCGCTCTAACCTAATCCTCAAACCACAGGCAAGAAAGACATCAAATTCTAAAGGAGACAGTAAGGTTACATAGTTTCCAAACGTACCTATGCATGTGCTAAAGTACTTCTGTGCCAAATTTCTTCATAGCCCAATCCAAAAGAGCGTGAATTATATACTAGTCTATTATGTTTGTTTTACTTCGTCCTCTGCGAATCCGACAAATTATTCATCTTGTTTTAATGCTCTGAAGAGACGAACAGACTACTCACATTCTTGAATCGTTCTGACGTCTTCCTCGGTACTTAGTTCGTAAGTTTGATACAAATATTAGTATTCTGAAGAAGTCATCATTAAAAAAATCCATGTGTTAATTATGAACGTAAATTTGATCAATAAGTTTTATTATTTATTGCAGTTAATATTTGCAACTAAAATTTCTAAATAAGCATGGATACTTAAAACTGCAAACGGCCCATTTTTAAATCGAAATTGCTTTTTAAAAAATGAAGGTATATTTTCTAATTTTTAAGTACATCATTTTTAAGTGTATTTAAAATATATAATATAAACGCCTATTATTGCCGAAGGAACATCATCTGATCAATTTGAACGGAAATAAAATGCAGGACCATGTTCGATAAACCACCGTTCAGCAACTAATATGCAATCGAAAACAGGGCAAGGGCGAGACAAAAACACTCCTTGTAATAGAAGTTTTATTTTATTCATATACAATTATTAGAAGCAATTTCCTACATTTTATTCAAAATTAGCCATCATCTTCCTTTCAAAATTTCATTTAGTAAAGCGTATATCCTCTCAACTTAAAATGTATCCACCAGTACACTTGCTATTTTTACAAGAGCACTGCGCAGAATATTTTTTGTTACAAAAACTCTTTTGGAAAAGTTGCTTTGTAAATTAGAAACAAAAGTCAGCAAGTGCTCATAATTTAACAAAATTTAAAATGCCTTTTACGTGTAAATTATAATTTCACAAGGAATATTCTCAAAATATGAATTTCGATTAACAGATAGAGATAATCAAGGTTTTACCGAACTCGGGCTTAGGCTATTTTCGTCGTACGGTCTCTAAAAAACTTTGAAGAAAAGTTTAAATTTATGTACCGAATATCTATTAATTAAAGCTACAACTGAGAATCATTTACTATAATTTTGATATAGAAATAAGCAGTTATTATATTTTGCAAACAGGCTAAGAGTCAATTTATCGTTATAATATTATTTACCCCTCAGGTAATTCGCAAATAATGTCGATACATAATACAGTAAAAGGCGCTAACTCCCCCTTCGTCCATAGCAGCTGAGACTTTTACGGATCACTCCCCCTGCTGGACAAGGGAAAGAACTCCTCTCCGTTCTTTCCATTCACGGACATTTGGCACGTCGGAATCAGGAATAAGTCCTGCAATACCGTTGCCGATCTGCTGTATCAATTCCAGAAGAATCATGGGGATCATTCTGATTATCGAAGGTAGTGTCGGGCCACCATGAAATGAAAACAGTATCATGACTGAAAAATGATTTGCCAGCTATTCTGATTATGACAGATCAATTTTCCAGCTGGTCTAATCAATGGGCAGGAGTACACATATTTAATTTTGCATAAAAGAAAGAGGATAGTACGTGGGATAATTAACGTTTGTTTTAAAAAAAAAAAAAAACTAATATTCTATGCGTAACTCTTAAACGTTTTAAAAAAATAATAAAAACGATATCTGCGCCACGTTTCGGACAATTAAATGTTTACTTTATAATTGATCAAGTCGTAAAAATAGAAAAAGGGTATTCTTCTTTCCCTCACACAGCAACAACCCAGGTTCTAATCTGAGGAATAGATGCATCGCAATTGACTTTACTCAGTTCTCCTAGGAAATTACTTTCACTTTCTATATTGTTGTTTATTCCGATCCAATCTATCAATCGCATACTTGTTTACATTTTTATCTTTGCACCCACACGGATACACAGATGATACTTCAATGAATTTTAAAGTCTTTCTTTAAGTCAAAGTAATCCACACACACAAACGATAAATAAAAAAGAGTTAGAGAGAGAATATTAGGTGACTTTAAACTGAACGCATGGTTTGCAAACAGGATAATCTACACACGAAAGTCCAAAAAGCCAGAATCTAATAAAAATGAATTAAGTTGATAATTTATTAAATTAAATACCGAACTATTTTTGAATGTAGCTTAATTATTATTTTCTTATTTTTCTAATGGGATTACTGCCATTGCCGAACTAGAGTTTTTTCCAGAGATGGGTACCATCTCTTACACCACAATGGGTGTGATAACCTCGCCGCATGATAGTTTTGAAGCCAAAGTTTTTTCGGTTAGTACTTCAAAGGGAAGCTCTCAGGCTCTCTTGATGAGAAATTGTTCAAAGAGTTTAATTGAGCCAAGAATATCCAAGTTAAACAGGTACTCATGGAATTTTTTACATGCCGCATAATCATACGACATAGGCGCAAACGATTTTCTGCCATCTTGAAAATAAACTGAAAATGCCAAGTTTGAACCTGTGATTTTGGGTGTACGAGGTTCGCACCTAGCCGCGACGTGACCTTGCGCTCTTAATAACTAATAAAATAAAGCCTTTAAAAAACATCAGAAAAGTTTTTCCATTTGTGCTCCTTACATCTCTAGGTAAACTCCTTTTTGACACTGTTGCCCGGCTAAATAACTGAGGCATAGACTACTTCAGATGAAAGTGCAATATGTCACAATTAATATTTTAAACCGTTACATAACAAAGGTAACAACTTCACATAAAATCACAGACAATACACACAGCATGGCGACTGTTCTGACTCTCTTTCGAGAAAGTTCTCCATAAAATTATATGGTGCCATTTATTATATAATTTGTTACACTTCCCAAAATGTAGCAAGAATGAAGCGGTAGACATTTTTATACTCTTTTTAAACGACTGTATTTTCAAATTTAAATCATTTAATCTATTCGCTATATTTATTCATACGCTATTACTAGTATTTGGAGCTTTTGCAATATGCTGGGCGGCTGACACAGAGTTGCGGATGTATTATGCACTCACACGTTCATTACTGGGTCTTAATTTATTTCGCATGACAAAGGTCTTACGCTGTCAAAGAAAATTTTCCACCTGATCAAGCAGACCCTGTAAATCCAATGATTTGACCCTAGATAGGGAGATAATATTTCATATTTTACGCCGCAGTGAACCGCGAAACGAACCCGATCAAAGCCCGTCTTCATTGCACCAGCCTCAAACTGCTTTGTCTCCGGCTTTCGGGGGAGGGGGAGGGGAAAATTAACGAGGTTTTTGTTCGTATAAGGGATGCGCTAGGGCAATTTGGGCTCTGGAAGATACGCGGAGGATTTTTGTCTTAGAAATTTGCTGATACATCCAATCATTTTGATGATATAAAAATAAGTATTTTTGCATCTAGAAATATTGCATTTCCGTGTGTTATTCTGTTTTACTGAAGAAAGAAGCAGCGTTAAAAAGTTTTGTAAGGCTTTTAATTCAGGAATGAAAAATAAAATAATTTTATGTTTATATTTTAGTAGATTCATTTCGTGTGATATTTCTTAAATATAATTGTATTTTTCTACATAAATTTTGTTGGTTTTATATATATTTGAAAGATTATTTTTCTTTATCAAACCAGAATGAAATCACATAAATCTTCATTACTTTTTTACCGGAAAAAATTAAATTATTAATTTAAATGAAAATAGTCTCATATAGATTAAAACAGGAACTTTTCTCATAGGATTTAATTTTGCTGATAAGACGAGTCAGCACTTTAAGTCTTTTAAAGTTTGTTCTGCTTAGAAAAATTAAGGACTTTAATAAATTTACTCAGACAAACATAATAATAACACAGTAAAGCCCCGTTATACCGCGCCTCAGTATACCGCGGAATCGGATATACCGCGGTGATTATCATGTCCCCCGACGTTTAAACCACCCTTTATCATTGCCATTTAAAGGTGATTCCTTATGTACCAAATATTGTAAATAAAGCCAGCTCGAACACACATATATTCTAGCTAAAGGGCACCCATCCCTCCACCAGACACACTAACAGATAAAGCCCTATTGTGATAGGCGTGATGTACACCTTTTTCGTGCTTTTTCTGTTTTTCAACCTAGAACATATAGCTTGGTTTCAAAAGCGGGTGCAATCGTCCTGACCATGGCAGCAAAGAGGAAAAGAAAAATTTAATACAAGCAATATAATATTTAAATTACGGCAACTTTATATAAACATGAAATATTTTGGTAAATAAAATCTTAATACTTTGTTAAGATTTTAAAGTTTACAAAAATATATATTCGTGAAAAGAATTCATGATTTATCGAAAAATAACTGTTTTTAGCGTCACGAATACCTGATCAGACATTTTTCCTGAATGATATCAGTATTGATAAACATAAGAAGCATAATATACATTAACGCATCATTTCTTGTGCTTTCACTATACTGTTGTGTCACTGAAGTTCCACAACATAATTAGATAGTTTAGGAATATACTGACTGTTTTACGTAATATACATTAACGCATCATTTCTGGTGCTTTCACTATACTGTTGTGTCACTGAGTTCCACAACATAATTAGATGGTTTAGGCATATACTGACTGGTTTTTTGGATGAAGGCATTACGAATTCACTAACAAAAGCTAAATCAAAAATTAAATTTCATTTCTAGACGTAAGAAGTTTACCTCTCAGTCTTTTTATTTTTTAAAGTTTTATTATGACATCATCATTTCCGCCAAATAAATTTATCAAATTCAAAGATTAAAACCGAAATTGCGGTGTGGCAAATTTAAATGTCATTAAATAACCCACATGGAGATATATATATATACACACACACACATATATATAGTTGACAGAAAAGTTGAAAGGAATATAAACAGTACTTATATATCACTTCAGAAAAGATATTTTAAAAGGTAAACATGGTAATTAAAGCGAGTAAACATTGAGTCAAATGACCTGATGTTTATTCACTTTAATTGACAGAGAATTCTGTAATTATTAAAACCCGAAGTGTATTTAATATAATTAGTCATTTCAAAAAGGCTTAAACTTTAAAATTTAATCTGGTTATTAGTCTTGATAGTCTGAATAAACATAGAACGATATCTTAAAAGGCATATTTTTTTCGCAGGATAAATATTAGGGTACATCATATCATGGTTCTAAATTAATATATTATATCTTCGTCGTTCTGGTAAAAGTCACTAAGTTCATAGCTCGTGCTTCAAGAACCAGCTTTGTTGTTTTAAATTTTCCCATCATAATAAAAAATATCAAAAATTGGTACTTGCCTTTTAAACCAGCAACCAAGAAGCGGAAAGAAAAATTTCGTCAAATGATGAAAATTTATTTAAGTGCATAAACATTACACATATACAAAAAGCGCCAAGAAAAACTGCCAAAAATTGGGGATATTTTTTTTCTTTGTCGCTTTTTGGTCACCGTTAGACAAGTGCCCTAAAGTTAATCCCTTTAATATAACTCTTATATCCCGTTATCTTTTTTATTTATTTTTTTTAATTTGTAATTGATTTATATCATGAAATAACTGAGTGCAAGTTCTAATTTGCTGCAGGTAATCCGATAGCTTTTTTTTGTAGACCTTATGCCTTTTACTAGACCGTCGACGGTCGTACGTCTTGAAATAAGTTTGAAATCCCGCTCTATGAATACTATGTGAACCATTAACGTAAGTGAGCATCCACATTATTGTTTTAATGACAATTGCTAATACGTGAAAAATTATTTACTGGAAAAAATATTAATAGAAGTCATTTATTTATATAAGGTGAAAGACTCGAAAAAAAAATCTTGACTTTTGGCTACACAGATTCTTTTCGCTTATTTTGTGATAAATAACCTATCCAACAATTCCTTCTTTCACTTCTCTCTAAATTTCTTGCTAAGAGCTGCTATTTGTCATAGTCCCAGTGCTGCCATCGCGCACCAAGAAAATAATCAGTCTACCCCAAAATCCATTTTCCCCCAAAGTCAAATCGAAGATCAATCTGTGTGCCATGCCCTGCCGATATTTTATATTTCGGAAAGCTGTGAAAAGTTAAAAGAGAAAAATTGGGGCATTTTTTCACCATTCCTCAGATTGGCTGCGGAACGCGTCATAGAACGGTAAAAAACACATCATCCACCTAATAAATCTCTTCAGCATCGCCCGTCTACACGAATAAAGTGTTGTTTACCAGTGACGGGCCACGCTGATCATTACTTATCGCGGCTGCCGTCGCCGCTGATTGGCTGAGAGAAAAAAAATAGAGACCCAATCCTAAAAGAAAGGGATGACAGATCTTCGGAGGCACAAACGTAATGGGATAATAAACATAGGACAAACTTCGTAAAAATAGGACCATCTTAGCTGAAGATAAGAATCCGCGGAGATATAAAATACTTGTGTGAAGTCTTTATGCTACCCATTTATTAGAAGCTAATACATATGTAAAAGTTGTACCATAAATGCAATAAATATCCAATTATAATTTATTAGACCAATGATTATGTTTAGTAGTATATTTACCATTAAAAAAAAAGGGGAAATCTTTGTTTTATAGATCATTTCTTGATACTTGTTATTGTGAAGAACAATCATTCAATTTAGACTTCAGGAAATAAATGAGTTTCTTCACTGAAGATTATATATTGAATTAGTTTATTTTCCAAAACTTAGATAACTAGTTTATCCTTTCGCACTTGTGACAGTATACTTGCAATTGTAGAGAATGTTTTACAAAGCTCCAATTATATATTTAAGACCAACTAACTATTTAAAACAATTACATGTTGTTTACGTATGTGGTTTATAAATAGTTTCATCACGGTTCCAAACATCTGATGAGTTGTAAGTTTAATTCTAACAAGGTAACGAAAACAATGAAGATAATGACTAGATAACTCGAACAGATGAATGTAATTGATCTTGTAAAATCAAACCCTTAGTTAGGTAGAAATAAGAAACCTTCAAACGCAGTTTGTTATTTTTTTGACCTCGTGTTTACTATACGTAATTGTTTTCTACACTTATGTACATTAATTTGTTGAAATAAAATAAATAATAATATAATAACAGTAATAATAATGTTTATGATTACCAGATAATGTTTACAAGTTGTTGTATGGATTATAGTTATGAAGAAAATAGTAAGCATTCAAGTTCAACTTGGCTGAAAAAAAAAAAAATTGTTTACTTCCTGCTCATCAAAAGCCATTGTATGAGATACTGATGTAAGTTAATTTGTTCAATTTAAAGTTGAAGAAGCAGAATTCTTTTATATTTTTAGTAAACTGAACAGAGTTTGAAAGTATTACGTTATAAAGAAATTTACGAAGTGAAATGAATCCTATTTTAGCTAGTTAAAATTATAATTTCTAACTTGATGCTCGCCAAAAGTAATTGTATCCTACTGCGATGGAGGTAATTTTGTAGTGTAAAACTACAACAGGTTTTGCAATATTTTATGGTCTTATTAAACGTAATTTAAAATCAACTTCACACAAAATTGGTTAATGCTTAATGTTGGTAATGTAAATGAGAGCTATGTTCTGTCCTGGGAAACATAAAAAAAAAAGAAATTGAAAATAGAAAACAAAAAAGAAAAAGAAAAAAAGTCTTCAATTTCGCCAACATACACACATTACCACAACTACAAAAATGAGAACGCAATTTTTGAGGAAACATGCTGTAATGGATCATAATGCGGAGCGTCATTAAACCTTTTTGCGCACTTACTTAAACACGATAAAAAGACCGCCTCCTATGGATTTTCTTTGTTTGTAGTAAAGAAAAAATTATTAAGTACACGCGCAGCATCCAACAAAGGCAAATAAAACAACTGATCTTCATAATTTTTTGGTTTTGCTTATTCTACTTGGAAGATTATGCACGGAAAAAGAATTAACACTGAAGGAAAAAAAAGTGGACGAAAAAACTCTTAGAAATAAGAGCGCAGCCCATGAAAGGAATAAATAAAAAGTTGTTACGACTACTAAGTAATCCACTTGGAAGCATTTACTGCTATAATGAAAAAAGCCCACTCGGAAATTTAGTAATTGTGTTTCCTGTATATATACATATGCATATATATATATATATATATATATATACATCATAGGAAGCAAGAAAAACAACTTTTTTTTTTGTATATGTGCTTTAAATATCTGTCCACTTAATTTACTAGTTAAATATATTAAAAGTTTAGTTTTGGTCGGAAACTTAATGCGGGAGAACAACTTCGTGACGTACAGAATTCCAAAACGTTTTTTTTTTAAATATTATCTGACGTTTAGTTCTTGCAATTTGGTGTGCCTTAACGCTGTATTCTCACGTTTACTTAAAATACTTAAAATATGTTCAGAACACTTTTTTCCTCCCCATCCTCAATTAATTTTATATAAATATATATGTTTGAAATACATAAGATATGTTTGATAAATATATGTTTTTCTCAGCAGTTTAAAGCGTCAATTTTTGCATATATATATGTATATATATATATATATATATATATATATATATACATTATGATGAATATAAAATACAGTAAACGATTTATATTTTCAGAATTAAAAAATATATATAGCTTCTTTTTAGAAGTATTTAGCAATAAACTTATTAAACATTCGCAGTTTGGCAAATTCGTATTACTTTTTTTTTTTTTTTTTGCTGTGTACAACACTACGAAGCGTAAAATGTGCTGATCGTTTCTTATTTTTTTCCTAAACCAGTCTTAAAAGTTTATCCGTCCATCTTAAAAGTTTATACTCCCCATCTCTATTTTTATTATGGAAATAAAATGAAGAAAGACTGCACATATTGTTTATAAGTCAGCCATTATGTATTCTTCCTAAAACAAGCTGATGATTTCCTATGTTTTTACTCACTAAAATAATAAAAAATAATGATAATAATCTGCACAAAATAAAATAGAAATAAGAGTTTAGTTTAAATCGTTTATCATTAATTTTCTAAATAAAACATTCAATAAAGAAGTAGTGGTAGTTAAAATCATTTACAGGGGTAAGATCAGAATAAATTTGGGTTGGTTTTCGAAACCTTTAGAAAATTCTGGATTACGATATCGTACTTCTCGCAGAATTATTTATTAGATTAGCGGTATAATAAAAACAATTGCTACTATATGCTTAAATTTTGAATATTCACTAAACAATTTGATTTTTCAAAGAACTTTTTAAAATTCACAAGAATATAATCAAAAATGCCGCAGCGACCCCTGGTTTAGTGGAATGATCTGCAAATCATTACATAGCTATTTTAGAAATAGTAAATGATAGCTGTGTAGTCAGTTATTTCTTATTAATTTAAATATAGTAAACGTGATGACAAAATCTACAAGTTTGGTAAGTATTACAATTTCTTCCTTTATTATATGCGCACTCTACTTTGAATTATCATGCTCTTTTCATCACTTCTTTCCGCTTCTGCGAGATAACAAGTTTAAATAACAGTTTATCACCCGGAAAATTTTAAATCTTACTGCCTCCATACATTATCTCAATTTTAAAGCTGATAAAAATGCATTAAAACTTTGCACTCATACTTTAAATATTTTTATATCTAGCTCGGCTTATTGCACGCCATTTACTAAAATTGAGTTGAGTGTTAGATACAGACCCGAATTCTCGGATTTTTTCTTATTTCAAAAAAAGCAAACAAATAAAAATCTCAGTACTATACCTATAATCACCATAAAAGATTGGAGTAGTAAAATTCTCGACAATTTGCAAACGGGGCTCTTAGGCAGAGCGTTGCAAAAGACGAGTTTCATTACGAGAATATCACCGATAAAAGCTCTACCTTATCGGTGTTGAAAACATTTTATCTTTCCTGTTTTTCGTCTTCCCCGTAAAGGGGGTCATAATATCTTTAATAGGGATGTAATTAAGTTAGCCTCCCGATGGATTTCTTTTGCTTGATAACCTTCCTAGACAAATTAAGGCTGGAGTCACAGGATATTGTTGTCTCGGTAGGGACTTTTGGTATGCAAATGAGGATATAATAATGGAGGATAAGCCTGATAATGAAATGTGTAGAACGGCTTCATCGTCATAAGTTTTAGGGGAAAATTAGATTTTGTATAAAATTAAGTTTTCTTGAAATGTGGATTTTTAGTTAAGGGTTTCCGTTTCATTGTATAATGTAGAAAAGAGAATATTATTGATATCTGAGTCCAAGTAGGCAAGCATCCTCTTTTTTAAAAAAATCCTTTTTTGAGATTTTTAGAAATCGAGGTTGCCAAAAACATTTTCCTTTCTAAATCTTAAAAAAAAATCGATAAATTATGAATAAAATTGCGAGAACGTTAATGGCGGGTAAATGCAGTTTACATGTGGAATAGTACTTTTTTTTTTTTTTTTTCATTTTCTTAAAACCGCGTTTTCGAAGTTTTTATTCATGGCTCTATCAAAAACACGTATTAATTCGATTCATTTGAAACTTTGCAAAAAATCTTAATATATTACTGAGCAATAAATCTCTAAAATTTGACTTACATATAATATATGCGTTTTTAATAATTACAAATGAAAGTTAGGTGGGAAAAATGCGTTTTTCAAGGGGAAATTTCAAAAATCTCGATATAAAACTTTATTTAGTTATTTGTTTCTCAACTTAGAGACTCACTGCAGTTCCTGATATAAGGAAGAATTTGATATAAAACGTTAGCAAAACAAGGAAAAAGTGAATGCACGAGAAATGTTAAGGTAATGATAGTTTTTAGCTTAAAAAATATCATTACATCATTAATTATTATTTATGTTATTTTACATAAACATATTAGTTTTTAGTAAGATACGAGAAATATATAAGAAAAAAATAGTGTCTTCGCCTACCTTTAACGAACTAAAATAATAATAACTTTCACACAAGGAATGGTAACCATAGGGTTGTGTAGTTCAGCTATATAGATAGTTAAGTTAGTGAAAGTGACAGAAATATAAGATTCTCATGTGATGAAAACTGGATATTTTAGAAAGTGGACTTAAATTTAAACCAACGGTTGCTAAACTGGGTGTCATGGCACCTTGTACGCCAGAAGCCAGAACCGGAGATGAGAAGTCCCGTCAGGCACTCGGATAGCCACACCTATTTTTTTTTTGCTAACAAAAATTGTGATGGTGCGTTAGAACTAAAAGAATTTCGTGAATTTCAAACATGAGTTATAATAATTTTCTTACAGATAACTCCACCGATTTTTTTTATCAAAAGAGCAAAAATATATAAACGTTATAGATTCGTTCATACTTACTGATAGATATTGATAAGACAGGAACGCCTTGGTAAAAATCTCATTTTTCCAAGGGAGAAGATTGAGACCCACTGATTTAAACAATAATATTTCATTATGTAACGCTGTAAAGCGCAAAATATTTACACGGATTTACCAGAACATTTTTAATATAGGGTAAAACCAATATGTAGCACTAGAAAAGTTAAACTGCTATTTTAAATCCTTAACTGATTAATTTTTTTTACTACAAATGTTCCCCAAAAAAAGCATATTTTTTTAATTTGCACATAATTAATGTCCTAATTGGCATCAAAGAAAAATTAAATTTTTTTTTTTTTTATTTCATAAATAATGAATTTAAGCAATTTTTTACTTTATAACTTTGAGACACAAATGCTCTTTCAAGCTATTAAAAATATGTGCAAATCAAAACAAGAAAGGCGGAAATATCAATGCTCGTACGCTGCACGGGCAAACCAGTTAAGGGGTTAAAATAAGAAAATATATTATGGTTTTATCATTTATCCCATTTTTTAAATAAAAGAACATGAGATTTAACCGAATTCCCAAGAAAGGAGGTTATCTAAAGAGGAGGTGCCGTATGTATATCGTTTTGCCTTTTCTTTTTTTTTTATTTGTTTTCCCATCGATAAATTCTCACTAGATGAACCAATTTTAACGATCCTTTTTTTGATCGATCAAGGGAGGTCTCCCATAGACACTGAATTTTTTGGTTGCCCATATTCGATAATTAGAACAAAAGTTATGGGTGGATTTTTATTATTTTTTTTAATCTATAACTTTTCACTAAATGAACCGGTTTTAATTTTTTTTTTCTTTTTAATCGATAGAGGGACGTATAAGTGAAATATCGTACATCGATTTCACTACAATTGTTCTTTACAAAGAACATTATGGGCGAAAATTAAGTATTTTTCTTTTAAAAGACTTGGCTTGATAATTTTTTGTTGAATAAATTATTAATAAATATTAAACTCATTGTTTAAAGGAGTTTTCTGCCATTTAGCAGTAAAATTAAAATCAAGTACAATAAGAGTTTGAGTGAAGGCTTCTCTGAAGAAAATTAAACTCATTCTGTTTTGAACTTTTTAAAATCAACTTCAAAACGGCATATCATGCAAATGATTATTTTTCACTGACAACCCCATAAAGGTGTGTGCCATTTTATTTTATTGCTATTTTTTATTGAGTATTCATATAAAAGTGCATTTACACTGAAAAGGATAAAATATCTATAAAAAATAGAACCGACATCAAATTAAAAATTGCGCTTAATATTTTTGAAAAAAAAAACAGAAGTTATTTATGACAAAGTACTTTTTATCTATATTTTCCACTCACATTATTTTTCTTCTTCACCGTTTTAAAATTCTGAACTAAGTAATATAAATAAAGACGGATTAAAAGTGCCATCGCTGAAACTTCGTACATTTTTGTTCACATCTTTAATCAGTCTTCAAAAAAGAAATTAAAAATATTTTTAAAAATATCTGGTTAGGCTTTGAAAATGTTTAAGCGCGGAGGAAACTTAAAAGAGAGAGAAAGAAAAAATAAAAATGGGGATTAAGATTGCACAAATAATCCGTTTTTCGTATTACAGTCGATAACTAAAAAAGTCAATTTTATTTTTCATTGTTATCAATGTTTATTTATTTAAAAAAAAATGGGAAAAAATAAGACAGACTTCAAGTTAAAATTTGTGCTAAAAAACTCAATTTTGAACAACATCGATCCGACTTTTAAACGTAATTTTTGAAGTCGGTGCAAAATTATGATACATAAAATATTTTGTAATCACGAATCAATAACAAATGTAAATGGGCCAGAGTTTCCAACAGTTTCAATGTAAAGTAACACATGATAATAATTAGACTATCATAATTTGCTGTCATTACTTGTTCTATACTAGGAGAATGAGAAAAAAAATATATAGATCCCTGTTAAATCCCGATGTTTGCAAACAAAATAAACGAATCTTTTGAATAAGTAATTGATGTTCTCGTTGAAAATCAAGCTATGTTATTTTTGTCATTTGCAGCACAGTTTTTTAATATATCTGTAATCATTCGATATGCTAATAATTATTTTTATATCTGTCTGTTTTGAAATCGCGGTTAATACGGAAAAAAATAATTTTTAAGGCTTTCGGATGATTTCATGCTTACAATAGAAACTGTTTAGATTTTAAAAGATCAAATTGAGTGATCAAATACGTTTGTTATACTCTTATTAACTCATTCGCATCATTTGACGACCTGTGGTCGTCATGCGATCTTTTAGCGTAAGAACCATATGACGACCACAGGTCGTCATATAATTTAAAAGCCTTTTCAAACCTTTATAAGAATAACACACTTTTAACATTTTAATACCGTTATCGAACTATATAACAATTCTTAGAATATGCTTTTTTTTTTTTTTTTCACTCTGTACTTCTAGTTATTTTTTCTCTTTTCCAAGAATTTTTTAAAATTTTTTGTTTTAATTATTTAATTTTTTAGCTACCTGTCAATTTGACCCAGGGCGATAGAAATAGGTTCACAATTACGTCGGTAGGTTTAGTGTTAAATCTGATTCCTCTGTTAATAGGTATTTAAGTATGATTTTATTGGGTTAATAGTAAAAATACAATAAAAATACTATTTTTTACTCAAAATGCATACAATTTTCTTTGTAAAACACGGGGCATTTCACCTGCATTAAATGTACGTTTATATAAGCAGAAAATTTACCAGTTAATTACTCACTAAATGTTTGTATTTATTCACGTTCAAACAGAAAAATAAATAAATAATGATGGCGTCCAAGTTTATGCTGTTACAATTAGCCATTTTACTTCAACAGACACAAGTTTTCGAATTCAGAAGTTTGTTGAAGAAATGATTCTCTTCCCCCATTCCTTAGTGATTACAAACTTATGTAGTCATTAGGAAAATAGAAAAAAAAATCATTCCTTCAACAGATTTTTGGATTCGAGATTTTCTCACACACAAGAACACGGAGGATGAAAAAAAAAAAAAGAAAAAAAGGTGGACATAAAAGTGTTCTTAGACATTTCGTTAGCACTTGTCACTTTTCCTCTTCCCTCTCACCAACTTAGCGTGCAGCACGCACTAGGTCCTCTTCCATAGCTGCCATGTTCCCTGGGGTAAGTTTCCCAAAACTTGCCACCTGCTGAAATTGTCGATTCCCAGCGAAACCATCAGTGATCCGGACTTTATTTTGGAATAACCCGCGAAGAATCATTGATCCTCTGCAGAGGGGATTATGGAATTGGCTACTGGATGAAAAGTGATTTAGACAGACAACAAAATTTTTTTGATTATTTGAAAAACAGTGGGCTTTGGCGCTAGGTTTGGTAGAGAGTCAATACTTATTTTCATTTATAAATATTGTAGTAACGTAGAAAAAACCTTAATAGATTTTTAGTTGGAGATAATAATTATTTAATGACAGCGTTAAGCATTATCCTGTCGCAGGTCCGCGATAGCTAATGGCTCATTGTTGCTTTTGTTGATGTGATAAATTGGATAAAAAACACGGAATAATAATAACTCGGTTTTATTTAATACTTGGAGTTTTTGGACTTGTTTATTTAGAGTCTTGAAAAGTTTGGGGACCACGGTCCTATCGTATACTTTTGGATATTCTAATCGTGTTTCATTTTTAACTTTCAAAAGCATTACTTTTCAACAATATTATTGATAAAGTTCAAGATGGATATGAACTAAAAGTTACACTTGACGATACTAATTAAGAGCCTTTTCCAAATTTTGCCTTTATCAATCATTTTAAATGTATTTCTTTCAACACTTGCAAAACTCTACAATAGAGCATAACACTAGAAATTTGTGAAGTATTTTATAAAATACAGTTTAAGGATTTCATAGAAAATGTTCTTATATTAAATTTAGCCGACTTTCTTATCGAGTAATCTTAATTGAACATTGAGAAAATTCTTAGAATTAAAAAAAAAAAAAAAGATTTCTTTGAACCATTATTACAAGCTTTTGATTTAGGTCACGACAATAAAGAAAAAAAAAAGCAAAATTGAAATTGAAGGACTGTTTTTTTTTTTCTTTGCTAAAGTGTATTAATAAGACTTAGAACGTATTGAGTTTTCAAGAAAATCAAGATTGTAGTTGAAAGCGAAACGCTGTGCGATACGACGAAAATGCTTTTTGGCTATCTGCTTTGAATACACTGAAAACTTAAAAAATTAAAGAAATTTTGTTCTACGGATTTTTTTCTCTCCAAAAACTCCAATCGTCTTTACCAATGCTGTAGTTCTTTACTTAATACTGTTGATTCTCGATTTTACGAACCTGTAACTTATGAACGCACATGATTTTACCAATCCCAAAAAATACTTTATCAAAAGAACCCCCGGTTTACGAATAGCTTTTGTTGTCTCGAAAACGTTCTTCACATCGACCGTTAACAGTATTAGGTCTTTAAATATTTTATTATAATCCACGAGTAAAAAAGCAAATCAAAATGGTGTTGAAAAACATGTTAGTAAGGGCATCCAGCTTGATTAATGCTATTTTTTACAAACATATTATCACAATAACGCGACAATCGATGTGCCATTTCATTTTAAATGCCACAACAATCAGAAACCACAAATAAATTCCTGTTTAAAAAAGGAGTCGCAACAAATTGGCACAAATTGTTATCTTCCTGAACCAGTCACCTAATTAGTCCCAATCATTTCAGTACGCTTATTGGATTGAGACGAAACAAAGGGATTGGAGCCACTCGCAAATTATCTGGGGACAGAAGTAAACGAACCGAACTGCCACCAATATATATCACTGAAGATCCACCCCTAGGGTTCGTCGGGGGTTGATTCGTTCCGACAGGGCCTCCACACTCAATGAATCGGAACATCACCCAGTTCATAGTTTAACCCCAAAGCATGTGGCCAGCCGCTGAAGCTTGCCAGCTTCGTTATGGACTTCGTTGCGGGTGATTTTCGGATTACGAAAATTTAGTTAAGTTGCATAAGGACTAATGAGTTCAGTGTTATGTTTGGAACCGATGCTTCTGTCATAACTAAATGGAATTATCTGTTAATCTGGTAAACAATTACCGGAAAAATCGTTGAGAAAAATTTATCATTAAATATATATTACATTTGGTTAAGAAAAAAAAAGTTGAGTACACTAAATTTCCATCACTGCAAATGGTAATAGTTAACTCCTTGTGGGACTGACATGACGAGGGACATATAAAAATAACTTAGGGTTAAGTATTGATAGTAAGGATCCAAATGTAATTTACAAGTAATTTAAATATAGTTAAAAATTACATTAATTTGTACTTATATTATTTGACTCATTTGTCTCACTAGGACATTTGATTATTGCCACATTATTTTAATTCTTCACTCTTTAGTTAAGTACCATATTAACCTAATTAGGGCTTTAGATGATATCTATTGATTAATTATTGATGTATAACTTAAAAAACCCGGCTCAACTGAGATTTAAAATTTTTACATCTTATGAGCACTTTCAATCTTACATCGCATATCGTTTAAATTTACCTTTCCGATTTGGTAGTCCGAAATTTATGCAGTAAATTGACGAGATATATCGCCATTAGCTATAAGATGGTTAAAACGTCCTTTTTTCCAAGAAACAATCTCACAAATTTTTAAAAGACTTCACAAAGGAAGGAGGTTATACATTCGTATTGTATGTATGTCGTTTTTTTTTTCTTTTTTGTTTGTTTGTCCACTCATAACTTCTCACCGGATGAACCGATTTTCATGATTCTTTTTTTAATCGATAGAGGGTGGTTTTCCATAGGTCTCGTACCTTCATTTGACCATATTCGATAATTAGAAAAAATGTAATGAGCAGAAATAAGGTCCTTTTCTTGGTTTTTCATTCATAACTTTTGACTAAACGAACCGATTTTGATGACTTTTTCTTTAATAGATAGAGGGCCGTCCAACTCAAATATCGCACATCAATTTGACTACATTTGTTTTTTAGAAAAAACGTTACGGGTGAAAATTAAGTATTTTTTTATTTTAATTGGAAAGGCTTGGCTTGATTTTTCTTTGTTGGGGAAAACTATTAATAAATATAAAAGTCATTGTTAAATAAAAAAGAGTTTGTTGCCATTGCGCTGTATTGTTAAAAGCAATTGTAGCAACAGTTTGACTGAAGGCTTCTCTAAAGCAAAAATTACATCCAATCAGTTTGTTTGCTAAAATCGACTTCTAAACGGGAATTATCATACAAATGATTAGTTTTTAGAGCCAATCATTCAAGGAAGGTTTGCCCTTTGATATGGATTTTTTGAAAAATAAAGTATTTATTGAAAAAATATTTGCACTAAAAAGAATAAAATAAAATAATTTTTGAGAAAAAAATAGAACCGACTTCAAAGCAGAACAACTATAAAGGGCGCTAAAAAGTAAAAAATAAATTAATTCTTTAAAAAACATCGATGTGACTTTTAAACATAGTTTTAGAAGTCGGTGCAAAATTATGGGTATATTTACCATTACACCATGTGTTACTTCATCTTGGCACTGTTGCTAATTCGCTGATGCTATAATTTATATTTGTAATTGATTAATCATTGCAAAAGATTTTATCTATCCTAATTTTGCACCGACTTCTAAAACTATGTTTAAAAGTCACATCGATGTTTTTTAAAGAATTAATTTATTTTTTACTTTTTAGCGCCCTTTATAGTTGTTCTGCTTTGAAGTCGGTTCTATTTTTTTCTCAAAAATATTTTACAATACATAGTTTTTAATTTATACGTTAATTGATTTTACTTAGCCAGATATTGTAAAAATTACATACATCTTGTTGGATAGGACAAATTTCCAAATTTTAACAACTTCATTAAAAATAAGGTATTTTCCCTGCTATCGTGTATTGATTTTTAACATATATGTATTGCGACCTATCAAATAAAATACAATAAAACAAGCAGAATCAAAGCTTCTCAGAAGATCTAAGTGAAATATTTCGTTCACAAAGAAAGCTGAAATGGAACTACTTCAGGCTAAAAGGATGTTGGTAAATTACTCTTATCCAGGAACCTGGGCACGTAGACCTACTGAAAGCTGGGGAGATTTCTTTGGCCGGCACTTTTTTGAAGAGTGCTCAATACTGAAGTAGTTTATTAACAGCTACGTTTATTCCAACTGAAATGCAGTAGAAAAAGAGATCTAGGAACGGTCATAACGTTAAAAGCAAATTGTTATTTTGGATAGGTTTCGTCTCAAAGTTTCGTCGTAATCTCAGGTCGATGCCATTGGACAGTCAAAAAAAATTGAAGGCAAATGTTATTCTTAAATTGAAGATTTACTACCATTGACAAGCACAATCCGTCCTTAACATTTTCTTGTGCATATTCCTATACTTTCCTCCTGTTTTGCCCAGGCAAGCAGTTTTGTACACATTTTAAAAGTACACTGCAGCATTTTCAACTATGTACAATTATGGAATAGTTTTGTTTGTGGCGATGTTTTTATCTGCATTTTTCCATACGGCTTCGAAAAGAATATTTGTTTGAGCCGTGCTTTAATCTACATTTTTATGTAGAGCTTAGAAAAGAACGTTTGGTTGAGTCGATGCTTTAATCAACACTATTATGCACATTTCAGAAAAAAAAAATCCTTTTGAGCCGATGTTTTTATTTGCATTTTTATGCGAAACTCATATCTTAGAATGAACACAATTTTATGCAGTGATTAACTGGGAAAAAAGAACATGTGAAGAAAACCTGTATACTAACGTAATTATGCACATAACGACAAAATGATATGTTACCGAATAATTCTGGAATTTTAAACTAATTTCAGTTCCTTTTTTCTTTTCAAAGAAGTGTACGGGGAAAGGCATAACTGAAGAAAAAATACATCTGATAGGTAAGCAATTACGGATAAAAATAAATTTTGCAAAAAAAACCTATTATAATTACAATCGATTCTTTAAAATTAAAGAAGTATTTTTGAAAGGCGGTTTTTTTTAAAGCTAGACCAAATTTAATAAGCAATGTTGCCATACAATAAAAACCCCAGTGTTAAGCTTCTAAGTACATACTGTAATTCTTTTTATGCTGCCTCAAATCCAAATAAATTAAAAAGAGCATAAATTGATTGTGATCAAATTCTGTAAATAAAATACAAACACGAGTTTTTAAATAATGTAGAATATAAAAAAATTAATGATAGTAGTATACCGTTCGCAATAATATTAGCATAAATACAATTTGCAAAATTTTAGAATTCTGCTCTTAAACTTTATCATACAGAAAAAACCATAATGCTCTTCCAGAAAATTAAGCCCTTTAAATCAATTTATTGTGCTCAATTTATTGAGCTAATGAGAAAAATTATGGGGTATGGTTGTCAGACAATAGTGCTATATTGTGTTATTTTCAACAAAAAAGTCTAATTGTCTTTGAAAGTTATTACGCAGTAGAACAAATTTGTACTTATCTAGCCGAAAATTTGACACAGAAAAATGAAGAAATCGGACATCTTATTAAGCAGCCTTGAGAAGCTCATTATTTTTTTTTATTAGAAAGAAAAGTTTGTTTTTTATGGCGAGAAACGGTTTTCACAAATCCTTTTATTGCGTGTCTTTTCAGTTCACCCTTGGCAACACGGAAAAAACGAATCACTTCTAAATATCAACCATTGGCTAGAAGCGACAACTAAATAGCTGATACCTGGGGGCCAGACAAGATTGCCCGGAAATTTTCCCAACGTTCTATTCCAAAACTAAACATGAACAGAATTCAATGTCACGAACAGTCGTTAAGCTGCCCATGTTAAGCGTGACATATGATATTTATTATACAAAACTCCCCAACAGGCACTGCGGTTAAGCCAAAGATTAAAAACTAGGAATGAAAGTGGGATTAGTCAACTTCCTTTTATGCTAATCTTTTGAAAACTTCATTCTTCAGTATATTTGTGAAATTTGAAAACGCAGAATGCTTTTTTTTTAATTTCATATATTTTAAGACAAAAATATTACAAAATTGAAAAGAAAATGATTTCGAAACGTTTCAAATCAAATAGAATGGCAAATTTAAAAAATAAATAGATAAAATAAAAATAATAAATATTGATATGACGATTGAAAATTTCAATATTTTGCTGATTATAAAAATAACATTGTTAAAATAGCCTTTTAAATAAAGTGTACGCTAGAAATATTTTACATTTCAATTTCAATAATTGATCCGCAATTAACAAAATTCGTTTACTCTCATTTCACTTTTAGTCGGAACTCTTCTCTTAAGTAAATAAGCACGATAACGTTGAACTACTATAAATATGATTTCCTTTGCGTACATATAAATAATGAATGACCTTGTTACTTGAACGTTACTTTGTTTGAAATATTTTAACAAGATAAATCAAGCTACTGTGAGTTGTAAATCAGAAATAATTATTTTAAGGCTATTTCTAGAGTTTTCTCTGCTGCACGAAAATTATAAGGTTTGTAACTAATTTTGCGTCAGCTTATTGCTAGTATTCTCTCAATAATCATCCATTAATTCTTGTGCCACTTCTAGTTTATTTTATTTGAGGTCAGCTTATTTTGCTTTGTAGCTCGGTATACGTACCCTTATTTTTATGTTACAAGAATAAGTGCGAAAATTTTTATTACTTTTCTAGTAAACTAGGCACGTTATTTATATTTTGGTTTAAAAAAGTCTTTTTTAACTTTTTTTTAATGCTGTTTGGTATAAGTGAAAGGTAAAAATGATTTTTTTTTTTTTTTGGATTAAAGAGACTAAAAAAAAAATGTAAAAATACAAAAAACAAATAAACATATTTCCACATTTTCTGTCGTACCTTAGTTTGATAAATATTTACGTCTATGAAATTATATGATAATTTAAAATTATTTTTAGATTTTTATTATATTCCTTATTTGAAAAACTTTCCTTTCGAGCGACATTCATTTCATCTTCCATAGAAATGACCCAAATATATAGATTTCTTCCCGACCACTGACTCACACCATTTTCTCCTCCCCCGATCACTGCCTCGCACTCACATCTTCACATTTGCCCCATCCCATCAGAGAGATCCCGGTCTATTACAGAGGGAATAATTCCTTCCCATCGCACCAGACGTGGAAAAAACGCCCAAGATGGGGGATCGTGGAGGAAGATCTTCCGTGGCTCTACATCAACTAGATATAATGAGAGGAGGACCAGCGTAATGGATGGCTTGAACCCAGGGTGAAGAGAACATCCAGTCACGACAATGCTGGAGATCCTAAGAAGTGTCGTTAGTGTTAATATCGAGTGGCTAAAAGCATGTAAAGATCTAGAACCACATCAATCCTCAACTAAATGATGTGATATTTCTTATAGTTATCCAGTTGGTTTCTTCGATCAGTTTGCTAAATATCTTCCAATGCATTTTTTTTTTTTTAGAATTTAACTATTTACACGATCTTCTCAAAGAAGTTTTCATTTAATTTTAGTGATCAATCCAGAGTGAATAATGGCAAAAACTTCAGGCAATGTTGCGATCAATCATTCTCCTTGTTTGAAAAATATTTGGAATTATCAAGTATACACAACACTTAAAAAATGTTATCTTTTCAAGAAGATTCAACATATTATAATACTTACGTACCAAAAAATCAACATGAACCAAAATTGCCAAAAATTAATATTTATGAGGAACAACTTTCGTTCTCGAGCACAAAATAAGTTGATGAAATCGACAAAGATTGCGATTTTTCCCCGAAATTGAATGACATGAGCGAACATTCGCCATTCAGGGAGCGCTTTCAATAATCTTTTTAAGACTCTTTGAAAAATATATCTTATTAATGTAAATTCTTTTACTGTCGTAAATGGAGACAAGAGCGAGCAAATAATTTAACATGATCTTTGAAAAATTATCATTCGTAAACGAGACTGTATTTCATTTAAGCCTTTACATGCATTTTTGCAGCTATAACAAATTGTAGAAATGTGGTTCACGCAAGAAAATTCGCAAAAGTAAATGCTAGTTCTGTTCTTATTGTTACATTTTCCCATTTAAAGTTTAAAAACTAAAATGCATTTATTTATTTTGGTTAATATTATATTGTTTTCATCTAGTAGCAGTCTTTTTCTCAATTTTTTATGTCAAAGATAAGCAATGCTAGCAACTGACAGTCGTACTGCTTAATATTGTAAAACTTTGAGAGAAAATTTTCGCTATAGACGAAATAACATACATCCTAAAACAGTTTTAGAAAAATTCAATGCGCAAGCATTTTCTATTGCTTTTTTTTTCTTCTTTTTGGTGTGTGTAAAATGTGTCCAGTAAGAAACGCCTAAAAAACAACTCTACGCAGAAAATGTCAATTATCCTCTTCGAAGACGTAAAAAGTTTTATGCTTAAACAATTCGGCTCGTACTCAAACGAACACTTGAATGATTCTCAATTATTTTAAAATAACTTTTTTTAGGAAACCTATTTCGAAGCAAGATAACATTCCTGAGAACTGAAGGCAATAAGCAATAGTGACGAGAAACAAAGAAAATGTATTCAGTAGAGAAAGGATGTGCATAATAGAAGAATGTGTCACGTAAAAATGATACGAGCCGTTAGATGGCGCCAATTTCGTGCTTCATTGAATTGTGGATCTTTCTGGAGAATGTTCTTCAGCCCTAAAGGCATATTCTAAAGAAAGGATGAAATCATCACTATTATTTTGGTCCAAATTTAAAGGCATCGACACATAGGTAGCAATAAATTCGAAGTAATGGTTACTCAAACCATCGGGAGCATTTTTACCATGTGGCTTTTCTCACGAGATATTGTTTCGTTCAAGAGTATTAATTTGTCTTTTGCTTTCTGTTTCTTCTAGAATTATATATTAATGTAACTAGAATGAAAAATAAGCGCTTCTAGGTGAAAACACCATAATTTTTGAGAGTTTGAGAAATTTAGATTTTTCTTACAAAATCCTTTTAATCAATTAATTATTAATAAAACAACAAAATATTTAATGAAAGGTAAATGGCTTTATATAAGGAATTCATTATTTATTTCCTGATTTTTTTTCAAAACCTCGTTTTCGAAGATTTTATCCACACTAACAGTTCTAGCAAAAAAGTATATTTCGGAACTTTGGCTTTCACGGCCGTGGTCCAACCAAGATGTTTCTGGTTGATTGAAGGACGAGACCTCTGCCTTGACTTCATTTTTGCTCTGAAGAAGCCTGAAACATGTCAGGTGAAACGTCAACCAGAAACATCTTGGTTGGACCACGGCCTAGAAGCCCGGGAAATATTATGTTTGGTAAAGTATATTTCGATTCAATTGAAATTTTTCAAAACTAAGATACACATTGTAAACTTTTGTGCATACAATAAAAAGTTAATTGATACAGCGTAAAATAGGCACACATATTGCAAAAGGCTGCAGACACGTGTTTTGAAGTTAAAGGGAACCATTTTTCAATGCAAAAGAAATGATCTTCTAGATGAAAAACATCAAATGAAAGCTCTTTTTTTTTGCATTAAAAAGGGGTTCTTTGCAACTTCGAAACACGTGTCTGCAGTCTTTTGTAAATTTTGCGCGTTTTTTACAAAAATGTTATATGCTATATTAATACACAATAAACCTCTAAAATCTAATGCGCACTCAATATGTTTTTAAGGTAATTAAAAGTGAAAGTAAAGCAGAAAAAATTACATTTTTTCAAAGCGAAAGTTAAAAAATTTTGTTCGTGTCTTTTTTTTTTTTTTTGTACTTGTATATTTATAATGTTGGAGGTTCATTGCCTTCTCTAGTATCTAAAAAAAGAATTAGGCACATAATAAGTTTAAGGAACTAGATCCTTGCGAAGTGCAAGCCATAGCAGTAATTTAATAAATCTTGTTAGTTTTCATTTCTTGGTGCACACAATGGACATTAAATTAAGGAGCTTTAAAATTTTGAGCATAATGATTTTTAATTAATATTACGGGATATCACATCTTTACCAAGTGATTCACTTAAAAATGCATCATATAATTTGATTGACAAAGAGATGGGAGCGTTCCTTTTAATTTCTAAATAATATAGAACTTTCGGAGTCTTCCGAAATAGTTCGTGCGACACAAACGTTAATAAATCTTTTAAGTACGTAAAGTGGTTCATCGGCATCAATGATTAAAAGTAACATTTCAAAACTTAAGCGCTTAATTAATACGGTAATTAATTTCCGCATTCCGTGATTTCATTAACTTATAAATGATTGAACTAAATCATGAATAATAATGAAACTGAATCCAGAGTGCAATGTGCAAGAAATGTTACGTCAAATAAACAATAAAAAGTTTACTTCTTGTAAGAAAAATATAAATAAAAAAAAGAACTGCGTTTGAAGTACAAACTAGGAACAGAATTTTGAGACGTGTTTTGGCATTACAAATAATCCCTTTTTCAATGAACAAGAGGAAAGCGTATAGATGCACAGGCAGCAGATAAAAACTTACATTTTGAACTTTTAATCTAATCATCATGGGTTATATGTCCTTTAATATGGTGTGTCCTGCTGATTAAAACACTGATGAATAAAATGATGAATGATTTTGTGAAAGAAGTAAAATTTAAAGCCGACTGAAAACTTCATATTCATCATATTCTCAATTCTCAGAACATTGAATTTCTGCTTTAATGGAATTGATAAATCTGTTATGGTCATGTTTAAAAATGAAGCAAGCAACACACAATGAAGTTAAAATGAAGTAATATCAATGAATTTCATACCATAGTATTATTATAAGTCAAAGCAATTGACAATTGTAGTCTTTTACAGATTAAAAATCTATTTCGTGGAAGGAACAGATATTATTTTACGTGGTATTCTATATAAACTGCAGTTACAAAAACAAAACAAAAAAAAGTGTAACCGTGTATTAAAGTCAAGACGAAAAATTACTACCAACTCTTACAATAAAAAAAGACAAGCTTTACGACTGTAGAATGATTAAATGTATTAAAGACAAAATGAAAACTTATTTTACATGAAAACAATTAACATATTTTTTTTCTCTTAAACAATAAAATACTGCAACTGATTCGAGTTTATTTGTCTAAAAAAATCAATCTTTTCCACTTCTCATTCATAAGCTATCTTATTTTGAAAAACAAAGGGAAAAAAATACTGGTAACAAATTAAAGTCATCGCGGGATAGTGCGGGGGTGGAATTAGGGTAAACTATTGTTTTAGTTTATTGAAAATGCATTGGGAAGGCAAAAGATGGGAACTGGTTACATAAACTACCGCTCTTTGAAATAAAACAGAGATAAACCGTTTTGCCAATAAATTTTTTGGTAAAGTTTAGTTAATCGATTTTTTTCGTTCATGATATTTCATCTATGAAATAATAAACGATTTTTTTTAAAAGGTAAGATAAAATTTCTTCATTTTATTGGAACGTCTAGGATTAATAATATTGGAAATTTTCACACTATATTTCAAAACATTCCATCCAAATCTTCTCTAATCCTATTTTCTCCTAAAAATAAGACTCTTTTTATCAAATTATTTTCCTTCGCTTCTTTTTATTGATGACTATAATTCACTGTGTCACATTCTGGACCACACCTCCGTTTAAGCTTAGAATAGAAAATGAAAAGCGATCGATTTAACTTTCCGCACGGCTTTTCTTATTTTTTTTCTCCCTATCTCTCAAAAGACCGTTTTATTTTAACCCACAGACTAAAAAACTAAAAGACTAAATGAGCGCTCGGACCTTGTTAATCCCCTTCTTTTAATGGAATAAAGGCAGGGCTTAACAGAATGGGAGGTTCGCACAGGGGCGTTTGCCCTAGAGCTTAAAATATTCAAGCCGTAACACACGTCCGCCCCTGCAGTCACACGCTAACGCAACACCCGTTATTTTAACAACGAAATAACGGAACATTCGACAGCCGGAATAGAATGAAAAAAGACGAGTAGATTGGCCATTTTAAGCTGGAGAAAAAAACGTCCTTTAGGGACAAAAGACTTTTTTTCTCCCTCTCCTCGATTTTTTTTTTTTTTTTTTTTGAATGATGAAAGTAGTGCTCAGTTGTGTGCAGCGAATATATTTCTGGGTGAAAGGCGGCACCCTTTTTAAACAAAGTTCGTTAATATATACGTTAAACGGAATATACATATATTCGTGTACAGTAGTTACAAACTGATTAAATAGTACTAAAAATTATTAATTATTTTAACTCATAGAAGATATATTTTCCATTCAAAACATACAAAGGAGAATCATTTGTTTCGAACTAAACTAAACTCAGTGTCGCGCCAGCCGCTTTGGGGGCCATGGCCTACTGTCGCCATCCAAGTTTTCGAGTCCGAGGGCTCTGGGGTGCAGGGGCAGAAGTTCCGGTCAAGTGGTCGGACTGATGCGGAACCCCCAGTGTTTAGTTCCCAAGCATGCTTGGTCCTCATTTTATCGACCCCACTGCAAGGATGAAAGGCTGAGTCACCCTTATTATTTGTTTCGAGATACTTCAAAACAGAGCAACCGGAATTGAAACATTTTAAGATTGTCTCAACAATATGTTACTTATAAATTCCACCTATCTATATGTACCAGAGGTTTTGCCAGGGAAAAAAAATCAAGTAATTCAATTAATAAAACGTTGTTTATATTTATCAAAATAAAATATTACGTTTTTATATTTTAATTCCATTTTATTTATTTATTTAAGAAGAAGCCAGACTCGTGTTTTGGAAGTGTAAAAAGAGCCGCTTTTTTTTTATAAAGTATATTCGAAAAAAAGAGAATATGTTTAACAAAACACAAAAACCGCACAATAAAAAGCGGCCCTGTTCTTAAATGCAGATAAATGCCAATGTTACATTTTTAGTGTACGTTTTCGCTCTCAAAGAATCGTGTTCTGATATTTAAAATTAAGTTAAATCCATTTGTTTTAGTCTTTTAGAAATTTAATAGTGTATAATTAATTAAAAATTTTAAATTAAAATAGTACATTTGAATTTAGAAAGAAAAAACATTACAAATTAATGCAAAAATTAAATTTTAAAAACAAATCTCTATAACTATCTCGGAAATAAATTTATAAAGTGTTTAAAGAAGAAATATTCCCGTTTTGCTCATTTCTTTTGATGAATGGAATTCAGTTAAACTTAAGGAACGTAATTTTCCGTGGAAACAAGTCAAATCTAGCAAATTTGTTCTCAACTTCCAAATCTACCGTCACATTTGGACTCTCACTAAATCACCTTACAGCGGAAGATTTGCGCCTAGATCAACTCTTTTCTAGTTTTTGATTCGAAAATTTAACGAGGGACACATTAAAACTCTAAGCCTCTGCCTCCATTAACAACTGCTACAAGTAATTAACAGAAACGCTTTAAGAACCGTTGGAGAACACAGACCCCGAAATTGGAGCTGCATTGTGCTCGAGGCGGCTGCTTGCTGCTTTTAAAGTTGCTTTTCCCTTTAATTTTGATAAAATGAGTTACTTTTACGGGAGCCGTAATTTAATATCCCGCCAGCCGCTGCGTCGCGGGGGCTTTCTGTTCGTATGCTAAGTTCTGGCCAAAATGGCAAATGCGGCAGCTTGGATCCCTTTTGTTTGAGTATAGCACAGGGTAATCAAAACCAGCCATTTGCAGTAATTGATCTCTTACTGGAATCAGTTAATACGGAATTGTATAACCTATTCGTCCTGGAGAAACAGTTCCAGAATTTCTGAGTATATTTGCAAATTGATGAACTAGGCGACAAGATCCTAGAAATGTATGCCCTGAAAAATTTAGCTTTCAAAGGTCAATGATGAAATTTAAAGCTCTCTTTGTTTATACAATAATAATAATAATAATAATAATAATAGTAAAAAAATCTGCATTTTTTTTTTTTTTTTTGAACACTTTGATTCACAATCAGTAAATATCTTTCTTACTTGAATCGATCTCCAAAAAGATTTAGTAATTATTTGATTACATTATTTACGCTTACCATAGATACTATACATGCCAGCAGACTCATCAGGCATTTTAAATCAGATTTTCATCGCTAAAAAGATACGGTTACCAGAACGAAGTTTCTGCCATTATGTGAAATTTCCAAATCTCGCCAAAATGGGGAAACTTTAAATGCCACAGATGATACATCGCCAAAACGAAGATAAATCCCTAAAAGGAAAAGCACGCAGAACACCCGTTCTGATCTAAAATGTAGGATGCATCGGGCCAGTCCATGGAGGGGTTCTAGACACAGACAAATGAAAAGGTTCGTTGCAGTACTATGGCCAAGAAGGTTTTTTTGTTTTTGTTTTGTTTTTTCTTGTCCTGATGAAAAAGAGTTGCATTATACCAGATAAGAAAACAAATTTCTTGGTCACAGTGAAAAAGACTGAATGTCTTCAATGCTCAAAATCGTCAATTTAAAAGGTGTCATATTTAAAAATTCAATGCTTAGTTGTTTTTAATATCGAATTAATAAAGTGCACGTCAGCCGCAGCAATTACCGCTAACAGCGAAGTAACAATAGCTAAATATCCAGTTTCACCTCGAAAGAATTAATAAGTAATGTCGACTTAAATATACTTTATTAAATCTCTTACGCAATTTTGCAAAATGACTTGAAAAATTGCGTAAGAGATTTAATAATGAAATGTCCATTTTAAAAGAGTAAAGCATTTTCTACAATAAAAAAACTCAAGAATTGGATTTTAACGATCAAATAAATATCAAACGTCTGACTGGCCTTTGTAATCCTAGAAAAGTTCTTAATACTAACGCAAAATAATTGTCCGTCCAAAGCATTACGAAATAATGATGCGAATCGTTAATTAGAGGAAACAAACTTTTTTTTTTCTTTTTAGCTTCTCGGCCATTTTTTACTCATCCCTTCAAAGGTTACTCCAGTTAACGAACTTTTACAGTAATTACAAGATGTCATTTTTTTCCAGTCTTCTCCCGAAAGCAACTAAGTGTCCTTCATTTTCTAACCGCAAAGGAGAAATCTTGGCGGAAAATTTCTCTCCAAAAATAAATTCGGGAAACTATATTTTTTCTCAAACCTCCGACATCCCTTTGTTGTTTTGTTCTTTATTTTTATTTCTTCCCAAAGCAGCATCTTAAGATGATGAGATCGATAGAAACACTTTGTTTCTAAGCTGTGGATTGTTGCAGGTTGGGGGGAGGGAACGGTTGTCTTTTTGAGGAAGCACGCTACGCAAGAAAATGTTTCATACTGAGATATTTTCAAAAATATTAATCATGTAAGCAAGTTTTATCACAAAAGTATTTATAAATAACGCTAGTTACAAATGTTAGAGAAAGCCCAATGCCTTGAGTATAGTTAAAGAAATTCTTATAGCTGTAAATAGTTCAAAGAATACAGGTTCTTAAGAAATGTAAAGATAAGAAAATATGCCATGCATAATCCTAAGCGAAGTTAGTATCGTAAAAAAAGTATATAAAAGAGCTTCATACATTTTATCTGCATCTTATCAGTTTCCAAATTTGTAAGATTATTACTTCCACTGAGAGAAGACAAAGGGGGGGGGGGGAGTGACTAAAAACAATTCTAAAATTGAAAATTAGCATCCCATGTCAAACATTTATCGCTTTTTAATTTTAAAACATGTTTTTCATAAAATGTTGATACGTAATTCGAGTTTTTTTTATTTATGGAAACTTATTAGTGCTTTGGGGTAACAAAAGGTTAAAAGGAACAAACGATTAACGCCTTATATTAGCTTAAATTGTTGATGTACCTAGTTGATATTTTTCGATAATATTTTTAGTACAAAAAACATTATAAAATATAATAATTTATTACAAAAAAGATGTTTATGTAGAAAACTCCTAATGTATAAATAATATAAAATTTAAGAAAAAAAAAATCAGCAGCAATATTTTACAAAAAATTACGTTCTGTCAAAAAAAATTTATGACGCCGAATATTTTACATTAAATGTTAAGAAACTAACATGTAGGTAGATACTCAACCAAAATATTAACAAATGAACTTAAATTAGAAATTTGTCAAAAAAAAAAAAAAAAATACCTTCACGGCATAAAACTTGAAGAATTTCCGAATGAATACTATTTAAGCTATTAACTCGCTTGTATCCGTGTTTGTTTATAGTAACAAAGTGTTTTATCTATCACTTTTCATCTAAAATTATTATACCTTGCTAGTATATTTATATAATCAAGGGTGGAAGCTTCAACTCAGTTTTTTCTTCCAAAATCATAGCCAGTTACGATAGCTGAAGTAATTTGGAAAAAAAAAAAAAACGCAGCGATGTCATCAGACTTGAGGGACTTCCGAATAATTTCCCTGGCAACTCTTTCGCGCATAATGACTTTTCCTTCTGAGCTCAGTTTCTCAATTGCGAAAGATTGTCTCGTCCGCTAATGACCATTGGATGGACATTCCACGGATAGAGGGAATAGACACAAAGAATGAAGGGGAAATGGTAATAGATAAAAGGATGCATCTTCTTTGATGTGAATTGTGACGAATGTATATCCCAAATACGGATAAAAAGTCAAGAAATAAATTTTCTTCTTAATTAAGTTATTTTTATTCAATGTTATGCACGCCGACAAAATATTTAGTTTTAATAGTATTCTTACATGCATTGCTTTTATTCAAAAGCCATCTTTACAAAAATCGTTCGTTTCTAAAAACTATTTACACATTTCTCTTGAAAAGGAATATTTTAATTGGATATTTCAAGCCATAATGGTCGCCGTATTTTAAATCGCATGAAATATGTTATTCAATGCGTGTTAAAGGTATAGAAGGGTGATTTGTAAGCAAGTGTATATTGGATACATCTTGTATTTTGTTGCTTAGGTAAAAATTGAGATTCCGTTGCAAAAGAAAACAAATTTGAACACAATTTTATTTTATTTCTTTCAAGTTAAGGAGGAAAAAAATGAGTAGGAAACCTTAAACTTATGTATAAAAAATGATCAAGAATATAAAAATAAAATAAATGAAATAATAAATTAAATAAAAATAAATTAGAATAAAAAAAATATTATTGCGTAAAGACAGCGTGGAAACTTGTGTTCCAGAAGCAAATTTACACTATTATCCTTTTTAAAAATATTTAATTGTTTTTCTTCTATATCATTGTGCTTGAAAATGACATTTATTTATTTATTTATATCAGCGTTTCCCAACCGGTAGTCCATGATCCCCTAGGGGTTCACGTGGTATAGAAAGGGGGTTTACAAAGATAATATTGCAACTGTGTAAAAATACCAACGTAAAACGAAATAATAAATTTATATAAATATTAGAACGGAGTGTAAAAGCGACTTTTTAAAATAATCATTTTCCCGATAATGCGTAAAAGTTGTGGATTGGCATATGAAGCTTACGTACAAGACATACAATGTACTTATTTCTACTGTTACCTGATTTCAACTATTGGAATCTCAAAATTGTATCGATAGATATTCATATTTTTATTTTAAATTTTGAACGTATGTTTTTCCTGCCGTTTCCCATTTTTCCTCGCAAGCGCAAGAGTCGTAAGTATGAAAATTTACTAAAATGTAAAATTTTGCATTATATTCGGATAATTTATCATATACAAACCCCCAAAGTGGAACTGGAAAATATCATTCATTGATTTTGAAATTTTTACTCACATTTATCACACTTTATTCTAACGTTTCTGCATTATCGCAATGAGTAGTTTGAAAATATGTACATTTTAATATTTCTGTAAATTTCCATAGATTTTGCGAATTTTGTATATTTTTGCTCGAAGTGGAACCTAAAGATATTTAATAATTGATTACTAATTTTGTGCATATATTCTCCGCAAATTTTTTGCCCTATTGGAGGAATAATTTTTAAAAATATTTTTGTGAATACATATGCTTACTGCCCTATTAATAATTCAAAAGCCACAAAAAACACAAAAGTAATTTTAGTTTTTATTTAAACATATGTTTTGCAATTATATTATCTTTTTTTTGTTACGAACTATTGTGCAGCAGGGAAAATTAATGAAAGTAAAAAATAATTCAGCCTGCAGTATCTAAAAAAACATTTAAAGATGAAAAGAAATATAAAATGTAAAATAACTAAAACTCAAACTTTTTCTTGATTCACTTTTCATTATGAAATCCTTTTCAACATATTTTCTTTCCAAATTTGTTTTCAAATCTTCAAAAGTAAACCTTTTTATTTGATGTTTATCTGATCACGTAAACGAAGTTAACCTCTGAAACGACCCATCAAGTTTTAACGGAAAAGCGTCGTTTGTATTTTGCAGCTTAACGCTAATAACATTATTGAGTTTACATTTTCTAACAAAAAGAAAAAAAGCAGACGGTAAATTTTTAAATCACATATTTAGAGATCTTCTATTTTTTGCCATCTTTTCTTCCTTATCTTAAGCACAAATTGTTTTAAGGCAGACATTTACAAGTCAAAAGAATTTTCTGGGTTCGAAGTTAAGAAAAAATTATTTCTCGAAGACTCGCTTGGAAAATTAACCGACAATAAATTTAATTTTCTTTGCAAAGCTTTGACACGGAGTCCTTTTGACTAAAGATAACGATGAAAAGATCGAATTTATTGATATTGTCGTGAACTGAACTTTTCGTTTGAACTTAATATAATCTGATGTCCACTCCACGATATGGTTTAGATAACAAGAATTTAAATAAAATATTTATTGTTTTGCTGGTTTTAAGAATTCATTTTCGTTAGACGTTAACGTTTACGCCGTCGTCTTAGAAATAATTCTGAATTAATTTTTAGAATTTTAATTATTTTTGTGTTCTATGCATGAGAAAAAAGAATATTTTTTAAACATAATTTATGTTTGTGCTTAGTGTAAACGTGTGTAATAAAGCTTACATGTAGAAAAATGCATAAGGCATGCTGCAATAATTTTTAATTATTACATTCAGAATTAGAAAATGTATAATGTTTCATATTTTACTGAATTCAGCTAATTCATTTTTTTCCTTTTGTTTCATTTCTCTCACATCTCAAACAGTTCTTCAGATAGTGTTCTTGGTATAGTATTTTTTCTCCCAAAAAAATAAGTGCATATTTATTACTTTTATAGAATTGCCATTTTTTAAACTGAAGAAATTTTTTCAAAAACAGAAATCTGACTTATTATTGGTTTCCAGCTCTTTCTTCTGGCGCTTTTTCTTTCTCCCCCCCCCCCCCTGTTTTTTTTTTTTTTTTTTGCTGGAGATTATTATTCTTTTTTTAAATAATAACTACAATAATTAGATTGAACACTTTTTGAATTGTGTACGTCTTCCAAAATATTCTCAAAGCCAGGGTAAAAGAAGTTGTATATAGTGTTGAATACAGCACACAACATTACAGAGTTCAACTCAATTGGTATAATATGTTTCACCTATTGAATTGTTTACTTTAGGAGAGCAAACTAATAATTTAAACATATTATTAGGGAATTTATATACATTGAACTAGTTAGTTTTTGCTTTGACGCAGCTGAAAGTCTAATAACGTACTACAAGGTTGAGTTTGAAAACAATAATTTAATTTTACAAATCTTGTTCGACTTTAAGCAAAATCATACATTAAGGCATTCTTAAAATACTAATAAGGCAGTCACATAAGTAATTTATTTCTAGGTATTTTCATAACTCGAACTTCAGACAGCTAGCTTTTTATTTGATTCCCCCGGATTTGGAATTAACAAGCTGGCACCGAAGTTCCCTTTCCTTCAGCACATCCACTCCGCGTCTATCCAGTAGTCATTAACGGATGTGAGATGCAGTCCACTGTTAAAGACGGATAACAGACTCGATCCATTGGAGAGGGCCATTGTTTGCACGGGGAACAGTGATTTGTGTGGGCTCTAAATCGTGGGAGGAATAGTATGCCATCTCCTTTGGGGAACTGATGGCCGCGCAGCCGGCTATGACGGCTGCTCTGCAGGTCATGAATGAACTGAGTGGAAATCAAGGCTTTTATATATATATATATATATATGTTTGAGGGAACGTTTGGTTTTTGCTTCAATGTAATTGGAAGTCGAACAACGTACTACAAGGTTAAAACATATAATTAATGAAGGCATATGTTGAACTAGTTGGTTTTTGCTTCAACGTAACTGGAAGGTCTATCATCGTATTACAATGTTAGAACGTACGAGTAATGAAGACATACGTTGAACTAGTTAGTTTTTGCTTTAACGTAACTAGAAGTCTAACAACGTACTACAACGTTAGTTCATATGAGTAATGAAGGCATATGTCGAATTAGTTGGTTTTTGCTTTGATGTAGCTGGAACTCTAACTACGTACTACAAGGTTGGAACATATAATTAATGAAGGCATGTGGTTGAACTAGTTGGTTTTTGCTTCAACGTAACTGGAAGGTCTAACAGCGTGGTTACGTACTTTAGAAACACATTAATAAAGATGAAATTATGGGTAGAAGTTGTTGGTTTTTGTTTCGACGTAACTCTAACATCGTAAGTGTAATATCGTACTATAAGGTTGAATGTTCTAAGATCAGTTGAAGAAGGTAGTTATGCATTGAAGTAGTTGGTATTGTGTTAAGGAAACTTGAATTTTAGCAACATATAATCTACGTTGTACGTTTATAGGATCAGATGATTAATAAAATTACTCTCTGGAAGTAGTTCGTTTTTGTTTTACTACAACTGAAAGTTTCACGCAAAGGTTAAATTATCTAATAACATAACACATGGTTATGAAACACATATCCTTTTTAAACCATCATCAAACCATTTTTTTTTCATTCTTATTTAACAAGAAAATAGCAAGTTTGTAGATTTTACGTTAATGCCGGCATAATGAGAATATATCCTCTTAACTAAACGGAACCAGTTACTTGTTATCCCCAGTCAATCACATTTTCCAGTATTCGGTGAGAAACTTGTAACGTTATGGGGGGGGGGGGGGTAACTTGAAAGAAATGCTCAAAGCATCAATTTATAAAGATTAATTGCAAAGCAGAAAACATTTTTTCGATGTAACTTTTGTCAAATAGAAATGAACAAATTTGGAAACGTATCTGTTTCAAGAAACGCCAAAATTGAATAAATAAATGTAAGTTAAGCGTAACATAAACCGGAGGAAAAAGTCGGAAAAACATACTCCGGTCTTCGCTTCGCATTGCAAAGAAAAACACCATCTCCAATTGAACTAGAACGAAATACTCTTTTCGAGTTTTCTTTTTGTTCCCATCTTATTGCTGTCTCCATCCACTTCGGATATCCATCCAGACACCATTAGTGGATGAGACAGTTCGCTGTATTAGACGAACTAGGAGTAACTAAAGGATCGCTATTCAGGGGTCATGTGATTTGTTTGAATTTACTAGAGAGGACAAACATGCTCGTTGCTGCGTGCCGCTTAGACAAGTAAAGAGAAGTAATTAAAAGCATTTATTTAAGAGAATTTCAAGCTCCCGTAATGCGTGCTGAAAGAATTCTAGTCAGGATAGTGTTCCGTTTTATTCAAACTGGCATATTGTGATTGTACGATTCGAATATTTATTCGGATTTTGAACAAATAATTATTATTTATTAATGAAGATTACCAGCTTAGACATATTTACTTTTTCTAGTTGGTGACATATCATAAAGCTGCAACTTCAGTTGTAACTTATTCCTAAATATAACGGGCCTTTAATATGCCTTTTCAATTTCAATATCTTGTATCAATTATTTTGTTATGCAGTCAAGTGCAATAACTTTTTATCCTAAAATTTACAAGTAAACTGAGTATTTAGCGTAAAGTAAAAACATTTTGAGTTTGTATTTAAGAGTAATTGAAATGGTACAACACACATAAGTTTATTTCAAATCCGTCCTCTTAATTTTTCAAATGATTTGCGCATTTTACACTATTTTATCATTGACATTTTAAAAACTTGACATTTTTGAAAGGATTTTAATATTAAAATTTCGATGAGAACTTGGGTGTACACATGGTGTATACACTTAATAAATTTGGGCAGAAAAATGGCTATTCGCAACTATACTTATTACGCATATTTATGTATTATTTACGTATAGCAATAAATAAAATTTGAATGCAGTATGTGAAGAATAAAAGAAAACCATGTATAATGCAATTCATGCCAACACTGAACTTCATGCTGCATTTCAGCTTTAAAATTACTTTTCAACATGACATGTTGCTTACTTATAACTTTTATATATATATATATATATATATATATATATATATATATATATATATATATATAGGTGTAGCAAGCTGTTAAGTGTATGAAATTGTCAAAGTTTGTGCCTACTATACAGCAAACTTTAATATATTGAAATATAGATATAAATGAAAAGAAATGATATTTCCGTGACATTAAACAAACATTAACGAAACGTTTAAAAATACTGATACAAGATATAAAGAAACAAGAAAGAAACAAAAACACAGGGGTTACCCCCTGGTTACAAACCCTGGTTTAAAACCCTACAGGTTAGGAAACCTGTGGGACTATTTTTCTTGGTTTATTATGTATACGTTATGCTCCCCGCCCACTGATGAGGAGAATTGTTTGTTTTTGTTTCTTTTTTGTCTCTTTATATCTTGTATCGGTATTTTTAAACGTGTCGTTAATGTTTGTTTACATGTCCGGAATTATCATTTCTTTTCATTTATATCTATATTTCAATATATAGATATATATTACCAACGCATATAAAAGTTTGCTGATAAATTACTAGGCACTAATGTAAAAATCCGATCACTAAAAATCGTTTTATGGGTGAAATGCAATGTGTGCTCCTCTTTTTTATTAAATAAAATGTAATATTACAATGAATAATAAAATAATAAAATAAATGATAATAAAGCATAAGTAATTTATTGGCTGTAGGACATTTTGAACGCATTCCATTGAGGATTCTTGCATAATTCACTAAATTTTGCTGTGAAATTAATTTATTGTGATTTTCTAACACATTTTCTTTCATAAACATTTTATTCAATATTGCATAGACTTTATATCTGTATTTTTTTTCTTAAACATTTTATAGTGAATAAATATATTAACATTTATGTAAATTTAAATAAATGGAATAGCAATATATATTGTACATTTTGTTGTAATCAATAAAGAAATGTTTAGATTTATCACTTTGGGATTTGAGTTGCCTTATTTTTGAATTCATTTGAATTTCCAAGGCAAAAATGAAAAAGAAGCTTTATTAAAATGTCTTTATAAATGTCTCATATTTTCGAAAAATGTTTCCGAAAAAAAAAATCTTTACTTGTCCAGGTAGCTTAGAATTGTTATTAAAATATTTAATTCTACACAGTTGTTTTAAATTGTTTAACCATAGTACTTCATTAAATCCAGTTTTTTTATCGAGTTGATACAGTCTTCATTTGTAGGAAGCTTAAAAAGTTATCATTTAATGCGGAAGTGATTTATTGACGCATTCCTTGTGGCAAAAAATTTCTTTCAGAATTATTAAAACGAAGTAAAGCCAAAAGACTCAAAAATATTTTTAACAAAATATTGTAATTTTTAATTAACAGAAATGTGAAAAGGAATTTTCGGATTTCATCAGGAAACATTTGTGATGAAAAGAATTGTGTGATTTTTCTTCTAGTTACCATTTTTACGGAAGAATTCTAATTTGAAAAAGACAGTGAATTAAGTAAATATATTTTCCGCTAGTTTGTGGTTAATGTTTAATTTCTATTTAGAAAAGCAAGTCGCTTTATTTTTTAAAATCAATTTCAAACAAGAAGTTCCGTCTAGAACTATACGAGCCTACTTTCCCGTATACACCGATTTCAAGTTCATAATCTAGCTATCTCTTTCTCTGTCTCTCATGTTTAGCTTTACTTCTTAATTGCTTCAAATATACCTTTTCAACGGTTAATACATATTCATTCAATCATTCATTTATTAAGTCATTCATGTATTTATTCACTCATTTATTGATTCATTCTTTTGCTTATTCATTTAATCATTCATTAATTCAAAAATATTCTTGAAATCCCGATCAAAAAATTTCATAGAAAAATAGGACCGTTAGTTCTGGATGAACTTTCTATTTGTACATGTTCTACCGTCATAAGAGCTTTCCGATAAAGTTTGTTCCAAGAAAATCGGTCCGTTAGATCAGGAATTACATAGGATTGAAATTTCCCCGTAGGCGGTATGTTAATTTTTTTTTTAACTGATCAAAAATGAACAAAAATTGCTCAAATCAATATTTCACGCCAAGAACTTCTTCCAGTGAGCTTGTTCATGGGAACTTGGATTTTGTACTCAGAGTTTACATAATTTGCTTCATTTTCACCCATAGGCGCTAATGTTAAAATTTTTTGAACTGTTCAAAATTGAACAAAAAAATTTTCAAATAAAAAAGTAAAATATGGAAATGAGATGTCCTCGCCGAGCTCTTTCGAATGCAAAAATAATTTTCCCAATCGGACAATTCGTTCAAAAGTTATTAGGGGGGGACAGACCGACCGACCGACAGACAGACAGACAGGCAGACATACAGACCGACAGACAGACAGACAGACAGACAGACATACAGACCGACAGACATACAAACCGACAGACAGACAGACCGACAGACCGACCGACACACTTTTTCCCCATCTCAAAACCCTACTTTCAAATTTTTTATTTTTCAATCTTTATTTAATTACTTAACTTATTTTTGACTTTTCTTGATTTCTAACGATATTTTCACGATACATTAAGCCTCCTTTCATGCTTTATTATTACTTTTTTTTTACTTTTACGGGAAAGTAGGCTAAAAAGGGAGGGAGTGGGAGAGTTCTAAATTTGATGGCAAAATATATTTTCCTTTCTAGTAAACGTTAAATCACTATTCAAAATCATTGTTTTAAAATTTAAAGTTGCGCGGAACTAAATGCAGTAGACACTCGACATAATCGTCTTGTGTGAAAAACTGACTCTCTGCGACGCTTCGTATAATAAAATTAGCGACATCAAATTAGGAAATGAATCTAATTATTTCACTAGTTTCTATACTGAAGTAGATTCTAGATAAGTATGACTACTTGCAGTACAAAACCTACGTCTAAATAAGGAAATAAAATTCAATCTGCTTCCATGACTACTTTCTTAAAGACATTTTATGATAAAAAAATAATATGATCTGTTCATCAAATGACTTCCTGGTACTCTTAGCAATGCTTTAATACCGAATCCTGAAGGAAACTCGCCAAATAATAAAATTGATAAATGAGCGATTAAAATATAAATTTAGGTTGAAATTTGAGTGGAAATGTTTTTGCGAAAACACCTTAAGTCAGACAAGAAAGTAAAAAAGTAATGATTAGTTGTGTTACAAATATAGTTTAGATTAATCAACTGCTTCGTTTTTCATTTTATCATTTTGTTTTTTTTTTTAGATTTTGCTTTCATTGAAAACAACACATTAGGTATCCTTTTTTATTTTCAAAGTAATATTTTTTTCAACGTAATAATTCTTTATGGTAAGGAAAAAGGAAGAAGTCGATAAAAGCCGGCATGATGGCTTCGAGGTGAGGCGCGGAGCTCGTACGCGCCAGGTCTAAGGATCGAGCCTGGCAGTGTCGGTGCAAAAAATCGTCTGCGCCCATGTCGTATGATTGTGCGGCACGTAAAAGATCCCTTGAGTAGACAGTTGGCTAGGATTCTCCTCGGGTAAATTAAATTCCTAGTGTAATTCTGCATCAACAGAGTCTTGGTGTTCTCCCTTTCAGGTGGAGAAACCGAAAGTCAAAATTATCATATGGCAATAGCACAACCGATGGTGGGGCTGTTTAAAACAATAGATGCGGGTTTCCGGGGAATGCACTAGGTCTGCAATTGGCAGAAACAGCAGCCCATTAGAAAGAAAAAAAATGTCGATAAAAAGGAGCGCATTCGAAAATTACTTTCGCGACGAATTACTAACATAAAAGCTTTACTGCTGTGCTAGATTATGCTAAAAAAGCTATGCTATTAAGAGTGTTGCAATTTGATTAGTGCTGTATAAATGTGTTTTATTTTGTTTTTGCGAAAATTATTTTTTAATAATTAAACACATTACATTCAGTAGTAGTTTCGTAGTAATTACTCTGGTAAAACTATAAGCTAGGTTGAATCCCATTTCGAGTTTGATACGCTTTAGTTCGTAAACACGTTGAACGAAATTTTCAAATACCGTACGGTACGTTGTGTCCTGTGAAAATGATAAATCTATAATTACTCCTAATTTCATAAAGTAATTGTGTAGTGCAAAGACTTTCAAAAAAATCCTCAAAAATCTGTCCAAAAATTCTTAGCAGTACGGATCAGTTGACAATCTTTTTTGTTTTTTAAATTAATTAAAACTTATTTTGTCAGTGTTAAAAGTGCAAAAGTACCAATATATCGAATTCTTACAACTTTTCATTCTGTTTACATTTAGATTAAGATTTAGGAAAAGCATTTAACTACCCGTGATGCCACTAGAAACATACCTCAATATGTTTTTTTTTTTTGGATTCCATCCAAACATTGCATTTACTTCTCTAGAAATATTTTGTTTTTAATTCCGATGTTTGAAAAGTGGTACCGAGAAGAAGATTCAAAAATTTCTCCCTAAGAAGTCTGCATCTACAGGAAGCAAAAAGTAACCAGAAAAGAAACACGAATAAGGAATAATACATCAAATCATGGGTTAAAATAATTTTTCTTCGGGTCGCAGGAAGCAGCGTCTTAAGAAAAAGTCATAAAGACTGAGTTTTACAACTGCTTTTTCGGCTTGAATCACTATTCTTCTTTTAAGAAAGAAAATTTTGGAAGTGCACCATATTTCTCGAGGATTTACTTCACCTAATCGATGTTAATATCAAAAGTTCTTACACGAGCACGTTGCCCAAAAACGTTAAGCATGTAAAAGCTAAAAATACCGCCGTTTTTTTTTTCTTGCACTCTATATCTCACGGAAAAGAAACTACTTCCGCCATTACAAGAAGAGTTACCGCCACATACAGAGAAAGTAAGAAAAACAAAAAAGGAAAAATACACCCCATCTGCGACAGGAATGGCAGAAGAAAGTCGTTACGCAGAGGACAAGTTATTACAGACGCAATGGTCTTCGCTGTGCCGGCTAATGCATTGTCACGCAGCGTGAATGGTCAATCATTTGCCACCTGTCAGAGTAAGTGCGAGATATTTCTGTGTGGTATATATAGATCTGCTGTTTTCTCAAGATAGAAGGGTCATACTTTTTTGATGGAGTAGGACACTCACAATTCATGTAATGCATGTCCACGTGATAATGATTGAAGATTGGAAGAAATGAATGGATTAACGACAGTAATTAAAAGCACGCATGTGACAGGGCATCATTTTTCCCGTATTGTCAAATAAGAAATGGGATGGCTTTTGGGATGGTAAACAAATGAAAACAAGTCAGGGTGTCCACAGATTTTCAAAAGGGAAATTACGTGACCGTTCGATAAGACTTCGGATAGTTATTCGGCTGGGTACCGGATACCCGATGCCTTTTGTATGGACATATACGTAGCGGATATCCGACTGTGTTTGAAATTTGAAAATTCTATGCATATTTTTGATCGTCCGACAGCTTCCAAATGCGTTGTAAGTTTGTAATTCAAATATATTTTTAAAACACGTTGATTAATTAAATTTTAAAAATAAAATTTGACATGCTGGATAACCGGATTTTTCGAGCAGAGGCCGGATCGGATACCGGATATCCGATGCCTTCTGTGGGGGATCGATCCCGTTAGACGGAAATTTTTCGCTGCCTATTCATACTTTTCGTGAGTTTTGTCGTTACTTTGGAATCCCATTTCCAAATTCGTGACATTTTCAGATCTTTCGTGACCTTAAGACACCTTGAAAATGAAAACCTTTTTTTTTTTCTTGTAAATGTAAACTACTTTTGTTTTTAGTTTTTTAGGGGGCTCTTCATGTACGTCCACTGCATTTGAATATGGGACATAAATCTAAAACAGCATAACACCTATATGAGACGAAATATTTTCCAAGGGGCATCTAAATAAATCGCTTTTGAAAACGTTAACATCAAGATCTCGTGTTAAAAAATGAATGAAATATAATGCTCTTCTGAACTATAAATTGTATTTATAATCTTTTTGTATCCTTGCTTTAAAAATTGAAATCGTTCAAAAATCCAGAATATCTAAATACGCAAATATGTGTGAACAAATTTAATAAAAAAGTAAATCTAAATTTAGAAATATTAGATCTTAGTATACACACATTTTATATTTGTTATTTCGCAAGTTCATAGGTCACCAGAAGTTAGAAATATTTTCTTTTCTTCATTTTAATTTATGAAAAAACCGATAGAACTATGTGTTTGTTTCTTAAAAAGATATTGTTTAAACATGTCAAAGCTTACCAAATATAGTTGCACAAAAAAGGTATTTTCACTTACCTAAAAGAGAAAAAGAAATATTGATTAGATACAAGAACAAGATTTAAAAACTATATTAAAATTCATAAATTTCCGTACATAATTTCATTAACATTGAGCATCTTTAATGCAGCGCGTGTTAAAGTTACAGTTGCATTCAATATTGAATACCTTTAATTTAATTTCAACTACAATGTTTATTAGAGGGGGGGATTCTAGGTCAATATCATATTGGCAATCAACTCTCACCACGGAAAGCTAAGACGGATAAAACTCCTTTCCCTGCCTAAAAATAATTGTTATACAAGTTAGATTTTTTTTTTTTTGGGGTTGTTTCTTTCCCGAAAAAAAAATTAGTTTTTTTTTTTGGGAAATTTTGGGGAAGGAAAAATTCCCCAAAAAATTAAATTCCAAAAAGGCTCCCAAACTTCAACTTGGTTATTGCAACTAACCCCAAAACACGTGTTTCGTTCTTTAATAAGTTCTAGATGGTATTTAGGTGAGCACGATGTCCATGGACATGTGCCGAAAATCAACTGCATCTATAAGGTAAAGCCGGTCGAATTGGAGCCAAATTGCAAAACATGATAAAAAGAATGAAAAATTGTACTTTTTGACAAATTTTTGTAAATATTATGGACTATATGACTTCTGTATGAAATTCCATCACTAGTTCCTTGTTATACTGCAATTTAAAATGACAGTAAACTTTCTGTTTACTGTTGTACCAAGACAGCTTTTTTCGCTTCTCTCCTTATAAGGCAACGCACATGGTTGGTTCACGGTTTACGCACATGGGGGATGGCTTTCGATAATAAGTAGCTTATATTTTTATATTTGATAATAACTGCAAGTAAATTGCAAAAATAGCTGAAAAAACGTGTTTGAAAAGTACCTTGCAGTACTCTCATTACAATGAAAATCCGAGCCCTTAGAACAAGAAAACAGGTATAAAGTCTGTTCATAAATTCTAGACATGTGTTGAATATAAACAATTCCTTTTTCCGCATCTCAAAGTAGTTTTACACACATGAATTTGATTCAGGAACATCCTAATCTTTAGACACATCACGTGCTACCGACAAGGCTGCCAATAGTCGATATATCTATTATGATTATAAATTGATATATTTCCGACACGATTTTATGAAATGCTACAGATGACGTCATTTTCGAAAAACAACAGCAGGTGGCTAACAGAGGACCATCATTCGATCATACAGAAACACACATATTATTGATAATATATTAGTTCACACAGCAGATTTACACGGAAAATATCTAATTCAATAGATATCAATATTTAAACGTCATTCTTTCTAATAAATTATTGAAATTGATTGGTAGCGGAAGTGGTTCAAGCAAGAGATAAACTAGCAAAAGAGCACGACAGGTTTAAGTAATAAAAGGCATATAAAAATAATTTATTGGTCATTCAGAGGAGGTTTAATTTTTATAATTTTCTAGAATCGCATGTTATTAAAATGAGCTTCAGACTTCCTACTTAATGATTATTATTGCATCAAAAGACTCATTTTTAGGAAATGATTACCTCAGCAATAATTTCCATTGTCATTTATGACGCAATTCTTTAAACAGCATAAAGTTGTTTAATGACATCATTTACAATATTAAGGCATAGTTGCTTGCTTGCATACATTTTTTCAAAAATATGATTCAATACCAGTTTAAAAAACTCCTTCAGAAAAAGAAAAAACACACGCACATAACTTTTAAGGAAATAGAAACTTGAAAGGTTTTTTTTTTGTTTGTTTGTTTCTTAAAATCAGTTAACCAGCAGACTAAGAGCAATCATTTACGAAAATATTTTTTTTTTTGTACCAGAAGAATAGAAACGCATAAGTGGATAGGATGCAGAAAACAGACCAAAGATATAACATTTTATTTTTAACTGGAGTATTGGTTTAATAAACAGAAAAGCAATGTTTTAATGTTGGCAAAGCACCATCGTACGCCGGTTCAAATAAAGTTAATTTGTATAAAGTATACTTTTTGATTTTGTTTATATGGTAGTGGTATTTATCACGCTTAATTGTGAATGAATACTTTAAGGGGACTCGGCACCAAAAAATGCACCTTCTCAAATTGAACATATTTCAAGGTGTATTGACTGGTTATATATGTTTATGAATGTAACTTGATGTGTAAAAGAAAAAAAATACTTAAAAAAAGTCTAAAAAATTCAAAATATTAAAAAAATTACAAAATTTAAATTTTTTTTAAAATGCTACTCTTTTTTTAAAATGCGAGATTTTTGACTGGATTTTTTTTACAAGAAAGAACAAACTATACTCCTCACTTTGTAGTATGGAATTTTTGATGTCTTTATTAGTTCTTGAAAAAAAAATTTAAAACTTTAAAATCTAAGAAAAATGTCTGAATTGCAAGATTTTTCCAAGTTAAACTGCATTAAAATAATTTCTAATAAATTAATCAAAAATTCCATACTAGGTTACATTTAGTTGAACATTTGGAACAAGTAATAAAAATTTCAAGTGAATAGATACATATTTGAAAAAGCCTTAGCATTTTTTTTTGGGCAAAATAGTTAAGCTGAGACTAAAGAACATTTAAAAATTTTTGTTTTGGGTAAAAAAAAGCGTTAAAATGGATAGATATAAAATAAAAAAAAATAACATTTTTTTTAACGGGTAGTAGGACTTTAAAAAAAACTTTTTGGGAAACAAACGTTCCCCTTCAAATAAATTTAAAATTTTGGGTAGCAAAGTATACTTTTAAATGGATGTTTTACCGCTTATTGTGAATAAAGTACCTTAAAATACATAATACGCGTAAGCGCGTTCCGTTTAGGCGCAAATAAATGCAATGATTTTGCATTCAAATTTAAACGTCAACTTTAATTTTGAAAATACTTCATTCACAATTTCTACATCAGTAAATTATTCGAATCAACTTATTAAAAGATTTTTCCGGTAAATAAAACATTTAAAAAATACACTATATCACATTAGGAAGTCGCTTTTTGAAATTTTTTTATTATATTAGTTTACAAAATATTGCGTTAGACGGGGTTTTAAAAATTTAGATTTCTTACAAAAATATCCTTGTAAATTGAAAATTTCTGTTATATGATGTCTATTTTCATTCAAAAAAATGTTCATAAACTACACGGGAAGTATATATTTTCGAGCAATGGCTTCAAAAATAAAAGCCAGGTTCGCTTTACACCCATTATATTAGTGTTATTGGATTGAAAATGTATTTTTAAATACTTCCATAACGAGTTTACTGTCTTTTCCGATTTTGAACATTGTTATCATATGTATACCGTAAGATAAAAAATTTAATTTTTAATTGGAAGTTATAAAAAAATATATAAATAACTAAGTAGGTATAGGTTCTTTGACGGTAGACAAGTAAAATTTTGACAATGGTACTGTTATCAATCTTTAAAACAGGGAAAATAGGTTAAAAAATTATTTAAAAATGTTATTACTTAAGAAAACTGTTATTACTCGTAGTATTATTATTATGTATTTATTTATTTATTATTATTGCAACACTTAAGAAAAGTTTTATGTATAGCAGGTTTCGTTTCAGGTTATTTGTTAATTTTTAGACATACAATTATATAATTTACAATTTTTGTGAAACACAAGAAAATAAACCAAGAAACAAATTCTGTTACTTACATAATAAAATTTTTTTTTGGAGGAAGTGCTGTACTGATTAATAACTTCCATGCCTTGCCGAGTTTCCAATCTGGGCCTTAAGTTTTTCCGTTGTTACTGTATAATGATTACGATTTGCTTTTATTGTTGCTAATATTCCCACATTTTAACTGCATCGTGATCTACAATCCATTAGGCCTGTCGAAATTACGCATTTGCCTATGTCGTTATTATGCCCTGCCTAAAAGGGGGGCGTGATAGTTTTTTTCTGAACAAAACTATTATTGTTTACTTATTTATTTTTTAAAGTAAGGAAACATAATTTCTGACTTATTTCAAGTAATTTGAAAACTCTTTCGTAATGTTAATAACAATAAAATTCTGAATGTTTTTAAATGTGAAATACTATTTTAAAGTACTATTTTCCTTTGGAATCATTCATAAATGATGTCGCGCTTCGAGGGGGTTCTTGAACTTGTGACAAAGTGTGACAAGGGGAGGGGAGGGGGGGTAACAAGAAGTGTGACATCGTGCATTATGCAACATAGCGTGACATGTGACAAAGGGGGAGGGGGTCCGCTGAAGTGTGACATATTGTGACAAAGGGGGGAGGGGTGTCAAATATATGGGAAAAAAGCGTGACATTATTTATAAACGGTCCCTTTCCGATTCAAAACGCAGGGCATGAAAAAATATGTTGAAATTTATATTTTGTAAATACTGCGTATTTAGTTTTTAAAATGTGTGAGAATTTTCTTATCAGAGGCGTTCTACCCCCTCTTTCCTTTACAAAATGGAGTAAAATCTGTAGGTAAAAAAAAAGGAGATTAAAAGTTTAACAAAGAAACTAACGAATTTGACTCTTTAATGACTAATTCAAACAGAAAGATCGTTACGGATGAGACCCACAATTAAGGGCGATGAAAGAATCACGGAACAAAGAAATGAAGGAAAAACAATGTTGATTTTTCTATCTGGTAGTACTAATGACTTCATGCAGCCCGACGTACTGCAAGAAAAATACACCAGAATCTTTACGGTAAATACGGCGTATTCTTTCGGCTAGCCGGAAAACACACACAAAGAAAAGTCCCTGTAAAGGTCTCTCGCCTTAGCTTCAGGGTGGTAAATATTTTTCTTTTGCCCTAATCTACGAAAGTTGCGAGGTTTTTATGAGTGCTGCATTGTGGGGATTGGAGACGAGACAGTTTTGCTTTTTTCGTTGTTTTCGTTACTGCTGTATGTATGCTTGTATAATGCACACATATAGTGCAAGCTGGTTAGGCCGATATAAAAACAGGAAGCGAAGGGAAGGAGGATGTTTGCTCAAAAAGAAGCAGTCGTGTGAATCGGGAAACAATGAATGGATTTGGTGAGGAAAATCAGAAATTCCGATTAAGTAAAGAAAGTAAGTTTCCGCTGCCGGTTTTCCTTCGCAGTTTTATTAGGAATGCCAATGGAAAACTTACCAGTAATTTAATAAGCACAAAATCCAATCAAAAGTGTATGGAAGGGGCAAAATATAACTTTTACAAAAGAATATATGTGGTGGAAATTACATTTCATTCTTATATATAGTAACTATTATGTGACAAACCAACGTTTATGACCGGAAAGACGTGGCAAAATCTAAAGAAGACTTTTATTTTCGGTAAAATTTTGATTAAAAAATGTTGCAATGGATTTAATCATTGCTTTTAAGCATTGAACAATAAAAAAATCGAGAAACTTTGTACTTAAATATTAAAAGTAAGACATTGCAACATGGATGAAACGTATAAATAGGTAAAAGACAAAAACCTACTTACGGTTTTTCCAAGCCTTGCAACACTTGTATACAAGTCTTTATTTTTTACCTATTTGTACTTTTTATCCACACGTTGGATTTATTTAACTTTTACTATATTGAATAATATATTTTCAACGAAAATGTCCTTTGTCTAAATATTGTTCCTAATAAATTTGCCTGATTTATTTGAAATTTTTTATGGTCGTACACTTTTAGACACATCTGGGAGAATAATTAATATTAACGCGTGAATAGAGAAAATTTTCCGTATACCTTGAAACATTGCGAATATATATTTGTAGTGGAGGCAAATGTTTCGCACTTAAAGTGGTTGTCATAAAAACAAAGAGAGCAATGTTAACTAATATATCTGTACCTCAGACGCAGAAGGTGGTAAGTCCAAATAGGTAAATTTTCAGGAGAGCTGAATTAAGGGTTAAAATTTTCGAATCTCACTTTCAATAGTCTCGTAAATGGTGAAATAGGCATCAATTTTAATAAAATTTGTACTGATAGAAACTTCAATTCTTTATTTATTTTAGAACATTGTTTTGAATTGTCAAAATGAACTGAATATCTCAAAAATGATAATTTTGGACTTACCACCTTATGCTTCTGAGGTACAGATATAACAAAAAAAGCAATAAAATCCATAAAAAAATTACGGCGATTCAAACTGTGTAATTATGAACAATTTTGCAAATACATTAAAAAAATGAGGAATGATTTTGACTTTATGTCTCACGTAAAAGTTAAACGAAGTTGCGCATGAAGGTAGCAATGTTAAATAATTAATAACAAAGAAATCATTATAGCCTCAGTTTACCTACATGTTGAAACAGACTATGCCCTCAAACAAACGATATCCGCAATTGCAGAATTAAATGACATCGACTCCAAGGATAATCTTTCGCTATGAAATAAGCAATCCTTAACATGTAAACAACCAAACATTAGCTCATACCACGTCCTATTCATTCCTTAAAGAAAGAAAACACTTTAATTTCTTGGAAAAGCGAACGTAAGACATCAGGTTAGAAATTAGGACAATCTATGCTTACAGCCCTGTTTTCCTTAATTAGTGGAGAGAAACAATCTACTAGCCAAGTTTCTTCATCAGCGGTAGCGTGTTTAGCTTGCAAGATTATTTTTAATGGAGGACCAGAAAAATGCAGACTCGACATCTCGAATGTAATTACAGTGGTCGTTGTGGATCTGGAATGTAATCCCCTATTGTCGGGATTCCTCTAAGTGAGCTTTAAGTGACCACTTCCTTATCAAGGAAGAATACGTACGTCGTCTTCTCTTTCTATAAATTATAAAAAAAATAAAGAAAGTGAAAATCATATTTACCAGTTGAACATGATTCCTGGACAGTAAAGAGTAAGAGCTCAACGAAAAAGAAAGACTTAAAAATATTGCACTTTTAAGTTTGTTTTTCTTCTTTAAAAGAGAAACCAAAGTTTTGGAACTGCAGTTTCTTTTAAAAGTTACGCAAACTTATCACTTATTATAAATATTAATAATAATAATGCAAACTATTTATCCGATAAAATAATGCCTAAGAAAATGTATTCCTTATGGTAGAAATTCAAAAGCATTTCATTCCTACTGTGTCAAACTTTGCGAATGAAAGAGTTAGTATACCCGCTTAGTGTCATTTACTCTATGACGACAACTAAAAAAAAAGAAAAATATCATTCGATTTGCACAAATGTTAGGTCCGAACTGGCAATGACAATAATAATGATAATAATAAGTGTAGTAATAATAATGTGGGGAAAAGTAACGCAACTCATAATATTTATTTCAACTTACCATAAGTAACGAATGTAGAAAAAATCTTGTTCCTACCGGTTTGAATCTTGGAAAAACAAAGATTCAGCTTTAAATGTTAACGGCTGCTCAAAGATTGGCTCCGAATCCAATCCGCTAATAACCAAAAACAGTACCAATACACTAAATGCGAGTACGTACTCTCAACGTGCCAAAAGAGGTATGACTTCAAAAATAGATAAAACGCTTTATTGCTTTACAATTTTAACTGCACGCAAATACTTTTTGCAACGTATTTAACTAGTGTAGAATATGTCTTCCTTTCTGATTTAGCATCTTCAACAAACAGTTTTATTGTGGAATAAGTCAATTGGAATCAGTTACAAAAATGCACTTCCTATACGCATATGAAATGCAAACATTTTGAATTGTCCGAGTATGATATCTACCGAAATAGCAGAAAATTATCGTGTATAACATTTTTCGTACTATTACATAATAATGTAACGTTACAAAAGTACTACAAATGGTAAATAAGTAAATAAATAAAGTTGGGAAAAATCATCAATTACGATTATGTTAAAGTAGGTGACACTGGACAACGTAATTTTGTCTACGTACTTCATTGTAACGTTAAAATAATTGGTACATAACTGAAATTCTAGATCTTGTGGGCCATAATTAACTAAAATATTACAAAAAATTGTATTCCCTTGTCGACCATCAACAGATATTAAGAAGATCGAGAATTGTCCCCAATTACCTAAGTCATAATAAAGATAAGAACAAAACGTTAAGCACTTTAATAGAATACTGATAGTTCGATAATTAATCATTAATGAGGTGTAATTGACCTACAAAGGAAGTGATTGATGTCGTCTAGACCTTGAGGACCGAATAATAGTAGCAGGGGTTAAAGTAGTTTTTTAGTGATATTAATTCCCCGCTCCTCTGGTCATTATCTTCTCAGAAACGGGATGCGACAAGAATTTGGAAAGATGATTTAATCTTCCTCTCCAAGCATCTCAGTTTGCTGAAATTTTGATACGAGTCTTAATCGAATAATCGATAACTACTTAATCGAACACATAATTACAATCATTTTGTGCTTTTAATAGCTGTTTTGATTAGCCATGAGATAAAGCGTATAAAACATTGATGTAAGACATTTTTGGACGTGATCCTTTTCTTTTTTAAATTAGGACAATGTATTGTTATACATTAAATAATTGTATATTTAATTAAATCGAAATGTATTTGGGTTTATGTAAATCGTTGCATGTTAGTACTTTTTTTCTTAAACGTTTTTCAAAAAAAAAAAAAAAATTCTAAAGTTCCCCGAAAAGTAATTACCGGAAAGCATCATAAAAAAACATGCAATATAAAAGCACGTTAATTAAATACTATGATCAAAATTACAAAAATGTAAAACGTATTTGTCGAGAAGTACTTTGTAGTTGTTCTAAAATTTTACCTTGTGAAGAATATTGTAATAGAATTCGATTATTGGATTTTAAGGATATTCGCGCAAAGTAATCACCGACTTTCACAATGACCTCCTGCACAATGACCACGGTTCTAAATCAAGCAAGGCTTTTGGAAAATGATCCATTGCATCATCAAGTAAAGCACTTGTATACAAAATGACCCAGCGCCTCGCTAAATAAAATCCATGAACGAAATTATTCTGTTGATTCATGTTGTGAGTAATGAACAAGTTTACACATACAGTAAAACAGAAAATTCCTATGCCCAGGATGATTCTGGCTTTTTACCTCACCTAAAAGTTTAACAAAGTTGCGCAACCAACCAATTTTTAAAGCCAACTAATGCACTAAATATTCCTTTATAAAATAAAATGGCTTCATATCAATTAAAGTATCCCATTATTAAGTGAGCCAGTAGTCACCAAGTATAATACTTTAATACAAAAGGATCTCCGTGCTTTAACAATTACTGCTCCTTTGTAGAATAATATAATCAAGATTCTTACAAGCTTTTGAAAATGAGATTAAAATCTTTACAATAGAAGATTAGATTATTCCGTAAAATTCATCTCATAAAATCTGTACAGGCTTCGTCCCTAGTGCTTAAGCATAGCATTAAAATATGTTAGCCAAAGACCCTAATGCTAAGCAAAAAAAAAGTGAGTTGTTAAATTCACAAATCACTAATTTGATAAATGTTTTTTTTTTTTTTTTTTTGCATAGAAGCTCAACGTTTTCATTATTCAAACACAATATGCAGGCTAATTAGTATAAATAACAGTTTATTGTTAGGCACGTTAAATACGGTAAAATAAAAATTAAATTGAGGCTGTCTCACGGGAAGAACCTTTTCCAACTTAAAACGAAACTCAAAAAAGGTTTATGTTTCTTATTTCAGTAAGTACGAATACAATCAATTTAATTTCAACTAATACTTTATTTGAAAATTAATTATTCATAGCTCAACATGACGTTGATTAAAGGCACTTTCATACGTGACTGCCAAACGACTTCCTCTTTAGGAAACTTTACTGTGGTATTAGTTTTCAAAATTTAGTAAAACTAATTTATTTTCCACAACTTGTAGGATTTTGCGCTGACCCAATTGAATTCACAACAATATATTACACGACCATTTCAAAAATCGACATTTATGACGTCGTGTTCATCGATTTCCCAATCTGACGGGTAATTAACCCTACAGCCTTTTACAACTCATTAGGAGTCGTATTTCCCTTCAACCAGCCCAACCTATTTCCTACCAGGACAGGGGAGTGGTAGAACCACTTGCCACCCCAACGACTTCATTTTGTTTCCTTATATCCATTAATGGGTCGTAGCCAAAATTGTTTGTCAATATTTAGCTGTCCGTTATTTCGCTGAGCAAGTAACGATTATTTTATGCAAATGGGTTAAGAATCGCATCGCAGCAACTCGCATCACTTTTCGTGCTATGCGTTCCATCAGGCGAACACCATCAGCCGGAAGAAATTTCAGCATTATTAAACATTCTTCATGTCAATTTATTTTGGAGAAATTCATAGGGTGTATTTTTTAACACTCAAAGCAAACATATTCTCTTCAGTCTCTGATCTTTTAGTAATGAAAGTAAAATAATTTACTCTGCTTGATGTAAGCTATATTTGTAAAACCAATGATGTTCTTGTTTTAGGCTTATTCTTATATGTAGAACAGGAGATTATATCATTACATGAAAATATTCCTACATAAAAGTATACTATTCTACTTGTCCCTGCTTATTCTATGATGCAAATAAATAAGTTCTAATTGTTGTGCTTATATTTTTACGAAAATAAGTGGTTTCTTTGTCCTACGCTCATACGGCTATTTTAGAAAATCAAATATTTTCCTAGTGTAATTCACTTCTTATTTTCTCATGCACAAAAAAAGGAATTAATACATAAATTAACATATATTCTCTTAAGTTTTTTTTTTCTTTTGATGCATATATTTTATCATTTAAGATAGTAAAATATTCAGATATGATTTTATGATGCAAATTGTGATAGATAAAAAATATTATGAAAAAAAAAAAAAATCAGCAATATAACTGGTCTTTTTTTTAATTATTTTAATGGAACTCATCCAATGCTTATTTTGAAAACGTAGGGAAAAAGTGTTATCTCTATTCTTAACCTATTTTATTTCATAAAAAGATACATCTTTATAGCATGCTCAGTTTGACAAATAATAACTATAACAGCTATATATTCGTTCAACAATTATGTGCTCAGTTTATGCAGAGCGATTCCTTGCTTGATATCCGATTCCTTGCTTCTCTTTAGAAATGTGTTATGAAAGATATGTTTCTTGCTCATGATAATATATATATAAAGTAAGTAATATGAAATTAATTTAATTAATTTAAAATGTAAATATTTCAGCAATTTACTTTAAAAATTTAATTTTTTTGTTAATTATTTTGTAAAAACTCTTCTTCAGTTAAGAAGCACAACTAGTGATTTGCAATGAAACTTTAAGATGCATAACATAAATGCTAGTCTTCTGTTATTTTGACATATCAATAAATTGATTTTTTTGCTAATGTTGGAAATTTTACTAAAAAAAAGGTGGTAAATGAGTCATTTTCTTCCATTCATGAAATTGAATTTGAACTGATAAGGCACAAATTTGCTAAGAACTTTAAACTTTCAATGCAAAATGTGTGCTTTACGACGCTGGATTTATTTAAATTTACATATAATGTGTTTTATTAAAATTATTGCATTATAATTGCTGTAATTTTTTTCTTTGAGAAACTTACCGTTTATTTCTTACGTTCAAAACCATACGCTTTAAATGTGTTGTTAATTGTTTTTAAAGGATCCCTGATGAACTCAGGATAATTTTCAATTATCAATAGCTCTCCATATATACATAATTTAGTATTTATGTGTGTTGATGAAGGGGCCAACACTTGAAAAACCCAGATTTTACAAGATCCTTTCTCATGCGAGTAACAAGATTGCTTCTTTTATGTTCAAATAAAGTCAGCCAAATGAAGCCCTTGAAAAAAAAAATCCTCTACAAGCCATTTCTCGAAGAGGTTTCTTTGAAACCAGAAGGACAATCTCTACACTTACCATTACCTAAACTCAATCAGCGAAAACACCCCACGATTTAAATGAGATCAACCGAAATTATTTGCTACATCATAGAAACTCAATCGAATTTCTGAAAACTCAATTTGGACATTTAGCGAAGCCTCAAGGAAGGGGGGAGTGAAGCAAGTGAAGAAAAATGGGACCCTTCTGCCGTGTTTAATTGTGCACACTCCTGCTATTTACTTACGGCCCGATGAAACCGATATTGTCTCGTGAACATTCCGCCCCATGGAACAACAATAAAATATTCTTGGACTCCCCTGCTATAGAATTACCATAGCGGGGAACGGAGGATGGGAGGCTGTTCAAGAAATACTGGCAGTTCAGGAGCAAAGTGGTACTTATGGTCATAATGTGGTATATATCCTAAAATAATAAGATAAATGTAATCAGTTGGAAAAGAAGTTTTCTCATTGTTGCGTTTCAGCAATTAAGTGAACAAAAAATAATGCTTGCAGTAGCTTAAAAGCATCTTTTTTTGCTGCCTTGCCGGCACGTATTTCCGAAATACGTTATTGAATGTAGAATAAATAAATAGACAAATATTTAAAAATAAATAGATAATTAATTAAAAATAGATAAAAAATAAAAATAATAATGTTGCGATTATCTTTACTATGTTTCAGAACAAGGTCCCCAAATAAAACTCGTATAAACCACGTAGATATTATAGCTTACCACTTTGAAAGCAATTGCAGTCGTTACTGTATTTAGAAGAGCAAAAAGAAGTTGTTATACTCGTAACTCTACTTTAAAATAAGTTACTCTATTTACATTCTAATGAAACCACACGAGTTTTGTACCAAATTATTTTGAAAACAAACTTGTGTAATTGCATTATAATTTACTGCAATGAGAGAGCAGAATAAAGGAGGAGGGAGAGTATCTCCAAAGCATTTTGCAAAGCCATCAACACTATTATTTACATTCACATAAACTAATTTGAGCTGGATGCATAAAACAATTATGATAACATGATAGTTATCAAAACTATTTAGTAATCATCAAGTGTAACTGATGATAATAATAAAAAAAAACAGTCGGTGTGTCCACAGTTTCATAACACACCGAGTTTTCTATAATTGTCATTCTAAAACTATTGTGTAATGTTTACAGTCGCCAAATTAGTATTGGATGTATAATTTACAAACAGAGCTAGTTGCATGTTTGTTTTATAAGGTTGAAATGTTTATCTTAACATTATTAAATCTTCTCTTATAGTTCACTATTACGTTCTACTTTTTGCAAACAAAAATGAATTGCAAGTTAATTTTTCCATTTTTCCCTTGATATTTTAGAAAGAATGTATTTACTCTTAAAAAGAACGTACATGTACCATTTTACTTATTTTAGGATATAATTTATGAAATTCAAGGAGATAAATATAATTAATTTAAGAAACTTATTACAAGGCAAGATGAATATAACTTACTTAAGGTGTTGTGAAAGAAATTTAAGGCTTTTGACAAAGCTTAAAAAATTTTTATGGTTAATGTTTTTTAAAATCTTATAACATAAATAAAAGTGATAAAAATTGAATTATAAATAACTAGCTTATCCCCCACAGAACATCTGCGGGCTATAACCATTTTAAAATCGTAAAAAACACTTTAAAATTCTTTAGGCTTAAGAAAAGATCGCTAGATATAAACATGAGAATTTTCGCTCGATGTAAACAGCCTACGGCGTTGCCACTCCAAAAAATCGGAAATTAAAAATTGAGTTATGAACGACATTGCTTTTTAAAAAAATGAAATTAATTTGTTAATGTCTCCTCCCCCTCCCCGTAAGTTACGATAATAAATACAAATATTGTGTTACTTTTCTATGATAATCATTAAACAAATTTTTAAATATTGTTTTACCATAGTTTGCTTTTTACATAATGTCAGTATCGTATCGTACCGCAAAATTTAATCGTAATTGGTCCCCGTTAAGTGATGTTTGAAGTTATCCGGATTTGAGTATAAAACGTTGCTGCAAAATTTCTCCTCGAATTAAGATACAAAAGTACATTAATGGTTACTTATATATTAGAGACAGCAAAACTTGAAATCACAGTAAGTTTTGCTGGGTTTTCTTAGCAAAACGTATTGTGCTAAGAATGGAGCACACAAAATTTAGCTCTGATGGAAACCAAATTTTGTTTTTCTGATAGAAATCTAAGTAATATGAATCGTTTACAAAATCGATAGCATAAACATACTTTCAGATACGAGAAAATACGAACTAAGCAAGATTTTATAACTACGTCGAATACATCCGAAAATGCTAAGTAAGCCTTGGACTCTATCCAAATCATTAAATATATGAATGAGACGGCTAGACTTATTTGACAAGAGATAGAAAAGTGCGCAACAACGCCTCTTAATCACTTTGGTAAAAAGCGAGGAACCCTGCAAGCCCACACTGAAGACTTTCTCTCAGCAAAAGGAGATTTCCTCACGCAAAAGTTGATGCGTGGAATACTTAAAAGATTCGTGAGATCTTTTTGCGACAAGCCGGCTGAATAAACGGACTCATTATATTTCATTCACCGTTTTCTGCTTCGTTTGAACAGTCGCGAGTCGTTGTAAATGATGCAGCGTCACGACAGTTTGTCGTTCTAGTGATGATGGAGGAAAAAAAAACGGGATAGTATTAAAAGAAAAAAAGTACTCTTGTTGTATCTTAATCTTAAAATTTAATCCTCTTGTATTATTACAGAGTAGGGAAAGCTGATAATCTGTTGCTTTTTAAAATGATATAATTATTAGTACATTAAATAATTATACCCATATTTTTTAACAAATAACACGCAATCTCATTCTCTCTCTCTCTCTCGCTCTCTCACCCACACACATTTTATATACGTGAGCGCTCATCAACAATTATGAATCCCGACACTATTTCAGAAAATTAATGGTTCTTAATACATTAAATCTATATTGTTTAAGGTTATTAATTTTCTTGAACCACAAAACGCAGCATATTATATTATTCGTGGAACTTCTTTTTGTTTCCATGGGTTGTATTTTGCACGATTTTTACCGCTTGAAGCAAGACATTGATGTTTTCTTCTTATGTTATTGACAGAAATAGCTTTTTTCGCAGAAAACGTATGTCTTTCACAGCGTTTTGTAACTCTAAGTGTAGTACGAAATCCCCCTCCCTTCAGAAATTTCAGTACCTTCAGCCTACCAGTTTGTTCTTTACAAGTTGTTTTTCATGTAAAACAACTATTTTTGTCGTCAGAGGATAATTTATATTCTTATCGACGCATTAGTTGTCAAAAATAATTTATCTATGCCACTGTTTTTTTTCCTTTTAGCATCAAATCCTATTTGTCTAGAAAGTGTGTGAACAGCTTCTAGAAACAAGTTTTAACATTTAAAAATTATATTAATAAGGCCTGCTGTATGAGATAGGGATCTTTAAAATGATTTTACTATTTTTCGCAACGATTCGAAAGTTTCTAACGTGTCTTAAAATCGGATTTTTGTACTTGGACTTCTATCTGAATGCCGAATATATTTTGCGCCAATATCCTACAAATGAAAAATTGATCAGCCTAGTCAGACAATGTTTAATTACAGCTCCCCATAGCTTCATAGAAGAAACCCCTTTGCTGCCGTTGCCCATGGTTTATAATTTTGTGTAATGCAATATTTAATATAGCATGTATTACCTGCATTTTACTTTGTTTGAATGAATTCATAAAAACAACTTTAAGTTTTCCGGAGTTATAAGGCACTAATTCCAGAATGATTTGTTTTCCATAAGTTTAAGTGAGCTACTCATAATATTAAAACGGACTCCAATATGATTTGAATTTATAGAGAAATATTCAATATGAATCATCTTTACTTTAGTCCCCAAAAAATGTCATCTATTCAATAGAATTGCAGTCAAAAACCATCCATACTTTATCCATTAAGCTGCATAGATACTATATACATTGTCATCCATGGTTCTCTATGTGTTTCTCCCGCTATTCCACTACTTTTACCACTCTGTGAATAAAGAAATTTGCTTCAAAGACATCTGTGAAAGAGCGGAAGACATTTTATTCCATCAAACGGGCATCTTTGTTCACAACGAAGACAATTGCTTCCCCGGTCATGGCCGCAGTCATAATTCACGAACGTTATAGAGCCGGGAGCCGTCCTTCGCATAAAATCATTTCGTTCTGGCCATTATGAGTTGAGAAAAGGGAAGAAGTGTAGCGATGACTACTTCCTGTTTTCCAATGCACTTGCTGCGGAGAGATATTTTGGGGTTTTACAAAATATGAACGTTTGCTGCACTTCATTCAATGGGATTAAAGTATGCAATAATTCAAGCATGGTATTGTGCGTGTATTCAGTTGTAAGTCACAACTAATAAATGCAAAAAATATATAAAAATATATTTCATGTTTTTCTGCATCAAAATTACTCGATTTCCCTGCAGGAAGAAATGTACTTTTATTAACGTAGGACTATGATATTCTGATAATATAAGTAAAATTTTAGATTTATTATGTTTGAAACGACTTACGAATAAGAACATGCGTACGTTTGTGTAGCAGTTTTACATCTTTAACTAATTCTTACTGTTAGTAAAATTATGATATAAAAATTTAGATTCATTATGGTCGAAAAGACATATACATAAGGGCATGTATATATTTGCATAACAGATTTACATCTTTAACTGATTATTATTGTTAGTTTTATTATGGTCAATAAAAGCGAAGATTCATTTTTTCGAAAACACTTATAAGTAAGGGCATGTATTCAAAACAGTTTTACATCGTTAACTGATTATCCATGCAAGTTAAATTATGACATTTATTGCAGATTGCAGTAGTACATTAAGTAAGCAATTTTTGAGCTAAGAAAAATATAAATTTGTGTAGCACATTCAATGTGTTACCAAATTTTTGAATGCTTTCTAATGCGAAAAAAAAATGATAAATTATCTTCTTGTTCAATGCAAATGAAAAAGATAGAACATTCACTTGGAATAAATAATACACTAAAAATAAAGAAGAAATAATGATTTGGTTTTATGTTTCAACCATACACGAATGTAATGATTACCCTGGTTCCATTATTCAGTCAAACCAATTTAAATTCAGACCAAGTTGAATCTTCTTCAGTGAGGATCACGAGGTCATTAAAAACAGAAAATGCTCGCACTCCCAAAAGAATTATGGAACAATTATGCAAGAACCCATTTCGTTATTGCAGTTATGCATTCGGAATCACGGAATATTTGGGAAGTAGAAGACTGTTGAGCTCGAACAATGAATTTCTGCTTTGAGATATGGCGGAAAAACGTTTCGAATGGCACAGATGGTTTTATTGTGGCGAAGACAGCAACACAAGAGGTGTAGGCGTCGCTCGAAAAGGTGAACACACCCAAATTTTGCTTCTAAGCTACAGAGGCGTCAACCCTTTAGGGCTAAGGCAGAAGCTCAATTATTAATTCACGCATGTTTCGCGTCGCAATTCCTCAACGGGGCTCGTATGTGGGCTAAGATTACTTCAGATAGGCTACTGGGACACCTGTTGTTTAACTTTTGAGTTATTTGTTTGTGTAAAGAAATCTTGGATCACTTCCAGAAGTATCATGTTTCCTTTTGATGGCATTCCGCCTTTGCGATGTATTTCACATATGCAGAACTTTCAATGAGGCAGTGAAAGCGAAACAGATGCTGTAATTGTGAATGTTCATGGGGGGGGGGGGGAGAAAAGAAAACAGTTTTCCCATAAAATACGAATTCATTACATTTGTATTCAAAAATAAAAGTATTGCTAATATGGAGAACGTGAAGCCCTTTCCAGGGTAGTATATGTAGCAAGAATCAGGGATATGGAGCAGCCCCTTTTTTTGAGTTGCTCCTTTTCGACTTTGCGACTGGGATTTGAATAAATGCAATCGCATATAAAATAAATCAAAATACTGCTTTTACACATAATGATTGTTTAAAATGAACATAAAAAACACCTGCATTACGAAACTTGCTTTTTTCTTTTTTTAAACGTATTTTGTTGTTTAAACTTTCAGATATATGTTTATGTAAAGAAATCTGTGATCACTTCTATAGATATCATGTGTCCTTTTGCTGATATTCCGACTTTGCGATGAATTTCGCATGCGCAGAACTTTCACTAAGGCAAAGAGAGCGAAACAGCTGGTATAATAATGAATGTTCATGGGGGAATGAGGGGAAAATGAAACATATTTTTAACATATTACATTTGTATTCAAAAATAAAGGTCTTGCAAGAATGGAGAACGTGAAGCCTTTTCTATGATAGTATATGTAGCAAGAATCAATGGTATGGAGCAGCCCTTTTCTTGAGTTCCTCCGCTCCGACTCTTAAACACCTGCTCCGACTCCACTCCAGCTCAGCTTCGTGTTCGGCATAAATTTAACATTTGTCTTTTTTTAGTTAATTCTTTTATGCGATACAAAAATATAAAAAGTTTTAAAAAAAAACAGAGTAATGGATCACAACAAATTGCTTTGCACCGATTCCCTTCCAGTTTCAAACAAAATCTCGTGCAGCTGGTAATTATTAATTGTAAAGAGCTTTTTTTCAAGTTTGTGCGCAACTATCAGAAAACCAGTGCCAGTAAAACTAAAGTTGTGCGCAGTGTAAAATATGCTACACTTATATCAGTTTTACGAAAAAAAAGTGTCAAAAGCTTTTCCAAGAGTTTGACGTACAACAAAATACGTTTAAAAAAAGAAAACAGCAAGTTTCGTAATGCAGGTGTTTTTTATGTTCATTTTAAACAATCATTATGTGTAAAAGCAGTATTTTGATTTATTTTATATGCGATTGCATTTATTCAAATTTGTCAGAAAGAAGCAGTGTGTGAAAATGTTTATTGAGATGAATGTTTCATAGAGTTTGGTTACGCTTCTGGGCAGGAAGCATCAATCTTTCTATAAAAACCAAAACATTTCAGAATGGAAATCAATGAAACAAATGCGTCTCTCTTCCAATGATCGACGAGGCTAACTGTTTAGAAAAAGAAAAAAAAGTTTGTTATCTGTGAGAAATGCTTATGGGATTCCAACGATAAGCAAACGGCTATTTATTGTTACCGCCGTTATGGATGCTTATTGAAATTCACCATCATTACGCAGATCCCCGAATCGCTGGTACAAAGCATTTCTCTCGATCCAAGCGAACCCCCACTTAATATTTGACGTTTTCCATAAATGGTTTTGTCTCGGCAGAAAGAGGGAGGCAGGTGATCGTAGGGATCCCCCCCCCCCTCTTCTTCAAAAACCATCCATTTCCTATATCCCTTGAACAAAAACAAATTCCCCAGGAAATCGGAAAAAGCATGACTGATGAGCGTAAAAATCCCACACTCATTATCCCCTCTCCCCCCTTTTTTCGTGGTGCTAATCGACGCGAAACTGATACCATTGACCTGTGCAGAGTCGGATCATTTATAACTGGGAGTGGGGCAAAGGTAGGTGGGAGGATTTAAAAACCATACATTTGAGATTTTTGCCCATGGATAAATCTGGAACGAAGATCCCCCCCCCCCCCCTCCAATTTTCAGGGTGGACGAAGTGGGAGAGGGAACATCTGGATTTTTACGGTGGTGCCAGATGCCCGGCCCATCCATCACCACCTCCATCCACCCCTAAAGAATTGGTCCATCCCGAAACCGGCAATTTGCCTCCACCTGCTACTCACATTACGACTCACTATGGCAATAGCAAAATATGTCTCTTTTTCAGAGCACTTTCACATGAATCAAAAATAAAACTGTCAATTATGTATTGACGTCTATATTCCTCCACCAAGTAACAGCTGCGAGAACTTCCAAAAATTTTTGCTAAGAGAAGTACAGTTGCAAAACTTTTAACTATTTAATCACAATATTGCATACGCTCGAAATAATTACTTTTGCAACAAAATCTCCTGTATTTTCGATTTTATCAAAGTTGATATCTTCATCAAATTATATAAGCTGAGCTGAGATGTTTGTTTGTTTGTTCGTAAACGGAGCTGCGTGTTGATTCCTTACCATTTACGGAACTAGTGCATTCCCAAGGAAATGGCAACAATTATTTCATATTCGAACATACTTGAAGTGCTAAATTTTTATCTTTCAGAAGTGTGAGATAAACTCTTGACTGTTATTTAAGTCGGAGCGGATATCTTCTAATGATATCTTCTTATTAAAACTAAAACTAGGCTCCGTAACAACGTTAAAAGTATTTCATTCCAAAACTTAGAATAAAATCTGTAAAAAGATGTTTCATTATTCCTCTAGATACTTTATTTAACAGTGTTTTAGTAAGCAATTAATTGAAAGTGAAAAATGTATAACTACTTAAGACACACCGTTAGAACACACACAAGTGTCTCAACCATCGGTCAAATAAATTTAAAATTCCTTTTGTCATATACAGTTGGCAAAGTTTTTTGGGACATTCCTCTCTAAGAAATAGATGATGCAAAATTTTTAAAAAATCTACAAGAAATAAATTACAGATTTAATACCACTGAATAAGGTTTCAAAATTTCAGGTTTGCAAATTGGGAAATTATTTCGTAGAAGTTAAAGCGATTAAGAAAAGTATTCTGTTATTTATAAATTAACAATTAAATATATGTTTAGAACATTTAAAAATCGGTTTGGATCACTTATTTTTAAGTTAAAAAATTGTCAAGTTTTAATGCGCGAAACAAAACTGATTAGTTTACTTATTTTACCATTTAACGTCCTACACACGTTCTTTATTTGAATGCCGCAAATCATCTCTGCAAATACGCACATTATGAAAACATTTTAAACCACAGTATTATTTCCTGTTCTATCTTTTATCTCTTGCTTTACTAAAATGTTGTTATTTTATTACCCGAAAGCGTAATTTTCAAGAAAGTGTTGTTATTAATTAATGATTCAGTGTTGTATATTCTTCAAATATAATAATTAAATGAATTTCCCTTCATTATGCATGTACTTTACACAGTGGTGATCCCAGCATGAATATCCCCCGAGGCGGCATTTGTGGTGTCCTCCCTCCACTCAAAAAAAATATTTTATCTCTCATAAACTTTTAGTTTTGTAGTTATTTTCGGTAACGTAAATAAAAAGAAAAGTATACAAAGAGAAAAAAATCTTTAAAAATTGTATTTTATTTATTTTATGTAACTTTCAGTAAACTACATTTATTTTCCGAAATGATACGTTGAAATAGCACCAGTAAAATTGTATAATTCAAATATAGTATGTATTTATCAAAAGCTCTTTCACTTATTTTGTCACCCTGTCACTCCCAATACCCATCAAAAAAGTGTCACCCGGTGCGGACCACCCCCTCTCCCCCCCCCCCTGTAGTGACGCTACTGCTTTGCATTTTCAAATGTTAATGCAAGCTTTTTAATATTTGATAACTATATTAGCTGATTTAATTCGAAAAGTTAGAAAAAAAAATTAATTAATTAATTAATTAAATAAAGTAAAATAGTCTATTTCGATTGTATGTTTACGCATTCAAAATGTGCCTACTTAGGAACTTTCTAGCTCAAGCGTTTGTACATGGAAAAGACAAATTATATGCTTCTAGAATTCTATTCGCCCCATCGTCACTTCCAAAGTTTCACATTTGGATGACACCCAATAATGAGCGATTTCCTAGGCCCAGCACCCCTTTCTGCATGATCAGGTGGTATCCACAGAGGTCCAATTGACGCTTGATCCGGTGCACTTCATCCTCCCTTCTCCTCACTTGGGTCCGGCCGGCTGAATAATTGCGCTCCACTTCAGCGTAAACGAGGGCCTGTTAAATCGTTACACACGTCAAGGTCCGGCCCACATCATTCAAGAGCCAAGTCTCTCGACATCCGTCCGCTCTTATTGAATCTGCCCCTTTTACGCAGTTATTATGCAAGCGGGCAAAAGGCCGGACTCTAATGCGACACGATTGTTGCATTAGGCGTGGTGGTCAGTACCGACTCCGTGATTACCGGACGGTGGATTCGGACAGCCCCTTGCGTCGGATATCAACCAGAGGAGAGATCAACTGCAGGCGTTCATAAACCACGGTTGAGACTGAATCCGTGTTATTGTCTTTGCAACTATTAAGCTGCTTAGCACTGTTATTAGCCGCTTGCTATTACGGCATCCCCGAGCGGTGCTTACAGAAGGGGGGCTGGGATATCACTAGGCAGTCCAGCCTGCTCTAACTGCCGCGCGATTACTAATGATGGCGAATTTGATGTACTTCTAGTCGTCTCTGACAAATTATTATTGCGCCATTACTTGCTTGTAGGTGCCATAAACTTAATCTTCGCCTTGTCGGTCCATTTAAAAGGTAATCTTGGGGCTTGTATAAAGACTGGTTGTAGACATACGATTTTGGGGAGTGGCGATTTGGTTTCGACAATAGCAATAAATGTGGTTTTAACTGCTTGTTTCCAGAAAGAAAACTTACAAGACAATATCTTATTCTTTATAACAGCAAATGTTTAGAGAAAAAAAAGTTTATTGAAACATTAAGAAGTTAGTAATAGTTATTTTCGCAGCAGTGTCAAATTATTACTGATTAACGTATTTCGTCTCTATTGTAAAGACGAGAAAATTTGATTTTCGACTAATTTTCTCAGAAGTAAAATCATACACATAAAAACTAAATTTACTCTCATTCACATGCAACTTATGTATATATATACACATATATACCTCTTTAAAATAAAAAAAATGTATTATATATATCTGTTTGAAATAAAAATGAAAAAAAAATCGTATGACAGAAATTTTTCTTTTCTTGAAATCTTTCCGTTCTAAATTCAAACATGGAAAAGACAGAAATAGAACTTGTACCCTAGTGTGACCTTTTTAGTTTGGGGAAAAACCGTACCCTTTCCTTGGCGAAGGCCTAAGGAGAAAATGAGAATGGAAAATAAATAATAAAAAGGGATGAACAAAAGAGAGAAAGAGAAATTCTCTTTCCTTTTTTTCTCACTGAATCTTCCATCTGTGCACAGGCCTCGAAATCGATAAGGAGCGAGTTGGAATGGAACAAATGTGTTTTACATCGCATCCATTTCGATTTCACACTTGGATTAGATCGTTCAATGTTCTTTAAGTCGATTGCATTTTATGAGAGATTTCTTAGTCAGTATACAAGAAGACACATCATCAAAAATGTGTTTTTTCCTTTAAATCTGACATTATCTTAACATACTTTATATGTGTGGAAAAATTACGAAGAAACTAGTTTTAAAATTAATCTAATAAAAAAAACTGTGTAATAATGAAAGTTCGAAAAAAAATATAATTATCAGAATCTCAAAACTGTCATTGTTGGCGCCACAGACTCCGACAGCTAACCTAAGATCTCCGTTAGATATAAAAGGCTATGTTGAATATATTCCAGTTATACCGCGCCTCAGTATTCTACGGAATAGGTTATATCACGAATCCCACATCATGTCACCTGAAATTTTAATTAATAAATTTAAAATATTCGTTATCTGTCATTGCAAGACTTGTGAGTCCAATATTTTAAATGGCGACATCCATTTCTGCATTCCATGCTCTTTATGAGACAAGCAAATGTATACCGTCTTTCTTTCAATCTGAGATTCTATTGCATTAAGTTATAATTACTATTATTTCCATGCATATTTTAATTTTTTATGTATATTTTGAGTTTACATAAATACTATACGTTCAGCAACAGGTGACGTATAATTTAGATAAAATTTTAAAGATTGTTTTTATGAAACGTATATTAACGCTCTGCACTCTTTCGTACTAATCTTTGAAGTAACATTCAGTTTGAAAAGAAAAATAAATTTCATTTTAGTGTTGTTATGTTTCATCGCGTGGGTAAAACGTGTCGTTGAATCCCTAAGTATAATATTCTGCATTTAAATAAAACTATACACAGAACAAGAATAGATATAGCGTAAATATAAAAGGATGAGTTTGGGGGTTTATATGTATAAATAGCGGGAGAGAGTTCTCCATGTGCATTGTAGATATTTTCATACCGTGTCTATTCCTGTCTGCTCTTTTTCGAAAAATTACTTACTTAGCTCTAGATAAATATGCTTTTATCTTACACTAATATTTATTTTTTACATAAAATTTCCATTTCAAAAACTAAAGTTTCAAAAATGGTGAAGAAAGCTAAAAGCCTTTCAATGAGTTCTGTGTCATATTTAATCGACAATAAAAATTAATGGTAAAAGTTCCACAAATATATTTTTTTCTGTATTCTAACAAGGGGAGAGGTACATACAAAAACTTCTTAAACGCTTGCGACAAGAAGAGTCCCACTTCGCTTTCGCCCGCTGACTCCGGAATCATAACCCCTTTGGGGGTCTTACTGTGGCAATCCTGTTTTTATGAGGTGTGAGCAAGGATTAGAAAATCTAATGCAAATGACACGGCCGTGCCTTTGGGATTAACTGCCATCTATCCCTTTGGTAGACAATAAACTCCGGTACAAATATAAAAATGAAAAGGAAATAAGAAGAACTGCAAACTAAATGAATGTACCCTCACAGAAAAAACACCGCCCGTAGGGTACGATTTAAAACTGGGCAAATCCAGCTTCTGCGGTTCCAGTTTGTAAGCCTTGATAATTCAAAAGGATTTGGAAGGGAGAGCTCCCTTCATACCCATGGGATATGCAAGCGACCTCATGCACGAAGGCATGAACAGTCCCTTGGATGGGAGTGAATTTTATTGAAGGATTTAAGATCCCAGGGAGAGACCGTATTAAAGTTCAAGTTCATTCCTGAATCAGTATACATTTTCTATTTTTTTTTAAATTCGAGTTCGTTCCCGAAATCAGCATATAAGTTTCCACTCTGATACTGCACGTTCCCCCTCTGACATTTTTTTAGCGAATTCGATTCGCTAAAAATGTGTCTACTTTATGCAACTAAAGCCATCTCAGAATTAATGTCCAAATACTAGAGAAATCGCATTATTGACGTTTTAACGATGAAACATCAGGATTCATATTTAAAATACACTTTAAAAGCTCATGCCCGTTTAAATTGCGGGATGAGCAATTTTCGCTAAGTGGAAATTGAGGGGTAATCAGTCAGATGGTGAATGTTTTTGTTGACAAAAAAGCCAGTAAGACATTAACCCTTTCCCTCTCGCTCCCGTGAAAATGACGGGCTGAAGTTTCGCATTCTATTTCTCGCTCCCGTGAAAATGACGGGCTGAGGTTTCGCATTCTATTTCTCGCTCCCGTGAAATTTTTTGGAAACGGGCTGAGGTTTCGCATTCTATTTCTCGCTCCCGTGAAAATGACGGGCTGGAGTGTTAAAAATTTCAAAATAAAAACAAATCAAAAATAAAAAATGAATATATATATTGTTCATAAACATATTTTTATATAATTTTCAGGGATTAAAAAAAGGCCCTTTATGACCGTTTTATTGAAAATTACCCGAACGTTAAGGGGTTACAATAAAATTGCAAATTGATTACTTTTGTTGTTATTACTAAATGTTTTTACACACAACAGAAAACTTGAAACTACACTACCATTTGAGTATTTACCCTATTCCATTTACAAATGCAGAATTTCAGTTTAACATTCAAATTCAAAGTTATTACAGCTTAGATTTTATTTTAGTTAATGGTTACTACAAACTAGATAAAAGGGCACAGGAGTGAGCGAGTCTAAATTGTATGTGCAAAATGGCTCTTATGAAAATTTAACAAATTTGTCTCAACAATTGTGCGCAAAAATTATATCTTTGTTTATAACAGACACGTGTTGCGTTCGTTGACTCTAAATTTAATGCAAATTGTCAGAGCCGAAATGATTCTCAAGTGAGAAGGGTTTAAATTTTTGAAGTACGAGAGGAAATGAAATATTCGTTCCTGAAGTTTCATTTGCTCCCGTGCTCCTGATGTTTAAAACTTCCTGTAATTGTTTTAAATATTTCAAATTAAGAAAATTATCAAAGTGTCGTACTTGGAGATGATTCGCGAAGAAAATGTCGTTTATTAAGACCGATAGATCTGACATTTTCCTTTTAAGTGGTGATTGTTGACTTTTTTCATACGATAAATATATTGAGAAAATATTTCCACAAATATGGTCATAGAAACTTTTCTTGCCATCATGACCCCAAAAACTTGAAGATGATGAAGTGAAAGCCGTTGGAGGATCAAATACCCATTCCAATAAAATAATTCAGCTTTATAAAAGCTAAAGAAAATGTCTTTTTTCACTGAAATGTATTTCTACACAATCGCTTGGATTTTTTCCCCTTAATTATGTATTGTGCCACATCTCAATAATTCTGTCGGGGGTAATTTTTTTTTCCAAACAGAGACAAAGCATAAATAACTAAAAAACATATCAAAATTCGTTGTTCTGAGACAGTTATTATTGTTCGCATACATAAGGCGCACAAATGTTTAAACACCAGGAAAAACTTTTATTTAAAAGCCATAGTATTCGTGATTATTTGAATATGACGGGACGGGCCATATACCTTTTCAAATAAAATAACTCAAATTTTTAAAAGTTAAATTTTTTTTTTTTTTAAATTCAAATGAATTTCTACACAAAAGCTTGTAATCGTTTGCCCTAATTAAGTATTTTGACATAAAAAGCAATGTCAATACTTAAGTCTAGCAATTTTTTTTTTCAGAACAGACATAAAGCTAAGAGCAATTGTAACAACATACCAAAAATCCCTTGTTCCGAGAGAATTGCTGTTGCGCTCAGATATATGGCCCATAAAAGTTTAAAAACCGAAAAAACTGTTTAATTTAAAAGCCAGAGCAGACCCCTTTCCCTTCGGAAGACTCACAAGCTGACGCACTTATTACGTCATCCTATATCACTAACGATTATATCTGATATTAAGCGAGGAAAGAAAATATACCTCTAAAATCTCACTACGTTTGAGCACCACATACTTTATGAACCATGAAGGCCGATTCCATTTATTTAATGACTAATTCCGACCATTACGAAGCTTGAGGGGGCAGGCCCCAAGCCCCATGGGGCCCGCCACCTCACAGAAGAGTGGGGCGTGCTCTACGATTTTTGTGTTGTATGTCACCCAAGGGGCGGTAACGTCAATTCCACCATAAAGGGATGGTGGTGAGCTAAAAGGGTAACGGTTTTTCCCGTCTTTTCGGTGGGGAACAGCTGTAAATCGGAGAAGGACAGTGTAGAATCTTGTAGGAAAACGTTGTGTCTAACACCTCACATGAAAAAAGAATTTTACAACAAGTTGTTAAAGAAGCAAAAAAAAAAAAATAGGGATTTTGAACGTATATTTGCTTTAGTTTTAGGAAAAAAGATGTGTTTCAAAAGAGAGAGAGAGATAAGGAAAAGAAAAAGCAAGCATCCCTTATGTAATCAAATTCAACGTACTGTAGAAAATCACTATATGTACTAACTTATGTATTTTTTTTCTTATGCTTACTTTATATATCAAGCTAAACTTAGAGGACACAAATTGAATAAAGTTAATATAATACATATTTTTGTAAATAAATAGCATTTATTTATTAACGCTTGTAATACTTTAGAAATAGAACACGTTTTATTTGCAATAATTTCAATTCTTACTTCAAAAATAAATAAATAAATAAGATTGATAGAAGGAGAGAGAAAATGAAAAGAAACAGCCTTTTAGTTCCTCATATTTAATGTGCTATGGAAAATCATTGTATTTATTTATTTTTGCTCTTATGCATTGTATATTACAATATTTAAAAGACACAAATTCGAAGAATTTATGCCGCATTAAGTTAATAAAATACTTATTATAAAAAAGAAATTTCATTTGCGTATTAAGTCTTGGATATTTATTTGTCATTTTGGGTGTTCCATTTGGATTGACTACAATTTTAAATAACAGTTTATTAAGAGTAATTCGATTACAACACATTAATTATATTTAAAACTAAGTTGTAATAAAATGAAAAAAAAAAAAACAATAATAGCAAATGCAAATAAACAAATAAATAAATGAAGTCATGCTGAAATAGCTTTGTTCTATTAGATATTTTTTTTCTTTTTCCTTTCTGTTTTTCTTCCGATTTAGTTGGAATAAAACGACGCTGGTTCACTCCTAAGAACGTTGATTTTATAAAGAAATCCGTGTCACAGAAGTTCGCTCAAGATGATACTATTGTTATTTAACATCTTTCTCTTTTGACACAGGAGGCTTATATGTAAAATTTAAAAATAAAATAAAAATATTAAACTATTTTTGTCGTTAATCTTAAAAATATTTTTCGTGACAACACATCAGCCCATCTGACAAACATGTCTCATTACTCTACGAATATTTTATTCGAAATATGTAATCAGTTCTATTAAATACATCCCAGTACTCTTAAGCAATACTCGACTCTTTTTCACTTTAATGTTTTTAAAGTTCATTTCCATTTATTCTATTTAAAACGCCACGGCGGTCATCTGAAATGAAATAAAGCATTTAATATTCGCCAAGCTCGGTAAAAAGGAGAAAGATAGGGAGAAAAAAAATCTATTGTCAAAGCGGGACGCGCTCCTCAAATAACGACAATTGGCTCTGCACATTCTACGTGTTTCAGGCTTCGCTCGACAACTTTTGTTCCATCCCATTGTCCTGCCTTCTCCTCCCCGACACACATGCTCCAGAAACGGTCGTTGGGCAATCATTAACGGATGAGTAGGAATCAAAAAAGAGAAAAGTTCTGGTTATTTTTTGAAGGGAGCAGGCAGAAGGATTGTTGACTAGAGAAAGGGTCCCACTGATTGGTAATTGGCAACGGTAACAATCTGATCAGTGGGGGTCGGGCTGGAGAGTAAAATTAGGCATGTCTGACTGAAACCATGTCTGGTCTAGTATCAGGGATATATAGTTTTTTCAGAGCATATTGTTTGCTTAAAGGTCATTCACCCGCAGAAGTAACAGTTAAAATCCAGGGAAAAGGCTTACATTTTAAACATTCATACAATACCAAAATTATTTCAAGCTTCTCATGAATAATATGGTTAATACTGCCAAGTTACGTTATAAAAGAATCATTTAAAACGAAGCAACCGCGTAAAACCTGCATAAAACGAGTTTTGCAAGATGGTGGTGACCGTTAATGCACAAAAGTACCAATTTAATTTCTACAGAAAAAGTAAGATATCTATACTGAGACATCCTTAAACTTATAGATAACCTTCAATAGATGATCTGTTTTATAGAGGGATTGTTGAAACTACTTTAAAAAGTGTAATTTTCATAGCTGAATGCTCAGATAACAGCATTTTAGACCTTCAACGTAACATATGCATGTGTCAGTTAGTATTTCTTGAAAGTTAACACCAGTGAGTTTGAAGCTTACAAGAATGCTCTAGAAATTTTATGGACATTTTTATACAGCAGTTTTTGCTGCAAGCCATTCTCGATACATAAAAATGACGTTATATTATATATCTAATATATATATATAGCGACACTTAATTATTAAGGATTATGCAATATTAAAAGATATTCATACTCAAGCAACATATCACACTAGACGGATATAATTCAATGTAGTAATATGCATTTATGTATTAATAAAATGAATATCTAAATGAATATCTTTTAATATTATGCAATATTAAAAGATATTCATACTCAAGCAACATATCACACTAGACGGATATAATTCAATGTAGTAATATGCATTTATGTATGTATGGTTTTTTTAAACGGCTATAATTTGAGCGTTTTATTTTCGGCATTCACAGTTTGAACAAATTAATTACTAAATATTTTTACATAAAAAACAAAGATTCAGTTTTTTTTTTCTATAAAACTGAAACCAATTGACTAGTTGTAAATGTAGTCGAACTATTGACATTAAGTTTGCTTTAAAAAATCAATAATTTATTTAATAAAACAACATGAATTCTAAAGTAAATTTGACAGTCAGAACATCGCATTTTTTCGTAATCGAAAAAAAAAGGGTGAAGAAAAGTAATCTTCACTCAACTTTTTCTTCTATTGCTTGTATTTTTTATGAGATTGCTGGAAATGTTAGATAGTGAGTAAGCATCAAGTTTTTTTTTTTTTTTTTTTTAAATTGAAGTATAAAGTTAAATAAATATAATTGAAAAATGAGTTAAGTTTCCAATAAGTAATATTTGAAATATTTTATGCTCTTGATTTATGAAAAAGGTACTATTTCCGTGTTGTAGTAGCAGAAGTTTTAATTAATAACAGTAATAATAATAATAATAAAAACATGTTGAATACAACATGCAAGCATAGACACTGGTAAATTTAAACACACATTTTCCTACAACACTCGCATCTATACGAACTGTGAACTTAAAAAGTAGAAAAGAATCATGTATTGATAATAATCTACCATGTTGCTACCAAAACAAAAGGGAAAATCTAAACGTACGCAAATGGGTCAATGATATGCTTAGAATTAAGGGCAGAAGTGTCGCAAACTAATGCTTTGTCAGTTGTCAAACCCAACCTACTGGTTCGCGTTTGAAGAACCGCAATAAATATAAGAGAAAAATAAAAGCTGCTATCCATTGAATTAAATGTATTACTGAGAGAAAAAAAGTAACTAATAGTCCCTTTTTTCACCTTTGTGCAATATTCCTTTAATGGGTCAACTACAGAGAAGGGGTCACAGGGAAGTACAGAGTGGAATTGCCGTAAAATTCTAAAAACAAGGAATTATTCGCTTTAAACCTGTTTGTCGGATCCGACGATCTTTTTTAAAACGATAATAATTCCATGGCGGCCTATTTTCCTAACCTCTTTTTATTTTCAGTTGTATCACTATCTCTCTTTTGAAAATTTATTTTTGCGTATTAGAAACTGAATAAATTATAAACGACTCTTAATTTAAACGACTGTTCTTATTTTTTTTATGAAAACGATAGCGTTCTAAGCAGCAGCATGCGTATTTGAAAACTAGGTTTCTGGTAAATAAACGTTTGCAAATAAGCGAGGCCATGAAATTTTACTTTTAAAAGTCCAAAGTTTGTGTTGTGTGTGGACTCTTATCCACATAATTTATAATTTTAGATAAATACATTTATCTTTATATCAAACACATAAGTTTCCCAAATTTTGGACATATTGTGCAGGACATGTACATTTTTTCGCATGCTGCTATGCGCTGTTCGATCACTTGACGCAAAAGAAAAAAAAAATTAGAAGTGACTTGGGGATTTTATTAAAAAAAATAAATAAATAAATAAATAAAACGTGTTTACCTAGTAAAACGCAAGGCGTGATTTAATTTTTACGAACATTAATTAACATTATTAAGAACAATTTTATTTCATTCGTAAAAAGAAGCTCTTTTTTCCCTAATGTGTAGCATTACTTTTTATTTTTACGACATGCATTTTCTTCTAACAATTTAAATGTTTATACATTATAAATCATCATGATATTGCAACATGAAATTACTTGACTTTTTAATTTTTCGTTTGCCATTCTTTATAGTTTATGCAAACTTTTATTTATTTATTCTAGTCATGGATCATAATTACTTTTCTTTCGTTTTTTAATAAGTAGTGCTCTATATTAGTTGCTGAAAGGTTTTTATTCTTTTAGGGAAAGCCCAGGATGACTACAGATACCACAATTCTTTCTTCGAAAATATGATTTGTTTGCATTATCATTACATGTTTTACAATTAAATTTAAAAGAAAGTGTTTTCTTTCATTTGAAGAAAACAATTGAAACTATAACATGAGTATTTTTTTATGAAACTAGTGTAAAAGTAAAAAAAATACTTCAAATAAAACTTAAACCAGTAGCGTCACTAGGAGGGAGGGGCCGCTTGCTTTGGGGGACACCCTTCTGGGGAGTTTTGGGGGTGACACCCAAAATGAGTTAAAGAGTGTTTGAAAAACATATATACTTCAATTATACAATTTTACTGGTGCTATCTCAACTTATCATAACTAAAAATAAATGTAATTTACTGAAAATTACAAAAAATAAATAAAATTGATTTTGTTTTTGCACAACAGAATAAATAATATAAACTACAAGATTTTGCAATACAAAAAAAGTTTTTCTTTTTTTTTTTCGGGTTGGGGGCGTACCCATACAAGGAACGCCACTGCTTAAACTGGAGGAATATTTACTTATCGAAACATCGTGAGAATGGGAAATGTTTCCATGGAATCGTAAAAGTCTTTGTTTTGATTTCGTATTTAAAATATTTAATGAATGTTCACTGCTAATTTTATTGATGCCAAATGGTGGAAAACGCGAAATAAATCATCTAAACGTACTCATTTTATCTGAAATTTTAACTTTCACTGAAATGTGAAAACTAAATAGTGCTCTAAGCACCGTCTAATGTGGACAGCAATCCGTAGCGACTTGGAACGATATATAACCAGTCACGGGCAACACCCAATTTTCTCTGCATCTCGTCCTACAATTTTCCTCCTTCCAAACTCGCGCTGCCAGTAATGGCTTAATCAAATTATGGAAGAGCTGCTCGCTATTTATACAAATCCCCACTGCACACACAACGGCGACTGGGTCTTTCGCTTTTACACACATGCACCCGTAAGACGTGTAGAAACAGTCCCTAGGAGTAGCTGAATACAAAAAATAAAATAAAAATGCACAAAAGGAATCGAAATGAAAAGGAGAGGTAACGAGACGCGGGAGACCCCGGTGGAACGTTTCTATCAATTGGGACCATCCCCTAATTGCGTTAGGTGCGTCGCTTCTAGGTGATTAATCAAGCGACGTGGAGTGTGCGTGTCATAATCGCATTACGCGCACCATTCCACTCGTTTCAATTACGGGGTGTTGGGGGACGGACCGAGCACGCATGCGTGGATCTTCCATTCGATTTGTTTTGATCGACGGACAGAGCGGGAAACTGTCACTCTTCGTCGCTCGTTAGCGTTGGATGGGAATTGCATTTGGGTTTTTGTTTTATCATAAACTTACCCAATGCTCTTGATTCTATTCCAATAAATGTGAGAATTACGGTAGAAATATTCTTCCTTTTCATTTTGAGTGAATTATTATTTTCTTTTCTTCGAAAGATCATTTACCACAATCAGCGAGCATGCATCCGAAAATACAACTAGAAATTTATGTGAGAAACAGGCGTTATCTAGGTATCGAAAATTTGTATATATATCTGGCGTTCCTAGCACGTATGCCACCTAGTGCGATAATTTGGGGTGTCACTCCCCCCCCCCTAATAATAATAAACATTACAAAAAAAAAAAAGGTTGTGATTTTTAGACAGAAGTATTATGTATTTACTAATAAATTAAATATATTCAAATTATTAATTAAATATATTCAAATATATATATTCAAATTAAATATATTCAAATTATTGTGGGGGAAAATTCACAATTGCAACATATATTATTTTCAAGTACTCTTAAACCCATTTTTGATCTAACCCGACCAAATGGGTCTAATGACAATAGAATTTAAAGTTCAGCTGTAATATATTTTCCTTAAAAAATTAAAGAACAGTCTCGAAAAATTTGATTTTTAAAGAAACCACTAGTATGACGATGATAAACATGATATCTCAATTTTCGATTTAATTTGGTGGAGGCCAATTTTTAAAAAAAAATTATGAGTTTTTGAATATATCCATATATAAACCTCCTAAATACATATAAAATATTCTTTAATGTGCAAAATTTATTTCATTTTCTTTTTTGAAGGCTTCAAAAATAAAGTACATAATTTATAATCACACATCGTTGTTTACATCGGTAGTATAAAAGTAACGTAAATTGCTAATAATTCAAGTATACATACGCCATTTATTATTCTCCCGTACTATCTGCAGGATGCAGATTAGTATATGCATATGTATCCGATCTATTTCTTAACAATCCCAATCAAATATTAAATCTTCCATCTTAAATCCAAAGACAAACAGGTTGGTATCAGGAAAGAGAGATTCACGAACTTTCAGCGACGCACTCCTCCTCACTCACAAACCAGTGCTTTAACGCTCCCTGAATTATATTATAACCAATTCCAGCCATTATGAAGTTTTAAATAAATTGAAAAGGAATAAAGGATTCAGCGACCTGTGATTAACAAGGACAGAACAAGATGGAAGGAACGCACGGCAACGTCGATAATTAGGGCAAATGCCGAGTTATTTGCCTTTTTAATGAGGTCATTAGGCATTTCACTTCGAATGACAGACACGGAATTATGCGGAATTTCGGGAAGCGAATAATTTAGTTTTCATTTTATGGGAAAGGTTGCATTACATTCGTTCGATGGAAGGGAGATGATATTTGATTTGCGCTGAAGTGATTACCGATGGAGGATTTGTGAAATGAAAAATATTTAAGGGTCAACAAACATTGTAGTCGAGTTAAAACAGGAGGAAAAATCGTTCCAGACTGTAACTTTCGTTGCAAGGCGAACCATCATTTAAATATTCGCCATTTTGTTTCGAATACATATTTTTTTTAATTTTATGTAAGCAACCGTGTATTTATTTTAAAATATTAAATAATTTTCTTTGCCATAAATTAAAAAAATCACCAGCTAGTTATATAACTTAAAAATGAGACAGGTAAGGAAATTAGAGATTTCAGAGAAAGTTGTTTTCAAGTATTCGAATGCTAATTTGTGTTTAACGAGATTCATATGATTCAGATTTTTTCAAGTACCTAATACTAAATAATGAATACAAATTCAGTCTCAATATTTGTTCTAATTAAATATTTGATCTTTACTATTATTTTAAGTTCATTGATCCTTACTTGTCCTTATCTTTTATTGATCATTATTTATAATATTAAAAAAAGTTACTGATGTATTACTTTCTTTTATATTTGAACTTTTATACTTGTACGCTTTGGATCTTATTAGGCCAACTAATAATAATAAATAATAGTGCACGTAGGAGTTTTTTTTTCTCATTTCAAGTTACTTACGTAACTGGAACCGTTACACACGTAATTATGCATAATTCTCTTTTAAATCAACAATAGTGACAACCAGATGAGTATGAGTTTGAAGAAAGATAAGATTCATTAGTACTGATTTATTTAGTACTAGCTGAAATGCCCGGCTTTGCGCGGGAAATTATTGCATCATTCACAGGCTAAGTGACGTATGTCCAAAATTCTGTTGTAAATATGTAAGGAAAAATTTTCTTAAAAAATCCAAGTAGCAGATGGGCAACAGGCCTTATAAACCTTATATAAACAGAAAAAATCATTAAAAAACACAATTGCATTAAAACGAACAGCCTAGAAAAATTCCGTTTAGACCAAAATAACAGTCCATAAAAATCCACATTAAAATGCCAACAAGAGTTCATAAAAATTACCATTAGAGTAATTGCACAGTAACTAAAATGACCACATGCAGCAAGATAATTGTGCCAGAATGCCATCAAGAATCCATAAGAATCGTAAGTACAATATCTACCACAATACATCTAAAAATTCCCATCAGAATACGAGCTGTATTCTGTTTAAAAATGTCCATCAGTTAAAGAACAACTCTCATTAAATATTTCTGCTACAACAAAGAAAGAAATCCTTAAATCCCCCCCCATTTCAATAAAGACAACTATTCCTAAACATCCCTAATAGAATAAGGACATTAGTCTCAAAAATTCTCCATTAGAATAAAGACGTCAGTGACTAAAAATACCCATTAGAATACTGACCTTCAAGAGCTACTGTTCCTAAAATTACCAACAGTCCATCTTAAATTCCCCATCAAAATAAAGTCAGTTCCTATAAATCCCGCTTGCAAAATCGTGAAAGGATTTCCTGAAAATTGAATTAAATAGCACTTTCATAAAATTTGGATAAAAACGAAAGAAAGGAAAGCATTATATTTCCAAAGGCAAATGCATATTTAAGTTAGAAAATGTTTAGCACTGAACCAATCCTGACGTGTGAAATTTAAGTTGATATAATAATAATAAATCGCCAGAAAACAAAGAAGAATCAACCTCAAGAAGTAATTAAAAATCGTCTGCAGTATGCTAAAAAATGAAATGAATTTTTAGAAATTGGTTCGCTCATAAAACGGCATGACTAAAGAAAAAATAGCATTTTTTTCAATCTTGCGTTAACAGAAATCATCTAGTTGTCGACTAAAGTAATATTTATTTTGGCGAAAACACGCAAATTGAGCAGATAAATTCAGAGGTAAGCCTTGCTTTAAAGTTCGAAAACTACTTTAAATGAATACTGCGCGTGTTCTATTTGTCCTACGAACTGCAAAAAAAAGGATCTTGTGCAGTTTTTTACGGAGATTCATATGCTGCAAAAATCAAAAACGTGGGACATTTCTTCGGTGAGATAAGCCCAAAATCAACAGTTTTGCTTAAAATTGGAATAAAAAAAGAACAAATTCGAATTTAAAAAAAAAACGCTTCGAGGTGCACGAGGACCTGACCCAAGGAACCTGTAACCAAAATTTCGTACTTCTATAACGCTCCATCTCGCCAGGAGGCGATCGACAGACACACATACACACACACAAACTTTCAGTTTTATTTATATAGATATACTATTTCGAAAAAAATGTTTTTCCAAAATCTTTCCATTTAAAATTTATTTTATGTATATGTTAAGAAATAAATCTTTTAAAATGCTGAATATTTTTCGTTATGTTAATGAGATATTTGTATTAAAAATTGATTCAGCAGGGCGAGACAATTTTACTGAAAAATTCTAATAAATTAAAGTACATACTTTTATTTCACGAAAGAAAGAAGCCATTTTTGGATAGAAGCACTTACCTGCAAGAAAAAAGACAAAATTATTGTAAAAGAAATTATATATATATATATGTATTGCAAAAGATTAAAATACTTATTAAATACCATAATCATACAATCATTAAAAATACATATATTCAGTTATGTTAAAAGAAAGAGAAAAATTTAATTATAGTGTTTAAGGTGAATTTTATTTGAAGTGTTTTTGCGCTGAGTACCAAGAATTGTTTTATTACTATGGATTCCTTGTAAACCAAAAGGGAATAAATATGAAATTCCGTTGATTTATAAATTTAAAATTCTTAAACTTGAAAGGAATGACATTATTTTACATTCTGTTGCTTTGCTTTTGTAGCATTAATTTATATTCAAGCATATGATAAAAATAAAGTGCAGATAATAGGAACTGTTAAGTATGCAAGAATGGAGGAATATGCCTCTGAAAATGTCGTCTTTGGTTTTGAAAATGAGCTGTTTTCATGGATACAATTTCTTTCCTTCTATTTTATTTTCCTTCAAAAAATCACGAATAAAATTTCTTAAACAAAATTTTAACCTTTATTAATATAACGGTATTTTATACAAAATAAATTATTGAATGACAATGGAGCATTTTGAAAACGTTCGCGTAGTTTTTGGTATTGTATAAGTGGAAGACACAAAGGATGAATTATGCGTTTCATCCTAAGTTCTTTTTTCAATAAATATATATATTGACTACCTTCGTCAACTAATGGGTGCTCTTATAGCACATAATGGTTTATTGTTTATGGGCCATTTCACAGTATTTTCTAAAAATGAAGAGTCAATAATGTGCTCAACACATTATTTGAAAATAAAATTTGGTGATAATTAAACTGTAAATTACGTAGTTATAACAAAAAAAACTGTCATGTTGCGGACTCTACGTTTGGACAAAATACTGTGAAATGGCCCTTATTATTGTTGATTTTCATTCATATTTTTCGTGAAACATCCAAAATATATAAACTGTAGTCGGGGTGCCGGGGAATATGGAAAATTATTGTCCAATTTTTTTTTCTAAATATCTGAATCATAAGATATATCAATAATTTCATCTATTTGTGCCACACGTCAACATGTTTTTAGCAACATTTTTGATCACCAGCCGACACTCGAGCGCACAATCCACTAGAGAAACTTTTTGGTTGCCTTGGCAGTGAACCCCTCTCACCTTTTAGAGATTCGCCTATTGACTTTCGGGGTCCAAAACACAAGATAAGAAACAAAGGAAGATGAGGGATGGGGGGTGATGGGAAAAAATTGAACAAAAGCAGGGTGGTCGAATCCACATGATGTCCTAGGGTTCAAAAGGAAGTCATGAATCCCGAAGGGGGCCAGAGAAGGGGTAAACTTTTTTTTTTTTCTTTCTTCATGTTGGCCTGTGATATTTATTCTTATCAAATATTATGACTTCATTCTGTAGCCCTGACTTTTTTTCTCTTCTCTTGATCACAATGGGGGTTCTTCCGTTGGAGATGGGAAGGGGGGAGGGACACCCTTATCGCTCGTGCCATCCGGAAGAAGTGGGGCGAAAGTTTCGTGACGGGTGCGTGATCACGCAAAAGTCGTCTCGCGCCGTTAGCCATGCGCTTAACGTAGCCGGCCGTTAGAATAGTTTAGCCATCCAGGTTGATTTAGGTGGATAAATTGGGGAACTTGCGACGCTAAAGTATGATCATGTGCGTGGTAAATATTCAAATTTGAAAGAGTCAGGAGCACCTCATTTGCCAACACATCTGTCGGGGAAAGTTAAATGTCCCACGGATACGTTACATCAGAGATTGCTCTGCCTTATCTCATCTCAAACAAGTCAAAAGTTCTACAGATTGAACAAGGAGAGAATACAGTTGACGAACGATACTTTCAGTCCACCACTTTGCTTAGTTAAAGCAAAAATTATGAAAACAACGGAACAATGTAAACTCATGTATAAATCTTGATACAAAATGTGTGAATAATATTTCTGTGAAAGTATCACCAGTTGTTGTGGAGTTTTCGTAATAAACGGAAAGATATATTTTCCCCCTGATTACCAATTTTTTTTATAAGGTTTGTTATGTGGTATTTCGTCTCTTTAATGTCAAGCAGTATCAATGTTTTAGAACAAAGGCAAATTTGTTTTTATTGATGTATTCAATTGACAAAGCTGAAACTAATAAATGAGTGTTTACGCAGTTTAATGCTACTTTGCATCTTCGTGTTACTGCTACAGCTGTCTGACATTAAATATTACTCAAGTTTTTGAGTACCAAGAGTGCAAGATATATTTTTAGACAGTGCTGTTTCACAGTAACATGGCGAATTGTGAGAAATGTTAAAGCGTTGAGATAAAAATGCATTACAATATTGCTATATAACCAGTAGGAACATTTTCATCAGTAATGCACCTCAGATTTTGTTTTGGGGGGAGAAGGGTTTAACAGGACTATGCATGCATCGATTTTTTTTTTTCGTTTATCGCATATCTGGTGTTCCTCATCTGACGAAACTGTGCCGGATATCTGGCTCTAATGTTGAAACTCCATACATACTCTGCATGCTTTTAAGCATCCCAAAGCTTCCAAATCCGTGGTAAATCTTAATTTATAAAGATTTTAAAGCGTAATAATTACTAGAATTAAAAAAAATAATAATTCCCGTTTGACAGATAACTTAAACTTTGCGCCAACTATCCGAATATTCAGCTAGATGTGCAGCTGGACATGACTGATAACCAGATCTTTAGTGTAGGGTCCAGATAGGAATCCGATTACTTAAAAATCGGCAGGAGACCGGCAATAGATTTCTTTCTAGGGGTAGGTTATGTTCGTTCGTTCCAGTCTGCGCGTTCTCACTACGATGCATATAAAAATGCAGAACAAAAAGATATAAATAAATCTAACACCCTTGACGCATTTTACTAAGCTATGGCCAGTACATTTCCGGTAAACGCCTGCCACTTGGCTAGTTTCAGCGATTTTTTTTTCTGATTATAACAATTATTGATAGATGACAGTACATTGTAAGCAATTGGTTGAAGCGATGTTGCTGCAGCGTTTGACGCTTTTTTGGCACTCGTTTAGAATTAGATCCCAGGTTAACAGTTCCTTGATAATATAACAATTAATGAGTTTATCACTCAGTCTTGACGACTTTAGCAAGAATCCCCAAGCAGCATAAACAACTTTTTACCAAACATTTATTTCATATGAAACCATTTATATGTAAGCCATTCTACGAGCCTTCTTCGAAAAGTGTCAAAATTGCAAAAAAATCTGCGGCAGGCGAAACGGAAAATAACCCTAGAACCACTTTTGAAAGTTTTGACAAGTGTATTTTAATAAACAGGATAAAAACAAAAAGTTAGATACAATGTTTGGAAAATGCACCTCGAGAAAAGTAAATGAAACCAAATTTCCCAGTACGCTCTCGGTTTCAACTTAATTACGAATAGATTATTTATGGAAATGTTTAGCTAAAAGTAAAAATATTTCTTTAAGATACAGCTCTCATTCACAGCTTTAATTAGGCAACCGTAGAAATAATTTCCTCTTTTATATTTATATAATGTTGAAAGTACGAAAAAATATAAACAAGAATTTATAATTGCTACGCCAATCCATAAATTTCAAAAATTATAATTTTAAAAAGTTAAATAATCGTAAGTAGAAATCTGGATACAGAGAAATTAATTCTTGGAGCATATGTATTTAGAAAACTACATCTTAAATAGTCTTCCCTTTGAAATGCGCTGGAACTTCCTCAAAGCGATATTTCGGCTATTTTCCCTCAACTTCGAAACCCAACTATTCATGAGGCTTGGCAGTAGAGAGAAAGGCGAGAGTGGAGAAATTTCTCCCAGGCATGGATGGTGTATGTTTACAAAATTAACATGGCGCTAATTGGCTTGCACGAAACCAATGACGTGCAAGCAGTCGCTTCATATCGTTTTACTCCGCTCTTGTATGCAAACTAAAATCAACAGAGAAACAAACTTGAAGGTCTTGGCACAATCGTTTTCAGCAATAAGGAGGGCGTATTTCAACTAACATCGAGTTTCTTTTGATTGAACTAGGGGGCTCCCGCCCCCTGCTTGCTAAACAACTCCCGAAAATGCTTATGCAGCTCCTTCGCATCGCTTCACGAGTTACAGCTAGCTTCGCTCGCTCATTGCAAACTAAATTATTTTAGGCTTTATGGAAAGAACCGGTTATCTGTCAGAAGCAAGGTTTTATATTGCATACAACTCACTCTTTGCAGTCTCACAATGTACACAGATTTTAAAGTGTCAGAAGCTTAGAGATAATATTATCAAGAATTTTTAAATTATTTGTATATCTCTTGGGGAAGACAGGAAGAATTTAAGTAATCAACTCTTTATTTTATCTTTTGAGATTCGTGTAAAGACGTTTTCATATTTGGCGACAAAGAAATCGCTTTAAAGCTTAAAAAATGTAATGTTCTACTCGGCGAAAAAAAATTTAAAATGAGAATGCATAAAAAAAAAAAAAAAAGGAACTTCGGCTTTCACGGCCGGTGTCCATACCAAACATAATATTTTCCGGGCTAATATGCCGTGTTCCAACCAAAGTATTTCTGGTTGACGTTTCGCCTGACATGTTTCAGGCTTCTGCAGAGTGAGAATGAAGTCAAAGCAGAGGTCTGGTTCTTATATATCAAGCATCACATGTGCTTAAACCTCATTGGATAAGCCACCAATCTCAGTTTTGCTGGAACTGCTTCTGATTGGTTCCTACTTCCGCCTTCATAGAAAAGCTATTTAAGTACATAAACATTTTTACAACATAAATAAAAAAGAAGAAATTTTGAAAGTGAACAAATTATGGGTTCCACTGCTTAAAAAAGCATCAATTAATGCCAAGAACATAGAGGATTAACCAATCAGAAGCAGTTAAAGGAAGTCTGAGATTGGTGGCTTATCTAAATTTCTAAAATCTTTAATTTACAAGGGCTGCCAAAACTAAACTCAGTAGTAAAAAAATATAGCATATTTAAAATTTTTTAAAAAGAAACAATGATTTTGTTTTAATTCAGTTAGTTTAGGTTTCTTTTAAATTAAAATCTAAGGCCCAAGATCATTTACGTGTATTTTATCATTTATTTTGGTTTAAGTTGTCCGTACGTTTGTATAATCACCTTTTTTTCATCGGCTATTATTTTAAATCTTATATATTTTTCAGCTACATGTGTATTATCACACTTGTACTAGATTTCATACTTTATTTTACTGAAATGTTTATTTTATGACACAGTTTAATGCTATTCATGGCTGGTTGGACACATCACGAGAGTGTTACCGCTAGTTACATGAACTTCAAATGAATAATTCATTTCGAACGAAATGTATAAGCAACAATAATTAAAATAGCAACAGAGCTGAATGAAAAAAAGTAAACTTCCCAGCTTGTTAAAAATAGCTGCCCGTACGAAGGGCAAAATTACTATTCACTGCTATCCAAATGTAAGGACATCAGAACAGATTTTCAGGAGAAGTTGTAAGTTGTTACAATATTTATCTACTCAGTTTCTAAACAGATAATATTTAAGTTGGCGCGCTTTTATTTCTATAGTTATTTTATTCATCTTTTATGTCTCTATTTTCTCCAACACTATGTATAAATTATGTCCATAAATATGTTTTAATATTATTATATATTTATCTAAAGTAGAATATTTGTTTTCATTTTGCTCCTCCATATGAATCTACATTTCGGAAACGTCTGCAAAAATATTTAATTTCAATTGACATTTGCTGAAATTTCTCTAGAAAATCAATCATTCACACAGTCAACAGTTTCCGAAACACGTCACCGGCACCAAACATTTTAATTCCGCAAAATAAAGCACCTGCATGATATGATGTCGCTAGAAAGCCGAAAATATTTTACATTTGCAAAGCGAAGGAACCTGAACCTAAAGCGAACTTCAGAGTTGGGAGGTTCGATTGGAAATGGAATGACTCTGTGTTTGTAAAATTAACTCCGCGTTAATTGACTTGACATGAAATAACCGTGGGGCAAGCAATATCTAAATATTGCTTGTCTAAGCACTTCCTAAATGCATGAGAAATTTAATTGGAAAAATATCTTGCTACTGTTAAAAGTCAATTAAACATTTGATGGATATATATTTATTTAAAGGAATGATATTTTTATAAGACAAATATTTGAATTACTTTGTAGAAAGCTATAATTACTTACAGTAACTAAAATTGGTAAATTATTACATTAACTAAAATTATGCTAGAAAAAAAGCCTCAATAAGAAAAAACAGAAAAGTTTTAGAATAACTAAACTCTGCGTAGAAAAGTAGAAATTCATTGTATTTATAGCATTTTTATTCCAATAAAATTTGAAACAGTCCCATGTGAATTAGTGATGTTTTAGAAATCATAACGCTTGTTTAAGCCAAAAAAAAAAAACGTGTGTTGAGCTACGCTACTATAGAGTTGCTGTGCCTTAGGGTGGGCCGAAAAAAACTTTTTATCAATTAATTTACTTTTTATTTTCGATGGTTGGTAGTGTGAAAGTGGTGCAACTGGTATCATCATGTTCGCATGAACAATTTAAAGGGTGTTGGGAAAATTCCTTCACCGAATTATGCGTAGAAATTATTCTCTTACCGTTTCTTTTCAATAATTGTTTTCAAAATGTGTTGACACACTTTTTCGCAATATTTGTTTTTGCAAAATTTTTATACTTGCGTCAAATGAAAGAATTATTCTACACACTTCAATTTTTTCATGTGAACGTACTGAAGTTATCGGCACCGCACTGACTACCGATCATAAAAAATACAAAAAAGCTAACACGTGGTTGAATTTTCCACACAATTGCGGCAAATTAAAAATTGCACAACCAGATTTAAAAATTTCCCATGTGAGCTTGGAGTACCATAAATGACACCTTTGCCTCACCACCCATCATCAAAACTTGGGGGGGGGGGGGGGAATCTGCGCACTCTACTGTGTATGCAAAATCGACCATGTGACCATTTTAAAATTTATTTATTTATTACATTTACAAAAATGAGTTAAGTACATTATAACGAGCAGAATACTTCATAACATTGTTCTAAAAACTACTTCAGTGAATGTTAAAACGCCGCGCTTATGAGAAAGAATCGCTGAATTCGACTGTGTTTTGCTGCAGCACAAGCCTACTAATCCTTCGCATGACCGATTTTTGAGGCGAAGGGTGGAAGCGAGATGCTTCCTGTACGTATGCTTTTCTCACAAATACTGTCTAGTCGCGGTGAAACAAATTTCCAGAAACATGATAGCTTCATTGCCCCAATGCCGCCCTAGTTAAGCCATTATTGTTAGGGCTGGGCAAATTTTTATAAACTAAATGTTTTTATTTTTTTTTATTTATTAGAGAAACAGTTTTCGGTCCACATGAATTCTAATATTCAACGTATAATTGTGCAAGAGAAAGCAAGAAACCATGGTTTGAATGTTTGTTATGTATGACTCATGTTTGTTATGTGCGTTGTTATAAATCACAGTACGTACGAAAGTAGATTTTTAACATTTTCTTATAATATCTTTATTTGATGGTTTTATTTCTGAAGAACCTGTAATAGAACTGCTCACCTTTAAAATTTTATGAAAAAGAGCAACACATAAATAAAAAAATGTAGTAAAATTGGGCTTTACAAAATATTTTAAAATTAATTATGGCTAAATGGACAATCATTAAATAAGAGTGCATTTAATTTCTAAGAATTACTTAATCATAAACGACTGCTTCTACTATCTATTCATTTCACTACGATTAGAAACAATCAAGTGAACCATTTATTAATCGTCCAGACTAATAAGAATTAAATTTATCTAACTTGAATAGTTAAATGAACATAAAGTATTATGACTGGAATACAGTGTGATTAACCAGAAAGAAAAGCAAGTCCCTAGTTTTCCCCGAACAATCTATCAACAGGAGATGAACTTATCGCCAAGAGAAAGCGTTTCACACGCCACCAATCGCACGTGCGCAGAATACACACGAGAGTACGATTAATGAGTTTCTATTCGCCAGGGAAAACGATTTTTCGTTTTTGAAGCTGAAAACTTTATGATTGACGGTGGCATCGCTGACGGTTGCTTTGCGCATTTTTTTTTTCTTTGCGTCCCTTTACGGCGTTGCTAAGCACAAGAGAGTTTTATTGTTAGCTGACTTGAGGATTAAGATTAATCGTTTATCGTTTCTTCACAATAAATGAGGTCTTTTGTCAGTCGTGCTATCGGTTTTGCAAATATCTGTAAATAATCTGTAAGAAGTTGGCAACGAGACGAGCTTTTCTCATGCAGGAAATGTGTCCGGCAAGCGAATGATTCATGGTTCTGCTTGCTATATGGATGCAATAAACGAACAGGTTATAAATGATTTCTTAGATTTTTACTATTTCTTGAACTGTCGATAACCTGGAACGTGAAGTTAAAGCAACTATTTCACCTATACTCTTAATAAAAATTAAAGATAAATTGCGCAATTTAGAAATCCATTTGTTTGAAGAAATTATTACACATAAGAAAGGCATTCATAAATTATATGCAAAGGAGAAATAAATAATAACATCCAGATTATTGTTTAATTAACCCATAAAACAATTTTTCCTCTTTATTTGACAGCATTTGTCAGCTTTTTGTTTTAACTGCATTTGTCAGCTTTTTGTTTTGGCTGCATTTGGCAGCTTTTTGTTTTGTTGCTGTTAATGGCTGCAACTTATATTGGATTCAGCTATAGGTTTTGGCGTCGTCAACTTAAAAGTGCTTTCGCACATTAAAAAAGCAAAGAGCTGGGTCAGTTCTATGGAAAATTGAGATTTTAACGGCACCAACTTCGGCCATTCTTTGAAAACCGATAATTCAACAGTTTAAAAAAATTCAAATTTAAAATGAAAACCTTCAAGAATTACAATTATGACTTACAGCGAATGTTTGTTCGCTTGGTTTTAGCTGCGTAGCATTCTCGTCTCTTCATTCGTTGGAATTCGTTTATTCATCCGTTGAAATCTTGAAACGTTCGTAGTCAACACTTTTAGCGAAACGTTCGTCGGTTAAATATCAATTTCATATAATGAATAACATCGTTTATTTCAACGTAGTTTACTACTGCAGCGCGGAGCCATTTTTTTCTGTCTAGTTCTCTAGATTTAATTTTTCCGACTCTTTATGACTGAGTGTTGCCACTCAAGGTAAACTCTTAAATAATTAATATTATTATGGCTCGCTACACTGTCCAAGATTCATTCCGTAAACTGTTGCGTGTGATAAATTGGCGACGTACCGATTATTGCATTTACGATTGAAAATAAATTACATGAAAATAAAATCAATGTGTTTTGTTTGTCCACAAAATACCTCTTATTACCCTTAATTAAAGGATACAAAATCAATGCTGAGATACAATTTTTGAACCTGGTATTTTGGCATCGTACACTTTAAAAAGTATTTATTGCATTACAAATGATGGATGTTTTTTTCTTGTCGAATATTCCTTCTTTCAAACTTTATATGTTACGAAAGTAAAACTCAAAAAATATTAATATATTTATGAATGTCTTTGAAAACAATCATAGTTAAGTAAAGTTTTGCATAGTATTCCATTTTTGAAATATGCCATCTCAAAGAAAGGTGCTCGTCGGTTATGACGGCCATCAAAACGCGGCAAGAAAAAAAAAATGTCGCTTATTTGAGTATTTGAGCGCTTTTTGGTCGCCATTATAATAGACAAGTGCATATTGCTTACCCTTGATAAGTTCCTGAACGTTGAGAAATGCGAATAAAACTATTTAATTTGTGTGCTTTATATTCTTCAGTTAAAAATTGTAGTCTTTTCAACTGTAGTAAATTTCAACTTATACCTCATATGCATTTAAATAACATCAACACGAATTTTTAAAAAAATCTAGATAAAAGAGTGTATTATTGCATTTTGAGCTTATTTACGTCTCATATATATACAAATTAATAATTAAGCTGAATGAAAGAAGAAACTGAATTGAGAAAAGGAATTCCTAATAATGCATCGAATATTTTCATCAATATTATTAAGTAGTTGCGCAATGCACATTCTCCCAATGAAAAAACCGAATATTGATTTACGTGTTAATTTTATATAATATCATATTTTTATATTGATTTCCAAATTGGAAGAATACATTTGCATATCAAGCAAACAATACATCGAGAGATACTACAAGAGATGAAATTCTATTCATTATTCATGAACTTTCTAACACGTATTGGGTTTAGTTTAAGGTAGATCCTATTTACAATTTCATGCTTTACGGCTGTACAACGAATGCACGCGATACATAAAACTAGATGAAAATGCTGAGATAATTGATAGCAATTTCTTTCAGATATAAAAACGAATTTTAGATGGGATTGTTACGTAATTATATCTCTCTTGAAATATAGAATTGATTTTGGAGGTTATTTAACACACAGTTGAAGTTAATATTGTTCAGTAGATTCAGTCTTTGGTGTTAAATGTATAAAATAGAACGGTGTAACTATATAATGTTTCCCAGTTTCCCACTTTTTAAAGTATCAATACAATTTACACATACGAATTTTACTACTTGGGTTTTTGAACGAAAGGCTCTTCAAGCTGAGAAAACATGGTAAAAAATAAACATGATATGATGATTGACTTATTTTTGATGATGGTTTGCTCAAATGCAATATTTTCATCGATTTATCAATATATAAATAGATATCATTACATATACATTAATTATAACTTTAAACTACTGTTATCTTGAAGATTTCTTTTTGCCAGTAACGCATATGTACGAAAACAAAATTGAAAGATTTGTGTGCACTCTAAAGCGGTTATCACACGACAGGAATTTTAAAGTAAACGTTATTTACCTCCACCTCGTTCTATCGGTAACCTTGAGAGCAAATTTTCCATCCGGAGTTTCCTACAGGTTTGCACCCGGTTTCTCGGACGGTTGCTTTAACGAGCTACCATTTTCTAATATGTATCCTCGTGTTGGGCGTTTGTTTACAGTTTTTATACTTGATATTTCTTTCAAATAAGGAAGTTTCTACATTCAGGGGCTCTCCCATGCAAGGTCAAGTCAGGTTACTCTGACTTCCCACAAATTGTTCTTATTTCGCAAATTCTGACAGACCGTGGTAAATTTGACAATTTGTTATAGCAATAGTTTTTTTCTATTTTCCCCTCTTACACGTTTGCACTTATTTTGTACAAACGTGTAGGAGGGGAAAGGTATATTTTTGACTGACAACTATATAGTTGTCAGTAACAGTTGCAAGGCTTCAAATTTTTTTTTATGTATATAATAATCACTTATTCTCAATAGGATCATGTTTAATTAAGTTTGATCTCCGCGATTCGGTGAAATACGAAGTTTCAGTCGGGAAATTAAAAATCACCCTTCCCTCCCAAAAGTAAAAGTTCAAGGCGGTTCTGCATGCTGAAATATTTCAGAAAATTGTGATTAAAATTTGTTGTTATATTATAATGCAATACATTCACATGAAATCTGAAGAGGTTTTGTTAAAACGTTATACATGTTTTACGAATTTTAGTATCAAATTGTATGCCCATTAGTTTATTAATTACAAGATCTTTAATTTTTTAATGGAAACATATTAAAGGAATTGCGTTCCTAGCATAAGTGTCACCCTGGGGGGGCGATAATTTTTGGTGTCCCCCCAAGAAGAAGAAGAAGAAAGAAACGTTGTTGTGTTGTATAAACTTGTAGCTTATAATATTTTCAGAGGTCCATAAAAAAAAACACTTCAGAAATTTCGTTTTATTCATTTAGGATAACTTTCACTAAAGTACATTTATTTTCAGTTATGTTACGTTGAAATAGCACCCGTAAAATTGTATAATTCAAGTTCATGTATTTTTCTAAAACTCTTTGTCTCGTTTTGGGTGTCACTCGGGGTGGACCGGCCCATCCACCGTCCCCCTTAGTGACCCTATTGATTAAGGAATATAATTTGGTAAAATATTATTGGATTCCGTTTTTTTTCCTTTCCCCCCCTTTTTTTTCCTTCATTTATAATCATGGACAACCATTCTATAGATTTATCAGCAATAATAGTCTAGGCATCATACGTTATTTTCCATTTTGATGATTTTTTAACTACATAAGCATTAGCGCCACGGACGGAGATTTTTGGGAGGTGTGCACTATTTACTGAATATGAAACTTCGAATTCTAACGAATCATAAAATAGGACTGCAGTTTAAATTTAATTAAAACAAAATAAGAGGAATTAGTTAAAAAATCATCAAAAGTGGTAAATAACCTATGATGCTTAGACTATTACTGCTGCTAATCCCATTGGATTGTTGTCCATGGTATATAAATGAAGAAGAAAAATGAAAGAAAAAAAAAACGGTAGTCATACTGTCTCTAAATTTATCACTTGAAATGGACTTACATTTTTGTAGCGATTTCATCACAAGACAGTCTTTGCAATGTCCTGCACTAGTAAAGTAGCGACTTTACATCTTACAAATGTTTTCTCAGCGTGATTTCAAATTTAAACAAAAGAAAACTAATTTCGAAATTGCACTTTCCTTTTGACATTTATCCTTCGATCGCCAGTCTTCAAATCGCCGCCATATTTACTGGAAAGTTGATTTGACGTCACGAAATTCCAGCTAGAAGATTGGTCCTTGCCAAATTTGCCTTAAATTAAACGTTCTAGAAGCAATTTTTTTGTAGCGCAGATAAAGAATTGCTTCTAATTCGAGAAACACGTGTTTTCTTTAGCACACGGGCATTTTGAAGAAACTGGTGGTGGAAATTGGTAGAAAAACCAGTTTCCCATAGAGTTGACGATTCCTATTACGGTTGCGTTTGCCTGTAATTCCTGTCGTGTGATATCCGCTTAAAAGTATCATAAGAATATTTTGTACCAAACTATGAAATACTATCGGTATTTTTTGTGCTTTGGCATACTCAACCGAGTTGTCTGTATACAAGTGTTATTTTTATAGAATATTTGATATTTTAGATTTGAGTAAAATCACTAAAATCTGCTAAAGTCAGTTTTCCCGTAGAGTAATTCGGAGAGACGTCCCCATATTGCATATTTATGTCAGAAAATTAAAGAAGACAACACATATTATGTGATTGCTTACTTAAAAACTGAATGCTTCACTGTATGAAATCTGTCGTTTTTGTACAAAATAAGAAGTTAGGTTCTTGGCTATATTTCTTTATTTACATTTATTCACTTCGCTGCCTATTTACATATTATTTACAGTGGTTCAATTTCCACATCATTGAGTTCTTGGATGTTTCAAAGCTACGGGCACAAGCTCTCCCGTTACGTCTACAGTTCTTTGGTATTTCTTACGGGCACAAGCTCTCCCGTTACGTTACGTCTGGATGGGCGCAACTCCTCCCTGTCCAGCATTCGAAGATCTCCTGCTCATCCGACCGCAACCTCGTAGGCAAGCGAAAGTCGATCTCCTCGCCCCCGCTTCTGAGGGCAGCTTATATAGGGGGTGCCTGACCTTAGGCCGACATTGAGGGCAAGGGGACACACGTGCACCATTTCCTGTCGTGTGGACCCCTTCGTCTTGTCACGTAGGCCCCGTAGGTTTGCCGGCCTAGGCCTAACCTGACATAAGATATTTAAATATATTTTCAAAAGACCTATTTTTTGACTGAAACGAAAATTCTTCGGTTTTTTTTTTTTTTTTTTTTTGACGTGTGTTAATAGGAAAAAAAATATTAATGTGAAATCAAGGCTGAGTTTATCAAAATATAGCATGGTAACACCAGATAGACGTAATAGACTTCAAAAGACCAGATAAACTTTAAAAGGAATAATGTAAAGGGGCATCTCAGATGCCCCAGACGAGAAAAGAAAGGATGCCCCACTATACATGATATAGTGGGGCATCCTTTCGACCGATACACCGATCCTTTCGACCGATACACCGACGCATACATGATATAGGGATGTATGCGTCGGTGTATTTGATTTAAAATTTTTATAGATCCATTAATTCTATAAATATTGCTTCTTAATTTATTGTATGAAGCATGCTTTTTAATTTATTGTAGGTATATGTCCGAAATCGGAAAATCTCGACAATCACGGTAAATGTCAGAGTAACAGAACAATTTTGTTGTAATGTTCATCTCTTATTACTACCTAGTTATCACCGGTAAATGTCGACATTCTGTGTTTGGTGTATGTCGACATTCACCGGTGATTGTCAACATTTTCCGATTTCGGACATTCTTAATAACATATAATATTAATTCAAGAACACTGTTATGAAATCATACACACTGAATTGCGTATGCAGTGTTACTTAATTTACTTTACATAGATTTAATCAGTTTAAATTATATATAGTGTTTCTTAATTTATTGTGTATAAAGCAGCACGTAACAATATGATATAAGTCTGTGAAACAAAACTTTGTTGCATGTGTCCTCTTAAATTGTGTTTTCTTGCACTCTTTTAGGTTACTATAGGTTAATACTCATAAAATTAGTTATTTAATTAACCCTGTTATTAACACTATATTACTCTTATAATTAACCACCAAATCTTTTTCATATACAAATTATTTTGTGTGAATATTAAAGTCACTCAATTAACTGCTTTGAGTGCCGACTGAAGACGATGTATAAAAGGAAAGGGGGAAGAAGAGGATACTGGACTGAAGTGAACCTTAGGGAAACAATTAAAATAATTAAACAAGGAGATATCAATGATAATAAATACTTGCTAAAAATGCCTTGAAAATTATTATAAAATCACGTCAATTATAGAATGGTTTTAATACATTCATCGTAAAAAATGGATGCATGAAAGGACTACTATGTATGGGTGAAATAGGCAATATTTGTTAAAAAAAGAAAGTATTAAAATGAAAGTTTAAAGATGAAAATTTTATTTCTTTGTTACATCTTCAAAAAAGCTACAAAGTTTAAAAGTAGATTACAACTTATCTTGTTATGTTACTTTTAAACTTTAAAGATTTAACCTTATGTTTAGTGTTGTTTTCGCAGCTTAGAAATATACCTTCATTTTTTATGTTCTTTCAAAAAGTTAAAGGGGATAAATATTTTTTAAGTTCTTTTATGGTATAAAAAGTGCGAAATTTTCCGTATCTGCTATTTTAATTGACTTTTTTCGCGGCGCATCTCTGCCTCTTCTGTAGGGGAACTCACATCACATATAGAAAGAGTCGATCAAATTTCATCTTGTAAAGTTTCTACTTAAAGTAAGCATTCAACTATTGAATTTCGGTATATACACTTAAGCTATTTCCTATAACTCTTTCTAACAGAATTTCCACTGATATTATTGATAACAAAAATTGGCAGCCATTTCTTTTATGGTGGGGCAACTCTCCTAGCATAACCCTAGCAACACCGTGTAACGGATGATATGGAACGACGGATATCAATCATAGTTCACAAATCGGGTTAGAACTAATTCTTACCCCCCCCCCCCCCAGGAAAAGGGGGCAACTGTGTTATCGTATGGAGCAACTGTAATTTACGTAAAGCATAAATTATAAATAGAAAAAAAAATACTGAATTAGTCATGGAATAATTATCAGACGGGATTTACAAATTGACGGGTTTGTGTGGCATCAGAGATTAGCTACATAAAGTCAGATCACAGTTACCCCACTGTACCCAAAATCCTCTAAAAATACTTCCTCAAAATGTAAGAAGGACACCTTATGATGAACTGCTTTTCAAAAAAAAAAAAAAAACTTACATATATATTAAAATCTGAAGAAAAACAAAAGCCATACTGAAACAGTTAGCTATTGTTACCAGATATTTATCGACAAAATAGAAAAATGAAGTCGTGATATTTCAAACTCTATGAATATATTAAGTGTCTATACAGCAATTTTCAGAAGATTACTGGCATAAATCTTTTTCTTGTCGATGAATAAGTACAGCGTCTTTGTGCAATATTTAATCACTTAAAAGTATAAAAAACCATCAATCAAGAAGGAGAAAAAATCACAGGGCAGAGCAGCAATGCATTAACAGATTTTTCAACGGTATTTTACGGCCAAAGATACAATAAAAGCTCTTTCATTAATAGCTGTCCAAAGATATGAGAATTTAGATTAATAGCTTTGCGGCTGCTGAGTTATAAATTGAATTCCGTCACTCACGTTCTCAACAATAGGCATATATTCTGAAAGAAATATACATGCATTTTTCCTTGTCCTGCTGCGACACATGCAACAAATTAAATGCAACCGTACTGTAAAATATTGAATCTGATTTGAAGGAACCTTAAGATTGTTCGAAAAATTAGCAGAAATTAATAATAAGTTCAGAAAAAAGATTAAACAGGAGGGTGTTAATTTTTAAAATGTCAAAGGTTATGCTATTCCACTGTCATTAGTAAAACTGATTGAAAAGAACTGGAAGCTTATTAAACCATACATGCTTTCAATGTCCTCATAAATATTCATCGTAAATATTTTTTATGAAATAAAAACAGTAATATTTTGCGAAATCTTTTAATTCTGTTGATCATAAAAGTGACAGCAGGTTTTTCAAAAATACATCATTCTAAACTTATACTGCCAAAAAGGTCTACAACTTATTCTTCTGAATTTACTCTTTCAATTACTTACTCTTAAGCAACCGAATCTGCAATTTAGGCCACTAACTTTTTTTTTGACCAGACGTTAGACCCATAAACACCCACCCACGACGGAAAAAAAGATAAACTTTTAAAAGCTCCATAGAATAAAACATAACTTTAAATTGGATAGTTTTATATCATTTTCTTTTCTATTTTGAGCTGAGCAAAGTGTTTCCTTTAAAGATATATTCGCAACGTTTTTTAACCGCTAATCATAATCGTTTGCCGTCAATAAATACGTTAAATATTATGAGGCGCTTGATACCGATAGTGTTTTTTAAAATATCACTTAATATATTTCATTAAAACGCATACTTCACATATACATGATTTTTTTTGGGGGGAGGGTGATCTTTTTCACGGGGTGACATCATCACTTCTCGCCCTGGGTGTCCACACATGCTAGCTACGCCACTTCGCTTAGTGTTCAAGCCCAAAAACTAAACGGAACTTCTGATGCAACTGCTCTAGACAGAAAACCATCTCATTTTACGAATTGTATTATTTTGATGGGTGTTTAATAACAAAAAGTAATTGGTGTCTCCTCTATATTAATTAAGCACTGCAATATAACTGATTTGATTTGTTTTTAGTTATTCAGAATAAAATAAATTACGATAAGTTTTATTTTACAAACTTACTTTAAACTTCCCAATTCAAAAAATTTTACCAACTTTCCGCTACCAGGCGGAAAGAACTTGAGGTAGAGTTTTAATGTGTTACCAAAATTTGAAACAAATTTAAAAACTGCAATCTATTTCAAAGGAATTGACAACATTCTTTCTGCTCAGTAATTTTTAATGCAAATTTTAAGCATGAAAATAACATCGAGGATACTCAGATTTTCATGAGGAGCTACATCTTGAACGCTTATAGGCATGATATAAAAATATTAGAAATGCTTTTAAAAACAGTAAAAAATATTGATAAACGTATATAAATCAAAATAAGACAGAACTCAATACATGAAATATATTTTCGATATTGAACTTAAATCCTTCTATGTCTAACAAAAGCAAACTGACATTCATTAGTTCTAAAGAACAGAACTTATTTTACTCGAACATATCTTAAAATAAATAAGTCTGATGTTCAATTCAACGAGGTTTGTTCCCACAATCTTGCTACCTCATCAGAAGAATATCCTGTCCGGTGTATAAATTACGGCGGGAAAAAAGCCCCTTTTACGAAGAGGAACTACTTTCTTACGCTGATGAAGACCCCAACACAGGAAAGATAGCTCAGGGCTATGGTAATGAGGCAGCCATGACTCATAGAATAGATTGAATGTCAGCACTCCTTGAAGCCTCTATTTCACACGTGAGCACCTGCGCAATTTAGGCATGCGCACACCGAATTTTCTTCCCGTATCAACTTCAGCGATCTGAATTCTAGGAAAGATTCGCGAATTAAACTTATGATATGCAGATGATGTACTAATACTATTCTTCGAAGTAATGATAAACCTTGCGGATATTTGATTTCGTAATAACAGTGGAAGCTGCCGACAAGTCATACCGGAAAAAGAACTTTGATTTATTACTAACTTAGAAAAAAGAACATGTATGTACTTGTGTGCCGTGTTCTAATTTTTGTATTTGCATATATAATTTTTATTTTATTTAGCAATATTAATAATCTGCGTAGAAATATCAGGACTGATCTAAAATAGTTTTGTTAAATGTATGCAATTTTTTGATCGATTTTCGATAGGGCCAGATAAATGAGGCACTTACATATTTTTCTTATTACTGGCAGTTTATTTAGCTTAAAATGAAATGTTTCATATAAAGTGCAAATTGCCAAGAGATAAATGTAAAGAGATTAATAAACAGTTACGCAAGTACGAAGACTTTCTTATTTCAAAATTTTACATTGCATAATTGCCATATTATTTATTCCACTATATTAACAATATTATTCTTTGCTCTTCTACCTTATTTTTACAGAAATTTCACCATTATTAAGAAGCTTGGAATTTATAATAAATAAAGTTTTTATTGGTTTTTCTGATATATAAAAATCCTAATATAGCAAAAAAAAAATGGTGAATTGATTTATATAGAATATTAATTCATTTTAGGTCCTAAATATTAAATTTTATTTTCTCCTTTCCTTTATTTTTTCATACTTATCATTTTCAGATACTTTTATCTAAAATGCGTTCAAAGCTATAAAAATTGTTATGCATTATCTTAAAAAATAATCTTCTTTTCAGATAACAGAACAAAAGTATATTTTTTGATGAGACTGATGAATTAAACTACAACGGCAGCATTCTTGGAAACATCTACAACTTTTTCGTGGCAGTCGCAGCATTTTTTCCAGTCGATGTACGATAAGTAGGGCATGTAGAAAAATAAGAACAAACATAAGTCACAATCCCTTCTTCAAATTGAATCATCTATTTCTTACACAGGTAGAAGGCAACGTCTTCAATAAGGTGGAACATGGAAAAGAAAGTTGAACCTAGGTACTTCGAGAAAAGTGAATTGTTCTTTGCTGCTCTTGGTGTTACAACTTGTTCGGAAGAACAAGCGTTCGAACTCGTAACTAAATTCTCATCGCACCGATAAAAGTTTGGAAACATTTTCTCGAGTTGGAGAAATGATGGAAGAAAAGTATATAAGTTCGTGTAACTTTTCCTGAAATTTCCTGGATTTGTTGAGGAAATTTATAAGTAAGTTGGCAGATACGTTAAGATCTAGGAAATGCAATGGCGTACAGTTATGATAACGTAAACAAGAACATGATATGCCATTTTTTAAGTATTCAGATGGAACACGAACTATTTATTGGGAGTATAACGGTATAACGTAAGAAATTATTAAAAGAATCAACTTAATATTTTGAAAGAAAAACTGCTTGCTAAATCTTTTGCCGTAAAAGGTGTGATTAAAAATGTAGAACACATGAACATGCAGAAGCATTAACTGGGAAATCTAAAAGAAGTATGATTGAACGTATTTTAGAAAGAAGCCAATACAGCAAATTAATTCTTTAAACCAAATATAATTAAATGATTGCGGAAACGAACCTATAAGAGAAGTAAATCTTATAATTAATATATATATATATATATATATATATATATATATATATAGTTAAATAAATAAAGCTTCATTCTTTTTAAGTTGTTTGTAAAATTTAAGAGTAAACATAAGTTTTTTAAAAAATAGATAATAGGTATTGATTAAAATAACTACAACAAACACATATATTTCAACCCCTCCCCCCTCAAAAAAAGAGAAGGAAAACTCTAGTATTGGTAAATTATATTGTAAATTTCCACGTTAAAAAACGAAAACTAATTGTTAATCTCTTGGTATGTAACTTATTATCGTAAGTGTAACACATAGCAGTTTGGAGTAGGAGTAGCGACTTCAGACGGGTAATCTGAAAATCGAACGTAACTTGGAAAGATTTTACTGGAGTAACCATTTTTTTTTCCAATAATTACTAGGATAAAAGAAAGAATGAAATAAGTCTAAAAAAGGAATATTGTAACTAATAAGATTAATAAAAACTATAATAACAATAATAATAAGAAATAAGTAAATAAATAAAATTTAAAAAAAAAAACATTATTCTAGCACATTCATAAGGTTTGATGTGCTCTAACACAACACTTTGCAGAACTAGTGCAACAAATAACAAGAAGTCCCGTGTAGAACTATACAAGCCAACTTTCCCGTATACATCAACATCAAATTTATTGTGTAGATATGTGTATCTCTATCTGTTTAGTTTAGTTACTTCAAGATATACTTTCTCAACGTTAATACACATTCATTCACTCATTCATTGTTGCACTCATTCATGTATTAATTGATTCATTCGTTCATTCAGAAATATCCTTAAAAATCCAGATCATAAAATTTCCTGAGAAAATAAGCTCTTTCAATTTTGGATAAACGGAGTTGCTGTATATGTTCTAGGTCATAAGATCCTCTCGATAAAGTTTGTTCCAAGTAAATCCGTTTGTTAGATCAAAATTTATACAGGATTCACATTTCTCCGCAGACGCTGCTGTTAAAATTTTTTGAACTCTTCAAAATTGAACAAAAATTGTTCAAACCTAAAATTATTTCCCGTCGAGAGCTCTCTCGAATAAGCGTGTTCAAAGAAACTTGGATCTTATGTCCAGGATTATATTATTTGTTTTATATTTTGCCATATTAATTTGCTAATATTAATTTTTGAGCCGTTCAAAATTGAACGAAAAAATGTTCAAATTAAAAGTAAAATATAGAAATGAGATGTGTGTGTGTGGGTGGCATTGCCAAGATCTTTCGAATTTGAATTGGGCAATTCACTCGCTCAAAAGTTATTAGGGTGGAGGGCACACAGATCGACAGAGACAGACATACACACATTTTCTCCCTCTCAAAATCCTTCAATTTCTTTATTTTTCAATCTTTATTTAATTATTTCACTTATTTTTGAGGTTTCTTTATTTTTAACGATATTTTCCCGATACATTAAACCTTTCATGCTTTTTTTAATTCCTTTTACAGAAAAGAGGGCTAAAAATCAAATAAAAGATATACATGAGATAAGAAGGACTGATTATGTATAAGAAATAGTAAAGAAATAAGAAATAGAAATAGAAAAAAGAAATAGAAATAGAAAAAATGAAAATATACATTAAGAAATAGTAAAGGAATATAAACATAGATAAAGAAATAAAAACTTTGAAAATATACAATAAGAAATAGTAAAGAAATAAAAACCTACTAAGGAAAATAGTAAGGGTGTACAGAACAGTAATGTTTTCTATTTTGTAAATGTTTTGAGTATAAATGTGAGATATACACTTACAAGAATAAAGGTATTTAATAAATAAATGATACAAAATAAGGAAACATGACTTCTGAAAGAAAAAACTCTTATTATTCAGAATTTATTTTAAAATGTTTAGGCACACAAAGTCATATTTTGAAACCCAGATCCAGAGCAAACAACGCTTAGAAGTTATTGCAATTTATTGCAGAAACTCGTATGCTGAAATTTATTTTTGGCAGTACAGTGATGTTTAAGTAGCATTTTTAGGAGAGAATAAAAGGTTTTATATATATACATAATGCAATTTATACTACGCTCAAAAACGTCTCAAAAACATTTCGCCTTATTTTTCTTCCATCTATATATTGTGCATAAGCACAACTTTAAAGGACAAAACGACAAAAAGTTTTATTTGATAGCGAATGTTATGGGAGATGACACAACATTACTAAAATGCTCCGCTTGCGCTTTCGAAAATTTTAAGTAAACAAGAGATTGTTTATACAAGGCTCAGTTACGAGAATGAAATGTAACAAGTGGGAACGAGGAAAATAGGAATCGACTTCTGGCGTTATTTGGCGGTAAGAAAAGCTTTTACGTAATTGTATTTTGCAGTTCTGTTGTTTCGGAGTGCAAGTTCATTTAATGTGTGTAAATAAGCGTCTTATGAAGAATAATAAGCATGCATTAGGAAGTACTAAATGCAATTAGTTGTGATTTTTTTTTCTTTTCTGATGGATTATAGTATTTTACATGCAGCTTTGTATAGTTGGCGCTTGTTTGTAAATCCGTCATGTAAAATGGTAAGCTGCTTATGTAATGAATTTTATGTCACTAAGCTCTTTTTGTAAAAAAAAAAAAGCTTATATATAGTATACCACAAGAATAATAAAAAAAAATCATGGATTTCCCTATAAGTATTCTTGATAGAATTAATCTATCGTGGGTTTTGATAATTTAAAATGCATTTAATAATCTATTTAAATATTTTCCCCGAATCTAGAAAAAGGTTCCTCTTGTATGTGCTACATCGCTCAGCAGTTTTGTTAGTGCACATGAGACAGCAATAACATCTAGAACTACTTTAGTATTCATTCGACAGTGGAGACGAAAAAAAATCCAAACATTAAAAATCGCTTAGGCAATTATGAAAGCATCAACTACGGAGCGCTTTAATGCATGGCTCATAAATTTCTTTCATAGCAAATTGCTTCCACACTTCATTGTTCTTTCGTAAGCTATACGTGTTATCTGTTTACATAAAATGCTCCTGAACATATTTAATTTCATCCTGACTTATTTTTCAAAGAAAAAATTGATATAATTCCAAAATTTCAGCATAGCACTCAGGATACGTTCATACCAAAATGGTATGAAGCACCAGAATGACGGTGCTTTTAACAAATTCAATGCTCCTTTAAAATACAAGAAGTCCAAGTACTTATTCATGTCGCTTTTACAGTTGTTTTTTACACTTGAAAATTTTCATGGAGTGTTTTTTGTAAACACATATGTTGCTTCCACTACCCCTAACTGTAACCTAAAACTACCACAATTGACCTCACCGGCCCGTATTCTCGTTACTATAATTTCCCACATGGTGCATTCTGTCCACTAGAGTGACTAAGACTTCAATTAAGCGCTTACGTTCAAACGAGCAAAAACAAAAACCTTCATGCAACAAATAAAAACGGGGGCTGTGAAGGCTTCAATGGTGTACAAAATACACCAGCTCGAGTAATTAAGTTAGAGTTCAACTTGTTTCACTCAATATTTCATTGACTTTAAATATACTTGCTAAGAATGAAAGCAGAGTTGCTACAACGTTGTATAATTTTGCGAAACACGATACCATTTCAAGCCAAATCTACTTCTGCTACCATTAGTTCAACATAAACAAAGCAGACCTGAAACATAGGATGGCACTTGTGCAATTGAGTAACCAGTTACTGCAGAGAAGTAATAGATGCATAATTCATTAGTGTTTTTTTTTGCTGCAGATTCCTGCTTGATTCGCTGAATACTCATTTGACGGGGAACAGTACCTCAAAATTGTTCAAAATATAAATTTTTTATTACGTTTTTCGATAGATAAAACTATTTTAAATAAATGCAAAATTTTCAAACTTATGGGAAGCATACTTTGATAGATATTCAGGTTTTTGTAAATGACTTTAGCTGTTTTCATTATGCATTTAAAGATTTAAATGCATAATGAAAAATGTGCAGTAAAATCCCTAAGGCTTTTTTCAGTCAAAGGTACAGCTTTGAAATTTTGTATGTGCATTTCACGGAGTATGTTTAACAAAAGTAAGCATAGATTTAACTCTGAATATTTTAGTTTGTTTTTACTTGATTGCTGAATTTGAATTTTTGCATTGTTAGTCTTTTTTTTTCTGAGTTTTTAACGAAAAAAACCTATTATCATTCAATTAAATTCAGATCGTTAATTTCATGCTAAATTTTATTCTAGAATGTTTGGGAAGTATTACTCATAAAAATATTTTTAAAAAAGATATAATTGAAAAATTTAAAAAAATTATAAAAAATTGAAAAAAAAAAATTTTGTAAATTTTAAATTAATGGTTTATTACTAATGAGGTTTTACTTTAAAGTTTCATTCCTAGTCATATTTGGAATGAAATGCGTGCACTATTTTTTTTTCTGACTGCTAAACGAAAAATAAATTGGAAAGAGGTACCGTACCCTCCTTAATTCAATATCTTTGCCCGGAAGGAGAAAAAGAATACAGTGGAGCACCGTTTATACGTTTCTCGTTTATACGTTTTTATCATTTATACGTTTTTTTGAACGGCCCCGGCGAGATCCCATACAAACTAATGTTAAATAATTTCGTTTATAAAGTTTTCCTGAAATTGCGAGTTTCATTTACACGTTTTTTCTCTACCCATGTCATAAAGAGAAAACGTATTTTAACCTGATTTTGCGCTGGCGATTGTCCAGTTTAGAAATCGCATTTGACCTTGACCCACACCTGCTGTGACCACTTGCGGTGGTCACGCACCTGGCTAAATGAACAAAAGACATACCCCGGAAGAATGCGAATATCCACAGATAAGAGCGTTCTGATTGTGGTGCAATACCTAGAAATAGCAGGTGACAAGCGCTTTTCCTCTCCTGGGATCCGAGATTGAGCGTAGGTAGCTGCCATGGAAATTTTGCCATGGCAGGCGCCCTACAATTTCAGTAAGTAGCCTGAGGACTTTATGGCAATCCTGCTCCTACCAGCTTTACAAAATTCTGGGACCTATCGTTCACTAGCATTCACGATGGCTTCGAGCTCGTGTAGTAGAAAATCTCTGTCTCTAAAAGAAAAAATGTGCATTTTGAAACAAGTGGATGAAAACCTTCATTTAAAAAGAATTGACCTAGCCAAAAAATTAGGTTTACCTGTTTCAACTTTAAGCACGATAATTTATAAGCGTAAGATCATCGACGAAAGCCATAATCAAAGTGGTGCTAATGCTTCAAAAAAACTTCGAGTTCAAAACGGAAAATTTCCGGATGTAGAGAAAGTGCTTTTACAGTGGTTTAACCAGTGTCGTAGTGCAAAAATTCCCATCAGTGGTCCTTTGCTTATGGAGAAAGCGAAAGAAATTTCGAAGAAGTTAAATGTAGAATGCGATGCATCATTTTCCTCGGGATGGCTTCATAAATTTAAGTTAAGACACGGCATAGCAGGCAAAACTGTAAGTGGAGTGTCTGGAGATGTTGAGTGTGAAACAGTGGATGATTGGATTCAAAATAAATTGCCTGAACTGATAAAAGAATATGAACCAAAGAACATTTTTAATGCGGATGAAACCGGCCTATTTTACAATCTTCTGCCGACTAAAACTCTTGCACTCAAATCGGATACATGTCATGGCGGAAAAAGAGCAAAGTACGGTTGACCGTGCTATTGTGTGCCAATGCAGATGGGTCAGAAAAATTACCTCCTTTGATCATTGGAAAATCAAAAAAGCCCCGCTGCTTTAAAAATGTAAAAACATTTCCAGCAAAATACATGGCCAACACAAAATCATGGATGACCATGTCTTTCTTTACCGACTGGTTAAAAGCGTTGGATGATAAAATGCGAAAAGAGAAACGGCGGATCATTTTATTCATTGATCAATGCCCAGCTCATCCACCTAATACGGATTTTCTAAAAAATATAGCTGTCAAGTTTTTCCCTGCCAATTGTACCAGCAAACTGCAGCCGCTGGATTTAGGAGTCATAAAATCCCTTAAACAACATTATCGGAAACTTTTAGTGCAAACAGCTATCGCTACTTTAGACAGCGGAGAATTCGAAAAAATGAGCATTGATATCTTGCAAGCTATGAATTTCATAATGATGGCTTGGGAAAGTGTTTTACCGAAAACAATAAGAAACTGCTTCAATCTTGGTGGGTTTTTCACTTCAGTAGATGTCACTCCTAATGAAAACGTCGAACCTGAGCATTTTGTTCCACCTGAAAACTGGTCAAATTTGAGTGATGTTACTACATTTGAAGAATTTGTGAAATGTGATTCGGAACTTGCAACATGTTCGCTTCTAACAGTCGATGAAATGGTCGCAAATGAAGAAACTAGCAGTGAAGAAGAGGATAACTGCACTGAAAAGCCACAGCCAAGTTTTCAGCAAGCTTTGGAGGGTTTTAATATCATGCAAGAATATCTCCTTGGTAGTGATTTAAATGACAATGTCAAGATGGCACTTATAACTGTGAACAAGGAACTCTTTTCTGTGCATTCCAAAAAGGCGCTACAACCCAAAATAACAAAATATTTTGGGCATACTGCATGAATATGAAACGTAGTGATTGTAATGTAATTCAGGAATACAAAAGTTAGTATACTATACATCATTTCATTTTACTATGTCTTACTTTATAAACTAATTTATAATGTATTATATGTTTAGTATGTATTATTAAAATTATTCATTATTTATTTTTCATAATACTATTTTAAGTTTCTGTTTTGTTTTTTGTTAGAAAATGTTCGGTTTATTTTGTGATTTTCGTTTATACGTTTTTTCATTTATACGTTTTTTTTTGCTCGGTCCCTTGAAAAACGTATAAACGGTGCTTTACTGTATATACAATTTTGTACATTTTCGCGAAACATATCCACATGATGCCGTATCAATCCAAACATACATCTTTTAGCGTTAGTTCGTCAGCAACAAAGTGGAATTCAAACGTAAAGGCCTCTTAAACAATTAAGTAACCATGAGCTACACAGACGCACTCAGTACATACTTCATAAATTCTTTACGCAGCTAATTCTTTCAGCACTTCATCATTCATATATAAGAAGTATGCACCACATGTTCGCACAACTTGTCCCATCGAACATTCGACGTCACTTGGAGACATTTATGCAGTGAAGAAATAAGAGAAAATCTTAAAAGAAAAAGATGAATTACAATACACCCTGAAACGTAACTAAATTACTCTGAAATTAAATGGCAAGTTCCGCTTTAAATTGAAAAGATGTGGACCGTGAAATGCGCGTTCGCTGTGACTTTTGTTCTTTGTCTCAAATTCTTGCACGTGGGGCAGTTAATTTCAGGGATGATTAAGTGCTGGAAATTATTGAAAACTTTTACTGCATTTCTGCCCACGAAGGTCGTTCACAGACGAATGGCTTTAAAACAAATTAGGACCTTTAATTTTTCCCTGAGTAAGGTTTTGTCTTAAGACTGACGTCTCATTAAGCTTTCCCGTAATTGAAGTTTTTCCATATTTCTTAAAAACTTTTCTTCGAGAACATTAACACCGGCCCTCTAAAGCCGACTATAAATTATTTTAAGCGCTGCTAATTTATCGACTGGAAAAAATATGATGGAGAATTATGGATTTTTTCCCATGAACATTTTACTTTTTATCCAATGGCTTGTCTCAAATTTTCGAAGAAGCTGATGTTAATGTTGGTTATAATTCATGTCCACACTATTCTTTTCCAACTGCTGTTAACTCTCAAAATTGCTTGATAAATGCAGGAAGAGAGTTTAGTTACTTGAACATCGTATCTATTTCGTAGAGTAGAGATAATCTGCATTGAATAGAATATGCGTATAAAATTTATCGTACTTCAGGTCAAATTAAAAATTAGGATGTAGTTTTAGTTATGCTACATCATAGTCCAAAGTGAAACCCGGTGTCGTTTAATCCAATTATTTGAATAGCCTCTTTTGGAAATCAGTTCTGTGAAATGAATTAATCAATTTAGCAATAATTTTCTGTTCATAAAAAAGGAATAAAAACTGCTGAACAGTATTATTTATGATTAAATGTTGTTTCTTTGGCAAGCACAAAGTGAAAAAGTCAATTATATGATATTTGTTTTAAACTAAACGAGAAGTGAAGAAATTAGTTTTCGAATGTTATAAGATTTATTACAAGAAAAGAGAAAACGAAAGAAGTGCATACGTTGAGTAAACAAATTTTTGAAAAGTTAGAAAATGATTTAAAAACAAGACTTGTATGCTTATCACACACACACATATATAGATATATATAAATTTGAGTACAGTGTTGAAGCTATCCATTGTTCTAATATAATAAAGAACAATGCGTAAAAAAAAAAAAAAAAAAAAAAAAATTCTCCATTTTCCATTTTATTGCCCTTAAAAGGACATTTATTTTCTTTTCGAAAACAAAACAACGTGTTTTGAGCACAAAAACCAAATAGATTGTGGCTGGTACAATTTAGATTTGATGTTGCAAACGAGGAAAAAGTAGAAGATGCCGCATTCACGTTGTTTACTAGGATTTTGCAGCTTCCAAGAGATTGCTTTACCCTACTTATTTTGATTTAAAAACAAAAAAAAACAGCTTTTCTTGCAATACAAAGGGAAATAAATTGAACGAGAAAAAGTAATTTTATTTAAAAGGAGTTTTATGGTTGCATAAATCTTATATTTAGAGCAATATAGAAGGCCTCCCTAACAGAATTTCAATTCTATTAATGAAGAAACAACTTGAGTTATTATTGTAATATACCAACTTTGTAATGATAAAGAATATATAATTACACATTACTGTAGAGTTACTCCCTAAAAGAAGACAAATTTCTATGGTAGAGCATATGGAATTTTTCTGCTTTTAACATCACTGTAAGTACTGTTCGTTGACGAAAGCTGAGACTATCCGTCGGGAAGATTCTATCCATCAAAGAGGGTGATGCGATGAGATGAGCACTTTATATTTTATGCTGTCTTTTTTGATTTTCCCCATGATAATATATTCTATTTCCAATTTGAATTTTTAACACAGAAAATCAAAGAAAGAAAAATAAAACGCCGAGAGTTTATTATTCTTCATAAAAACTAAACAGTTCCTAATCTTTATTCACCCTCTCACTCCTATTTCGCTGAAATAGAACCAGACCTGACGCATGCGCAAATTAGAGGAAAGTCTAGGCTAAGAAAATCAGACAGTACAGGTTTTCAAGCAGCTTAGCTTAATTTGCTTACAGGCATTTTATTCTTTAATATGGAATGCTTTCAGTAAGAGAAGGAACTGTTAACTTTTGGAAGAATAAATTGTTCTAATAATTTAGGTTTTACAAACGAAAAATATCTTTATTTACTCTGACTTTCTTACAATAATCTTTGCTTGTTTCTTTTAAGTTAAAAAAAAAAAACTACTACAGCAGAAAATAGGGGGAAATTGATTACTTAGGAAGAGCTAAAATAGCTGACTACGCTGTTTAAGGATGCCGCGCGTTTTTAGGAGTACCGAAACAGCCATGGTTCCAATGTCGTTTGATTATCATGAACCTGATAAATGTGTTCTTCAGATCCGTTCTGTTCTGAATGTGACGCGTATAGGGATACCATGTTAAAACTCACTAGTAAAAGTAACGTCAACTTTATTACCGTTGTTTCACGTTCAAAGGTTGTTTAGAGTAATTTTTTAAAGTTAAAAGTATAAGTTTGCTTATTGGGATCATGAAGCGACAACATGTAATACTGACGTTTTAACCGAAAATACATTTACTTAGTAGTATATTTAAATATATAATAAAAGCAAACATTTATGGAAAACAAGTGAGTTTTCCATAAATGGTTTTTATTATAGATTTAAGAAAGACATAATCAAATATGTTATTTTTTTTTCTTCGAAAAAAATAGAAACATGCATAAAAATGTGAGGTAATTGCTTTATTTATGAAAAATAATATATGAGGTTCCTATGCCTTTAGTATTTAATTGCTATTAAACTAAATTGGCTACGCATTCGGTTTGACGACTGTAATTTCGATTATTTTTTTTTTAAATAACTTTTAAAATGATAAAAAGTTTCTTCCCCCTCTAGTTCACACCAAAATTATTGGCGATGATATTTTCCAGATTGTTGCAGGTTTTCCAACCAGACTCTAATTTAATAAAAAATAAACGTTAAATTTTTATACGCTTTATTATAATTTGTCAAAATATCTTCTCAAAATTTTCCGAAACCATAAAATTTCATTAAAGAAAAGCTTTGAACATTACTGTGTTAAATTTGGGTTTGAAAACATTTTCATTTTCTGTGTAGTAATAGCTTCTAATTAAAAGCCATCATACGATGCTTAAAATTCATTGAAATTTTTCTTCTTTGTTTCGAAGATAACCCAGAATACTTTTCTCTTCGGCTTAAAACTCGGCTTTCAGTTCAAAATCAATTTATAATTATGCAGCAGTGCCTTTCATTGTGAAGCCATTAATGAATGTTCGGCCCTCTTTCAATTCTTGCGACTTTCAGAAGATACATCCCGAATAATTTGTATCAATACCTCCAGCCTGAAAGGCTTGATTCTGAATTTCAAGAGCGAAACGTCAAGAAACTCGATATTAATGAGGGTTGTAATCCGAAGAATAATATCACTGGAGAAAGGAATAAATAAACAAACTCGCCTCCCAATCCGTAAACCTGGTTTAAATCCTATCGTTGTTTCAGCTGTGACAGTTAACTAATTTGCGATTTTAAAACGAGAGTGATTTCGCATTCCTAATTCCAAATCGAGGCCGGAGGTCACATTTTGTGAAATGTATTCCACGCAAACAATTCCTACTCTATGGTAACCATAGATGCAATTTAATCCCATTTATATGCTTAGCGTGAAGGGAAACTCAAAACGAACAGTAAAAATCCGAAGCAAAAACATGCTGAAATTTTTGATTATTAATTTTTTTTTTTTTTTATGTACCAAAAATTTTGGTGTTGAATGTAATTTATATAGTTTTTAGTTCGTAATAAAAAAAGGAATATTTTTATTGGCAAAATTTTGCTCTGGTGTTTGTTGTCTGACGGATTCGTACCGGACATCCGTCCTGATGTTTCAAACCTATACACGTTCTTAATCATTACAAAGCTTTCAAACAGTAAGTTTAAATTTATACATATTTCCAGAACATACTAATTAATAACATAACAAAACTCAAAAATTTTTAACACTTTAAGCCTTATTATTAGGCTATTCAGCAACTCACTACGAAAATAAGGTGAGGAAAAAAAAACTCCATGAAGGTAATGTGAATGAAAAATTCAATGCATACTTTTTTTTTTTTTTTTTTTTAATATTCAACACTATGGTCTGGTACACTTCTAAATATTGCTATTTTGTGCATCTAACTTTTACTGAAAATTCCAAAATTTATGGCTTCACATTTATATTTTTTTCCCCCTTTTATTCACACTTTCTGCTAATGCCAAAAGTTCTATAAAATAATCTTACATGAATGTTCAAACATGCTGTGTTAATTTCAGAAGAGAAGAGTGACAAATATTCCATCACATAGGACTTACGAACTACGTGCAAAAGTGATGAACTTTACTCTTGAGCTGTCATATATCAAGACAATAGTCGTCACGTCGGGGCATATAGACCCGAATTAAAAATTTAATTTAAAAAATTTTAATAATGTAATTTTTAAATAAATTTTCAATAATCCATAATTTAAAAATTTTTAATTCGACTCTATATGTAAATTAGGTATAAAAATATAAATCATTGCGTTTTAATTTAACTCTATTATGAGAATGTGCAACATATAAAAAGCATAGGAAAAAAAATTTAAATTCCACATGGGTCAATATGACCCGACGTGACAGCTAAAGGGTTAAAGTAGTGCGCAAGTTCAGAACTTCAGCGACAGCAGTTTGGTTACTATCAGTGGTGTAGTCGAGGGGAACGCAACACAAGGGGACGGCATGCCCCTACCTTTTTAATTTTTACTATTGCTCTCAGTGGGAAGGGACGCTCTAATGAACGGGGCTCAAAATTACTAAAAGAAAAATTGAGTGTAAAAACAAACAATTGAATATCGAACGACCCATAGGAATACGCACTACCTTTTTAACAGGTGGAAATAATCCCACGATAGAACACACATATCCATTGAAATTAATTTTAAAATTTCACCAAGAACTTTATAATTCTGATAACTATTTTGAATAAATTCCTAGCTATGGCAGTTCAAATCCCCACCACACGCAAGGTAAAAGAAAAGCCTCTCTAACTACATTTACTGATTCGCGAACAAATGCAGGAAATTACAAACAAAAGAGCTTAGCACGAATACAACACAAAATGGCTGCTCCTTTAACTTCAACTGCATAACCACGTGTGGTAAAATGTCTCGAAATCCTCCTCGCACGCGAAGTAAACAAACTGGCGACGCGAGCGAGCCGTGATGGATCCCTGCGAAAACCAACAGCTGTTGGGAACAACCTTACAATGGGGTTAGAGAGGGGAGTCTTCTCATTTTAGACTAAGGATGAACTATATATTTTTTCTTTCCTTTGTTGAACCCACCTCTTTCAATCTATTTTGTTTTCGCCTTTTAATCACAAAACTTTTATTATTGCTGCACATAAGTAATCAGCGAAACCCCTTACATATTTTATTATACTAACAAAACAGTGCGTGCCACGTGCAATATACAGTGAAACCTGTGTAAATTGACCACTTGCGGTGCAGCACTTTAGTGGACTAAGACAGGTGGTCAACTTATAAAGGGTAAGGATATTTTTTTTTGTCATTCTTACACTATGCATCCCTATCTTTTTAACTAATTAAAATACATTTAAGTTTAGCTTCTGTATTTACCTTACTTTAAAATATTACTTAGCTATTTTATTTCACAAAAATATCATTAGAGCAGCGGCTCCCAATTTTTTTTTTTTTTTTTTCGCGTACCACTGCTATGTAACTTCATTATATAGAATAGAAGATCAATGGATTATAGATAGATTTTTTTGCCTGCACTCGTACCACCTAGAGATGCTTTGCGTACCACAGGTTGGGAACCGCTGCATTAGAGAAATTAAACCTGAATGGCTTACAATGTACGATACAACTTTAAAATTAGACATGTTAGCTTTTCCTAAAAATACATAAATGTTCAAAATGCATGTCTCAGATAGAACAAAAAAGAAAAAATTTATTTAAGAGACCGTTCGTAAATGATGTCACGCTTTTTTCTGATATATTTGACCCCCGCCCCCTTTGTCACAAAATGTCACACTTCAATGGACCCCACCCCCTTTGTCACAAAATGTCACACTTCAACACCCCCTCCCCCCTTTGTTATATGTCACGCTATGTTGTATAAGCCTGATGTCACACTTCTTGTTACCCCCTCCCCTCCCCTTGTCACACTTTGTCACAATTTCACGAACCCCCTCCTTCCTCGAAGCGTGACATCATTTATGAATGATCCCTAAAGAATCAAAGAACGCTCATACTTGTTCTCCCATTGGTAAAGTTAGAAAGAGGACAAGCTTTGTAATTCAAAAATAGGGGAGCTTTGTGCCCTAATAAAACTGAAGATACTTTCACATTAAGATAATGCTGAGTTGTGCTTTCTTAACGTGAAAGTTTTTTTCAGTTTTAAGCTTTATCATTACTGTTTCATCCACGCAGTGCAGACGCATACTGGTGTAACATTACAGCATAAAAAAATATCATGTAAAAGTCATTTTTGTTATTACATAATAAATAAATATCATGCTAATAATGAGGCAGCCAGTTTATAAAGGATTTTTTATAATAGTTCCACCAAAATTTAGTCTATATAAGTGGTCAACATCGACAGGTAGTCAAAGTAGGTGGTTAAGTTACAAAGGTTTCCCTACATTACATAATATAGGGCTATTTCCGTTCCTGACAAAAGCGGTCATTACGCTGGACATTTTATCTCTTTTTCAGTCTCAAACAAAAGAAAAGTACACCACAAAAAGACTCCTAGAAGTCCAAAAAATCATGAAACTAAGAAACCCCGCGAGCGATTTTATTCCATCTCCACTGAAAAGCATGCGCTTTATTCTAAACGGCTAATAAAGTAACAAAAATTAATGAAACACTGCATTATTTCAAACAGAAATTGGATGATAAGTAGGATAAACTATATATTGGATGAACGTACCAATAAATGAAATACAGCTGAAAATACTGTGCAACAAGTTGCGCAATTGATGTGTGTTTATTTTTCAGAAGCTTTTAATCCATTTTGGCAAATGAGTGTCACCAAGAACTTACCACACCCATTACATTCCCTTAGGGACGCTACTGATATAATACATGTATAGTTTATCCTACCTATTCAGTTACAAATGTTTGAATATCACCTGTACAATGTAGTGGCGTACGCAACCCCCCCCCCCCCTTGAGCCCTAAATAATAGTAGCCACTGGTACAATGTCAATGACGAAAAAAATTGCATTTGTAAAGCAAATAATGAGTGCCGTATCAATTTCTTCATCGAGATACACGGAGGTGCATTAAAATGAAAGTTTTGCATAGATTGATTTTCCAATTTACATTTAAGATACGATAAAAATGTTCTGTTCGTAAAAAAACATAAAAATGTGTAACTTGTGCAATGCTTTTAATTTAAACTGAACTGTTTTTGTTTTACAAAATGTATTGACAGAACACGGAACATACACGGCAATATTAAAAACCCTTCAAAATTCTACTTTATTTGGAATAGAATTTCATCATACACTTCACTTCATATTATCTAACACAAAAGCAGGTAATTTATTTCACCAAAACGATTCTCAATACTGTGGGACGCATAGTTTAATTACACATTATTGATTATTTACAAAAAATAGAACAAAGGGAAATTTCCAACTGAAAATCTGAATTAAGCAAATATAATACTTATAGGAATTAAATTTTTAGAGCATATTAAAAATATGTAAATTGAAAGTCGCTTTAGATACCCGAAGCGGAATGGAACGAAAATTGCTTTGAATTTCTGCGCAAAAATTCGCAAGCCATCTCCCGAAGGAATTTCCTAAAATATCTTCCACGGCAAGAAAGAAAAAGAACTTTATTTTTTGCTATCTAGCACGAACGAGATAATATAAATGCAAATGCAATAAAATTGCATTATAAGCATTCGGCCGTAAAAATGCATTTAAGGGAAAAAAATCCAAGAGTGAATGAGATAAATTTGAAAAAGGCCCTTTTCAAGTCTTGGCCAAATGAAAATCAGGCGGCCAAAACAATGAGGCAAGATTTCATTTATTCAATCATTTTCATGAACAATTAACTTTCACATAATGCAGGGGAAATGGGTTTAGAAAAAAAAAACTTTAGATTTGGTTGGGGGAGTTTGTGGAGACATACTTACTTAAAAGTGATTTCTTAAACGAAAAAAAACAGCAAAGTTTTATTAAAACAATTCGACCGATTTACTGCAACCTTATTCCCTCGTTTTGCCATCCTGATAGGATGTAAACTCAAAGAAAGGAGAAAAATTAGAGAAAAGGGGAAAGGAAAAAAAATATATTCTCGGAAAGAAGTTGGGAAACTTTTTCGCTCAATTTTTCGGTTTGTTTTTAAGTGGAACATTTTAAGATAATGAAATCTTTTAAGGGGTGATAAAGAAATTTAGGCAACGTTTTTACACGTTTACCGATTTAAATTAAATCTAGTTAAGAGCTCTATTTTGAAAAGCATTATCGTGAATTGATAGCCTTACTTTTTTTTTAACGTTGCAAAAAAAAAAAAAAAAAACTTTCACTGTTGCTCCACGATCCGTGTGAGCAAACTGAAGCAATTTATTTCTTCTTGGTTAATTAATCGTTTTATAGCAGACAACGAAAAAAATGTATTGCACTACACTACTGTAAGATTTTTTAGTTCAACATTTTAAAAGGGTATCAAGAAATGGGAAGTCTACAGTTGGTTTAATCATATCAAAAGCGATAACTAATGGAATATTTTATTTGCGTCTTTAGTGTTATCTCTCAGAATGTATTTACAATTACTTTGTTATGTTTGTATAGCATAAGTACTCGCTGGGTATTGTTCGTAAATGCTTAGTCTAAAAAACTGTGTTTCGAATATTTTCCAAAAAAAAAAAAACTATAGATTAGCTGCAAAGGGGAAAAATAATACGCAAGAATGATTTTTGTGAATAAGAATGAGCAGTAAAACGTCGACAGGGTGGCGTAGTGGTAAGGCGCAGGTCTCGTACACCCAAGATCGCAGGTTCGAACCTGGCCCCAGTCGGTGGATTTTCAAGATGCAGAAAATCGTCTGCGCCCATGTCGCTTGATTGTGCGGCATGTTAAAGATCCCTTGAGTATCCGTTTGGCTTGGATACTCTCGGCTAAATTAAATACCTTGTGCATTTCGCATCAAAGGAGAGCTCAGGTCCCGCCATCTGTTGAAACTGAGCATCCAAATTCTCAGTGGCAATGGCATCCACCAACAGTGGTGCTCCTTGAAAAAATGGATGCCAATTACCGGTGTACGCACTAGGTCTACAAAGATTAATGACCATACGCAGCCCCATTAGAAAGAAAAAAAAAGAGCAGTAAAAACTAAGTAAAAATAAACGCTACATAAAAAGATAGATTTTAAGAAAAAAGTATTATTTTCAGTACCCCAATACAACAATATAAGAGTTAAGATTTTCACAGCCGTTGTCAACAATACATTTCAGGGTCCATTCCAGGATCTTCTGCTAACATTTGCAATAATACGTGTAAGGCTTCTTGAGACCTCCGAAAAAGCCTGAGAAATGTTAGGCGAAATGTTTACCAGAAACATCCTGTATGGACCACAATAGATAAAACAGGAAAATAATCATATCCATTGTGTGTACATTACTCTGTAAACGAACGATTTTTATGTCAATCAAGAAAAAAAAAAGTTTAGATGTTTGAAATATATCAAATTATTCTCTTAAAATTTTACTCAGTTTCCACACTAAAAAGTTCTACCTCAACATTTGACCAAAAAAAAAAAAAAATGGTGAAATTTAGCTACTACCAATATGTCACTAAAGTTGAATCATTATAACGGTTTCTAATTTCACATTCATGGTGAAACGAGGTGAAACTACACCATTATAATGGTTAATTTTGAAGAACATTGTATTCTTAATGCATTCAGAGTGAAAATAAAAATGATAGATACATATTTACAAAGTACAATGCCAATTTTTGTTAAAAAAATTAAAACAATTTTTGTTAAATTGAAAATGAGCGGCACTTATTGCCGCTAAACAGTAAAGAAAAAATATATAATTTTTTGAGCACCACGTCTCTTTCACGGATATTGCCTTTATTTTCCCCTCGTCACAAACTTTCTGGACAAGCCAATATTTATGCTTGCAATTTACGCTAACGTCAATAGTGCCATTTTTAAGATTAAATGTCTTTAAAGGACGAAACATAAAGAAAGAAAACGAAAAGAGCATTAGCGAACATAGTAAATTCAAGGGATGTAAGGATATAAAAACCGCTCAAAACATGGACGAAAAGGGCCTCGATTTTATTTAAGTTTATTGCGTCAATCAAGATAGCCGTTACGCGTATAAAACTTGGTAGGGGCCTCAGATGACGGCCTATAGCAGCGGAAACTTTTTACGGCCTCGTGGTCACGTGACTCCGATAAAACACGCGCCGGCTTTCCTGCCGTAAAAAAAAAGAGAAAGAACGCCATGTTCTAGAACCCCCTGTAACGCTTGGGCAACCAAACGTCACCACCGAAAAAGAATGTTGAAACTCCATACCCCTCCCTAACCGCCACTATGACGGAAGAAAATTATTTCCAATTCGATACATCCTTTTAAAACTTCGGTCTTTTCGGACGATATCTAGCTGCGTTTTTAGCAGCTATATTTATGTAGCTACCGTGCATACCAGACGTGCATGATAGCTGTGATAAGGATATGCTGAATGAACGATTTTATGTCATTGAAAAGTTCAGAATTATGTTGTTGAAGGATATGTAAATCTGCGAGAAATATATGAAGTTATCAAAACGAGCCCTAAAATATTTACGCATATAAGATCAAAAAGGGGTTATTCCTTTCTAACATACATGCATTACTCTCAGACTACATCGGAAATTCCATAATAATAAATATTTTTTAAAGCTCAAATGCCGAAAAATAGAATTTGAAACTTACTCGACGCATAATTCTCCTGACTTTTATTTAACAGCATCTGCAGATGATTGTTTTGAGGAAGAGATGTATAGACAAAAAATTTCGGGGGCGGGGGGGGGGGGGGCATAGTAATCAAAACTGGCAGTCAGATCATAAAGTATATTTTATTCTTATTATTATATAATATATATATCCTTTTAAAACTTCTTTCTCTGTATACGGCATGCTTTTACAGAAAATTTAAGATAAATATATACAGTGAGACCTGTGTAAGCTGACAACTTGCGGTGTATCACTTTGGTGGTCAACTTAGACAGGTGCTCAACTTACAGAGGGTAAAATTTTTTTTTTTTTTTTTTTTTGTCATTTCTTACACTATGCATTTATTGATTTGTAACTATTCAAAATATAGCTTCATGAATTAACGTTACTTTAAAATAGTAATTAGCTATTTTTTTTTTTTTTCAATTGTCTAAAATATCATTAGAGAAATTTAACCTGAATTACTTACAATTTCTCGAATACAACTTTAAAAGTTAAGTACTTCGTTTAATTAAAGGTAAATATCTTTATTAGTTATGTACGTTACTTATATGATGGAAAAGATTTCCTAAAAATACATACTTTTTAAAATATTTCTACATCAGATAGAAGAAAAAAGAATAAACTTTTTTAAAGAATAAAAGAGTGCTCATAGTACTTTTCCCATACGGTTAACTTCCAAAAAGGTTTAAGCAAACTTTATATTGATGTTTCATCCATCCAGACAAATACTGTTCTAACATTATGGCATGAAAATCATCCTGGAGAAAATATTTTAGTTTTCTTTTTTATCTCTGCAAAAATATATAAACAAATAAATATAATGATAATCAGGCGGTCAACTTACAAAGAGTTTTTCATAATACTCACACCCAAATTTGGCGTACATAAGTGGTCAATATAGACACATAGTCAAATTAGGTGATCAAGTTACAAAGATTTGCCTTCATTATATAAGATAGGTTTAATTTCGTTCCTCACAAAAGTGGTCAACTTAGACAGGTGGTCAGCTTAGAAAGGTGGTGAACTTTGCTGGTTTTACTGTATTTAAAAAAAAAAAAAAAATCAGTCCAGATATAGACAGTGGAAAAGTAATCAACTTAACATATAAATTCCAGAACCGAAACTTAACTTCATTAGTGCATTCACGTGTTAAAAGGTTTAAAAACTGCGATATCAATACGTACATGATTAGAATATCAGATTAGTAAAATATCGATATTCCATAAAAGTACTATCAGTAAATTTCAATTAAAGTTTAAATTTCAACTTCCGTTATTTAATTTTGATTGATTGTATTCTCATAACTGCTTGATAAATTGATGAAAATCGTTCAAGTAATTTTGAAGATGTAATGCCATAGTTGAAGAAAGAAGTAGTTTTGTTGCGTTGTTTCTAATGACACCTGGGTATCCAAGCTCCATTTCTCATAGCAACCAAGATCTAAGGAGCCCTTTCCGTTTATAGATGAGCACCACAACGGTGGAAGTACTTGCTTCTATGTATTTGGATGACACCAGATGGCGCTATCACAAATACAACACCTTCCTTTTTTGACCTAAGCGTGATAGGAAGGGAAATTCTCCATCATCCGGTACCCTCGGAACTGCTTCGGGACTTCAGGGTCCACGGATTTTACATGCACGTATCTCCAAGTGTACATGTGGGTCTTCAGCGGGTCGGGTATCGAACACCCAGCCTTCCGGTTGGAAGTCCGACATCCTAAACACTAGGCTACTACGGCTTATATCTGAACTAATAACGTGAATAACATAACCTTATTTACTACTTTTTTTACAATTATAATGTTGTCAGAATTAAGCACAAACAATGTTTACGCAATTTTTTCGTTCTCTGATTTAAAAAATGATTACAAAACAAAATAGCTAAAAACTTTTTTTTTTAATTTTAATTAATAATTAGTTTAAATAATTTCCATGTTTAAAACGAAGTAAACTTTCTGTTGAATAATTTCAAAAACAATTGGGTGCTTTTTCTTGCAAATTACAGAAACAGTAGTTACTAAAATTTATTTTAAAATGTACCCAATTGGGCACCGAAAGTCGCAGGTGGTTAAAGGTATCTATGTAATTGCAAAGTCTTTAACTGTGACTTTAAAATCCGTTTTAGTTTCTTCAAACTTTCAAATTTATAATGAATCAAATCTCCTGTTTTGCAAATCGTGATGTGTTCATATCTTCAAGGCAAAAATTTTAAATTACACATTTTATTCTGTTATTAGATTATTAAAAGGTACGCAATCTAGTTAATTAATATTTAATGAATAAATTCATCGTAAATAAACAGTACATATAAAAAAACCGTAATTGTGTAGTTGGTTTCACGACATTGCGCATATATAACTACAAAATTACTTTAATGGATAACTTTTCTTTTATGTCTTTGGATTACTATATTGCATCTATGATTAAATTAACAACTAATTTCATTTATAAAATAGTCTAGTTGATTTTAACTGGAATTAAGTGTTCTAAGACATTTTTCAAATATTTCAGAAAACCGAAAACTTCAAAAAATGGTGTTGCAGTTCTGTTTAAAAAAAAAAACATTTTCTCCCGTGAAACCTTTAAATATCTCTCTTGAGGCAAAATATCAAACACGGTAAATCTTTTAGAATCCATGAATAAACACAAAAAGGTTCAGATATTCTTTATCAGTTTTTACCATCCATGCGGATTTTTTATTTATTTATTTTTTTTTTTTGTTTTAGTTTTGTTTTTCTTCCACCTTCAAAGACGAAAACTTTATCACGTCTGCTACTGCCAGAACATTTCCTATGAGACGCACATATCTTACGTCACTTCATTTAGGCAACCGGTTAAATGGAAAAAATGAGCATTTCTTGGGGAGAATCCAGAAACTGGATTAATGCGAAATCTTTAGAATTAAACTGATAAAAATTTATTTCGTTTCGTCCCTTCCTCATACAGATAGTGAGAAAATGAGGCTTTAAGTCGAAGAACTACTCACAGTAATGCATAATTTACATATATTGAGCATAAGGTAACCTGGGGAGATTGCGCAGTCGGAGAGATGGCGCACTTGTATTTTTTGGGGAAAGGGGATATGTGAGTGCACCGCGATTGTACAACCACAACAGCACAGTGTCTACTTGCATTCACAGCTTTTTTTCTCAGAAAATGCATGACACAACGTCGTTTTTATTGTTTGCTTTCCAAATGTGAGTGGTTGAAATTTTCATGACTGGTCCTCTGAATTTTATTGTGATAAGAGTACTGCAAGATATTTGATTTAAAGTCGTTCCTCGTTTTCTCCCTTTTAAATAGAACTAATGAAACTGAAATTCACATATTTCCCTTTCATTTCAATTCTTCAAATGTTCTTATTTCAAAATATTATGTTTCAATGCTGTTCTTTATCCATTAATTTAAATTTTAATCTTAAATCCGAAGTATATTCTTTGTTAGGACAACGTTAAGAATTCCAAGCATGGCACTTGCATTTTATGCTATTTGTTTAATGCCAGCAGAAACAAATAAAAGTTAAAATCCAATTAAGATCATCCCAAGTCTTTATTCTTCGACCAAAAATCAGGAGTTTCTCTTGAAATTTATCTCCCAATCTTTCTCCTCGTCTTCCCCCAGAGGCATACCCCCGTCCTTCCTCCTCACCTATTCCTCCAGTTTCCGTCAGTGAAGCAGAAGAAAACTTCTTTCATCAAAGACACTTGGCCCCTTCTGAGAGACCTCCACGATCTGCTGCTCTTTTGGAAGTGTGGTACTTAACCCCGAAGAACAAAGGCATGTTTCATTTCGAACAACACAGAAAAGAATAACGAAAAAAAATGTTCAAACAAGCAACGAAACAAACAACAAAGCCTGAAACGTTTTGCCTCGGCTTCCCGTAAATTACCCACGACACTTTCAATCTACTAAACAAAAGACCATTCCTAAAAGGCTTGTTTCAAAAACTTTTAGTCCAGAAAGAAAGAACAGCCGAGGAAGAAACTGATGCCACCTTTTCCAAACTTAAAAAATAAATAAACAAAGTAGATGAAAAGATAAATGAATGCAAGGAGTACGTTACACTTTTTAAACGACAAACCAGCGTGAAGATAATGCCGGCTTCCCATCAAGGGCATTTTCTCAAATTAGGTTACAGAGTGTGATATATTTGGCATTTGGTAGGATAAGAAATCCTCGAAAACTGTTCATTATTTTTCTACTACTAGACGCCGCTGAAGCAGAAAATAGAGAACTTTAGAATAAGTCGGCGGTATGGAAAATTGTCAACATTGTCGTGTTTAGAAGATAAAATAAAAACGTGAATGGATAAAAAATAATAACGAGATTTTAAATGAAAACTGTTACAAATTTCAAAACTACCGGAACTAATTCATATGACTTTCATGATTGTTTGTTCTACCAAACAATTACTGTCGGCTATAAAAGATTTTATACAGATAACATTAGAATTTTTACCATTTTTTGAAATTGCCAGTGCATGTTAATTTTTTTCTTTATTATAAACACAATTTCTCCAGTTTATCCGGTTAAAATCTGTGCTCTGTTTTATTCACTCTTATATTTTATTACTAAGCATGCATAAGGTTTCCCTTTCCTCCTAGCTCTCTAAGTTATAGGCTTTGCAATACTTTTTTGTGGCAAATCGTATCACACACCATCTTCCAAAACAATCATTCAATCAGGAATCTAGATCTGAATGTTCATAACGATACATTATACATTGAACGCGATTATGATCTGCAGATGGTACATTATCTAGAACTTTAGAACTTTTTCTAATACAGTTTTTAGAAAAATACCCTTGCGCTAGAATTAAAAAAAAAACACTTTGTTTTGTAGCTTTATGCTTAGAAATGTTATATTGAGTTCCTTTGGAGGAGGGAGGATGCTGCTTAGCAATTTAAATGCCATAAACATGATTAAAAAAAAACTTATAGAGATTTAAATTTGGAAAACTACTTCTATTATGATTTTTAATGAATAGTGTTTCTATATTTCCGTCATCATAGCAAGTTGAATCAAAACAGAATATTTCAGATTTTCATTTTCTCTTCTTAAATTAACTCTTAAATAAATAAAAGTTTCTCATAAGTTAACTTTATTAGTATTAGTCCTTTAAAGTATACTTTTTCCCATATAAACTGCAAATTTACTTTTGTGATAATAATAAATATAAATCTTTTTTTCAGAAACAATTATGGAAAATTATCTATTACTCTCAGTAACCCGGGTATACTGAGGTCAATCCTTTCTTCAGACGGAAGCTTAAATTGAAATCGTGACTTACCAAGTTGCGAGACCCTGATGTGCGGCTGGATACCATCTTGCCAAGCTCCTTCTCCGTGCTCTATTAGTGACATCATCAAAGGAAGGATAAGAAGTACCAATAACTGATGGGACCATCGATACTCGAAAATAGATCTTTGGGATCTTGATGATCTTTGAAAAGACATCCTTACGGGAGACGTTATCATCGTCGACACGTATTACAAATGAATATTCAGTTTTTTTTTTTCAGAAATTTGAACCCGGTAGAAAGCAGACAACTTTCAGATCGGGTTAATGCCGTACACGGCACAATGTCCATCGATTTGACCCCATCCTTTTCACTGTTCCACTAATTCAGGCACCTGCAAAAGAAGTAAAAGAAAATTAGAAAGACGTATTTTAAAAATAGGAAAGAAGCTTTTATTTACAAATGCGTAAGCGCCGAAAATTATAGTTCCAACTTAAGAATGTGTATTTGGCAATCAGTTGATGTAATACTGTTATGTGTGTGTCAGAGTGTTTCGGGGGGAGAAAAGCCTGTGTGGGAAGAGATTGTCATGTTCACTTTCTTTATTGGTAAATATCATTTAACTGCCAACTTTCAAGCAAATTCGGCGGTTAGATCAGGGTTGATATACAAATCAAATTTCGACATCGGTGAGCTTTTAGAAATGTTCAGAATTAAACAAGTAACAAAATAAAATATGAAAATGAGATGTCTTCGCCGAGATCTTTCGAATGCAAAAAAAAAAAAAAAAAATCCTACAAGTTGGACAATTCCTTCAAAAATTATTAGGAGGGGGGAGTAGACAGACACACATTTCCCCCATCTTCAAACCCTACTTTCATTTTTTTTATTTTTTAATATTTATTTAATTACTTAGCTTCTTTAAAACTTTTTCAATATTTTTTACGATACTTTTAAGAATTTTTTTAAAACCTTTCATATTTTTATCCCCCGCCTTTTTTTTTTTCAATTTTACGGGAGAGTCGACTAAAAAGAGTTCCAATAAGTAAAGAAAATACTGGATATAACCAAAGTAGCGTGAATTAAGTAGGACTCTCCATAAGAGAAAATATGGTAATATAGTTATGTTAGAAAAACCATGTGAAAACCCAGGTTTAACTTTTCAAAACAGAAGAGAGAACAAATATTATTCATTGATCGATATAAGTAACTAATAAGATTCCGTAAATTCGGGAAAATATTAAAATAAATTACGAAACACTTGCGTATGCCATGTAAAATATGTCCTTGATATTCGTATCTAAATTTCAATTACTTAATTTCAACGTGCGTAAAACCGTTCTAAATTATCAAACAAAACAACGAGATCTTGCATTATAAATATTTCAAAAAATACTTTATGTCCCTGTAATTAGTCATCTGTAACACGCATTTAAGTTATTTTAAGCGTTTTTTTTTTTTTTTTTTCAATTTAGTGAATGGATTTTCATGTCCAGGCAAAAACATTCAAAGACATAGTTCTTGAAAATTATTCAGTGGTAAGGGCATTTTTAAAACCAGCTCTTAAAAATAAAGTTTTGTTTTGCGCAATCCTTTCATCGCGAATGAAGAAGAAGAATGAAAGCTAAGTGCAATCCATTCTTGCGCATGTTTTTCTCCTGCGCGGTTACCATTCTGAAAACATTTTTTCAAAAGTTGAAGAACACGCAAGACAACTTTAAAAACACAACAGAAAACGTGAGGTTGTGGATAAAGCATAAGAACATTACTCCTTTGACTTTTGTTTCACTTTCACACGCGGCTCTTCTGGTGTTGAATACTGATGCGAGCGTTTATGAAAGCTTTACAAAAGATAACCTATTTCGTTTCGCTTTCATCAAACCTATTATTTTGGTCACCTGTTTCATCGTAACCTCGTAAATTCCTTTGCTTTGCTTCAGGCCGTTTTGAGTTTTTTCTTTTTTTTCTTTTGCAATATGTTCAAGTTGGTGGAACATCTTCACCTACATATAAATAGAACGCCTTTTTTTCTGTTTTTTGAACAGAATAAAATAAGGGTTTTAGAAAGTAGCAAGAGGATATTGCCCTGTATCACAGAAATTTTAAAACAAGTTGCGTTAAAAAATATTTTCAGCAGGAAATAGACAAATCAATACTATGTGTGAAGTTAAATCTATATTTCAATCTTATCTATACTAATATTATAAAGCTGTAGAGTTTGTTTGTTTGAACGCGCTAATCTCAGGAACTACTGGTCCGATTTGAAAAATTCTTTCAGTGATAGATAGATCATTTATCGAGGAAGGCTATAGGCTATATATCATCACGGTAAGACCAATTGGAGCGGAGTTCCAAAAATTGTATAAAATAGTCCTTTTCTATCGGAAGAAATTATCGCATCCTTTCGAGCTTGATACCATTGAAAAGCCCGTAAAAAACTATCCTCGAAAGAGTTTTGTCCTTCGTGCTAAAATTGGAAGCCTCTAAATTAACTAGAAAAGAAGTTATAAGTGTTTTTCTCTGTAGTTTGAAATGATTTTTTCACGGTAACTAACTTTAATTTTATTTGACCCAGATGATGACTTTTTTATTTTATTTGCATTGTTGCATCTTTTCAACAATTGTTACAGTTGCCGTGTGAACAAACAAATCAATGCAGTTGGCATTGTTAAACAAATAAAAATTATAATAATCAACGTTTCTAGCATTTTGATGAGGCATCGCTGTATTTGCAAAATATAATTTAAGATAGACTGTGCAACGCCGGGCATCGCAGCTAGTAAAAAATATTTGAAAGCATTTGCATAAAAGACATTTATAACATGGAACAAAGTAGTTTTACATATTTTTACTTTATCAAAAATAAATGAATGTAATGTTAAGAATTAATAGTGGTCAACTTGCAAAGGATTTTTCTAATATTTAAAGGCGGTAATTGGAGTCTTATAAGTGGTAAATATAGACAATAGTCAAGATAGAGACGTAGTTAAGTTACAAATGTTTATCTACATTATATAATATAGGGTTAATACGGGGTTGTAATACACAATATTACAAATATTCTTAAATAAATTGTAATGTTTGCAATTTTCGTGATATCACCAACACACTAACTTTTATTTGATATAGGGTATATTTTAACTGGGGAACAACATTTTCTAAATCTTTGAGTTATTGTTTACACGAAAAACTAAATTAAAAAAAGGGTTTTAAAAGCTCTGAAGTTACAAACTCATTAATTGTTCGCTCAACATCAGCAGTATGTTTTCACTAAATCAATTTTTAAAAATCAGTTAAACAACTTCTTGTTGCAGTCAAACTATAAAAAAGGAGAATTCCAAAACAATTGCTTTTTAATCGCATTTATACATAGAATTTATACCGCACTAAGTAAATGAATTTTTTCCTATGTATTTTTTTCAAGACCAGACTCAATAAAAACGTATAAAAAAAAATCTTCCAATCGATTACTTATAAAACGTCAATATTTCATGATCCTACGTTCATTTGCTTTATACTAAAATTGAAACATTTAAGGTAAAACCTGGAGAGATTGCGCGGTCGGAGACATGGCGCACTTTATACTTTTGGAGGAAGAGGTGGAGTGAGTGCGCCGCCATTTCAGACAGTTATACCAAAGTGTTGTGGTTATACAGTCACAACAGCACAGTGTTCACTCGAATTCACAAGATTTTTCTGTGAAATTGTACAGCGTCGTTTTTATTGCATGCTTTCCAAATCTAAGGGCCTGAATGTTCATGACTGCTCAAATGACTTTCATTGTGATGTAAGTACAGCAAGATACTTTTCAAGCAAACGTTTTTCCAGCTATTTTGACACTTTACCTGCAGTTATTTTAATATAATCTACTTATAATCGAAAGTTATTTCCCATGCGTGTAAACCACCCATGTGCGCAATCTTACGCACCCTACAAGGAGAGGAAAAATAGATGTCTTATTTTTATTCCAGCTGTCGCTGTAATTTATAGCGTAACGACAAAATAATGAAGGAAATGCATACAGAAGGAATGTGGTCTATAATATTATTTATCTAACGTTTGGAAAAAAATTAGCGTTTTCATTTTTTATCATGTTTTCCAATTATGCGCGAACTGTACTGGCTTTACCTTACTTTTTTTTGTCCAAAAATATTTCTCCTAAACCATCACTTCCCAAACTCAAATAAGCAACTCCGAATCCCCATCTTCCCACACATTTCCCGCATCCTTTTCCATTTAATCAAAAGGTCCGTTATCATAATTTCTTCATCGCTTCCGCCCTTTTTGGTCTCCTCAGCAGCTAAAATGACCTCGCACATAAATGGATGGGGAACCAGAAGAAAGGGGTTGGGAAAATGATGATCCATCGCATTAAGTGACCGCCACACGCGATAGCCAATGTCCATCTGTTCGGACACGTGTCAGTGTCCACCTTCGTTGATGAACTCACTTCCTGGTTTGTTCTTTTTCCCTTATTTCTTTTTTTATACATATGTCCTATAGAAATGACAGCACGTATGTTTCTTTTGTTTCGTGTTTATTACTAATCCAGACGCATTTGGACAATGTGAAAGGCAATTCTTTAGGTACTTGCTGTTGCGTGATTCGGGATGACCATATGCCTGAATTTCTTGTAATGTCTGTATTATTTTGGCATTTAGTACGTAATAGTGTGGTTAATGAGATATTTGCTATTGAATGTAAAATAGATGAGGTAGATAAAAGGTTAACATGGTTTTGGGAGGAAAATGATGACTGCCGAGAGTTATGATTTCAATTAAGCACAAATCTAGAATCAAATAAATAGGATTTAACTCTTTGTCTTTTTTAAAGATTGCGTAATGTTACTTCTAGGAAAAAAATACACTTTGTCCAACTTTTAGTGAAGAAAGAATGCAGTAAGCATATAAAATAATTGCTATACAGACCGGAGAAAAGATGCAACAATTGCTAAACGTTGAACAGAAGTTCATGCTCGATTGAAATTTTAACTGGATTAAACTATGCCGATGCTTCATTTATTCACTTCGCAATATAAAAGCAAGACTATATTTGTATAATTGTATTGTTGATTTATTTTTGAAATGTTTTTGGAAAAACTGCAGATTCATAAATTTATCTAAAACGCTACTCAAATTCGACTTTAAAACACGCAGAAACTGGTTGTACTTATTGCGTCATTTTAAATTACTCAACTGCTACCTTTTTTTTTTATTTTTGCAATAATTTAGCTTGATAAAAAGGTTCAAAAATCGGTACAAAATAGGAAATGAAAAATTTATTAGAATGGAGGAAGGGGGAGTTCTAAAAAATAGAAAAACAGATATGAGAAAAAACGCTTTGTCCGTCAAAAGCTGCAGTTCTTTTCGCCGATGTTTCAATAAAGCTTTTAAAAAAAGAAAAAGAAAAAAAATCTAACTTAAAATTTAAATTTTTACTACTTCAAAATATTGATTAATATTTAATGTTCTTAGATTCAAATAAGTCTTTTAGCATTGAAATACTTAATTCATATTATTTCACGCAAATCTAAGTTAAATTAGCAAATAATGGAAGAAAAGGAAAAAAAAACATATTTTTGAAACAAAGAATATGAAAACAATCTCATGACAAAGAACTGAAACCAAAAACCAAGTTAAAAAATAAAACTGAAAATAATTTATGGGATTTAGCTTTAAATAGTGCGGACTACATCTGTATGCATATTGTATAATATGCATATGGGGTATTATCAAGCGTTTTACATTTTCATGCTCTGAAATTTCTTAACTAATGTTTGACGAATGGTCATGTACATAACACCACATTATAAAATTTATTGTGATATTATCTGCATTAATACATAATGATATAATGCACAATGTGTAGTAGTTATTTCAGGATATGACATGTTCTGTTCTAGAATCTTTTTTCTTCTTGCAAATAAATTAAGTACCTGTCAATCAAAGGAAGAATTCTGCATAAAGAGAAACTTTTAACTGCTTTTATAATACACAGTTTGTAAATTTCCGCAGCGACGCTACGTAATCACGATTCGCACTCAAAGAAATGCAAGAAACCAAGGGAAAGCGGAACTTTTCAAATGAGCATGGCAAACAGAGGAAAGCGTAACCACTCGTGCGTCGAACGCTAGTGCAAACAAGGTAAGCCCGCGAAAAAAGAAAAGAGAACAAAAAAAAAAGGCGCAGAGAGAAAATGATAGAAAAAAATCGCTTGCCTAGCAATAAGGAGTCGACGTGACTATGGGAGAAATCAGAAGAAGAGTAAGGTTGATATTTATGGCATAGAAAAAGGTGTTACATCAAGCGTAACTCGCGGTTACGGTTTAGCAATAAGATACGGGAGAATAAGAATGTTTCAATTGGCGAAGATGTAACAATGACTTCGTATTGGTAATGGCGCTGATGAATATTAATACATAGGCACGTTCAATTGCGTCCAAGGAATCATTTATGTTTGATAAATGTTTGTATTTAAACGAATTCCGTATTTTATGAAATGCAGGTTATGCCATAAATTTATTTACATTTTGTGATCTTACCCAAAAAAATTATAAAAATTAAGCTATTTACGAAATTTTGAAATTGAAATTTCGTTGCATATCTGCATCAGCCGTTAATAGGTCAGAAAATAATTAATGATTTTAATGTTACATTTTGATGTTTAGTTGAAAACATCATATTCACAATGTGTCTTTATCCGTAAACGTTTGATGCTAAAACATAAATATTTGTGTTCCATAAATTGTTTTGTATGTTATAAACGTTAATTTTACTTTTACTCCTAGCATTTTGAATATTTAATTGTATTTACCAAAGATTGAAACTTATTGTAGAAATTGAATGTTTATATAGTGATATCTCTCAAAATCGAAGTGCAGAAAAAACATGAATATATAACCGTCAGCGAACAATTTTATACAGTTTCAATTAAAACTAATAAAACCATTTGCTTAATACAAATATAGATTAGAAAGGCTTTTTAAGTTCAGAAAAATGCTTGCTGACTGATTAAACGAAATAATAAATAAGTATTAGGTGCAAATAGAGATTAATAAGTTCGTTAGGTGCTGTCCTTACCCCTCTTAGTTAGGGGTTAATACCCCCCCCCCCCTAGACCCTCGCCGTGCGGTGGTAGAATAGCGCCGACGTAGTTATGCGTGTCGTAAGAGGCGACTAAAATAGCATTAGCCGATTCGGGTGACGCAAGGCTTGCTTTGTAGCATGATTATGGCCCCGGGTCGGTAAAGCAGGTAGGCAACGCTCTGCCAGCCCAGCCCTTTATGGCCTGTGCTGGTTGTCAAGTGTCTAGAGAGTTTGTGGGAGGTTCGAAAAAGGACAGCGCTGCGGCCGCACCCCCTCGTATTGGGGGTAGTCTGCGAAACCGAAAAGGTACAGTCAGTATGGCCGTAGTTAGCATTGGGCACCCCCTAGACCCCATGGTTTTAAGCTATATTTCCAATCCTAGTACGAGAATAAGTATATGCCGTATTTACCAATATTAGTAGGGCACCTTAAAATGAACTCTAGCTCGTTTGAGTCAACCTTTCTACCAAAAGAAAATTCTGGCTTCGGTATTAAAGCAATAGTAGTTTGTAATTATATTGTAACGCAAATAATTTTTGTTTTGCGCAAAACTTGTCATACGTCTAAGAGATGCTGTTAAAAAGTGTACAAAAAATTACTGCATTCAAATCTTCATTTTCTTAACAAATTGAAGCAAATATGAGTACATAAACAGGTATGGCTGATGTTCCAGATTGAGTCGTACCTCTCTTAAACCTGTTTGAACTGAAAGATGTTCTTGGCTAACGAGAACTTTGAAGTAAAAGAAATCTAAAAAGTATAAGTTTTTGGGTTAGCAATTATATCCGTTTTTCTGCTTTCATTCGTACTAATAGAAGCACTAGCAAAGTATCAAAAACTAAAAATCTCATGCAGTGTTTCATAACACAATTTTTTATATATAACACACCTACATGTGTAATGATAGGGGGAAGAAATTAAAGAGCAAGAGTAAAACCTGCAGTAAATTAATACTTCTTAAAGTGTTTCATCAAAGTAAGACTAGCATTATCGACTAATGAAAATTACAAATAGTTAATTTCGACTTTGTCCTGAAAGTTATGGATCTAAAAAGAAAAAATAAATAAGTAAATATAATGCTTTTTCTTTTCTTTTTTAATGTTTATTTTATTTCATTTTACTTATATTTGTACATCTGCATTTATGATGGAGCTTTAAATTCGACAAATTTTACTGCTCTTAACAACACTTCATTGTGGTGACACAATAAAATGTAGTATTTAAAAAAATAACGTTAAAAATAGTCATCAATTACTAATTTGTTTAGTTTTAGCATTGTTAGCCTGCTTCCTAAAGAACGAAATAAATAAATGAAAGAATAAAGAACAGCGCTGACAAAAGAATTTTAAAAATTACTATAAGCATATCCAAATATTTTTCTATTATTATCTGAGAAGGCTTGCCTTAATCCTCGAATCCACAGGCAGTAGGAGTTACGGTCCGAACTGCTGACTGAAAGCGCAAACCCTGTGAAACCCTTTGCATGTCTCTTGGCAGGAAGATCCTCGTGACTCAAAGCTTAAAAGGGGAAAGATAGATGACGTCATAGCTTAGTGCTGGAGACCCAATTCCATTCATACAGTTAGGAATGCGGAATAAGCAGATCCTCGCCGTCTCTCCAAGTGGAAAGTTTGCCAGGACTTCAGAGGGTATTGGAACCCCTTTCTCGGAGATCATCAAAGGCAAGAAGATGAAGCCCCGCACAAGGGAATCCAATCTCCAATTATACGTTTGGCTTGGCAAATTGACAAACAGATTTTTCGCCACCCGATTTCGTGAAAACAGTGAAAACTGTGGGTGATAAATCCCAATTCGAATCCTAGATGGGTTGTTTCAGTATAAAATGATTCTGTTTTGCCATTCCAGAGATATGTGATGCTATCAATACTAAGTGGGTATATATATAATTCTAAAATGTATAAATTTAGTGATTTATTAATCTTTTCCAACAAAATTGCGAAAATAATTTTTACAGAATATTACATTGTAGACATTTTTAATTAATACTTTTTCAAAGTGAATATTTTTCCCCCAAGTTCATTTATCAAATCGTAGGGAAATGTAATAACTAAAGTGACTTAGTAAAACTGTAACTGCGGTCTCTAGTGCAGTAGAATAAAATATGATGCGTATTCAGATAATTTATTTAAAACGATTGTGCATTAAAAAATAATTGGATACAGAGTCCAAAAAGTTTTAATTTAGATATGTTTGAAAAAATAATAGTTTTAATTGATAATTTAGCTTGTCAAAAAATATCGCAACCGTTTTATTTTTCAATAATATGCTGAACTGTTATTTGCATTTTATTCATTTATTTTATTTGCAATTCGACTCAGTTTAATTTGTTTCTTTCAGAACTTATATAATGCCTAATAAAAGACAAAATTATATATTCTCTTTTTATTTAATTTTACCATGTTATTTATTTAGTTTGCAAAAACAAATGCAAAGTTTGAAAATTAAATTTTGTTAAGAGATACTGGAATTTTTAAAGCGTTTCATAAAACGTAGTGATGCTAAATGCTTTTATATACTAATCTCAAATGCCAATAGACACATTGTCATAAATAGCAATGCAGCAAAATTTAGATTCGTATTTTTAAAAAATGCTTAAATTGTGTGTAAATAAATATTGTTTTAAAACAATTATTGTTCCTAAAAACTACAAGAAATTGTGAACGTAAAATATAAATAATAACTTCCAGATATGGAACTTTTTCATTATTACTATTCATTACTATTCAAGACAAGAATTCATGATTAAAAACTTATAATGTTCTAGTGGTTCTTTTTTTTCCACTTTTCAGCTCCAAAAATACTTTAGTTTAAAAAATAAGAATAAAAACCTACAGCGATCTAAGCGAAAGTTTCAAATTTACATTTAAAAAAATATATATATTTCATTGTTTTTTAAGCTGCAAAATTTCATTTATTGTGCTGATATAAATTCTTAGAATAAAGTCTGCTGTACAGAACGTTAACTTCGTATTTTTTAAGAGGATTACCTCAAATATAGTAATATATTTCAGCAACCTAAATACCGTGAGAACACAGACAGCTCTAAGCAGAATATTTCATTCATCCTGCTTGATGCCCCTGAATGACAATGAAAAGGCAAGCGTGTGTCTTTTGACAGGTCTGGCTTTAAATATGACTCTACCACAACTTTCGCCCAAAACCAAATCTCAGCAGACAAAAGGGCCTGGTGCAACTTCTAAAATCAAGCTCAGTGCTAAAAGTGAGGACCGCTTCTCTGACAAAGACTAATCCTTTGTCATTAATTTTGTCCGTACTCATAACAACGTTCAGGAAGCAACTGACGTAGTCTCGGATGGTAGACCATTTAAAATCCACCCCGCGGGTCACGTGGCTCAAGAAAATCCCCCGACAGTTTTAAGTCGCGACCGTCGTTAGTTCACGCTAGGGGCATTTTAATAGGTGATAATGAAACACCAATGGGAACTTCGGAACCTTTTGTTAAGCAACGGAAAAGAATAATTTATTATATTAAAAACAAATGGATATATTAATACTTGCTGACTTTAACAGCGATCAAAAAACGCCAAGAAAATTCGCCGAATTATAAAAAATAATAATAAAAAATCAAGTGTACGAACCATAGAGCTTATGACTTGCCTATTCAGCCCTTGATTAGGGAAGACTGCAAAAAGTTAGTTGGTAAGTGCTGATTAGAATAGATAAATCAAAATAAATAATATAATTGTAAATATAGCTTGTGAGTCTCTTTATATTGCAATATTATAACTGAATAATAGTCACCTTGAAATATATAGTTCATATTTCCTCAATGATACGAACATATGCGCATACAAAAACCAAAAAATTGAAAATCGCCAAGTTGGCGAGATTTTTCTTGGCGCTTTTTGGCCGCCGTTAAATTGGACAAGTACCGCTTAATTTTACAAATTCGTTACAAAAACACACAAAACAAATGCGTGACAAAACTAAATTCATAAAAGTTTAGAAAAACTTTGCTTGAATGCCAAAAATGCATAAGCCTTACAATTTAAAATAAACTTGTGATGCCAGATATTCGTGTCGTGTGAAATTTATGCGAGTTACATGATGTTAATTTAAAATTTGCAAGACGAAATTTTCTTGCACATTCAGTGTCATTAATGCTTATAAAATTCATGACCCTGGTTTATGAATGATATTTTAATAATTATAAAACTTGCTCTCCAAAGCAAGGCGATATAGGGCCTAATAATAAAAATTTAAATACATTAAGAGAGTAATATGCATATTTTGATTATACTTCAAGAACGAAATGTTCTACATTCTTCAAAGCGTGGTGTGGATATGCGGTATATTATAACGCATTTTTAGAGACTTAGTAATGGTATAAAGCCTATTTGCTAACTGAAAGTTGAATTCATTACGTTTCAAAAAGAAAAATGCGTTTTAAATTTGATAATTAGGGATAAGAGAATGATTGTTTTTGATGATATATTTGAAAATGCGAAGGCAAATGTTGAAAAGAAAATATGTATTTAATAGCGTTTGCGTTCTCTAAGTTACCCGAGCAGTGTTATTTGATAACTATTAATCGATTATCTAGCTGCTTTACCGAGCCTCAGAAATCGAAAGATCTGTATAATTTTTTGAATATCTAAGTTACTGAATTATAATTAACATGTACCTTAGTAAAAATAACCATTTTTTTTTTTTTTTTTAAATCTTATCCTCTAAATTTTGATTATTTTAATTCTTAGGTGGAAATTGCAAATATTTGTTATTCCCAAGAGGATTTCCAATAAGAATGAAAGTGCTTTTATAGGACCAAAAATGTATTTCAAATATATCCCATGAATTCGTAATATCAGATATGAATTTAGAAAATAGAACTTGTCCCCGTTCCCATTTTACAAAAATTGAAAACAATGTAACACAACACTTTATCATTTTTCCTTTGAACACATTTTTCAAAGAATAAATAATCTCAGATCCCCGAACACTTGTTCAAGAGCTTAACAATCCAATTTACCTTTAGGCGTTGTCTTAAGTAGAGTTGTTGTAGTTATTAGCACGGTTACATAACTACGGATTAAAACGATCGCTTTTATCTAAGAACCAGTGTCGAGGTACTTTATTTTCAGAGAATCTCTCTCTTACCAGGGTATCTCTCCTCCCTATGAGATCATGGGACGACATTCCCCCCTTTTCGTACTATGCATTTTTACGCTTTTGTTGTCCCTTGTCTCATAATTTACGAGCAACTTAATACCCTTATCTTTGGCCCTCAAGACAGGGCGGCCAATGCATTTCGTTTTCTGTTATCGCCGGTTTGCAAAAGCAGCAACAGCAAGCAACGCCGCAGCTTATCTTGGACTAGAAATTAGTTGTCGAGAGTATATGGATGCGCGTTTGTGTGTTCAGAGCTGGTTTGGAAAAGTTGTTTCCGATGATGAGAGGGTTTGCTCGTATCGCTAAACTCATCACAACAGAGAATGAATGGTTATGTCCTACGGATTTAGTTTATGATTATGCGAAAGTACTTCATGAATTAGAGTTGGCATTCACGTGACATTGGAATAAATCAAAACTAGATTATCACAAAAACGGAAGGGGAAATTACTGTAGAACGGTTGTGATAATGCCCCCTAAATGTATCTTTCTTAATATTGCTTTTTTAAAAATAATTTCACGAGAAAAGAACTGATAGGAATTTTTTTAAATCTTTTCTAAAGAATGTCTTGTTATTAGTTATCTATGGGTTGAAAATGCACCATGCAAGATCTAGTTTTCTAGTTTCTGCGGTGCTTAAAAATATTTCAGAAACACATAAAAAGGCTAAAAGAATATGAGCGGTAAAAAAAATATGAAAATAAAAAGTAGAAACAATCACTCCAAAGCAGTAAACTATTTTACAAAGTAAAGAGTTTATTGTGTATGTAAATGCATCGAAGAAAATCAAAGCGAAATCATTAAAAGTTGTAATATTAAACTCAAATATGAAAGTGTAAGTACATTTTTTGACGCTATGGTGTTACTGACAATAATAATAATGCTTTAACTTTTACTTAATGTTTCATTGTTTTATTAAAGATATAAACTGCAAACAGGAGAATGCGAATCTTTGATGGATTTGTGAAGCAAGAACATCTCAAAAGAAAAACTTTAAATACAGATAGGTCAATTTAAAACTGAGAGAGTAAAAGTTATAACTTTTCAATAAACTTATGTTGTAAAAAATACTGCACAAGCAAACAGCTCTAAAAGATTATACAGCCTACGTATTATGTGAAAAATAGAGAATTAAAAAAGTATAAAATTCAAGAAACAGAAAAATATTGCTATGAGCCTGAAATTATACTGAACCAATTACACTTATTTCATATAACTATATTCGAAAACTTCAAATCAATTAAGTTGAACAATATATATATATATATATATATATATATAGAGAGAGAGAGAGAGAGAGAAAAGACAAAATGCCAAGTGGCAAATTATTTTCTTCTCTACATTAACCATTCTTGAATTTAGTGTGAAAAAGACATGTGTAGAAATGGCTTTATTGTTTATTAAAATCGCTGCATTTTCAGTTCAGTTATTTATTTTGAAAAATATATACTGTTTTGAAGCACTACAATTGTACAGATTAATAATACGTTTAACGAAGATTTTTAAAAAAAAATCACAAAAAATAAAATACAAAATAACATTGCTTAGCTATACGCAAGCTATTTAAACGCATCCGTTTTCCTTTTACAAAGAAGATTGAGGTATAAATCAAGGTACTTTTTTCAATTAAAAAAGTTCAAATTTTTAATTAAATTTTAATTCATTTTTAATTGCAATAAATAATCAAATGCTCTAGTTTCCATAACATTAAATTTCATAAAGAACTGAAAAAGCCGAATAATAACGAAACGATTAAGATTCAACAATTCGTAAATAATTTTGTTAATGATTACTTCTTTTTCTATCGGTCATAGCATTCAAACTCCATTTCTACCATTCAAATGAGAACTATATTTGTTAATAAAATTACACGTTAATTTAAAGCACAAATGAGCAAAAAAAAATGCAGACATAAGTTTCGGGATTGCTTGGAATCCCTTTTTCAATGCGAGAGGGAGCTTCTAGATGCAAAACATCCTTGTGCTTTAAATTAACGTGTAATTTTATTATTATTGTTTACTTGCACAAAGTTAAATTATTTTTACTATATTTGTTGTTCAACCTCACTAAGCAAACAATTCGTCACGCGTTGAACTGGTTCTCTGTGAAAATAAAAGCATCAGTTTCACGGAATATGTGCTGGAACTGGTAATTTTCTTCAAAGAAACAAGAATAAAGAGTAGAAATAGCAAGTACACACCCAGTAATGTTCCAGTTTTCGCATTTATTTCGTTACAAGTCATATCATTAGGTATTGTTTCTTCTGTTTGAAGCAAATGTTCTTTGCGTACCATAAAGAAGCATTAGAGATGCATAGTTTTTTTTCTTAATTAAAAAAATACAATATACAATTTTAAACAATAAACTATGCTTATGAATATGTTTATTTATTAATTACATTCGAAGACGAAGAATATTGCGTGCCTTATTTATGGCAGTTTAGAGATGTTATTCAGTTCATGCTGTCAACATATTTCGTAGGAATATTTTATTGGAATAATTTTTTGTGTTAGTATGAGTCTGGGCAATATAGGCATAGAGGGAAAAAGTGCACACCTCCACAATTGTTATAAATTGGCCTAACAGTGGTCGCAGAAAATGTGAGGACAAGGCACACATAAACATCCCAACCAGAGACAGCTCCAAGGAAAATCAAAAGATCACGCTAACGCATAATTTCGTAACACATTCAAATTTCATTAAACTGTAATGAAAATAGGTGAAACAGACGTACATACACCCCCCCCCCCCTCCACACACACACACGCATATGCATCTGAAGAAATTGATAATTTTAACTTAAATATATCTTTAACTCCGCGTTCTTTCTTTAGCGATCGTGACTACAACGGACTTATTTAACCAACAGAATACCAAATATGCTACCGAATGTAAGTGCATATTGGTTCAAACTTGAATTGAAGCTAAAATGCTCATTAAGTTGACTGATATAGCATCAACAATAGTATTGTAAAAGTTCTAATAAGACTATTTTGAAAAAAAATAGATGAATAATTTTAAAAAGATTATTCAGTAATACGTTATATACAAAAGCGAGAATGTTACATGGTGTTTTAAACATACGGGATACATTAGTTTTAATATATAAGAAGTAAGATTTAGAATGTCTCAGATGTTGTTTCAAATAAATAATATTTCGAACACATCAGTCAAGTTTTAAGCGTGTGCGCAAAATTATTAAACAATAACACAACGATTATTTTTAACCTTTTGTATAGATTTTTGGACCGCAGCAGAATTATTACTTGGAACGCGTCAACAAAGTTTTTTAACCTCTCTCAAAGATTATTTTAAAAAGCACCAGAAACAGTTTAGAAGGTACTAGAAATAATGTTTTGAAGTGTACCAAAAATTTCGAATACTAGTTAAAAAAATCGTACAGAAACAATCCAAAGAATTACTGCGAAATTGTTAACGTATGCATGCGACTTAACCCATTAACGCATTTGCCCGTGTCTGTCACGGGCCCATGTTTGTCAAAAGTTACGGGCAAATTTGCACATGTACGCGTCTCACACGGGCGATCTTGTCTCTCCCGTTAATTTATTTCTAATGTCGTCTGAGATCCTTTTGCACTTGGTTTGTATAATATTTTTTAAATATAACTTTTACCCTACCCGCCGCTCTCTAGTCCCCCTTACAACTGAAATTGCCAAAAACAATTTATACTATACCTATATTCATTTTCTGTCAAAAAAATGATCATTTTTTTAACCAGTTTTTCCGAAAAAAACTCGTGCTTCAAGGGGTTAAATAAGCAACAGTACAATTCGATTTCTTTGACTAGCTAAGACATATACCTTTAAAAAGATTAATGGGTCTAACGATCCGAATTCTAGCTCTTTAATGCATGAGAAGTACTTTCTTTTCGGAATAAAGACGTTCAGCTTTTCCGGCTGCATACCGTGCTATTCCAGAGAAGAAAAGAGCAATTCCTACGTAAATCCAGCTTACCAGAAGCTTAACCGATCGGGTTCAATTCCCCATGTGTAGCATCAATTCAGAACACAGGATTTAGAGCCCTTAAGACCAAAGAATTTCCGCGTCCAAAACGCAAAAGGGAAATTCCGTACCAGATTGGGTTACCGAAATATACTATAACTAAATTGACAATGCATTCATGTGACGTACGTTTAATCGGATTAGGATTTGTAATATAATCTATTTTTGTTGATTGTGCTTCATTCAAAATAACAAATGGGCCGAGTTGTGCAGCATATTTCAATCACTACCGCAACATCTAATAGTGCTGAAAGCATCATACAATTATGCAATAGTACGTAACTCATCAGTAAACATAACATAATCATCGATAAAAACATAATCTTCAATTGCGTAAGGGAAGGCCCAATTAAGCATAGGTTCTTTGTTTACTTGGAGGACAATTGCATTGCTATTACGGTTATGGTTGATATTTTAACTTTCTTTTTAAATAACTGAACAAAGAATCAAAATAAAGATTAAATGTTGTAAAAAAATTTTTAATAAATAGTTTTGCTTTTTCACACTCGTAAAATATTTCTTTCAAGTTAATGTTATATTTTCTCCAAGCGCTTAAAATCCGTAAAATAATAAAATTCTCTTCTTATTAAGATTTTTTAAAATCTGGTACATGTTTATCAATCCTCAATAGATATTATATTGAAATATTATAGCGAAAAATATGCATAAAGTTCAATTTTTTTTAAGCAAAGAAAATATCAAATGTCATAAAGGAATGCTATGATGTGTAATAGTATGAGTTCCTTCGGGTAAGTTTTAATTCAATTATTCAGATTCAGCTGAAACCTTGAGAGATAAAACTGCAACCTAAGCTTAATTAGTAAGACATTACAAGCAACGTAACTTTATTTTAAGATAATGTCAAATTCACTTTTTCTTCTCAAAAACCATCATAATCATCAGTATCCTAGACAAAAGTGCCAATAAAGCAAAAATTTAAGCCAAGCTGTAAAAAATAATAACCATGAAAATTTTTTCATTTTTAGAGAATGGGAAAATAACGCTTTCCATTTATTTTCAAAACAGTTATTTTACAAAGAATTCTTAGATAATGAAATTAACGCGCACTTCTGCTTAATCATAATATTGAGAATCATTTAATTTTTGTAAATGTAATCAAAATGAGGTATACAACGGCTTGATTATTTTTAATGAGGCTTTGAAATCTGTATAATTATTTTTATATAGCATTTCAATTTAACCATTTACTTGAATGTTTATATAGGGGAAAGGATAGCAAGAGTGCGCAGTATGTGGATTTTCCGGTATAAAGAGAAGAATTAAAAAGTCAAAGGCACGAAAATTCACTGAAACATAATTTAATGACTCAACAATAAGGGTACAAAATAAAAATTGTAACTTAATAAAAACATATAGAAAAATCAAGCTATAAAAAAAGCCAAATGCGCACCCTTACCCGCCGCGTCGGGTAAAAGTACGCACCCGAAAAACTTAGCAATAGAAGCATACAAATGCTCCTCTGACTTCGTAATTGGAACATTCTTCAATCTACCACTTTTTACATAATCCTCACTGGATCCAACCATCGTTATATGTTTGCTCTAATCCTGAACATTTATCAGTCTCCTCATTATTTGCCAGTATTGTTGAGGGAACCGAGTTTTTGATAGAGTTCAGATGGAGTTTATTATTTGGGCTCCGGTCTTTAAATTTTTGATATTGTCTGTATTGCTTTTTTTTTTTTTCTTTTTTTTGAAGAACTCAATTGGACCTTGCTTTCTTGCACTATCAGTATTCGATGTCTACGATTTATGGCTCTATACCTATAACTAAGAAAGCTTTTTCTGCGATTTGCAAATTGTGCTGAATTGCTCTGTTGATGCGACATTGCACTAGGAATTTAATTTGGCCGAGAGCATCAATGCCAAATGTCTGCTCAATGGATCTTTTACACGGGCGCAGACGATTTTCTACATTTTGAAATTCCACCCATACTGCCATGCTTGATCATTTGATCTGGGGCGTACGAGTCCTGCGCCTTACTACGACGCCACCATGCCGCCAATGTACCTAATTTCTTTGTTAAAAATGTATTTTGCTGAGTTTTAAAATCATGGCTGATCGTGATATTGTTATTGAAAAAGACAAACAATGGCAAACAACGCGTGAAATGGCAACTCTCTTCAGGATTCTTTTGTCTACAGCAAGCATATAAAAATTAATTATTTTTATTTTTGCTAGTGCTGTACACCAGTTTTCACTTAACCATAGTTTACGCGCGAAAAAAAAAAGCCGTTATCCATTCGAAAATCAAGCAGCTGCAGGGAAAATGTGAGCTCTCAAACCACCTGCCGTTCCAGAGTTATAGCTAGGCCACCCTGCGGACGTAAAAATATGTGCAACTGTCAAAGACCGAAACTTCGATAATCTTAATACGCCCTGCAGTGCGTACATTTTGCACCAGTCTAAATAAACTCAACCTATTAAGCAAAAAAAAAAGGAAGAAAGAAAAGAAATACAGGGAAGTAGCGTTTCTCGCTGCGAAATGGGAATAAATAAAGCAGCCCAGTGACATCCCACAATGACGATATTGCTAAAAACTTTAACAGGAAGCTTCTCCTGTAGGCGATGTTTTAATCAACGTTAACTGGCAAAGACGTCAGAAAGTGAAACGCATTAATTAAACCGAGGGCATTGTATTAAGGAAGGATGTCTCTAAGCACAGCTCTTGTGGACATGCTTTTGTTTATTTATTCCTCAAGTTTTTCTATCTTATTTATACTTTTATTTTCCGTGCGCTCCGTTATTTACTTTTCCGTTAGCGAACGTAGATATTTCTCAGGAATGAATTGGAAAACAATGGCTTTGGAGGAAAATAAAGGAAAGGGGGTGCATGAAAATTGATGAACGATGACAGAATGAGTGATGAGAGCAGGAAAATTAAACTCCTCCCCACTCACCCTTTCCCACTGCTTAGAATCTTACGTTGAAAAGAATTTCAAAAATAAAGAAAATGTCTGAGATGTATAACTCGGGAAAACTTTTCTAAGTCCATATTATAAACGTTTGTTTGTTTTTCTTTTTCATTCGCAAAGCGTTGCAATGTAATTTCTTTGGATGAAATTTGTAAAAACCACTTTCATTTTTATACTTTTTGAAAAGTGCATTAACATTTGTGCGTTAAAGAAAGAAATTTGCATGAAAAGGCACTTGCAATAGTTATTTTACGCACAATGTTACTCGATATAGGTGATTGTTCAATGGGAAAGGAAAAAAAAATATCAATTAAAATTTTGGGAGATAATATTTCAAAGATATCTAATTATAACATTGATATAAGTGTTTGCTATATTGGAAAAGATTTTTTCAAAAAATTAGGATAAAAGAACTTTTGAGAGATAAATTAAGTAATTATCCAATTATAATAGCGAAGAAAATACATAATTTTATGAACATAATACAAGACTAATAGCAACTTAAACGTGACTTCGTTCTAAAGGCAATGCTAGGTTTCACGAGTGCTGTAAGGTGGTAGAGTAGAAAAACGCAGGTCTATTCATCCACTTGAGGCGATAAAATTACTAAAAATATTATAAGGAAATGTTAGTAAACTCAATACTTAATAGTTGAATATCTTCTATATTTATGCAATATACACATTTACAATATTATCTTTGCTATCAGAGTGATTTTTTTAAAACCTATTGCAATTTCCCCAGCAAAAGGAATTATTAACTATAAGGACCGACATATTTGTTTGTGCGCGCGCGTGCATACTGATGGCAAAACACATCATTAAAATTTACATTTTTAAAAAAAATTCATTCTTATGTTTTTTCTTTTAATTAAGAAGTAATGACATTAAAAGTAATAATCGTTTCAGAACACATGTAGCAGTATTTTTCTAAAACTTCGACAATCATACCAAAGTTATGGTTAACGATTAGATTCCGTTTGCGCATCAATAAAGACCTATCTTGTTAAAAATAGATCAAGGGATTTATTAAATAAATGAAAAATTTGCAAAATCAGCCTTCATACAGAATCAAAATGATTTTTGCATATTAATTCAACTTTTATAAGAACGAATATTCCTATGAAGGAGAAAAAAATGTGTAAAATCGTCTTTTATACAGAATTAAAATGTTTTTAAGCATATTAGTTCAACTTTTATAAGAACGAATATTTCTGTGAAAGAGAAAAAGAATGTGTACACTTATCTTTCAAGTAAGTCTGATATGTTTTTTTAAACTTTAAAGGTTGCATTGTTAGTAGTTTTTATAAACCTTCAGTGGTTAGGTATTATTATACAACCCCAAAGAATGTATGAAATCATCTTTTTTATGCACACGGTAGATGTATTTTGCGCATAAATTGGCATATTCCAGCCACTAGTAACATTAAAGGCAAATGATGGTAGCTTTTATTTTGCAGAAATGATATGTAAAGCTATTGCTAAAAATGCTAAAATAAAAATCATTGAAAGACTAAATTGTTTTACTTAAATAGAGATATGTAAAGATGAAACCATATACGAGGGGGAAAATCTAACGAATTCTTACGTAAAAGAAAAATAAATATTGAGTACCAACAGAACAAAAAGGTCCGCATAAAATACCATCTTGATCTGGCAGCTTGGTGGGAAAAAGCCATGAATGAAGAGCTATGGTGTTCGAAAAGCACGTTCAAAATATATATCTATGAACTTCAAAACCATGGTCATTTTAAAGATTCACATGCGACAGAAAATCCGAGCTTAGAAAAATCGTCTGTGGACTCAACGGCAAAAACAGACACTCGGTTATAAAAGCTGCGCATAAAAAAACTTCAGGCGAGTTTTATTGAAAATAGTGAATGTTCTTCGAACATTCTTGGTTTTTGCCATTTTATGTATACATCTATATCTTTAGTAAATTTCTTTGAAAGGTAGCAGGGCGGAAGAGGAAATGCAGAAAGAAACTTGAAGAAAAATATTCTACTTTGTCAAAAAAGCGAGAGTTTTGGACACATTCATGTGTAATGTTTAGTCGCTGCATTAAACACTTCTGTAACAGTTTTTTTTTTCTATGTTTGCTGTATCGTGGATGTTACGCATCGAAAAATTTATTGAAAGTTAGCAATACTCAAGGCTTCAGCTACTTAACTACAATACGGAAGCAAAAAAAAAAAAAGGATTTGCTTCAAAAGAATTCAACACACACCATATATATGTCCAGCTCATTGCAAAAAGGTTTGTACATATCATTGTTGATATGCCAACCAAACTAATACTTACCATTAATAACTCATAGCTACTGATTAACAAAACTATATGATTTCAAACCAGTATTTTTTATATTGAATTGAGTTAAGATTGCATGTTTAATTAAGTAAGTATATCTAATTAGGTCTTGCCTTGTACATTTATCTATATTTTATGCTTCCAACGCTATACTTAAGTTATTGTAAATTTGTATTTAAACATATCACATATCATGCACACGTAAATATGTTTATTTATCCATGAATGTGTATGCATAAGCATATGTCTGTTTATTAATTTATCGATGTGCGAAAACGTTTTAGTTTATTATTTCATTTTGACAAAAAATATTTAGTTTTAAAATTAGCCATATGTGGTAGTTCCGCTTTCTTTCTTTCCGATCTCCCCCCCCCCCTCACCCCCAAAAAAATGTTTTCATGGAGTTTTAAACCAGTGCTGGTGATTTCTGGTAGTTATATTTTATGTTTAGCCAAAAATATGTACTGACAATGTGTTCGTTAATGTAATGATTACGCAAAATATTTTATTTCGCACATTAAAAGACCCAACGTAATACAAAAGCAAACAAAAGTTTCAAGGAACACCTACTACGGTATCGTTTTGAGCGAAAAAAAAAAGAAAAAAATACATCAACAATTTTTCTTTCTCTCTCACGCTGATGAAAATTTATCGTTCCACCCTTAGAAACACAAAAGCATTATGAAACATTTCAACGCCAAGTGTAGAATTAAGTTATTTTCTGAAACTGGCACTTTCCAGCCCACTCTACCTTTTCCCCTTTTCATAATGGCATACGTAGTGTCATAAGCACTAAAATGAAAAGGAAACTCGGCTTGAAACTTGCACATTGAGAAAAGTGAAGGATGCGTCATGTGAGAGAAGGTAGGTGGTCGCCTTGATCACATGACTCTACTGCAGACGACTTTTGATTGACCACCCACTGGGACGTGGTATGGGTACCAACGTCATCAAATTATAGAGAAAAAATGTAGAGTGAACATTGTAGACGTTTATGAAAATGATGGATCGACCTATACATAGAGTGATGATGAACATAAATATATATCGATCAAAATACGAAATGGATACGTGTTTAATTATTGTTAGAAATACTATTAATAAAAAACAATAACATTATAATGCCTGCAAAAGCGAATCTTTTACGGCATTTTTGAGAGCTTTTTATTTATTCCCGTAATTAGTGATGCCTTTCTCAAAAATAATTTAAAAAAAAACAGGGGGGGGGGGGGATTCACAAAGGAAAAAAAAAAAAAAACATATCAATCAAACTACATTAGGAGTTTTTAGTAACATTCGGGAGGTCACTTATCCATAATGAGCAGGAAATAAAATATTACCATACAATAAATGCGTTGTTACACATTGATATGCAAGAAATTCCAAAATCTATGCACATTGTTTAAAATGTTTTTCAATTGATGGTTACTATACTGCAAAGTCAATTTTTTAGTATTGATTTTTTCAGTTTCTGTCTAAACAGAAATCAGTTTAATGTCTGGGGTTTTAAAATGTCACGTTGCATGTCATTTTCATCAACACTATAAAATATGTATGAGAGTAATAATTTGTGTAAGACTTCCCGTTGGACTAGTACCAAAATCAAGGATTTGTAACAACTTTCTGGAAATATTTGCTTCCTAAATTTGTACAGATTTGGATATCTTAGGGTTTTCCGGCAGAAAGTGTAGCTAAGTTACATGAAAAAAAAAAATACTCTCAGACTCTGTCAATATGCAGGAAAATTATACTGTTTCGAAATAAAAATAAGTCTTTTGGATCTTACTTTAATTATTCATTTATTTTTTAAACTTTTTTTTTCCCCTTTGACGAAAGTTAATCATATATGTATGCCACAATTAAATGTAATGTAATCATATTTGATTTAAATCTAGAATTTTATTCAATCGTTTAGAAAGACGGATTGAATTTTAACAATTTTTAATACTCTTGTTTAAATTATTTCACGAACAGGCAAAAAAGTGGTTTAAAGCACCGATTTGTCTTATTAATTAGTACTAGAGAATAAAGTTTTTAAAAAATAGATAAAATAAAAGAGAAAAAAACGAATGAAACAAAATCATCGCAGTTTGCACTGACTTTTCGTAGTAATAAACTTTGAATATTATTTGCAATTAATTTGAATATATTTTACAGCAATGGTTGAGGTAAAAAAATATAATTAAGTAAAAACAGTTTGATGAGTTATTATTATCATTTTTAGGGACATATTTATTACGGTTTTACGTCATCAAAATATTTGGATTTTAGTTCCGCCACTGAGATACATTTCCTGCAATTTATTACTTTGAATAAAAGTTCCCAAGAGAGTTTTCACGGTACAATGTAATAAAATTTTACATCATATTTTCCACACTAAAATAGAAAGCAATGGGGGGAAAAATGATAATAAAACCCAGAGGAAATGACAGAGTTCAATGTTCTGTACCACTTTCTTTGCTATCTACTTTGTCATCCATTCAGTTTTTATTTTTCATTAACTTCACTGAAAGTCATTCTTCGGTCAATTAAGTCGAGGCTTAATGGAATTAATAAAATAAGATAGAAAGAACAAATGAGAACTCGCTGTAAAAATGCAGCGGAAAAACAAATGAGGAGTTTTCATTAAAAAACTATTCAAACTGAGCAAAGAAAGGAAGAAAAAAAAAACATATCTTTTTCATAAACAGAAAGAAACAGCCAAGCAAAAAAATATCATTTGTAATCCTAGCCATTTTAAGTTTGGACATAAAGATGTCAAAACAGCAAATATTCCCTTTCTTCTTCCTCTTCTTTTCCTCCATTTTCAATTTGACTTGCTATTTGGGGGCGGGGCTGCATGGGGTGGTCAGAAGAGTATATGACAATTGTTTATTTCATAATCCCGGAGATTAAAGAAATGAAACATTCAAGGTAATCGAGTTTTTTTAATTAGCTTGATTGTCATAGAGAAAATTGTTTGTAGTAGCCTTTTTTGACAACCTAAGTAACCGCGTCATTGCATTTAATGAAATAAGTATTAATAAATTGAAAGAGGATCAGTTTCGTTTCTTTTCAAGAATTTATATTTTTGAAACTCAATTTTGCATTTTAATAAGTTAACGGGAAAAATTATTATAAAGACGTCTATTTGTTTTCATCAAGTAGGGGATAAAGGATGATGGGATTTTTTTCTGTGTTAATGATTAATAAATAATTCATAAACCTCCAAATGAGAAGAAGATTTATGTTATTAATGATGAGAAAAGTCTGAATGAGCATTCAGGCAAGTGCAAGCATATACGTAAATATTCAACCTCACGTCTCAAAATGCTTTTTGTAAAGTGTGACATGTAACTTTCTAAAGTGAGAGAAATTAGTTAATCTAGGGATTATCTAAAAGGACCTATACATATACTTAAGCTTCATATATTAACCTTTGCAAAACATGAAACATTTCTAATGGTTATAATTGATAACTGTAATCAAATAAAATATACATTAGGAGCTTTACTATTTTTGATAAGATGTTACTCAAGAGAAATGAACTAAATGATTCGTATAAAAGTAATACAGTAAAACTCCACCTAAAGGACATCTCTCAAATGTGGATACCTCTTTTAGATGGACAGTTTTTAATTCCCTGGCAAAAATTATTGAGCCTAAAGCTACCCACTCTTCTTCGGACACTCTCTATGATGGGCAAGTATTTTTCTCCCGCTGGTGTCCGCTGTGGATGAGTTATGTTGCATTAAAATAAGCATACCACAATAATTTCTAAAACCCAAACATAAGAAACTAGAAATATACGAATATTGTTTTGATGTTTATACGATATTGGGTTACTGCTATACGTCTTCCAGGGTATTTTTGACAACACAATTACTCAAGATTTGATATTCAGAGCCCAGGCAACTGATTGATAGATAAAAAATTTTGATTTTTTGATTTTTTTTTTTACAAAACAATTTTAATATTGTTCCGAAAATCTAATGAATGAAGCGGAGCTAAAACATGAAGAATAATACTTATTAATCGGTCATATTATGCCTTTCGAGTTGGATCACTTTTTTGCTAGGGTGCCGATGTGTCCAAAAAAAAAAACCTATATAGATTCTCATTGCTAACAATTTTTACAAAAAATACTGTACAATATGTATTTTCTTTTCTTTTTAGCCTACTTTCCCGTAAAAGAAAAAAATAATAATAAAGTAGGAAAAAACGGCTTAATGAATCGTAAAAATATCGTTGAAAACAAAAAAAAGTCAAAAATAAGTGAAGTAATTAAATAAAAATTAAAAAATAAAACGTTAAAAGAATTTAGGGTTTTGAGATGGGGAAAATGTGTTTTGTCGTTCGGTCGTTCTGTCTGTCCCCCCACTAATAACTTTTGATGGAATGGTCCGATTTGAAAGATTAGTTTTGCATTCGAAAGATCTTTGCGAGGAGATCTCATTTCCATATTTTACTTTTTGATTTGAACAATTTTTCATACAATTTTGAACAGTTCAAAAAAATCTTAAGTTAGCTAAACTCACACTATTAGCTAATCGCAACTAAAACTAAAATTTCTTCTATGATCAATATACGCCATTTTCACAATCAATGCACGTCAAATTTTGTACGTTTTGTCCCTTAAAGCAACTTCGTACTAATGAGTTGTTTCCAATTTAAATAGGTCAACACCATTAGCAGAATTAAAATAAAGTAGATTGTTTTCACGGCAGTGATTACCGAATTCTTAGATTAAGTCGGAAACCCATTAGCAAGCATCTCCCCTCCCAGATAAGCGACACTGCTCTGATATGGATCCTCATCTAAGAGGACAGCATCTTAAGGAATGATAAATCTTTCAAAGTACAACTCTGGAAACTTCATTATACAAATTTATTCACTTTCTAGACTCGTTTCAGTAAGTACAACCTAAAATGACAACAGAGCTTCATATTTGAGGGCTTTAAAACTGTCTAATGTAATTTTGAAATGTTATAACAATAAGAAATTGATGTACAACTTAAACCAGTCAGTGAATTTTAAAGGGCTGGTTAAACTACATAACGAAGGAGGGTTTTTATTGCAATTTCCGTTTTATAAATATTTTTGAGATAGTTTAAGCTGTGGATTGAGTTCTTTCTTCTATATATTTTAGATATACACGAAAGTAAAAATTATCAATTTTTATGAAACAATTTGCAAAGCAGTATTATGATATAAAAAGAGCATAAAAGTATCAGAATTTAATGTCTCCCTGAAATATGGAATCAAATCACTTAAAGAAAGAACACTGCTAGAGAAAGGGTAAATAATCGCTGAAGTGTTTTAGAAGTCAATATAAGGTAAATGACCCGGTAGTGGACACAGTTAAGAAAATTTTCGTACTCTTTTACGTGGCAAAATTTTTTTTAAGGGACTTACATCAATACTTGAATATTTAGCTTAATCGCCAACTATTTCTCTAAAAATTAAATACCTGTAAAATGTCATTTGATGAAAAATTACGATTTTTACGTCAAATTTACTAAACGCTTAATTTATATCTATAGTGGACATTTATAAGACACGTATTTGCATTAGTAGTGGACAGAAAATAATATCATCTGTTTTATGCGGTTAATTTGGAGAAATAATTTTAAAAATGACTAAGGGACCATTCATAAATGATGTCACGCTTTTTTCCCCATACATTTTTCCCAAATCCCTAACCTTCTTATTGATCGGCTTTAGTAAAGAGCAGCAAATGGGACCGTTGTGGAGGCAGCTATTAAATATTATGATCCATGTACTTGCATAGATGCTCCACGCCAACTTTAGTTCTATTAACCAGCACTAGGAATTGTTCGCTATAGGTTCTGATAATTTCATTCAACTTTAATGTTACATTCGCTTATTTTAGGAGCTTAAAGATCTAAGTGTCCACTACCGGGTCATTTACCTTAAATGCTATTTTGAGAAATAAAACACTACATTGTTTACTCCAACTAGTGTTAGCATCAGTTTTCATTGTTTCTTAATTTTTGTTTATTTATTTCTTTAATTCAAAATATGTAAAAACTTTAAAAAGTGCAAGTTAAAGAAAAGGAAAGGTGAAAAAGATTAAAAGTGCCTACCGGTTTCAAGGGCAATCAGCCTCCTTCATCAGTGCTGAGCGTAGGCGCTTCGCTTTAGTTAAAAAAAAACCTCTTACTTGCACCTTTTATCGTTGTTTTTATTCATTTAGAAATATGCTTTGCGCAAGGTCAACTCCCTCTTTTAATATTTATTTCTTTGTTTATTATTTTAGAGAAAACTAGTACAATCAAGACTTGTAATTTCTTGCGGAGCCCTAAGATTCAGGAAAATCCTGCTGGAGCAATTTACTGTATGGAATCCCCATGAACATTTTAGAAATATTTAATAGGTTGTATTCAATAAATATTCGAAAAAGTTTTTACTTACAAAAAGGAAATGGTTGAGAGAGTTTCAATAAATTACAATTCACCCATATTGTTGTAAATATTTGTCTTTTTTTTTTTCAAACTGACATATTTACAGCTAGCAATTACAGTTTTAAGAAGACTTGAAAAAAAAAAAAGAAAACACGAGATGCTAACTACATGCGTGGGATATGCGATTACCAGTGTCATATCATAAAGAATAGTAGGTGGAAGCTCTAAGTCCAGAACTACGCGATCGAATAGGTTTTTAATAAAGTACCACAGAAACTAATCCTTTTATTATTCACCGACAAAGCTGAAGCTTGTAGTGATTCGAACTGGCTATATTTCATTCATCCAACGAAGAAGAAAAGGCTGTGCCGCAATTCCAGGGAACGGCATTAGTTTTAGAACAGTATGTTCTTTGTTCTTTCATGTTGGGCAGTATTTCGACTGCCTGCTTGTCCGTTCTTTCAGAACAAAATTATTAATTGTTCTGTTACAGTCAACAGAAGATGGAGTTGTACATCAAGTGGATTAAGTGGATATTTATTAATGAATATCAGAATGAAAGGTTTTGTTATTAGTATTACTCTTTAGGCTATGATAAAGATCGTACACTTTCCTTTTAATCATCGAAGATTGATATCAAATGGAGTAAGTGGATATTTAATCATGATGTTTGAATAAAAACCTTTAAATCAATATGGTTTGCCACGCCTATAGAGATTTGTCACATCATAGATTAAACAATCCATCATATATGTTGCTTTTATTTGAATTATAGATCCCTGATCTACTATATATATTTACACGTTTCTTTCATCTTTTCCAATTTTTTCACCCATTGGCCTCAAATTATTTAACAGCATTCTAAATGACAGCCTTAAACTATTCCTTACCTTATCAAGCTCAATATAGTCTTACGCAGTGATCACCTCTAAAGTTTGCCAATAAAGTGAAAGAGAAATCTACTCTAAAGAAACATAGTTTAAGTTCACTAATCACTTTTAGTATAATTTATTGAAGAACCTATACACCCTCATATGTACTTCGATATAAAAGCGCAATCATACATTCGGTAGAGTAAGTAGCAAAACTATTCAAGTAGCAAAAGAGCCACATGCAACTCGAGAGCCGAAGTTTGCCAACTACTGGTCCAACTAATAAAGGTGCAAAACATTTTTCCGTTAGTAATTTTAAAATGAGGTTAATTTTCAGTTTACCATTCTTTAGTCGTTGTTATATTTATTATAACTTGTGAAATGAGCAGTTCAACTATATTTGAGAATGTCTGGGACAGAAACATTAAAGCTTCACACCAAATTGGCAGCTTTAAAATATTATTTGTTTTTTATTGAAAGAAATAAAAATTTAGAGTAGTGCTAAAACCTATGAATGAATTATTCTCCGAGGTTTTACAAAATTGAAGCATATTATGTTTAAATGAAAGCCGGCAGGGTGGTGTAGTAGTATGACAATGGCCTCGTATGCCTAAGTCCGCAGGACCAAACCTGGCATAAGTCGGTGGATTTTCAAGATGCAGAAAATAATCAGCGTCCATGTAGTATAATTATGCGGCACGTTAAAGATCCCTTGAGTATCTGTTTGACTTGGATGCTACTCGGTTAATTAAACTCCTAGTGCAGTTTTGCATCATTAAAGCTCAGGTGTTGACACTGAGTGTCAAAATTCAGAAGTGGTAATGACAGCCGCCTATAGTGATTCCACATGAAAAAACGGTTGCTAGTTCTTGGAAAATGCACTACGTCTGCAAGTGGTGAGGAACCAATATACAGCCCCATTACAAACACCAACGGTAAAATGAAGCAAAAATCTAGAAAAAATAGAAAGGATTGCAAAATTATAGAATACGTAAATAGGGTTAAATATTCTTACTCAATGCACTGTGAGCATAAAGATAAGCTTCGGCTGCGTTGGCTCGTAATATGATTTGGGAAAGTTTAAATGACACTTATCTGGCAGATGTCATTACCACTTGAGGATTTTGATGCCGAGTTTCCTCATGAGGAGGAAGCACCTGAATTCTGACAATGCTATGTTGTACTAGACAGGCTATCCAAGCTAAATACATGCACCATGGTATCTTTAACATGCTGCACAATCATACGACATGGACATTAGGAATTTTCTGAATCTCGAAAGATCACAGACTTGGACCTATTGCCACCCTGCCTGCGAAATAAGAGAAATAATATATAAAACCATGAAAAATTAAATAAACGGTTTAAACATCAGTCTGGTGAAAATCCAAGCAGAAAATGGAAATTTGAAGCGGAAAATGTTATATTGATCACTTATGCCATTACCGATAGTGAGGATGGGGGGGATAATCAATAGAGGCAATTCACACAGCGTCATAGGTCACGTGATAGCGATGTAAGCGATGTAAACAAAGGAAGCTGTAGTATCGCTTTACTTCGAGTTCGACCAATCTAATTAAAACTAGGCTTAAATAAAATTCTAGGACTAAATAAAGTTCTACGTTATATAAAATTAACACTAAATGAAACACTATAACGATTGTAATAATTAATAAATTTCTTTTATAATGATTAAATTAAAGGTAAGTTACTTGGTTTATAATGCTATGAAAATAGTCTAATTTTAAGATAGCTAATTTTGCTTCGTGAACTCCACTTAGAACTCAATTAAAAATTTGGTAAACAAATCAGCGATCACCGTTATCATGTGACGCGATGAATTGCCTCCATTATCATTATAGTGGAAGTTCATAAAGGCTGGTAGTAGAGCTTCCTTAATTTTCAACACAGAAGGGGTTTTTTTTTTTTTTTTTTGGTGGGAAATGGTCGCAATGGGTTTTGAGATTTAATTTTGAATACAATTACTGAAATATATGTCTTTTTTATTTCTATATGATAAATGAATCTTGATTTCGCTGGCTACTTTGAAACGAATTTTTAAAAAAAATAATAAAAAACAATTAAACTGATTGAGACAAAAAATATAACGTTTTATCAAACGAAAAAAAAAAAGAAAAATTCCGCTAACTCTCTTCCGTTTTCTTCTTGAAGAAAAGAAATTTTCTACTCAGATGAAGAAACATAGCCAAGACGAAAAAAGTAAAGGAGGAAGAAAAAAGGAGAAGACGGATAACCAGCCCTCATTTTGAAGAAGCAAGAACTTCGCATAATATGTTGCCAACAAAAGCAAGAAAATAAAATAAGGAAACAACTAAACCTATCACCGCAACGAAATATTCGAAACGCGCTGAGTTAGTTCGATTTTGGGGAGTGTGTCGATGCAAGGGGTGGGGTTCTTACCAAGACCTATGCCATGAACGATAGTTGATGGTTTGCGTCGTCGAGGGACGGAGCGGAGGGTAAAAAGGATTTTTCCGTGTTTTTGCCATTAAATGAAAGAATAGATGTATACGAACGGGTTTGTTTCGAAAAGAAGAAAGGGAAGTACACAGCGCCACGTTTGAGAGGAAGACCGCTTTTCTTATTATTCCTCCACCCATTTCTCTTGGGAAAAACAATGAATATTTAGGTTTGCTCTCCTTTGCATACAATCACACGTAAAACTCATAGAAAGTTGGGCATAAATGTTAAGCTCGCATTTCGTGCAGCTAAATTTCCCATTACGTAAACCTTCCATGTGGGATACAGATTGGACATAAAAAATCCTTACGGTAGGCTTTTATTTATTGTTTATTTCTTGATTAACATTCTTGTCTTCGTTGGAAAAAGACGATCTTTTACTTAGGAAAAAAAAAAATCAATTTCCTGCAAAAGGTTTTCCATTACGAAGAAGAAATGCGTTCTAGAAATTCAGTATTCTCGTAAAATGTAACACTTTAAGTAAAAGAAAAGTTTCGTATGTTTTGTACAAATTATGAGAATTTTGTGCTATTCTGGTATTGAATTAAATATACAGGAGGTAAAAAAATATAAAAAATTGCAGTTTTACATTTTTCAAGAATTTACAATATTTTTCACTGCTCCATTGAGTCGCAACCACAAAAATATTCTTTTCTAAAATAATTTATAGACATTATAATTTTTCAGATAATTTCCTGTCAATTTAATGTATTACTACAGTAACGGAATACTACAGTTTCAATTTTACTTATTGCGCAGCTTTTTTGTTGTTAAATGTAAGTGGACTAACTCATGACGCACAAATTTGTATAATCTATTGCATAAACAGTATAGTTATAAAAAACCCCTTGTTCTCTGCAAATCGATTCAATTTTAGCATAGAAAGAGTGGTTCCATGTGACTCCGAAACCTGCTTACCCAATACACTATAACATTTATGCGTCGCAACATTGCTCTCATACATCAAGCTACCGCACGATGAAAAACATTTATTATTTTTTTCCTGCAGGCACATATTTAATAAAATGTGGTAATTAACTTTATTTACATAAAAAATAATTGAATTTAAGATTTAAAAAATTAAAACATTCCAATAAATTCTTATTTGCCCTCTTAAAGAGCGTTAAATAGCAATAATTGAGCTTCAAAATCATTTTAACGATATTCATTCATATGTGCACCGTAGGAGTTGCTGTTTGATTGATTTGAGTATAAAGAAAAATTGCGCGATGCAGGCATATTAAATAAATATTCTCAAAAACGTCAAATCTGACTGATTGATGGTGCTTTATAGAAACAAAATTATATCGTGTATAAAAATATGAACAATCGATATTTTTTGATTTAGCTTATTACATCAACAAACAAAAAATCGAAGAGTAGTACCCCAAATGACGCATATTAAATGAGTGAAAAGGATTAATATTAAAAGTCGCTCTTAAATGACTTTAAAAAAATATATATTTTTAAAACATTGCTAAACCAATATTTTTAAAACATTACTAAATCAATATTTTTAAAACATTGCTAAACCGATACTTTTAAAACATTGCTAAACCAATATTTTAAAACATTTCTAAAACAATATTTTAAAAATATTGCTAAACCAATATTTTTGAAACATTGCTAAACCAATATTTTCAAAACATTGCTAAACCAATATTTTCAAAACATTGCTAAACCAATATCTTCAAAATATTGCAAAACCAATATCTTCAAAATATTGCAAAACCAATATTTTCAAAACATTGCTAAACCAATATTTTTAAAACACACAACTCTTACAGCGCCCCTCCCGAACAAACGAAAAACTTTAAAGGTAGATCGCGGCACATTAGTAATTTAAAAAGTCGATCTTAATGACATAAGTTGCCCACCTCTGTTATCCTGAATCTTAAAAGTTTTCTATTGCAAAATAAATAAATCACTCAGCATAATAAACACATACACTTTTTGCTTTGATTTTCGTACGGCATTTATTTTTCCCAGGATAGAGATAACAATAGCATATCCTGCGTTTATGACTGGGGAATCCCAGTGACTAAAAGTTCACCCATTGTTCCACCCCGAGTGACCCAATTAGATTGCAAATGCAGAATGCAGATGTCGTTCGTCGCCCTTATAAATCTTGACTGATTGATTAACTAGAAATATCAGATGAGGATTGGATCCTCAAACCATAACTTTGGGGACAATTTCGTGCGAAAAGTGACTCATGCCTTATCCGTATGGGTGTGGTAGGAGATTCTCTTCAGATGCTGCACTAAGATAACAGAGGGCATGTCGATGAGATAGACGCAATCTTTTAGTTTATCTCTGTGTTACTCACAATCCCAATAATTCCGTAAAAACGCAGATTGGATTTCTTCGTGTCCCTAAAATGTAGGAAAATAATTGTCAGTACCAGTAAATTACAGATAAGTAAAAGGGGCAAATGCTGTGGAGGGGAAAAAATGAAAAATCTCGATAATAAATTATTTTTGTTTACATTTGAAAAGGAATTGTCAGCGATGGGCTAAGTAACCAGCAGTAACTAGTCCATAAAACGTTGAATTTCAAAACAACGTTCATTATGACAACAAATAACGTAATACGTAAATGATATTATTAAGAAATATCAAACAGCGTGTATGCAGAGTAGCATGTGATTATGACGTGCAGAAGTAAGGGCGATCAACATCTTACTGACTGTTTCCATGCGTTTGTCGCCAGGTGGGGCTAGAACTCTTTCTGAGACGGTGAGACGAAACGATGCGCACCTAATCATTTGAAACGTATTATGCAAAATTTTGGTTTGAATTTATAGTGTCGTAAAAATGTAACAAATTAATACGCAGTATTTAATAACATTAGAAATAAACTCATGCAGCAAAATACTTTACTGCAATGTACATCATTAAACATTTTTAACCATGATTCCTCTAGACATAAAAGTCTTTACAGATGAATTTAAAGCATCTCTACTATTTTTATGTTTTGAAGAAGATTATTTTTAATGCTAATGACGGTTCCATAAAAACAAAAAGGCGCACCTAATCTAGCGCTATCAGTACTTTTGTAAATTTTTCATTCAGCATCATTGGCTTGTGAAGATGTAAAACAAAAATCGAGAGAATTTACGGGTCAAAGCGCAAAATTAAAAATATTAGACATATGTGAGTCAAACCTTTTAAAACATAAACCCTGGCCATAAATGAAATAATGTGTAAGGACCATGACATTGAGCAACAAAGATTACGAAGGGATTTTCTGTGTGCAGGTTCTTAAAATGTAAAAACAAGAATTATTTTAAAATTCATTTAGAGCGACTTCGACAGATTAAAAACAAGAAGAGCACAGTAGAAATCGAAATAAGATTTAAACAAAGAAAGCCATTATTTCTCTATTCTGATTCCCAATAAAGGTTTGTGCAAACCTTCGAAAGATAATGAAATAAGAGAAACTAAAGAAGAGAAAGAGAGAGAGAGAAGGAGAGGAAAAAAAGTAACATAAAACTGGCAGAACAAATTATAGCGAAGTCAAAAATTTCCTATTCATCGTATTGAAAACTCGAATTCTTGCATAATAGAGTAAAGGAAGGGTATTGGATAGAAGAAGAAAAGGGGGTGGAGGAAGAACTACCCCTGAAAGAGGAGATGTTCGAACTAATTGGACTGCATCAAAGGTTTGAATTTTCAGAGGTCCCTCGCGCCACAAAAGCTGAATTCCAGCTAGTGAACTGGAAAAGTGAAATCAACCGCAAGTAAGACATTCTGCAAAGAATGCGGAATACCGCCTAAAGGTACGATAATTACCTCTTTATCACCCTCTCTGATCTTCCTTTTGTAAGAGGTTTTTGGAATTAGCTGCCTGTGATTTTTCAACTGAAATTGGTAAGACAAATTGTACAAACTTTGATGTGCGGGTGTAGTTTCAGATGCAACATAAAACTATCAAAAGAAAAAAATCCCTTTGGAATTACCAGCTTTAATTTGCGCAATCAGAAGATCATCAAAAGATATTTTATTAACTGTATTATGGTAAAAATTGGGTTATGACAACGAACTTGTTAAGGCATACTGGAATAAAGAAAAAACAAAGCAGTTTGTAATTCATATGTTACATATCAATATATTATGGGGGAAAACTTACGCAGAAATACTTTGAACAGATGTGATATCAATTATACAATTGTATGATAAAATGCTTTTTTAGTGGACAATTTTAAGAAAATTAGCCAACGTTTAAATCAAAATATAATGCAACGTAATAATAATGATGTTTTAAAGTTCTCTGCTTCAGCGCAAGGATAACGATCCACATCTGGGACTTGCTTTATGTTTAAATGTGAGGATTTTACCAATTTACATTTTACGTTAGATGGATACGCGTAATAACAAAGCCTTACCTAAAAATTAATGTATACTCGAACTATATATATATATTTTTACTGTAATCTTGTTTGTAATTGTGTTTTCTCAAGTTATTTATGTTCAAAGAAAACGACGAATGATTGCGAAACGTTACTGAAGCAATAGAAAAAAAAAAAAACTGCAGGTAAATTATTTATCATATGAGCACAAGACAGTAGCATTCAAGATTGTCCAAAGGAACTTTACTAGTTTTAAATTTACTAGTTTTTTACACATTTACTAGTTTTAAAATTAACTTTTTGAAATTTTATTTTTTCCTTTCTTTTTGAAGTTGTATATCTTTTTGCGCGAGTGATAATGTAATTTGAACATGTGAAGGAAGTAATGCAACATAAATGTTGATTGTAATGAGGTCATAATTTTCTGAAATCAAACAAAATATGGCTAACACTTGAATTTGACTAGGGATTTGAACCTTGGGTGCCTGTTCATTGTGTGAGTATTTTAATCTCTGTACTGACGATTTTGACTTATAGTAAGAATATTTGTTTTATATTTGTAACAATAGAATAAGTCAATAAAATTTTCAAAAATATGATTAAATAGAACGACCCGATGCAAACTTACCCATCTTAATGTTTCTTTTCAATGAACTTTATCAATAATTTATAGTATTAATTTCACGTTATCATGCACAGCATGCAAAGCTTTCGCTTCTTGTCGAAATCGTACTCTCATCTTAACTGAAATTCATGCTAATTAAAAATCCACCAATACATTGTGAATTCAAGAAGTATAACTCCTAACGTGCGTACATGGATACGGTTTTTTACCCCCTGCAGTTCGATTACACATTTCTACACACGTTATGCAGGACTCGTACGTCTGACGACGCATAACAATGCATAATATCTATATGTTTAAAGGAGCTAGCTTGCGTGTGTGTGCGTATGTATGCGTGTTTGTATGTTCGCAATGTAAAATCACATCCTATTAACGTATTTGAACAGCATTTCTCACTAAATGTAATCACCCCCTGAGAAAGGTAACGTCCGAAGTCCCATTCAAAAACGCAAATTATTATTATTTTTAAATTTCAATTTTAAGATTGGTTTCGACACTAAAATATCTCATTATCTAAAATTTTATACCATTCGGAAGCCTATTAAATTACGTCCCATGGACTTTGTTTGAAAGCTGTAGAATAAATAAAACTTGATTTATTGCCTAGAATCTATTTTTTTTTTCGACGGAGGATTAAGATAAGCCTTTATTGTTAAATGAATATTTTCTTGAGAGTGAAGTCCAATGATTCATTGTTGCAAATATAAACTCATGGGTTTTAATTTAAACTTAATTTTTAATTTGCTACACCAGATTTTCTGTTGTTTAATGCTGAGGATTATGTGAAAATATGCCTGGAAAGGATATATTTAGTAGTGTAGCGGGAAACGGCGGGGAATTTTGCGAGTTAAAGTGTAAGCAACGCGATTTCTTCGGAACCTAGAGTTACAACGCACTTTTAGTTTTTACAACTGCATAAAATTCAATCCAAATGAAAATCCATCTTGTTGTGGCCAATCCATCTTGTAAGTACAAAATCAATTTCACAAACTTATATTATTATTTAGCATATATTTAGCCAGTTTGCGATCATAGTTTTGTGCAGAATTCGGCATTTTAAATGCGTACTAACAGATTCAAGCAGTAGATATAATCGAAAATAATATACTATGGGTCATTCCACGGCAACGGACGTTACATTTATACAGCATTTTTCAACTTCAACGAGCTTTCTAACAAACATCTTGGGTATTTTTCAGGTTTTTTAATTTTGGCTAGTAAAAGTACATGTGTTCTAAGTATGCAAAAATTTTTTTGAAGATATATATGTATTTGCTGTATGTTAAAATTTCAGCATTTTTTTAAACAGACAGCAAATACATATATATCTTCAAAAAAATTTTTGCATACTTAGAACACATGTACTTTTACTAGCCAAAATTCAAAAACCTAAAAAATACCCAAGAAGTTTGTTAGAAAGCTCGTTGAAGTTGAAAAATGCTGTGTAAATGTAATTCCCGTTGCCGTGGAATGACCCCTATGCTAACATGCAACTGAAACTCTGTCCAGTTATAAATCAGTGAAATCAAACGCGATAATAAGCGTTTAGAACGTCTGTAATTAACTGCATTATCTAATGAACAATTCGAATCTAAATCTTTTCTGAAATGCCATTAGAAAAGGTTCGCTACAATTCAAGTTTAAAGCGGTAATTTCACTACAAGGGAATAAAGTTTCACCAGGTAAATAAAATGAAATCCACATCTAATAACTGCGCAGAATGAACCAAGAACACTCATGATTTATTAACGAGTAAACATGCGTGGCTTTGTTCTAACAAATCAGTTTAGCATATTTTAAACTCGTTTCGTGCTGGAATGAACCGAACATGAGAAGAAAACTGGCTCACTATCTGATGTTTTAGGGGTTTTGAGTTATTTTATAAGCTTGAAATATGAATCAGGTAAAACCGGTTAATTTGGCGCACAATTGGAAAACACGGTAAAGAAGAATGAAAACGTTAAGTTTTTGCTAAACGTTTGGTGAATATTATAGACCACATTCGCAAACAAATATAATTCACTTTAATTTGATGTATTTTTCAAAACACCGAGTTAAAAGTTGAAAATATTCACTCCACACTCATTTTTACAGCTACCATTCTAAATTATTGTTTATTCCTCTCGTCTCCAACAAAATAAAATAAAACAAATCACTTGAAAAAGAAAGAATTATTCTAGTTTTTTAGAGAGAAAAAAAAACGTTCCAACGGTTTAAAAATATATGCTTGTTATTATACAACAACATTTTGTTAGAAGCGTAATTTACAGAAAAATAGTAAGAAATAAGCTCAACATATTACAGTGGTAATAATAACTGTCGTCTTACCTAAAAAAAAGAAACAATGATTTAATAATTTGAAATAATGACCCGTAATAACTGTAATATAATTAAATTTATATCATATATTTTGAAACATAATGTCATTAAACACAAAAGTAATTTTTAATGAAAATCAAATTTTGAAACATCGTAAAATGTTTTGCACATTATATTAAATAGTACTTTACTACGAGTTAACCTTTTTTTTTCCAGAAATTAAGTTTTGAAAAGCCGTACTTTCTTTGTCAACTGCAACTGTGACGGATGCAGTAATGATCTAATTTAGTAACTTTGAATGAAAAGTAACAAATATAATTTTTAAACTCGTTCCATAGAAATAAGTAAATTAGAGCTCATAATTTACTTTATTTCGTTTATTTATTTATTTATTTTACTTACTTTTCAGTTGGGACTGATCTCATGCATTTGATAAATTAATAATGTGACGGATTCTAAGGTAAGAATGTTCAAAATTTCCCATTTGAATAAATCAATAAGGTATTTGTCGAACTCTGCTGTTAACAAAGATGGACTTGGATTAATTACCCAATTTGCAAATAAAAAAAAAACTGCGTACTGTACAGCACAGTAATAATCGCAAGGACCGAGACTCACTTTTCTCCACCAGACCCCTACCCGTTAGCCGAGGCCTTAGGATTGCTTACGCACGGGGAGAGGTAGTGGGGTCTACGGATTTTACATGCACATATCCTCAAGTATACATGGTGGTCTTCAGTGGGTATCGAACGCGCGACCTTCCAGGCGGAAGTCCGACGTGCTAACCACTGGGCTACCACGGCCCAAGGACCGAGACTCACTAGGTTAAAAACTATCATTAAGTATACATTAATATCTATTTCAAATCTAAAAATGCAATTTTTTTTTAGTCAAAGAAGAAAACTGTAGCCAACAAAAAGTATTTGAATTTGCGTGACAGTCAAAACATTTTAGAATTGCAAAAAAAAAAAAAAAACATATGTGTCGATTAAAAATAATAATATGTATTCATGACTTAAAGACTTAAACAACAAAGTATACATATACAGCTCCGATTATCCGAAAAAAAGAAGGGAGGGGTTCGATTTATTTTTTTTCAGATTAATAAGAGAGCTTGTTGTAGTATTTTATATTGCAAGCGTTCTTTTTTTTTTTTGCTACTTAATGTAGAAATGTTTTACCTATGATTTTACAAATATAAACAGATTTCCTGAAATCATGTTTGTAATCTCTAATTGCTTGAATTTTTCTGTACAACGTGAAACATACATTTATTAATGGCTCTTAAAAGGTAATTGCATAAAATTCATTTCAAAAATACTACGAGAATCGAATGATAGCATAAGATATGAAACTCAAACTTATTCTTTACTTTTTTATTTCCTATCTGCCTATTTTCTCCCTCATTATAATTCATCCTCTGCTCTAAGCTCTACCCCCCTGAGCTAGAATATGAGGAGAATAACGATAGAAGCCTCAGGAATCGAATGGAACAAGAAAGCCACGTGCAAGAATAGAGCCACAAAGGAAAAAAAAAAAAATAACGAAATTGATGTTAGAAGGGGAAAAAATGGGATGAAGTAACCGATTTGACCCTAAGGCTTTTTTTACATTAAATAGAAGCAATGTGAGGCCTTTTCTAGGCTGTTCTGGTGAAGATCCAGACAGTGCCCCGAGCCTATCACTGGATTCCAACCAATCATCGAAGGATAAAGAGGGGATGCGTAAGGGGTGTATATTACCACCGTAATGTCTTTACAAAAGTGCAGTTGCCGGATCACTTGCATATGTGTGCCATTTAAATGACTTTGATTCATATTTTATTGATCGGTTTGTTCATAAGAAAAAAAAAATGCATTATTATAAGCCCTAATACAACTTAATAAAAAATATTGCTTTAATTTCGTATAGTAAATTTGTAATGCATAAGTTATTGAGTAAATGACATCATATTAATGGTTGTTATCAATATAACGATATCAGATTCAACAATTTCTTGAATTTGACGATAAAATTTAGAATGAACGCAACTAAGAAAGAGAGGGGTTAGGGTCAACAATCCAAGAACCTTTGGCCACCAGTCATGTTGGCAAGTATAAAAATTTCTATACCCCCCACGCACACACATCAGAAAACAGTTCTTATTGCGCCACAGAATTTCGCTAATCTGACTTTGACCGTGTCAATATGACATGAAAGTACCCTAGGTTTAAAATCTTTTAAACACTTAACGAAAAATAGGAAAAATCTACAAACCGGTATTGCTCAAAATTAACAGGAATATTTAGCACTTTAATGGAACAAGAAAGAGGAGAAAAGGAACTTTTTTACGTGTACACATAATAGGTATCTTGAAAGTCAAAGTTAAATGAAATTTTTAACATAAAACTTCTTAATATGGGACTGTAAAAACCATTAAGTGGAGGAAAAGGAAACAATATACCATATTCTTTAAAATGAATGTTTTGAATAAATCTAAACTGATGCCAGCCATGAAAACAAAAATAGATTTCTGAAACGTAAGTAGATAAAAGCAGTTTTGGTTGAAATGCAAGCAAACAAGCGGATAAAAACAACTTGGATACACGAAGGCGTTACGAGTAATAGGTAGTATGTTTTCTTTTATTTCTTTTTTCTCCCCCCCCCCCCTTTTTTTGAATGACTTTTCGTTCTAGTGTGTGACGTAATGTTTTTTTTCTTACCTACACAATAAACAAACGCTTCACGTGACTTGAAAAAGGGGATAGTTGAAAGATTAACGGCTTCAAACTAAAACCAGGCCAACACTCGAGTGCCCGTGACCTGGTCAATGAAACACATTTACTTTTATTTTTATATATTTTTTTTCCTAACTGAAATGTTTCTATCGGAACGAGTGTAAATAAAGGCCCTTCTGCACATCGTTGATCTGGAGCATTATTCTGGCGGCTAGCAAAAGATAATTTTAATTTTAAAGGATCCGGTATAAAAAGCGTCTAGAGTGGCGACATTAAGCAATGACACTCGTGGGTTTATTGTTATCAACGAAATAATTTGGCGAACTTCTCAATTCTAAATGTTCTAACAATAGAACAGACATACAGGCACTTTAATTAGCGGTCAGGAGGGGTGGCCCAAGCCCTGGCTTGAGAAATACAATGTGTTTATGAGTATATGTATGCAATTTATAATTCATTTTTGGCAAAAAATAAATGAATAAAAAATACAAATACAAAAGTTATAAAATACATCGAGTTTAAAACCCTTTGCCCAAAAAAATAGGGACCCGGGCCTGACACAGGGAGTTACATAGGCTTCATGGAGCAAGGCTAAACTTTTTGCAGTTTTTTAGCTGAAAAAAAGGGTGGATGTTTGTATTTGTGTAACTTTTACTTTGTGTACTTGACATTCGAAACCAATGTCATAGTTCTAACAATCATTTGAAAAGTTCGTAGAGACATAAACTTTGGTGACTGATCGGAGAGAACTTCCAGAGAAAGGAAAGAAAAAGAATATGCATCTACAGCATTTTTGTTCCCGACGTTTAACTTGTTTTGTGCTCAATTTATAAATAATAAATTTTGTTTCATGGCAGTTTTCATGTGAAGAGTTTTTCCAAATGGTTTTCCAATGAACATTCCTATATTAATCAGCAGGTACCTGGAGCAGACACATTTTTTTGAATTGCTCCACTCCGCTCCGTGCGCCGACTAATTTCAATACTTCATTTCTTCTCTTTTAGTTAATCTATTTTTTTCATATGAAAAATTAAAAAGTAAGAAAAAAAATGGAGCATTAAAAATTTCTTGCTCCTGGTCTTTTCCAGTTTCGTGCAAAGTATCGTTGCTGCCTGCTAGGCTCAGGTCAAATGTTTATCAGCCAATCAAATTCTAGTACTTTTTAATACATTCGAAATCTATTTCGAAAATATTATCGGTTATATTCATGTATATGTTTATACATGGTTCATATCTGTGATGTTTTTGGCTCGATTTACGAGACCCGTTCAAACTTGCAGATAGCCATTTAATTTGAAACATGCAATATGCATTTGGAGCGCATTGTAGTGAGCTTATCTCGCAAACAGTACGACGAAAACACATAACTAACTGAAACAATTCTTTTAGAAAATGCTATTCCCATTGTTTATAGTGGGACTGGAGGGACGTAGAAAACTTAAAAGAAATAAATCACTCGAAATAAAAAAAAAACGTCACTATATCTAACGTATTTTTATTCTTAACTATTTGTTGGCAAAAAATCAAAATTTAAATGCTTTGAACAGAACCCAGATAGAATTTAGGTTTTTAAAAAGTTATCGTTTACGTTATGATCCAAAATAAAACATGTCAACAATAACTAATAAAGCTTTATTAAAGAATGTGTGCCATAAATTTAAATATTCGTGACATATAGCTGTTCAGTTAAGATATGTAATATCTTAATAGTTTGGCAAACTAAATGTTTTGAACAAATTGCCAAATCTCTAAAAGCTTTTCCTTGAGCTCTATATGCTTGACAATGCCAAATAATGAAGAACAACATGACAAATATTAATAATGCTTCAAGAACAAACAAACATATAAGTATAACTTATAAACTGATTAGTGTTCATGATATTAGATATTCTTGTAAAATGTAGGGATTCTACAGCGTATAATATATACGAGAAATAACAAAACATAGCAGCACAAAATAGTTCTATAGAGCTGTATGTCAGGTTATCTAATGATAACTAATATTGAACAAAAGCAGTTGATAATTTTAGCATAATTTGAAAATATTTTTTTTCAAAAGTTCGGGTGGCCAAATATCTTCCGTAAGAAGAGTATTATAGCATGTATTTTTCTTGTGCCTAAAGGAGTTAAAATATCAAAGAAACTAGAAAATAATAGATTTCCGTGCCAAACAGAAACAGATATAATGATGATTTTTGCACAAAGTCGCCACTGAGTATTTAAATAAATAGAAAAAAAACAAATATACGGAAGTGTACTTTGACTACAAATAATTTTACCGTCAACCGGAGTGATTTTGCCATATCCGGGGTGAATTTGCCCACTTTTTAAATGTTTGTTTGTATCATTTCTGAAGCTAACTACTACACCTCAAAACTTTTCCAGTTGTATTGAATGAAAGGTTTATCCCTTACGTTTGTTATCAGGTTAGTTTTGTCAGAAATGATGCAAGCTAACATTTGAAAAGCGGGTAAATTTACCTTCGATAAGTCACCCCAGTTGAAGTTAATTGTAATATCAAATAAAAATATATTTTAGAATGCATATATTTTTGATTATCTTATGCTTTACGGAGATGACACATTTTTTCCGAAAATTTTAAGATTTTTATTGGCACTACAATAAACGATAGAATGTATGAATTACTGAATAAACGCATACACAATAGAATTGAACAACAAATAAATAATAAACATTAAATTTTTATTTATTTGTTTTTCCAATTCAAACGATTTTAACGAATTTGTTTTTCAAATATACATTGAAAACGAAATAAATTCATAATGATTCTACTGCATAATTTATACCGTAGTTCAAATAACCGAATAACAGAATTCCGAGAAATTAGGAGATCATAACTTTAGGAAGAATGCGCATCATTGCAAAATAAAAACATTCAGTGGCTCGCGTACCAAAGTAATGCACAACGCTTTTATGGCATAATTTCTTACTGTTTCAGGCCTCAAACAATGTAACAGTTTCAGACTTATTCTACTTATTTATGGCGCAGCATTTTAAAGTTCAAGAAAGGTTATTGACAGAATCACCACAAAACTGCACATCGTTGGATTAAGCAAATGTTTTGACTACATTAGCTAAAGGCACGAAAAAATGCTCAAAAAAATGTCTTACCGGTGTAGGGTATTCCTTTTTGCACATATATTCTAGATATAATAGTCGAAAAATAACGAGAATATCCCTAAACAAAACGTCACTTCATCAAACTCATAAAGTGTACTTCTAAAAACAGACTTCAAATGCAACTGAGAAAAAAAAAGTAAACGGGCAGAAAATGTGATTTCGTCACTAACAAGGAAGTATATTTACGCCCAAAAAACAATGCCATGGTATGTCTCTGTGTCATCTTCAGCCTTCTAACAAGCTGCCATATTGTTATTCATAAGTACTCCTCAGCAGTGCGAAACCATTCTTTTGTTCATTTTTTCCCTGGGTGCGGTGGTTATTGAAGATGATCTAACACCTTAAGCCTGGATTAAACTGGTTAAGGGCAAATTTTCATGCAAATTGAAGCAGGAAGAAACTGGACCAATTTTGTATTGGTTTCGAATATGATCTAATCTATCTTTGAAATGCATAAAAAAGGACAAAGAATAGGAATCTAAATTTGGTATGCTTATGTGGTAAGTAAAATTCAATTCATCACTTCGAACAAAGCCATTATAAGAGAGTGACCTTAAAAAAAATCCTTTTTTTTTTCTAAACATGTAGAGAAAAGAGATTGAGATATAGAAAGAAATAAAACACCATAAAAAAAAACAAAAGTATGTATCCTGTTAGTTTTTATAACTTAGTAAGAAAATACATAAACAATTTGTTGATAATTAAAAACTATTAGTTGTAAAGACCTAAATTGACATATAATAGTATTTAGAAGCGCAACCAGGATTTTACTCTGAGGAGGCGGGATCCAAAGGCCTGATTCGGTATACACAGAATATTGATTTTGCCGGATATCGGATATATGGTGTCCGTTGATTGACGGATCCGAACTGGATGCTGATGAAATATTCATAACTCACTGATTAATTGAATTGCAAAAGGGAAATTTGACATGTCGGATCTCTGAATTACTCGTGCAGTGGCCAGGTTGGACACGGTATAGCTAAAAAACGCTCAGGTAGCGGATATTCCATGCATTATGGAGGAAACCTGCCCCCCCCCCCTCCGTTCCACCATCGGTTATCTCTTGATAATAAATATTGATTTAAAATTGAAGTTTAACTTATAAATTTAAATGTGGCATTAGAACTAATCATAAACCTTTATCAATTATGTTTTAAACAAGCAAAATTTTTGAAAACTTAAAAAAGTTATGACATTAAGAATCAACTTTTATGAAACGAAAACATGGAATAAAATTAACAATTATTAACTGTAAAACAAATACTGGTTAAAAGTTGTGCTCACAAGGAATTTATTTCGGGGGGGGGGGGGAGGCAAGCCAAACGATAGTTTTCCAAAATGAAGTTTCAAAATATTGAAATTTTTATTCTAAATGAGTAACTTTTAATTTATTCCGGTAGTCCACCCACTAAATACGCTGGAACCTGAAGTATGTAATCGGAATTATGTTTCTTGAACTTAGTTTGGAAATAACAATATAAAACAAAAAACCTCAATGTGTTCAGAAAACATCAAGAACATTAGAAAAAAGAAAAATAAAAAAACAAGTAAGTTGAGTTGTAATGTTTTGAAGGTTTTCTTTTTGTAAGATACTAGTAACAGATAAGAAAGAAATCACTTTCAAAACTAATGCAATTTTGCAAATTGCGAGCTTCTATGTGATTTATGTTCCGCAATAATTTTATTAGATTCGTTTCGATTTGAATTATCCTTCGGTTGTTTGTATAACAAGAGTAAACATTTCAAATACTTTCCAAAAGTTCAAATATCTTCCGTTAGATGATCAGGATTTAAAATTAAATGATGCACTATTAACTGTCTGACGAATGTCTACGCTATCTAATTCTGTCTGGTCTCATTCGATTGCTACGTCTTCAACTCATAGTGCAAGTGTACTAAGTTATATCACTAACTAGATTCATTTCCCAATAAGTTTCTAAACGAAGGGTGGTTTGTGCTATAGAACATACTTTAATGAAAATAATCTTTTGAATTCAGTACCAATATTTCTAATAGACATCAATTATTGTAAGAATACTTTATTGTATTATACATTTAAATTGATGATATAATGTTCCCTACACGGTTTTGTTGGTTCAGTTTTAGAGGCATAGTAGTGGTGGCACTTTAAAAATGTTTAGTGGTATGTTGTACCACAGAACTGTGTGAATTTGCTGGCTGCAAAAGATTGTCCTTAATTTTGCAATATATTTTGGTGCTAACTTGCGCATGTTGCATTAATGTATAGTAAAACTGAGCACCATCCTTTGCAATAAGCAACACTTAGCACTATTTTTTGGAGCATTTAGTATTAATTTGGACTATTTTTTGATGCAACACAGCTAAACGTTTTATAGTGTGCACTATATCGAGTTAAAAATACACTAATTATAACATCATTAATTATAAAAATTTCAGCGTGTTACTTATTACTTCCAATAAAATTTTGTTAAATACATTTAGAATTAAGGCAATTTTAACCAAATTATTGATAAATACATATTTAAACACTCAGTCACAGTTCTTAAAAAAATCGTGATACTGTTGCACCACAAAATTAAGCCAATTTGCTGGTTTCAATGTATGATGCTTAATTTTACGACCTTTTGGTGTTTACTTGCGTACGTTGAGGAAATATGGTATAATTAAGCACCATAATTTGCAGCAAGCAATTTGGCACTTTATTTTTGTGTCACATAGTACCAAATAATTACAGTGCATTTAAACTATAATAAGTGCTATGAATTTTTCAGTCTTAAAAATGAATGATTATCAGCTTTTTTTTTTTTTTTTTTGTGAAAATTGAGTTCTTTTATTTGCAACGAACTCACCGGCCTCGAAATTTCATTTCATGTAACTAGAGTGCAAAGTTGTTAAGGTATAGGTATCAATATTTCAGTTACAAGAATAATTGAAAATATTTATTTTTCAAATATATTAAAATTTGTTTAATAGGGTTTCTTAACTGCCGTCCCATCTTCCAATATAAAAAAAGCATTTCAAACTACGTATTTTTATATCAACTAATGATTTTTCGTATTAAAAAAATATTTTTTTTTTTTTACCAAACAATATAAATCAAGTAATCACTTACTAATCAAAATAAGATTTGTATTCGTAAGTTTAGTGTACAGTAAGTAAAATTATATTAAGGCTAAAGGCAAAATAAATTATGTTTACGTTTTTAACAAGCACTTTAGACATAATATGCAAAATTTAGTCACCGGTATAATTTCTTTCTTTAATATTTTTAGAAACACATCAATCTATGACTTGTTTTGGCCTGTAAAACCTAATATTTGGAAAAGAAAAAAAGAGAAGCTCATACCCATAAGTTCGTGCTGTAACAGATCCAACTGCTCTAAGTATCATGATTATTCAAACTCTATTTATCTGGCAAAATTTCCCTCTGAAATTTCAGATCGTCGATTGGTCAGCTTTTAGACGAACTCAAAGAGCTGTTAAGTAATGTAACATAGGAGTCTCAGGAGAGCCATTTGGTCTAGTTTAACCAACTCTTCTATAGCCGACTAAAGTAATCTCATTCACAGGCGACGCCCTCATTACTGGCTTAGGAAGAAGAAATTATTGACTCGGACTAGAACAAAAAAGCACTTCAGCAGCCTTTACACACAAGGTATGAATTTTAGCATATTCTTTTAGAAAACAGGAAGCCTGTCCGTCGCACGCGCCGTGAAAATTGTCGCATATAAGCACGCGACAGTATGACATCATGCATACTGGTCTCACTGCGTAGGTTCTAAGTGAAGTAGGGTCCAGAGTTGAATCAACACGCGACAACTGCATGCGTAATTTCTGCGTAAACAATAATGATATACTATTAAACGCTGCTGCGTGCTACTTAAAACTGGCCGTTGTCTAAATGGAATTAGGGGTGCGTAAATTGTTTCAGAGAATAATCACCCATTCCACTGAATAAAGATCAAGTCACAAAAAGTATTTTTCTAGCTAAAATTTAGAGCCATTTCTGTTAAATAATGAGCTTAAAATGGGCATTTAAAATGGATTATTATATCTTTATCTGTCTTTGGTACAAAAACATTAGCAAGCCACTTATATAAATTCGGCGGGCTGCAGGCTCAGCAGCGCTGTCTCAGAGGTTTGCTTAAAATAAAAATGCTAATATGACGCGTTTTGATCAACTAATTTTGATGAACTCAAGAATCAAATTAGTGACCTATTTTAATCAATTCAAGAATCATAATGACTGAAAATGAAGAAATGTATTTTACATTAAACTTTACAGCTGAAAAAGAGTGAAAGAGCCAACAGCACACTAAAATAAGATTTGTCTCACGATTACTTTATTCTAAAAGGAAAGTTAAAAGGAAACACATCAAATCGTACATGAATACCAAATGAAAAGAGAGAAAGGGGAAAAAAAATGATCTCTGTCTTCTTGCTTTCCGAATCCAAAAGCCATGTTCGATAAGAAACAACAAAAGAAAATGCATAATTCCTTTCTGATCTAAAGAATGCGAGTAGGGAGTATCCCTAGAGATACCCGGAACGCATCCATCTCAATAACAGCTACTGAAGGGAAAGAAAATGAATGACAATCCAAACAAGGCATTCCAACATCGAGAGCCGGACAGCGGCCAGTGCCACGAGATAGCGGTCGGATCCGGCTGTTCTTCTCATTTTGCCGGAAGCGCATTCGTGGCAGTGAATATGTCAGCGAATATAAGAAAGTACTTTGGCTCGACTGGCAGCACATTTCAATATCCCGAGGATTTCTGGAGGATGTTTTTATCTCGAAAGAGATTAAGATGGTGCCAAGTATTATTTTCATCAAGTACTGCATATTGAAACGGGCGAAATTTAGGATTTTGGAAGAATATGAAAAAATAATATATTTCATTAAATAGTTATATTTTGTATTCGAATTCGTCTGTTCTTCTCATTTCGACGGAAACGCATACATGGCTTAATATGTCATCGATGGATACCAAAGCACTTTTGCCCGTCTAGCAGTAGATTTCAATGCCCAGAGCTTTTCTGGATGATGGAGATTAGGTTACGTAGATATCATTCTCATTAAATATTGGATAATGAGACGGTAAAACATAGGATTTTGCAGGAATATGAAAAAGTATCAAAAAATATCTCTTATTAATTAGTTTTAGATAATAGTAGGATTCGTCTGATCTTCTCATTTTACCGGAAGTACATTCGTGGCAGTGAATATGTCAGCGACTAGAAGAAAGTACTTTTTCTCGATTAAAAGCACATTTCAATATCCCCAAGCATTTTAGGATGAGAGAATAAAAAAATTAAAATATCATTTCCATTAAATATTTTATACCGAGTTGGATTCCCCAAAAATATAATATATTAAAGGAATATGAAAAATTATTAATAATATAATTTATTAATTAGTTTAACACATTAGTGTGGAGAATATATTGTTTAAATATCTAGCGCTATGTGAGGGGCCTCGGAGATGTGTAGTTTTACGTAAAAGTTATCCTTGTTAGTTCGTCTCTTTTCATAAGAAGAAATTTAAAAAGCAGAAATGACATTTAGAATGGACATTTAAGGACGGAGATTATCGTAACCCGTCACCAATGGGTTAAGATCTGGAGAAAATGCAAATTCTGAAATGGTAAAACTTAAAAGGGGCATTTAAACTATTATTTGTTCTACACTATTCTTAAAATTCTGCTTATTAGCAGATCGATGGACCACTGAACATCAATCTGTGTTCTCTCTTCCCTTTTTGATGAAAATTTTAATATATTTAGCCCCCCCCCCCCCTGTTTTACCCTTAGAATATTATGTCTTCCTTCAAGTGCCACACTGGATTTGACAATTTTTCATCATGTTCATCGAACTCTTGTACTCGATAAATAAATCATTTTGAGGATAAATTTGGTTATAGGGTCTTATGTACCTAATGTAACACCAGGCATAAAACTACAATTGTTGTAAACATATATTTGAAATTTGCTGTTAACAAAAGGCTTATCGCATTTACGGTCATTGAACATTCTTTTTTATAAAACAAATATGTTAAAGATGATCAGGATGTCTAGAACTTTTTATTGTTTAAATAAAACTTTATTTTTAATACAATGTTCCTTAAATAATAATGTCACTGAAACAATCACAAGATTGGGAAAATGCAATACAAATAATGTGACCTAGACAAGGGGTAGCGTTAACACCATATTTTCCTGAATTAAAAGCAAGTTTCGTGCTGTCAAATTTTAATCAAGTTTAAAAAATCATCCGTGTAATTAAAGGGTTTTAATTGTTAAAAATTAATTTCTCTATTTATTCAAATATCACATAAAAATTCCCAATTTGATTGGTAACATAGAAAAAGATCAAGTCCACCACAAAAATTGTAAAAAGAAATGTTTAAAAGGAATAATTGTAAGATTTAGATTTAGAATCTAATTAGGAGGAATATGAGTTTGAAATAAAATTGTTTGTTTCTGAAAAAAATTTAAAAAATAGTTTATGCTAAGCAGATAAGTCGTCTGCGGATAAATAAAGATCAACATAAGCACAAAAATATAAGAAATTCTACTTATCTTATGCGTAATTACTCTGGTTCTATTAAGTTTCTAAAATAATTGCTTATCAAGATGTTGCAGCAAATAATTGAACATAATGATAAAATACATTCGTATGACGCAACTGCATTTCAACTAATGCCTGGTTAAAAAGATAAAAAGTTACGTTTTCAGAAAGCGCCATTTTTCACCGTTCATTCGAGATTTTTATTTTCAGATCCCATAAATAATTCAGCATTCGAGCGAGAAAATAATTCTTTTAAAATCTCAAATAACAATTTAAATACGACTTTATGATTTTGGGCGTTCTCTTTTTCGTGTTCCTAGTCCATTAACTGAGTAGGTAGCTTAGGAAGCAGAAAAAAACATTATTTGACTATTATTGTTTTCTGCAATGCAGCAAAATTTTATGTTAATTCGCTGATTTCTTGAAAAGATTCGAAATCTTGAAGAACGATGTAGATATTTGGAGAAAAAGGGCATTTAAATGCATCGTTTTTTATGCTTTCAAAAAGTTAAGGAATGATGCCAGCAGAAATAAGTATTTATCTCTTTCAAGCTAATGCGTTCTTTCTCTTTTTTTTTTTTTTTTTGAACTATTATTTTTACAGCGCCTATTTTTTTTCTGTCATAATCTGTAATAGAAATGTATTCTCGTTTATACTCGTCAATCATAAAGGAATATATAAAAAAAAAGATTAAGGTAGAAGCATAAATTTTTATTCAATGTCATCAGTATGAGGTCGATTTTTTGCGAGAAGTGAAATTTAAAGTTTCTAAAACTATGCTTAAAGGAAAAGTAAATTCAATATATTTTTACATTTCTTTCCTTCCCTCTCTTCCTTTTGTTTGGAATTGCTTCTTTGATATCAATATTTTATTCTGGCTATATTTAAATTATGCTTCTACTCGGTGATTAATTTATTACAAATTAAGAGCAGGGTATTGATAGGGTAGGTAGATATAAAGATTATTGCCTTTCTTCTTGATGCGCCTCTTCCCCCCAGGTTCTCTATTTCATCCCACTACCCTGTTAGCACGAGGCCTTAGGGCTGCCCTCCCCCAGGCACAATCTTAGTGAAGTTCTTCCCCCTGGTGGTAAAAATTTGAACTATTATGTTTGTATTGTAGATTTATTTTCTCTTAGAGTAATACAATACGGTATATACCCGATTTCATTGATATACGTCTGTAAGAATGGGATTTACGAAGTTTTAAACAGGGAAAGTTTAATTACAGCCATCATGTACTTGAATTTTTTTAAATATTATTCTGTGGTTTAAGTTATTAAAAAAAATTAAGTCTAAAAAAAAAAAAGAAAAAAAAACTCAGAAGGCAATTTTTTCCCTAACATTTCAACTTTCCGCAAGATCCACACAAATTGAATCGCAAATTATTTTGCTCACGTGAAAGTATTAATATCAAGAATTTGAAATGCTTAAAAATTCGGTGTAGTTATTTGTTCACTAAGCTTCGTAAAAAAAATAATTTCTAAATGTTCATTTTTGTTATGCCATGCTAACGACTTTTATCAAAAACCCGGGTTAAAGCTCCTTAGTTTTAAGGTAACGCAACTCCGATAAGTCACGTGTTCATAGTAAATGGAACAGCATCCGGCAACCTAAATGCTGCAATTGATGAAGTTAAGAGCGCTCTAATGCGGGTCTGGTCAGCAGGCAATCCGGGCAAGGCATCCACGTGATCAACTAAGCGTACATGATAATGCCACATGGATAATGTCCCTCAATACGGTTTAACGCCTGATAGAAAACGGGATTAATGGGTACGATGAGGCCCCTATCATCCGGCACATGAGTCTGGAATCGCACGTGATTACCGGATTCTGTTCTCGAATGAATACCGAAGGGTTTATTCTGTACTGCCTACGTAGCTTATGTACTGGGAGATAGTCAAAGAGATACATAGATTTACCATCAACACTGCCTGTTGTTCAGAAGCTATCTGAAGCAGTTCATGATTTCTGCATTAAACTACAAATGAACTCCTAAAGGCAGTTCAGAACAGTTATATTAATTCCTAACTATATACAGAATTTCAATGATTCAATTTATAAGTTAATATTTATTCTATGATTAACTATTGTACCATGCACAAGAGCTGGTAAAATTTATTATTTTTTTGCTTCTTGAAGACAAAGTAAAACTTATGCATTATTTTAAAGTTTAAGCATGAAATTGAGGTCATCAGGGTGAAGAATCAGGCTTCACTGAGCAAGGGATTTCTAGGAACCAAAATTATTTTTTTACCTAATTTGTTTGCTTTGGCATTTTAGTAATAACCTCGATTAATAATTTTCTACGGACTGTTAAATGATATCGTTAAACCAAGGAAACAGTTGACTTGGGAAATCACAACATTTATAAAATTCAATTCGGTACTTTAAAAATATAAATCTAATTTCAGGAAACCGTTAAATCAAGAATCGTTAAATCGAAGTCAGGGGGGGGCCACACGTCGGGGGTGAGTCAAGGCACTGACTGATCACTGAAATTTTCAGGGGGGGTTCAGGAGGGTTACTTCTTAATGTAACTTATCTTTATTTTTCACCTATTCCACTACCAAGATTTTTAATGTACTATCTCCTCTGTTTTCGGAAATAACTAACCTGGCCGATTTGAAGGGGGTCATCGTTTTGGGGGGTTTGATAGCTTTTTAGGGGGTGTGCTCTTAGTGAGGCACGCCTATAGAAGCTGTACTGCATCCTGTTTTGTTATTTCTTAACGTTATTTATTATTTTATTTTTTAACTAGTAAACTCCCAAAACTTTTAATGCACTATTTCCTATGTTTTCAGAAATAACTATTAAATGAGTAACACGATTAAGATTAACTTAATTTTGCATATTCGAAGAAAGTTTATTCAATATATTAAAATTATCGCAATGAATAAAAAGAATCCGGAAACTATTATCTTGACAATCGTTTTATGCAGAAGAATGAGCTTATTTCAGATAAAAGTTTGTAAAAAAGCTTATCACATAAAAGTTTGTGCAAAAACTACCGTTCCCAGGAACACCTGTATTTAGTAATTAACTCTTTTTCGCAAGTTTCTATTGAAACTTGGCAGCTCGATGGACAAGCTTGTGCTTAGAGCTCCTGAAAAAATTATGCACGGGAAAGTATAGTATTGGCAGAAAAAAGTTTCTCCAAAAAAAATATCGAAAAAAAAAAGAGAAAAACTATAAAAGCGAGCATAAACGAAGAAAAAAAAGTCTTTTGTAATGAAATGAAAAACATATTAATCATTTCATTCTCAGGTATGCATTACAAGAAAAAAAAATGGCTAATTAAGTGAAACAAATTGAAAATAAACACGCAGCATAATGAATGAAATTAAGCGAAGAGTAACTGATGCAGAAAAGCAAAAGCGATTAAAAAGAATCTAATTAAAACAATGAAATCAAAATACTATTGATCCATCGCAGGGCACTGATTAAGTTACAGACTAAACTTAAAATAAAATAACAAGTTCGTTCAGAGTTATTTGAGCCTATCTTTCTACGCACACATTTTTTATTTACATATTTATCTCTCTTAATTATTACATTATTTTAAGAGTTTAAAGTAGTTATTTCATTTAAAAAAAAAAATTTTTTTTAAAATAAACAATATAAATTTAAATATATTTAAAAGTTTTCTCGCTCAGATTTTTACGCAACGATTGCAATTCATGCTCAAAGTTATAAAACCGTAAACACTAACTAAGCTTTAAAGTGTTTTGAAGAGTCAAAAACTCAAGTAAAATATGTTTGAATCAAGAGTTAAAATGTATGAGTGAGGAATGATTATGAATTTTTACTCTTCGAACAGAAAAAAAAAAGTTTATAGTCGGATAATTCCATTGAAATATATTGTTGATATATAAATACTTTAAATGCAGAGTTACGGTTTGTGAAGCGAATTTTTACTTGTTAAATTGGTGAAACGAAAAGTTACTTATTTGGTTAGGGATACATTGAATGCATTTTTTTAGCCTTATACAATGATTATATAGTAACTATATATATTATATATATATATACTAAGCAAAAAGTGACGTTATTTTAGGCGGAATGTTACTGGTCAAGATTAAATATACTAATGATAGAAATAGTGGGAATATATCTTTTAATCTCATGCTTAATGTTTTTGGAGATATTCCATTAACACGAAAATGGCGCAGAATATTACTGATTTAGATTAAAATACGAATTCATTGGAGAGTTAATGAAATTTGTTACTTTTATGAAGGATTTGTTTAATAAGAATCCACTAACACAAAAATGAGTTATCTTTGACACGGAATGTTACTTATTAAAATTAAAGTACGAATGAATGAAATAGTTGAACAACTTTTTATTCTTTGTATCTTGAATTCTTTGTTCTTGAGTATAGGATACGATTAGATGAAAGAGTACGTTCTTTATGAACTTTATATGAGCCTTATGAAAATATTCATTAGATTTTACCATTTGAAAATAAATTGGCGTGGACAATACTAGTATTCTCTTACGACTATTATAAGTAGGATGCAAATTATCTATCAGACCTTAACCTGAAGTTACAGAGATCTCGAAACTATGGCTTTAATCTAAGAAACGACGAGAATGCGGTAATATCGGTCTGGGATCAGGAACGAATGCACCCGTGGTTAATCGCATGAATTCTGAAATGAACTAGCACTTTTAGTTGAGTTCTAAACACATCTTTAACTTAAAATAATCTTACTCTGCTTAAGATTAATATTTATATTAAAGAATTGCTATAAAATTGAATGTCTTTATAAAGTAGTTTGCTAACTGCGATTAAATTAATTTAAATTGCAATTGCATTATTTCTACTTCTATTATGACAAAATAAAGATGTGATTTCATTGCAAAATATTTATGAAATTTGGACTTTTTCCACCAATCAGTGAGAGTTTGCATTCAAAACTGTTTTCCGCATTTTCGCTTATACAGATTTTAATGCTAATAACTAGCGGAGTGCGCCTGCTAGGCAGACGCCTCCAGTGTCTTTTAGGCATTTGAAGACAGTTAGCAAGAAGTTGGCAATATCTCGCCAAATTTGGCGACATTTAATTAGATTCTGAGCATACGATACACTGACAGACGAGAGCAGATTTTAATAGCATAAAAATTTGTTACTTGATTTAAAAAAAAACCCTCGTTAATGAATGTAGAAGTTGAAATTAGTAATTCTTGATATAAGTTAAAGTTTTTGTTCATGCATTTTTGATTGCATAAATCATAACTAACGTATACTAAATTGTTCACCTGGATATGTTTGTTTGCGTTAGATCCACTCAATTCGTTTGTTCGTTATAGATTTTAAATTATTGCATAACATACCTTCACTTTTTCTCCATTTTTATTTTTCTATATCCAAATTAACTCTTGCATTCTCTAAAAATTATTTAATGTATGTATCTTTAAGATTTATACTAAAAGAGTTTGGGCTTTTATTACAAGACAATAAAATATATTAAATTTGTATTGTTAAAATTCAGATGTTAACTTCGTTTTTAAACAATCCTCAATATAACACCAAATAAAACTTGCATTTCAACGAATCGGCAAAACTTTGCACTTTAAAAATCGACATTCAAGTCTAATTAGCTTCATTAAAAGCAGTAAATGCAACACTAATTCGTAATTCAATTCTGATATATACCGGAATCTGTAACTACATTCAGTTCCTATCTAAGTTCTCCAGATATCCGTCTTCCGTCGCAAATGGCCTTGCAGAATCGGAAATCATTAGGCGGAAAGGTTTTCAATATTTCATAAAGGTTAAAACGTCCACTCTAATCAGAACTGGACCTATTCTTGGATCTTAGCCAGCTACATCATCATCAAGGGATAAAACATGGATCCTCTCATGTACTTGAACTGTTTTTCCCACTGACAGCCACAGAGAGAACTGCTAAATATTTTTCTTCTATAAATAGTTGTGCACTTTGGAGAAATAAGATAAAAATAAAGCGAATATTTTGCCTTAAAGAATTTCTTTTTGCGATTTTTTTTTTGATTCGTGTTATTTTTGTTTTACTGTAAAATCCGAATCGGAAATTTACAAATATTTCAAAATTTAAATATTATTATTTTTTAAATATGTTTTATATTTTATTTAATTGATAATTACATTTTCACAGAAAGGATCAACTTTTTTCATTATTTTTTAAAAATAAGATCAATTGGTAGATGCCAGTGGCGTTCCTAACATTCGGGTCACCCGGGGCGGTAAATAGTGATGGGGCTGACAGCCCCTCCCCCCCAATAAAAATCGTTATTGTATTGTATTAACTTGTATTTTTGTAGTTTTATATTATCTTCAGTCGTTTTAATAGTGAAAAAAATATATATTATTTGTTCGGTCTAACTTTTAGTAAACTACATTTATTTTCAGTCACATGTTGAAATAGCATCAGTAAAAAATCCTTTAGTCTCGTGTTGGGTCATTCCCCAAGGACCCTCTAAAATGGTGTCCCCACTTCTCCTTCCACCCCATAGTGACGCTACTATATGCAGTGGCGTTTCTAGCATGAGTGTCACACGGGGCGGTAATTTATGGTGTCACTCCCCCTCCGAAAGAAAAAGATTATTGTGTTCTGTAAATTTGTAGTACCAGTAGCATATATTATTTTCAGCATTTCAAAAAAAAAACTTAAGAGTTCTATTTTTAATTTATTCGGTGTAAACTACATTTATTTTCTGTACGTTAAAATAGCATCAGAAAAATTGTATAACTCAAGTACAAGTATTTTTCAGAAACTATCTTATTTTGGATGTCAAAATCCAAAAGGGTTCCACCCAGCGAGGACCGCCCCCTCCGCCCCGTAGTGACGCTACTGTATGTGTATATATATACATACACACACACACGATTTTATATATATATATATATATATACACTCTAATATGTGGGAAATAATTAAATTTTTAATATAATCACTACAGTCCTTGATACGTATTACAAAGAATTTACACATTCTTTTAAACATAAAGCGTTTAGTCCTTTTCTTCCCCCAAAGTTCCTTTAAAGTCGTTATTGTGGTCATAGTAAAAACTGATGCGTTCCTTTCGTCTGTAATTCAGACAGGTCTTCCAAATTTATAAGTTAAATGCATCGTATAAATATACCTTTTTTTCTGTCTAATTTTCTTTCTTTATTTTTCTTTTTTTTTTTAATGAAACATATGTGATTTTTTTAAGAGACTTGTGGTTTATTTAGCACATCTAGTTTGTATCCAGTTTCATGTTTTATAAACTAAATATGTTGCACACATCGGTATTGAAGAATGCGCTCTCATATGGATTATAACAAAACTATTTCATTATGAAAACGGTTTGCCGAGAGAATTGAAGTTGTTTTTATAGTCCAATAGTAAATACCAGGTATTACATAGAAACACCATGCTGCCACATTCTAAAAAATACCCGACATAATTCTAAATGTAATATTTACCGGTTAATTGTTTTCAAGAATATATTATATTTAACAATATGAAATCATCACAGTAATAATTAAAAAAATAGTGTTGGTTTTACTTTTTAAATAATGCGCTTAAATTATGAAGTATAAAATACTTTATCTGAAGTGCAAACATTTACACTGTCATATCTCCACCAAAATGATAGCATTCAACTTCCAACGGTCCAAAGATAGCAAATGCTCATCGTCTGTCACTCAAACCCATGTTAGCTGCTTAAAAAGTCAAAACTTTCACAAAAGTGGAAGAAAAACTGAGCGAAAAACGGCAGGAAGAGCTCAATTGGCGATTATAATATCTGAAAACGACACTGATAAAAGGCAAAAGGAAAAAGTAAATGTGGAAGAAAAAGCAAAAATACAAAGACGTCCTTTTGCTGCTCTGTAACTATAGATAACGTCAAAGGATTCCGGCAGAACGGCGCAGTCTGGCGCAAAACGAAAAGGGCGGCAAGAATCGATACTCGGCATCGATATGGAAATCATGCGTCGATGGGCAATTTTTCATCCAATTTATCGTCTTTCCGATAAGATTTGAAATTTAATTGTGAGAGTTATGTTTATCACAATGATGCAGAATAATTCAATCAAGCTTATTTTGTTGTTTTTGAATGGAAACAATGTTATGTACTTGTTTCATGTTTTATATCAGATTTTTTTAAATAACTTAAAGTATATCTTAATGATAAACTATTTCAAGCTATCAGATAATTATTAGTTAACAAATTTGACATAGCAATAATCAAAATCAGGGATCTGGAGCAGAGTGGAGCAAGAGCGCGAAGCAACGGAGCAGCGGTATTTAGCTCGAAACGGAGCTGAGCAAAAAAGTTTATTGTGCTCCATCGCGCCTATTTTTTCTTTACTTTAATTTTTTTTATCATATAAAGAAATAAACTAACAAAATAAATAAAAATTAGATAAAAAATTTATATATATATATATATATATAATATAACCTATGGAAATAATTCGAAGCAGGGAGCGGAGCCGGAGCAAATATTTAGAAGTCGGAGTAGAGCTGGAGTGCAGCAATTCAAAAATACGACTGCTCCAGATCTCTGTTTAAAATGGTTACTTTTGATCTTGACAAAATCTTGCATAAAGTTAGCTATTGTTTGTTTACTTTTAAAATTGAATAACTCGTATTTATATGACCAGATGATAATAAAACAATTAAATAACAACACAATTATTTGCTTTATAAAAAGAGCCATTAAAATTGAAATTGAATTTAAAAAATTTAAATTTGCCTCGGTTTTAATTATTTTTATGAAATTAAATCGAGCTTAAAGTGGGAAAAATGACGATAGTCGGTAAAACACTGACCTCAACTGAGCCCATTCTAAACTTTTGAAGAATTAAGGTAAAATACAGAGTTTACAAAATGAAAGACACATATTACGGAATAATGCTAAACTAAGCAACCGAACCAGTTACTAAATTAAAACAAATTACATTTATTAAAAATAGTGATTGTCCTAATTTTAATGACATAAACGAAAAAAAAATAACATCAACAAAGCAAAAAAGCAACAAAAAGAAACGATGGGCTAAATATGGGATAAAAACTCTCCAAGACAAAATGAAATAACTCGACATGCGTAAGCGAATGAGACAGCAAGGAAAAATAAGTTAAACTAAAGATAAACTGTGTATGGAATTACATGAATATATTATTTACATTAAAGTATATGTAGTGGTATTTTGCTTATTTAATACAATTTTATTAAAAAATATTTACTAAACTATAGGTATGGCTCTTACGAAAAACGTTTCGACGCTTTTAATGGTGAAATTGCCTTTTTGGTTTGAGAAGTTTGTGGACCATTGGTCTAGAATGATAATTTTGATCATGGAAAATTGTTACTGCAAATAAGTAATAATTGCTAGAGAAAATAGTGCCAAAGAAAATATGCATCCAAAGATAAAAACATATATTTAGCATCAAAGTTAGTATTATATTAATAGAAGAAGTCTCAAGAATCAGTGATATGTGTAGAAGATTCAGTCCATTTCGAATTATGCTTTTATCTATAAGTTGTTCTTATTTCGAATTCAAAATTTCCATTCTAAGCATACTCGCAACACTTTCGCTTCATTTCTCCGTTAAAAATCTCTGACAATCCTGCAAATACCCAAATATAATATGAATTTCAATAAATAAAAACGTACATGCAAAGCTTCAGACGCTCATTTATTTTATAAGCTTTTCCATTTATAAGCAAAACAGATAACGCAACCTCGACGGCTTCGGACTGATGAAAGGAACACGAAAAGATAATCCCATTTAAGTGAAAGAATATCATCAAAAAAAAAAAAATACAGCATATTCACGTAGGTTTTGTCTTTGAGGTCACGAGTGCAACAGGTACGCTTAACAGTTGGTCGCTACCCACTCTACTATGGCTACGCATTAGACCGACGCTCTTCCAAAAAGGAAAAAAAAAAGCGCTTTTACAATTTTGGTCCCCAGGCGCGTAGGTTCCAACTTGACAAAGTTCATATCAGGTCATCTCCCATAAAACATGTTTTTTCATCCTCATTATAACGTTGCCCGTACTCAGAGTCAATAGTCAATTCAACTTCTTCAGGGTTTGTAACAACTTGGAAATTCGTGTGCAATACCAAAGTTTTTTTTTCCCTTAGATTTATATTATTTATTAAAAAAAAAAAAAAAAAAAAAACGATAGTTATTTCAGTATTAAATTCAAAAACAAAAAATGATTGTTTCGTTTTTAACGATTTTTGTCGTTTTAAAAATATGAGCAAAAAAGATGCGAAATTTTTCTTACCGCCAAGTGAATACAATTTTTTAAGCATTTTATACTCATTCTGGAAATTATAATCAAGTAAAAATTTAGCATATTTTGCTCGAAATACTTTAGCCAATTACTTCTAAAATGGCAAGAGTAATGGATTTCTAAAATGGTTAAGAATAAATAATTTACAAAAAAACACGTCTATAAATTTTACGCTAGGATATTAAAAAGTAAAATTTCAGCATTAATAGATTTAGATCTGGTTCCACATTTTAATAACTGCATTTAAAGTAGAAATACAGGTAATATTGTAACAGCAAGTATACCACTAATCAGCAGATACCTGGCGGGATATTTCCTGTTTTTTATCACAGTTGATATACAAGTGCGACCTGCTCGTATTTCCTCCTGAGCAAGGTCAACCCGTATTGAACAGTAGGTTGAGGTAGTAACTAGCACAAGCCCTTTTGGCACTTACTTGACATTTAGTCAAAAATAGTTGAAACTTAATTAAACAAATAAATAAATGGATAAAGCGAAACGAGATAAACCATTCAAAACTTTATAAATAATATAAAATATCTAAATGAAGTAATGAAGTCAGAAATGAATTTTAAATACCTTGTTTATAGAATGTAAGCCACGGAATTTTGGTGTGTACGATTTAAGATTAAGTGCTCTCTTATATAATAGATTTTATGTAAGACAATTAAAAAAACTTAATTGCATATGACTAACAAATGTATTTTATGTGTTACATTTTACAAGCATTTTTAATTATCTCTGTATTTTTAATAAGTCATAAATATGCAGAAATTACTATACATAGACATTATGTATTAGTATAATCAATACTGTTTTATAATGAAGATATTTCCATCAACAAAAACGCTTTCATGAAAATTCTTCCTGTAAATATGTAAATATATGTACTGTTTATATCATATGTATGTTTCTGAAGCATAGACATTTTTAAATGTGTCTATTTTTAGCATTATATCATTATGAAGAGCTGCTTATTAACATTGTATTTATCAACCGTTTTAAAGCGTTACCAAGTTTGAAGAAACATGAAACAGTTTCAAGAATCCTCCAAACAATTTCATATTCTCTAACAAATTTCATCGTGCTTTTGGTAAAAGTTAATAATTTCAAATTATGAACTTCAAAATAATGGTTTTTAAAATAATTTTAAATTCAATGAAATATCCAAACCTTGTTATAGGGAAACGTACTTTCGTATCAATTTTCATTCCTATAGTTACTCCAATATCATGGCCTAAATGCATAAAGTTTATTTTCATCACTCATTAGCAGAGTAGATGCAAGTTTGGTATTTCAATATTTACTTAAATAAACCCATGGTTATTAATTTGCAAATAGTTAAATATTGAGGACACACAAAACTGTAATAGTAATACAGACAGTATATAATAATGCTTCAGTAATATGATAGTTGAATTATTAACGTTCTGTTTTAATTGAAAGAAAATTAAATATTTTCGACCGATGCCATCCTCTCAACTTGAATTCAACTATAGCTCTAGTCGAATTTCTAAATATACCATTGCATATTTTTGTTGATGTCGAAAACTGTAATTATTGTGATAAAAAATGGAACGGCATTTCAATAACAAATATATTATTTTATTCCGCGTACCTGATTTAGAGAAATTTCCAAATATCCCCCCAAAAAAAACTTTTTTTTTTTTTTTTTCAGTATTAAATACCAATTTCTGACAGAAACGAAGCGCATTATTTTTTTTTCATCTTTTTATACCGAACATGTAAAAATATGTTTTTAAATAAATAATAATCACTGGATGAATAACATTATAAAACTCAAAAGCAAATATATATATATAGGAAATAAATAAATAATATAAAGGCATATTAATTTTTTTTTAACTTGCAATTTATGCGTAAATTGTCGAGTTCCTATCAAATGTAGATTACTTAATCACGACTACTAAATTACTGCTTTTAATTTCGGCTAGGCAATTGACTAAAATCATTACATGTATTCATCATCTGTTCCATGAAAAGTGAACCAAGAAAGCACTCTCAATGCAGCACGTTTGAGCTTCCCAGTGGGCATAGGCGATAAAACACAAGGCTCCCGCGACATGACCTCAAGCTCTTGGCACCTATCTTATTACTAGTAATAATACTTCTTCTGATTATATCCCAGTGGTTCGGAATTCACTTTTACATTGTAGGTCCCTCAGTTACTTCGTACTCTGCTGTTTAGCTACACATCACATTCATTCGCCAAAGTACTATTCTTCAACGGCATTTTTTAAATCTTCAAAAAAATATTTTTTAATTTGAAAACAAGTGTTTATTCGTTAGCTCTTTCATTATTAAGGCTATCAGCGGAAGATAGAAACACGTTTGTTCCATTGTACGGGTTGTCTTGATTTCATGATACGTAAGTGACATGTTTATCAAGAACTTCTATCGAGAAAAGGAAAACGCAAGATATCGTCTTTAAAAGGTTCTTGATAATAGTCACAACAGACGTATTCTTCCATTTCAAGTTCCCAGACAATTGCGCTTTGTTATCACAAATGAAGAAACTAAATTGCAAAAAGCTTAGATGAAAGCCATCCTATTTTATTTCTCCACTTGCTCTTTCATTTGGAAATTGTTCTTTCTTTAACTCCGTTTATCAGCGCAGCTGTCTATAATGGCTAAGACAAGACATTTGTTAACCCGATATTCGCAATTGTGCAGTATAAACAGGTGTAGCAGAATGCAGTGTATGTAAGACGTTAAATAAAACAGTGTCTAATTAATAAAATGGTAAGGAACATTATTAATTCTTAATTTCTGGTAAAGACGTATTAAATGTAATAAATATTCGGCTTCTATACCCCCCCCCCCTTTTGAAAATATTAAGCTTAAAATAATTCTTAATAAGCGTAAAAGGTTTCAGGAGGTACATTACAGAGTTCTCGGTAACAAGCATTTTAATAATGCATTACTTAAATTTTGAAGAGTATGGTTTTTTTTATTCTAAACGTGTTAAAACCTTTTATTTGAATTATTTAGCAGCATTTTGTTGGTATAAAATAATATTGAAGCATGCGCTATTTATTTTTTTATTGCATAAAAATCCCATTTCTTTTCTCTTACTTTATGAAAGCCCCAAAATCATTTTAGTTCAAAAATGCTCCCGCAACATATTTTCCATAACATCACGAACTCTATAGAATCATGGGAAATATCGTCTTTGAAATATTCTTTTTCTCAAATTATCCATCTCAAATTTCCAATCTTGCGTTCTATCCGAGAAATTCTACATTTTTGCATTCGGGAAACCTTTGAGAAGGTGAAAATTACATTTTATTCTAGAATATCTGGTTCCTCTGATGCAAAAATGTTAAAGTTGCCTACCAAATTTGCTGCATCAAGTCGCCTGCCTCTTTTTACTAAAAATGAAGTAAAATCTATTCGAAATTTTCATTCATGAGAAAATTGAAACTATTGGTTTCTTGTGAGAAAAAAAAAATGAGGTCAGTTTTAGTTAGAAATACAAGTCATTCAAATTTTATAAGAAACCTTTTTCTTCAAAAAATGATATTCCTTGTCATTTTGTGTCTGATAAATATAGATGTTTTCTGAGGGAATTTTTCTGTATTCACAAATAAGATTTAAATTTTATGTTTGTCGAAATGTGTGTCCTTTAAATTACAGTTTCACATCTTTTATTTATACTTCTTTTTTAATATTTAAGAGAGAATTTTCTGATATAAGTTTCTTTTTCTTTTAATTTTAGAACCAGAGCACTTTAGTACGCCCCTGTCCTTCAAAGTCTTCTGCGAACGTAATTGCATAAGGTTCTGCGTTTAAAATAAGACCGTTATAATATATATATATATACACATTCAGTCAAAAAATAGTTCCTTTTTTTAAATTGTTGACAAAGGTCATTTTACAAATAAAAAAAACAACTTTATCCTCAAGTTTAAAAAACCTCAATTTGCTTTTTGTTATTACTTTCATGAAGTGAAAATCCTATATTATCAAACCTGAATTCCGCTATTGCCCTTGAATCAAAGTTGATTTAATACAACTGTTTTAAAATCCAGACTTAAAATATTCTCAAATTTTCTCCCGTGATGCTCCTTTCACTTTTCCCTCATTCGAGTTTCGTGCGCAAAAAAATTCCATGCATTTTAATGCGTAATTTTTCACACATGACTTCAGGGTCATTACCCATTCGGATAAATTTCGAAATTTGTTAGAGGGTAGATTGCGAAAGAACAATAAAAAAAGGCGCCTGGCAACAAAGTCAAGCGTATCTCCATGCGAAAAGCGACGATTATGCGCATATAAACACAAAAACAAAACTTTTGTGAGCTTGTCTTATTTATGTATCATTTTGTAGCACGTGATTTGAAAGCGAAACAAACGTTTACTTCCGCTGCTGGTTTTTATATGTCGCGTGATATTTGATACGTATTTAGCTCTGGGCTGTTTTTATTGTTTCGGTGAATCTTAAAGGCGTTCCACAAAATGGCTTCTGTTTAAAAACTCATTTACAGCCCAAAGAGATTACATTACATTTCTCCGTTTTCGCAAATGTTGACTCAGTGGAATTTATTTTTCTTTGAAGAATGTAGGTGCTGGTAAACGGAAGAATGGTTTTTTTTCCCCTTTTGACATAAAAATGGTTCACTTTGTTTACAAACATACAGTGGTGTACGCAGAATTTTTTCAAGGGGGGGAGGGGTCATAATTTTCTGAAACTATTAAAAGAAAATAGAGTATGTAATAAAGCGCTATTATTTCCCTAATTTAGGCAGCTAGACAGTTTTGACTGGAGCTCAAGGGGGAGTGCTTTAAACCCCTAACCCCCCTTGCGTACGCCCCTGCAAACATATTATGTCTATGCTACGGTGAATGTACGAAATTGGAAAATGTCGGCATTCTACAGTCTTATACATGGTAAATGTCGACATTCATGTTGGTTATTGTTTGATATTGTTGACATTCCCTATTTGGTGTATGTCGACAATTCACCGATGATTGTCGACATTTTCCGATTTCGGACATACACCATAACATATATATTATACACATATACAGGGCCGTAACTATGAGTGTGACATTCTGTGCGGCAAAGTTTAGGGGGTGGCAATGTTTTTTTTATTTTTGAATTTCCTCTAAAGATTTTTACATAAAAGAATCAGGGTATTTAAATTGCAATCAAACCATTACTGAAGATCCTTGTCTTCCTAAAACAGGCAAATGATTGTATCTGCCGTGTAACAGTCAATAACTTGCGTATAAACTGAGAAAAATACGCAGGTATCTAGGTGGAAAATGACGCCGAAGGCTAATGGTTTCAAACGTAATCATGGAATCATATTCTAACTAAAGCGCGTATTTGAATCAAAAATATGTTTCGCTCCTCAGGAAAAAATTGAAGTGTATTTCTAGGCCCTATTTTTTTGACAAGTCAGCTTAAAATACGGACGTAGTTACCGCGATTTCATTTTCGTTCCGCAGTTGAGCAGATCACATGACAAGGACTTTTCATTTTCAACCAACTCGCTTGACCAAAGCAATCTGCCTGGCAGAGTGCCGGGAAGAATCCCTTCATGTTCAAGGGAGGAACTGCTGGTATAAGAAATGCGCCATTTTCGCTCTCGTTCGTTTAGCACACTTGATTTCTTCCGAACGGATGCCATATGCCAGTTCATAAATAACGTTGCTTTCAACAAACAGAGAAGCAAAACATTTTGATTCGCGTACTAAATAAACGCACCTGCAATACGACCTTCCCTAAAACTCGAATGGATTCGCTGCTTTCTGCCATGCGCAGAAGTGTCCAAATCTCAAAATTCCGAGGTCGAACTGTACCTCTCACTTCGGTAGCTCTTTGCGTAAAGATCGAGTCCTTGCTCACGAAAAAGAGTCACTTGAGAGGTTTTTAACCTTCTTCATACAATCTTGGACACACAGGGGAAAGCCTAGCAGGCACAGTATTGATGATTTATAAAAGTATGAAATTAGATGAATTGCATTGTAGGTAGTCTATGGGGCATGTAGGTTGTTTTAAATAAAACAGCTAAATCAATGGCTTTGAAATGAGAAAATACGCGTGAATTAAAATATCAGCGAATAAACTAAGAAAATAAAATCCTTTCTCTCTCGGTGTATTGTGAGCATCATTCATACATAATGTCACGCTTCGAGGGGGAGGGGGGCTCATGAAATTATGAAAAAGCGTGACAAGGGGGGGGGTAACAAGTGTGACATCAGGCTTATACAACATAGAGTGACGTGTGACAAAGAGGGGGGAGGAGTGTACATTAAAGTGTGACATTTTGTGACAAAGGGGGGAGGGGGTCAAATATATCAGAAAAAAGCGTGACATCATTTATGAACGGTCCCTAACTGTTGTAAGCGGTCTCGTTCTGTAAACATTTCTCTACTTTCTATAAGCATTCAAAGAGTTTGGGCATTTGTTAGGAACAATCCTGAATAGAAATTAAAATTATAAAGAAAACACAGCTGTTTTTAATAAGCGGGACAATTTCTACGAGCAACTCAATACTTTACGCTCAATACAGTAGAACTTCTTTTAACCGGCTCCGGATTAACCAGCCTTCGCTTTATCCGGCCCATATTTTCAAAATACAAAGAGCAAAAATAGCTTTTAGAGCACTAGTTATATAGAAGCTCGTATGAATTTCGTGTGTACTCGTATTGCATGTATTCTAATAAATTGTGTTTGTACTCGTATTGTATGTATTTGAATGAATTTTGTGTGTACTCGTCTTGTATGTACTCGAATAAATTTTTTCGTGGAATCCATATCTCCCCGGACTATGCGGGACTAATGGCGCGACCATACGGAGAAGTGCCGAGTTTCTCGTCTCCAGCAAAAACTGGTCAAAGAATTATTTACTAGCGCTTGGTAACTGGCAGACTCTCAAAGTAACTACTAAAACTTAAATCATCACATCTCGACTCTCTTATAAATTTCATAATATATCTTCCATTTTTTGCTATCCCCCACTTTAACCGTATTTTTACTTAACCGGCCTACTATCGGTCCCAATTAAGAGGGTTAACATAGGTTCAACTGTATTTGGAAATTTTTCAAGCATGTCACAAACTTTTCCTAAGTAAATAACGGCAATTGTGTTGCACAAAAATAAAAACATGCCTTTTTCCCTCAAAAGCTCGTTGCTTACTGTTGAATATTTCAATTTTGTTATTAGCAATCTTGTTATTCAATCTTGTTATTCAGCAATTATTTTTATTTAGTATTCGGAAACATAAATAAGCTATCTGATTCCAGCTAGTTGGAACAACAGTTTTTTCAGTCACGCCTCTGATCAAATACACTGTAACGGATATCCAAAGCCTATATATCAATTACATTTCACTGAATGCGCTGACAACAACTCAACCATTGCGGGCTGGAGATCACAGTAATCGTTTGACCGAAACCTTTAACCGGCTCTAACCAAGCGTGCTGAGTGGTCATTGTTACAACATAACCATAACGGTGAAAACAGGTTCCGCGGAAATTAAGAAAAAAAAAGAAGAAAAATGGGAAAGACTTGTGTGAGTCACACAGGTGTTCGTTGAACCTCGCAACAGGTGGCGATCGAGCCAGACGGTTTGATCGCCAAAACAGTCTCATCTTGCAGCACAGGCCCCGCCTACGATTTGTTTGATGAGCTAAGGTAATAGATTTTTCTGAGCTTGAGCACTTGTATCAATAAAAAAGCGGCGGAAGTTGTTGGTCGTTTCAGATTAGACAAAGAAACCTTGCAAGTAATCTGCTACAGGCATTTATAAACGAACAATAGGATGGTACTAAAGTAAGGCCTATTAGAAAATATTTTAAAGTAATTTTGTCAATAAATGCGAGAAAAAGATAACAAAATTATACTTAAGACAGAATAAATAAATAGTATTAACTTAGGTATATTCAATAGATAAACAAATCAAGTACAAAAGTAATATTAAAAAAATAGAGTTTTACCGATTTTTTCATCAGTGCATTAACAAGAAAAATATATGAACTTTAAATGACTAAAAACCTGGTTTCCCCCCTCGTTGCCACAAATTAGTTGGAAATACACGTTGAAAAATTGATATCAGATAATCTGATTTATAGCTACCTTATTTAATCAACTATTTCCCCAACTTAAAATATTGCATTTTAAACTTTCACATATAGTTGTTTCCATTATAAATGTTTAAATGTATTTTATCATTAAGAATATTATTTCTGAATTCAAACTTAAGAACATATTAATAAAATGAATTTTGCGTTACCCCCATCCGTCGCTTTAACCCTCTGGCTGCGTATCCCGTGAATTCACGGGCAGCGTAAATGTAGCAAAATTTGCGAAAAACGCAGTTTTCTCGGGGATGGATTTTTTTCAGTCTATTTAACTATGCAAACCGCTCTTTCCCCGTTTATAGAGGCAAAAAAATCGACAAGAAACGTGAATTTAGCGCAAAGTAGCGAGTTTTCTTTTATTTGCGCTGCCCGCGGAAATCGCGGCAGCCAGAGGGTTAATAAATGATATCAGGCAACAACTAAAGCAGAAATGCAAGTTTTAAGTGCTAATTACTTAGCTATGTTTCATAGTTTTTTTTTATTGTATTCAGCCTAATTTATATCTTTAAATTTCTTTAAAATTCAATAATTTAGTTATGCATAATTGACAAAATATGTAACCATTCGGAAAAATAAAAATTGGAGCATATCTACAAAATAGAAAGCCAACACTGATGCCTATTTAAATCAAATAGATATGGATTCCGTCACACCAAATGCGACAAAGACAAAATCTTGTCTTTTCTCATCGACGCATGCGCAAAGCAAATTTTTAGAAAAAAATGCTCTAAAAAGAAACAGGAATATTGTCTTTGTCGTCTTTGGTATGAAAGCGCCCTAAAGCTTGCAATTGTGTACATGTATAAGTGAAGTTTAAGTGCAATGTGTTGATAAATTAAATGACTTTACACTTCCCAATTCAAAAAAAAAAAAAAAAAAGAACCTCCGACTTTAAAATGTCATAAAATAATATCGAGAGCTAAAAATGTTGCAGTAATCTATTTTAGAGATACAATTGATTTCAAAAAATTCAATCTGTTTCGCAATGATTAATTACATAAATTGTGTATCACAATATTGATAAATATTTATGGCTTATTGTTTGCGACATTAATAAACATGCAGCGAAGAAATCTTGTAACAAGAAATGTCACGACCTTCTTTACCTTCCGCTTTTTATTGTTTCGTGATTGATTGTCACTGAATGAAAGTAGGTTATCAGAAAGGGCAAATACATGCTGTTAATACCGAGTGTTACGTTATGCTTCATTAAGCACTATGTAAAAATCATTGTTCGTTTGCAACAGATTCATTAGTTAAGTTTGATACATTTTGTATAAGTACGTTATGAAGTCATTATTAAGATAAGTTGTAATATTTTAAAATAATTATCTAAATAGAACAAGAGTGATAAGACATAATATTTTTAAACAGCTGACAAAAAGAAAGAGAGAAAGAAAAAGTTTTTAAATTTTCAAAATTGTCAAAAGATAAATAAATAAATAAAATAATACTTTGTCAAAATTAGTCCTGTATTTATTCTATTTTTCTTAAGTATTTTATAAAATAAATAACTTATTATTAACACTCAAAATACGCTGATTGTTGGCAAGTAAATTATGTGAGACAAAGTAATAGATTATTTTCCGTACGGAATTTTTCAGAATAAGTTAACTGTGTATTGTTATATATATATATATATAAGAAAAAGAGTCTACACGCCCCCGCCCCCTCTTTCATTAGAGACAAATTAGTTAAATTTTCGATCTGAAGACTAAGACAATTGGCAAGTACCTGTTGTAATCCGCTACAAAAATAAATAAATAAAAAACATATATCTCATTACGTTTTTTTTCTTTTTTACGATATGTAAATTGTATGTTTCAAATATTTCTAATGGATACTTTATTATTAAACAAAATAATCGTAGGCTTGCATACTTGAAGAGTGCCGAATTTATTGCAGATTATTACAGTGTCAAACGTCTTATGAGCCAATGCAATTTTCTCTAATGCGACTTAAACTAGTTCGCTGCCTTGCATAATTTATAACCTTAAATTTTGCACTAGAATATTTATTGCATTATTAACAAGGTAAATCAAAACCATCAAGAGATCAGGTTCTGCAAAATGATAATAATGTATCCAAAGAAAATATCTAAGCAAGGAAAAAATAAAATATCAATGCATTCACGTACCTTCAGCCTGCAGAGAAGAATCATGACCTAAAACACCTAACATCATTTATCAACGAACGAAAAAGAAAATAAAAAATAATAGATGAAGAAAACAATCTTAAAACGAAGCTAAACTGCCTCAGGGAAAAAATGCTGTTAAAAAAATCGATGTTGCGTGGAGGTTCCAACACCTGTTATGTTGTATACCTACCCAACGCAAGTCTAGATTTGCTAATTCATTTTTCGTTTTTTTTAAAGACGTTCTTTTTGAAAATTGCGCATCATGCGGGTTGTTATAACAGAGTGTAAGCACGTTAAGCGTGGATAAAAGTAATCGATTTGGAGCGTTCTCGTAATTTGCAAACTAAAAGAGACAAATCAATCGACTTTTATGCATTTTGTTTGCCCTCAACTCATTAGAGAGAAGAAATCTTGCTTTGGAACAGTTAATTCTGGGAATGTTGACTTAAGCTTAAATATCTTTAAAAAAATATTTTGTGCATAAAAAAACATTATTGTTTATGATTAAGGCTGCATTGAACAGTGGAAATACAGGAATTTAATGGATAATGGATTTTAAAGTCGAACCGCAGTTTGAGCGTCCGTCATATTTTAGCTCAATCTTGAATTATTAAAACAGTATGTTACTAAAGTTTCGTTTTTACAGAGGGTGTTTTTAAGACTGAAGAAAAGTTATATTTTTAGTTTTAATGAATTATTTCATCTTGTACATTGGACTCACTGAGTAAGTCTCAAGAGATTTAAACACGGTTTCGATTATAAAAAAGCAGAAATTAATTTGTGTACTTCACTTTAAGTTAATAATTATGCATAATTTACACTTAAATGTTTTTCAAATACATACACACCACATGTAACAGGGCCATAATTCAAAAGAAAAAATAATACACCCAGAATTATAGTATTGTAATTGAGTTCTTCGACTCTTAACCTACTACATCTCCATCTAATTTTCTAAATTGCTTTTCAAGCTATTCAAGATAAATCTATTTAACTGAAATTTTCGATAATTCTATAATAACTGGGGGAAAAACACTACGTTAGGGGTCTTTAAAAATAATACCAACATAACTTTAAAATTCAAAAGAAAAATAAATTCCAGTATTAGGTTATTATAATTGAGTTTTTCGTGTACCTAATACCACATCTTTATCTAAATTGCTTTTCAAGATGACTCAATTGGACTGAGATAACTCTATAATAACTGGGAGCAAAAAGCTGCTTAAATGGTTTGTAAAAAATAATACCAACATAAGATTATAAAATTCAAAATGTTTAAAAACTTTAACTCGATGTAAATTATAAACGGTTAGCCTTTTCTAATGCCTCTCCTAAAAAAACTAGTTGGTTTTGAAGTGTAGCCCTCTAGGAGTGCGACATATGTTTACTTGAACGCGTGAAAGCTTGATTGGTTTGTGTATTTTATTAAAAAGTTTATGTACATATACTTTAACATAATATTAAGTTTAAGAACTTAATCTTATACTTCAAGTAAATAATAATATCATGAAAGAAAATTCTTCTTTTAAAAAAGTAACAAAATACATCTTTGTTTATCCGACGCTGCTTTTCCAAGACAAACAACAAACAAGGGACGATTTTATTTCATTGCCACCGGCAATTCCGCAGTTTTTAATACCCGAATTACACAGTGGTGTAATTACGAGCGTCAACACATGCGGTCCAAAATGAAGTGAACCGTGTAACGCCCATTTTCCCTTATGCTGCGCAAAATGGCTGTGCCGTGGTAATGTAAGTTGAATGTAAGTGTAAATTCTTCCTCCTTGTCCTCTGCCATTAACATCAGCTCATGTGTCTAAATAAATAAACGCGTACACAAACTCTGATATTACATGAATTCTTTGTGCTTTGTTCTAAACGTAGTATGAAATTTTAATATTAGGTTGACGGTATTAAAACCTCAGACATTTATTAAAATGCTTTTTTGCCAAAAGGAACAAAGTAATTATAACGCATTTTTGTGTAACCTAGTAGTCCTTTTAAATTAAAATGTTTAATTATACTCTGTATCATTGCTGGTATATTAGTTTGCTTTTAGGTTTCCGTGAATTAATTTAGTTTTTTATATTTTTATTCCTTTTCACATTTTACCCTTTTTTCCTCAAGTGTACTTATTGTTTTTGTGTATTGTCAAAATGTACATTGGATACATATATTTTATATATTTACATTAAAGACATTTTTTGTTCTAAGAGTGGGATCGGCAGTAGTATTGTGGTACTCGAATCGAGAAACAGTAAATTTTACAGGAGTTTACTGTGTGTACATTCGTTTGCGTGGTGTCAGAAATAATCCCGCGAAATACGTAGAGAATACTTTCTTCGTCGTACTACTGCATTAAATTTGTTCTACTAACATTTTTTCTGACTAATATTATTTTATCCTCCAATTGCTATGACATTGTATAAATTGCCAATTTTTGCATTTTATACAATCAAGAACTACTAAGTCAAAATCAAATAACCAAGTTGTTTTGCTTCTCTAATGCTGCAAATATTGCACGTAATGCTAAGAAAGGATTTTCATTGGAGTAAAGAAATGTATATTATTAATTATAATTTGTTAGAGAATTAAAAGGAAACGTTGCTGTTTTTAATAAGCGTGACGATTTCTATGAGAAACTCAAAACAGTAGAACCTCTCTTAACCGGCTCCGGATTAACCGACCTTCACTTTATCCAGTCATATTTTCAAAATAGGGTCAATCCATGTTAAATCATCCAGGCCATGTTGCTCGATGATTTTGATTTTTCTTAAATTTTGGCAGTCAATTTATTGTTATCTTGAGACCCCAAAACAAGTGTTAAAAAGTTTTTTAATTCTTGAAATTTTTTAGTACAGCCGTTTCCAAGTCACATCTTTAGTGGTTTTTCATGAAAATACTGCTTTACATAAATCCTTGTAACTTTTTTATTTCTGAATATTTCAAAATGATTTAAAAACCATTATATTCTGTAAGAAATGAGAACAATTTTGCTTTCGGTTTCTTTTTTGATATATTTTTTTAAAATACGGAAATGGAGTTTGAAAATACCATTTTCAAAACGAAAACTTGCGTTTTTCAGGTTAAAATTTTTAATGGAAGAAACTAAGTGTCGCCTTTACATTTTTTGTCCTGAATAGATACCTTTTGGTAGTTTCATTAGAAGCAGTATGGAACATTTGGAGGATTTCCTTTATTTTATATAATTAGCCAAACTTGGCATTTCGGTGTAGAAATGCCAACTTTGAGACTCAATATCTAAAAAGGGACTGAATGAAATTTTAGGGGAATAATATTTTCATAGATATAAATATGTAGTAAAGTTTTTATAAGTGATATTGAAGTTGTTTTATAAATACAGCACCTCGAAGTCAGGCATATCATGTCTTAACTAGTATTCTTTTATTGCTAAACTTACTAAATGATTTGACGAAGAACAATTATTTAAGTAGTCTAATGTTTATATTTTTCGATTATTCAAATTTTTCGTTGAAACTGCAACTTTAACTAATGCAGTTTAACGTGAAAACATTTTTTCCCCTCTACCTTGTTTAAACACAAGCAAAACAATTTAAAAAGGAAACAATAGTAATACATAAATTACCATTGGATTCTCTTTAAAATACTCGTTTTTTTTTCTTCATTTGACAAAGAGTGACTTAGTGCTTTTAATAAAAAGATAAATTACTTGTTGTAGTAATTAAATTAAAACACGATATATTAGTTCACTTCATCGCAACTAAACAAAATCGAAAAAAAGCAAAGTTTTTACGTTAACTCTGCATTAGTTAAAGTTGAGTCTCAGACACAAAATTTGAATATTCGACAAATATAAAAATTAGACTACATGACTAATTGTTCTTCGTCAAATCATTTAGCAAGTTTAGCAATAAAAGGTTACTAGTTAAGAAAGGATATACTTTTGTGCTGGCTCACTACAACAAAAGAAACATGGATTTTGAAATTTAACATTGATTGTAGATTTTGTTGCTTATGTGTCGCCGCTGTAAGTAAATTTATAAGCCTTGGAAGATCTTATAAACGTTTTGAAGCATTGAGTAAAATAAATAAGGCAGTATGATGACATTTAGATGTGAAAAAAAGGTGGAAAGACACGTGATTTTTTGCCTGACTTCGAGGTGCTGTATTTCTAAAACAATTTCGATATCACTTATAAAAACTTTACTACATATTTATATCTATAAAATCTTCAGTCCCTTTTTAGATATTGAGTCTCAAAGTTGGCATTTCTACACCGAAATGCCAAGTTTGGCTAATTATATAAAATAAAGGAAATCCTCCAAATGTTCCATACTGCTTCTAATGAAACTACCAAAAGGTATCTATTCAGGACAAAAAATGTAAAGGCGACTCTTAGTTTCTTCCATTAAAAATTTTAATCTGAAAAACGAAAGTTTTCGTTTTGAAAATGGTATTTTCAAACTCCATTTCCGTAGTTTTAAAAAAATCTATCAAAAAAGAAACAGAAAACAAAATTTTTCTCATTTCTTACAGACTATAATGGTTTTTAAATCATTTTGAAATATTCAGAAATAAAAATGTTACAAAGATTTATGTAAAGCAGTATTTTTATGAAAAATCACTAAAGATGTGACTTGGAAACGGCTGTAATAAAAAATTTCAATAATTAAAAAACTTTTTAACACTTGTTTTGGGGTCTCAAGATAACAATAAATTGACTGCCAAAATATAAAAACAATCAAAAACATCGAGCAACATTTTTCGCTTTTTCTGGATGATTTCACATGGATTGACCCAATACAAAGAACAAAAATAGCTATTAGAGCACTGGTTATATGGAAGAAGTTCGTATGGATTTTGTTTGTAATTCTATTGTATGTACTCGAATGAATTTTCTCGTGGAATCCTTACCTCCTCGGACTATGCGGGACTAATGGCGCGACCATACAGGGAAGTGTCGGGTCTCTCAAACAGCAACGTTCCTAGATACAGAAAATTTATTTCCCTTTTCCTTTATGCAACAAATCTCTACTTTATATGAAACATGTGTAATATCATTTGAATAACTAAATCAAAAATAAGGAAGAGAGCTTGCCTGAAAAAAAATTCTTATTTCAAATAATTTATCAAATTTTAGTTTTAAAGTTTCAATCAAAAGTTATGCACAAAGTACAAAAAAAGATAAACGGGCTCATAAAGAGAAAAAAGGAAAAATAAAGTCTACGTTAAATTTCCCCTACGGATTTTTCTTTTATCAATCTTCATGCTTCCAATATTCCCATGCAGCTTTAATAAAGTTCGTGCGAAAGAAACATCCGGTAGTAAACGGTTTGTCATACATCCGTTCTATCTAACCCAAAAATTTCGGATTTATCGTTCACTTTCATGTATTTGAAAATTTTGAAGTAGGACCAATAAAACCATATTTTTCTTGTGAATATGTTTGATAGTTTATATGAGTTTTATACTTTTTCATCGAAGAATTACAAATTTCATATTTTAGACTTGATAATCAAAAATGGCCATTCCATTTTGACAAATATGCTCAATAGAGTCTTCGGTATTCAATAAATCCCAAAGTTAAAAAGTTTCAGATATGACAATAAACATGATTGCCAACATTCGCCGTAGCAGAAACGTGCATTAATGAAAATAGAAATATTTAATTTAATATGATATTAATTAAAGAATTTAATTACTCGAAATTCAAGTTACGAGATTTATTTGGGGTAAATGAAAAAAGTTCGAAAGCTGATTTTTTTAAGGAGTTCGTCGTATTATTTATTCTGAGAGAATAACGTTGTGACGCACAAGATTACAAAATAAATTGCAATATAGTATTCATTCTTACATTATATACTCTCCCATTTAGTTACAGCGAAAATGTAAAGAAATATTTTTCCTGTGTCTATTTAATAGCATATATTTATAAGATGGTATATTCAATAATGTTTACATGGATTAAAAGGGAACATTTTTATAGAAATGTTTTTTAAAAGTTCAGCAAGTATGAAAGTATTTGGCTAGACGTATTGAACATTTATTTCTTTCTTACCTCATTATACGAATAATTATACTTCGAAAATACAGTACACAAATGGCTTACCTAAAATAAAAAAAAATGTTCTTAATATATTGGAATAATATGTACTGGAGAGAAAACAAAGTCATAAAATGCAGTCAAATATCTTTTAATCAACATTCAGCTAGAATATACTAAAGCTTCTGACCTTTCTTATTTAAACAATCGCCTTACCAGTTTTTTTTGAATAAACCTAAACAAATGAAAGATGTTTGTAACATACTTTTATAAACAGAAGAAAAAAAAATCCTTAACTAGTATTGCAAATTCGAACTTTTATCATCTTTCCTTCGTTATTATTCCTCGTTCAGGCAACTAGTAGTTCAGTTAGAGTTCAAAAATAAAGTAATGTTATTTAAAAAATTGTGAAAACACCTCATAACAAAACATTCTACTTTAAAACTGAGATGAGAAATAGGAAATCAAATCACATCTTTGCCACCTACACTTCGGCAAATTTCATTACATTTGCAATTGAACGGTGTGCGTCTTTAATAAAAATTCAGTGCAAAAACACTTTAAAAATAAGTTTGAAATGCAGATACTTTCTTGTATTGTGAACTTTAATCTACTTCTAGTTACTGTTTATTTTGTTTACTACAAGAACATGTCGTGGCAAAAACAGAACAGAATTGGATTGGTAAATATATTTATTTCACATTATTCGGAATAACATTAAGCATATATACTTCAGAAAAATAGTTTTGTAAAGTTACATTTTAAGATTAAATGTCATTTCCATTTTTTTTAAAGTATATATTGTATATGTGTGTGTGATTTTCACGGTTTATCTTTTAAAGGAAATAAAGTACTATCGGAGTACTACATATATTAGTAAGGGACATATATGAATAAGTTAATATCAAACAATAATATAATAATACTTATTACTCCTTTTTTGTTTTATAAAAACTGTAAATAGCATAAATGCATTCGTAGACATTTTTTAAAGCATTTTTAACCATGCTTTGTATAACATTGGGTATCAATAATGGTCGAGTTAAATATAAGTTATAAGTAAGATGTCCGTGGATTCTATCAAGTGCCTCAATATTCTCAACACCACAGTTGAAAATATTTTCTTATATTTTATGTATGCAAACATTAAAAAGGGGTAGTAAGAGAGTCCTTAAAGACAATACAGTAAAACTCCGTTAAAACGCGGGTGTCGGGGGACATGTTTGACACCCGCGTTATAACGTAACCGTGGTATAGCGAAACTATACTGCGGAACCATATTCACGAAATCACTTTTGTTGCATCATTTCTAACTTTATCAATTACTCGTAACGTTTCTTCCCCGCATTGTATAATTTTTTCTTTTCTTCTTTGCTGCTATTTTATTCACTGTAATTGATGTGCAAGAAGCTCTGACCTCAGCTGCACAAGCAGTCTATCGAGTGATAGGTTTTAAACCAACTGTTTTCCGATAAAAAAGGTGCTTAAAAATCTCTATAGGATGGGATTGTGAAGGGGAGAGTTTTTTTTTCTCCACCAGACCCCTACCTGTTAGCCGAGGCCTTAGGATTGCTTGCACATGGGGAGAGGCAGTGGGGTCCACGGAGTTTACATGCACGTATCCCCAAGTGTACATGGTGGTCTTCAGCGGGTATCGAACGCGCGACCTTCCAGATGGAAGTCCGACGTGCTAACCACTAGGCTACCGAAAAAATTATATTTGGAAGGGGAGAAAACGCACTTCTCACTGGGGAATATGTTTTCTTTTCAGGAATGCTAAAGAATCTGGAATACAAAGGTTGATAGCGCTATAAATGAAGTTACATACGCATAACTAGACTTCTGAAAATGGAAGATTGTTAAGCATTGAACTGAACAGTCCCTGACAGATTGAGCTCTGCTCATGTCAAGAAAAACAAGTCAGGGAAATTGCACCCGATTTTGAAATCAAGCTATATGTTCTAGGTTTAAAGACAGAAAAAAGCATGAAAAAGGTGTGCACCACGCCTATCACAATAAGGCTTTATCTTGTTTTAGTGTGTCTGGTTAAGGGATGGGTGCTCTTTGGATAGAATATTTGTGTGCTCGGGCTGGCTTTATTTACAATGCTAAATAAGGAATCACCTTTAAATGGCAATGAATGATAAAGGGTGGTTTAAACGTCGGGGACATGATAGTCACCGCGGTATATCCGATTCCGCGATATACTGAGGCACGCTAAAACGGGGTTTTACTGTATCTACCGTGGAGGTATATGATTACAATATGAACCTAATCTGCACTCCTGATGTTGCTTCTGCTTTTCTGGATGTTCGTTATTTTCAAGCATGATGTCCATAAAGACAAACAATGTCTACCGTACAGCATATGCTTACAATGTGAACCAAATCTACACTTCTGATGCTGCTTTTGTTTTTCTGAATGATCATTATTTTCAAGCTTGATGTCCATGAAGACAAACAATGTCTGCCGTAGAGCATATGGTTACAATGTACACCAAATCTACACTTCTGATGTTGCTTCTGTTTTTCTGGATGATCATTATTTTCAAGCATCCAACGGAAAAAGAGATGTTAGAAATCTTTGTGTTTGGGGATATAGTGCACATTACATCATTGAACAACCAGTTTTTTTTTTTTTTTTGCGTAAGTTCATAAAAATCCATATAGTTAGGTTTTGCAATTATGACTTGAGGTCAGTCTCTGGGGCTTGACCCTAAAACCCCTTGCTGCATTCGTACACAACAGCAAGAATTTTTGTTTTAGGATTAATAATTGTTTGATTCATAAGCATAAACTGGGTAAAAACACCTTTTGAAGCATATTGGAATATCAAATTTAAGTCCATTGCTAATCTTCCCAGAATTCTTAATTTTCTAATAGCTTTTGAATGTTTTCATTTCATTTTTAATTTGATATTTTGATATCAGCATTGCGCAAAAATTATTTACTTTTCCATATTAGTCAAGAGTGGTTTTCAAAAAATTTTGAACGATGCTTTATAAACAAAAGAAAGCAGACAATAAATTAGCCCGTAAACAATGATAAATAAACTCAATCGCACTTCCGTAACAATGGATAGTAATAAGGCTTGGAAAGGAGAGTTAAAAGTAAATTGCTTTTTTCGTGGCTTCTCTTCCAAATCAAAATCGAATACCGTCCCAACGGGTTAAGCAGGGTTGTTTTCTCGAAACATAAATTTAGAGAAACCATCCTCAAGTTTAGTTCTAGATGGAACCATTTTAGGACAAGCCTGAAGAAGGGGGGGGGGGAGACGAAAAGTAAAATGAATGAAAGACCTAAAAACAGCCTGGCAAGAAACTTTCGCAAAATAGGAGGAAGGAATCTTTAAAATAAAAGAAAAAGAGTGGATATCGAAATTGGAAGCAATCGTCCCTCTTTCTGCTTCCGCCTCGGTTGGAAAAGACTCCCCAGGGAACTATTTAGAACATTTCGATGGATCGAAAATGATGTTTTCGAAATTCGGAAACGTCCGTCCGTCCTCACCATCATTCGTGTCAAGTCAGAGCGCATTAAAGGAAGGAAGCTTTCTAAAGTATTTTTTTCCCTCTCAGTCGCAAGGAAAAGTTACTAGATTTAGTGTTTGGTTTTTATTTGTTCATTTTTTTTCTTAACTACTTGGTCGGTCGTTTTTTATTGAAGAATCGAGTTTTGCATTTTCAAGTTTGATCTGTTCCCGGACTATTTTCCCTTCGAAGTTATTTGTTTAAATCGAAAAAGAAGATGAGGTAATTTTAAATTTTGAGCCCCTTTTGTATTTTCCTTGTTTTGGCTCGCCTCCGGGAACACTTCCGTCTTTACTGATAGAATATGTTTTGGTGAATTGAAAAAAAAAAGAGAAAATGGCTAAGTAAAGTGTTTTTCAAAATGGTAATACTTTTTAAATACAAAATTTTGATTCAGAATTTAAAAAATAATATCCATAATCAAATGCACGCAAAAATGATTTTTATTAAAGTAACTTTTGTGTCTATTTATTTACCTGAAATATTAATCATCACAAATACATATTATACATTAACTATCGGTAAATTAAATGAACTATTTTTTATTGATTGCTATTTTATTAAACTATTATTGTTTCCTTTTCTGTGTTCATGCGCATGGTATTTCAAACTTTTTAAGTACTGTCTGTATAATACCCATCAAAAAAATTTCTGGAATAGTAAGCTCAAGAATACCGGATTCCGATAGCAGAAAAACATAGAATTATATAAACATAGTACAGTCGACTCGCGTTATAAAGAGCCTGCGATACAAAAAATCAATGCTTTATAATACCTTCGATAGAAAACCAGTTGACTTCCGTTCTGCTCACTGTTCACGTGTCAAGCGTACTATTTTTTATGCGTAAATTGTATTCTAAAATTATGTTCGATACTTAGTAACGGGTACATATTACTATAATTTAATTTTTTTTTTCGGCTTTAATGAAAATATGTCATTTATAAACTCTAGTTTTTTAAGTTATAATTTACAAAGTCAATAGTACAAACATTTCAAACTGTCACAAGATATCATTACTTTTCATCAAATGTAATAGAGAGAGCATATATAGTATTTCGTTAACTATTATTTCAAATTCCTCATATTTTATTTGATACAAAAACGTTTATACATTTCATATTGTGCGTTTACTGTGCTATTGGAAAATAATGTTTTAACGAAATGAAAACAAAGAGGAATTATTAGAATCTTATTAACATTTTACTTAATATAGTAAGCATTTGATGTGACAATCCATATTGAAAAGTACAGATTGGGTCGCTACGACGAGAGTCTACTGGTATTGAAGCAAATATTTATTGCTTGAAGTAGGGTTGCTGAAACGTTTTATAATGACGGAAGAAATTGGTAGACTCCATTTTTAACCTACTTTCCCGTAAAAGTTTATTTTAAAAAAAGTAAAAGTAGGAAAGTAATGTATCGTGAAGATATCGTTAAAAATTTTAAAAAAAAGTCAAACATTGTATAGTAGGGTTTTGAGATGGGAAAAATGTGTGTCTCATTTCCATATTTAATTTTTTTATTTGAACAATTTTTCGTTCAATTTTGAACAGTTATAAGAACATTAGCACCTATGGAGAAAATGAAGAAAACTATATAAACTCTTGTCATAAGATCCAAGTTCCTTTAAACAAGGTTATTGGAATAAGCTTTGAATGGAAAATATTTTTTTATTTGAACATATTTTGTTCATTTAAGCGGTTTAACAAAACTTAGCATTGGGCGTACGGAAAAATTTGAATCTATACTAATATTATAAAGCTGTAGAGTTTGTTTGTTTGAACGCGCTAATCTCAGGAACTACTGATCCGATTTGAAAAATTCTTTCAGTGTTAGATAGTTCATTTATGAAGGTTATGAAGGAAGGCTATATATCATCATGCTAAGACCAATTGGAGCGGAGTTTCGAAAATTGCATAAAATAGTCTTTTCTACCGGAAGAAATTACCTCATCCTTTCGAGCTTGATACCATTGAAAAGCCCGTAGAAAACTATCCTAGAAAGAGTTTTGTCCTTTGTGCCAAAATTGGAAGCCTCTAAATTAACTAGAAAATAAGTTATAAGCGTTTTTCTCTGTAGTTTGAAATTATTTTTTCACGGTAATTAACTTTAATTTTATTTGACCCAGATGAGGACCGTTTTATTTTACTTGCATTGTTTCAACAGTTGTTACAGTTGCCGTGTGAACAAGCAAATCAATGCAGTTGCCATTGTTAAATAAATCAAATATAATAATAAAATCAACGTTTCTAGCATTTTGATGAGGCATCGCTGTATTCTCAAAATATAATTTAAGATAGATCGTGCAACGCCGGGCGTCGCAGCTAGTCCTACATAAACCCTGATCAAATAGTCGAATTTTGTTGGAACATTCTTTTTATGAAGTAGCATATGACGAGGAACATGTACAGATAAGAAGATCATCCAGAACTAAACGAGCTTATTTTCCCATGAAATGTTTTGATCTGGATTTTTAGGCATATATCTAAATGAATGCGTGAATAAATGAATGAGGGAAAGAGGAATGAATGAGTGAAAGAATGAATGAGTGGATGAATAAGTATTAACCGTTGAAATAGTATATATGAAGTAACAAAGGACTAATTCCGAATGCGAGCAAGATTATAAATTTAATGTTGGTATATATAGGAAAAGTAGGGTCGTATAGTTCTAGACAAAAACTTTTGTTAATGTATGTGTATTATAATTTCAAGGTAAAAGAAAAACAAATTCGCAGTAAATGATTTCATGTGAAAAGGAAGACGAAAAAAAAAAAGCTTTCTTGGCTAAAGACGATAACAAGTTTCTTAAGATTGAAAAAAAAAAATCTTGAATGAAAATAAAATAAACACTGTTAAAACGTTGACTTAGCAGAAAGTGAAAAAAGTTTAAAATTGTAATGAATCATAAGCAAACAAACAAAAAAAAAGTTCCTAAAGGCTTTTTCTCTTTCCCTTTCTTAAAATTTCATATGTTCGGAAATTTAAAAAAAATATATATACGTTCATTAAAGATTTGTTAAATACTTTAAATGCACATACTAATGAAGTCATAAAAATTCATAGCTTTTTTTGTTATTTAAGAAATAACAAGAAGTTCCTTCTAGAACTATACTAGCCTATAATAATAATTTAACTTTGTGCAAGTAAACAATTATAGAAATATAATTTCACGTTAATTTAAAGCACAAATGAGCATTAAAACGCAGAAAAACGAGTGGTGTGCTTTAAATTAACGTGAAATCATATTTCTATTATACGAGCCTACTTTGCCGTATACACCAGCTTCAAATTTATAATCTAGCTATCTCTCTTTCTCATTTAGCTTTAGTTCTTAATTGCTTCAAATATACTCATTCATTCATTAATGCATTTATTCAGTCATTCATTCACTCATTCATGTATTTATTTACTAATTTACTTATACGTTCATTCATTCGCTCATTTATTTTTTCTTCATTATTCATTCACTCATTCGTTCATCTATTTGTTCACTTATTCACTTAATCATTCATTATTTCAAAAATATTCTTGAAAATCCCGATCAAAACATTTCATAGGAAAATAGGCTTGTTAGTTTTGTATGAACTTTCTGTTTGTTCATGTTCTACGTTATAAGAGCTTTCCGATAAAGTTTGTTCAGAGCAAATTGGTTCGTCAGATCAGGATTTATATTGGATTGAAATTTCCCCGTAGGCTCTACGTTAATTTTTTGAACTGTTCAAAAATGAACAAAAATTGTTGAAATCAATATTTCACGCCAAGAGCTTCTTCCAGTGAGCTTGTTCATTGGAACTTGTACCCAGAGTTTACATAATTTGCTTCATTTTTGCCCATAGACGCAAATGCAAAAATGTTCTTAACTGTTCAAAATTGAACGATAAAATGTTCAAATTAAAAAGTGAAATATGGGAATGAGATGTCCTTGCCGAGATCTTTCGAATACAAAAACAATTTTCCGAATCGGACAGTTCGTTCAAATGTTATTAAGGGGGTGGGGGGTAGACAGCCGACAGACCGACCGACACACTTTTTCCCCATCTTAAAACCTACTTTCATTTTTTTTATTCTTCAATCTGTATTTAATTATTTAACTTATTTTTGATTTTTCTTGATTTCTAACTATATTTTCACGATACGTTGAGCCTTCTTTCATGCATTATTGTTTTTTCAAAACTTTTACGGGAAAGTAGGCGAAAAATGTTTTCTCAGTATTCAAAGGCAAGAATAATCTTGAAAATATTTTGAAATTGAAAATAAGTACTGAACTATACAAACGCATCCTAGATAATACTTTAAAAAGCATGAAATACCTTTAAAATATTTTATATCAAGATATTTTTTGCACCTTTTTCTAAACTGAAAGAAGGTCAAAGAAAAAGCGTGATACGTTTTCAAGAGCAAATATTGAAGGAGGTTCATCTTTACAGTACGTGACGCTGGTGTTTCCTTTGAATTTTAATGATATGTTTAGGGGACAGGATATATAATTTTGACACAAATCCAGGAGGGAATTATTAAAAAAACTTTGAGAGTTTTTAAAGATGATAAAAATGCGGATAAAATACTTAAATATGCAGAAATAAATTGAAGTATCACATTATTTTTTATATAGCATAACCAGAAAATTGCCATAAAATATGAAATCGAAATAAACTTGAAAAAAATTAGCTTAGTTGAACTTAAAATTGGTGAAAATTAGTGAAAGCTTTAAAATTAGTGAAAGCTTCACAAAAAATTCCGGTCCGTACGACACTGATTTTGTATATTTTCTCTTTGCAATGAAGAATTTTGAGGTGTTTGGGTTTCTCTTGGTAACTACAAAGCATCAACAATCCCTAAAAATATTCTATAATATTTGAAATTTGATTTATTAAAATTTTTGAAAACGCATTTTATGTAAATTAATTTATAGCAGGATTTTAAAACTTATTAATTTTATAAAAATTAAAATATAGAGCATAAAGAGAACGGCTTAAATAAGTTAAGTAAATAAAAATGTTAATAAATACATAGATAAAATTAATAAATATTTGAACAACTGATCAGCTTATAAAGCTTTTTACGTTTAGCCCTCTGTACAATTTACTAATACAAGCATAATAATACAAATGCGAAGGAGAAACTTTTATGCTGGGGTATACTTGATACTTTGGCTCTAACTCACACAAAGACCAATTTGAAATGACTAAATTTATATTTAGTTTTAAAAAAATACGAGCACGAAATACCCTCTGAGATTTATAGGATGTAATGATATCCGAACCACTAGGATAGAATGGGAAGATGTTCCATACCGTTTAGTAGCATCCAACATGCATTCCCTTTCGAAAATTTTAGCTTGGGCTATGAAACTTCTACTTTGTCAAATGCTTTACCGAGTTCCTTTATTCTATTGATCCGACAGAATCATTACATTTAATCGTTGTTCCATATTTACTATTATTTTTTTTCAATCACACGGTTTCATTGTTATCAGGTGTTATTAAAATTAGAATAACAAAAATAAACTCATTGTATCAAATTGGAACTTTACGATTTTTAAGAGTGTCCTTTTAAAATTTCTCGTATTCTCAGGTGATTCAAAAATACAAAATTAACTATTCATTAATTATAGACATATTGTTATAAAAGAAGTAAATAAAGAAGTGAACTAGAACGTTTTAAATATTTTGAACTCTTTATAACAATGCTTTGAAAAGAACAAAAATCATCAAACATAGTAAGATTCAATTATTGTTTAAAAAACCTTGTCTATTTATAAGTAAATATGCGTTGCCAAATCACATTCAATGTGCCATTTAAGTACAATTGCGTAGGAAATTGGAAATACAATTACTGAAACTAATTGGTCGTAAAATTTATCGAAAGAAAAATAACTCAGCGGTCGAATCAATTCAGAAAATATACATTTATTACACACAGGACACTATAAATAACTAATCCAAAAATTAGTTACAATAGAGTAAATAGATATGGGAAAAATACAGAGGCTGAATGTCGTCATTAACAGCTGCGAAAAATGCAAGATAGCGAGAAAAGAAACTATACAAAACGAATCGCTCAGAAAATTACACAGCGCAGACGAAGAGAAAAAAAAAAAAAAAATGGGGGAAAAAAAAAAATGAAAGTTAAATCCCGGACTGAAAAGGGAATATTTTGTTCGCTTTTAAAATGCAACAAAAGAAAGCAGTTTCCTTCACACAGCTTGGAAACGATAGTTTCTTTTTTTTTTTTTTTTTTTTCATGTGCAATCTGAGGCTCAGTTACCGTGCAGGAATTAATGGAAAAATAATTTGCAACGTCATCTGCGTTAGTGCCAGCACAAAATTCACGTATAGCTACTGTAGCTTGTATGACAAAAAAAAAAAAAAAACGAAAAGCTCCGATTACGACAATTAATAGCAGTATTTAGAGTAATCAGACTGGTAACAGATTTTAGCGCAACGTAAATATTCGCAGCGGATTTGAATAGCAAAAAAAAAAAAAAAAAATAATAATAATAATGTTTCCACATTTTTCATTTTTTTTAGTTTCGAAAAGTGCAACTTTAACTCCGTGTTACGTCCAAATATGTATATACGTACATTCATGTGTTATCTAAAATTGAAACATTCATAATTATTGGTGTTATAATAACAACTGTAAAATAAACTTGTAAATTGTAAATAGGTATGGGAGATTTTCGATCCTTTTCCCTATTTCGGTAATTATTTAAGATTTTAGTTTTGTTAAAATGGACATTCATTCTTGTGTCCTATGTTCATTAATAAAAACCTACTTTCCCAGGTTTTATTAATGTATCTTGTGTTCCCACATTATCCAATTATTTCCGTAATTTTTTTTTTAATAAAAGCTTCAAATGTACAAGTTAGAGGAATTTAGAACCGTTATTTGGAACATTTCAACTTTTTTGTACTTTGAAGGACAAGTTTCAATATTTAGAATTTTCATTGTGTTCAACTGTAAGGTGAAGCTGAGTAAAAATGACTTCACAATTTTCATCCTTTGACAAAAAACGTGATATTAAAATCAAATTATATTCTCTAATTTAGAGTATCTAATTAATACGGACGTGATATAAGAGCGCTGAGAGTAGTTTAAAATAGTTTACAGAAGAAACGCCGCCTTTATGATGGTCAAAGTGTCAAATAATTAACTAACTATATAACTAAATACATAAATAAATTAAACTTTGAGCGTAAAATATTTTTGATTTATAAGCATAAACGTCATAATGTTATTTCTAATAACTATTTCCGCCTCGTAAACAAAAAGAGTAGAAGTAATATTTTAGTTTTCCTTTGACCAATATAGAAAACTTTTTATAACATATTTCTTACAAACGTAGAAGAAAAATAGGAAAGAATATTCTTTTTATGCGTAGAATTTTACGGTATTAAAAGACATCCAAAATCCCTCCGGCGAGCAAGTTATGAAAAACGTGTGTTTTGATTCCTTTTATCCTGAAATAAAGAACTTTCTCATGATATAGAACTTTGCAAAAGAAATTCCGTTGCGGGGACTTTTTTAGTTTTCTCTTCTTATGTTATATCTACTTCTTTGAATAAACCGGCTTTCTTTTGTAGAGTTCCTCAATATTACTTTCTGAAAAGGTAAGTTTAAATCAAATTTTGAATAACGCCTATATATAATAGTTTAGCTAGCGGAATTTATGCGTGTGAATATATCTAGTAGTAAATTAATTGAAATTTTTGCATGTAGTTAAGATGGTAGCGACATACAAAAGGGAAAAAAAATCTAATGAAAAAACTGGAAGATTTATTTTAAAGAGAAGTTTTAAATATTCTACATTTGTATATTTGGTAAAACAATAATACCCATCATCAAAATGTAGTTAGGTTTAGAATGAAAAATAATTATATTTGCACTTGAAAAAAAATGTCATTTAAAAAAAAGTTATTACATGGTTTCAAAAGTCACATTTCGTGACCATCTCGGGACTTTTTCGTGGCCTTTCGGTGATACATCGGGTATTGCCGGATATCGATTACCCGGTAACAGTTTTCTTTAGAGTAGGATATCCGTACATAGAGATAAGCTCTGATGTTTGATGCCTTCCAGCTGGTTAGATATAAAATTTTGGTGACCTGTTCATAAAAAAAAATTGTTATTTAGAAAAGTCATTACAGAGTGTCTACAAGATTTCAAGGGTAAAACTTCGTGACTTTGTCGGGACTTTCATGACCTGCAGACCAGACATCAAAAGCAAAAATTTTCCAAAATAAGGATCTTCCAACGCTAAACAGTGCCTAACAAAGATGCAAGAAGTCAAAAATCAAATCAATTTATATGAAGTGTACAGTCTTCAACGATTAACCAACCGAAGACAAGCAAGCAATGAGACGGTAAGAACAGCCAATTAAAAGGGTGGAGGAAAACCAAGTCACAATATCCTAACCTAGTACAGAAGCTTTAATGAGGTTGATTTTTATCATGTATTATGCAAACTAAATTATTTCGTGATGAGTTTGCGCAGGATACTTTACATTTTCCCAAGATTAAAGACCTAACACAGAATGGCTTATCCATGACAAGAGACATGTTAATATATCTATGAACAAAACGTTCCTAACGGTTGACATAATTTTTTTATTACTGCTTGTGGCCTGTTTTTGTTTTATTTCTTTTTCAGGTAGGACTTTCCCTTGATTTAAATTACTTTTTTAAAAATGTATTCCTTAAGCCTAGCTACGTTAATTTCCTAAATTTTTTTAATAAATTGCCAAAACAGTGCCGTAACAAAAAGTTGTACAAAAAATACCATAACAATATCAAGTACTGAGCCTAATATGAATTATGAAACTACAACATTTTCTCAGAAAATAATCACATTTTGCATTTATTGCATTTTTGCTTAAAATCTAATAATTTTCACTGTTGAATTTTGTTTAAAAATCTTTATATACCATTAAATAATCCTTATTTAAGTTTATTGAAGAAGAAATGCACGTGAAAAATCTTTCATAATAGTTAAGAAAAGAAACACTTTTAAATAGTGCGGATTATGCAAATCCATAGAAGATGCATGTCTTAATCTTAAAGCGAATGAAATATCAACAAAGAATAAATGTTTTAGTACGACGCATATTATGCATGTTTTCATAACGAAATGAAATATCTGATTTTAAAGCTCATGCATAATATAGATCATATTTAGCCTTCTCAGGCGAAAAATAAACGCTTTTCTAAAATACGAACGAAAATTCACGAAATTAAAATCTGTCACAAAACTCTGCCTAAAGAAACATTTACAATCTTCCATGACGGAAGATACAAACTCATAAAATATTTAAAATCCACTAGTTATGAGGAAACGGAGGCGTAACCATGGCAACGGCACCTAAAAGCGGATTAAAAGGAACTTCATGCGCTTGGGAACGCCATAATCATTAGGAAAACCGACGTTTAAGAACAGGGAAAAAAATCGAACATCGGGTTTTGACAGCTCCAAAACGCGGTAGTTAAAAGATCAGGTTTTTCTTTTTCATTTATTTTTTGAGGGTCAACTGTGATTCCACCCTTTAGCGATAGTCTAGAGCGCGAAAACCAGTTCTTGTTCACCCAAATATCGTGTCAGGCCCGTAGATTGTGTGCGGTTGGGAAGTTGTAATGAAATAGCTGCTAGGGATTTGGAAAGATTTGAATTTATGTGCCGTAAAAACAGGCTTAGTCGAAAATCTATTTTTATGCCTAGGTAAATCCAACGGTTAATATTTTCTGCTTATTTTAGAGCAAATTATTTTTTAATCGTATGAACATTACGAGACAAATAAAATCCGTCCACGAAGACGAACTAAATTTATATTTATTAAAAATACAAAAGTTCATCCTACAGCAAAATATTCGTAGCTGATTATATTGGGAACCTAACTCATTTGATAATATTCTCAACTCCTTTCATAAAATAGTATTTAATAAAGGGTTTATAATTATGCTTAGAAAATCGACAAATCAGTTCCTTAAGTTGCAGTTAGCCCAGCGAATGTAAATATAGTGACACATATACACATTTACTTGAATTCATGAAGATAAACATATTATGTAAACATATCCTTGCTATATATAAGGAAAACACTTAATTTTTACATCGAAAATGATTTTTAAAAATATTTTTTTAAATAAATTCTTAACCAATTTCACTTCTTATATATTAAGAAATTGCTATAGATTATAATTTATTAACATTAACGCAATTAGTAAGTTTGGTTTCTATCTAGGTACATAGACTGATTACCTAAGAGAGAATAACTTTATGTAAAATGTAAGTAAAGAGATAATAATGATGTAGAGGGCTATTAATTTAAGACTAATGCATTTAATTTATTGTATATTTGAATATATTACAGTAAGCCATTTAAAACGAAATTCCAACCAATCTCAAAATTACTTCTAATATTTAAAAATACATCAAAGTAAAGAATAATTGCCTAAATAATTAAAATATCAATAACTATTCATAAACTACGAGCCTAGTAAAATATTTGTTCCTTGGTTCACTCTTTAGTTAAGCTTTTAAACATTCACAAAAGACGTTGTTGTTGTTGTTATTATTTATACGAAATTTTAAATTGGAATGAATGTAACTGCTACTTTCATAAAATTTATTTTTCTGCTGAAAAAAGACTAACTCACATTTTGATATACTTTGAAAGAGCGGGGGAAAGAAAGAAATCATCCCAACATACTTCTTTACATAAAGCTAACATTAAAAATCTCGCCTAATGCACCTAGCTATATAGCCCAGAGCCATATAACTTTGCGTGAAGCATCAATAAACTTATAACTGGATCGCAGCTATAACTTACAAATATTTTTCCCTAGCCACCAAAAAAAAAAAACATCTGAACAAACACCATCTCACACAGAACAAAGTTCTAATATAATACGTCATAAATTCCTATCAATGATGACAGATCTAAACTCCCTTGGTTTTAGATACACCCCCTTTTTGCCAATGGCGCAAATGGCCCCTTCATGACGCTAGTCCCATTTCACGGCTGCCCTGGCAATAGGCAAGCTGAATATAAGTGACTCATTAAAGCACCACAGGGAGGAGAAACCACCATGACAAACGCAAGTTTGTCACGATAGTAGATGACATTTTTATTGGGCAACTATAGTAATCTTTGTATGCAAGTCCATTGGATGCGTCAATGGTGGAGAAAATATGTACGACGGCTAAATATCTATAGCAATAGTTCCTTCAAGTTTTTCTTTTGCTCAAATCGATGTAATGACTTCTACAAGCTGTAATATTTAGCACTTTTTATTGTTTATGTGTTGAATGGATTGCTTTGTAAGCGCAGATCCGTGTAGGGTAATGCGATCTTGTCCTCGAAAGGTTCGATCGCATTCCGAGGGTAATTGCAGCAAATTATGCAAATGAAACATTTATTTTTTTGCAACAAACCAATTACATATCTCATCATCATCATAAAACTCTTAAGTGCTTATGTAAGCAATATGCAAGTAAAAGAATAAATACATTTATTACTGTAAGAATTATATGTAGTTTCCTCCCGTTTAAACTGTACAAATCATGCTTTAAATAAAATTACATTTTTTTCATGTATGCACAAACATGTCTCTAATTTACTGCGACAGCATCCTAGATTGTACAGTTATGAGTTTTGAGGCAGTGATTAGGTGTAATTGAAATGGTGCTTTTTATTAATCTGTTGCAACAGCTTAAAATTCATTAACTCATCGAGTTATTAAGTTGCTCAAACAAATAAGCGATACATTTACGTTATTTTAAATGTATCTTTTCAAACTTATTTCATTAAACTACACACATATAACAATAGTCTAATTGATTCAGTATTTATGTAAATTTCTCTATTTTTAATGATGAAACCAACTTGCTGAGGTGGATGATTATTACCTTAGTTTTTAAACAAATTTATTATACCCAATAAAAGTTTCAACTTCATTTCACTTATTTAGAAACGTTTTATGGCAACACATGAATCGTTCTCGATACTGTTTTGCGTTCTAGCGATTTTAGATGGAATAGTCTCGGTCATCAGTAATTGAAAGGGAAAAAAATATACCAAACTTCATTAAACCGAGCAGAAGTATTTTTTCCAATTAAAATCGAGTTTCACTATCCGGAACAATTTTGAAAAACCTGATTCTGAGTTTCAAAAATGAAAGTAGTTGCTTTAGGTTTTGCAACATGTAACAAGATAAATAAATCGCTTTTCTATGACTTCTCCAGGAAGCAATAAAAGAAACGGCGAGCAATGTTTACATATCAACAAGATGTCGATGCAAGCGCGTTTCCTTTGCTTTTGGAAAGAAATTCTTATCCAACCTGTAAGATAATCGCTTCAACAAGAAATACAGGTGCAACTGCACTTCAGTCTTGCTGATAAAAAAACAAAATACCAGAATTTGAACTTTACGGAGTGATGCCTTTGATGTTCAAGAAAATCTTATGTTTCATGTGGTGGCATAAATCTGTATACGGTCATGCTTTGCGAAGGCTTTTTCCATTGGTTGAAGCACGGTGTTTTTTATTGTATAGATTTTGGATCAAAATAGGGGTGTTACTTCTTTTCCTTCGTCGTATTTAGGCCATAGTTACATTAAATGTGATGGTGCGAAGAACTAATGAAAAGGCTTGCTTTAAAGCGAAATATGTGAACATCAGTAAATTTAAGGCAACTTGTCTAGCCGGTATCCAGAAGGCTACATTGTAAGTTTTCCACACACACAATCCATCTACATAATGCTGAAGTTAATAACAGAAGAAAAATGTATAAAAGCATTATTATACTACATAAATATTATCTGCAAACTACTGTAACTCTTTTTGAATCAGTCATTAGAAATTTAAAAAAAAATTTGAAACATCATTTACAGCAGCGATTCTCAACCTGTGGGGCACACTAGAAGGGGGGCGCGAGAATATCCAAGAGAAAATACTATTTTAAAAAATTGATTAACGGACTGAAATGAAAGCACACATACTCATAGAAAACAAAATACATTTCGACATATTAACTTCTTAAAGTAAAACAACTTACTTAATCAAAACGTACTAAATTAAAAACAAATTTTATTGTTATTAATGACTTCCCCGGGCCTGTCTTTCAATGCAAAGTTTTCGAAGGAAGGCTAAATATTAGAAATAGCCACTATCAGTTCTGTTTTTATATTTAGCCGAGATGTATAGTTTTTATTCAAAGAGGCAACAGCAGAAAATCCAGTTTTACAAAAGTAGGATGTTGAAAATGGTAATATAATGCGAAATGCCCTCGTTTTTAGTGCAGAAAAATCATCCTCTACTCCTCCTGAAATTCAAATAGTGGTTTATTACTAACTTAATTTTATTACTAAATTACTCGCTTTTACTCTTGTTTTGGCAGTTAGTGTTAAAAATAATTCAGAAACAGAATAAAAAGTACTCAATATACATTATCGTTGCATAAATTTTATTGTAAGGGGGGGAGGCGCAATGAAAATTATGATTGAAAACTGGGCCGCGAATGCTGAAAGGTTGAGAACCGCTGATTTACAGCATATAATTCTTGCATTTATCAACTATGTTGCATGGTTCATAATAGAATGCTTATTAACGTTTACCCCATTACTAAAAAACTAATTCAGTTGAAATTAAAAAAAAGGACGGATAATAATTGCTTTCTACACTGAACATAGAGCACACAATTTGTGACTAGTTTACATACTTGTTTTCAGGTATAAACGTTTTGTTTTTACTATTACAATAAAAATTTATTACCGCCATACTTATCAACCTTAGCTAAAAATACACAAACACTATTTCTATTTCTAGCATTTATAGCGTGTGTTCGATAAAGAATAACCTGCAAATTATTAAGCTCTTACTTGCGTGTTACCATCTTTGAAATAGAACAAAAGTATTAATGCATTCAACTGATTTGTGACCAAGCAAGAGTCGAAAGACTTAGTAACTAAACGAAAGAAAAATCTTCGGTTAAAGTATTCAGCTCATGGCGCGCTTCCCACCCCCTTCCCCCTCCATTATCTTCCAAAACCACTCCATCGTAAGACGAGCAGTAAAAATACAAAGCTTCAGAACCTCATAGGAAATAATTTCATTGCTTTATATGAAAAGACAGGTGACATTCATGTTAAATTCGTTGTTCATAATAGACGCAACTAGAGTCTCAGCTGTAAAAGAAATTACTTCTTCAAATATCTTCCTCCTCTTCATCGCAGCTTAATTATGCTCTCCCGTTCTGCGCAACAGAAGTGGACTCTAATTCTTAAGGATGTAGAATTGGAGTGTTCTTTTTCAATGCTTATGGCGTCGACGAGAACTTCCCATTAGGGGCTCTTAAATATAAAGTTGTGTTTCCGAGTACATTCATTGAAAACACAGGATTTGTTTTAAAGGAACAAAATCTAGAGACGCTACTTTGAGCTGTTTAAAAGTAACTTCAATGCTTCCGCTATTTTCTTTGGTAGATACAGAACTTGAATTTATTATAAGAATTCATTAAAATTTTAAAAAGTGTTAAAATTCAGGACTTGCAAAGATATATTTACAAACCGATATTTTAGAAAAGTTTTAATTTCTGCTTCCGTTTTATAGTTTACAAAACCTATGAAAACAACGCTAAATGGTAGTGCACTAAAAATTCAAACAAAAACATCCTCAAATACTTGATATGGCGATTTACCTATTCTTTCACCATGTTGCGATTGCAGACTAATAACAACCTTTTTAATCTTTAACCTTTAAAAATCTTTAATGTGTATTTGCATTGTGTTACATAGTCGTACGAAAACATTGGACTTATATTAAACTTTTTTTTTACATTTAACATCAAAAAATGATAAAATGTTGCTTACTTCCAATTAAAAAAAATTAAATCAAACATTAAAATGAGCAGTAATTAAAATTTAGGAAGTTAAAGAGATTATAAAATACAGATTACAATACAGTCATTAAAATACAGTCATTACAATTAAGTGGTTTTAAGTGTATTGTTAATGACTATTCAGCAAGTTCTCCATCCATTCAACCTTACTTGCGAAATATAAACCATAATATATTAAGAAATAAACTCCACATCATATTACGAACGTCGCATAAATCTTACGGATATACGCAACATTATTATGATGTCTTGATGAGCAGTCCTGAAGTGGGTTTACCCCTCATACCGATAAATCCGATTTCAAGACGGTCTCCAAGATCCTCGAGGGCTGCTGTTTCATACCGGACAAAGGTCAACCCAATTTATGCAGCAGAATTCTCACTGTTACTCCTCCAACATTATCCCTTCCATCCGCACTGACCACCTTTCCCCTCTTGATAATAATTGCAGAGCACAGTTCATTTGGACCACGTGTAATCCTTTGTTCAGGGTTCCTGTTTGTGTCCCTCAGGCGCGAAGCCTTGCTGCTAGCTTGGCGTATCTGCCGAACTCTTCAATTAGAACCGTCCGCGTGTTGTAACAACCGGGCACTACCGGAATATGTCCCTTCGTGAAATTAATAGTGTTAGCGGAAACGCGTCCTCGGGGTTAGATGTTAATTACTCATGCTCTGTGATTAGCAACTAGGAAGAGAGGTTTGCTTTTCCAGAGCACCCTGATCGAAGGATGGGATTTAAAGTTGTGTCAGCAAATTGCGCGGGAGAGCACTTTGTCTTACTCAAGATATTTCTCCTCCTTAAAAGTTCCCTAATTTTTCATTCATTCGAGAATAAAATATAGCTGCATATTATGTACGGTTTTAATCTATATATTATCTATGAATAGGCTAAGACAAAACAGTTAAGTACCATTTTCTCCTGTTTGTCAACCGATTTTCTTATTATTTTTTTTAATATTTATTCAGTAGCTATTGATGAGTTTTTGTGTTACCAGTGAACAATTTCTGGAACTATGTAGTTTTTTCCCTCATACTTTCGAAGCCCTTTTTTTTTTTTTTTTTGAGAAGTCTTTATTCGTCATTTTTTCGTACTACTCCTTACGACAACCTGCAATATTCGCACAATGCTCCATACAAAAACAAGGCTTAAGCTTTGAGCCTTGTTTTTGTTGTTTTGTCTGCTTTGATGTTTTGCATCTAGAAGCTCCCTGTCGCATTGAAAAAGGGATTCCAATCAATCCCGAAACGTGTCTGCATTTTAATGCTAATTTGTGCTTAACGTGAAATTATTTTTATTACAATTTACTTAGCACAAAGTTATTTTTTTTTATTTCTTTTAAGACTATTTCATTCCTCACATAAGAATATTTTACATGCTAAATTAATCAATTCCTCATATTAAATCATTTATAAGGATTAATTAATGATAGTTATTATTTCAGGTAACTTTCGGTCAGAGAAATAGCTAATGAAAATCAATTATCAACAGTCTAAGCAGAAAACACTGTATTAAGATTATTTATCGAATAACAAACACTTGCATTGTTTAGCAACAGATTCGTTTCTTTAACAATTTATTTTGAGAAAATAAAAACTAAAAAATACCACTGTATTTTGGAGCAATCTATTTACGAGTCTGTCAAACAATATTTTACATTTTCTTCAATGTACTAAAAAATAAGTCATTTCATTCAATTATCCTCCTTCAAGCATTAAAACTTTATCAGAAATTTTTTGAAAAAGATCCGGCAGAAAACCAAGATTATTTCTTTTCCATATGTTACACAATCAAAACTTTCAAACTAACTTCAAACAGCAATTTTCTCCGTACAATGCTTTTGTATTAGGAAGTTAACCCTAAAAAAACTTATTTCTACATAAAGCAACAAAACAAACAAACATCTTTTTCTTCTGCAGAGCGAGGAAGATATTACTTTGTCCGTAACCGTCACTTCTGCCTGTCACATGGCAAACATCTCTTCTCCAGCACCATTCACTTTTCCGAGAAGGAAACAAATGGCGGGAAAGAAAGTTCTTTTTGAGGAGTAAAAAAGTAAGAAAAAATTTATACAGCATTTTTATTCTGAAAACAAGGCTGCCTCATTTATGAGATCAGTTTCCAGGATTTAGCCTTAAGCCACATGACATAAGATAAAATAATGTTCAAAATGGCGTAGCCGAAACAATTCTACTTTGTAACTTATCTTTGAATTTATTACAAAATAAAAAAAAGAGTAGAATTTACTGCTGAGTTTTTGTAAAATCATTTAAAATTTCATTTTTATGATAATAGTTCAATTAAATTTCTTTAGCCACAATTTATTTTTTTTTCAAACAGCAAAACCCATATTTTATTATTTATTCGAGTTGTTTCAAGAACAACAAAGCCAATATAATGATTAAATTTTTATCGCTTCCTTAATACGTATTTGTACAAATTGATGAGGCACCTTGTGTAGAAGTAACTAACCTAATTCTGTACAACACTTAATTGTAGATTGTAAGGTACATTATTTATTTTCAAACGAAAATGCAAAAAAAAAAAAAAAAAAAGAAGAAGAAGAAATCATGGTTATAAAGTAATTAAAGTAATTAACGTTTAGAACGAACTACTACGGGGGAGGGGGGAATTGTTAATTTTCTTGCAAAAACGACTAGATGTTCTCTTTTTCGTCAATGTTTATCAATTATGGAGGAACATGTTGCCACTGGTGACAACAAAAATATGCTGCTTCGTTAAATATGAAAAAAATAAGCTTAAAATTTCAGAATTTTTATGGGCAAAAGGAAATCTTGATGGATCATGTGGTTCACAGAGAAAGTATTTATGCTGATGGTAAGAATCAAGCACGTGCTCAAACCACATTAAAAAGAAAATTGCACACAAAACCATAATTTTAAAAAATCTGATGCGTGTACCATATAACTTCTTTGTACTGCACTAATTATATAATATACCTTTTGAAGAACAACAATAAAATATAAGTGTATCATATACCTACGTTAAAAGTTATATTTCTTAGTTTCATTATTTTTGAAATAATTTTTTTTGTTCAGTTTTATTTTCCTACACCTTTTCAGTACAGTAACTATAGAGAAAGGCATTTTCAGAATTAAAGGAGTTTAATGTTTTTTTTTTCTGGTGTGAGGAATCTAAAATTAAAACAACAGTAACTGAACGGAATCTGCAAAAGAAAAAATAAATAAAGAAATACTACGCAAGCATGCCTTAGGGAAAGGAGAAAAGCATATTAAACACCTAAAGATTAGGGATGTAACGAATAGTGATTTGGCCGAATACCGAATATTCGGCCATTTCTTCCAGGCCGAAGCCGAATATTCGGCGGCCGAATATTAAAGTTTCTAGAAAATCGTCGTAATAGAAAGTATTTGACAAATTTAAAATTATTGACAAAGTCAAACACCAATTACACACAATCTGTGATGTATGATTTAATTCAGTTTGTTTAGAATTTAGAACTATGTAAAATTAATCTATTTTCATTATTGTTTTGAATATAAGAAAACTAAGAATTTCACCCACAAGCAAAATAGAAATGATAGGTTTTACGGAAGTAAGCATTAGCATTATTTTACTAATTATTTAATTGCAATGAAAGAAATACTAGTGCTTAGTGAACTTTTACCTTGCTCAAAACTGTTTTATGAAGACATTTTAAAAGTTATAAAAGTTAATATTTTTATTTTATGGGGTTTTTTACATACCTATTTTTAAAAGATCTATTAAAACTTAATGCACTTAACTGGAATATGTTTTTATTTTCAAAAACCACAATAACTTATGCTATCTAAATATTCATGATATATTCTGGGCTTTTCACATTTCTCTCTAACCCAATATTCACAATAAATCAGTCTACCCAAACAAAGTCTGGCCTCCACTTTGTTAATAATAACAAAATGAATTTATCATATTCTCCATTATAATTAACCATTGGCAGCTTTTTGGGAGCAAATGCTAAATATAAAATACAATATTACATCTTTAAAATGTATTTTTGCTCAGTCAAACCTAAAACAAGATTAAAAAAATAGTTTTTTCTAAATTATTTTTATTTATTAAAACTATAGTGGACTAATGTATTCTTTTGGAATAATTATAATACAATTTTAAATGTTTAAAATCTACTAATTTCTTTATTTTTTTACTTTTTTACTGCAGCAGAACTATTCGGCCGGATAGTCCATCAATATTCGGCCAGGCCGAATTTGACCTTACCCAGTATTCGGCCAGGCCGAATATTCGGCTGGGTGATGAAATGACTATTCGGCCCGGCCGAATATTCGGCCAAAGGGCCGAATAGGCCGAATACCTAATAGTGGCCGAATATTCGTTACATCCCTACTAAAGATACTAGTTTGTAGAGTACCGATGGTGTTGGGAAAGACAATTTTACGAGATCTTAATACTTTCATCGGGAAAATCGCTAACTATCGCATAAATCGCTAAATTGACACTGGATTTGGCTTCTCTATTTTGGCGCCAAATTTGACGAGGTATTGTTAAATTTGGAGATATATTCGGGCATCGCAAGTTGTAGTCAAATAGGCCCCAGTGTACTTAAGCGTGGAGTTGGTTTTAGTAATGCCTTTGAGAAAGTATCTTGATAAGAAAAACGACTGGAAATTTGCATGCAATCGACCCAAAATCGCATAAAACACCCCTTTTGGCACATTCGATTGCAACCAAAAACAGAAGCGCACAACTAGGCTTTGTAAAGACATAAGAAATTTCAACTTTCTACGACTAACCGTTTTTGAGTTATGCGAAATACGCACATACATACGCACATCCGCATATACAGACAGCACGACAAAACTCGTCAAAACGGACCCGAAGATGATCAGAATCGATATTTCCGTGGCCCATAAGCACGCGCGTATGTACACACATCGTGAAAGTAACCATTCACGATTGATTTATTTGTGATTACAATGCAAATTTAGGCTGAAATTTGAGTCGGGAATTTTTCGCGATAACAATACTTATTTTACTTCGCACAAGGAAGTAAACAGCCTGGGCTTGCTGAAAAAGAGAGAGAGAAAAAAAAACTTTTAAGTTAAAGAAATCGTTTAAAATTCTGCTTAATATGAAATACGAAATTTAAAACGATAACACTACGGATAGGGTCAGCATGAGTACAGCACTATTGTTAAAACCGAAACGTAAATGATGTAATATTTTTCATAATAAGTAAAAAGTAGTTTTTATGTCTCTTTTCTGTTCGGGTGGTCTGTTGGTTTCAGTATGCTATTTCAGTATATCGCCTTGCTGTGCTATTCGGGAGTGAAACTTTTTAACTTCCAATTGGGACTAGTGATTTGAACATTGATTTAATAATAATAAAAAAAGCGTATATTTTTTATTTATTTCTGTACATCATATTTATGTTGCCCCTCTCCCGTGAAAAAAAACATTGTAACAAAAGTTAAAATTTACTCAAGTTCTGAAATTTGTTTAAAAATTCAAATTAATACAAAAAAAAAAAACACATTTCCTTAAATTAAAAAAAATATTGAGTATAAAATACTGATGTACTATATGCGGTTTAAAAAAATGCATTCAAACATATTTTTCAAATTTTATTATGATCTTATTAAAAATTACGCAAATTCATTACCGGATTAACGAAATGCATCAGTCCAAAAAGTTTAAGATTTATTCAGTATATAAAAAGGCATCCTCTAACAAAACTTCGACGAATAAATTTGTTTGGCGGAAAGCAATAAATTAACTTAAAAAATACAAGCATTTTCTTATTTAATTCCTCAGAGAGGAAAATAATGCTTTATTTGCACTTCTTCATTAGTAGATTTGGCTCTTCTATCGGTGCGGCTCTTGAAGTTTGGACAAGTTTCTTTTTCTACAAGCGACGCTCTTATTTCCAAATAATCCATCCTCAAAATATTATTCTTTTCCATTCACGAAGCTCAAAATAAGCAATAGCAGTTAATTTAATTAAAATTCTTAATGAGCATCAGCATAAGCTGCTTAAGCGACGTTCCCCCAATCCAATCTGCAGATTGTTCGGTCTCCTGTCTTTTATTGTTAATATTTATTTTTTCCCTTCCCGCCTGTTTGGATGAAATTCTTAATTATTTCTGGATTTGATTGAGGTTTGGCTGAAGAAGTTTGGACCGTGCTCATCTCCCTTTCTTGAAGCTTAGGATAGTAATTCTCTAATTGAATTGCTCAGCAATTATCGCGGCCTGGCTGACGGATAATTGAAATGATATTTTCAGGGAACGTAAATTTGTGCCAGATATGTTTTTAATCTCAATCTTGAGAGCATCGAGTGTTGATTTGTGTAATGGGGATGAACATTTTGGATGATATTGGTTAAGCAAACGAGAAGCAATTTCACTGAGTAACGAATTTTTTATAAATTGAAGTTTTCTGGATAACGGTAAAATAGAAAATCTCCATAACAGGAATAATTTATTTTTTTGGTTTGGACTTGCTATATCACATTATTTTCTCTTTATGTGAAATACATTTATTTCATAATTTATATTACTTTAATGCTTAAAAGGTTCACCAGGTGGGAATTCCAAGACGAATTAAGATATTAACCATTAAAACATAATCTGGTTTTTATCATTCATAATTATCGCTTCAGAAGAAAAAACATTTATACCACGAATTCACGCCATTCCACATCTAGCTTCCATATTATTTATTTGAAAATATTTTAACACTTCTTCCGATAATGTCCAGATGGTTCTTACTCACTGAAGCTGTAGGCTTCAAAAGGACAATACATGCATAAGTTTTTTATTCAAATGTAAATGAGTCTTTTCTTAGAGTTGCAGCAGAAGGACCTAGGAGTAAATACAAAGTAGACATATGTCTTTGTCTGAGCATGCGCAAAACCGTGTAGCGTTTTCTTATCGTCAAATGCACAGTATTAAGATTTTTATTTTCTTTAAAATACGTAACTTGATGAGAAATTTTACTGAACGGAAATGAATCTTTTTATATTTATTACGACGATATTTTATGACACATTCAATGTAATATTTTTTTCTTAAAAATACTCAATGTAGTTAATTTATCGTTGGAAACGGCCGTAATGCATTTTGGGCTATTGTGAGCTATTGCACACAATACGTACATTTCACATGACATCGTAAAAACTCTGTGAATTTTCTATGTGCCAAATAGAAACATTTTTTAAACTGCACAGTGCGAAGGTACTTTTATTAAAAATTGTCCCAGAAATTATGTTTAAAGTTAAAATTTGGTTTATATGTGAATCAAAGCAATGAACAACTTAACAAGAATATATTCAATGAAATTTAAGTTTATTTATTCATTTCTTTTTCTTTTATTAAACTTATTTTAAGATAATTGTATTTATTTATCTATCTAAGTTTTTTTTTATTTCTTATTTATATTAAAAAAAAATTCAATTATTATTTAGTTAATTTATTTGAACTCTTATAATTCTTTAATACGCTTTCTCGGAGAAAATTTCATGTATTCCTTAAAATAAACACCTTGTTTTGTCTGAGCTCTTTAAAACTTTGAAAGCTGTAAATACTGAATTTTACAATGTTACAAATATCAAGCGTAAGGCTTAGTGCGTAAATATAAAAAAACAAGTTTACAGTTTTAATATATATATATATATATTAGTATAAAAATACTTTCTGATAGAAAATTTTAATTTTTCCGATTCGTCCATTTCGTGCAAGTTTTTTGAAAAGTTTAAAACATTGAATAAACGGCAACGTGAATTACATAATATTTTACAAATGAAAACAGAGAGATGTAGCAAATTCACTCGTAAAATCAAGCAGTATAAATTACTAACAAATGACAATTAGTGCTCTTTAATCATTAGTATTATTCTTTTAATATTATAAACGAACCGCTCAAAGTAAAGACAAAGCATCGCTTAGAAAGAAAGAATCACCAATGAAAATGACCAAAACCATGGCTGAAGCAAAAGGTTTGATAATGAAGGAATCTTTACTCCAGTGTTTTTCTCGTTAATGGTTTGTAAAATTAAACGATAGTACAAAGCCCAAGTTCGCAAAGTCAATGATACCGAAGAAGAAAGTAATCATTTTCATCATCAGTTAATTTTTTTATTCTTAATCATCAGAAAATTTTAATTAATGACTTCAAAGCAGAGCCACTTTCCACCACCTTCCACTTTAATAACTTATACCTTCTGCCCGCTTTCATTACTCGTAAGTTGCAGCTTTTTACTTAGTGTATTTTATTGCCTTGACCTTTTTATCTTAATTTAAGATTTTCCTTGTGACGTATTCATCGATTAGTCTTCTAGTTTTAACACACAAAAGAGCCGTAATAGTCATCTACTTTGTTTAATTACCATAAAAGTTAAGAGCAGAATTAGAGGCGGTAATGAAGGAACAAAGTTTCATTTCAGAGCAGCACAAGACTTCAACTTTTTTCTCATTACTCTTAAATTAAAAACAAAGATTGATAACCGAGTCCGCAATAAATTTAACAAAAGTAACAACTTTGAAAGTAACTCATTACTTAGCGATAAAATGAATCAAGTCAGATGAAAGTCATATATTTAATTAGAAATGTACATAAATCAAACGAGTTTTCCATCCTTAAAAGATTACCACATTCAACGGATTTTATAGAACATTTTTAGTTTTCATTTGACTTTGAACAAATGACCATCAGTCAAATTATTTTTCTATTGATACATCTTCAAGTTACTTTAGCTAAAATTAAATGTAGCAATGTAGCACATAGTATATTTGATTGACACACAGACGCGCAGACTGACATATTTGCTTTTACCCATCTCAAAACCCAACTTTCAAAATTTTTATTTTTCTATATTGATTGAATTACTATTATACTATCATTATTATGAATAAATATATCTTTTCTTCGTCTCGCAGTAGACCAGTCGGTAGAAGCTCGGTTCCCGCTGAACACCGAAAGTGAAGCAACATCGACTGAGGTCAGTGTTTGGGAGGGGGACAACCTCTCGCGGCTGGTTGCTGTGGTGTCCGTGTACGCTAAAGGGAGCTGGTGCACGTTAAATAGGTGGTGGCTCCAATGTCCTGCAAGTGAAACGATAACTCTGGAGGTGCCAATCCCAGGTGACGGTCTTTCATCTGGGAGCTGGTTCAAAAATTAAGAGACCTTTCAAAGGGGCGGAAATCGGACTCCTGCCTATAAGGGCCCCGTTAGACTCGGGAGCAGCGTAATCATTCTTCCTCCCCACGCGCGAGGATTCGACAACAACAACATATTTTCTTTTTGGCGATATTTTTACGATTCATTACTTTTTTAGACCATATTTTGTGCTTTGTTTTCTTTCTCTCTGTCTCTCTCTTCTACTTTAACAGGAAGGTGTTCTTAAAAAAATAATAAAAGGTGCATGAGGGAGATTTATAAAAATCCAAGGTGCCTGGTCTTCGAAATGACAATTAATTCCGTAAACTGCACATTACCAAAACACAGACTTAACTGACAATTCTTTATTTAGCTTTAAAGTTGGAATATTTAATATTTTAGAAAACTTTCGTTTAATACCAGTCAGAAAAATTATCAATCCGGTAAGTTTTCTGAGAATGTGAATCTACAATAGAAATGCAGAAATTTAAAAACGAGCAAATCTATTAAGAAATTTAACTAAGCTTACCCACAGATGTTTATTTTGACTTCGATACGCAGTTTATGCAGATGAAAGCTTATTTCAGTCGTAAGAGGAAACATTTTATTTTCATTTCTACAAAATTTTAAATATTAATGTTTCATCTCAGTTCCAGTTATTATTTTCGCATTTTCAGAAGGGGTTTTAATCTCTTACTGTAATGACTACCAAATTATCGAATGATTATTTTAGGTTAGTGTAAACAGGAAGAATTTGAAATGTATTAAATACTGATTTTGCACAGAGTAGTTCTAATGTTTTAGAAAACAATGATTTAAATACAGAATACATATTTTTTATGCAGAAAAAAATATGTAAACAGTTTTTCTACTTTTTGGGTGATGATATTTAAAATAAAAGCTCATTTTATTTTAAGTTGCAGATAAAATGTGAAGATATTTACATAAAAGTCATTGTTTTAACAAAATACAAGAAAAGAAACGTCGCCAAAAAAAAATTATTACACTATCAAATAATTTTTCCTCAAATTTCTATTAAAACTGAGAGACAGATAAAGTAAAGTAAGAGATTTTGGTGAAATATTTCTTGCTATTGGCAGTAAAGAACGCCAAACATTTTATTAAAATGTATTTTTCATATTAAAAAACTAAACATATCTATTTTATTCGGAATATTATCTGCATAATGGGCTTCGAATTCACTCAGACTAGAATTTAATTTCTCTACTATTGAAAAAATACTTAAATGATAAACTTAATCGAAGTTGATTTATTTTGATATAACCAAGGAACAACAGTTAGCCCAAAAACGAAAGTTTTAGACAGAATTATCTCAATGAATTTCCGACTCGCATAAAGTTTCAAAAAAACTTATTAGTTGTTTTAAATACAAACACTTGTGTATGTGTAATTCTCTGTCCCACAATACTCTTAAAAAACGAACTTTTCAATAGTTTATTTTTTTCCGAAATTATGTATACTGCAATATTAATGAAGCCTTCCATAAAAGAGTTTCAATTAAAATTATAAAAAAACTCGAATTTATAAGCATTGAATGTAATTTATTGTAACAGCTCTAGAGTTTTCCACCTATGAAGTTTTGTTAATGTTCGCATAGTTTTCAATTATATTATTTTTTGTTCTTTTTCTTCAAATTCATTTGTATTTTTTTACTTTATTTCTTTTAAAAGTTTCATTTTCTTTCGAGTTCGATTTCAGAGAAAAGTCGTCGCTTTATTTATTCGTTTGATTTATTTTACAGTATTCTTTTCCTTCTCAATAGAAAATTCCAACTTTTTTCCCTATTTTCTCCCCTAACGTTTGTGTGTTTTGTTTATCTAGTGCTTGATACAAGCGACTTGCGCGAGACACGTTTTGCATTTTAAATGTAGGGAATTCAGTCCCCTTTTTTCTTCCATTTCAGATGATAGGGAAAAAACCAATTTATTGGCATTTTAAATAATTGAAATTTCTCACCTCTACTTGAGATGGAATCTAGTAGTGAAAAAAACCCAGAGGGAGAAAAGATAATAGAAAAAAATCTGAATTGCATGGGGAAAAAATAGAAATAGAAGAATGGGATGCAAAATATTTCAATGAACTGATTTTTCAATTTGCATTGATTACTTCTTACGAAATTGAAAGGAGTCAATTTATTTGCTCCTTTTCAGAAATTCTAGCTCTGATCTTTTGCCATCTTGGTTACTGTCTTTTACGGCCCCAAATTGTCATTTTGTAGAAAGAATATTTCCAAAAATGCACATTGAAAGAATGCAATTTATTTAAAAAGTACATGAAAAGAGCTTGTTATATAATACTCTATTAATAAGACAACGTGATGGAATAAAAAAGTAAAATCTTTCTTTTGTTACTATCGTATACAAAGGAATTTTTTTCGCCACCGACAAAAATTCCACTATTGCTTGGAGTATAGGAAATCGATTTGACCAATATGTAGTACTCTTCTTATAAAGGGGAATATAAGTTATGTGCAAATATTGTCCTGAGCTAGAAGGGTATTTGATTTACGAAATAGAAATATTCCAAACAATAGAGCAGTTTTATTCTTAATGGGATCAGATTCTTGTAATTTTCTGTATTTTTGTGGAAACTAATGTATAAAAATTGTAGTCAGTTTTACTGCATGTTATAATGCAGGAAGATTCATATATCGATTAATTTCATGTGTTGGTTTTATTTCTCATTTTAATATAAAATAGCTTTATATTATACTGCAAATTTTATTCTATTGAGTGTATTTTCTTATTTTACTCTATATTTTAACATTTTTATTAATCATTTTTTATAGTGCACTTGTATGAGTTGCAGATTTTCTTAAATTGCTACTGTATATTATGATTTACTATATTGCTGGCTGTTCTATACGTTAGTTTATTCCAGTGTATAGAGTGTTACACGTTTTTCTGTACTAAATTATATTGTTACTTATGTTTCACTAAAATAAGCAATTTAATATGCTGCATTATAACTGTATTACACTGAATATTTTACTGAATCAAACATTAATGTATCGCCTTTTAAGAATTCTCAAATTTATTTCAAAAACAGTTTTATTGAGCTTCTTATTGAAAATAGTCACTTCTAATATTTTTACGAACCTGTGTTTTTAGATTTTGTTTTGCTATGTGTTGAAGTCTTAACGGAATGTTGTTACAGCTTAACTGTAGATCTCTACGGGTTTGGCGAGATATCGCCAAGTTGGCTTTATTTTTGGCAACTAATTTTTAGCGCCAAATTTGGCGCTTTTTCGCCTAGCTTGGTGACTTTCCGATCCTCATAGATATAACCCTAGTGTTTTCTGCAATATTCTGGATTGTTCATGTTGTGTGACTCAAGAGGCTATATCAGGATCTCTGGTAGAGATTTCAGTTCAGTTTTTAGTCTTTTGCAAGTGCATGTCAGTCTCAGCCATTATGCTGTAAGCGTCGTGCTTGATTCCTTTCGTTTTTGGGAAGTAAATACGATATTACCGTTGGTTTTACAATAATGTGTGAACTTTGTGAGATATTTTTGTGTGCTTAATATCTGTACATACTGTAAATGACTGGAAGATAAATTACCTTGTATGTTCAAGGAGTTAGTCATCTGTTTAAAGTACGGCAAAGACGTAACAATATAATCCTTCGAGTGTACATGAACAGAGAATAGCCAATGATGTTACTTTCCTTTGATTGAGAACAGGTATCACGACTTCATCCAACGACGTTAAACGTATGATATAACGTATGTTTGTTTACTTTGTAATATTTTTTTAAAAATCTAATGTCTATAGATGTATAGTTACATATCAAAGGTTTTTTTAATGAAAATGTTGCTGACAGTATAAATAAGCTAACTGGCGTAATGACCTCATTTCCGCTTTCAATACTATGTAACGTAAAATAAGGTAAGAAATTTGTTATTTTGATTTACTCTGCAATAATACTTAATCGAGTCTCTTTATTTTACGTACCTACGCCTTAAAGATAATGCCAGTACTAGAAAAGAAGAAAAAATAAAACATTAAATAAATAAACAATGTGTTAAGGAATATCATTTATTTGCTGCGAAGAAAATTGAGCAGCCTTATATGATGACGTATTTTATTCTAACGCAAATGTCTGTCATTAGAAACGAAACAGAAACACGGGATAATTTACATAGACTTTCAATTTAGGCTCCCTTAACGTTTCGATGCGATCGAATTGCAAATCAAATTCTTGTAAAACTCATTTTTCAGCTACGGACACCCTAGTTAAACTCTTCGCCCTCTCGCACCAGTTAGAGAAAAGAGCAACGAAAGCACTCTGCAATAAAACAGCAACGCAAAGAAACAAAGGAAAAATTATTATAAACAAAAGAGAAGCCTGGCAGCGCGGAGGAGGCGATGCAAAAGATTCACAGAGAGAGAAAAAAAAAGTCCGCCATTATGTTTACTTTTGCCTTTGCGTTATGGCTGCTGCTTAAATGAAAATGAGAAGCATAAATATTAATCAAAAACCTCTCTTTTTTCCTCAAAGTTGCATTAATAAGGGGAAAAAAGGGGAAGCGGTAACGGTAAATAAATGAAATAAAGTGTAAGCGAGTGAAAGAAAAAGAGGAAAAAGTAGGACGGCGCATACATTATAGATGATGGAACAGAATTCTAGAATGATATCTGGTTGGATTTTAGGGGTTTTCCTATTTATTTATTGCAAAACTGGTGGTAAGTATAAATTTTTCTAACTTTATTTTGATTAGGAATATATTTTTGATGCAACTGAGTTTTTGACAAAGATCCGATTATGAAGCTTAATCTTGAAAAATAAAAAAAGAAAAAAAGGAAGAAAAATATCAAGTAATTTGAAATTTCATCGCATTTTTTAACTTAACTATTTTGTTAGTAAATAAGGATAATAATTTCAATTGTCACAAATATACATTATCCATACAAAGTATATCTTGTGGTGATTGTTGCTAATTATTCCGAGGAAATTTTAGGATGATAAACATTCATACAAAGGAGTTGAAAACTACAGAACTGTATTATACACTGGTGTGCAAAACTTAAGCAACAATGCAAATTTTAAGCAGATAGCTATGAAATTGCAGAAAAAGAGTTCTTGCAATTAGTACAATGAACATGCAATTCAGTAGAAAGGTCATGCGGATGCAAAAATCAGGAACAAAGCGTCAGAGCCAATGTGATTTGAATGCAAAACGCGTGCTGTTGACGCGCGCACCTTAAGAGTACAATAAAAGGAAGGATGTAAATGCACTTAAAGACATTCGCCGTAGGTGCAAGTGAGTTTTTTCGTGAACTATGACTGGAAGATATCATGACTGGACGACTTCACACGTGAAAGAATGATCGGAAAGTTGGAGGAGGGTCGCAGTGTGACCAGTGTAGAGGAAGAGTTCGGAATCAACAAAAGCGTCGTTTCGCGCTTGGAAAGCCTTCCGAACTATAGGTACAGCTCTCAGAAAGGTTGGCGGGGGCAGCTCCACAAAAAAAACTGCAGTGGATGACCGATATATCGTCCTGCAGGCGAAAAGAACCCTGAACCTGTCGGCAAACGCCATTGCTCAGCAACTGTGTACAGCAACGAGGCAGCAAGTGCCACGGTTTACTGTGGCCAGACGCCTTCACAGCCACGCTTTACTGTGGCCAGACGCCTTCACAAAGGTGGCATATACGCTCGTCGTCCAGAAAGCTACATCCCTTTGACAGCACGCCATCGGCGCCGCCGTTTAGAGTGGTGCAAGGAGCATAAAAACTGGACCTCTCATCAGTGGAGTCATGCCCTTTCTACGGATGAGAGTAGTTTCAGTGCCACACGCGATTTTGGATGCCAGTTGATTTGGAGAGACGTCGGGACACGGTTTCATCTCAGTAACATCGTGAAAAGAGGCCGTTACGGTGGTCCTGGAGTTCTTGTCTGGGGAGGCATTATGTTGAATGGGCGGACTGAGTTCCACATTTTCGACAGAGGTTCTGTAACAGAAGATCGATATTGTCAGGAGGTACTCCTTTCCCATGTGCGTCTGTCCAGAGGTGCCATTAGACCAGACTTAATTTTTATGAATGACAAATGGACGCCCACATCGGACACAATCTGTTCAACAGCTACTGGAGAGTGAAGATATCACTCGAATTGATTGGCCAGCGTACTCCCCTGCTTTAAATCTTATTGAACATGTGTGAGATGTTTCAGGGAGACGCATTGCGGCTCGATTACATCCTCCTGGGAACACCCAAGAGCTGAAACGGATACTGATTGAGGCATGGGCCCTCTTACCCCAAAAACTGGTGGAGAATCTGGTGCTGATTATGAGTAGACGATGCGAAGCAATCATTGCAGCACGGGGAGGACATATCCCATACTAAGGAACATCTGCGTGCTATTCTTTCTCTTGGATAGACAATCGCGTGTAACGATATTATGAGTTTAATTAAGCCTATTTTCGTTTGATTCCACATTGTATGAATTCTATTCATTTTTACGCAGTTGTACTTTCATCATCCTTTAAGTACAAAACTGCACTCTCTCATTTCTAAATTTCATGTCTCTCAGATGATTTTTTGATGAGTTATGGCAAAAAAACCACCTGTTGCTTAAGTTTTGCACACCAGTGTATATTCGAAATGCCGCAAAGTGGAATGTATGATAATTCCGGTTTCAGATACTAGCAATTCTGCAAATAATACGGTAGAATTTTCTTAAGTTGGATCCCTTTAACTCTGATTTCTAGAAAAAACGGATTTCTCTAACCGACGTTTTTTTCTTCCTATTTCAATTTGCGCTTAGGACACTGTCTATAATAAGAATCCTCCTGATCCAAGCTCCGTGAGAAGTTAAGTTGCACTTCAATTCTACAATCACATAAACATTAATGAAACTGGTTAATGCTAAAACATTATTATTAATGAAAATTATTTTTTATTACTTATTATTGTCCATAATAAGAATCCTTCTGATCCAAGCTTCGTGAGAAGTAAAGTTGCACTTCAATTCTACATTCGCATAAACATTAATGAAACTGGTTAATGCTAAAACATTATTATTAATGCAATTATTTTTTATTATTTATTATTGTCCATAATAAGAATCCTTCTGATCCAAACTTCGTGAGATGTAAAGTTGCACTTCAATTCTACATTCGCATAAACATTAATGAAACTAGTTAATGCTAAAACATTATTATTAATGCAATTATTTTCTTGCAAATCATAAAGTTTCTAACAAGATCATTTGTTTTTGCGAATTGCATTAATAATAATAACTGCCATGCACATCAAGGCAGTATTGTTCTATGATTACTTGTCATGTTAGCCTATGCTATTAAAATCGATGTTTAACCGTTTGTATCATGATGTAGACTACAGGTAACAATCCGTTTGATAGGTGTTTTTCTAATTTTTTTTAAAAGTAATAAAATAATTTTAAAATCTTGAAACACGTATTTATTTATTTACGTGTTATTATCTCAATTCTAAAAGAAGTATTCAAATCAAACAAATTCAAGTTAATGAGCAATAAAGGGTTCATATATAATATACGTAGCGCACCGGGTGAAACCCTTTCGGGGAGTGAGACCCAAAATGAGTAATAGTTTTTGTTCTTGAACTATACAATTTTACTGGTGCTATTTCAACGTGTCGTAACTGAAAATTAATATGAATAACTAAAAATAGAATTTCTTACGATTTTTTTTCATTACTTATCAAACTTCAAGTTTATAGAATACAACGTTTTTTAGGGGGTGTGACACTGAGGGAGCGCGACATATATGTATATAAAATACACGCATTTTTCTTATTTCTCACTACATCGAATACAAAAAAAAAAAAAAAAATAAATAAAAAAAAAAAAAAAAAAAAAAAACCATATCCGAGTTTATGAAAGATAGCGAGTTGATTTTGATTATCTACACCAGGGGTCTCCAAACTTTCCAGCCTTAGGGCCATATTGATTACTCCAGTAAATTCCAAGGGCCAAAACCATATTATCATTAATTGTTGCCGGTGGTAAAAAGTTGAATCAGTCCACTAGTGGTGTAAAATATGATTACTTTTTTGCCAGATGCCATTAGCTAGCTCTCCGCGGGCAGGACAAAATCTGTCCGCGGGCCGGATGTGGCCCGCGGGCCGTAGTTTGGAGACCCCTGATCTACACTATTAACATAAAAACGTTCATGTACACATGCTTTCATTCTGCTAATTCAAAACAAGAGCCTCTGAAAGCCAAAGCTTATGCAGCCATAGAGCTTATTTAAATAAATTCCTGGAACGAAAAAGCTCTTACAAAATTCCGGTATGAAAACTAAACTGCAAAACCAATTAACAAAATCACTAAAAGCAATTGTTCAAATTTTGCTTTTTTTCATTTTCAGGAAAGCAATAGTAACAAAAAAAAAAAAATAACATTGTTTGAGCGAAGTTTCCTAACTAATAATATGCAACTCTGCAAAACTAAAAATCTCATTTTTTTGATATCAAATTATGCGTTTTCAAAAAGTGCTCTCAACACGTAGTTAAATAAAATAGTACATTTCACTGCCTCTATAAAGAAACTGCACAGTTAAAAATCAATTGCGTAATAATTAAAGCATTGAAATATATCATTGCACTATAAGTGGCGAACATGTAATACCGCTTAAAACGTCAAATAATGAATATAAAAGTGTTAAAATCGTAGTGATGAGGAAAAAAAGGAATATTGTTTTTAAAAAAATTATTATAGCCAGTTCAAAACCAACTAGGATTAAATTCTACTTTACTCTACGCTGCCAATTCAGAATAAAACAATTAAGTAATCGTAGTTTTATAGTTCTAAGATTTCATCGATACGAGAAGCAAACTAGTTTTTGTCACGAACCCAAAACCATATTTCACCACATACTTCAAAAATAGAACACATTGAAACTGATGCTTCCCGCCACGCAAATCCGAAATTAACGTTATTTGGTATCGGTCCCGTCCCCAACAAGGACTGATTCCACACATCGCAGCGCTCCGGAATAAATAAATAATAAAAACGCACCTTCTTCAAGCATACGCCTGCTTTTTCAATCTCTGGAAGCAGCACGTCCCGCTGCTTCATATGGATGAAGCCACCAATGTTGCAGCTTAACAGGAAAAGAAGCATAGGATAAAGAAGAAAATAAAGGAGAACGTAATAAAATAACTGATCGTGCCTTAGCTGGGGAAGAATAAGAAAAAGCCCAAAACTGCTACATTTACATGAAGATTTAGAACTCAAGACTTATGAATGTATATTTATTGCAGCGGAAAATGATATACTTGTATATTTATATTAGACATTTTATTCGTATGTTTTGAAAAGACAAAAACTTCGTTGCTTCCGCTCCATTCCGCTATTATTCAGAGCAGTGTAAAACAAGAAGATAAATAATAAGATTTGGCGCAATGGGCTCGTTTGCATCGTACAAGCTCGTAAATTTGTCCTCATTTTGTAAAAATGTATTTCATGTATTGAATTGATCGGAAAATCTGCATTTTCAGTCTAAAGCATCAAGAAAAGCATGAACAAATAGATATTATTTTCACCTAATGGTCTTATTTTTTTTGTAATAATGCATCAAAATGTGAAAAATTTCAATTACTAGTTAAAAGGGTACTTGTATAGTCTAGAAATGTTTTCTTAGTCTAGACGTCGAATTAATAGAATAATATTATTGTTAAGAAAACGTCAAAAGTTAAATAAATGTTTCTAAAATTTTAAAGGCGAATTACAGTTTTTTTTTTTTGCCCAACATTATAATTGTATGTTTCAAAATGTCCAATGGATTGAAAGAAAATATACTCTTTCCTGGAATGAAACTCTTTCCAATGATTATGAAATAAAAGGAGATAAAGTGAGTAAAAGTGGTAAAACAAATCATATTTACTTGGTTTATTCTCTTTTCTAACTATACATTAGCAATCATACGAAGCTCAATTATTAGTATCTAAATTCCTACCAGCAGCTATGCACCAGAAAGAAATGTTAGCAATTTCTCCTTTTTCTTTCCTCTACTCTCTCTCTCCCTCTCGCTCCTCTCTTATTATTTTTATTTTATTATATATATTTTTTGCGTTCGTGTTTTTGTTTCACTTTTCAAAAACTTTTTTTATGTGTGGCGTTTTATTTTCCCCATATCTTATTTAATCATGCATATACCAATCAAACTTTCCTTGCAGAAAGTAAAATTGTACCTTAAATCTCAAAATTCTTTCAACCGTCAAACACTTCAGAATTTGACAATGATGGCCATTTTCATTAAGCATTTCTCAGACATACAATAGATTGGAAACAGACTTCGTACCAGGCAAAATTTCACTTTACCGTCTCGGGTTGCCTTTGAAAGCACATTTGACAGCGGTTTTAATGAAATTCGCCATTTGGTCATTTATACATAAGACGCACATTTCTATCTAGTTATAAGACAAACATCGCAAACGGGAAAGCGATGTATGTACATTTGCGCTCGGTTTCAACGTTCCTCTACTTGAATTATTTGAATAAAGTGGGAAATTCTCACAATAATTAACTCGGATTTTAATTGGAATTTGAGTAATGTGCGTCTGTGTGAAAAGGCGGGAATACTCACAACTATTTTATCTGCATTTAAATTTTTGTTTTAATAACTTGAACTATTGAGCATGAAAGATAACAAGTATTTTAAATCTATGTTAAAATAAACTACTGGAAGCTTAAACTTATTTGTGTTAAGATATCTCTTCACAAAGGTTAAAATCTCTTAAGGTGCATTCGTACCTTCTGCGACGGCAACAATACGTGGGTAAGAAGTAATAATGTTAGCTGTATTTAAAGCATTAAAAAATACAATTTTTTTATGCGTAAATCGTATTAACCATAAATTGACTTAGAGCTTTCAAAGCACAATTTTGTTTTTTGAAATGAAAAAGGAGCCTGCCCTACTTTGGTATTATTTTCCGTATGCGGGTATATTAAAATAAACTTTTATTGATTTGCAATAATGTATTCCTTCCAATTGCAAAAGTGGCCATGACTGAAGTGATGACAGCACAGTAGGCAGTTAGTACATTCCCTTCTTACCATAGTGCATCCTTACTATATTAATATATTAAAAGTTTTAGAGTAACTTAAAATATATTTACATTTACTAATATAAGTTGGTTTCGAATGAAAAACAACAAACGCATATTAAATTTGCTTTTGAATGGGGAAAACTCCGACAAAATATAGTCTTTAAGAGCATTAACTTTGCGTAATACAAAGGGGGAGTGATCTATATTGAGATGATAGCATGAAAGATCTCACGTCATCTAAACAAAAGAATCCCTATTGTGCGGTAGGGAAATATTCCCGATTAATTAATCAATCTGGTGAATAAAAGAACGTTGACTGCTTCCATCCGTCATAAAGCAATGGAGATAATGTTTTAAAAGATAATTAGTTCGCCTTTATTTTGTAGAATGGCACGGAAAGTTGAGGAATATGAAGAGACAGTCTGTCTTAACTAAATATTGTACTCAGTATGAACCTCAAAGTATTTAGGAATATAAATATGTAGCGTATTAAGTATTATTTATTAATATCAAAGCCTGTTAATGTAAATTCCTTTTTTCCCCGCTTTTTTCCTGGTATTTAGAATACATACAAAACGAACTCCACTGCTATGAATTTATTTTAAAAGCAAGTAATATAAAAGAAAGATCAATTCCTTTTTAGGTCAACAAAAAAAAAAATTTATTTTAGTTACTTTTTATTAACATTATTAACGTATTTTCGTTTCTAATTTATGAAGCTGACTGTGGTCTATAATTTCCCATTCTACCCATCTCTTGGTAATGCTTCATTGTTGCTATGAACCTTTCCAGTGAGTTTAGAGCAGTCCAGCTCTTCAATTAATATTCCATATAATGATTTCACACGACTCAAGGTGACATATGCTTGACCTGCAGCGAAGATTTTTTTTTCCTGTTAGCATACGCAGAATGGGAATCAACGAGTTATTCTAAAGAATCAAATTCTTGTGCTAATGCTTTAAAAATAGTGACCTATGGCTTCAATATTTCTAATGGAATCCGTATAAAACTAAAATTAATAACGGTTAAATTTAATCAATGAATTAATATTCGAAAAAACTGTATTAACATCAAGTGTCATCCACTACATGTTTTTGAAAATGTATTTCAACTTGAATGGATGAATAAGAAGTGTTTTATTGACGATCGAAAATTTGAACAAGATATAGGGAGAGTGTGAACTAATAGTAGGATTTGAAAAAAAAAAAAAAAAAACTTATATTTATGTCCGAATGTAGACAACGTAATAGTGTCTCTAAAATCTAAATGACAGAGGAAAGTCAGTCATTTGCAATCAACTAAATATACAGTAAATTGTCAGGAAATCAGTAAAAGACAGTAATAAACCTAGTGTGTATTAAAGCGAAATGGGATACCTAGTTTCTATATTTTTTCTTACTTGCTTCTTCACAGAAATATTTTAAGACATAGTTTTTTCCCATTTTTATTCATCACATGAAAAAAAAAAATCATTTTCTCAATGAATAAGAAATTAAAAATAAACGTACTTTTTAAAGACTACGTTCAGTTCAAGTTAAAAAAATTAAAAACGCTACTTTATTCCCAAAATAAGAATAATATAAGCAAAAAAACTCCACACAGACGCAAATATAAGTGAATTTGTAGAAAAAAAAAAAGCTTTGCAACGCGTACAAATTTCAAAATAAACTGCTTATCTGTGTTTTTATGATAAAATGAGCTTCTATAGCAATGCAAAAAAAAAAAGAAAAAAGAAAAAGTTATGATTCGGGGAAAAAAATGACGCAATGTAACGTTGCAGCGTTACAACATTTTCGAAACAAAGAACGGGTTTAGAAAAATATATTCATCACATATAATCATCACCTTCTAAATACCCGACTACATATTATATGTTCACAATATTAAGAAAAAGAAAAAAAATGCAGCTCTATAAACATATTTCTTAAGAAAGTTATTCTGCATTTATTTGAAAACTCATGCATATGTATTATTGTAACATTTGCAGAAAAGCCAGACAGTAACAACATCTGCAGAAAATAAACATGCATAAATAATCATTAAATTCGTCAATATTACTCCGATTTTAAATTAAAATCATATTCGTTTATATATGTCTTACTCACATGCAGTAATTTTCTATTTCGTTTACACAAACACACATTTATATGCAGCATATAAAACGCTTTTTCATTGAAATTAAACAGCTAAAAAAAGTAAGAGTCATGCAAAAACTCGGGAATATATTTTTTTATGAATACATTAATGAAAACTATTTATTAAATGAATGTTCCAAAACCAAATTTCATTATTTCACGTGAAAACCCCATTCCCGCGTTTTATCAAATCGTTTTCATTAAATTCGGATTTCAAATAGCTATGCACATACAATATTATTAATTTGGTTGAACTGATTTTGAACTAAATAAATTTGATATATTTTCCATGTAATTACATTTCTCTGTAATAAATGAATTCGAGGTATATATTTTTCATTCCATAGCTACTTTTCTCTTAAAGTAAAATTAATTAGAAATGGATATGTAATCAACAAGTAAAGTAATAATTCTTAAATATGCTTAGTGTTTTGAACAGAAAAGCCTCAAAATAAATTTGGGAAACAAGTCATAGTATTAAGTTTAAATTTTTGTATCAAAACATTCCTTCCAGTAAAAACTAAAAACAGCCAAAATAATAGTAATTACAAAGAAAGAACTGAGGAACAAACAAGAAAAGATTAAAAATTCCATAAAACCCTGCTATAACGTTCTTTTTTTTTTTTTTTTTTTTTTAAGGTTCAATATTTTGCTGCAGGGAGTTGAAAACTGGCCGTATTTAAGGTTAGATAATGCGGACCATGTCCATTAGAGGGAGTTTTACTGAATGCATATAATAGCAATAGCAATAACAAAAAAAAAAAAAAAAGACAACTAAATCGTTTATTTCGAAAAGGTAGCAAATCTTAAAAACAAAATTTTTTTCAGGAGACAAAAAAAAAAGTTTATGAACAGTTTGGAAACTTTACGGGTCTGGTGTTTTACTATTTTCTTTTAGCAATACCATATTGGTAAATTAAAACGACTTTGATTATATATGCTATAAAAATTAATAAATTAATACTGAGACTTGCTCTCTTTTCAAAACGGAAATGTTACCTTTTCGAAATAAACGATTCAATTGTGTTTTTATGTTTCTGCGGTTGCTTTTATGAGTGTGTTGTTTTTTTTTTTATTTTACATAATTGCCTTTTTTCTGTAATTTGAAACCTCAAAATAAATCTGTAAAACAAGTCATGTAGTAGTAACACATAAACTCTTAAAATAATAATTATTATTCCATTGAAATAAGAATTTTTTGTATATTATCGATATAAGAAACTCGCGGAAATTTGCTTTAAAATGTTTCAGGGAAGCAATTTTACCATGTAAATGAAATTGTAATATAAAATGAAATTGTTTAAAGATGACGACCAGGACCACCTGAAGTCCAAATATAATAAGGACTGTCATAAACCCCCCCCCCCCCCTTCTCTGGGAAAACTTCTCGTAGCTTCAGTGATGACGTCTGTTAAGAAAGTAGAAGCATGTTATTTGCTAAAAGAGGCTTAATTTAGCCTAAAACGCTTTAATGAAACTGTTCTAAAAAATACGAAATTTATATGAAATTTAATTATAAATACATTTTCAAAATGCATCGCGCACAAAAGAAAGTTGATCTTGTTGATAATTTAATACTGAAGATAGCAAAACAACATTACGACTCGGGTGATTATATTGGATAGACAACTGATGATCCATTTTAATCCCAGAGAATGAATACAACCACCAAAATGAATCAGAGAATAAATTAACTTTCCAAGCAATGCCTCTTCAAATCCTTTCTCATTACTGGATTCAAACTCAAAATCTATATTTTACTCAGCCTAAACTGCCCACCCGTTTTACATTTACCCTCCCCCCTATAAACCACGGTATTCCATAACTCGGTAATTTGGTCGGACGACGCGCATCCACAACACTAGCCGAGTGCCCGCGATGGCGTCTAATTGCGCGGAGGAAATGAGTTCCGTTAGACATTCGAGTCACATACACACGTTCAGACGCACGCATTCGCGGAGCAACACAAATTTCCATTTTGTTTGCTCGGGAATTGGCGGGAAACCTAATTTACTCGCACGGAGTCCCGTCTTGTGATTTGGATTTGTGCAGTATTATTGTTGGCTTGATGCTACAACACAAGCCCCGTCGGTCAAAATAGAAGGAAAAGAAAAAAAAATCTAGAAGTTGCGTTAAATGAAAATGTATCTCTTTTTAATAAATTAATACAAAAATTTTAACTTTTCTTAGTGTGGAATCCATCATAACCAGTGCGTTATTAATTTATTTATCTTTTCAATTAGATTTCAAAAAAGTTCCAATACATATTTATTTGTTTAAAATTTGAATCGTAAAAGCTTCTTGAGAATAGAGCTCTTTTGAGAATTTTAATTCTTTACAGACACCATTTTGAGTGGTAAATTCATTTTTGTACTATATGAACCCATCATTTACCGTTTGTCTTCTAAAAGTAAAATTATACTTTCGTCCACTTTTACTTCCCAATTTATTGTTTTTAAACAAAAAGCTTTCATAAAAAATCATTTCGGAAATAAATATTGCTACTGATTTATTTTAAAAATAAGTGGAATACACAGCTCCGTGTTCAATAATAATAAGTAAAAATCCTAATAAAAATTTTCAGGTACATAGAGATAAATATGTTTAGCAATTAATCTTTGAAATGCAAACATTGTTCATGGCATTTGCTAGAAATCTTTTGAATTTTGAATTCATTTAATTTGAATCATTAACTGGCTTAAATGCTTTATAAAACCATTCGAATCAGCTAAATCAAATCAATGGCTAATGTATGAATTGCAAGGAATTATTTAGATTTTTCCCTTCTAATTTTTGGAAGAAAAAAAAAGAAATCTCTAGGTTTTTAATTTAACATTTCTGTTGCTTTTCGGTTATAACCAAACAATTTATAAACTGAGTCTAAGCATGCTCCTGATAAATCTTTAAACAGTTTTTCTAAAGGTTTTATGCATTGCATTTTTTTTATTGCCAGTAGAAAAATCTGTTAGTCATTATCGTAGGAGAAAAGCCATTAAGAAGATCTTAGTGAGACAAAGAATTATTTCTTGAGATGCATTGAGGTAAAACATCTAATCTTTAGGGTGATTCATTATATCAAGTTAAAATAATATTTCTTATAGAAATTTTATGATGTTTCATGACAATAACACAATGGCTAAAAAATATATAGTTCCCAATTTAGCTTAAAATAATTAACTTGACCCAAAAGAGCTTCCGGTCATATACCTTACGAAGATTTGTATCTAAAAATAAAGTTGCTAATTTCATACTAATTTACTTGAACAATGCAAAATTTCACGGTGATAATACACTGCCAACGTGCTCCAGATGGTCCTTTTCTGCTTGCCCAACTGACGCCAACCACTCACGCAGTTGCTAAGGTAACAACTCATTCGTATTTCGGTTAAGCTCACTAATTTGAAACGTGACGAGCGACTTGCATTGCGTGACACGAGCAAGTGCCTAACTGTGTCAACTGCACCTAAGATTCAAAGGATAAATTAAACACTCGGAAATTAAGGGAATATTTTTAGTCACCACACCAGAAGCAAAGTTTCCGTTATTTTTTCATGTGTTCAAGTAATATTTTCGCTTCTATTGTTCTTTAAGAGTGTTATGTTTAAAGACAAAAATAACGATTACCGAGAAAAAATGATTTGAGGGTTGTAGAAGAATGGAGAGCTGCATTGCTAAGAGCATTTAATTAAGCATTCATTGTTTGAAACGACAAGCTTGAGGAAGACAGAGTCATATTTTAAATGCTGTTAAACGGTAGTGTTCAGATATAGTAATAACGCAATGTATTGATGAATATTTAACAAAATAATTATTTGTATGATATTAAGTTACGTTATAATAATGCAAAGAAAAATTAAAGCAAGCGTATACATAAAGCTTAAAACATGAAGATTTTTTATTTTTGTCAACACAAACATAACGTTTGATTTGCACGAAAAGTAACAGATCCTTAAATCCATTGCATAAAAGCTAACAACTCTTATAATAAATTTTCATGAAAGCAAACAGCTCTCACAAAAACGTGCATGAAAGCAAACAGCGTTTATGAAAGGTAATATGAAAGCAAACATTTAATGTTTTCAATAGTTTTCAGGAAAGCAAACATCCCTTACAAAAACTAGATCAAAGAAACTCACAGTTTTGGCTTTCTAATGATCTGAATCTCGCACTAAAAGCTTTGCAACAGTTGTTTGTCTTCATAAAAAAATGTCTATGTGTTCTTTTGCTTATAATCCAAATTGGTTTTGCTTCACATTTTAAAATTCGAAAAAAAAAAATCCCGAAATTATTAACTTGGTGCATATACATTGTACGCTGTTATACGTTGCGCAGTTTTAATCAGTTTTATGTGGTATATCGACATCACTTACACAAACATGTCATAAGTATGTGTGTATTTTGATCATTCTCAGATAAATACAGTAAAACATTTAAAGTTGACCACCTTTGTAAGCTGACCATCTGTCTAAGTTGACCACTTTTGTCAGGAAAAAAACTATCCCTATAATATATAATGTAAGGAAACCGTTGTAACTTGACCACCTAAGTTGATCCACCTGTCTATATTGACCACTTATGTACGCCAAATTTGAGTAGGAGCAGTATAAAAAGAAACTTTGTAAGTTGACCGCCTAATTATTACTATATTTGTTTGTATACTTTTACAATGGTAAAAAAAACTAAAGTAACTTCTCCAGGATACTTTTTATGCCATAATGTTAGACCAGCATTTGTCTGGATGGATGAAACATCAATATAAAGTTTGCCTAAACTTCTCTGTAAGTCAACCATATGGAAAAACTACCATGAGCACTCTTTTATTTTTCAAATAAGTTTCTTCTTTTTTCTTCCACCTGATGCAGCTATTTTGAAAAATTATGTATTCTTTTGAAATCTTTACTACCATATTAGTAACTTGCATAATTAATAAGATTTCATTTCATTTTAACTAAGTCCTTTACTTTTAAAATTGTATAGGATAGTGTTTTGTTAGAAATTCAGGTTACATTTCTCTAATGGTATGTTAGATAATTGTTAAAAAAAATTCTAATTATTGTTTTAAAGTAACGTTAATGCCTAACACTATATTTTAATTAATTACAAATAAATAAATGCATAGTGTAAGAAATGGCAAAAAAATAAAATCCACCCTCTATAAGTTGACCACCTGTCTAAGTTGCCCACTAAAATGCTGCACTGCAAGTGGTCAACTTACACAGGTTTCACTGCACTTAATTCAAGAGTGAACTGTCCACTGAATTAAATTGCTCAGCAAAGTCAATAACCTAGAATATATTTGAACCTGAAATGCTATCTCTCAACTTCAAAGAATTCCTAGCAAATCCAAAAGCCACGAATGTTAAATCCTAAAGCAGTCAGACGATTTTTAAGTTCTTGAAAATTGCCAACAATTTTCAGAACTTTCAAGTCAGCTAACGAAGTCAGACAGTTCTTTCGTCCGACAGATGACATTCGAAAAAAGGATTTAAGGCACTGCCTCGTATATCTAGACTCATCCCCCCACATCATTATCTAAGGCTCAGGTCTTTCAATGCATCCAATGCAAAAGGGATATTCAACGGCATATTCCTTTACAGAAGTCAGCAACGTTGACAGCATCCTGTTTTTGTCAGATCGTTCCCTTTGTTGGCATTCATACCCTCTTCTTTTAATATTTTCCGATCCCTCATCCGTTACATCCTTTTCATTTCGTCCCTATCCCCTTTTATTTATCCTCCATCCTCTATCGCGAATAAGGGATATTCTTTGAGAAATTCTCTGCTAGGATTCCTACATTTCATAGATAATAAACGGAATTTCGTTTTAAAGAAATGTGTGCGTCAATTTAGCAGGTAATTATAGCCCAATGTAAATAACGCAAAACACGTAGGTATGTTAATTTAAAATGCTTGAAATTGAGCGGAATGGTGCATATTTCATTTCCTCAATTCGGAAATCAAATCTAAAAATTAACTTGCACTATTTGCAAACAACATCTCAGCTAAATGTTAAATGCCCCAAAGCGCTATTTTTATAAAATTGATCATAGTCATTCAAAATATATATTTAAGAAGCAATTCCGACATTTATAATATTTTTATACGGTATTATCCTTTGTCACACTAAATTTTGAGTTAGTCATTTGATTAAAATATCTGTATAAGTGCATTGATTTTGTTAAAATTGATTCCATGTTGTTTTACTTAGTGGAACGAAAGGGGGGAACATCTATGCTTCAATTTTTATTGCAAAAAATAATGCAAATATATGAGTACTGGAGCTACAAAACAAATTTTGAATTAATTTGGAAAACAAAAATCCTTGGGCGTGGAGGGGGGTAAGAAATCAAGTCAACTATTTCGCAAGTCTCTTTTTTTTTTTTGGTAAATATCAAACTTTTATTAATGAAAATGACTCTGGTTCAGAGCTCAGCCTTTTTAAAATAATGTTAATGAAAAACCATTTATTTTAAAGTGTATTTTTTTTATATTAAAACTGTTTAGTACGTTTCAAACAGATAGTTAAAATATAATATTCTAAAACGTTGAATTTTCTTTTAATTAACAAGTGTAGCTTGCTGCTGAATTAAATACGTTTTTTTAAGATATGTGTAATTATCGTTTCCATAGAATCTAAGGGAACCGATATAACTCAGGAAATTTCATTATTCCAATATAATAAGTATTCTTAATTTCAGAAGAACCAAAATACAATTTTTCCGAGAAAATTTCTAAAGAAATCACCAAATAAATTTGAATTTTCAATTAGAAATGTTTCATGAATTTCAAGCTATAGGAACTGATTAAATTTAGAAACATATTATTCTCTCCTACTTTCTATAGAGATACGTTTCAAAACAAGAATAATGAACATTTTATCAATTTGAAGAACCAGCAAGTTTTTTCTTTTAAAATTGAGAAAAAATATGTATCAGGATAATTACATTTTTAGATTATGCAACAAAGTTTTACTTTTTTAAAAAAATTCTTTTTTTTTTAATTATTTATTTTTTTTTTTAATGAAAACCATAACTTTGGTCCTTTCAGCACTAAAAAAAGCAACATCATAAGACATTTATAGAATATTAGTACGAAACTAATTAAATTCGTTTAAAATATAAGAAATAGTTTGATTTTACATTATAATAACTAACGAAAACTAATTTTTTCATTTATTCTTACTTACTTCTTAGTTCTGCTATAACAATGTTTAGTACATCTATTAATTGTCTCATTTCAGGAGTTGCTGAAAACTGCATTGATAGGAATTCTATTTAAATAAGGTCTCAACAAATGGAATGAATTTTCCGAGAGAAATTATTGAAGCCATGCTAGTAATGAACTATTCTCTGGTAATTGCCAACAATTGGTAATTTCGGCGTAAAATGCGTTTTCGAAAGCTAGCATACAATGCTTTAAAGTCGAAATTGAACACTAACATTTTGAATCTATGCATTTTCGAAAACGACAACCATCTATTGCATTAGAAATAAACATTTCGCTATCTGAAAAGTTTAACAAATGTACTTGAAATGGCTTCTATAACTGGTGTTTTTCTTGAATGTTTTAACAAATATATCATTTTATTGTAAACTGATGCAAGTAAATACATGTGCATTTACAGTTATCAGGGTGAAGGACAATCAGTTGCTTCGCCGTTAGATTTCTTTCTTATTTCTTAAGATGTAAGGTTGTGCAAAAAAACAAAATATACAATTAACACACTTCAAAGAGTTTTCTTTTATAGACAAAGTAATATTTTTAATATGAAATTCATGTTCTTCATACACCTCTAGTAAAAATCCAGTGGACACATTTTGCATTTCAATTTATAGGGTGTTATAAAGTGGGGCACAAAGGGGTGATGTTAGACAATAGCGGGATAAAACTTGTCACAGGACATGTTAACTCAAGTTTCTCAGCTTTCACTGGTTGACTTACCAGGCCTGATGAATATACATTTTATATTTAATTTGTACCACAGAATACTTTGTAATCATGATGTCCAATAGATGTTTCTCCATGGATTATTATTTATGTATTATTTGTTTTATTTTATTCTGTGTCACATTCTTCATATGAATTTGTGAGCAGAATGAAAGCAGCGCGGCAGATGTCTTTAACGGAGCAACTATGTGTGAGCTAAATATTTGTTCTTAGGAACATATTTTAATAAATTTTATACCAAGTTTTGTTGCTGTTGCTTATCCTTATTGATCAGACATTCGTCGGATCAACTCAAAAAAGTTGTTGACAAGTCGGTGACAAGAAGGGGATCTGATGTTAAATCCCCCCGGTATAATCCGACGCAATCTAGTATGTGTTTCGGTGAGGCTGGATGGACACGGCATTTTTTACAAGTGAGGTAAGCTTTTGTGCCACGTTCGAATGATAGACATTTTAGGTGACCAGTTGCAGGTCTGGCCAAGGCTGTCTGGGAGCTTCGATCGCATTTGATATCCAGAAGAGTACCAGGAGATGTTCTGGTGTACCATTTGCTGTGTAGGTGGAGTTTTCCAGATTGACGTTTGTCTAGATTTTTCATTGGCGTAAAGTTTCTGATAAGTAAGTGATGAACCAGTGGGCATATCTTCCTCACTGATTTCCTTGGCCAATCTATCTGCTACCTCGATGCCACTAATCTTAGCATACCAGGTTTTTAAGGTAATAAGAAAAAATTTAATTAATTAAGCTACTCAATGTCTATAGCAGAATATTTTCCCGTTTAATCAGCACATAATTTTCCCCTGACACGTAAAATATCGTTTGTACTTATAAGTCTTACTTGCTGCCACACTCCTCACATGAATCTTAGGGTAGAATTATAGTAGCACACTACTCGCATGTGACAGAAATAGTACTAACGCAAAATATGTATTCTTACGCACGCCCAACATTATCTAAAGATTTACCATTTACTAAAGGTTACCAAAGTATAAAAAAATACATTTTTTTATTAGCTATGTAAGATATGCTTGTTAATTTAATAATCTATTAACTTTTTTCACTATACAATTTTTAACTCTCTGCATACAAAATAACCCCGACATTTAGTTACTCAAAAACATTACGGCGCGTCTATTTTAAAAATGTCAGCTATGCTGAATATTTGGCAATTTCAAAGGTAGACGGAAGCAGAAAAGACATAAAAACATAAACAATAAACCCATATTCCAGACTTTGATGTTCCTTGTTCCAGAAATACGAAAAACTGTTTTCATCGAAATAAATAAGAAAGAAAAATCTCGCGGGATTTTTCAGGAATCCGGCTACAAATACATGAATTGAAACTTTGGCACAAAATAATGTCCGAACTCCGTTGTAAACTCATAAAGCATAAGGACGAAAAGCTCCGGGTAAAAAACCCTTTGCTACTAAAACCTCCTTTTTATCCGTTTTAGAGACGCCGAAGACCTAAGAAGGGGCTATTAGAAATTTTATTGCCCGTTCGGATCCCCCGCGCTGCTTCGCCGGAAAGTCTATAAAACGTGACCAGTGGAGTAGTCGGTAAACCCGTATGCTGACTCGAGCTTTAAGGAACGCTTAAGAGTTTAACGAATGAGAGCTTTTTTGAGAAAACCTTTTAGCTGGCTCTTTTAACAATGTTCACTCATATTGTTGGGTCTCAAGAAAATGTCAAGATCTTTTGGAGTGTGGAAGTTATTATTAGCCTCTCTTGTCGTCCGTGGTAGCAAGATGGTGCTTCAGCTGTGGGAAGCACTAGCATTTATCTTTTGTTTATGAAATTGTGTCTTTTATGACAGTCGCATTCCATTAAAATGAGTTCTTTAGCACTGTGTACAAATGCCAACAATACTGCAGAAGTGTCCTCTGGGGGGGAGGACTGCTGTTTGGCCTGTTTGGGGGGGGGGGGGTCATCGTTTTGGCGGGATTCGTAGCTTTTTCAGGGATGCGCCATCAGAGGGGGATGGGTACCCCTGATTAATGCAATTTATAGCCGTTGTGTTGACTAAAGATCGGGGGAAAAGTATCGCAATGATTGGTTATACGTATTCCTTTTAACACTGAAACACGTGAAAAATCTTCACATATGCACTCAATTATGTTTACGTTACGTAATTTATAATTGTAGCACTTACTACATTTGCAAGTTTAAACTTTTATAGTTTGCAAAGTTGACAGTGGTATAAAAACGTTTTAAAAATATTAAAACACTTACAAAATGAAAACTGCATGATATAACAGCAAACAAAAACGTACCTGAAAAAGAAAGAAACCAAATTAAATATGAGAAATAGTTAATATAATGAAACAACATTATATAATTCAATAAATTAATTTACGAAATACTGTTTGTCTCTAAAAGTGTGGCAGCAAATATTGCCGTTGAAGTAGTATTTTAGTTAAGAAACTCGTGAATTTACCACTAGAATATTTTCAGGTGTTCGATAAAACTCAAAATTTCAGTCTAAATTTGTTGCTCTAAATAAAGTAAAAAAAAAAAAAACTCTCTAAATTTGTTGCTCCATGTGTGCTTTAAATTTTAAATGGTAATTATTCACACGTGGCTCGGAAAAATTGTAGACTACCTCTCTTCAATGTAAGAAAATTAAACTGGATGTGAAATCTAATCTAATCCACTACTTCATAACTTCCACTTGAAATAATATATCCGCATTTTACCAGTTATATTTCTCGCACATGTTTTCGCTTGCCAAGTAATTTTACTTGTGAATTTATGATTAACACTATTGCAATTTGCAATGTATTTAGCTTTCCTTTGCGAATTTTGCTGCCAATAAAGTAAAAAAAAACGCACTCTCTTATCAAATATGACAATCTTAATTCTCACGACTGATTCACGATACTAGAAGTAGAACGTTTTGTGTAAGCAGATTAATGCAATTTTAATAAAATAATCGTTTTTATCACCATTGCCGATAAATATTCTGTTAGAAAACATTTTTAATTAAATGTGATAAAAAAATCTATAAGCTATAGTGCATTAAAGTCAATCTGAGTATTTAGGGCAACAAGAATAATGGTTGCTACAACCATTTCATAAAGATCTTTCGGTTGCCACAATACTTAACACTTGCAATCGATACTTTCGTGTGAGATGGGGGATGTTCCAGAAATAATTAGGGAACTCTTCCGTTGCTTGTTCCACTCTTATTTTTTAGTTGATACATCATTAGAGGATAATTTTTTATTTTTGGCCATTTCTTAGAATTTTTACTCATTATTGCAAGTTATAATCCATGCATTTTAGATCATGATATATTGTTTAGATCATGATGTATTATTGATACATACCTTAAGCCAAATTGTATGTACTTGTGATATTTCTTTCTTGGCTAGTCGGCAAAATGTTTAATATTTCTTGCTTATAAAACACTCCTTTATATTTCACCACTTTTTAAAAATTAATATAAACATAGGAATTTCGATGATTTGTAAGTGAACTTATATTAGTTTTATGTATTCGAACATGCCTGTTTTGTTCTCTCTAAAGAAGGATTGAACTCAGACATGTTTACCAATTCTATCATTTTTTGTTAAGCACACCAAACTTGACTTTCATTTCCTCTTTAAGTGCCCTACTAAACTTCTATCTATTATGCAATGTAGTTAATCTGTGTTCTTCTGATTACAGTGGAAAGTGGGACTAGTAGAACCAGAACTGATAGTATTCATCAGGAACTGGTAGTATTCTGCTTCGAACAAATCCTTAAATATCTAGTGCTTAATATGCATACACTCAGAGCAATCCCTCGCACACTTTTTGAAGCAATAATAGTTTCTTAAACACACAAAATGCTTTTTAAAACGCATTTTGGCATAAGATGGGTTTCGTTAGGCTAACTTATATGCGGATAAAAATGCATAACTCTACAATAGTGGACAAGGCATCTTCCGTGTTTGACATTTTGTTGGAATTTCTCTATGACAAATTGTTTTGTAACTTCGGTCATAGAAAAGACATGCTTCAGCTAGCACATTCCAGTAAAATAATTTATTACTTGTGCATTTATGGGAATCAACCACAAATTGAAGAACACATACGAGTATTTGATCGTTCCGTACCGTGAGAAGCTGAAAACAGCTCCAAAATATAATTTACTTTCTATGTGTGGAATTATTTACCATATTTTCGCAAAAAATAGTTATTTTAAACATTTAATTAATTTAAAAATCCGCGAAAATCCGCACTCTCTCCCTAACTATTTTTTTATCTACAACAAAAAACGGGTTTTGCACGAAATTTCACCAAACTCACCGAGAAATTGACCAGGATGCAAGATAACTATTATACTCAAAATTAAAACGAAACCGGATATTAGATGAATTATGAGCATTTAAAGGAGCACTATTTATGAGCACTATGTTTGAAAAAATCGGGCAGAGGGAGGGCTTATGTTAAAATAAAAATATGGGAAGCCCTAAGCGTAGCTGTTCAACCACACAACTGAGTAGCTGGAAAAGTTAAGAATGTCCCTTTATTTTAAACTATAGAAACTGTCCAAACCCCTAAGGAAGCTTTGTTAATAGATGCAAATAAAGTCGAATCAATGCATATCCAAACGAACGCCCATTGTATAGAATAAAAACTACTTTCAATCAAAGTACTTTAAATGAACAACATAAAGCTCATGTTTCATTCCCAAGTATCGATTTATACATCATTTGGGTGTCATTATATTCGTCGTTTTCGTTTAAATAAGCTCACGAAAATCCTTTGAGTGACAGCCTAACAGAAGAAATACCCACAAAAATGACAAGCATGAATATCAAAACACTCCCGACACGCCACGCTCATTGATTCCAAAACTCTCTAAAAGTCGAGCAGTCGCTGCCATTTTGGGAAAATCGTTCCAGCGGGCCTATTATTGAAAAGGCAAAACTGTCCTTCAAAGTCCCAAAAGCCGCGCCTGACGAACCGTGTACGATTGCATAGTCACGGAACAAACATCGTGCACAAAAGGCCTTTTGCAAAAGCTGGCTTCGCATTGATGGAAATTAAATTACAGGGATGAGCAGTCCAATGATCGTAGTTGAAAAGTATACGGCTGCATTGCTATCTTCGATTATGTTGAAACTTGTTATTTGTTTGGTGAGATTTATTTTTAGACAAAGGAGTTAGTCTAGCGAGATACATCAAGTCCAAAATTCATAGCTCAAAAATAAACTAAAACTCATTCAAGTACAAATACGAGCTTTGAATAATCGCATTCCAAATAAATTCAACTAGCCATCACAGGTCAAACTTCAGGACTTAAAAATATTAAGTAATAAAAAAGCAACCTTAAATAGAAAGTTAAAGTAATCAGTATTTTCTTAGAGTTTTTTTACTCTTTCTTTTATTGGTACTTGTTTATCCTTCAAAATGTATAATAAGAATAATCATCAATATTATTATTATTTTCAACTGGTTTCAAACACATTTAAACAAAAACTCATCCTTGAAACTTAGTATAAGAGAATAATAGTAAAAATATTAACGAAAGAAATACTTTTATGCATAAATTAAAAATACTTTTGGCAAATGTATTTCTGAATATAAAATTTTTGTGCATTATATATTGACAAAATTCCCAACTCTCTACTTCCTTTTGATAATGTGAATGCTGTAAATGTGAACAAAATCATCAGTGTTGACGAAAGAGAAAGCGTTGAGAAACACATTATATTAAGTTTACTGGTACCACTGCCGCATTAGATTGGTTTGTTACCAGCACAAATGGTGTAAATCGGATACTTGATTTTTTTTGAGGGGGGAGGGGGTTTAGAAGTTAACTTTAAATTCCTAAACATGCTCATCGCCCCCCTACTTATTTCCCATGTTAAAACATGAGCTTTATGTTGTTCTTTTCGAGTACTTTGATTGGCAGTAGTTTTTATTCTATACAATGGGCGTTCGTTTGGATATGCATTGATTCGACTTCCTTTGCATCTATTAACAAATCTTCTTTAGAGGGTTAGACTGTTTTCATACTTTGAAAAATTAAGAATGTCCCTTTATTTTAAACTAATCAGTGGTGTAGTTGAACAGCTACGCTTAGAGCGGCTCCCCCCACATTTTTATGCCCCCGCCACCCTACTGCACAAAACATGTTCACTGTCCTTCAGCCTCCGGGGCGGGACCGCGTAAGTTGGGAACCACTGCTCTAGGGTAATTTGTATGTCTACCTAGTTCCATATTTATACGTAAGAAAAACGAAACCATTCACTTCAAACCATCAATAAGACCCATTACTTATTTGAAGCGCTTAACAACCTTTCTCCATTTTACAGGACAAAATCCGACGCATTTTCATCACAAAATAGAATTAGACATCCCCAACGTGACAAATCTTACGCAAATCCATACACCATTCAAAACGAGACCAAGGAAAGGACATGAAATAAGCAAATAACTCAGAAAACGAGTACTGAGAGAAACCTCTTGATTAGCCAAGCACACAAAGGGCCCGCTTTGTTCGACTCAGGTTGCGCAGTCGCGTTCGTAGTGGAACGTGCTGAAGAGGCCGGTTTCGTTTTCGACAAGTGCTTCAAGCTCGTACGTCCCCCTCACAGACGATGACGAGTCGGAACTAGAACACTCTAGTCACAGAGAAGGGGAGTTGGAGTGTGTGAGATACGTTCTGGTATATTTCACATGAGGCTGATTTGTGGTTTAAACGAATAACATGGATTATTGCATGAAGGGAATTAAATACGAGCTTGGCATTAAAAGTTGTGCTTGAAAAGCGTCATTTTCCCTTTTCTTTTTCGGGAAAAAATATATGCTTTTCAAAACGTTTCATGGCTTTGCTTAATAGTCATGAATAAGAAATAAAAAAATGAAAAATATTTTTAATACAGGTAAATTTTACCAATATCACTGCTGTAAAAAATATTTTAAATACATTTACAACCTAGCCTAAACCCACAGAGAATACCATGGCAAGAAAATTGGCCTTTCATTATATTGTAGCTATATGGATATTAGAACGACAAAGAGGATTAACCTATTGTTTATAACACCAATACAAACTATGGTTTTATATATAAAAGTAATTATTTTTGATGGAAGGAATGATAACTAATGAACATGAGGTAGGAAACAAGAGGTAGGCTGTCGCAATCCGTGTCAAAAAAAGATAAGTTTAAAAGATTGGATGTCTTAGGAACTCATTCATAACATTTTTTTGTGACGCACGGGGAAACAAAGTACAACGGAAGCTTAAAATTTAGGTGGAAAAGTACTTAGTACAAATCTTTGGGAGTTTGCCTATTATCCAAGATAAACCCCTTGTGCAAAAAATTAGCAATTTCTCTTACCTCTTAACCGAGTCTTTTTTGCTCCGTTAAGAGCGTACAAAGTGTAGCAGCATCAATACCATGCTAAATGACATTTTTTACGGTTCACTTTAGTTCACTGGAAAATTGCGTAGAGCAGAATAAATGGAGAATTTTCATAAGTTAGTAACTTATGAAAATTCTCCATATTCAGCACTTTATTACAATTGATTCAGAGTTTAATTAAAAGTATCGCTTTCTTATTACAGCTACATCCAGCAATAACATTTCCAATAGTCACTCAACAACACCATTAAACGGGAAAAGTGGCGCACCCAGGATTTTACTTTGCATGGGGATTAAGGTCACGATTGAGCATCTACCGGATATTGATTTTGCTTGATACCCAGTGTCACTTTTCTGACGAATCCATACTGGATATCCGGCTCTAATAATTGAAACCTGTAATTCTATATAATTTTAGGCATCTCAAAACTTTCAAATGCGTAAGTTTAAATAGTAGGTTTATATATATATGTCCAAAATGTGCTAATTAATTAAATTTTAAAAATGAAATTTAACATGAAGGATAACCGGATCTTTCGTGCAGTGTCCAGGGTTTTTTAAAAAATGTCGGATACCGGATATCCGGCATGTTCTGCGGGGAAAGCAGTCCCATTTGTCGAGCCTCGTCGCTGCACCCCTGAAGGAGACTATTTTTGTTATGTATATATACATATCAATTAAAATCGGAAGAATTTATGCTGTTATGTAAATAAGTTCAGAATGAGAGCCCCTTAGCCAATCGCGGCAAACTAGATAAATATGAATCAGGAAAAAAAAGAAAGAACCAACATTAAATTCTACTTAAATTTCATGACTAACTTACAATATAACCGCAAAAGCACCCACACCGAAATCAAATATTTTGAAAGGCCTTGTAAATCCATAAAACCCAACTTTTATATCCCATATATTTCCAAAAATTCTAAGCTTAAGTAAAATTGTATGATAACGTTCTAAGCTGGAACAACTCCACTCACCTAGATAAACAGAACTCGAGTTTCGTCACAGCGACGAAAATTGATCTTCGCCATCTGACCGCCTTAAACCAACAAAGAACACGATATCTTATCTTTAAATAAGCATAACCTTATCTCCCAAGCGGACGACATGTTCCGCTAATTCTATAGCCGTTCCAGATATGCTCAATATATAATCCCATTGCTACACACAATCCACTCTCAAGCTTCGGCAGATTTCAGCTCATTAGTCTTCGAATGTCCTGAACCAGAGTGATTATTTCTCGTGAAGAGTAAACTCAACATTTAGTGGAACACTTCGAACGGGATTCTGATTGGATGAAGCGATTTCCTACTCCAGAAATAATGCATGATTGAAATGTCACCTTGACGTAAAGTTAAGTCACTTCATACAAAATGCGCTTAAATGAAATCATACTTGGTTCCAGATTTATCAAAGAATGAACCATGTCAAAAACCTGTTAGTATTTTATATTTTTTTTAGAATTGTGCCTTTCACAAGGAATTAAAACAATACATATATATTTTTTAATTCCTTAGACAACATTTTTTAAAAAGAAAATTGCTAAGAATTACGTTTCAACAGCAAAGTTATTACTGTTACCAAATTTATTTTTTAGTAATCAAAACGAATTGGAATATTACTATAAAATTTTGCATAACGACAAACATGCTCAATATAACACATTTAGTGCAATTAAATATTCCGGAGTATTTCCATAGCCTAGCTAAAAAATATCCAAGTTCATTTGCCATTTCTTAGCAGCGATTTTTTAACCTATTTTGTCGTATCACCAACGAAGATTTTTTAAAAAAATTATAAAAACCATTCAGAATTTCTACGGTCAATGAGTTTTTTTTCATTAAATCAGTTCACTTCCACAGCTACAATACGCAGCAAAATATATTATTTTCAGTCGCTGCATTAGTTATATCCCGTAGAATCTATATATTTGTTATTATGTCTTTTGCTTTTGTATTAAAACTTTACAATCATACACAAATTACAGAGAAACAGAAATTTACCAGTATGCTATTTAAACTACATTAAAAGCTCCCTGTAAAAGTGTATTCCCACCTATACAGAAAATAATAAATGTTGACTATGATTTAACATACCTTTTAAATGCTTCTCAAATAACAGAATTGATTTGTGAAAATGAGAAATATTCTCATCAATAAACTGCTAAATGCTTAAACACAGCCTCAGAGCAAACTGGGATGAATTTGAATATTTGATAAATAACGCAACCGAATTGCATAAAAGATACATCCTTTAATAAGAGTTTGCGAGCATCACAGAAGCAATAAAAATATTCCCCAAAGGTGTTAAACCTTATCCCATCCTCGGAATCCACACCAAAATTCTTAGTAAGCAAATGAAAAATTAATGAAGCAAGCGAAGGTATAACACACCCAACTCACGTCAAGCGAAACGTGTCGACCGCTGAGCAAATCTCTCGAAATGAAGTTTGCTGGATTCTGCATTTCGTTTTTGTCTTCGCTTGCCTACTAACTTCATTCATGTCGTTTCTTCCTTACCTTGAAAGCAAGCATACATATCAGCACATACCCACAGAAACACGTGCAAGCGAATTGGGATTTTGCTGTCGCAAACCCGTATAAGTCATGATGCGTAAAACTTGTTCTAACCCAAAGTGAAACGTGAATGAAGCACTGCTGTAGGCAGAAGACACAGTGCACTGAGCATGGGGCTTTATTTTTACATTTTGAATTTTGGTAAACGTGAAAGGACAACACAATGGAAGATGGCATTTTGTTCTGTGGAACGAGTTCTTTGCGCCATTTTATACCACAGACTTCGGTTCAATTACAAAGGGACAAAAAAATGTGCGAATAAAAAATTGCATTCAAATATATATTAAGATTTGAAGTGCTGCTTCTGTTCCAGTTACAGAAGCGAAACATAACAAGTGGCATGGGCCATGCCAATTGTAATGACCTTAAAAAAAATTCATGATTTAAAGCAATATTATTAGTTTGTCGGTACCTACATTGGATTTGCTTTGTAGGTGGCACATGGATTAAGTTTTATCAACTTTTTTAATAATTGATTTAAAAAAATAATTTTTGCTCCATAATATACAAAATGTGCACTTAAAAAAAAGTAATTGTCTGGTAAGTTTTAATTGTATTTTTTTATGAAGTGGGTAAGTAAAAATACAAATCGAAAAGAATAAAAGCTCTCATCTTCGGAACTTGCAGCCAAATTGAAAGCCTATTTTCATAGGATATAAAATAAATACAATTCATAGCAATAAAATAAATACAAAAATTATTTAGATTAGATGGGCTTAAATTGTATATATTATTATTTGATCATCAGGCAAATATCCTTAAAAATTGATATATAACACTTAAAGCAGGGTTCGCGCTAGGCCGCGCGATCGCGCGATTCCCGCAATATTTTTTGAAATCCCACTCAAAAAAATTTTTTTTTAGGCTTAAACTTTAAAAATCCCACTTAAAATTTTGGTCAAGGAGGAAAATCCCACCTTGTATTTTTCCCCAGTGTGAACCCTGCTTAAAGTATTAAAAAACATCCAGCCTAGATCAATCGATATAATGAATATTTCTATGAAAGCGTCCACAACACACACATTATGTGTATTCATTAAACGAATGAAACTAATACCTATTTCTTTAAGTTTTATACATGTGAGTAGACCGGCCAACTTACACAGATAAGACCTCAGGTTTTCCTCAAAAATTCAGAAAAATTCCAGAAGCAGCGGAGAATGATTTCTAACCAGAAAAAGGATCCCCATTTGTTAAATACATATGGAGAGAAAGATCTGTATATTCTGCTAAAACAGTCATTGAAGTTTAAATACCCAGTACCATGATCATTAAAATTTAGATAATCCAGTCATTATTTTTAAAGGCCATATAAGCCAGTCATGGTCATTAACGGCTACATAATCCAGTCATAGTCATTAAAGTCTACATAATCTAGTCATAGTCATTAAAGTCTACATAATCCATTCATTATCCTAGAATCAAACAAAATTTGGAGGAAAAAATGCTGAAATTTCGAGGCAAAATAACTCAAATTTAATTTTGTGATAAATTGTTAGAATTTCCTTAAAATTTGCCAAAATCTTCGAAAACAGAAGAAAATCGTAGAAAAAATGGATTACAAGCGCAAAATCGTAAAAGAATGCTGAATTTTTGTAAAAATTGCGAAAAATCGTAAAAGATTGCAGGCACGTGTGTTATGACTATGTCACTTAACAAGAATATTATTTGCTTTTGTAGTCATTTGTTGTTATATAATGAGGTCCACAGTCCGACTATAGAGTTGGAAGAGACAAACCTTTAGTATTTGATCTCACTTAATGGTTTTAAGTAGTATAGAAGCGGGGGAGCTGTGTGTGAACACGTCGTGACATATACGCATCAAAAAAGCATAAACCACTTGTGGTAGAAAAGCGATTTTTCTTCGTAATTCACCGATATAAATGAGAAGTTCTTGGAAAGGATTTTTACATGTATCAATCTGAAATCGTATTGTTTCTTTAGCAAAGAGCATAAAATGTGTTTTCTTAAGTACAATAGCTAAATTTCAAGATATTTTGTTCCCGAAACTTTATAAAGATGGTGATAACCTTACATATACCATCCATATCTCAGCAATTATACTGGCTCTAAAAGTTGTATACCTGAGGAATGTTATGCTTTTCGTGCACGATGAGACATCAAAATATGTAAGCAACCTACATAATACAAATTATGTAGCAGTACAGAAGTATTAGGTTAACAAAAGATTATTCTATGCACCACATAAAGCTTTAACGGTACAATGATTTCTCCTGTTGTCTTCCAACTAAGCTACTGATAGATAACAAAGTATAACAACACACATTTCCTTGTTCTGTGGCAGAGAAAGTAATCTTTAAATTTTATCCTAATATTGTATATATATTATAATGAAGCTTGCAGCTTTTTGGTGTTTCGATTGACAATTCACTTTTGCTGCATTTTGAATTTGAATGTACATACGTCTAAATATTATTGTAATTAGTGTGTGTTAACTCTTCTCTCTCCAGCTTGGTCGTAATAAATTAAAAAAAGTAACCGTTGTAGAATATAATGATGAAGAACGATGTTAATTGTTAACAGTTGTGCATCGAGTCATGCGATTGCGCACATCTTATTTTCACGAAAAGAGTTTGTTATTTTCTATTTTTACCCAGCTTAAATTAAATTTAATTGTTTACAAGCTTTAAATTTCATCGTTAAAGGCACTGGAAAAGTTAACGGTTTCGTTTCTTAATGCATTGTCGTAAATATTGTTGATTTTGAAATAATTGAATGATAAATTTGGAAAAGAGAACACAATCTGCTGTGGGAAGAGCAAATAGCACATGGATATGGAAGTTAAACTACGAAGCAGTTCTGATTTTAAATAAGTAGTCCTTCTTGAATAAGCTATCTTATTTAAAAATTCTTCAGCATGTACGATAATGATTTAAAGATCTGCATTAACCCTTACAAAGACAATTACTTTAGACTGCGAAATTATGATTTAGTAATGTATATTTTAGTGAAACGTTTATCTGGATGCAACAGTAGGTCATTTTGTTTTGTTTTATTTTATTTTATTTAATTATGTTTTCTTTTTCCAAAAAAACATTTCCTCTATCAAAAAGTTTTGGTTATTCCACTTTTTCAAAAATTCTTTATTGCTTCTGCAATTGGTTATGCATAGGTATATGGACAGTTACCTCTCCAAAATGGCTGCCTTCAGAGTCTTGACTCTGGTCTTTTTGAATCTGTTTCGTCTCTGAAAGAGAGCAAGTAGCCATTCACGATCTTCAGTCACGATTTTTGGGAAGTGGTTGGTTAGGCACCTTAGGTTGGATATATTGCTAGGAAATTCCCAAAGGAACAAGAGAGTATGTGGCTGAATTTTTCAATGTGTACAATGTTTTGTTAAAGACGTCCCCAGCGCAGACCACCCACAGAATCATACATTTCAGAGACAACTTTTCAAAGCCTTTGATGCAGATACAGGTGTTTTATCAAAATGTGCACGAAGTTGAACAAATGATAAAAATTACAATTGCATCTATATACCCCTACTCTCCTATATGAGCAGAAAAATATACCGACACTTGAAGTTTGTTTTCCCACATTTTAATGCAAAATGTTGTATAATAACATGGCTAATGAAAAGTTCGGAAGTTATAAAGATTTAATTAAACTGTACAATTAATTAGTTCATTCATATAGATAATTTAATTTTTACTATTTTATATGGAGAATACTACTACTAATTAAAGCATTTTATGCTTATTTTGCTAATTGTTCGACGAAAAATTCTTTTAGAAGAAATATTTGAAAACAACATGAAAAAGAAATATTTATTTCGTATGTAGCCTTTTAAATAGTGATTTACGTTCATTTATTTATGAAAAAGATATTCTATAGAGCACATGGTTTAGTTTGGATACACTTGTAATGGTAACTTTAAACATATATATATACACATACAATGGGTTTCACAATACCGTATACTTTTGTTATTCAATATAAGTGCTTTTGACACAATTATAAGATATTTAAATTATACAAGATCGTTTCAAATGTAAATTAATAGTGTTTTATATGACCATTTGATGAATTTTCCTATCGGACTCAAATGTTCTTGAAATATGCGTTCTTTAAAAAAATACCTGAATCTACATTACATTTGGAAACACACTGTATATGCATAGGTTGAAAGCAGATATTAATAATTGTACGAATACAGGCATCGGAAGTTATCCACTGTGACTAGAAAACAAACATGATTCAAAACTGTTTCTCTTATGCGAAAAAGTAAAAGAACTGGTCAGTGAACTGACGGAAAATTTTTAAAATTTGCCCTTAATTACAACATGCATCTTCCTATTGAAGAAATATAAGTGCACCACTTCACTATCTTCCATTTTTTATCAGAGGAATTGTCTGCATGGGAGGATAAACACGAATTGATCATCCGGAACTGCATGTTCTTTATGGTTCTGTGAGCTTAAATTGTAGTTTCCGATGAAATCCGCAGGTAAGTGGTCTGAACATCGACTTATATTCCTTCAATTGATGGAATGTTCTTAATAAAGCGAACAGGTTTAAATTATACACAATTACAAACATTTCGGAGCATTGACATAAAACCAAAACCTGTAGTTACCGCATGAATTCGCATTTTTCTACTAAAGACAACTCCCTTACTTCTTAAAAGTAGCATTTACAAATTTGAAAATACTCCAAAGAAAAATTTCCGAAGAAAAAAATAAGCTCTCAGAATACTTTAAAGTTTAAAGAGATCTTCCTGATATATATATATATATAGAAACAAAAAAATGCACAAAGGTTTAAGAAAAATGACTTGTGGGCATATGCGATGACAAAACCAAATACGTTGAAACAACAAGCCCATAAAACAGCAAAAAACTTAATTTCAAGCACAAAGGCTAAATAAAAAGAAAGAAAATAAATGCATAACGCAAAGAAGAGCACAGACATAAACAGCATGTTTTCTTCCTGAATAGGCGGGGAGCAAAAATATACTTTCAAACCCAAGTACTTTAGTCCTACAGGTTTCGGAATGTCTTGCAGAGGTAGCATGTAAATGAAGACCCAAAAATTATCAAGTGAATTAATTTTTGGCTGAATAATTTTGCCGCCTAATTAACCTTTACTTATTTGCTGCAAACAAGGAAATGGAGCGACGAATGGGAGTAAATCTGGGGTAAAATGATACACACACGTACCATGTATACATACATATATATATATATATACATATATATATATATTTGATTGTTTTTTCCCATTTGGTTTTATTTTATTTTGTTGTTGTATTTTAAAGTTTTATCACTTTAAATTTGCTACTATGTATTATATCAGGGCTTCCTAACCAGTGGGTCGCATCACCAGATGGGGTCGCGAATCACTTCACATGAGGTTACCATAAATTTTCTAATTTTAAATAAAAAAACATTACCACATAGACAAAATTATTCTTTCTTATACTAAACATAATTTTGAATTATTTTGTGCTAAACTTAAGGGCATAATTTGTTTATTATTGAAAACTGTCAAATTTGTTTATTTTACAGTTTTTTGACAATTTTTGTCATTTTTTGCAGCAGTTATAAGTATATTTTAAGTGATGTTGGTATCAGAAAAATCTTGGACTCTAACATATAGCTTCTGCATCAAAACACTTGTGCAAAAGTGTGTTGCGTGCGTATATGTGCACATATGAGGCCGCGGGTTGCATATTTGTCCAAAACGGGGTCTTGAAGTGAAAAAGGTTGGAAACCACTGTATTATAGTATATTATATACTTTCTTCTGTAGAATATTTATTGTCATATTTTGTGAATAAAATTTTTTTCTGGAATTTCTATGTTATTCTGAATGCATATTTTAAAGCAATATTTAAACGAACGATTGTGCAATAGAAATTTGAGCTTTAATTGGCAAGTGAGACAGACATCTAAATGGATAAACTAAACTTGAGTTGACTACAATCAATACAAATAATGATTAAGTACAATAATATTTTAAGAAATTTTAAAAATAGTAAATCACTTCATGTGACAATATACACTGACATATTTATTAGTGACATCCTTTCCGAATTGCCTAAATTATGCAGAAAAGTTTAAGAGAGCATAACTATGACAACGCAAAATAGCGTAGCAAATACACAGGACGACAGTTAATTGGAAGGATCTACGCAAGACAGGTTTAAGAGGATGACAAAGTCAAACAGAGTAATTGCTTTAAAATAAATAACTGATAAGACTACAATTTATGCAATGGTACTGAATGAACCTTAATTGTTCGTGTTTTGCTTTCGTACATTAAGGTAGTTCTGTTACGATTTTTATCTAGTTAAGATACATATTTTTTTTTACAGTTTTAAAGAAATGCAGTTTGTTATTTTTGTATTCTAAAAGAAATACATAATGGTTTATTTAAATGAAAATTAAAATAAACAGAGTAAATAAAACTTATAATTAAAAATGTGATCTTTCTCTGGACTGCAATAAAAGTAAGAATAAATAGTTTAATGATTTTTTTTTTTTTTTTTTTTGGCGAGATTATTCTTTGCGTACTAATTGCTAATAATTTGTGACATTGCATAAAAAGCAAGTGATAAAAAAAGTATTTAAAAGAACTTAAAATGTAGAATGAATTGCTCCCACCAGTTTTTTTTTTTATGTAAAGTAAATAAATTTGAAAGGAATAACGATTTATGAAAGAGCATTCGTATTTATAATACGTATAGTTATTTTTCATTGTAATAAAAAAAAAACATTCAAAAGTTTTCGTTCCATTTGCGGTGTAATACTATGAAATAACTGATTAAACATACCTTAGTATTTAGGTTTTAATAAGAACCCAAATAAAGATAACTATTTTGTTTTACTTATTTAGTTACTTTCCATGTACATATAAATGCATATAAAGAGAAAAAAAGAATTCGGTTTTTCCTCAATAAATGGCTTACATGAGTTTTCATCATTCTTTTGGGGAAACGTTCTTTTTAATAAAAAAATGTTTTTATCCTTGACGATAGACGTTACGTAAGCTTAATCTTTTCTAAAATAAGTTCTCAAAATAAAATCAAAATGTTTTAATTGTAAACCAAGGGACATTACATAAGCTTAATCTTTAGAAGAGCCTTCATTTTTCTGTTAGGAAAAATTAAGAAACTACTTTTTTATGAAAATTATTTCATGAAATACTCTTCTACATGAAAATGTACGTTGAATCTTAAACTGTAACGTTATATTTTTTACCAAGAATTCAAATAATAAAACTTTTTTTTAAATTATTGCTGAGATAGTAAATTTCATATGAACAAATTGGAACTTGAAATAAAAGTAAAAACATTCACCAGATGCAGTAAACTCTTAATGGAATTGCAAATTTCAAAAGTAGTTTTTGATTAGTTATTAAGTATTATTATTATTTACTCTACTACATACACTACTTAATGCCTAGAAGTTTTATGTTATAAACATAAATCAATCAGTCTCTCAGACAGTCAAATTAATAATGAACTAACATAACTGAATAATATATCATGATGTAACCGGAACTAATGTGCTTTTACAGATGGCCTACATATGAGCCTAAATATGTAAATTATTTATGAAAATGTTATATTTCTCACAAATTATGTTTCAGAAAAATGAACATTTTTTGGACACATTCATCCAGATCCAGTTTAAATTTCTTCATTTTATTTAATTCTCAGTAAAATTAAAAAATAAATGATACCATGCTGAAACTATTTAGTATGAAAATGGATACATGTAAATTACATTAGAAAAAATAGTAATACAGATTTTGTTTATCACAGATTTTCAAACAAACTAGTATCCATAATCAAAAACATTGCCTGCTAAACATAATTTTAATCACTTAAAAATATAATGTATAAATGATTAAAAATCTTGTTTCGATTACACAAAGCGAAAGAACATTTGTCCCAGACAGCATTGGCGATTTAGATTGAATTTCTTTTCATACGATCAGCAAAAGTGCTAGATGTTTTAGTTCTTTAAATTCTGAATTGTAATTGAAAACTAATCGACTGCTGATCTTTCTCAGGATGCTATGCATGCAATTACACACGACTAAAAACGAAAAAGGCAATAACGCATCGTTAGTTAGAGGTATGTAGAGATCACCGTTTTAAAAAATATAAAAACTGACACTTTGTTAATTTATGCTTTTTGTTTAAAGTCGTTTCCTTTCTATTATGTTAAGCAAATATATTGTTCGTCGCAATTCCAGTAGGTCAAAAGACATATTCTGCAGCAAAATCAATTTAATCAATAAATTTTCAATTCGAGCTTACAATTCGGTTTCAAGTAAGTTTACTTCAAACTGCGTTCGTTTTAGAAACTTTACATTTAAATACATTAAAAAATCTTTAACTTTTATTGGCAATGCCAGATTGCACAAGAGGGAAAAGTAAAAGTACAGATCACTTGCGGATTTTCTTACAAGTATATTCGTTCTTAACACAGTATAATAGAAATATATTTTTAAATGCATAATAAAAGAAAATTTGAAGTAAAAAAAAAAACAAAGAAAAATATAGATACATATATATTTCATGCCTCAAAAATTTTCTTTCAAAGCACGTGCACTGAAATCATTTTCCATTTAAATGCTCAAAATTCCCATTGAAATGGAAAATAAAGGCATGCAGCGAGATAAAACAGGAAACACTCAGGATAACTCTTCAGAATCTTTTGAAGAATACGACACCACGACCGCCACAGATGACTGAGTGTCCACGGGATACACTTCTGATAAGCAAACAGCTTAATCAAATAGATCAGCGAACTTTGCCAGAGCCAAAAGATATATTGAATAATTTCGTGCAGTGTTCGGCGATGATTCTGATGATCAGCCAGAGCGAGTTTCTTCTGCCAGTTGCCGGTCTATCATTCTTTACAGACCATAACCTCCCACGTGCATCGGTGATGCGAGACTTTCTAATGGGTAAACTCGTTCAATATTTCAAGAACTTTTCCTCGGAGGAAATTCAGACTTGGAAAGTATTTATTTTTACGGAATAAGTGGGAAATAAATCTATCTTCGCTCAAACTAGGATTTTGTGTTTATTTTTAAATTAAAGTAGAATTAGTAATTGCCCGTTTTAACGGAGACCAAAAACCACCAAGAAGTAGGCGATTACAATTTTTGGTTTTTTGTATATGTTGTACTTGAAGAAATTCTTATAACTTGGCGAAATTTGTCTTGGCGCTTTTTGGTCGCTGTTAAAATGGACCGTAGAATTGTTTCTACATAGTTAGAAACATACGCTTAAAATATATATAAAGTTGCCCTGGTATAAAATAATGTTATAAGTAATATAATCATGTAATTACTTTATTCTATCCTGCATTCACTTGATTAAAAATGTTTAGTAGTATGGGTTTGTTAGATTTCAAAGGAAACCTGAAACGCAACACACTTAAATGTTGGTATATATTTATTAAATTATATGAGTTTTTCTATATATGCCTGAAGTTTCGACTTTAAGAACGCGTGTCATTTGTTTTCAGCCATTCTGATAGATTCAGACCTGTCCTCATGCCACCTAACGAAATTCGGCACGAACTTTCCGAATGACGCAATATTTAAGTTTTCGTTAATTCTTGAATATTTTTTTCAAAATAAACTAGAAAAACAAAAAAAAAATTAATAAGTAAACAAAATAAAATTATTAATTTTCAGTTATCTGGATGTCTTGATACAATGATTATTAAAAGATTTGAAACAAGGGATGACGTGGGTTGCAAAAATTTTGGTTGCATATTTAAATTTTAACACATCTACGCTACAGTAATAGAAATATAATTTCACGTTAATTTAAAGCGTTAATCAATTAAAGCGTTTTCACGTTAATTTAAATGAAGCCTGGCTTCATTTGGATGTTTTGCATCTAGAAGCTCCCTGTCGCAATGAAAAAGGGATTGCAAGCAATCCCGGAACATATGTCTGCGTTTTAATGCTCATTTGTGCTTTAAATTAACGTGAAATTATATTTCTATTACTGTTTACTTGCACAAAGTTAAATTATTAACATCTACGCTAGTTTTAGTCCTTTATTCAGAGGATTTTTATTAATGCTTAGTTTTTAGAGAGGGACAGTTGCCCCTATTGCCTCCAGTGCATCCGCACTTGGTTACAAGCTGCGCTCGTAATTGCCTATTAACCCTTGTAATCTAGTAATCCAAGTAATTTTTTGTAGTAATAATAAGAGAATATGGTTTTGAGCCTAGTGCATCTTATACACGAGTTTTTCAGATCAACATGAATTATCAATAATCAGCTGCAACTGAAATGCAAACACAAATTTTCCATTTATTTGTCAAATGGTGGTGTAGAAGACACATGGGAATAGAGCGCAAGGAAGTAAATTCGCACTCCATGTTTCAAAAAAAAAAAAAAAAAAAAAATTCAAACTAAAATTTTCCCCTAAAAACGTTTTATGGCTTTGAATTATTATTTATGTTAAGGAAAAAGGAAAACTAAGTTTTCCAAAAAATAGCTATTTTTGTTTCCGCAACAGTAGCTTTAAGTATCTCATTTCTATGTTTTTGTCTTGAGAGTAAGAGATAAGCAATGATTTTTCACCAAGCTAGTTCTTTAAATTGTAGAAGAGCCAAGTAAATTCGCTATATTTTATTGCGAATGAAACGTTCCTGAAAAAGAAATCAATAGGAAAACAATAACTCGGAAACATAAATCTCACCTTGGAGCTATCGAAAATTGCAGCGAAGTGCTTCCTCATCATCTACACAGAAATTTTATGAAGAAAGGTAAAAATTGATTTCGATTTCCTCTGAACCCGGAAAAGTATTACAGCCTGTACAGTTAGTGTTATAGAAAAGGCTTGCTTAAATAGTCTTAAAAGCAACACAAAAAAGAGGTTTACAAATTTAGTACCAAAATTCTTTCAAGAATTTTAAATTAGCAATTTGCGTGAGGCTATTTTAAAATTAATAAGTGTCATTATTTTATGAGATCACAGAATGAAATCATAAAAGATCTAATATATTGTTCATATTGATTTCGTATTTTATACATTAGCGAAAGAAGTGATAAATGCGTCAGTTAACGTATTACCTTCAAGCGCACAATGGTGGTTAAATTAACTTTCTAGGTGCAAAGGTTTTTTAAGTATAAAGTGCTTAGATTCTTATGAATTTAGCTTAAAAACTACTACAATGACTTGTCAGTAGCCGACTTTAGGCTTAGTTTCTTACTACATTCATACTTCAGAGAAGTTCTGCAAACACAGGCATCAGCTTTTTTTTTTTTTTTTTTGTTAAGTTTTGTGCTATAACGGAGCTGCTTCTATCATTGATTTGATCTGCACAAAGGTAAACATTTTTACTTCTTAAATTAGCGCTAATTGGATGCTACAAAACTGTTATTACTAAATTCCCCTCCTCTTTTGTTTTACTGCAAAGCTAATAGCTTTTTACCTACTTTTTAACAATTCCTCTATTATCAACTTCTTATCCATAAATGCAGTTTCAGTTCGTGATAGTATGATTACCTGCATACTATAAATTGTAGAATTTAATAAAAAGTTTACAATTTTGTTTGCCTACTTGTAGTCTTTTCAGTCAATTTAATGATCATGAATATAAAGTATTGTGAGCAATGTAAGCATATGCACGATCAATCAATGACTGGTGCGACTACTTTTAGTGGGACTTTACTTATAGCTAGTTATGTAAAACGCATACTTTCCTTTAAGTTCATCTGGCTGAACTTCCTACTATTTCGGTTACTGTGTAGTGTAGTTTATTGCCCGGACTAGATCAATAAAGTCGCCTTAAATTGACATGCGATAAATTTTAAAATTATCAAACTTACTTTAACTACAATTTATCTGTACTATATATACATCACGGTAATAAATTAACACATTTCCCAATAAATGCCTTAAGACGATATATTCTTTATGTACCTTAAAAGTTGAAGAATATTTCTCAAATATCTATAGGCCTTAACCTAAAACTGCTTCGAACCATTTATCTGGAAGTAATTATTTTAAACTTTTGTTTCAGATCCTTTAACTATACATCACACTACGTTAATTTATCAAAAGCTCAGACTTTTTGCGAGCGTAAAAATATTTAACCTAAAAAGAGGAAGGAAAAAATATTAGAGAAGCGTAAAGCCCAAAGCCATTTGCGCAAAAACGTTTCTGCATAATATCAAAGTATCCACCCGAAAAAGACCAAGGAAAAAGTAATCGATAAATCCCAAAAAGGAATCGTGCCTCCTCCGGCTCTAGGCCCTTCACACACCCACCCCCGTCCTTTTAATGTTACTAAACATCAATCATTGTGTTCAATCCAGGTATAAAAAAAAGTCAGATATATATACATTTATATATAGATAAATTTGCCTTTCTTGGTAAAACAGGCCGGACAGAAAAACGAAAGGCAGAATGAAAGGGAAAAAATGTAATGTATCCCGGGTTTGTGTGAGGAGCAAACAGACGAATTTTACGTTTTTTCGAGACATCTACCCAGCCTTTAAAAGCTTTCTTAAGAATGGTCGCTATGCGTAAAATAAAAGAAATAAAACTATATCAAAGAAATCTCTTTAAAGGAAAGGGGACTATGTTTATTATTTTAAAGAAAATGCTGATTTTGGCTATGTGGATAAACGAAAAAGTTAGATTGAAGTGATAAAAAAATAATTGCATTTAATGTTGTGAAGTAAGTACATTAGGGACAGTAAATAAATGATGTCACACTTTTTATCAATATATTTGACCCCCCTTCCCCTTTGCCATCCATGTTACGCTATATTACATTTGCATAAAATAAGTTCAATGTTTTTTACAGAAATCAAAATGTACGATGTCACCGTTCTTGTTACCCCCTCCCCTTGTCACAAATTGTTACACTTTCTTGAACCCCCCTCCCCTTCGAAGCGTGACATCATTTATGAATGACACCTTATTCGGATGAAGTAAAAGCATTTGAACACATATCATTATTGTTTATTTAATAAAAATGTTAAACATTATGTAGTCAGGAACGAAAGAAAATAACTAAGATTTCGAGTGTAAATTCGGAGTGTGTGTGAGTAGTAATTAATAGCGTACTGTGGAATTTGATTAAAATCAGCAGTGCTACATAAGGTACTATTAGGATTATTTTAACATAAACTTATTTTAAAGTTAAAAATGATTAATTATTTAAAGTAATTATCTATTTATTTGACATAATTATTTATTTTCACATTGTAGTAGTTACAAAAAAACGTGTAGGATAGTTTTCGTATGCTGTTTGACGTAGTGCTCATGAAAATGTGTTTCATTAATGGAACATATTTTTAGTATATTTCTTCCATAATTAATCATATTCTTAATTATCACTAATTTACTTATGTATTGCATACGGGAAACGTTTTTTGGTAAGGTTTCCACGTTCACTTATTGGACTTTGTTCGTTAAAGGCTACTTCTTAATCCGTAACTAGGAAAATGTGCTTAAATGCTATGAGATATGTTATGCAGTTGTACCACTACAAAACAAATGTAAATATATTATGAAATTTTAAGAGCAGAATGAAACTTATCGAAAGAAAAGTACTTCAAGGTTGGTGTTGTATAAGTAGATTAAGATGAATTGTAAATTGTCTCATTCTAAAAATACGAGTATTTAGAAGAATGTTAAATATCCATTCTTTATTTTTTACCCAAACATCATTGTGAAACCGCCGAAACTGAATGAACCCTAAAAGCAAGAAATCGAACAAATTTATCGATTATTACTACTAATACAAACTTCAACTCTTAGAAAATGTGGCTACCATTCCACAGTTAAATAAGAATAAGTACAATAGAAGCGCCATAATAACTTACACCAAAATGAAACTTGCTTTCTGAGTTGTCCGGACAAAAAAGAACTAGCACAACAAACACATATTTACTTATTTATGCGACAAAAGAAAGCACGACATTACACAAAGCAATTTTCCTATCTCAGAACATACGGTTACTGACAATAAACATATTGACAAGCATCGATTTTGTAATAAAGGAACAATTCCGAAGCATTTTAAAACGGGCTACATTCCTGTAGTACACGCTCCTTTCCCCAATGCCGAATTTTTCTTGCTATAAAATTCCGTTCAGAAAGTTTACATATTTAACGATAACCAACGTTTTCCCATATGAATAAAAGCATTTTTATTTAAACGCCGAGATTTATTCGTTTTATTAACGGATACATTTTACCAATAACTTTCTCGGAGGCAGAGCGGAAGAAGTTGCTACAAATGTGATTATTGCGTTCGGTTAGTTGGCACTTGTTTTTTTTTCCTCCCTTTTAAACTCATTAAGAGAAATTTGGGTAAATCACTCCTGCATTATTGATTGGGCATAAATCATGTTTTTCTTTGTCACAAATGGCCGATTGCAGTTTTTATTTTCATTATTTTGTTGCATTTGAGATAAAATTAACTCACATCTGGGACTTGTGCTATTTCAATCACAGAACGACAAACATAAACAAAAATTGCATAAATGAATGCAAATTAATTTCCGAGCTTCAGGAACTGATTTAATATTTAATTATAAACGTTAGATTATTTAAAACATTGTAATTATAGCTTTCTTTACTTGACAAGGTGCAGCAATATAGTTCAACGCAATTGTTCATTGCACTTATATTTTTTGCAATTAGTTCTTGTTTTTCGGATTCTAGATCAACAGAGGCTGATAGGTTCTATAGTCACACCACTCTGTGATTTTTAACTTTTAAAGATGTTAAATGCGGCCAGTTGCTTTAATGGAGGACTTGGAAAGGTTACGACAACTACTAAGTGAAGAGCAATGTTTTGTAGCTCCTCATATTTGGCACTGTTAGGCAGATGTTGCTAACTTTATAAAGATCAAGTTACTCAATAGCAGTGACAATATTGATTAGTAATATGATTAAACGGTACAAAAATCATCTTAACGATAAAAGGTATGATGCTATTGCTGTCTTTTGGCGGGAATCAAAAATAGTTTGAGTATTTTAAAAACATCAAACACAATTAGAGGAAAGTCATTATGAATTTCCCAAAAAATAACTCGTCCTGAAAAAAAAAAAAAAAAAAAAGTAAATTTTCTCTCATATTTTTACAAAGAGTTGGTGCATTTTTGTTTTACTGGTGAGAACAAATATATACCGTTATTAACAATGTGTAGCTTTAATAGAGGCAATTTGCGCGAATATTACTGTTAATTATTTACCTCATGTAATTAGGCTGAATATCATATGGTAGAGTATTAAACGGAAATTCTATTTGTACTAACAATGTACGACAATCATGCAAATTTGACAATGCCTGAGTGAGCGAACCAAATTACAATTTTGTTAGAAAGTGCTTGAAACAAATATGTTCAGGTCACTGGGTGGCACTACTTTAACTATTTGGGGACATACAATCTCTAAAATGCTTTATCAATAATAATGAGGACATTTAGTATATTTTTACGAATGAAAAAAAAATTAAGAAACTTATCTGGTAAAATATTAGTCACAATTTTCCAACACATTTGCTCGTTTTTTTCTTTTACGTTACCTTGTCATTGCGTTTAAGATAATGCGATTCCAGTTACAAACTGCAAGAACAAAAATCATTGCGCTTTTACGTTTACATGCATGGCATAAGAGCATTGGATACTACCCATAAAGGTCAGTTTCAAAACTTTTAGATCAACCTAAGCTTGTTATCTGATCGAGGGAGTTGTTTAACTACCTATTTTACCTAGAGTTTATTATTTAAAACAAACTTAGGCTTGAAGATTTTTAGAGTTTATTTTTGTTAGCTCCCTGTATTTACGTATAAAACACATACTCAGTACGCAATTTTCTCTAAGTGTTACTGTAGATCCAAAATTAAGTCCATAGTACTGGCTATACAGTATTAGCCTGTAATGCAAAGTTTAATGCAATGGATAATGCCAGCTCTATGTTGCTGTTGCAGACTTTCTTTTCAGTGAAGCTAAAAATTCTGAGCTATATAAGAAAGCAATAAAATATACTTCTTAATTTAATCTTCAAATTTTTGCAATATTTAAGCATTTCGTCGTCGAAATGTATCTCTTATCCTCAAATGATCGATTCGCGAATATTCATGCTTCTTAAAATATACGAAAAAAAATCAATTTTGCCAATTTGACAAAAAAAAACGTACATTTAACTTTGATCCGAATTACGCCAGACAAAAGTCGGGTGCGTTTTCGGACCCTTCACAAAATTCCAACGAATCAAAACAAATGCTTCATAAAATTCAATTTAATCAAAACGAACCCTTCACAACATTTAGACCAATAAAAACTACTCTTCATAAAATTCCAACTAATCAAAACGAATCCTTCACAAAATTCAAATCAATGAAAACGGACCCTTCACAAAATTTAAATCTATCAAAACGGATCTTTCACCAAATTCCAAGCTTTTAAATCTTACCTTTTACACCAGTATTCTTTTTAAAAAAACCCGGCAAATAGTAATGAAATTTTTCCTCACTATATGTTTAAATTTTCAGTTTTCACAAAATTACTTGATTTTTCCCAAAAATCTCTTTAAAACTCACAAAAAAAAAAAAAAAAACGGGCCCTGTTAAAACTGATGGATCGACCCCTGCCATAACTAATGCTGGATCCGCAATTAGAAACTTCACCCTTTTAGTCCCTTACAAAGAATCACGGAAAAATTTCGAAATTATGGCTGCGATAATTTTAATTTTGTATTCCATTTAGCTAGTTTTAGTTTATCGAGTCAAATTATGAATGAATGGTTTTCTAAATATTACTTAACAACAATTTAATACTGTAAAGCATCATCTGAGAGTAAATCAAAGGCTTTCATACAACTAAAACTTATTTCCTCCCAATGATGCAAAGAGGATTTTTCCATAAATTTTCAGTAGATATTCAAGAAAAACACGTCCCAAACTCGAGATGCGGTAGAAAGGTGAAAGAACACCTACCACCTCTCACAGATACCTTGAATAGAACGTGAAGAAAGATCGATACCCCCGAATCGAACAGAACAGGTAGTGTGTATCTCGCACAGGGCTCCTTACGCTCTTTGAAGCTGTTTACAGAGAATCGTTACCTCATTGCTTAAGATGAATGAAAACGCGATTTCTGTCATTCTCTATTTAGTCTTAAGATTCAGCAATAAATTCACCTCGTAGATGAATTTTTTTTCCTGTCGCAAATATTTCGTCTGTATGTCAAGAAGTCATTTCATCCTTTTGATGTTCATTTCTTGATATTCGTTGTAGGGTAGTGTGTAGGTATGTGAATGTTTAGGCTATAAAAGTATATAAATGATTTGAGAAATTTGCTAATGAATATGCAATGTGTACTGGGGGGGGGGGGGGAGAGTGGAAGTGTCAAATAAAATCAAAGATGATAAATGAAAAGCAGATCGACGAACTACGGTCCAGCATAAGGCAGCTTACGTGAAATTTATTTTAACGTATTTATTTTATTTCCTCAATTTTACTGCCTTGAGGAAATATCTACTTTTATGCACAGATAATTATATGTAGAACGAAGAATATATATATAATTATATGTACACATTGTCTCAAAAGAAGAGTTTTAGAGTTAAGGTACTTTCATACCATAGACCAGCGGCTCCCAATCTTTTTTTTTCGCGTACCACCATTTTTCTTGCGAACCTTTTTGTGTGCCACTGCTATATAACTTTATTATATAGAATAGAAGATCCGTAGATTATTGATAGATTTTTTTGCTTGCACGCGTACCACCTAGAGCGACTTCGCGTACCACAGTTTGGGAACCGCTGCCATAGACGACAAAAAACACGTGAAGGGTGTACTGGAAAAACGAAATAAGTCACGTACTAATTTTTCAAATTTGCTTTATTTTTTATTCAATTATTTTATAACATAAATGTTAATTTTAACTAGACGAGCCTACTTTTCCGTAACACCCAAATTCAAATTTATAATACATATATTTTTAATACATAATTTATAATAAAACATAAAGCAAAGTTCATCCCGTAGTATGTGGTTTAGGTCGTTTTTCCAGTGGACCCCTCATGTGTTTCCTCATTTGCGCAAGCGCAGAGCATACTTTTGAAGGCAAAAATGAGAAGAGACAGGTTTTTGTCTTTGTCGCCTTTGGTATGAAAGCACCCTTAATGACTTTTGTTTTAACGCATATAATATGTATTTTTGAAATTTAAGAATTATATATATATGTATTTCATGTCTTTGTTTTTTTAAAATAAATTTTCAGCAAAATTACTGAACACAGTAAAGGTTTTCAACGTTGTAACAAATAAATCAATAGAAGATTTCTCCGATTTTTCCCACTTAACTTTAACGATTACAGTTACAGCAGCTATTGTAATAGTAAATTTTATTTAACAATTATAAAGTTAATAAATCACGATTCAAGCATATTGTGAAAGGCATCTTAAGTGTTACTATTTTTGACGGTAAGTTACTTAATGGGTAATAATACTTTTAATTTAATAAATTGTATTTTTAATTTTGATTACACATGTTTTCTAGTCTTAACAAGAGTCTATTATTTTTACAGCAACTACCATTGTCCTATTAATATTCTCTTTGTATGTGCATGATAAGTTCAAGAAAACTAAAGAATTACGTGACACTTTAATCGAAATGTTTAATGAAAAGAAAAATCGCCTTATTCATAATTTTCAGAAATGTGTTCTGCCTTTTATATCTTTAAAAATTAATCAAGTGAATGAATATAAAGACTATATTTCCTTTACACTTAAAAAAGGCTTAGGAAGAAAATGAAAAATATTTTTGCAGACGATCGGTTAAAAGCATCCGTCATTTGTGCCATTTATCTCTCGCAGATCGTTGCCACAAGAGTCATATCGAATTTTAGTAGAAAATGTGAGAGGAAATGGTATTTCACGCTACAATGCTTAATAAAAGTAGACGATTAAAAGATACGTGACATAGGTCTTAATGCTGTGAATTTATTCACAAAAAGAATTATCGCCTCATTAAAGTTTTATATAAAACAGATATTTCCACCGTTTCGAGTGTGTTATCGTTAGCAATTACTTTTTGGAGAGGGCAAATTTATTGCCTTCTGATCCGAAATGTGAATGTGCGATTAATTAGGTTGAACCAATTGTAAGAAAAGGGTAAAAGTTCGAAATATATGAAGATCAGATAAGTTGATGCCAAAAGTACGGTTATTACCAGTATTAGACATTGTAGAAAAATAAAAAAGGCTAAGGGGGATTTAAAATATCTGAGAATTGAAGTGAAGCGAGAGAATTTCAGTTACAATATGCTATCATAGCGCATACCAATTTTTAATTTTGAATGTTTCTTCAAATTTCTAATGTCTAAAACAAATTGATTTATAAAAACAATATACAGAAAAATCTGTAAAATTGACCACCTGTCTAAGTTGATTACCTTTGTCAGGAACGGAATTAGCCTTTCACCCGCTCCCTCACCCTCTATAAGTTGACCACTAAAGTGCTGCACCGCAAGTGGTCAACTTACACGGGTTTCACTGTACTTTAATTTTAATTCATAATAATTAAAAAATCTAACTATATATATATTTTGTTTTTAACCCATTCCATTATGCTAAATTAATAACTGATTTGAGAACACTGTAGTGTACTCTTTTTGGAATTAAAGCCGGTTAGAACGAACAATGTTAGCTGATCATTACAGAATTATGCATAAAAAAGTGTGCATTGCTTCTTTTATAGCGAGAAAGACAATATATATTCTTACGTACTTTTTTTTAAAATAAAGCGGTCTTTATACGCATGTTCTTACCCTCGTTCCAGACCGTGAGCCATTCAGATCCGCGTTCAAGAGTGTGCTTGTAAATGCAATTTTAGGACTCAAGTACGCGGTTAAGAATGACACTCAGATGCGCGCTCACGATCGTGCAGCAAAAAATTATGCATTTTACATACGCGTTCTTAACCGCGCATCTAAGTGGGGGGATTAAACAATTCTGCAGGTTGATGCTTCTGCAATAAAAAATGCCTTTTGCTCGTTTTTGTGTCTGAAATCACAAAGTAGTCTGTGCATTATGTTTATATTATTATAATTCATTTTTACTAATAATTTCTTCTTTAATGGATTACATTTTATTGTGTTGTGTATGCTAGCTTGAAACGTGGAACGCCACTCTGTCGTAGACTTTGATGAACGCCTTTGAGCGCGTTCTTGCGTGCGGTTAAGAATGTGGTACATTATTTCGACACATTTCTTGACCGTTATGGTTTTACTTGCGTTCTTGAGCGTGGTTGGATGCGCCGCGTTCAATCGCACGGTTAAGAACGTATGTGTAAAGGGAGCTTAAGTTACATGTCAAAATTCTAATCGTTTTGATAAAAAGAAAAAAAAAAAGATGAACATTGTAAACTTTCGAATTTTTTCAATATTATACCTAGTTTTAGAATGTTTATTTCAATTTATATTATTTTGGAAATTTCAAAAGTTAAACTTTTGTTATCTCTAAAAAATGTTTCAGGGCATATATGTCAGACAAGATATTTCATTTTGGGGCTTTTTACTAAGTAAAGCTGAACTTCACCAGCTTTTCAACACAAGTTCTAAGTTTTTTTTTTTTTTTTTTTTTGGATGTGTATTGTTCAAATTTCAAGGTGTAGATCTTAATTAAGCTGCAATGTCTTTCATTGGTTTTAAAAGCATGTGACATTTTGAAAAAAACTATCATAATAAGCATTAATAACGATCTAGTAACCTAATGTGGCTTATCATTTTTCCAATAGTACATTTGTCGATGATTTTCTGTTGGTTTTCCTTTAAAAATAAACAATTTACTTATTTCAGAAAATCAGAAAACACAGTATGTTAACGGTAACACTATTTCTGCGAAGATTTTTTTTTCCTTTATTTTCTTTTTGTGCAAATTACATCAGCGTAAGGAAAATATAACATTTTTAACGGAAGAAAAAGAAAAAAAACTTGCCATATCACATAAATTTGCTCAAAATTGCTTTTCACTTTTTTTTTTTTTTTTTTTTGTCTTTTTGGCTTATAGAAGTAAAACTTTTCAATCACTGAAATAAAATTCTTACAAGCCATTCAAAGAATTGTTTGTAAAAATGAGCTTACTAGCTAATGCTTGTTAGATAACACTTTCGTCAATAAAAACTCGGAAATAACCATTTCCCGTTAACTCTTTTTAAAGAACGACGCATCAAAATACCTCAATTCCATACTAACTTTTATTTTTGTAGCTCTGGCAGTTGGACAACGTGCGAATACGTGTATATCACAAATCAAAGAAAAGAAACGGAAGAAAGCATTAAATGACATTAACAAGTCTGAAATAAAATTCAATAGCGCTGAATCAAAGCGAGCCTTATTTCCTTTTCACTTTTTCTTCTTCCTTCCCCATAACAAACAAATCCATATAAAACTAAACAAGCATTCCAGAAGCTATTACATTCATTCCAATTCCACTAAAGATTGTGGCTGTAAATTTAATTTGAGTCAAATGAGATTACCATGACGACATTTTTCGATTCCGATTCTGCTCTCAAAGCTGTACTTTCATCTCTCTCTTTTTTTAATCTCGGGTTCTGCCAGTTGTCGTTTGTTACTTTTTTCCAATATATTTATTCTTCATCTTTTAATATTTTTCTGCTCTTTTAGTGCACAATCTGATGTTTTTTTTTTAAAGCGATGCATTATTTGAATTTCGCTATCGGATAGAATAATCAGTGTTAAATCATCGATTTGTTTTGAGAGAAAATGCTACACATTTACAAAATCGATTTCGATTACAATGTTGTGGTGTGTCTGTGTATATTTTTTCCCTGTTCTTTGTAGTAATGTTGTTAAAGTATTCGTCTTTCCAGAATTTGGTCAATTGGGGATTAGCTCACGGTCATGACCATAATCATTAAGGCGTTACTAATGTTCTTATTTTTAGAAAGAAATCCTATGGAAGTTATTTCAAAGCCGTAAAACAAACAACTTTGAAAGTAATAAAGTGAACATACTGTTAGTGTACCCAATGCTAACTACGGCCATACTGTATATACCTTTTCGGGCATACTGTTAGTGTACCATCTCAGAATATACTATACTATAATACACATAAATAGAATTCAAACAGTACATAATTCGAACCTAGTGATCTTATATGATACACGAATAAAAAGATAGCCTTGATACTACTGTCCGAAGTTACTTTTCTACCTTCTGTCACTTTTCTTATTAAAAATAAGAAGAAAAACTGAATTAATGAAGCAGGGGAAAATAGGTTAATAAGCACTTCACATATTAGTAATTTTACATTCAGTTAGTTTATTATGATATCAAAAATGCAATTAAAATAAGGATTTCCGGAAATTAAAAAAATAATTTATGCAATATTATTTGGCAATATGGGAGGTTTTTCATGCAGTTAGCAAACATATGTCAGCACCATAGCTTTATCGTACAGAAAAAAAATATTCAATTGTTTAAAAGACGCCTGGTTTGGCTGAAATTTCAACCAAATTTGGAAAAAAATCGCAATAGATTATGGTCAGATAATTTACATGATAATCCCATTATGAGTAAAAATTTTCGGAAGATTATTTTACCAATAAATAAAATTTAATGTTTTTCAATCAAACAAAATATTTTAAGTTTTAACAGTCCAAACGGAAAATTTTACTTTTTGTTCGTTATATTCCACCTAATGAAAGTTGTATTATGCAAGAAACTATATCAGTACGCATTTGAAATCCCCATCGGAATAATATTGATATCATAGATTTCAGAACAATGACGGTGTAGGTGGCAGCATATGACGTCACCCATTGTTTCTTGGCAAGTAGCCAACTTTCTCAACCAATTCAAGAAAACAGAACAATACCAATAAAAAAGAACGAGAGAGAACTCGGGGGAAAAAGAACGAATCCCAGCGAGATTTAGACGCGCTAGAGATTCTAAAGTTAGCGAGAAACGAAACGTCAAGGAATATTGTGTTTGATTGAATGCCCTTGACTGTTCGAAATCGCTAATCTCCGGTTTTGGGTTCGGTACTGATAAGAGAGCTTTAAATCAAAGGTTTTCTCTTTCACTCTTTCCTTACCGAGAAAGGGGAAAAACTCGAATGCAGAATGAAACGAAAGAAGGAATACGCGAGTTAAAAAATGGTCGCTTGCAATGGAAGGTGAAAAAATCAAACGGCAGTTGGAATGGCTGATCGTACATCAAGGCAATTCCGCTTTCTTGTTCTTTCCTTCGCAATACAGGTGGTATTATACACTAAGATCGAAAAGTTGAAGATCGAAAAGATGCACTGAAAAAGGCTTTGGATATAGAGGGGAGTTCCAACTGGTGAGGCACGTGCCTTTGAAAATTTTCAGTTGAAATATTGCTTTCTTCTATGTAAAATTGTTTTATGACGACGCTTCTTCGATGCATTTCCCTCATATAAACCAAGATTTATTTTTTAAAGTGCTACCCTATCATATGCTTTTTACAGCCTTGTATCCTTTATTATTTTGAAAACATTTAATTTTCTTATTAAATTGTAAGGACTATTACACTTCCCAAAAATAAAAGCAAAATTTTATCCACCAGTAACGCAGCCATGATTTTTCTTTAAAGAGGAGGCCTCGATGTCAGCGTTAGGGACGCATCGGATATCAACTTTACCGGATAATGGGTATCTGGTTCCTGGTCTGAAGGAACCGTGCCGAATATGCGAAGCTGATGTTCGATACCAGAAAACTTTATACACTACTGGCCATTAAAATTGCTACACCAGGAAGAAATGCCGATAACAAAATGATATTTATTGGACACATATAGTATGTTAGAAGTAACAAATGATTAAATTTTCAAGAAATTTTGGTGAATAAATACTGAGATAATCATTTGCATATCACAGCATCTTCTTGACGACGTTTAAATTTCCTGTCTGTAGCATGTCGCCTTCTTGGTGTAGCAATTTTAATGGCCAGTAGTGTACATACTTGTGCAACCACCCCACATTTTCCAAATCCTTTGTAAAACAGGCTGATTAAATGAATTTTAAAAATCAAATTTTCGTTTGAGATCGAACTTCAAGTCTGCGTTTCCTTTCTGGATATCCTTCCTACCGTATTTCTTTTTTGACTTGCCGGATAACCGGATCTTTGGCAAAGTGCTATGCTCGGATTCCGGCTACTTAAAGATCCGGACAGATACTGGATATCCAATGCCTTCTGGGCACTGGATATCAGGTCTGAAGGAAACATATTTGGGGTTCCGTGCGTCCGTCTACGTCGGTGTGCCCCTGCTATCCTCCTTTACTTTTTTCATGGGTCTTTCTTGAACCTTGAACTTTATGAATCATCGATTGTGAAAGTCATTAATATAAGAATGTTATTTCATCCTTTATTCGGGCACTTACTGTGGAAAAACATAAGTTTTTACGTTAAAGTACGGCTCTTTCCGACATAATATATTGTATTGTGTGAACATTATGGTTCTTACACAAAGCCAAACCGACAACTGTATGATTCCACTTTCGGGAACAAATTCATTTAAACGTTGTGAAACTTTTTTTTTTTTAATTTTTGCTCTTTCAATACACACTAACATTTTCTGAAAGAAAGATTTATATAGTTTTTTCTTATCAAAATATAATTTTTATCTTGTGGAGACAAATGTGGGAATAGTTTGAAAGCTTGTGGGTTAAATCATTTTTTCCCTCCAGTGTCAGTAATCCCTTCCGAATATTGAAACTTTTACAATATTACACCCACATCAACAAAATGTCAAGTTGAAAAAAAATTACATTAGTAAATGATTCATATTAGTAAAATATTTTTTAAAAAGGTAAAACCGAGCAGTTTTACTGAGCATAAAACATACATTTCATCTACCAATACGAATAATCTTCTGAATATTACAAGCACTTATTTTCTCCAAGACATTTCTAAAGCTGATCGAGTTTGTCTTATCAATGTAAGAAGCATTTAATTTATTTATTGTTTTTATGTATCATTCTTTTTAGAAGCTCTTCCAAATAATAATTTAAAAACAAAAACTAATTTCTAACCAGTTCTTTCTGATTCACACTCTGATTGAATTGATATCTACTTATTTAGCAGACTGAGCTAACATTTGATTTAAACTTCCTGATTTTTCTTTTTCCATATACAGCAAGACCATGGGAATACGGAATAACGATATTTTAGATCGGCGCTAAACGACATCGTGCAATGGTGTCGTGACGTTGTACTCGGTTAGAGGGGTGGGACCGGAACATGATGCTTCAGTCGTCTGATGAGAGCAAATCGTTCGAATTTCGTGTAAGAGAATACTCAGCCGAAATTCATTTAATATCTATTCCGAACTCGGAACATAGCTTTTGATTGTTTCATTCATGTTCAGAATTGAAATGATGTGGGAAATGATGTAGTTGAAGTTAAAGTACTTATCGCCATGTAAGCGGATTTCTATCCCGTGAAAACACGACTCTAGCTCTAATCAGGTTTGATAATAATATTGACAGTAGAAAAATCAGCTAGAGAAACCGATTGCTGGAGCTGCATCCAAAGCTCACACTATTACTTTATTACATTAATACGGGGAAGTATCCTAATTGAAATAAGCTAGATTGATACCAGTTAAGTGGCACCAATCTTGCACATCTACACTAAACTGCTTTAATTTTTGGATTAGTTAAACAATTAGTGTCACTCTCATAAAAACGAGCTTTTAATAATGACGATCACCTTGATCACAAAACGTAATTGAATGGAAATCGATACAGATACTGTTAGCATTAGCATAACTATCAACAATCAATCTTCTTAATACTGTGTTTAAACAATGATCCATTAAGCAGATCAATGAGTTCTAAAGAGCTTTCCTTCGAAATTTATAATACACCAAATGATAATAATGACAGTAATTCAAATCAGCGATAACAATAGCAAATATTGAATTTTAGTGTTTAAACAAAACATAATGCGCGCTTCGCGAATTCCGCAAATACTTGAAAAGTAATTTAATAATACAGTCGCAAAACGAGAGAACATTTCGGGAAAAAGACTGCACACATACACACACAAAGACAAATATAACAAATATTACGGGTAAAAGCTGTTTTATGGAGTGACAATTAGAAAAATATTTTCATGGACTTTTCCTGATTTAAAAATAATTTCCGAAATAGTATTATGCTGTTTTAAGTGAGAGGGAGGACCAAACCGAAGCAAGATTTTGGAATAAATAAAAAAAGAAAATTAAAATAAAGCATAAATCTGTTATTACATATGCTAAATAAATGGATTATTGATTAATATTTTTTTTACACAAACATCAAGGCCACCAACCTCCTATGAGTTATGACGCATTTCCCGAAAAGCTGCAGAGCCCCAATAACCCCGATTACTCCTAAAAAAGTCTAAAACACCCTAAAAACAGCGCTTTGAAATAGTTTTATAGTTTTGTTCGTCGGGACCCTCATCTCCTCGTTATTTTAATGTAATAAGGTTGAAAATAATGAAATGTGTGTGATTAACACTCTAAATAAAACGCACGTTCTTCAAAGAAGTGATACAGTCTATCCCATCACTTGTTGCTAGTCACTGGTCTAGACTCGATTCGGATAATAAATTAAAGAATTAAAACAAACGATATTACTGAATTATTTGCAATATGGCAGGGAAATATTGTTCGCAATTCTGACAAAGACGCTCATTTTATGAGATCAAATCAAAAATCAAACTTTCCCAAATACCGGACTAAACAAATTAAGGAAAGTAAATAGAATTACCGCTATCGAATACGTAATTGTAATCATATGTAAATGAAAAATGTTAAAAAGTAACAGGGAAAAATGAAACTAACTAAAAAACAAAACACTAAAACGGAAAGTAAAATGGAAAATGATGCGCTTATGCTCAATCTACTATATGTATTTACTGAGATCCCTGGAAAATTTATGTATTCATTTTTGCAAAGATAAAAAACATAGGTCTGAGAAGTATGTAAGAATACATAACCAAGGAAAAACCAGTTCAATGCATGTTGAAAGTCACATAAACTGCATTATTCAGAAAACAGCCCGCTGAAGAACACTAGACTTTAAAAAAAAGGCTCAAATTATCAAATACCTGTTGTATGTATTTGTAAATTAAGCCGTTACTAATGACCACAAATCTAAAATTATGTAGAACGTTTTAATTTTTCTTTTTTTGTTCAATTATGTATTTAGTTTTTATTCTAGTAAAATGCCGGGGAAAAATCTATCTCCGTTTTACATATATAAAATCTGTTCAATCAGTTCAAAAATAATGATCCATTTTTGTTTTCCGATTTAGAATTTATTAAGCGTATTCAACATTCGTAAAAGTGCATAAAGTAATTTAAAATCATGCATCAATTTTTCCTAGCAATAACCAATTAAGTCCCATTATAAATGTTTTTGTAAAATTCGCAAAATTCATGTAAAACGAGCATTATGTATATTTTTTTTATCATGGGAGTATGTTTTGTTCTTCTAAGGAAGATTTTGTCCTGAGCGAATTCGTCAGAGTAGCTTTCGACTACATACAAATAAACGGAACGATGCTTTAAATGAAGTATTTCTTTAAAACGCGTACGTATTTGGTAATACACTACACATACAAGGCATTTAGAGGTTAATGGATGTAAGGGTTCTTTCACACCAAAGGCGAGAAACAAAAAAAAAGTGTCTTTTCTCATCTACGCACGCGCAAGGAATATTTTTGCCTTCAAAAATAGGCTCTGCGGTTGCGCAGATAAGAAAAAATACGTTATTTTCTTTTTTGTCTTTGGTGTAAAGGCAACATATGTGATCAAAGAATGATTATGAGTACAACGCGTTTAAAATTCGGATCATATGGGAGCTTTAATGTTATTTTTTTTACTAAATCAAGTTGGGGATCATCAGCTGGGGGCAGCATCTGTTAGGGCTAGCACTAACAGTTCTTGACACAGTATAGAATGGTGCTTCCTTATCATTTTCACTAGTTTATCTCCGAATTTTCAGTTTGTCACTTACACATCTTTGCCTTTACATGCCTCATATCAATATCCACGTGATTCAGTCAATATTCATATATTTAAAAACAATAATGTAATAAGGCATAAACTAGGAGCAAAAATAAAAGAAAAGCAAGTTTAATTCATATCCAATTATTATTTTGTTTACTTTCTCTTCTTCCTAATTGCGTGCAATTGTAAAAGAAGAGAGACTAAAATGAAAATTGAAATTGCTTTCATTTTCAATCTTAATGAAAGTTCTAATACAAAATAATTAGAACAAGAATTAATTATTTATTTCGAGAAAGAGAATGGAACTTGCTGATTATTCTCGTGATTATACCGAAATGATTAACGTGTCTGAAATTCAAAATAAATCGTAATTTCAAAACCCTAATTGAAAAAACAATGAAGTTTTAAAATTTATATTGAAGATATTATTTGCTTTGATATTCAAGGTATAACTTTAATTTTCCCAATATTTATGCTTCGCGTTAATTATTCACGAGCAATTAAAGAGCTGAAGTTCCACTTTCGTATTAATGAAGAAAAAGTTTTAATTTGAAATTGCTTTCAATATTTGAACGTGTTTCTTATTTTAAAAAGACTTTTTTCCGGACAGAATATTAGTCTCCCGTAATATCTTACAAAACGGTCTAGTTTAACATTGTTTTTTTAAAAATATCTGCTATTAACTTATTGGAGAACGTTTGTCTTTTTCGGATAAAAATGTCAGTTATTTTTTTAATTCTTAAAAGTTATAAGGCGTTTTAAAATGTAATTCGAGCAAAAACTATCTATGTTTATTTTGTTTTGCTAAAAATACGTATCATACTTAATTTGTGTAATAAATGTTCAATTGGGAAATAAACATGAAGGTGTAGAACAAATAGTTTTTGATAATGTGTGCGTGCGTTTTTTTTATTATGATTTTTTTCGAAATAGTATTTGCTAACGTCTTGTTAAAATCAAAATGACATGCAAAACGCCTTTAAAGATCATACGTAATCCTTACTTAGCCACTATGCCGTCATTATTTAGGGACTATACGTAGTCATTACTTCAACACTAATCATTATTTGGGACTATGAGTCATTGTGTAGGGACTAGACGTAGTCATTATTTAGGTTATATAAGTAGTCAGCATTTAAGGAATTTGCGTATTAACAATTTAGAGATACAGTAGCCATAATTTATTAATTGTATGATGCATTGTAGTATAAACGTGTCGTATAAACATTATTTGCGGAGCACACTTTTAGCTACTTACTCGGTATGAAATATGTATGCACAAACTGGAGTAGGATATTAATAGGAACCAAAAGCAACAATGAATGCCTCCGTTTAGAAATTCCGGTATGAGGATATTATCTGAGTACACAATCTCTCATCAAGGAAAATATTTATAAAATAGGAAAATGATGCAGAATAGAAGTCTAAGAAAAACCCTAAAAAATATTAATCTGAAAATATTAACAAAAAACGTTTTGGACATTTCTTATGTATCTCTATCTCTCTCTCTCATCCATAAAAAACTTGTGTTTTGGAAAAAAAAAATCACCAACTGATTCTCATGTTTTTTCAATCCACACTTTTTAAATAGTTTGCATTACAACTAGCACTAATTGACTATAAATAAAAACCATTTGATGTGTTTATTATAATACAGTGAAACACTTCTTAATGTGGACTCCACTCAAATGCGGATCCTCCACTAATGCGGAATCTTTACTCAAATGCAGATCCTCCACTAATGCGGACTCTCCACTCAAATGCGGACAGTTTTTAATACCCCGGTTGCAAACCCACTGAGCCTTAAAAACAATTCTTTTGCGGACACCCCGCTTAGGTCCGCAGTTTTTAATCCCGCTACAATATTAACAAGTTAATTGTGTAGATTATTCAACATTATATTCAGTTAATAAAGTTGATACATCAAACACTTGTAAGATAAAACAAAGACGTAAAGAAATTTTTCTAAGAAGTATTAAGCACATCAAATCTCAAACCACAATAACAATTACATGAAAATTCCTCCATTGCTTTGAACATAAATTCTTTCTCGGAAAACCAAATAAAATATAATCCACTGTTTCGATGAAAAACAATGTACACGGTTAATTCTTCGAAAACATCACCTATATCATACTATTCATATCTAAAGAACTGCCTGAAGGGGAAAATTGTAAATTGAGAGTGATAAAGAGTTGCAATAAATAATTCGTGCTTCCTAAGTATAACTGCAACGGAGCGCTTAGAACGAAAAAATAACACCGCATGGATGTCTACAGTAGCAGCAAATCTAAAATGAAGACTTTCAAAGAACGTATATCTGCCAAGTTCCCAAGAGGAGTTGAGGAGATATGCCGCTTTATCACTGCTAAGTGGAATAAATGTCTGACATCAAAAAATGTATTATTACGATTATGTATATTTGTAATGGCATCGTCTTGAATAACCCTGCTTAGAAAGGAAACAACGAATGGCGCCACGTTGGCGGTTTAAATAAATATATAGTGCACAGTGATTATATAAATTCGAAACTTTCTAGAAGAATTATTTTACAGTAAAACAAAGCTTGTTCCTTTGATTTTATAATGGGATTAAATTCCTAACCCGGAAATGATTTAAAATTTTATGATCACATTTGCCTTACAAGAAATTGTAGCATGCGGTACGCGTTAAAAAGAAAACTGACGGAAAAACATTATTATTTTTTAAGAATTAAATTGTTTAATAAAATTATATCATTATTGTTAAGAATTGCTTTGTTTAATAAAATTCTAATAGTGTTAATTAGGAATTAAAAAATGCCCATATTGTACGATACATGTAAAACTACTTAAATATCGATTATTTAGGATTTAGCAACAGTAAATATGTTTTAACTTGTCACTAAACTAATTTGAACGACGTGGTATCACTTTATGCCCAGCAGATCTGCAACAAAAACCAGGAATAAAAAGAACATTACATTTTCATGGACATCAAATCACTTTGTTTTCGTTAAAAGAGAAGGTGACTTTTGAGATAATTTTTTAAGAGAAAAAACTGCTAGTCACGATTAGGGAAAAAAATTCTTTAGTCGTATTTGAAGTTCTTGTCCTTCTCAGTAATTCCTACACAGCTTAGATCAAAGAACTCGGGGCCTTCCATTCCCACAGTTATTGCGTCAGTTAACTCTTATCCTACCATTATCCTAACTCTTATCCTAAATACTCTTGTCCTACCATTGTATGACGAGGTCAATGTTGACGGAAAAAGTGTCATCACTGTTTTTGTAGAATATTTCTTTTTTTTTATTCTTTTGAAATATAATGTTAGCCGTAGTCATTGTTTTAAGTATTTTAGGAAAAGAAAACTATTAAACATTAACTCGTTAACAGGAATATCTGTGTGTAGACTATTACTTGCAAATCGAATTTTTAAACAAGCGTTTGCTTTTTTTTAAAAAGTTTATTATGGTTTGTATTTTGTAAGTAAGCTCGAGAGTCTCCTTCGAGATAAAAGGTTCTGCCACACAAAAAAGGTTAAATTTCCTATTACTTGACACCCACTCTTGAAACTGCATAAAATAAAACACCTTTATCTAACCAAACCCTCTCTAATCCCTAATAAGCACTATATGAGTAATAAAGCCCTATTATTATTTCGTAATTTGAAGCCTTTTGTATAACACAAAGAGAGACTATTTGAAAGACGAAAAATCATTTTTAGTTTCATGAAAATAAGATTTCAGGCGCGTTCCATTTTTTAAAGTTGGAAGTTAAGAAACACATGAAAAAGGCTTTGCTTTCTTTGCTTTAAGGGATCATGGCTCTTTGTTTTTTAGAATTGTTATTTTTTCATCTTTATCTGTTGAATATTTATATCTAACAAGAAAACGATCGTATATAGCGGAATTTTAAAGGTTCAGTGAAACCTGTGTAAGTTCACCACTTGCGGTGCAGCCCTTTAGTGGTCAACTTATTGAGGATGTGATAGCGGTTGAAGGGCTAATTCCGTTTCTGACAAAAGTGGTAAACTTAGACAGGTGGTCAACTTAAAAAAGTGGTCAACTTTACAGGTTTTACTGTATCTTGTTTTAATAAAACAATTTTTTTAAACATTATAAATTTGAAGAAACATTCTAAATTGAAAATGGGTATGCGATATTATAGCATGTGGTGGCTGAAATTATCTCGCTTTACTACAATTCTCAGATATTTTAAATTCCCCGTAGCCTTTTTTGTTTTTCTATAATTTCTAATACTGTTAATAAGCCTACTTTTGGCATCAACTTATCTGATCATCATATCTTTCGAACCTATGCCCTTCTCTTACAATTAGTTCAACCTAATCAATCGCACATTCACATTTCGAATCAAAAGGCATGAAATGTGCCCTCTCCAAAAGTATCGCAAAAGTACGCATACGTTTGCTTATGTTTTTATGAATTCCACAATAAAATAGTATTTTTTATCATTAAGCATAGTTTAAAATTGTAAATTTACGGACACTTTATTAACTTGTAGTCCTGAGGTACCCAGCTAGGTACCACTTAATTTACATATTCAAAGATTTTTTTTCTCTTAATATTTATAGCACAAAAACACCAAAATCAATTTTATTAAAAATTGAATTAATTAATTTTCAAATTTATCGGAAACAATAGCGTAACAGCACACATACATGTACATATGTATGAGTAGATGCGAAACGTTAGCCATAAAAATACACAAAATCTAAATTTTCTACACATTTCGCGTGTTAAAAAAATTAGGCAACAGTAGAATTTCCCTTTTCATGTGAAATTTACGGGATACGTTTTGACAGATTATATATAACTTTCATATTTTTCAATAATTTTGGATTTATTTCTGAAGGGTTTTTAATGTCATTTTTATCAAAATTACATTTTCTAAATACATGTCTTTAGTTTCTCAATGGCATGGCAAATGGTGATAAAAATACTACATTGATTAAATTGCGCAATTCTTTAACCGTAAAGCGTTTGTTTTTTCTTCAGTACCGTTTCCTAAACCATACAAAATTCATCATTTATTTGTAAGAATTTACTCCGCATAAACTGTTTCAAATTATAAACATAAATGAAAGCATCATAAATAAATAAAGTTAAAACGTAATAAAATCTGACCCTTTTTTTAAATTCAAATTTTAAAATTATGTTTTCTTATTTCATGCACAATAATCATCGATCACCTTGTTTTTCTGAAAATGCATTATCGATGTTAAATGTATCCGGGTAATCAAAGATAACACTTCTTTTGATAATTGCTGTGCACGACATATTTCTGACACTCTAGCTTTGAAGATAACAGAATGTATAACAAACAAAAGACAATGGAAGAATGTGTTAATTTAGGAATATATTGAGCAACAATTCCGATAAATGTACAAAATTGGACTTATAAATATACTTTATAAAAGAATAATAATACGTTATTGAAAAATGTCAAAAATATCTTTTAATAATTAGAAAAAAATCCTTGAAATGAAACAAGTTTTCTTGTCAAATGTTTATGCGATACCAGTGTAAGGATATATATTCTTATAGGCAAGGTAAATAGAATACATTCAATAAGTTTTCGCTATGGAATTTTTGTAAATTAGGTGGAGTTCACTTTTTAAAGATAAATTATCTACCATGCGTATGTGCGTTCATTATTTACTGCAAGCATTGTGTAATTCCTAAAAATGCAAATATTTTTGTAATCTTGTTTTCACTTTTACATTTTATAGTAGCAACAAATCGAAAATATTGATAGTTTTGCCGATTTGAAATTAAAAAAATAGACTCCAGTTTCTTGTTTCTGAAAACTGAAGTTTAGAAGATCCACTAACATAAATATAATTAATGCATGTGTGTTAAAAACGAAGTGGTTAAAATGTTGAGACATAAAACCAACAATAATCATGGGAGTTAGAAGGAAACAAGCTAATGTTGTGAAGCATCTGATAAACAATGTAATAAACACACTTCAGTTACGTTTTACACAAACGTAATTTAAATTGGAAACTGCAAAAAGAAACAGTATAACCCGTACATTATGTGAATATTACGTGGAAATTTAGACAGTAATTCATGCGTGCTTAACGCATGAAAAAATCTTGTTTAATTCAAATTTTAACGTAAATATTTGATATTTGCACTATGAACAAATTTTGTTAAGATTGCTTTTACGTATTACAAATATTACTTCCTAGGAAACACGACGCGTTAACGTAGTAGGCAATCTGAAAAACTTCCTCTTAAGAAGCAATTAAAAGTAAAGTTCAATTTCATAAGAGGTAAGTCTTCTCGTAGTGCAATGTTTTATCAAAATAAATATAAGTAGTTAAGAATTAATTTTCAAAAATGAAAATGTTGATTTTGATTGCAGTTTTAAAGAATCGACGAGTTTCGTGAAAAAACAGGAATTAGACCAAAAAATAAATATGCTTTAAGAAATATAATAAATAAATAAAAATGAGGACAATGAATCAGAACAACACTGCTCGTTATAAGACGCAGTATATCTCAATGCAAGCTTTTCTTTTAAATTTATATATTACTTTTAATTCCTCTTATTTATCCCAGCAGAATAGATCAAGTTGACACCAAAACACCAAGACATCAGACCCTAGACTAAATTGATGTCAGTCGCCATCGCGCTTTTAATGTATTAGTCAACGATGTCAGCTCAAAATAAATAAGTAATTAAAATATGCGTTTTTTATTCTTCTATTTATTACGCCGTTTATACGACATCAATATTATGCGTCGTTTATATTTTTTCCCACATACCTCTTATAGTAATACAAATGTTAGTATTTTTTGTTACCGACATTTTTCGTGACAATCACGAATTAGTGCGGGCACCGGTTTGAAATTTAAATGCATTTTCTATGTCAAAAACTTCGCTTACCCTTAAATAGTATTTGATACATTTACTTCCTATGAATAGCAGCATAAAAACAATATTAAAATGTCAAGAATATAAATAAGCCTCTTTAATGCATGTCATTATCACGTTCATCGCCATGCAAGTTACATGACATAAAGTGAATTTATGTTATTGTGAGGAACTTTAAGCTGAGTTCGTATTTCTATACTGTTAAAAAACCTGAATTTTCAGAGTGTTTTCGACTGATTTTAACGGAAGGTTTCCGTAGTGCTTCAATACATGGTTTTTTCTTCGAAGAACGGAAATATCGCGCCTTGAAAATACGAGAACGGAACTTTTCCGCTTTACAGTTGCTGTATTTTCACATACTGATTTGGATTAACGGAGTAAAAAGAAATGGAACTTCTGTCAAATCTCGGGAAAATATTATCAGAAACGGAGCATTTCTGGCAACTCTGCTGCCGTAATTTTTCCGTTATTTTCAGGCGATTTTTTTTAGTGTAGGAGTTTTTTTAAATAGATACTATAATTTATAATTGTGTATATTTTGCGTCCAGATAAATGTGTTCGTTAGACTTTTTTTGAAAGCTTTGCTAAGTTGATTATGAAACGGAGGCAGTTGACTAAAGCAAAATCGACAATAAAAATATTCACACCCAACGACTTGAAATCTACAGCAAGTTGTCGGGTGATAATCGCTGATGCGTTATGACACTTTCCGAGGACCAATGATTGGCGAGTTTAGTTCCGAAAAGCAATTTAGTTGCTGGAAGTGTTGACGAGAAATCTTAGTTCTTCAGCAAAACTTAAGTGTTTTACAAAATAAAATGAATTGACAAAACAGATGTAAAGAAAACAAAGGAAAAGGGAGAAATCATCGAATCTCTGATAGGGTCAATGCCACGAAAAGAAAAAAATATATGTCTCAATATTCATCGCTAGCAATTAATGTTTCGAGGAAGAGACAATTTCCAAGATTAAATGGCTAGTGACAAACGGAAAATTCAGCAACATTGTTTTCAAACTCAGATGTTTTTAAAATGTGTCAAAACGCAATGATAATTTGCAACCTTTGTCACCGATGATTAAGAATAGGAATTCTAATCTTTATTCTTGTCAAACATTTTAATCTAGGTTAGTGCACCATATTTTACAAATAGCGATAAAAGAAAAATGTATTCGAATAAAACCCCAAAAATGTGGAAAATAGTTTACATTTACAATATATTATTTACAATATATTAGCCATTTATATTAAAACCGATTTTGTATATTGTTTTTTAGCAAAGGGATTTAACTGGCTGCTATATGCTTCTATACTTTTATTCAATTGTGTATCATTTCTGAAAATTGTTTATTATTTGTGAACCTATTTAAGGAGAAAAATACCCATTTGAAAAAAGCTAATCCTTATATTTTATGTGCTAAAAGATTTTTTATAGATTAGTTTAGAGTACGTAACTTCACCCATGCTATTCGATCCATAAGGAACTATAATTGTACAGATTTATTACGTAGTTAACGCGCGAAGTTGTTTTGCAATAATTTCATAAAAAAATGTTTGTTACGATTCTATTTTTTTGGAATTTTGGAAAAACCTTTTAGATTAACGTCGAAATGGCAAGTACCTTAATTTGTGTTTCGACATAAAATGCGCATAATTTAAATTGCATAATAATAATAATAATAATAATATTCCCTTCATAGCAAAATATTCTTTTTTTATGTTAATACGCATTGGAAAGTCATACTGCAGTTTTAGGCGTTTGGTAATATTTATTACGTATCATTTCAGAAACCGCAAATACGTCGAGTACTTACTTGCCTATTGCTAATGAAATTTCTATCTGCTTATAAGAAAAAATAAAGGAAAGAAAATATAGCCAAAGCAGCTTCGGAACTTTAGAAGAATTTAATAACTAAGCAGCAAAAGAAGTAAAATTATTTACATCTACATATTTGAAGATCCTACGCAGTTTCCCAATTTTTAAATAAATCATAGATTTTTATTCGATAAAATGCATCTATATCTTACGTCACGGGCAAATGGATATTTGTGAGCAGCTTTGATTTTCGAATTCTGAAAGGGGAGATCTGCAAGATGTTTTATATATTTGTATATCAAACGGAAATAGTAACAGTTTTCAGTGTACCACTCATGTTTTTTAATAAAACCATACCTTAACTATCAGAATTACTACGTTCTGGAGTGTGCTAAACAGCATTAAATGTTTATAACGAAGTTTTTTCTTTCCACATATAAAGAATACTCTTCCACCTTTATCATCATTTTATTAATGATCTAAAGCAAACATTTTTATTTTCAAGGAAGTCTAACTAACCTAGATAAATTGCTTATTTATTAAAGAGTCCCTTCAGTTTCCTATTTCGAATTCGTAAAAGTACAAGTCATTATGAATAAAGAACAACGTCTAAAATTTTATCTTAACTGCTTGAATAACAGTCAACTCAGTGTCAACAATATTAAGGGCATGCGAGTTTAATAGATTTTTTTTTTTTTTGCGTAAGACTAATGAAACTTTCATGTGCCATATTTTTCATATGTTAGACTGATGGTACTTTTATATTTTAGATTCATAAATATTTCGTGCAAGAGTTTTGTGTAAGACTAACCACTTTTCATATAATAGATTTCTCATACATTATTTAAAAATATATATATCAGACACTACTTTGTGACTGAGAACGTAAACGTACACTTTGCAACTTGATTTTCAAGCAAAAACCATTAAGCATTAATAAAGTTTTCTTTTAATAAAGTTTCCTTAATTTACGATTTAATATACTTGGGAAAAGGTGCACAAGTGATGAATAGTTTATTGTTTCTGTAAAATCTTAATAACTGGTTGAAAAAAATCCCCGCCGGCCAGCAATTATGCGTAAGTATCCAGCGGTGAAGTTGAATAACGTAATTGCGTACCTATTTATTCTTAATGTTGATAAATTGGTGGTAAGTTCAGTTTTACGATAAGTGAAAATGGTGCACTATTCATATATGTATTTTTACGATTACGCGCTTTAATTTGAGCAGATAAACAAAGTTGTTAAAGAAAAAAAATAATTTAATTAATAAATATCCTCCCTGAAAAACGTTTGCAGCTTTAGGTGAAACATCATCACTTATAGATCTTTCATTGATGTGGGTTAAATACATAAAACTGTGTTAGTTTTATTTAATGGTTTTATCTGCTGCGAAGTTAAGCGTAAAAATAATGCTACAAAGAGTATTTGTTATAGCAATAATTACTGAAGTCGAACAAATGTCCCTGCTTGTAATCTTGAACAGGTTTCGACTTATACAGATATTTTGAATGTCATTGATAATCAATGCAAGATTAATTTACAATTGAAAAATTCAAGAATTGTTGTTGCAAGCCAAACTACTAACTTCTCAATGTAAGAAAATGCAATTAATGAGACTAACCTTTTAATTAAAGTCTCCTAGTAGGTATGGCTTCCACACAATGCACCGGACAAGTCCAGCAGCAATGACCGGCAAAAGTGCGTTTTCAGAGCCGTCTAGGCTCTGACACAAAACTCTGGCAAACAAAATTCGCGGTCAGAAAAAGAAGTGCGAATCTTCTTAGTCTCGGAACTTTCACAACATGAACCAATTATCTCACGAAAAAAAAATCGCTCCTTCCGTTTAACAGGCAATATTTCGACCAAAACTAGGAGAAAAAATCCAAGAATCGAACTTGTTCGCAGTCAAGGGAAAAACACAAACTCGCGCAAAGTTTCAAAAGTTGCGAAGAGCGGCGGCGAAACACGTCTGCTCTTTGGCAGCGATGCGCTGCTTGTGTGGTACGGACGTTTTCATTTCTCGCCTATAGTCAATGAGCCCAAGCGATCGGGCGAAAAGCTCGATGGGCTGCTCTACCATTGAAGAAGGGGATTCTGGCAGACAGCTTGGCGCCATCACTCGGGATACGGAGATATGTGGTAATACCCGTTTCCTTCTTATTTTTTTGTAAAGAGCTTTAATTTTAAGAATTCTGCATTTGTATATTCCTATGGGATGACGTATTAAAAAATTACATTATTAAATTTTAAATTATTTAGATATTATTAAGTATAAAGCAAATTTTATGCAGCCAATTTTTATAATTTGTTATTCTAATTAAACGTTTGATGCGCTGCTCTACCATTGAAGAATTTGAAGAAGGGGATTCTGACAGACAGCTTGGCGCCATCACTCGTGATATGGAGAGATGTGATAATACTCTTTTCTTTTTTAGCCTACTTTCCCGTAAAAGTAAAAAAAAATAATAATAAAGCATGAAAGAAGGCTTAATGTATCGTGAAAATATCGTTAAAAATCAAGAAAAGTCAAAAATAAGTGAAGTAATTAAATAAAGATTGAAAAATAAAAAATTTGAAAGTAGGGTATTGAGATGGGGAAAAAGTGCGTCTGTCGGTCTGTCGGTCTGTCTGTCTGTCGGTCTGTCCCCCCCCCCCCCTAATAACTTTTGAACGAATTGTCCGATTGGAAAAATTCTTTTTGCATTCGAAAGATCTCGGCGAGGACATCTCATTTCTATATTTTACTTTTTGATTTGAACAATTTTTTGTTCAATTTTGAACAGTTCAAAAAATTTTAACATTAGCGCCTATGGGCGAAAATGAAGCAAATTATGTAAACTCTGGGTACAAGATCCAAGTTCCCCTGAACAAGCTCACTGGAAGAAGTTCTTAGCGTGAAATATTGATTTGAACAATTTTTGTTCATTTTTGAACAGTTCAAAAAAAAAAATTAACATAGTGATTACGGGGAAATTTCAATCCTACATAAATCCTGATCTAACGGGCCGATTTGCTTGGAACAAACTTTATCGGAAAGCTCTTATGACGTAGAACATGTACAAATAGAAAGTTCATCCAGAACTAACGAGCCTATTTTCTTATGAAATTTTTTGATCGGGATTTTAAAGAATATTTTTGAATTAATGAAAGATTAAATGAATAAACAAAATAATGAATGAATAAATGAGTGAATAAATACATGAATGACTTAATAAATGAATGATTGAATGAATATGTATTAACCGTTGAAAAAGGTATATTTGAAGCAATTAAGAACTAAAGCTAAACGAGAAAGAGAGAGAGAGAGCTAGATTATAAATTTGAAGCTGGTGTATACGGGAAAGTAGGCTCGTATAGTTCTAGACGGAACTTCTTGTTATTTTCTCCTATTGAGCTTTAATTTACGAATACTGCATTGGTATATTTCTATGTAATGACGTAGGAAAATATTACATCATTGAATTTTAAATCATTGAAATAAAAGTAAGTGTAAAAAAAAAAAAACCAGCTAATTTTTAAGTTATTATTCCAATTAAAAGTTCGATGCGCTGTTCTACCATTGAAAAAGGGGATTCTGGCAGAAAACTTAGCGCCATCACTCGGGATACGGAGAGATGTGGTAATACTCTTTTCTTTCTTATTGTCTCTTGTTGAGCTTTAATTTACGAATACTGCTTTTGTATGTTCCATTGGGATGACATAGGAAAATATTACATCGTTGAATTTTAAATCATTGAAACATAAGTAAGTACAAAAAAATAGGCATCAACGGAGTAAGAAACAACATTTTTTTTTTTTGGTCATAACCTATCATTAACGCTCAGAAGATTCATTGCTCTATTGAAAACGTAGCTATTTACGTCCTTTTTAGCCACTTTTTAGACACACATTTTTCTAATATCAAAACCTTACTTTTTTTTTTTTTCATTTTTCAATTTTTATTTAATTACTAAAGTTCTTTTTGACCTGTATATATATTTTTATTGTTAACGATATTTTTACAGTTCATTAAGTCTTATTTCCTATTTTTGTTCTTTTTTCTTTTCGTTTTTTTTTTTTTTTTTTGGACTTTTACGAGAAAGTAGGATAAAAATGCAGTACGCATGTACGCAATATTTAAAATTAGTGAATACACAGGTTATCAAGAAAACATAACTCTATTCCCCATTACTCTGAGAATAGAACATGTACTGTTCTAGATTTACATTGTGAGGGAAGACACAAGCATGAATTGAACGAGCCTTTGTTGATAAACATATGGATTGGTTTCAATTTGTCAACATCAGATATAAACAAATATTTTGATGCGGTAGCTGCTATCTATTGTTCAAGAATATGTGAATTCCTGATTAACTGGAATTCGTGTTACCGAATCAGCTGAATGTATTGTATTTGTAGTAAGCATATAAAAGAAGCATCATTTCTTAGTGCTCAATAAGTATCTCAAATTCAAAATTCAAATTTTAAAACAAAAAAAAGTACATTTTTTATGCTATCAACAGAGCAGATTTGAATGAAATTAAACAAATGGGAAACAGGGCAAAATATACCTAGTAGGAGATGAAATAGAAATAAACACATTAAAAAGGCATACATTCTTAGTGCTCAATAACTATCTCCAATTCAAAATTCAAATTTGAAAACTAATCGAAAACACATTTTTTCATGCTAGCAACAGACTATATTTGAATGAAATGAAACAAACGATAAATAGGACACAAGATACCCAACAGCAAATGAGAATGAATGATTTTAGTACTAAAGACAACTTTTTTTAACAATTTCAGTTCGATTTTATTCGAAACAATTATGCACACAATATATTTTATTCGACTGATTTTAAACTTTAATATTTAAATATTTATGATAGTATTCGTTATAATTACAATGCATATTAAAGAGCTTCCTTCGCAATTGTTGGGAGTATTTACTTTTTGAAAAAGGATGATACTTTTACCTTTGTACCAATAAATGCATAAATAAATAAGTAAAGTAAATGAAATAAAATAAATAAACTAAAACTAAAATAAATACATAAATAAATAAGTTAAAATGAATAAATAAACTATAAAAACAATACTTAAATTCAGCATTTTACCATAAGTCATTAATCGAAAAGCTCGCATAAACTGCATTGAAGAAAAAGTTTCTTCTAACTGACATGTCTAAAAGGATTTCTTCTAACAAGCAAGTGAATGCATTGCGATTTATTTATTCATATTTTATGTTTATTTTTTTTAATTATTATTATCAAGCCTGTTTGGATATTTTACATTAAAATCAGATTCCAGTTTGATTTAATTGAATTACCAAGCATGGTAATTCACTGTGCTTGTCTTCATTCTTGGGTAATTGTTCATATCGCTTTTGGTAAATAGAGTTAATTATGTGTTTTAGTTGGACAAAGTTAAAATTATATATACTCTAAACATTTAGGAACTGAATTACATGAAACTTTCTTTAGAGCAGGGGTTCCCAATCTGTGGGTCTCGACCCCATCAGGGGTCGCAAGGCCTTTCTCATGGGCCTTGCATATAATTTATAATTTTAGGTAAAAAAATTACCACATAGACAAAATGACTATTTTTTATACTAAATATCACTTTGAATTATTTTGTGCTAAACTTAAGGGCATAAATTGCGAAGAATTTGTCTAGTGACATGACAATTTTCGCCTTATCCGACCAGAATAAAATTCAGCAAAAATATTAAAAAGAAAAAAATATACGAAAAATATTCAAATAATATAGAAAAGTATTCAAACGATGTACAGAATTTGTAGAAATTCGAATAACTTACAGAAATATTTAAATAAAAACAATGTCTTATTTGTCAATTGGTGATATCGCCTTATTATATGGCTATAATAAATTTTTGTTTTTATCCTTTGCGTATCTTTTAGAAGTTAAGTGCAAATGAGAACAACGTTCAGTTAAGCCATCCTTCTTGACGGTATTCCCGCCAAAAACTAACCAGCACCACTTCCTATTAGATTTCATGAGTGCATCAAATTAAGTTCCATTCCAAGCGTTTTATGTTCAGTTTGAGTGGACACAGAAACGTGTCAAAGTAAAAATGCAATCTTTAAGTCCTACCCCACTGTAAACTTGTTTATTTTGAAATCTATGGACATCATAAAATAAACATGTTTATAGTCATGGATTCAGAAACAACTTGGAATCTAAAGTATTGTCTCCGCGTCAAAATACTTGTGGGAAAGTGTGTGTGTACATATATTTTTTGGGGTAGTTGGTTTCTTAGTTGTTAAAAATGGGTAGCGACGTGAAAAAGGTTCGGAACCACTGCTCTAAAAATAGAAGCACATAAAATGAAAGAAAATCATAGCTAATTATTGTGCTGATATTTCTGATGCCGAAAGAAGATTTTAAAAACATTTCCATTCACATAATTACATTAATTCACAATTGGAAAATTGTTTTTAGCAGACAATATTTTCTTATCGATGTATGTATTTTTGAATGCATAAAGAATTAATCAATGTATCTTTCATGAAATAATTCCATTCCGTATTTTCGTTCAAACAAACTGCCTTATTTTAATCATAATTCAGAAACAGCCAAGCGATAATGTCAGTTAAACCCTTTTACGGTATTTATGTAGTCTATCTTAAAGTAAAATTCAACAAAAGTGGACGCTGAAGGATTATCTTTGCAAAAATGTATAAAATGAAAGTTTCCTCTGAAAGAAAGTTTAATCCTCATGATTCAAAATCTGAAGCACTGAAGCTCGTACTTGAGTCTAAATTCCGATTTTATTCACTAAGCATGGTTGGTAAAATTCTCTTCAAATCTCAGCAAAACAGGTAAATTTTCAGAAGCGAATGAAAAATTCCTAATAATTTTACATAAACTTTATACTGCATGTTTCCGATACAGTAAATCAACGAAAGGATAATATGTTATCTTATGATGCATTTTTAATGTAACCGAAATACTGAATTTTTAGATTTTGATACAGAATATTAGGATGTACTTATTTTGTATAAGATTCTTGAGAACATATAATATACATTTGTCTGAATAAATAGGATTACATTTTAGTTGCATTTTATAGTACACATTCCTAAATTTATTTAAACAGTTCTTAGCTTCTAAGCGGGTTAAATTGCTTTATTTTTTTTATTTACTTTTCTTCTTTTTCTAGAGTTAATAATTTGAACTTATATAATAACGAGAGAGAAAAAACAATAAGAAGAAGTAGACGAAAAAAGAAAAAGTTATTAAAAAAAAATACTTAACATAGAAAATAACATAAGATATGCGGTTGATATTAAGATTCATACTAGATGATAAATTTAATACAATTACTATTTTATTATGTTCGTAGTGCAATCGAAATTTGTAATTTCGCTTCTTTTTATGATGCTTTTATAAGTCTGACATAGTTTGTAGTTCTTTATTTTTCATACGTTTGACAAAGTGACTAATAAGGAAACATAAACATCAAACTGGCTAAAACATTATCTGACTTTTATAAGTCTGACATAGCTTGTAGTTCTTTATCTTTCATACGTTTGACAAAGTGACTAATAAGGAAACATATACAACAGACTGACTAAACCGTTTAAAACAGTGGTTCGCAATCTTTTCAAGTCGCGACCCCTTTTTTAAGAATTAAACAACGGCATATATACACAAAGGCGCAAAAAACGTTCGTTTAATTCTATTTATGTGTTATTTCGTGCACCATTGTTGAAATTTTTCGTCAATCCTGATAACTTCACTGAGTTCTAAGTACACTGTTGGTTCCAGAAGTGTATCTTCTTTTCTCCGTTTTTTCTATTTGCTTGTGTTGCCTTTACTGTATGACGTGTAAATACATCAATAGCTGAAGAGAGGCAAACGGATGACCATTTTCAGGCATTTATCTATGTCCCGAAATTTGAGCAAGGATATTTTGCGACCTAACAGCTTGATCTTAATCTGTTGGACTACGCGTTTGGTCCATTATCCAGGAACAAGTATCGGAAACAGGATACCCCACTCTAAACGCGTTAAAAGCCGAACAAATGTCAGGACTAAGAACAAATTTACGGTAGAGGCGTCCGTACACATTTAAAAAAAATGAAACACATTGAAAATTCTTGAGTCACTTTTATTGAAGTCAAAAGAGCTAATTTTAAATATTAACTGAAAAAAATTGGCGGAATGCTATTAATGGTGATCTATCAAAAACGAGCCTGATTGTACAAAATTATCTGTTTTCTGTTTGAGTTTTCGTATTAAAATTTCTAAGTTCAAATGTTATTTTTCAATTAAGGCACACTTTTTGAGGACCATTTATTGTTTTGTCAAGGATTTTCTTCTGTAAAATGTTCCTTTCTCTTTTTCAGTTTAGAGGCGAAGTTTCTATGTAAGTTGTTTATTTCCCCTTTTGTTTTTCCAAAAAATACAAATTTCTTGTTATAGCATGCTGTTACCTTTCATGTTTCATAGTGTGGTTTTTATTTTCTAGAAAATACAATAATTAACAACTAATTATAGGAATTTAACGTTTATGTCCTAAAAAAACTATCAAAACAATTGTGTTCCTCTGCTTTGTGTAAATTGTATTTTATTCAGGTCAGTTGCATGTGAGAATGGATGGATGTATATGCGAGAAACATTACCAAACGCTCTTCGACCGGCTGTTCGTAAAACGTTCATCATACCGCTGAATAGAGCCTTCCATTTAAGCCTTCATCAGCTAAACGCGTTTGCAGCGGATTTCCTCCATCCTTTAGAAATCGACCGAGGGTACACGATATGGTCATTTCTGCAGTTGCAGGATCCGTAACAACGTGTTATGCATGTATTCAAATGACTTGTAAAATTCTGGATGCTGTTTCTCCAACTACGACATCAATTATTTGTTAAACCTAGCAATGCCAGTGCTCCTTTATGGAGGAAACTAAAAAACCTGTAATGATATTGCTACAAAGGAATATTTTTACATTGTGTTGATATCCTTTTAAAGTATATTTTATGCTTGTATTGGGAATATGCTTAGAAGTTGCATGCGTTTCATATGTCATGTGACTTTTTTCATCGATTCCAATAGCAAACTTTTCGTTACACATTAATTTCGTTTTACATTATTTCGTAAAGCAATTGATTCTGTACTTTAGATATTAAGTATGAGTAAAACAAGGACTTTGTAGACGGTATTGTAAAAAACATTACAAGTGTGCTCTTCTGTTTTTTTGTGAATTGGAATTTTAACTGTAACACTAAAGTCTTGCCTAAAATACCCTTTTATTTTTTGGCAATTTCCGAGGAGGACAAAAGATAAATCTTTCCGGATTATACAAGCAGTAGAACTTCCATTTTTTGACTTACTTAGTTTTTTGTTTCAGCTTTGGATTTAATCTTATTATTTTATTTTTTAAGATAGGCGAACACTCAAAATATTTCCCTTGAATATTCATTGTAGATTTATAGTTTATTGAATTCATATGACTTTTTTTTTAGTAATCTAAAAAACCTTTTTTATGGTTTTTTTTTTTTTTTTAAAAAAGGTTTTATTCAGTTAAAAATTGACATTTTTCGTAACACTTTCACAATGTTCACGTTTTATTCCCTTTGGACATTTTCCATCTCTAACTTTTCTATAAATATTAGAGAAGGGAATGATTCTTCAAAAATAAATAAATAAATAAACGATTAGAACATTTTTGTACATAGTTAAATTTTGAAATTTTATACCGGAAAACATTTTTTTCTCCCGTTTAATCTCAACTTATCAATGTGTAATAAGTAAATGAATGAGAGAAAATAAAATTAAATAAAAAACATTATTATTGCTATATCATATTTTGGAGATTTATCATGCAAATAACATAAGAGCTAAACATTTTCCCAAAATCTAGTATAAGTAACATTAATACATATTTTGTTAGAGCACGTAACTTGAAAAAAAAATCGAAAATGTGGTACTAAGAAAAGGAAAAAATAAAAAGAGATGGAAAAATGAATTTCGTATCCAAACATTTCATTTTCCCTTCAGTAAACATGTCCCAGTTTTATTAATAATGCATATCAATTGATAAACTTTTTAGAGTTAGAAAAAGAAAACAAAATGTTGGGCTACATGCATTGCTTAAATTCTCTAAAAATGTACGTTTTTACCCAAAAATTAGAATGCTTGCCTAACTTAAAAACAATTTGTAATGTTACTTTAAGCGATAAGTATTTTTTTTTAAAGTACTAAACTTATGTGAAAAAAAAGGAAGAAGAAGAGGAAAGAGTGAGAGAGTGAGAATGTATAATTAAATATATTAAGTATAAAGACTAAAATTTTACTTAGAAAACCCAAGCTCCAATGTTACATTGCTCAAGTATTTTACAAAAGCGGATGAGTAAAACATAGAAAAACGAAAAGAAAAATATCATCTGTACAAAGATTTTTTAATGTCTAACGGAATTTCAAACAGTCTGCTGCTATGAAACATCTATTTTGCAGTAATAAAGCAAAGTAATTTCGCAAAGATGGGAACTTGCGGAAAATTTTCAGTTGCGAAAAAATTCAACCATATGTCTAAGAGATATGTGTCGTGAATTTCTTTTCCAGAATTAGTGTCACTAGTACAAGTATTTTACCCAAATAAAAAAGACGATTTATACAGAGAACTAATTTTAAATTTACAAAAAGATCATCTACAAAAGACTTCAAAAAGGAATTTTCAAACTCTATTAAATAAAATGTTCCAACACTCAAATTACATTTATGTTTTAATCTTCTATTGAATAGAAATATAATAAAAATATTTTTGTATTGTATACATGCATCATATACAATATGCACCAAAATAATATATAAGATGAAGTTTCTAAAATAAGATTTATAATATGAACATTGTTAAACAAAACGGAAATTAGCATTTATGCTTTTAAATAACATATAATGTCATTTTTATACGATAAAAAAGATATTTAAACATTACTAGAGAATGAGATTTAACTAAAAGAGAACAGTAACTACATTAATGCGTTTAAATAACAGGTGATATTACTTTTTAAAAATATAAAATGATTTGATTATTATAAAATTATCATAAATTTAAAGATTATGAATATTACACAAGCGTGTGGTGACTTTGGAAAACTTCAAATTTTTGTGCCTGAAATTTCTAATGAAGCCAATGTTGATTACATCTAGAAACACGGTAGTGTGTCCGCCAAGTTCAGAAACAGCTACACCGGCTAATGTTTATATTTACCCGAACCATTTCGAGCTACTTTTGACCACATCATTACCCAAAAACGGTTGGATCTTAGGAGAGCCCACCCTATTGGCGTGGTTAGCGATAAGTAAGCAATCTTGGAAACCCAGATTCATTACAAACCCAGCTTCTATCGTTCTGCGAAATGGACGCCAAATTGGCGATTTTGAAAAGCGGTGGGCTCTCCTAGGAGTTTACCTCCAAAAACTATTCAATGTACATACTTGAAATTTTGTACGTCTAATAGAAGTCGACGTAACCCCTAGAATATCAAATTTCATTGATGTACCTCTTATAGTTATGGACTTATTAAGGTTTGAAAAGTGTCATTTTTATTACATCTAGACACACGGCAGCGTGTCCGTCAAGTTCAGAAACGGCGACACTGGCCAATGTGCATATTTACCCGAAAAATTTCGAGCTACTTTTGACCACATCATTACCAAAAAACTATTCAACCTACATACTTGAAATTTTGTACGTCTAATAGAAGTCCCCCTATAAACCTTAGAATATCAAATTTCATTGATGTACCTCTTATAGTTATGGAATTATTAAGGTTTGAAAAGTCATTTTTATCACTGACTCACTCACTCACTCATCAAAAACCTATCCTACTTCTAAGTGACTTATAAACTTGAAACTTGGTATCAAGGTAGACAATTTGGCATCTATAAAGGAAAAAATCCGAAACTTCAGAAAGTTACATTATCTTCGAAGTTACTAACATACTCATAAGTAGCACCATACCTAACGACTTCAAACGGCAGCCATATTTTTCTGCCGTTAACATAAACCAGTTCCCACTATACTAAATGCCTTCCGATAGCGCTTTAAATCCATACATATTTTGGCCGCAACTTTTTATATAGAGGGTGCTAGTTCTCTGCTCATAATATTGCTTTTATAAGTAGATACATATGGCAAAGATTAATGAACTGAGTGTTTAAATTACATAAACTATTTAATTTTAAACATATCAGCAAACAAAATCTTCCAAAAAGCAAATTTTGATTTGTCATTTAATGAATTTATTGAAGACAGCACAATACGTTATTCTTAAGTTCTTATATAAAATATTTTTCTAGTGATTCAAATTATAAAATATTGGAATCCTTATTTTTTCACTTTGCAGGTTATTGTATCAAAAAAATGAATAATCTTTCTCTTGGAATTAGTTCTTTAATTCGTACTATATAATCTTTTGGGTAAAAATTTACTTTCGGGTCACCCTTCGCAAAATTGGCGATTTTTGTTTGGCGCCATTCCACTTTTCAGTTTTGCCGCTAAGCTTGGCGATCAACGGCGACCAGAACTTGGCGAAAATCAATGGCACCCAAAAGTAAAGTCTAACCAATCTTTTGTGTTGTTATATACTTACAAAAACATTTTATTTCTGGTTAGGAAGCGGACATCTTACTAATCACATCTTGGCGTCAAAAAAAAAAAAAAAAAAAATCGCCAAAAAATCAAGTGGTACCACCCGATTGCAAACTTTTACCCTAATTACTGAAAAATTGAAATTCTTAACGTATTTTTATTCTTGAATGAAAGCATTTACGACATATCCACTCTAAAATAGGAAATAGTAGCACTGATTCCATTAATTAAATTAGCCAAGAAATTAATGAGTGGTATAAAGTTAAAATGTTTATTTGAATCTATACAACCATCATATTTTTGAATTTTGGCTAAAACAATTAGTAAACATTAACGTTTCTAATATACGGAAACGAAACATGATCTGTGATATTGAAAATAAAGCATGTTAAAAGAATAAAACGGCAGCGATTTGAAAATAATAAACCTTTTAAGTTTCATAAAATACATTGGAGTAAGAAAAATAATAATTACCTTGTCCAGACAAAGCTGTTATCCACGTCGTTCGTAATCCTTCGTCGGAAGGGAATTCATGAAATTCTGATTTTTTTCAATTTTTGAATTTGAAGAGCAGTACGGCACAACGCAATGCACCATAATTTTGATTAAAATCTAACTAGTTCTTAAAAGGAATTAAAAGCTGACTAACTAGGTTAACTTTTCAAGGCCGTTTTTTCTCTCACATCGGAAGGCATTTACTATAGGGGGCTCTGCATAAACAATACTCTCTAGCGCTTAAAGAAAAATAATTGATACATTGAAATTCACTTTCCGCTTTAATTTTTCGCCTTAAGACTAAACTCAAGCTGAGTACAAAGAATTCAGTAAGACAGAACTTGTCAACGTTTTAAATAAAAGATTAATTAAGTAAAGATGGACTTACGGACTTATTACGGTTAAATAAACAAACGAAAAAAATCTTAAATAATTAATAGCGACAATTTAGCTTGGTTAAATTTAGTGTAACTTAATCTCAGTATAAAAAGAAAAATTTTAGCTTTTCAAAAATTAATGGTATCCTGACAAAACATAAATGTGAAAAAAGGGCCAAGTTCGATAGAACAAACGGCCTTTGGAGTAGTCGGTGTCAGTGATAAAAGAATTGATATCTAACGGGTGCCAAGTTTCATAGCAAATCCTTTAATCATAGCTGTAAGAGTGTACAATGTTCTTTAATTTATTTTGAAACATTTTTTTATCGATTCCTAACTTGGAAAGTTCTAATTAAGATAAGTTACGTTCAAGAAGACAATAAGACGGCAATTAGAAATTAACTAAAATAGCTTGCCACATACTAACTATTAAAATTATTTTACTAACTATTAAAATTATTTTACTAACTATTAAAAAATTTTAATTGGATGAGCTGAATTTTTTGAATGTAATTTACCTTAATTAACACTTGCCAAGTTAGAAATCCGATCAAAAAATGTTTTAAAAGAAATTAAAGAACATTGTACACTTTTAAAGCTATGTTTAATGGGTTTGCTATGGAACTTGGCACCCGTTAGATATCAATTCTTTTATCGCTGGCACCGACTACTCCAAAGGCCGTTCGTTCTATCGAACTCGGCCCTTTTTTCACATTTATGTTTTGGAAGGATAATAATTGCAAAGACTTTCTAAATGGTTGTGAAGTATATTTTTTCACCAAAACTTTTCTAGCTGATAGTTGATAATGTCATACATTTCTACATTTATACCTGTAATTCGATTGCGTAAAAAAACATTCTAAACATTTTTATCTGTTTTTATGCATTTAGATAATTTTCTCTTTATTGATTTTCCTCGTGTAGCACCCAAAATAAGTCCTTATTTAGATTTAAGATCTGGCAATCCTTTGAAAAGGCCTTTCTTTAGCCTGTTTTGTTTAAACTAATTTTGCAGTTAATTATATTTTATCTTGAGTGGCAACACGTTGGTAACGCATTTCTTTTCCTTCTACCTTCTACTTCGTTTAAATTAATTTTTAAGTTAAATGTCTTGAGGTGGCAATAGTTTTTTTTTTTTTTTTTTTTTTGAGGATTTCCGTAGCATCGATAGATAATACTATTATTATTTTTCAATGAGAAACTCTTGGCAATTTTATTGTATTGTCGCCAAACTTTTTGAAACCAAATTTACGAAACATTTGCAAACTTTTTGGCTCCAGGCCAACACAAAAAGTGCTAAAGTCATTGTGTCTGAATGAGATTCAATCTTCAATGTGCATTCGATTATATTTAGGGTATAAGTTGGCATAAAAGAAGAAACGGATTTAATTTACTTATTCTTTTAATGCGAAAATTGTCTTGGAAAAAAATCTCTATTTTTTTACTGATTTAGGTTTAGGAAATGCTCAGGATATTTGACAAACGAATAATTTTCACAGAAAGAGGAAAACTCCCTGCGAAAAAAAAATGCTTTAATGCAATGGGATTTGCATGATCTTCCTTATATGCATATGATTTCATTAGATTATACTTATTTACTAAACATGCGGTAAAGTTTAAAAGTCTTGTTGTCAAGTTTTATATTTTTGTGACAGCATAAGTTAAGCAATATATCATTTTTTACAAAAAAATTCTGGAAGTGAAAAAGTTATACAGCTAACAGATTACACTTTCTTTCCATCATGAATGATATACGTCCGACATGGCGCAAGTATTTTACTTTTACCTTTTACTTAAAATTATAAAATTTAGGATTACATTGCTATTTGGTAGTAAATGCTTCTTTTTTTATAGGTATTTCAATAAATATAAATTTTTGAATTTGGATAAATGCATTAACAATGGTATTTAATCAATTTTGCTTTTAATTCATTATTGTGATAAATTTTGGCATCATAAATATTTGACAATATTAACAGATTTTTTTTTCTTTTTAAACTGACAAATTTGACTGTGAATTATAAAATGTGCTTCTAAAAGTTAATATAAAAATACGAAGGCAAGAGATTTATGAAAGAACTTTTAATAAACATTATTGAAAAAATTGTAATTATTTTTTCTGGAATAAAAACTAAGCGACGTGTCATTGTTTTACTATTATTTTTGATATTGTTTGTTGTTACTGGTTATTTCCAAGAAAAACGGGGATGAAAATGTCCTAGAAATGACTCAGAAAGGTATCAACAGCGCCATCTATTGAGCGAAAAGGAGAAGTCCTTAAGTATTTATTTGCTTAATTTTCGCTTTGAGCTGGAATATTTAAAGGAAATAACTCGTTTACTAAAAAACTTCAGTGCTTTAATTATGTATTTCCAATACTAAAATTACGTTGTTGAATAAAATTAAAATAATTATATATGTTTAGAAAAAAATACAATAAGTTATTTTGCAATATTATTTCATTTTACAACGATGTTTTTTGATTTATTTATTACAATAAATCATTGAGTTTTTGTCACCCTTTCGCATGTCACAAAAGCAGTAACGCATATAAAAATGTAACCTCACACAAATGATTTTTTTTTTTCAGTAAAAACCCATTTCAACCCTGTATATGTGTTTTTTTCTATAAGAAATCACCTCAGCAGAGAAGCCAACTTAACACATTCATCGCAGTAATGGACACTTCTTTATATCCATCCCGTAGAAAGTTTGTAAAAGCATGTTAACATTAACTGGGATGTGCTAAAAATTTAATAAAGGCTCACAGGGCACGATGTATACACAGAAAAGTAATCTGCAGATGTGAAATTACCTCGTTTGTAATGTATAGAAAACGGATTTTGAAAGCCGAGATATCTCGTCCTAGCGATGAAAGTATTAAAACATGCTGTAAATTACTTACCATACACTTATTAAGTTATTCGTATCATTTTAGTAGTAAATATATGCACTTAAAAGTATGATATTAGGAAATAACATTACAGTTTATTTTAAACTGCAAATTCTTCTTAAATAAACAATTAAAAAATTTTTTAAATTGATGTCACAACGCGGGACATAATTAAAATAGTGTTGTCAGCAAGGTCAAAAAGAAAAAAAAGATCTCGTTGAATATTATATACCTAATTTTTTTTTTAAATGTCACTTTTTTCAACTTCAGAATTTTCGTAGTACATGTAGCACGTTGGAAAATTCATTTGTTGCCCCTAAACAACCAAGCATTTATCCCAATGAGAAACCCTAAAATGAAAAAATACGCACACATACTTTGAATGGCACTATTTTTACCTTAGACGTACATGATGTTATGTTATTAAAATGAAATTAAATCTGACATAGTTCAAAAGAACGTGAAGTTCTACATAACTCACTATATTTTGAAACTTAAAACAGAACCATTTTTTTTAAAGTATAATTGAAGGGCCGCGGGGAAAAACGATCAAAGTCCTTTTTTTCAATCAGTGCATACAGGTAGCTTATTATAAACATAATGCACATCATTTAGGCAAGAAATAAGAAGACGACGTATCCATTGATGACGTACATGACCAGCAAAAAGCATCAAAATCCAGAAGAAAAACGTAATTCTGAGAATTTAGATATTTCTGACTACGATCGTTTTTCCCCTCAGCACTTCAATGGTTCCAAAAACGAAATACAGGCGTAATAAAGAGTACCTGTGTTTTTTCAAAATGGGGATTTCTTTACTCGGAGCTTCTCAAAGTTAGGAAAATTCTCAAAAAGGAGTACATTTTCCTTATTTTGAAATATGTACCCATTATTAAGAGTGTAACTCTTTGTTAGTTCCTGCCAGTAAAAATGCCAATGCATAGAGCAGGGGCTCCCAACCTTCTTTTCCCTTGCGAACCCCTTCTAAAATCAAAAGAAAATAGCAAGCCTCTTCGATAACCGTTTGTAAGGGCTAAGAAAAGTATAACACTTATTTTTTTTAAGTTTTGCAACAGCTCATAACAAGAAATGAAAACACAATTGTAAAACATCTAACTTCAAATAAAAAACCAAAACAATAATCTAAAAGAAAGTAGATACATTTTTTAATTTATTCTAATTTGTTCTTTTTGAATTTTTAATAGAGATGCTAACATATGTATTTGCAATAATTATTTCCCCGATAGTGTGAAAAAGTTACGGAATGGCAAAAGAAATATAGAAGAATTTTGAATAATAATTTTGATAAGAAAAATTTTGAATGTAATAATATATATCTTTTACTTCTACGTCCAGGTTCAAATACACAAAATTCGGAAAAGGTTATAGGACTATTTAGAGAAATATTAAAACTTACATTATTTTCAAATTTCTCACTGCGATAGTGCAGAAAAGTTAAAATAAAGTATTATGAATGTGAGTACAAAATTTGAAATTAAATATCTTCTAGTTCCACTTTCTATGCATGGGATCATTCATAAATGATGTCACGCTTCGAGGGGGTTAGGGGGGTCCGTGAAATTGTGACAAAGTGTGACAAGAGGAGGGGAGGGAGTAACAAGAAGCGTGACATCCTGCATTATTCAACATAGCGTAACGCGTGACAAAGGGGGGGGGGAGGGGGTCCGCTGAAATGTGACGTATTGTGACAAAGGGGGGGAGGGGGTCAAATATATGGGGAAAAAAGCGTGACGTCATTTATGAACGGCCCCCATGAGAAATAAGCCGAAAATAACGCATTTTTTTTCATTTTTGAAAATTCATATTTTTAACTCCTTTCTCGCCAACGCGGAAAAAAGGAAAAAAGGTAGAAGAAACAGTTTCAAGATTTAGAACAAATCAGGAAATATTTTATTAAATCTTATAATAAATCAATAAATATCTTAATTATCCGATTAATGAACTATTCCATGACCCAATTTTCAAACTTAGGCAAAAGTAGAATTAGGTACATTTGAAAGTTCATGCGTGTGCTTCCTTTCTCACGGGACTGCATACGGTCACTAACCTTAGCAGACCTAGCGCAATCCCCGGAAACCGACATTCATTCTTTCAAGTAGCACCACTATCGGCGTATGCCATTAACACTTAAGAATTTTGAGGCTCCGTTTCCCGTACATGACGGCATCTGAGCTCTGAATGATGTGAAACTGCACTAGGAATTTCATTTAGCCAAGAGTATCCAAGCCAAACAGATACCAAACAGATACTCAAGGGATGTTTTACATGCCGCATACTCATGCGACAAAAGCGTTGACGATTTTCTACATCTTGAAAATCCACCGACCTGGGCCAGGTTTGATTCGGCACACTTAGGCGTACGAAGCCAGTGGCTTACCACTACATTACATTGCCGACTACGTGAGCTTTCTATACGTTTTTCGCATTATCAAAAAACATTTTATATTAAAAAAAATATTTTTAACTTCCGTCCTCGTATGCATGATAATTTATAATGTAGTTTATACTTTTACGTTAGCAGTTAAAAGTTCTGCCACAGCAATATTTTTTCGCGAACCACTTTTTACCACACGCGAATCACTGGGGATTCCCGAAGCACCCGTTGGAAAACGCTGGAATAGAGAGAGAAATTTCACTTGTATTTCTTACTAACCTCTTTCTCTATTGTACACCAAATTGTTTTTAAAGCAAGAATAGCTATCTTTTTTTTAATGAAAAATGCTTACAGAAAAGAATTAAGTACCTTTTTGCCGACTTCCAGAAAAACATCAAGCAGCAACAAATTTACAAGAGCAAACACAATTTTGAACAATTCAATTTGCAAGAAAATTGAAATAATGATCACCCATTCCAATGAATATACTGATCCAATATCCTTGCCCATCCCCGCAGTTGGGATGGAGAGACCACGCGTCAAAATCCTACCACACGAATCTTTAAGTACATGCTAATCAATTCCGCTGTAAAGTTCGAAATGCGAAGTCAGGATTAACATATCACTAGAGGCAAAGAATCTGAATATTATTCAATGGGAAAGTTGACCCGGAAGAATTTTCAGTTAATTGAATATTGGGAAAGATTCGTGAGAATTGTATGGATTTTTAATAAGTAAATAACACCACAGAATGCCTGGTTTTGTAAGAAAATTGGTTTTCGAAGATCCAAAATAAAATTGAATAGTTCTTGAGAATTGCCTTGAATTAACTATCTTTGTTATTAAGATTGCGATAAAAATTGAATTTCAATTTATTTGGGTTTTCACGTTCTTGATTATGCAACGAAAATATTGATTATGGATATATTTAGTCGTTTATTTGAATTATGTGTCACATGATCGAATATTTATACAGTTTAAAAGTGAAACTTTTAGTGCATACTGTTTAATAAATTTTTAAAAAAAGTAAGGAATATAAAAAGAGCCTTACTGCGCATGATTTAAGAACTTGAAGACATGGAGATTAGATGCAAAGCTTTGCAACTACTAGAAATTAAACTGTCTGTTTTTTTACAAGGATGCAATAAATTTTGGAGATAAAATGTTTGAGGATAAGTATTATGATTCCTTTTTTTAATCTTAATGCTTGTGGCATTCGTAAACTGATTTTGCTCAACCAAATTGTCATATGGACAGGGAAAAATCAAAGCAGTTAATAATATTGTGTACTTTTATAATCTTATATTAGGAAAACCAAAAAAATATTGTGTGTCCTGAAAGGTTTAAGTGCATGTATAAACGTCTCGTTATTATTAAATTTCATGTTAGTCAATAAAAGATGCGGTTTTAGAAATGAAAGTACTCCCATTTGCATATTGCTTAATTTTAATGTTTGGAGTACTAAGGCGTTGAGAATTTGACTGCATACTTTTTGACCTTTTATTTTCTAGGAATGTTTCTCTAAAGGCCTCATTCGTAATTTTACCTAGTTATAGTCTGTGTAGTTAGGCGCATCAAGGTCGCGCTTCCTGCTTTGTCTCCATGGCAGCTGCGAGAAAGATAACAGAGCCAGACTTTTTTTTTTTTTTTTTTGCACTGCAGTTAAGGCAATTGCATTACTACACCGCCGATTCAAAATATTAGAATAATTGAGAAAAGTAATAAGAAAGAATTTATTTTCCATTTATTTATTTGTGATAATAGGTTAATGCAATTAAATTTCTCATAAATTAAATCTGGAATTTTTAGATAAGATTTTAGCATTTACAAAATATAAAATACAATAAATTAGCTATACAATAGCTTTCTGAAACACATCAAAATATTAGAATAATATTTGGGTTGGTTCAAAATGTTAGAATACTTTATCTCACGCAATCTATTTTTGCGATTGAGAAATAAATCTGATTTTAATCAGTCTAGTATTATTATTATAACTAAAACAACAGACTTATCTTCCCCAAACCATGTTCGAAAAAATTTTCTAGTACGGAAACCATGGCGATCAGAAGGGGAAAAGGTAGAGCTGTGTGACCTTGACACGCCGATTCTAATTACGCAGACTATAGTAAGTTTCTCATTTTATTTTATTTTTCTAATTATTATTCTTTTTTCCTTTTGTTTTACTGCAAAAGAGGAAGGTGTACTTTGTGCTGTAATATCAACAAATAACATCATATGCTCTCAAAAGTGCAAGAAGCTTATGAGCAAAAGTCAAACATCACGTGTTATTTTGTCTCTTGATTGCCAAAATATGAGCAGCAAAACTAAATTTACAGTACCAATGTTTTTATTAAATGTTCATTTTTTTTTTTTTTTTTTTTTGTCCTCTATCATTATTTTATTATTTTTCTACTTGAGTTTTTGTGCCAACTTAAATGTAATTCTCCCCCCCCCCCTTTTTTTCGTTTTGAATGTTCATTCCAGTTCCTACATCAGTATTTTACATTTTTATCAGTTTTCCGGAGTAAACAATGCAAAAACCTATAGGATCAAAAATATATTTGGCATTTATGTAACATTTTGATCTAAGCATCGGTTTAATTAGATATAATTAGCTATTACGTTTTTTAGAAAAATACATTGCTGATACTTGAAAATAGTAATATAGAAAGGAAAACGATAAAGGGGAAAAAAAGTTAATTAAATGTAATATAAATAGTTTTAATACTATTTTGATATGGGATTTCAGTAATTATTTCGAAAATTTTTAAATAAGAGCTAAAAAATAGGTATAAGGATAATAAATGACGGTTAAGAAATAGATTGTTTACAAAACTTTTCTAAAAGTTGCATAAAATCTTATATCTACCATTTGCAACACTTTTCAAATCGCCCAAAGCCTGAATGCCGTTCATCGCCATAACTGACGCTATTTCTTGCTTTCACCTCTTCACTTCATTTCCTTTGCCACATCTTGGCAGGCGGTTGCTCGAAACCTAAAGCAAAAGAAAGCGAGGGCACCGAGTTTTTTAGCCAGCAAGTTAAAAAATTCCTATTCAACTCGGTATCATTTTTCAAGGGCTTGTTTGGGAATCTAGGAGAACTTTCCTCATTTTTCATTCCCTGTAAATACTCTGAAAAGAAATATTTCTGATAGATCACTGAATGCCAAGATAAAGTCTTTTAATTAGATAGATTTTATGTGTGTATCAAACCATTATTTTTCATGGTTTAGTGTTTGCCAAATTACAAAATTAAAACTATCACAAACATAGTTTAAACTTCTGAACATTTTTCCTCATTAGTGAATTATAACAGCTATAAGCAATGAATTGTAAGGTAAATGATAATTGATGGTAAGAGATCTGATACGAATACAGAACTTGAGATAAATGAAGAGACACAATTTTAGTTACGGAATTTAAATACTTGGGTTCAGCTATCACAGAAAACAACGATATTATGCCAGAGGTTACACAAGGAATAAATGCTGGAAATTTCAGTCTTTTTGCGCTAAAGAAATTATAAACAACCACAGTAGTAACTAGGAAAGCAAAGATCCAGGTTTATAGAACAATAATCAGACCAACAGTTACCTATGTGTCAGAGGCCTGTACTTAAACTCAAAAACTAGAGAAGATGCTAATCACCTGGGAAAGGAAAATTATAAGAGCTATTTGTGAAGCTGTCAAAGAGGGTGATCTTTGGAGGAAGCGATATAGTTTCGAAATTGAAAGATTATTTAAAGGAAAAGATATACATAATTATGCAAAAACAAAAAGAATACAATGGCTGGGACACCTTGAGATAATGGGAGAAATCATAGGCACAAAGAAGATTTTCAAGGGACAATACCAGGCTCAGAATAAAAGAGGAAGCCCTGTTAAAAGATTGTTAGACGTGTTGGAGAAAAATATTAAAAATCTAAAAGTCCGAAACTGGAAAGAAAAATCGAAAGACTTTGGAGGAAAATTGTTAGGGAGCCCATAGTTCAACGTGGGTTGTAATGCTAGAGATTTACAACCAGTGAATTATCTAGTACAGTAAAACCTGTAAAGTTGACCACTTTTTTCAGAAACGGAATTATCCCTTCACCCTCTATCTCATCCTCTATAAATTGACCACCTGTCTAAGTTAACCACTAAAGGGCTGCACCGCAAGTGGTCAACTTACACAGGTTGCACTGTACTAAGTTTTCAACACAAAATTAATTTCTCTACACTTTCAGGCGATAGAGAAGTGAAGAACGGAAAAATCGCGCAATGTAGTAGAGAAAATACAACATAAAAGGAAAATTGAATTATCCCCAACGTAAATGTTACTTAAAAGCTCCCTTTACACATGCGTTCTTAACCGCAAGACTGAACGTGGCGCATCCAGCCACGGTCAAGAACGCGAGTAAAACCGTGGCGTTCAAGAATGTGTTGCAAAATGACCACATTCTTATCCGCGCGCAAGAACGCGTTCAGATGGGGGGCGTTCCATTGAAGTAACCTACAGAAGCCACAGCCTGCAGAATTGTCCAATCTTCCCACTTTGATGCGCGGTTAAGAACGTGTATGTAAAATGCATCATTTCTTGGAGCGCGATCATGAGCGCGCATCTGAGTGTCATTCTTAACCGCGTTCTTGAGCGTCCTAAAATGTCATTTACACGCAGGCTCTTGACCGCGGATCTGAATGGCTCGCCGTCCGGACCGCGGTTAAGAGCGCGTGTGTAAAGGCCGCTTTATAATACTTGTTTGTGCTAACGTCCAATTTTTTAACTTTATATAAATGTGTTGTATACAGGTTCTGCCAATCGAGGAACAATAATAAAATTAATATAGTGAGCCAAAATTGCATATCCGTATGTACAAACAACATATATCATATTATTGTCCTTCGGAAAATAAAAAAAGGTGAGATTTAGAAACAGTTTCATTATTTTATTGCTTTACAAAGTAATTATATTTTTACTTACTATAGTACCTCATGATGTGTATTTATAACTGTAAATCAAGTGAATTATGTTAAAATGTGCACCAGGTATCCAAATAGAGAGTTATACCGAAAACATGGAACATTTTCTCCGCAGCAGTAAGTATTCATTCTTCAGGTCATATTGACCTAAATGGTAAGTAGGACATAGTAACTGCGAACAGAACAGCGGGGATAAATAGGTTCAAAAGACAGTTATATTACGTTAATGTCTACCATTGAGTTAAGAATTATTTTCGATGAAAATTTTAAACGCATATTTCAGTCAGGAAGTGATTTGTAAAGTTCTTACGCATTTTACAGAAATATCCAGTTTCTTTCTTGTAAGAAACTTTTAAGTGTAAAGTGGATGTTACAGGATTTTGACGCATGAGCTGCTCCACAGGCGATATCGTGGCATTATGTAAAGAAGTGCTTATTATCTCTATATTTATTTTCAGTTATAGTTAGCACGCTCTTCCTGTGGAGTTCTTATGGTCATAATTTAAAAAGTCGTTATTCGAGCTACGAAATATATTTTCTTTTCTAATTAAGAAAAAACTATATGTTGCTACATGCATTTTTTTATTTAGAGATTAGTGAATATGCACTGATTAAGTTTCTTTCTTTATTATTTATGTATTTATTTATTTTTTAATATCTAAACTTCTGTTTTGATTTGATAAATCAGTTGCTTATTAAAATGTGTGGTATTTATTGAAATTTATATTTACAAAAATCATAACTCAAACTTTTTTTTGTACTCCACGGTTGTTTTCTTAAACTTACAGTACTGAAAATATTTTATTTGTTTATTCCATTTTGTTCCCTTTAAACACATATATCATTAAAGTATTTTAAAACGAAACAACCGACAGAACTCTGGAAATCTATGAAAATGTGAAAACTACACACACACATATATATATATATATACTTGTATATATATATATTACATACATATATGTATAAATTCCTTGCCTTTCGTCGATTTTCGTAAACTTTTTTTATATGTAGGCTAAAGATTGAACGTGAGTAATTGAGACTGATTCTCAGAAACCTCATTCATTTGGCGTATTCAAATTTCCCCCACCCTTTCAATAGCTCTTGACAACCAACCGCTGTATGAATTATAAAACTGATGCTCAAGAGGTTTCACCAACCATGAGTCAGGCAGACTGTTTCTATTAAGAGAAATTTGTGCTTTGGTTTTGCAGTAAAGTTGTAAAAATATGTTACATTTGATTTTTTATTCAAAGAATAAAACTGTAGTACGGTTAAAGGATGCAGCTTATGTTACTATTTTAAGTGGTTGACCAATCGATATGACTTCATGAATTACTTCAAAAATATAAAATAATAATAGTTATAGTAGTAATAATAGTGATGATAATCAACTAGAAAATGTGCACCATATATTGGTTTCAAGTCTACTCACACTGAAAAAAATGTCTGTAAAAACATAGAAACTCATTTTAAAGTAAATGATCAAGTATCTTCATAACAGTTTCTCAATAAAATTCTTGTTTTCCCGCTATCTGCAAAACTACAGTGAAAGATTTGTTTAGTAAATTTGAACACTTGAGATCTGTGACTACGAGTTTATGAGTTGTAAACAAATGCATGAATAAACGCCTGAGATCTGGGACTACCAGTTTAAAAATTGTCAAATATGCTATATATCTTGTTGGTGTATTATGTAGCTTCAGCTAGTAAACAAACGACCTGCTAGCTCTCGCGGCCAGCCTCGGCCGATCAGAGTGGTCTCAACTGAACTAATCTTCGATTTTTGCGTACCAGAATTAGTAATTCAGCTTACTCACAGGTGGTACCACCACTGAGGAACATCTTATGCTACAACCAAAATACAAAATGCTCGCTGTTTTTATTTTCTGTCATTTCCTTTTTTAAAGACTTGGTAGTTTCTTGTATTTATGTTTCTGTAATTTTACGTCAAACTCCGGATCAATGAACTCCAGGTGATATTTTCGGTCAAAATGTTTTCTACAATGCAGATACAGTGTACTATGTAATGATTTTATTTCCATAATTTTTACATTACTTTTCTTCCTCTTGAATGAAAGATTGTTGCTCCAATGGCATAGAATAAATGTTCACTCTAACATTTTGGAGCTAAGCTAAAATATATTTTCAGTAGTTCAGTCCTTTTCAGTAGTAGTCCTTTTAAATTTTAACACATGCCGCATCTAACAAATTGAATAAATAGGTAGTTAAGGACAGATAGCAGAAATAAATATATTTGCTTTATCAGTGACTTATTGTATATTTTTAAGTTTCAAACAAAGGTTTAAACCGATGAAAGAAAGTTTAAATGTTGTTTGAAATGTTTGTTCAAACATTCGTGCTCTCTTTGAACATACAAAACACACGGCTTATCCCTTTATAGAAATAAAATTAGATATCTTTATAAAAAGAAAAAAAAAACTTTTATAATTTTTAACAGTATATATTCAGTAAAAAAAGAGATTTAAAAGTTATATTCAGTCCCAACTTTTGAGAATTCAAAATTTCTTCTCTACTATTAAGTTCTTTATTTTTCAGATATCGAAATACAATAAGGCTTTCAGCAAAATAATAAATAATGTGATGTTGTGACACTATGTTAAAATGTGAAATTTTTATTTTCTGATGAATCATTTTAAATTATAAAGGTACTTTCAAAAGTTTTTCGAATAAAACGAAAACCAACTATTCTATTTATAATTAGATCTTTCGTATGCAGTAGCAATATTTATTTTTAAAGTTTAGGAACGTGCCTTATGGCTTTATTTAGCTATATAGGTACTGAACTTCTCCATACTTATGCTAACTTGAAAACTTTAATATTTGCAGTTGATATAAAAACGTCTACAACGACGAGCTCCTCTTAGTCGGAGTTTATTCTGGAAAAAGAACTCCTCTACCTGGAGCATCTATTCGCTGTTTACTGCGTTACAATTTGAATCATAAACAGTGAGGCTTCGTCATTCAAAAGGGTTGCGTGAGGGGATAGGCGCTGAATACAATTCGAAAAATGGAATATTCTTTTACTGCTAGCTCCGTGCATTTCCACGATCTGGGAGGTGATGTAAAAATTTCTATCTTACAAGCGGCGACATAAAAAATTGAATTTTTGATTCTAAAAATTTCTTTACGTCCTCTCCTAAGACAAATAAAATAAGTGTCGGATGGGAGGGTGAACGGCGAAGAAAAGCTCGTTCTATCCAATAGTCTACCCTTGAATGGAAAACGTTTCTTATATTTTCTCTCATTCCAGCCTTCGCTAAAAGATTGCCTCCCACTTTCTTCGATTTTCCATTCTTTCGTTTTCCCTGCCGCTCTAACCTTCAATTGAAGGGAGGAAAAAACGTGAGTGTCCCCCTTTTCGAAGCACACCACTAAAAATTGGCTTCCCTCAGTGTCGAGGTTCAGTCCCAGAAAAACACCAGTTTGGCTACAAAATGAGCGCCAAAGTTTTATTCCTTGGCGTATTATGAGTGTTTGGCTAAATTTTAAAGTTTTCCAAAAAAAAAAAAACCGCTTTTATACAATTGTGCGTTGGATATTGTACTGGTTGCAAGAGGTCAGGCTAACAACGAAACGAATGTTAAATATAAAATGGAATGAAAGTTAAAGTATAATTTTAAAAAAGAGACTTCCGTAAGACAAAATATGAATTAAACATATATGTATATCGTCACCAACACTAATTTGTACTTTATTTTGATTTCCGTCGGTAGCCAAGTGGCCTGAGCATTAGATGCTTAGAAAAAAAATTAAGAAAAAAATGAAATTCACATTACATATGTGAGACAAAAACAAAACAAATAGCAAGCGGTAAAATGTCCGGGTAGAAAACGTTTCATGCTGCAATGTATAATATTTACTGAAAGATTCTGTTTGGTGAATGTGAAACGTCAATAACGCATTTCTCAATCTAATACTTTCGTGAAAGAGTTTGTGTATAATTTATTACAGCTGGCAAACATTAATTTTTTTTAGTAGCGAGAAAAATGTACTGTGGTTTTTCTGTATATAAACAAATAACCACAGATATTGGTTAAAGAACTTTATTTTAATATTGGAATCAATTTATCTATGTTTGCTACATGACATTGGGTATTAAATATTTCAATTTAAAGACGGGGAGAGGGGATATTATGGTGTTTTATTTCAGCAATTTATTTTATTTTCCAGTTACATATAACTTTTGATCATAGTTTCCAGAGGTAGCATGTGTCCTTTTTCATATGGCATTGAAAGTAACAAATCAAGATCAATAAACTTCTTGTGATTCTTTTTCGTTATTTACTTTTCATGTCATTTGTAATAATAATAATAATTTAAAAGGGAATCTTAACACACACACACCTAAAAACCAGAAGTTTATCTTTCGAAATTTGTAATCAAAAGGAAAGTGAAAAATAAGTTGTAAACATCTCCAAAAGTATTAGTAACTTCATTTTGAAGTATTCAAATGATGATATAATTTTTATAATTATTCAACTTAATACTAAAATATAAATTTTACATTTATTAAACTTAGTATTAGCAAACAAGAAAAGTTACTTATTATATATTTATCATAAAGTGTTACTATGAACATCACAATTAAAATCGGTGTTGAATAGACGAAAATATTCCACAGCAAAAAATATTATTTATTCCAATTAAAAAGCAGGAAATTTTTTTCTTTTTTTTTTTTTTCATTTCTAGTACTTGTTTTTCTTTTAGAGAAGTCCACCATTCATACTAATTTAATGCTACAAAATCATGTGCAAAGATTTTGGAGGTGAGTTCATTGCTTATTTACTTGTATTATCTGGCTTACTAAATATTACTAACTAGCAAAAGGCTTTCATAGCAGTAGTCATCTGAGCGGTCAAGTTGAGTTAAACATAACGTATTTTTGTCAAACGCAAAGAGAGAGATTAAGACAGAGATTTATCGTTTATGATTTTTGCACAATTCAATAACGTCTCTTTCAGCTACAGAAACATCAATGGTAAAATGCTTTAAGTTTATTTTTAATTTATTTGAGAAGAATGAATCAGCTAAATGCTGGGCAAAAATTGACGGAAACATTTTTATTTAATTGGAGAAATTTATTCCATGAACAAAACGTCTTTTGACACTTCATTCAAAATTATCCACAGAAAAACCCATTTTTAACATTAAAATAAAATAAATATATTTGTGTATAATGTAATGTAACTTACTTTTTAAACCTTTTTTATCATTTGGTGCTCAGTTTAACGACAAAAAATTTTACCCTACTGCTTGAGTTGGCATTTTCTCGTATTAGCATTTTGGCGACAACCTCCGTCTGGTAACCCTAGGATTGTGTTGTATCTGCGGCGCTCTTTCCGTCATTTGATTATTTTTGAGAGGGTGGTTGGTTGCGAGATTTTGGCCCGGATCGTGAAGAAAAGAATATATATACTTTTCCCTTCTCAGTTCGTTTCTTCGTAGCTTTCTCATTTTCCCCCTACCCCCCCCCCCCAACCGATCTATAGTTTTTCCCTCCCTCAGTCCAGTTGTATTAGAGGGGGGTGCGGAATTTCCCTAGAGACAACTTCTCATACTGATGCTTGATCAAGAGAAAAAGGGAGATTTTTTTTTTTTTTTTTTCCCCACGCGAGGAGGAAAAGTTTGATTTTCGTAATTTTCTTCTTCTAGCAATGCTATTGATTTCTCTTAACTTCAGTCGTGCGGGCTGATGCATTACACCCCAATGAAGGAAATTTTTCACTAAAGAACTTCCGTTCTTTGTTTTAAACATTATTCTTAGAGTTTAACCCTTTTGTATTAAAGTGAAAGTAACTAATGTTTTAAAAGCAAGAGAGTGAGAGAGAAACGTAACTTTATACACAGAATCTTAAGCTTCAAAACGTTTTCTACGTTCTTGTCTCTACTTCAAGGAAGGTTAACCTCTATTGGTAACTTATAGTTCTCTAAAATTGTCGCATTCTACAATTTCACGATACATGTGACTTTTAATAATACGCATAGCTAAAACAATAAAAAGACAGAGGGAAAAACTCTAAAATATTTATTCTTAATTAAATAAATTCTAACTGTAATAGTATGCATGTTTTATCATGCTTTTGGTCCCGCGGTGGACCAGTTGGTAGAAGCTCGGTTCCCGCAGAACACCGAAAGTGAAGCAACGTCGACTTAGGTCAGTGTTTTGGGAGGGTGACAGCCTCTCGCGGCTGGTTCATGTGGACCGTGTACGCTAAAAGGAGTTGGTGCACGTTAAACAGGTCGGGGCTATAAAGTCCTCCAAGTGAAACGGTACTCTGGGGGTGCCAATCCCAAGTGGCGGAGTCGCATCTGGGATCTGGTTCAAAAATTAAGGGACCACAAAATTTGAGTTCAGGTCAGTCTTCAGCCCTCGTGGTTCCTCGCTCTAAAATGAAGCTGCATATCACCCTTAGACAGTAGATTATTGATCTTCTGGACTTGGTAGTAGGCTCTCCTACGACAGGGGGATTAGTAACAACCCAATATCATAATTTTGCATGATAGAATTGACATGTGTAACTTTTATTTCGATAGATACAGTGTCATTGCGTAAAGTACATTTGTTTGGTGAAAACATGTTTTCAGTTAGTTTCTATACGTTTTTACATAGATAGATATAGCTTGTGAAATATTCTGAAACAAATAAATGAAAAGATATATATAGGAGTCAATAAAAGAAAGTTGTTATTAAAGTGACTATTTATGTTTGGATATTTTTTTCCTACTGAAATGCATATTCTTTCTTAAATGCTTTATTTGGAAAGAATATATAAATATATACACAAAAAAAAATGTTCTCATACTTGAAAATAGTTGAATCTAAGATACGGTAATATGGTGTAATTTTTAATATAATAATTCTTTTAGTTATAAAATAAACTATTATTTACCAATGCTAATATAAAAATTAGATTGTTAATATAAAAGCGAATCATAAAGAAGCTGAAAATAGGAGCGTAACAAGGACACGAGTACAGCTGCAAGAAAAGAAAAAAGAAAAAAAAGAAATGAAAAGATAATATTTGTTACGAATCAAATGGATACCACGTACTGCTCCTGAGAATTTAAAGTTAGATTCTCCTATACTGCTTTACAAACCAAGGAAGATGGGATACAAGCAAAAAACAACACAAATAAAGCACAAATTATCAAATCAATGATGCGAATTGATTTGACGATTTGTGCTTTCTTTACGTCGTTTTTTTTCCTTGTACTCATATTTTAGCACAAAGCATTTTTTATCATTTGTCTTAAAAGGAAGATGTGTCTGAAAAAGATAATTTTCCACCAAGAAATTCTTTCAAAAGAGGTTTCGCATCCCTTTCCAAATTAAATGTGATTGAACCTAGCTGAATTATTCATTACTAGCAAATAATCCTCAAACAAAAAAAAGAAGAAAATCAATGAAACATTAAGATATTGTAAAACGTTTTTCATGTTTAGATGGACATTACAACCGTAATTTTACTAGATATTGTAAATAGTCGCTATAGTGGACTGATCAATGTCCTTCAAAATATTTCGTTTTACTTCAATACTACTTAACACGTATTCTTAGAATGGATATAACGCTTTGATGTTTATCTATTACACATACATGAGTTTATGAATTGTTTCAAGTTACAACCATTATCATTGGACCTTTCATTCCTTAGAATGGTACAAACTTGGCTTCTCACTTCAGCCAATGACCCCCATTCTTCTAATTGTTTTCCCTTAGTGATAATTGAATCCTCTTCCATAGGAACTGTAACAGCAACGTCCATTGGCAATCCAACCTTTTCTCTTAAACGGTGGTAATGAACGGAGGAGAATTGTCCCTGGATTATGTCTCCATTGGGAGGGATGGACAATACAACTTGGCGTCCCTCATCGTTCCGCTTCCATCAATAGCAGAAAGTACCACTAAAGAATGGAGTTGGAATCAGAAGTAGCCTACTATGATAGATAACTAAACTTTGGATGAATTATACTAACTGAATAAGTTCTTAAGAATTTAATTTTTACAGTACTTTTAAATTTACAGTAGGAGCATATTTGAATCAATTATTTACTATGACTATGAAACACAAACTAAAATCAACCTATATTAGACACCTTTTTTTTTTTTTTTTTTTTGCTCACAAGTATTTCTCTATGGTCTGTTTGCTTCAGTTGATGTTTTTCACCTAGAAGACTTCATCTGCGTTGGAGAATGCCGCCTTGCGGCTTCGAAACAGGTGTCTGCAATCTTTTGCGTAATTGACGTTGTACTTCATTGTTTATAGCACAAAGGATTACATTTTATTCTAATTTGAGATCTTTTGACTGAATCCAGTAAATAAGAACACAAATTTCAATCAAATTTTAAAAGTAATAATCGCATAACAATAACTTGTAAGAGCAGTGCTTTTCATCTATCCGTTTATGTGTGTTCATTGAAACACATCTGTAATTAATGTAAATAATGTGTTTCATCTATCCGTTTATGTGTGTTCATTGAAACACATCTGTAATTAATGTAAATAATGTGTTTTATCTATCCGTTTATGTGTGTTCATTGAAACACATCTGTAATTAATGTAAATAATGTGTTTCATCTATCCGTTTATGTGTGTTCATTGAAACGCATCTGTAATTAATGTAAATAATGTGTTTCATCTATCCGTTTATGTGTGTTCATTGAAACACATCTGCAATTAATGTAAATAATGTGTTTTAGCACTTTAAACGTGCTGGAAAAATAACCAAATGTGATTTTGCATCGTTTTAAGTTTATTCAAATCTGCAAGATTTTAGCTATTTTGCTTTTTTTCCCCTCACACATTTTGATTTTTTGTTTTTAAACGTTTTATCAGCAGTTTACTTCTTTCATTTATTTCAAAAAAATTGTTTTTATAGATTTTTCACAGTTCGTTTAACGGTTTTTCAGGCTATTTAGGTGTGCAAGGAAATTCAGCCATTTGAAAGATGAATCTTCTTGGGGCTAATGAACTTATCCGTCAGTGTTGAAATAAAGACGCAGATCAATCAAAGAACAAACGATTTTCCTTCCGGAACGGATCCATCTCCTTCAATGACATGACATAAATCAAAGTTTAAGGGGGAAAAAAGAAAGAGAAAATAAGTTGTATATGCTGCATCATGAAAACTCGCATAGATAAGTAGTACATATAGCTTTAAATTTGTTAATCTCCTGCAGAGCTATGTCTTCAAAACAAGACGTTTATTACTACTATAGAAGAAGTAAAGTTATATAATTAGTTGTATTTTGACGGTCATTTAAATGATTTTTTCATCATTATGTGTTTTATTGTTCCGGACACCTTACAAATAAAATAATGTAAGTTTTAGAACATACTTTTCTTTTGAAAAACAAAGAAAGAGTTCTTCTCAACACGTGTCTAAGTATAGCATACTAGAAACAAAACTTGGAAATAAAAGTCGATTCCAGTAGAATATCGTAAGAATACATCTTTCCATTAGCTGCAGGCTATGTGTAATATCTCCACTTTATGCCAATATTCAACTGCATTTTCTTCCAACGTAGCGTAAAAAATCATACTAGCTTGCAAACACAAAACCCAATTCTATCTCCAGAATATGGGATATTTCGATAAAAATTCCCGGACCACATCGGGAGCATTTTATTCGCGAACATGTATTCAAAATCAATAAAACGCAAACAATTGAAAAGATCTCAAATATTTCGGGTAGCCCTCCCTTCCCTTCCCTTTTTCGTACATTTTCAATTACTAGAAGTTGGTTACTTTTCGATACATCAACGTCAGAAACAGTTTTTCATGACACAAGCTTTCCATGGGCATTGCTAGATTATCGGCTTCTTTATCCACGTCACTTTCACGTAAAATAAATAGCGTCGGTTTTGCGTTGTTTAAATTTTTTTTTACTACTCCTCAAAACCGTCAAAACCGGCGAGAAAGTTGATGCCTTGCATTGAAGTGGATAAAGCTATTGCTGTGAATTGGTGTCAGTTCGTATCAAAGTCTTATATTAAATAAATCTTAAGATTTCATATCCTGGCAAATTTTTCTCATTTTTGGTGAAAATTTGATTGAAAGTTGAAATTTTATGTTTTATTTCTCAGATAAAACAATTTGTGCTAACTTGTTTATACGAGGAGTGATCAACAAAAAAGGTTACAAGTCGAATAAAGAAATATTTAGTAACAATAGACAGAAGATACAAAATGTAATTAAGAGGCACACGTGCCTATAACTTTGCGACATAATCACCAAGTCTATTTAGTCATTTATCAGAAAGCAAAACCAATTAGTTTAACCCGTCTTGGTAGAAATCAGGTCCCTGTCCTTTGAGCCAGGTCTCGTAAGGATATTTTCACATCACTGTCTGAAGAGAACCGTGTGCTGGATAAGTGCTCCTTCAACCTCGGAAACAAGAAATAGTCACTGGGTGCTAAATCTGGGCTGTATGGAGGGTGACTCCAGATTTCCCGCCTGAACCGTCGCAGCAACTCCTTCGTTCCTTTAGCAGTATGGGGCTGGTGTTGTCATGCAGGAGGATGACACCTTCACTCACCATGTCAGACTCACTCTGTCAAATGCGGACACATTCTTTTCTTCGAATCACTGCTCGCACTTCCACGCGAGAGTAATTTTCTACGCGTCTTGCCATTTCAATCGTTCTGAACCGTGCCGGAACTCTCACTACCTACCTGCACACCAGCTGTATGACAAATAGCATCATCTGTCTCAACTCTGGGGAAACAAAATTTCTCCACAATATGTTGTTTTCAAATGCTGCGGCTTGTAACTTTTTTTTTTTCTCTGATCATCTCTCATAGTTTTCGTATGAGTATTGCTGTTAAAACTGTGGGTAATTTTAATTATTATGTTTAAGTTTTAGCCAAGTAAGAAAATATATCTCCAATTGTAAAGAAATCTTAACACTATATGGCACACATATGCGCAGAATGCATCAAGCAATTCGTTACAATACATTCGTACACTAAGCTTGCATAAAGCAGATTTTGCTTTCAAGTACTGAATGTATCAAATCAGTTCGTTATAATACATTCGTTGTGAAACTAAGAATGTATCAAAACAGAATTTGTTTTTAGGTACTGAATACATCCAAATAGTTTTTTTAAAATATGTTCGTATAAAAACTGAAGGTGAATTAAAACAGAGTATGCTTTTAGGTACTGACTGCATCAAAATAATTTGTTCTAAAAATTCGTGCCAAAACTGAGAATGTATTGAAACAGATTTAGGTACAGGTATTGAATGCATCAACACAGTTTGTTTTAACGCGAATGTATCAAAACTTCTTTGTGAAATGTATTAAATGTTTTAAAAGAAAACTTTTGTGCTATTGTTGGCCGTTAAACGCTATTAAATTCAAAGAGGCATTTTCAACCTTGCAATGATACGTTATCTTGAAGTTATGTCATGTTCAAAGCGCTCTAGTTTCCCTACTGGTCCTGGAGTCAATCGCACTGGTAGGGAATTACCATGCATGTGTGTTCGTTTATTATGTATACATTAAAAACAGTTCGTGTTTTTCTTTTGTAATTAAACAACTTTACGTTATTTACCAACACATTATAATTAGTAACATACATGTAAAGATTTACGTGCATGTACATGAAGTATCGCATTAAACCACACTAAACAGAAAAAATCGTTTTACCATAAAGAATAATTCATGGAAAACATAGATTATGCAAGTCCTAATCTTTCAAGATTTTCCTCCGGCTATTTATCTAAAAGTAAAATAAAATGAAACTGAAGAAAAAAGTAAAAAAAAAAAAAAGAAAAAGGAATAAAAGCTTTTCAGAAAATAAAAGATTTCTAGTCTTTGAATAGAGGAAATATACTGGCATTCAGGGGTATAGGCAACTGAATTGTACCGCGGGGAAATCCTTACTTTTAAATAGACAGAAATTCTTATCCATACTTTAACTGAGCATCGGGAAAGGTTTTTGCTTTTTATGTCATTGGGTTTTTGCTTCAGCAGGTACAGCAGCCCCTGTTTTATGGTTTTCCGCTCGCCAATGCAGATTATAAAATACGTAAAATGCATTTCCTTTAAATACAGTATACTTACATTAAATCATTACAAAGCTGACTCGCAGTAGCTTTCATTAGATGGTTTCGTCTAGCAAACAAATATTGAAATTCTGTTTTCGCATGCAAGATACTAAAGAACAAACCATTGCATGTGTGAAATATTATTAACCTAGTCGGCTCCCGAGTAATTCTGCATTAATTTGGGAGAAAGGACATTATGAAGAAAAATGTAAAAAAGTAAACGGGTGTTGGTACAAAAAAATACATTAGCACATCAGCACAAATAGTTGTTACAGATTCCCCCCCCCCCCCTACTATTTAGATATTCAAAAAAAAAAAATAATCACAATAATAATGAAAATAATTTTATTATTAGTACCCATAGCATTAAAATACAATAACGAAACAGTTCCATTACTTAAAAGGTAGTTACTTTTGGTTTGTTAGGCTCTACACATTCATAATTAAATGAAGGTGCAGAGCCTAACGATTGAATAAGGTTAACACACAGACGCAGCAAAAACTATCCAATTTTCTGCACAATAAAAGCAGAAGAGTTTTTTGCTTGTTTACTTATAACAGATGGCACAACCATACACAACACGAATTTGGCATCCAATAAAGGGATTTTCTTAGATGGTTTTAAATCTCAAATTTAAAAGAAGCGGTACATTTTTAGACTGTGGGTCTATTTTTCGTCATTAGCCTGCATGATAAGATTTAAAATGAGGGGTAACTCATAGAATTTGGTGTAGGAATAAAAAAGATGTCACGGAGCGACAAAAAAACAGGCTAGAGAAATAATATATAAAGGTACGGAAACGTTTAATTATTGTGAGGTTACGTCTTATAAAACATTATAATTAAAGTGCAATTATTGTACTATGCTACAGTATATATATATATATATATATATATATAGAGAGAGAGAGAGAGAGAGAAAGCGAGGAACTGCACCACTCCCTAAGTAGAACCTATGTCTTAACTAATTCACTTCTTTGTCAAAACCTGTGGAATCGCCATTGCTCAGCTCGAATAAGTCAGTTGTGAGTAGTTTGAGTATATGTTCTTCTGTGCTACGAAATTTTGAAAGTGTTTTGAAGTATCATCACTTCACTTCCAAACAGGTAAGAATTATTATACATTTACTAGAATGTGGTGGACGAAAGAAATTAACTGATTATGAGTTTTGAAAAAAATTTGTAACACTTCCTAATTAATGAAACCATGTTATCCAAAGCGTTTGTTTCTCCTACGAGTAAGTTTTTTCTGTGTATTTCAAAATAGAGCCCTAACCTCCCCTTTTTTATGCGTTCTTTGCATTTTCCGGCCGCATATTGTTAAAACACATATAATTATGTAATGAAATTGAGTACGTATCATTTTAGTAGTAGAGTAGTATCTAATAAACGTCAAAATATTCCTCAACGTATTTTCATTTTCTAGTTTTTTAATGTATAAACATAAATAACCAATTCATGCCATAACGTTGTTTTATTTTTTACTGTTTTGACGAAATTTAAAAAAAAAGTGGAGGGCTTCAAATTAAGAGCAATTTTCTAAAAACTTCATTTTACACCCTTTTTACAAAATTCAAACAAGATTTTTCAAATGTTTTTAAATGAAGTTTACGACTATGTTATTCTTGAGCAACTAGGTGAAGCAAGTTTAATCATAAGACAAGCTATTTTATCTTATTTTAATATTAGTTGTTAGAAGAACAAGACTTGGGCTTCTGACTTTGGTGCCTTTCGTCTGTATATAGAGATCATTCATAAATGATGTCACGCTTTGAGTGGGGGAGGAGGGTTCGTGAGATTATGACAAAGTGTGACAAGGGGAGGGGGTAACAAGAAGTGTGACATCCCTGCTTATGCAACATAGCTTGGCATGTGACAAAGGGGGCAGGGGTGTCAAATATGTGGGAAACAAGCGTGACATCATTTATGAACGGTCCCATATGTGATTAGAACTGCATATTCAAATTTTCTAAAATAAACATTCAAAATATTTTTTTTTTTAATCCATTATCATCTAACGGTATTTCTAGGTTTGGTATATAATTCAGTAACCAATTTTACGCATACTATGACGGTACTTTGTAATAACGCTCTTTTATTATTTTTTTTTCAGGATACATTTCGGCAAGGGTTCTACAAGGAGCATTTTAGCGAGGAAAGACACATCTCTGAAACCGATGCTGTGTTTTGAACAGTAATTTTGTTCAAATTGCTCCACTTTTCTGATTTTTTCTCTCCTAAGTAGTGGTAAAATTCAAGAATCAATTCTCTGATTTCTTTAATGTGTCAGTTGCGAGCTTAGAAGACGACTTGACTAGATACTTTACGTGAACAGTGTATCTAATTGATTTCCCAGTTGAATTACTCTGCTGCACTTATTTGCTTTAGTGAATTAAATTTCCATAGGCTGATAATTTTATTTGTGTAAATGCCTTACTTTTCAGTGTAATTACCCAAAATAACTAGTACGTAAAAATTTTAAAATATATAGATTATAACGCTGTAGATCAAGGGTTAAACGTTTCATAATAGCTATCAAACATTAACAGAGAACTTTCCTAATCCTACTCCGTCAAAACTGCAAAATTAATAATATTTTTATGTATTGAAATATGCTGAAGAAAAAAAGAAGGGATGAGGTGGAATACTTACGCATAAAATTTAATTCTTCTAATTTTATATGCAAGTTTTATCTTTTTTTCTTCTGCAAAACGTGAGGCGAGCAGAAAATCAAACTGTAATCTTTCATTTCTGATTAGGCTTTCAAATTTATTCCGGGTCTCACAAAATGGAATTCTGATGGAAACCATTTTATTTTTAGCTACTTTATTTATTCATGCATTTGAATATTAGATACAAGCATTTACAAAAAGTAGCCACGCCAGTAGGGGAGAGCTTTTTCCTTTAAGAAAACTATAACTTTGAAGAAATATAGATATGAATTAAAAAATAGAAGGCTTAAACTAAATTTCATATTTTATGATTGGGGACAAAGAAACATAAAAATGATGTAACTTTTTCCTTAACAATTTTTTTTATTTTTTTTTAATCCAAAAGTTCGTGGTTTATTAATACCGATACCTAAACGAATCCATAATGGTACGCTAAACTGTGCATTGCCTTACGATAAATGCATTTAAATTATCCACGGACAACTACAAATGTCTAATGTGTACGTATTATGTAGATTGAGTTGTTATATGACGGCGCAATGACAAACATACGAATATTTATTAATCTTGAATACCCTTAGAGGCGCCAATTTCTTTTGTGGCTCCCCTTCAATACGCCATTGGATATGTGGATATATGATAACCACTGGGTTATACGAGCTTTACGAGCCTACTTTTTTTTAGCTATACCAGCCTACTTTCCCGTATACACCAACATCAAATTTATTAATCTCTCTCTCTTTCCCATTTAGCTTTAGTTCTTAATTACTTCAAATATACCTGTTTCAACGGTTAATACATATTCAGTCACTCATCATTCATTCAGACATTCAATCACTCTCTCACTCATTTATTTATTGAGTCACTCTCTCATGTATTCATTCATTCATTCATTTATTTGTTCATTCATTCTCTCATTTATTCATTCATTCCCATTTATTCATTCATTCTCTCGTGTATTCATTCATTCTCTCGTGTATTCATTCATTCTCATTTATTCATTCATTCTCTCATTTATTCATTTATTCTCATTTATTCATTCATTCTCATTTATTCATTAATTCTCCCATTTATTCATTCACTCGTTCAGAAATATCCTTGAAAATCAAGATCCAAAAAAGTCATGGGAAAATAGGCTCGTTTAATTCTGGATGAATTTGGCACCTGTACATGTTTGTTCCGGCAGACCAACAGCTTGACCGACAAACACACGTTTTCCTCATCTCAAAACTCCACTTTCAATTTTTTAGTTTTTTAATCTTTATTTAACTATGTCACTTATTTTTGACTTTTCTTTATTTTTAACGATATTTTTATGAAGCCATTAAGAATTATTTTGTTCTTTTTTTTGTTTTTAGACTGTTATGGGAAAGTAAGCTAAAAGCTGCATAAGTATTCTTTTAATACAAGAATATATAAACTGGTCTAATATTGCCTTAGTTGCTTCTTTACTCGATACTAGTTCAAACGTTTATTTCATTCGTGCTCCGGAGCAGTAATTTGAAAAGTGCTTTGAGGTTAATTGAATTTTGCTGTTTCAATAAAATAATTAATGAGTCTATATAAAAATGAGTCAAGTTGCTCCTATATGTCAAGTTGCCCCTTGACAGCAGTGAATGTGTTTAGTAAGAAAATTCTCTATTTTAAGTTTGTCTTAAATATGTGTGCGCGCGTGTGTGTGTTTATTTCAGTGCAAAGGCATATCCCAAAACCAAATGTGTTCTAAATCTCTTTTTTTTACTACTCGATAATAATGCAGCAATTAACTCGATTAGTACTGGACGCAAGTATACGTTTTTATTTAGATAACTTTTTGGAAATATTTTCGTAAGTAGGCTTAAGAAAATGTGGTATTTTTACCGACATTGAATAAGGAAAACATTCTAAACTGAACAATTTAGAGGTCAGGTAGAAGTTACGTAGTTCTTAGAAAAATTGAATTTTGAACGAAAACATGTCATTTGAAGCGTTCTGGTTTTCACATATTTGCAACATAAAGATATGTTGATAAAGCAAGTTTCTTGATGGGATTTCTTTTGAAAAAAAATATGGATGCAGAACGGTATATCTGTAAGGAATACTTAATATTTCTGTTACTCAACATAAAAGAAGGTCCTTTGGTGAAAGTAAAAGAAAATGAAATATTTAGCCCACTGGTCTTTCGTGACAGTTTTAGTCCGACATTTGCTTCGTACCAATTTGCATATAGGCATGGCGACACTCCGGGCTGCCGTCGTTGTATTCAGGAATTTAAAATGGAGTAAACTCTATTTTGGGATGCTAAACGGTGTCATTCCCTGAGGAAAATGGATTCTTTAAGTGACATTTCTTGAGATGTCGTAGCTCCTCTTTGTTGTCGAGTTCTTTCTCTTGTAGAATAGAGATAAGGTGCCTTTACATACATGTGTGACGACTTTCGACAATAAATTTTAAACTTTTTTTGCTTTCTTGTAAACGGCAAAAGAGAACTCGTTTAGAATATCTGAAACGCACTGCTATGCTATAAAATAATATTTTTACATCATTTTTAGATTTCAATTCCGGTTTATTTCAGTAAATGAAAATTTGCTGCAGTGCTTTTTACACATACACCAAGTAAACTTACTTTTAATAAAAATTTAAATGAGGCATTTAAAATTTATGTATAATACCCAATCTTTAGGTGTAAGGCAGATGTCACATAAGTGTAAGGCAATTAATACTTTTATGTATGCGTTTCCAAATGTAAGAAGAAAATAATGCTTCTAATATATATGTTGAGCAAGAAAATGAAACTAATAATGGGATAAAATAAGTAGGCATTATTCAACACCTTAAGTAAATAATTATCACCTTGTTTATCAGAATAATAACTCATTTCACATTGGTAGAGAAAATTCGCTACAAATCATTCGAGCATAGCTAAACCGTACTTCGGAGCTAATTCGTTACGTTAAAATATAGGGTAATTATTAATCAGGCTTTGGAAAAGCTACGTTTCAATTGAAATGATTTAGTAAAGTAATTAAAATGAAGTATAAACATTCAAAGCAGTGCAGAATTGCAAGGTACATTTAAATTTCATAAATTACAAAACTAAAATTTCCCAGGAGAGATTGAAAAGTACATTACGGTGTTCTTGAATTATTGAAAAAAATCATAAGCTAAAAATATTATATTGCTAACTAAAACCAGAACGTAATCTTTTACACTTGATATTGCTAGTCTCCCCCAAAAATCCTAAAATTTTTGAAAATTTCTCACACATTTCCCTTTTAAAAATTTCAATTCAATTAGGAATGCGAACTAGGTTAGGAATACGAACGAATTTAAAGTGGTGAAAAATATGTAAACAATTAATGTTACATAAGACATAAATTCGATATTAAGCATACATATCCAGATTATTAATACTTAAAGAGGAGATAAAGTTCCCTGAAAGTGTATTCCCATGGCTGTTCAATTTTGCAAGATATGTATAGGTAGATATGGACCTTGCTTTTCGTGTGCATAGCGAGAAAGGATCTACATGCTTTGAAACCTCTCGCTGGTGACCTGCAAAACCGCTGAGCGTTTTTCTTTTCCTGAAAGACTGCATTGATTAGATTGAGATTATGACAGAATCGGAGGTGCTACATCACGCCTCTTAATGACCTAGACCTGTTTTGCTAAACGGACACACCGATTTTTCTGATTTCATGGCTGTTGTGGTGCTCGAACTTGCTTGTTTTTCATTTCAGCGCGTTTTCTAAAAGTATTTTGTCAAAGAGTCACTATGCAGCGATTAAAATAAAAATGTAGCAACATGACAGCAAAAATGTTACCTGTTCGTCGGATATTAAACAGATGACCACCTCCTTGAACATTTATAGCAATTTATTTACAAGTTATTTACAGTATGTGCAGATTTTAAACAGACGAAAATATCTCACAAAGTTGAACCGTCACCGCAAAACCAACGGGAATCTCGCATTTTCAACTCAAATACGAAGAGAATCAAGCACGAAGCTTACAGTACGATAGCTCAAAAACTGAACTGTAACATCTGGCCAGAGCTCAATGTATAAGAACTCGGATCACGTGACATGAATAATCAAGAAAATTCTAAAAAATTAGGATTATCTATTATAATCGAAAAGTCGCCAGGCGTGGCGAGAAACAACAAAATAAAAATATAAAAAACACAGGTTCGTAACAATATGTGAAGCGGTTTATTATAATGCAAAGTGAAAAAATCTATAGTTGGATCTAAGCGGGAAAAAAATTGAACTCTGTAGCATACTTTAAACGTTTTACAGAAAGATCCTGAAGTTGAAGAGATACAAATTACTTCTCTCAAGTCGTAATTTACTGCATTTAGTCATGATGTAATTATGGGCTAAAATAAGCATTACAAAGTAAACCTTCTATTACCCGGAAGATTTTATACCTTCTATTAACCTCTCCTTGTTTATTTTTATAAACCTTCTATTACCCTCTCAGTTAATCAATGTCCAATTTCGTGGACGTGATTTTTTTTTCCTTTAGAGATGAAGAGATGCAACAATGACGAAAAAAATTGAAATTTCAAAAAAAAAAAAGTTGCTGTTGTTGTTGTTTTCATAGGGCCTCGTATTGGCTCCTCGCCAGTATGAAGTCCGGTGGAACATAAATTTGATATAATCTTCACTATGTCGCCTTTTTTTTTTCTTTTTTTTTTTTGAAATTTTCTGACATAGGGGCAGGCCAATTGCAATGGAATGTTTTTTTAAATATATGTTCTTCAAAGAAAAAATTGGGAAATTCAGAAATTTGACTGGTTCAACAAAAAAAATTTTAGCAATTTAATAATATGTAATTAAAATTACATTTAAATTATAGTCTTTAAAACTATAAGTTGAATGGGACTTTAATCAAACTTTTTCACTTCAAAAAGTAAAGAAAAAAATAAAACCAACAAATTTGCTTTAAAAATGCATCGTAGAAGCTGTCAGAAGTCAGACTGACTAATGAAAATTAGTCCTAGACATTGCTGAATTTAAAGAGAAAGAGGCAGAACCAAAAAAAATATTATTCAAACTTCCAACATGTTACGCCACACCAACGAACTATTAAAATACCATCTGCTGTTTCTAACAGTTGAAATATCTTCTTTTGCCAGAAATTTCGAAAAGTTTTTCCGTGTGAAGCTATCTTTGCAATTAATGAAAAACAATACGGTACAAAGCAAAACAGCTGACGATAAAAAAAAGAAAGAAAAAGATACTTCTCGAGAGAATTTAATTTATTATACGAAGCTTATTAGAAAATCGATATTGGCAACGGTGCATGACTGATTAAATAAAGGCGAAGCCTTAGCTGATTATTACTCATGAGTTTTCATTTAGTGTTCCCAGTTGTAAATGTAGGAACAAGTCCAGAGCGCGTTTTTCTCGTATTATTTTGTCATTATTATTAATATTATCACATTTTTGCTTTCTATTCTGGGCTTAAAAAATGACGCTTCTCTTTTGATTAATTGTGCAGGATATGAATAGTAATGAAAGATAAAGAAATTTCTGACGGCTTTTTTGTTCTTTCCTCATTAGATTTTTTCCAATATGTAGATGATAAACGTTTTCATCTTTACTTTTCACATGAAACATTTCAAAAAATATGATTCCGTATTTTTTCTCTTTTTATGCATACGAAACTTTCTACAGCATTAGCTATTGAAACGAATTTGCAAAAGAGATCAATAGAATTTCATTGTCATAAAATTTTTCGTAGGTTTGAATAAAAATTGATAATTTTTAAAATTCTTGACAATTAAGAACTTTTTTCAATTCTAACGTTTTTAGTGTTAATATATAATTATGTCTTATATTAGATACACAGCCATTTAAAATTTTCCGATATTTTAAGTTTATGTGAAAAAAATGTGCTAATTAATATTGTTTTATATGTAGAGCAGAAAAAAAGGGGCAAAGGAGTGCATTACTATTTCTTGAGCTAATCGAATTGAAGTATTAATTGCTCGACAAAATTCAATTCCTACCATGAGAGTAACAGCTCAATGATTAGCTAATATTGCATGCAATTTTACTTAATTAGGTTTAAAGTACAAATATTATGATTATACATTTTGTCTTTCTCTTAACATTTTGCCACCTTTCAAAGTTTTTGGATCGATTTTAATTCATTCTACGCAACATGAAGCTTTTTATTGTTGAATAATCATTTCCTCACTTTCAACAGCTACGAGCAACTGCGACTAACCTTTCAGGGAGCTTCCTTTGGTTCTACATAACTAAATAACCACGTCCTCGTATTGGCTGGTTTGAGTCAGTAAAAGTGACTGCCACTCAGAGGACCGTGACTTCTTGATTGCGCTATCGAAGATATACGTATTCGCTGTTGTTTTGAGAACCATAGCAACAATCTATTACTCCAAAGACGAAATATCGCCTTCTGTGTGGACGAACCCTTACACTTAATGACATCTGCCTGATCGCTGACGATAAACAAATAAAATGAAATATAACAAAACAGTTTAAAACATAATTATCTAATTGAATGTGAATATATAGTGAATAATATCATTACCCTTTTTAGGGTTGTGACCCTTTCAAATATATATACGCTCTCAGAAATAGAACGCTCACTTTTGACGATTCTTCAATCGTCAAGAAAATTTCGCATGATCACGTGTCTTTAAAAAGTTCCTACACAAATTTCGCCAATTTGACGAAAGGTTTACTCAGAGCATTTTTAACGAAGCCATTTCGTCAAATACGATGAAATTTTCGTGAGATTTGAGCATGCGTTTCTGAGAGTGTATATATATGTATGTATGTAGCCCTGCGTCACACTTGGTACAGTATTTTTTACGTGCAGCATTGAATTTTGTAGCACCTGGTTACAATTAGATAATTTATTTAGCTAAATGAAAAAATGATGCTTTTATTATTCGACCATATTGCAAATCCCATTAAAACTGAGCACGATTGTTTTAAAAGTTCCGAACCGCCGGCAGACAAACGATGCGTTAATGAATTAGACATGACAACACATTAAATACTAAATCTTGTTCAACACTCTTATAGTTAATCAAAAATGAGTAACGCTCTTATAGTTTAGAGAAAACGAGTAACGCTCTTATAGTTTAACAAAAATGAGTAACGCTATCGGTTGTGCTTTCTTAACGTGATTTTTTTTTTCATATATTAAAAAAATGAGTAACACTCTTATAGTTTAAAAAAAAATGAGTAACGCTCTTATAGTTTATAAAAATGAGTAACGCTCTTATAGTTAAAAAAAAATAAGTAACGTTTTTCTAGTTTAAGAAAAATGAGTAACGCTCGTATAGTTTTTAAAAAAATGAGTAACGCTCTTATAGTTTTAAAAAAATGAGTAACGCTCTTATAGTTAAAAAAATGAGTAACGCTCTTCTAGTTTAACAAAAATGAGCAACGCTCTTATAGTTTTAAAAAAAAATAAGTAACGCTCTTATAGTTTAAAAAAATGAGTAACGCTCTTATAGTTAAAAAAAAAAAAAATGAGTAACCCTCTTATAGTTTAACAAAAATGAGTAACGCTCTTATAGTTTAACAAAAATGATCAACGCTCTTATAGTTTAACAAAAATGAGTAACTGTCTTAAAGTTTAACAAAAATGAGTAACTATCTTATAGTTCAACAAAAATGAGTAACTATCGTATAGTTTAACAAATATGAATAAGAAAGTCAATTGGGATCACAAATAAATAAATATTGAGAAGCATTCAAGTTTTTTTTTTCCAACGCTTATTTGAGTCAGAATTTTATATTTTACTAGTACTTATCATTGAATTACAGAAAACCTTGAAGAACATTCAGTGCAAGCCTCAATGAATGCAACAAGGTCTCATGAACATGAAAAGGTGCAGATGGGTGATATCGATAATAACTACTTTCAGAGAAAAAACGAAAACATGCCTGGCTACCTTTTCAAAACCATTATGTTGACATGAAAAATGAATTGCAATTAATTATGGGTCAAAGATCCCTGTTCACGAAGTTTCACAACTTAATTTTCTTCTAACGAAAACTAATTACACTTTAAAATAATCAAAGTGTTTATCAGTCGCTTGCATGAATATGTTAATTAAGAACCAAGCTCTTTTCAAAGGACAAGAACTGGTAGGTTTCTTTGATATGTTATTTGAATTTCATAAATAAATAGTGTTCTGGTAAACGCTCAAAATAGTAGGAAATAGAATGTAAGAATAAAATTAGGATTTTACAAGTTAAAATGTAGTGAAAACGGGGGGAAAAGCGCAAAATATTTCGCAAATTTAAAAAATTTGAAAATGTAAATGCTGAACATAAGATTACTGCAATGACACTAAAGTGCCGAGTTTTAAAATGCACGAAAATCTCGATATATGCACAAATAATTTCAGTACATACACAATGCAATTATTTGTTCCAGGCACACTTACTTTGACAGACACACTTAGTGCAGGAAATAAGTGCACAGTGCGAGTTAAAATCTAGAGAAAGCGGTTTAAAAAGCCAAAATCGCAAGTGTTCCACAATTTTAAAAATCTGAAGAATTTACTAAAAATTTCAGCTCGGTAATTCAGAAAAAAAAATTTCAAGGATCAGAAATAGATACGTGTTTCTGTGCGAATTGTTTATGCTTATTCCTTTAGGTAAGGCAGTTATCAAGAACTTTACTCGATATCAACAAGTAGTTCATTAGAGGCACGCGTGTACCACGTAAGATTCATTTATCAGAAAAGGAGTTCAATTAGGTAGCATGGGAAACCTTTCTAGGGGTTTTATTTAAAAATAATTATTGATTAATTTTCGATTTTGAATTTTAAAAGCATATTTCTTATACGTTCTTTAACTTTCTAACTTTTCCGGGATAGCGCAAAGAGAAAAGCAAAGCTTTAACTTACACACACTAATATGTCGAAATACATTCACAGTTTTTGTCTATTTTCAATAATTTTAATACTATTTAAAATAAATAATTATAAAAAAAGTATCTAATATAAGCAAAATCGCTTATTTTTTACATGTATATGTATGTATATGTATACTATATATACTGCAAAACATTGCAAGGCATGTGCTTTGGGGTTAAGATCCTCTCTTTTTCCCTCAGGGCAAAAGAAGTTAGTTTAGAGGGGAAAAACAATCAAATGTTTTCTTCCCATCTATTTTCTTTCTTTTTCCTTTGCATTGAAAAAAGGAAAGAGCTTTTGCACTTCTGAGAGACTTGTTTACAATTTTTCGCAATTTTGTGATACCTTTGCGATATTTTAGGCTTTAGAGCTTCAGAACAAAGGTGGACTATTTATTTCCCAAAGCAAACACTTTTTCCTTTCAGTAAAATAATTGAACAAGCTTTTCAATTAAAGAAAATAAAATGTTTCAAAAATCCACTAATGAAACAACCAAAACATTATTATCGAAATAGCGATGACAAAACGTACTTTGGAAAACATAGTGGAATAGATTTATGTTTACAACAGTGTAACTTTTACATTGAATAAATACGCACAGACATAATTATATACCTGTGCGTACACATGTATTATGTGTAACATGCATGAGTATACACATAGATAAACAGATAAGTTATGTTTGTGATTGTTTTACGAAATATAAAGAATGTACGTATAACTATAACGCTAAAGAGAAAATATATTTGCTGAAAAAAATTAGACCTAGACGTAATATGTTATTATTTTTTGTTAAGAAAAAGATCCAGCCAGGAGCTATAAAATCAGAACAAGTGCGTAACAAAAGATATCAGTGGAGATATTTTGCGAAGAAACAGTGATTCGATAGAAAGAAAAATATTGGACCATATAAGTTTTTTCATATCGCAAAGAAATTCCCTTTGATAAAGATATAAGTCGAGTGGATTTTAATTTGATGCGTATAATGAAGTAACTTTAAATTGAATTGTATTAAATGTAGGTGAAAGTGTAATGGTAATAATAACAGCAATAACAATAATAATAATAATTAAAGGGATTTTTTTAGCCGATACTTTATTTTCTTTCTTTCTTTTTTTTATTTATTGGGTTATTTGGGATGATCTTTGGCATGTTATTCTTCCGAACTGCTAGTACTCACAACTGCAGTGGCTCTGCCCCTTTTTTGAAATAAGTTGAGATTGATAAATCTTAAACGGGAAATCAGATGCATTAGTACTTCCCAGAAATGCATTTTTTTCTGATATTTTTACAGAAATAATTGGCATGCATAGAATTTATGCCATTTAACATCGAAAACCATGTAACTATTTTTTTATAACCTTATTTCAATTTTTTAAAAATAAGGAATAGATGTTTCACGCAACCTTTGCTTTCAAGCAAATTTTTAACATGATAAAGTTAAAAATATGCAATTTGATGTAAAAACAATGTTTGATATCAAAAGCCTAGTTTTAAAACAATCTATATATTTGAACAAAAATATGGATTTTTTTTTTCAAATCAGTTCATCAGAAACTAAACTCTGAAGCCTTTTATCAATTAAACACAATAATAAAAAAAATCTTTCATTACGTAAAATCTTGAAAATCATTTGTACCTGAGTTAAACATAAGGATATCCCAATAACTTACTTGGCTGTAATGCGAAGATAATTAATGGTAAGGGACGTTCCTTGTATTCTTTTAAAGAAATGACAAGATTCGGTTAATTGGATGATGTTTTTTTATAGATAAATTAAAAGTATTACGTATTTTAAAAAAAAAAGAGTATTTTCTTTACTCGACAAAGTTTTTTGAATCTGTTTTACTTGTTAAATGTGAATTCTCATGTTCTTTGAGTGATAGTTAATGAGAGAAGTAAAAATTACAAATTCATAATTAAAGTATAACAACTATGCAACAATTTTATAAATATAAACTTTTATTATAAATCAAGTGGTCAAGAATTGAAGTTCTACCAACAGTATGCAACTAAATTTTTTAATGCTTCTGATTTTAATTTTTTTTTGCTACAGATTTGAATTGCATTTATTCCATCCAATAAAGAAAGAAATAATTTGTTTAGCAGCCTTATTCAGAAAATTGTGTAAAATTTAAGATTCATTAAAGTGCTCATTTCGTCAGTAATTTCATGAATGTCGGTATCCGAAATTCATGATAATGTAAGACGTAGTTAATTTGAACATTGAAAAATCTTCATGCATAAAAATAAACGCATGTGCAGTTCTACCATAAGAAAAGGAGATCTGGCTGGCAGAGTGCAAGAAGAATCCATTGATATTCAAGGGAGGATCTGCCGTTATAAAGAATTTGCCGTTTCTGTTCTCGTTTTGGTTCATTTAGCATACTTGATTCTTCCAAACTGATTTAATATGCCAGTTTATAAATTTAGTTGCTTTCAACAAACAGAGGAGCAAACATTCTGAACCGAAGGCTAATAAACACACCTGCAAAACGGACTTCCATGAAACTCGAATGGATTCGTTCTTTTATGCCATGCGTAGAAGCGTTCAAGTGTCAGAGCGGCGTAGCCGAACTGTTTGCTTGTGTTTTTGTTTGTTTGTGTGTGTGCTCGTCGCACAAATGTAGGGTTTATGTCGATTTTTTTTTTCAAATTTAACATGGATATACTTTGACACCATGGAATTCCCATAGCGACTTTTTTTAAAGTTAAAAAAGTTCCAAAGCGTTAGAAGATTTATTTCAGCACAAAAAATAATTGCTCGTTTCGACAGGAATGAATCTCCTGTTCGGTTATAATTTTACATCAACTTAAAAACCCATATAAACTGCACCAGCAGCTATTCTTGACAGCACTGCAACTATTTCTGACGAAATGAAACTGAAAATCTCTACTTTATTTGTCTCATATCAAACCCGTGTAACCATGATCAATTAAAAACATAAATAGTACTTCGCAAAATTAAAATTGATAAATCTCTCCAAATTGAATAAAAGTAAATTTTTTTAATGTTTGCGCCGCTCAGCCTCATTTATTGTGTTTTTCTTGTAGAATATCCTTGCTATAAAACTAAGATAAACTTCAAAATCCCAATTGATGTTTAATTAACAGTAATGTTTAATTAAATTCATGCAATACGAAAAGCTATGATTATCAATTAACATTACATGAATACAACTGATAAATTCAATTATTTACCAGTTAAAAATACTTCAGTTACAGAACTTACTTTTAAAACGTTGGAACAATATAAATCAGTGATTTATTTCAAATTTATGAATAAATATGTTTCTTGTGAAAATATTAACTTTAAATATAAGTACTTCGAAAAATTGACTTTAGTAATAACCGACTAAATCATAGTTTTATTAATAATTAAGTCAAATGTTTGTAGACTATATTAATTATTCAACAACTCGTCGACATAATTTTATTAAATATCAGCATTATGTACAAATGAATTATTCATATATTTTTTCCTTACATTCATAAAAGTATATTTATTTAATTAGAACGGAATCAACAATTTGATACTGTTTACGTAAATAAAAATATAACATAATAAACTTCAACTGTAGTAGATTACCAAGACAGTTTTTTCTAATATTGTGCTGCATCTGTATGCATAGATTAGTATGTCTTTTCGTTCCCGAAACTTTAAATTTAATTCAAGCAAATACAAATTTAATTTAAGTTCAAAGAAACCAATATCTCTAAGAAAATATTAATTCTTCAGTTATTCATCTTCAGAATTTATTATTTGTATTATGTAGTGAATAACTGACTTCTTTGTTTTCCCGTATATTAATTGCAACGCGTTTACGTTTTCATTACATAGTTAGAAGTTTAGTACTTTACTCTTAGAAATACAAATTTTAATGCTTTAAAATATTATATTATGGAGGTTTTTTTCACATTGTATGTTAACATAAATATTTGAATAATCTATATAGTCATGGTACCAAAAGTAGTAGTTTATCACCATCATATTCTTTTTTTTTTTCCTCTTTCCAATTTTCATTTCATGTTTTTTTTTTTTTTTACACAATAAGTTTTTTTTTCTTTTTTACAGAACCGTCTCTTGGCAGTGTCTTTACAATATGTTGGTTGATTGACGTGCTTGGTATGTTCGTTTGCCTGTTCGGTCTTTGGCTGTATTTGTGGCTTGAAGGGCCTTGGGGGAAGGTCGCAATACAGAAAGAGCACTGTGCAGTGAAATATGTTCCTTTCCCCTGATAACGCACCAGATCTTTACTTCACGTTTATTCCAATTTGTGTTGTAGACTTCATCGATTAATTTTGGTGTGTAGATATACACGGATATTTCTTCATACAATGTGATCTGTCTCAAAGCTACATCCAGTAAGGTACATACATCTTTTTAAACTCAAATCTTGAATATGTATTGCCATTAAATAGCGTGAAGCGCAATTTATAACAATATGCAGTAATATTTCACGCTTTTTTCTTTCTTGTCTTTATTCATAACATTGTTCCTTTTATAAATAAAAAAAAAATATTTTTTTTTTTCAAGTCGAGTTAAAGACAATGATGGCGGTATACATTATAGTGCGGAGAAAATCCCTCCGTAAAATTGTAAACACCCCACTGTGACAAAAAATTAAATGGCATGCTACGGCGAATTCTTCATCGAATGTCATTTCATAACAGACAATCCTTTCGGAAACAGCGACATTCGAATAAATTGAATACAGTTGGATGCCTGGAAAACTACGTGATAATCAAAATGACGTAACTTGCGGCTGTCAGGAGTTTGACGCCGTAATTATTCTCGTTTTTCAAAAAATATATAATTTTCACTACGTTAAAGGAGCATTATCGTATCAGAATTGTAAACACTGGACTGAACTTAATATTACTTCTTTCGTTAAATGTTGTATGCTTATTTTGTTTATGAAAGCGAAGATCAATTTTGGATTCTAAATGCATTTTTTACTCTTATGTTGTTCAATGAAATTTAAAAAAAGCATCTAGCAAAACTCGAAGCATAATTTAGGATCATGAAAACAAAAAAAAAAAAAGTTTAAGGTGCTTTTAAATTTGACATAATGCAACTTTCAAGAGTACTTTGCAAAATAGAGGTGAAAAAAATTCATAAATAAAAATTACAAAATTAATGATTATATGTATATAGACTGGTCCTAAGAAGTAAACATAAGGTAATATCTGGTAAAGATGGTGAGGTCGGAGAGATGGCGAACTTAAATTCTTGAAGAGAAGGGGAAGTGTTTTACAGCCACAACTGTACAGTTTCTACTCGAATTCATAAGATTTTTATCTCTGAAAGTGTATGATACAACGTCGTTTTTATTGATTGCTTCCCAATTGTTAAGGGCTTGAATTTTCGTTACTGTTCCTCTGATCTTTACAGTGATGAGAATACTGCGAGATACTTTTTTAATCAAACGCTTTTTGAGCTATTTTTGACAATTTACGCGCAGTTATTATTAATATAATATACCTATTATCAAAAGTCATCTCCCACGTGAGTAATTTCACCCTCTCTATAAGGAGAAATGCAAAAAATAGCTGTTCTGGTTTTATTCCTGCTGTAGTTTTAAATTACAGCATAACAAAGAAATAGTCATGAAAATGCATACAAATGGAATGATGTCTGCAATATTCACCAAAAGTTTCTCAAAAAATTAACGTTTTGATACCTTTTTATTATGTTTTCCAATTGTGCATCGTCTCTACCGACTTTACCTCAAATATATTAAGGACAATTGTTTAAAATTTAGTAGCTGTTTATTGGGAAAAGTTTCTTAAGTTACACGAGAGCTGCTACGGCGGTAAATTTGACTTATATCACTTTCTTGAACTTTGGGCTTCACAATGCCCGCTGGACCAAGAATCAGAAAACAGCAACCTCAGAATCTTTCTAGAGCCTCGGAACTTTCGAAAACCCACTTATCCAATCATCGCTCTTCTTGTTTGAGAATTTTCCCTCCATTTATTAGATAACCGCCTCGGAAACTAAAAGAATCTTTTCTCATCGCAACTGTATCAAGGCATTCTCAATTTCAAAACTTAGTTTCTTTTTCCTCACCGCAATTTATGTCGTTAAAAGCGATAGTCTTAAATTCTTTTCTCATTTGATGTAACGCAGTGTTTGTGGTGTAAACCACCAGCAATGTGGATCTTCGGATGAACTTTTAAAAATGCATCGAATTGCATCAAAGGAGGGAAAATGAACTACTACAACAATCATTTTTGAGAAGCAATTTAAATTACATACAAATTCAGCTAGTAGTTTTTTTTTACTATTTTTTGCTCTTCAAGTTTAATGTTAACGAGGTATTCTATATCATTTTTTTTAAATTAATACAAGAAGGGATAATTGGACTGCTGCGACAGAATAGTTCTCCTTGTATTTTGGGCAATTCCATGAAAATGACACCTTTTTCGAAATCAATATGTTTCTGAAAAGTTGTTATTTTTGATCAATTTTCATTTTCAACTCGTTACATGTGATTAAGTAATGTTCAATGAGCTAGGCACAATAAAATGTTTATGAAATTTAAAGTATGAGCACTTTTGTTGCAATAAATGAACATAGAAAATTCTTGTCACTCCGACAAGTCACAAACTGTAATTATTTCAATCCAATGCGAAAGAAAAACATTCAAATTAACATTTACTTATTATTACTTATGTAACTTAAAAGTACTCATCAGTTTAAAGAGATGAAGATATGCCTAATTCAGAGAAATTTCTTTTTATACTGAGAAACCCAAAACCTTGGTCGACAAAAATCTTTTTCCGTCAGAAGTATAAATGTAACATAAAAATTAAAAATATTGATTGAAATTATTTTTTCAGTTTTGTTTTCATAATTTAATCGTTCATAATGAAATGCAAGGAAAAAAATGTCAGATTTAATGAAAATAACTTCATTGTAATCATTTAAACTTTTGTTTTTCACCGAAAAATGTCGTTTCGTCAAGTATGGAATTGCCCTTTTATGATGAGGAAATATTTTATTTTCATTATTTCGGCATGTTTTTCTCTTCCGAAGTGCTTTACTGTTTTTGCTAAAAAAAATTTGCTGTTTTTTCGAATATACGTTTAGATAAAATTTTCTATTTCGGAAAGTTTTTTTCTTTTTTATTAATCTCACCAGTATTATACTTTCTAGCTTATCATTACATTATCGTTACCGTAAACCGGTGCTTGGGACAATTCAGATTAGTTAAAAATAGAAGTTAAAATATTTATTAAAATATTTCATTTATTTTCTTCTACACCACTGCCAAATACAGAATGCAAAACTTAACAAACATCTCTAGAGGCTCTAAAAGCTTTTCTCCCCCTTGTCCTTAGAGAGGGATAATATTTTTAGAAAGTATTGTAAAAACCTTTCTACGTCATCATCATTAGCTTTGCAGTTAATGCATTTGAAATCTTATCTATATCTTAATACCGTTAAGGAAGTCTAAGCATTTGGTTCGCTGCCGTGTGAGATTGCTCTCTTTCCTTTAAAAAATATATAGCCATTTCCAAGAAGTCACCAAACCCCCATTTACAGTGAAGCATTGGTGCCAGTAACATTCCATTCTAGATTGAGATCAGGTGCTGAAACGAGACATTTCTTTCTTCGGCAATGTTAACCAATATCGGATTTCCCCTTACATACGTTACCGAAGTACTGGAAATCTTGTTGAAAATTTTTAACACCAACTTCGTCGATTTTGGCTAAAATAAACTTATATATGTTTAATATTTCTGCATTTTCCTTTTATTCTTTTCATTATTTTTTATTTTCATCTATCACTTTCTTTCCTACTTGATCCAGCTTTTTTGAACAAGTATAAATAAAACTGCACATTTTCCATACAACAAATATTCCCATACAGTTATGAAGACGTGTAGCAAGTATACCAAATGCAATTAAAGACTCAAATGATGATTGGAGTACAATAAAATTTCAAACATCATTCTTACGGGAAAAAAACTTGCACTCACACGTTTTGTAATTACAGTAAAACCTGTAAAGTGGACCACCTTTTCAAGTTGACCTCTTTTGTCAGGAACGGAATTAGCCCTTCACACTCTACCTCACCCTCCATAAGTTGACCATCTGTCTAAGTTGACCACTAAAGTGCTGCACCGCTAGTGGCAAACTTACACAGGTTTCACTGTATTAACAAAAGCAGATAATCACCTTTCATGGAACAGGTATAATCTTTTGAGTATGCCATTGAGTGTTGTGTTGACATGTCTGACATAAATTTACTGAATCAGATGCTAATTTATTTATTTATCCATACATGTGTGTTAATTTTCTGGACAGTGTATATCAGAATGTGTATATAACACGCAATCAGTGTGGGAATATCAATACACTTGAGATGAAAAACAGTTTTATTTTCTGAAAAACTTGGGAAGTATTTCCACATGCATACAAAAGGTTCTCCCTCTCTTCAACTTTGAAAGCTTCCGACTTATTTCTATAAAAGTGAATCGGACAACAAGAGTACATTAATGCTTCTGCCTCCAGAATAAAACGAAGTTGTTGAGATAGAACCAATCACCTTTCGAATAACTCAAAATTAATAAATTCTAAAGCAAACGAAAACCACGTCATCGTGTCTGTGCTGCGAATTTAGATTTGACTTCGGCTTTGATTCTTCAAAAGCAATATTTCCCACTGTTCTAAGTGTTGTACAAACTACGAAAAAAATTAATTATTTTAAAATTTTATGTCTTTAAAAAAGTGGTAAAAATCGAAGTGATACAGAAATTCAACTTTTTTTGAAAACATTATTTTTATGGCTCAAAAAATAAACGTAGAATGATTTTTGAAACTATTTTAAACCTTAAAAAACTACCAATTTTTTTTTTCCCTCAAACGTTTGATTATTTTATTTATTCATATGTATGTCTGTGTATATGTGCTAGCTTTCGGGACTGTGTATATGAATGTATAATACAGAATTGCAAATATAACATAAAATGGAGAAAGTATCAGCAAAACAAACATGAAAGAAGTCATGTTGCCTCCCAAAATTTGGAACAATTACCACATGTGTACTGAAGTGTCTCCCTCTATTTGACTTTGCGAAACTTTCCAACTTATTTGTATAGAGGTAAACCACACAACGGGAGTGCATTGATACCTATACCTCAAGAATAATACTGTTAAGTTGTTAAGCTAGAACCAACCGTCTTTCGAAAAACTTCTAAGTTGTTAATCCAGAACCAACCATCACCCTCGAGTAACTCAAAATTAATTAATTCTACAGCAAACGAAAACCACATCACCGTGTCTACATGAGCATAAATTGCTTCCTACACTCCTAAAATACAACCCAAAATAGATCTATAGACTTCTGAAGAGATGTTTAAAGGAAAATGGGGCATGTGGGAAGGGAACATTTCGGTCTGCTGATCACTGCCGATTATCAAAGTTGTAAAGACAGCGCTTAATTGCTCCAATACGGAGTCCTTCTGCTATCTTAGTGATAAATGCTGGCTCATCCAGTCACGTTAAATCATTAACAAAGACACCTTGACTCCCCCGTGCGTCCAAAGGGTAATGCTCATTACTGATATTTCCGTGACTACCCAAATGACCCAAGTGCCGGTTGCTGGCTCATGCCAGGCATAATTATGATAGTTAATTGTCATTTTGAATTAATTCGAATCCTTTTCCTGTTTCAAGGAAACTGGAATGTTCGGAAGTACCTTCATTTTCTCAGCGAAATAGCGCACCTATTCGGATTTCCAGAGGAGATCGCAGTTTAAGATTCATCCTGTGATATTTTTCAATGTTTCACTTCCTTTGAATCTCCGTTTCATTGTTGTTCCCACGTCGAAAGAAAAACATGCATGTCTGCTTTTGTATATGGAACCTTCGGGCACTTTCTTGCTATTTATAATTGTAAAGAAAAATATGTATATATTTTTAGCTCGCTAAGCACGAAGACAACATGAAAAGTTCCATAGCCTTTCGTCTTAAAGTTATTATGTACAGGAGGCCCTCGATACAACGGCATTTGATAAAACGACCCTTTGTATCGGAAAGACTAAATTAACACAAGCAGGCAATATTTTATTACCAAATAAATAGGGTCAGTTGTGGTAATTGTAAACACTTTTTCAATGTTTTAACTTTTGATTCTATCCTACCTCTTGACTTTGAACAGATCTTTGAGTTTCAAAACATTTTTGTAATATTTATTATATAGCTTAGAAAATTTAAAATAATACTGATGCCGGTTACATTCAGTTTTAAAATATTTTTCCGCCTATTTTATGTATGTTTAGTACATATGTATACCATTTTGAACAGATTACAATAAGTTTTTAAATAGTTTATTTTACTATTAAAGACATTGGTTGCTTGTTATTATAAAGACTGTTTAGAGAAGATTTTATTGAATATCGAAGTATCGAGATACTTTTCTCACTCTTAATAATAACGTTATTTGAAACAGACCTCAATGATTTTAAAACTATTTTTGCAGCAATTCTTCTATGAAGTTAAGGCTGACGAAAGAAAAACTTTTCAAATGCTTACTTGTGCCAAAAAAGATGTTTTCTTTTTTTAATGATTTTTTTTTCTTTTCTGAAATTTCCTTTAGTTCCATTCAGCTGCAAATATTTTGAAAGGGGTCATTCATAAATGATGGCACGCTTCAATGGGGGGGAGGGGGTTCAAGAAGTGTGACATCGTACATTTTGATTGTTAGAAAAATATTTAAAATCAGCAGACTAACCCTATTTTATGCTAATGTAATATAGCGTGACATGTGACAAAGGGGGTAGGTGGTATGTTGAAGTGTGACACTTAGTGACAAAGGGGGGGGGGGTAAATTTATTGAAAAAAAAATGCGATATCATTTAGGAACGGTCCCAAATTACTACAGTTTTTTTTCCCTCTTCACTGATTTGTATATGTTAGACTTGAATCAAGATTCATAAGCAATAATCAGTAAAAAAAACAACTAAATATGTATAAGAAAATATGAACAAAAATGCTTTGTGCTAAAATATGAGTACAAGGAAAAAACAAGGTAAATAAAGCACAAATTGTCAAAACTATGTTGTTTGTTTTGAAAATTTGTGCTTTATTTACGTGGTTTTTTCCTAGTACTCATCTAAATATGTAATTTTTTTAAATGATGTTTTTGAATAAAATTTTGTGAAAACAAGAAATTTTACTCGAATAAAATATTTTGATTAATCGATTATCCGCAAGTAACCGGTGAACTATTTCATTGTTGCCTCAGTTTTGCGACAAATACTTATATTATTTGTTGTCTACAAATTCACTCCCAATTCAAAGTTGATTTGAATATTTTATTCAGTCAATCGCACACAAGACAATGTCTCATTTATCAGTTAGGTTGTTAATTATAACATATTTTCTCTTTCGAGGACAAAGCGCATCTGTATTTTCACTCCAATTTCATAATTTCCTTCAATTCATCCTTTTCGAATCGTCACAGGGATGGCAGAATGAAAATTTAATTATTGCCAACACGAATATGAATATTATTAGCATAACTAAATAAAATAATTGCCTCCAATATTACAAGTTGTCAGATCGGAATTCGAAATTACTGGAAAGTTCATTCGAACAAACGGCTTTATTGATTTCGAAATCGGAATCTTGAGGTGCGAATAATTTCTGGGGTCTCCCTCATAAATTATTTACCGAGTTCAGTTTCAAAGGAGAAGAATTTCTAAGAGTCGTTGCTAACGTTAATTCAGGTGTCTATTATCAATGATTCTTAAAAGGCACGGTAGAGATTCAATCTCTAAACTTCTTTGTCTTCCTCTCGTATGATACCATCAGATACAACATCAGATACAATGCTTTGAAATTAAATTTAATGTTGTTGCGAAAACATTGCAATTGGTAAATTCAAATCTCTTCTCGAGTCGAAAGTTTTAAAATTCATTCAACTTTTGATTTTTCGCTGGAATGCATATAAATTGCTGATAATATAGCTCGTTGAAAATTTTTGCTTTTACCGTCTTTACATGTTTTAAAGTGAAAAAATATAATGGTATGTATTACATTTATGTTGAAATTGTCTCTGTGAAAATTTACTTTGTATTTTTCAGAACGAGCAAAATTGTAAACTGTATTTCTGATTGACAATGTTTCGCAATGGCATAACCAAATTATAATTCTTCCACAATTGTTATTACACAACAAAAAAATATATAATTTCATTACCTAATGTAGAATTTGTTTTTTTTCTTCTTTGTTAAACTCAAATGTTTAACTTTAGTGAGCTCGTTTAAAACAAGAAGTTGGAAGTTCTACCAAAACGGTTTTTAAAGAAATTAAAACATAATATTGAGACAGACAATCCCAAATTAATTGTAATGCGTATTTTCTGAAAATGTTTGCTAGTTTTTAAGTATGCGATAAGATTAGCATATATATTTACAGAAAGACTTCCTGTTAGTGATTAGAAAGGAATCTAAAAATGAAGCTAATGAAGTAATGATTCAGCGAACCTCATAATACAGGGTGAGGCAAAAAAAAAAAAAAAGATTCAATCCTAAATAAAGTCAAAACAAAGTATACAGTAAACTACCGATTATCGCGTGATCGGTTTATCCATGTCCCTTAATCGTCATGTCTGTCACGGAACGCTTTTATATAAATACTCAAGATATTTTTTTCCTTAAACTGAAATTATTCTGTTATCTTTAAAATAAGGCATAATGATGTGCAAGTACAGCAAAATTTATTACGTTATTTTAATATTTAGTAAATGAAATTAAACAAAAAAGTTGTTTCAGACATGATAAAATGACATATGAAATTAACCAAATGTCATTTTACGTGCTTTTAGATGAAAAAAAGAATACCTTTTCTTGGATTTTATTCGCTGTTAAATGTGTTAGTTACTTGATTTTTTTTTTACTCACCCCACACCCCAAGCCCGCCATTTCGAAATTTCCCAGAGAGGGAAGGGAGCGGGGACAAAGGGATGCATTCAATGCATATTACAAATAAAGAAACATCCAACTACATATACACATGTTTCAATACATTGGATTTCTAGAAGTTAGGGGGGGGGGGCAATTGATCTCCCTACCTCAAATGACAGGGCCATCCTCACCCTGTAGTCTCCTTTTCTTAAACGTGGCAGCTGTCCTATGGAATAAATACCTATGAGCACCGAAAGTGAAGCAACATCGACTTATTAGGGGCCTCGGTGGCCGAGCGGTCTTAGTATCAGTTTCCGCCCGCTGCTTGCGCGCAGTAACGAGGTCGTGGGTTCGATTCCCACCTTGCCGTGTGTGTGTTTCTATTATTTTATCTCTTTGTGATGTAATAAAATCTTTCATGTATTGTGTTGTGCTGTCATATTGGACGACAGTTCATAAGCGAGTCCCGAGACTAAGCACACGTACTGGAAAATAAATGTAATTCCATTCAATTCAATTCAACATCGACTTAAGTCAGTGTTGGGGAGGAGGACAACCTCTCGTGGCTGGTTCCTGCGGGGCGTGTACGCTAAAGGGAGCTGGTGCACGTTAAATAGGTCGTGGCTCTAAAGTCCTCCAATTAAAACGATACCTCTGGGGTGCTAATCCCAGGTGACGGTCTCTTATCTGGGATCTGGTTCAAAATTAAGAGACCACAAAATTTGTGGTCAAATCAGTCTTCAGCCCTCGTGAATCTTAGCTCTAAAATGAAGCTGCATACCCCCCCCCCCCCCCCGCCTAAGCCAGTGTATTGATCTTCTGGACCTGGTAGTAAGCTTTCCTATGCCAGACGGGGTTAGTAACAACAACATTAACACCAGTAAAAGAAAAAAAAACTATTAAAAATCATGGAAGGCTTGAAGAACTAAAGCATATACAATATACATACTAGTTCAAATATAAGCAAAAGATGAAATTGGCTATTTTAGTAAGGAGCATGCCTCATATCAGCTAGAAGCATTACAGACGTCGAAGCAAATGCGAAACAGTACGCAAAAACTTGTCCCTTACCCTCAATTGAAAGATGTCAGTTGTTTTCCAAAAATAAGCAGGATAATTTTTAAAAATTGGGATTTTGTAAACAAAATTCTGAGGTTGAAATAAATTCGTTAATTTTTTTGCTTATTCTTCACACTTACGTTAAGCAGTGAAAAATTTTGGAACTCTTTTTAGGAAAAAAAGGACGTAAAATTATTGTAAAGCAAATTAATAATACAGCTTGATTTATAGCGTATGTGCTTGTCGACAACTGTTTTCATTCATGACTTCTTTTTACAACCGAAGTTTTCGCAAACTCAAATATTAAATAAGGCATAAAAATAAATTTTTTGCGACAGATATTTCTTTTATTTTTTGGTAGACAAAATTATCAGCACAAGCACTTTTCATTTACAAATACACGAACATTAATGAAACAGAATCAGTTCTTCTACAGAAATATCTACAAACGAGTAGCAAAACAGCAAGATACATTGCGACGTACTCACCTGTGATGAAACAGAGACAGCAGCATGTAATAAATCATAATTCTTGCTTCCCTAGCTGAAGGGCGTCTCGGCAAATGTGGTTGATGATGATACAGCCTGGGCTGATTTTGAAATCACTAAAATGCTTGCGACACCGGTATTATTCCGCTTTTGGTGGCACTTTTCAATGTGTGAAAGTGTAATTTATAGCTCAATTTGACCATTAATGCTACAACGAATCCAATATTAGGTAACCTGACTCACCTTTCCTTGATGATTATGTTGCTTTCGTTCCACTTAGACACTGAAAGGGTATCCATAGGATGTTAACATATCAACAAAATTCCAACAGATAAAACATAACATTCATAAAGACAAGGGACATTCACTACCGCAGACATTATTTTGGACGAGTAGACAAAAGAATTGCAGTTACTCTGCCTACTCAGTTCGCCAGGTGGCGCTACTATAACCCTCAACAATTATTGAGATTTTAGTTTCATTTGTCTAGTCAACGCTGAACTTGATCCAGTTTACTGTTTAACTGTTATTCAGTACAGAAACGGTTACGATCAAGTTCAGTCTTGGTCTAGTTGTACAATTTCATGATCATGCTACACAGAAAATCAAAGATAATAAAGGGATTGAAACAGGTAAAAACAGTGCTATTGAAACACAAATTTTATGATTGTATAGATTGCGAATGATCATGGGTCGCTTCCGAGGAAATTCAGGTCCTTTCACGAAATGCAAGTGAGTCAAAACGGACCCTTCACAAAATTCCGAGCTTCCAAATCGTACTTTTCACAGAATTATTTATTAAAGAATCGGCAAAAGATAAGGACTTTTTTTTCCTGTTTTTTTATTTTTTAATTTTCTTAAAATTATTTGATTTTCACAAAAATTGTTTTAAAATTCACAATAACTGGACCCCGTTAAAAATCGACTTCTGACGATTGTATAAAGGCTCGGCCAACGCAGTGCCTGCTCGGCGCCCATCGTGCAAACTTCTACTAAACGATATTTTTTTTTTGGGGGGGGGGGGGGAAATTGAAAAATCCAGTTTTTTTGTTCCGAAAACCCTTCTGACCTGGTGTTTCGGGGGAGGGGGGAGCTTCAGGTTTAATTTTTTTTCTTTTTTTTTTTTTTAAGGCGCCTTCTGATTCGACGGTGCGGTGCCTTTTTGACACGACGCCGTTGTGCGCCGCACGGCCTTGCACATATGAACGGCGTGGGCCTGTACACGAATTTCGGCGTTACAAGGAACCTAGAGCACGTGTCTGCAACCATTCGCAAAATTTGTGTTTTATTAACGTTGTTTTTATTATATATATATATCTTGAGCAGAAAGGTGTAGTTTTTATTTCTCTTTGCAAATAATGTATCTTGAAATTGCTGGTTTTTACGACTCCGACAGTTCTGTTTGCGAGCCCATCTAGGATAGTGATTTACCGCTTATGAAACATTGATCCACCTTAAAAGCTCCAAATTTAAAATAAAATTATAATTCGAAATTTAACAATGTTTTGCCCGCGAAAATGTCTTAAACTTCATTTACGAATACTACATTCAAAATACTTCGTTTAATTTTGAACCTTTATTTATTTATTTGTTCTTTCTATTTGTAGAAACATGCACCTAAATTTAATTATGGAACCGAAATGGGAACAACAAGTTTTTTGTTTTGTTTTTCTGCTTGTGTGCGTACCTATATACTAAGATTTTTACACACATAGACAACAATCTTCAAAAAGTTGCAACAGTGCGAAAGCGAAACTGAAACGCTAAACTTTCACAATTGTAGAACTTGTGCTGCCATCTACCGACTTTTAAACTGATTATTCTGAAGGGTTTTCTTAATAGCTCCAGAGAATGATATCGATACATTTATTATACACTGAATTGGAACGTAACGTACAAACTGGTATTTTAATTATTAAACTACAAGAACTCGGGTTATATGCGTATGCATATTCTGTATTTCTAATAATGCTTTGTGCTTTGGATGAATGAAAAGCATGCACACTATTCTCAGCTTCTTAAAAAAGGAATCAACTGATTTTTTTTCAACAAGATTCAAACAACTAATTTACTTGTTGACTTAATTATTTATTTTGAATTTAATCTATCCGAAAGTTAGTAAGAAAAAAACAGGGAAAACTATTTCTCTATTTCTATAAAAGTTTCGTAATTTCCTTCCCTTACGTAGCTTATTTTGAAAGTGGGATGAAATCTTTGGAGTCAAATTTTCTTGTTGTCGTAAATCATAAACTAATTATTGTTGTTAAGCTTTCTTATTGTTGCATATGATAAGCGCGCACCCACTAGCGTAGTAAACAAAACCTTATTTTCTAAAATACTCGTTTTTTGAAGTGGGAAAAGAATCTGCTAATGGAGGAACAAAAATACACATAATGGGCCTTTCGTAAATGATTCCCCCTTTGTCAAACTTCCCCTTTGTCAAAAAAGTCATTCATTCATTTCCCTCCCCCTTTGTCAAAAAGTCATTCATTCTTCAAAAAAGTCATTTGGACACATGTCCGTAGTGAAAATCAGCATCATACAAAGTAAGTAGAAAATTTTATTTAATAAATTTTATCACATCTCTACAAAACTTTTGTAAAAATTATCATTTTTCAATTCATAATGTTCCTGTTTAAATAGTTGAAACCACGGTTAAATAGTTGATGCAGTCATTCCCAAATGGCCTGTAATCAATCACATGGTTCAATCAAAGCAACTCTCTCCTCATTTGATACCACGTTAGATCACCAGATCTGGGCTAAAATGGAATAAATTTTGTACAGAAAGATTTACGAATAAATAGAGCCTTGTTGTCCATTCAACCCGTTCCCAACACTCATTTGGACAAATGTCGGTAGTGAAAAATCAGCATCAAACAAGTGTGGTAACCATTTATGTTTAATGAATTTTGCACAAATCTTCAAAACAAAAGAAGAAAATGTTCATTTTTCAATTATAATGTTCATAACTAAACAGTTAAAGTCACCGTTAAATAGTTCGTACATTCATTCCTAATATCACATTATTCAAAGTAACTCTCTCTTCATTTGATGGCACGTTAAATCACCAGATCCTTGTTAAAAAGGAATAAATCTTGTAGAGAAAGATTTACGAATAAATAGAGCTCGTTGTCATAGCAACCCTTCCCATCACTCATTTTGTCACATATGGGAGTGAGAATCAGTGTTATACAAATTTTGTAGTCATCATTATTTAATTAATTTCATCACATCTATGAAAAACTTATTACGAATGCTCAAAAGCGGAATGTCTATGATTAAACAGTTAAGGTCAAAGTTAATACAGTCATTCCTAATGGCACATAACAAATCAAATTATTCAAAGTAACTCTCTCCTCATTTGATGCCACGTTGGATCATCAGATCTTTTGCTAAAAAGGAATAAACCTTGTAGAGAAAGATTTACGAATAAATACAGCTCGTTGTCATAGCAACCCTTCCCCATCACTCATTTGGACAGATGTCGGGAGAGGAAATCCGCATCATATGCAAATTAGATGCGACTCAGTTGAGGAAGAGGACAATGCATTCGCTCTGCGGTTTGGGTATGATCGTGCGTGGACTAGAAGGGGTGGAGAAAATAGCAATTCTTCGCTCGAGTTCACTCTGGAAGGGAACAAAGATCACTCAGTATATTGTGGAAGGATGGCTGGCTGCAATTTTAATGGGATGCTGGAAAAAGAGGAGCTGCGCAGAAAATAGTCTACTGGGAAATATTGAGAAAAGTTTCGTAAAAGAAAAAAAACTTGCATAATTATGGAATCTTGAGCTTATAAAGAATAACCATATCTGCGCTCAGTAGAAAGAAAGCAGTAAATGCTGTAAATAGAGTTTTTGTTGCATCAGACTAAAATTTAAAAATATTTAATGAAATCGTTTCGCGGAAAATTAATTTCTTCATTATCTGAATGTAGGTATAAAACATGAATATACTTGAAACCATGTAATTCGCCTATTCAAAATTTTGAGTACCGTCCGATTACTACACAGGTCGAGTTACAAGAGAGAGACAGAGAGATAGAGAGAGAGAGAAGAAGGGGTAGGAGAGCAAATGTTCACGTGATTGAAGTGTCACAAAATGTACGCCTAACGCACATTGTGTATTATAATTTTTTTTTATTATTATTTCTTATATTTTTAAATATATATTACTATTTTTTTTTTGTATTTTTCTTTTTTTTGATAACACATTATCAGTAAAATTACAGTGAAAATGTTACATAATTATTTAAATGATTGAGTTACATATTTTTAAAGTAAAAAAAAGGAAAAATTTACAAATGATTTGCTATCAGATTCGACAAATAACGTCTGGATGTTTGGTTATGAAAAAAGTCCGTTATTTATTTTTTTTCTACTTGTATCCAATTATGCAGAACATCGGATTACGAGACAGGCGGATTAGAGCGTCTAAAGTGTATAAATTCTTTGCATGTTTAATTTATGTTTTTTTGTGCAGCACACTGTAAAATTAATCTTTAAAATATAGAATGCAGTGATAAGATCAATCGATCAAATCTTTTAAGAGTTACAGACAGCTTTATAAATATTCAAATTGCCATACTCTTTTGAAAGCCCTAAATATTTTTTCTCCATCTTCTTTCTTGAGTGTGCTTTCCGTATGTTCTTTTGGTATGAGTTCTTGAACATTTTCACTGTACATGAGAAATACAATACAAAATACTAGAACCGTATAAGGACATTGACAATAAAAAGTAACTGAATGTAACTTCACCGTTTTTTCCCTTTTCCATGCTTCATAATCTAAAATTAACAAGACCTTCAACTGCTTCAATTCATTTTTCTAACGATTGTGCTGTCAAAGCTGATATCATACATGGAGGAATGGAAAATCCAATTCTTAATTAACTTTAATTTAGGTATATATATATATATATATATACAAAGTTTTCCAGTTATTTCATAATGAAGTATTCTATATTAAGTTGCCACTTTTAAAGGAAAGATTCATTAATTAGGAAGAGTTTTGACAAAAAAAATTACCTTGGGATAATTTGAGAGCTGTCGTAAAAAATCTTCAATCAATTTTTACATAAAAAATACTGATCTTTGTTTTGCATTCATAACACAGAAAAAAATAATAACTAAACGTCAGTAATTAAAAACAACTTTATAAAAACGGTTGAAATTTACTTTGTGTTTTATCGACTTTTTAAAAAGTAAAGAACATTACTTTTTTTGGCTTCCATCTAATTATCTCATCAAAAAACAAAAGTCGTTAGTTAAAGTTTACATTTTTTAAATTTTACCTTAATAAATTGTGCCTGTTCTCGGAGAGATGAGTTGTGTTTGCTTTCCTGAAGCTAATACTTAAAGAAAGTTCAGAAGAGGATTTCAAGTTGAGAAGATATTGGGAAATATATTTCCGATAAATATTGCATACTTAATTGATTGGTGTTTACACATTCAAAATGAAGTGAGAAAAAATGTTTCAGACAATAGTTGACTTAGTTCAGAAAAAAAAAAAAAAATGACGAAAAATTAGCACGCAGTTATATGGATCAACGTTACACTTAGTTAATACATGCTTAAGTTATGCGTTTTAAAATTGAAACAACTCATAATAATAATAATGATAATAATAATAATTATAATTATTATAAAAATAAATAAAACTTTAGTTGTTCTTTAAAAAGTATGTTGTTCCTTCTTTTAAACAGAGGACTCATTATTTTTCTTTTACTTTCTAATGGGGCTGCGTATAGTCATCACTGCTTATAGTCACTTTGCGGACCTAGTGCACTCCCCGTAAACCGGCATCCATTCCTTCAAGTAGCACCACTATCGGCGGATGCCATTACCACTTGAGAATTTTTATGCTCAGTTCCCCCCTGGGCGGCACCTGAGCTCTAAATGATGCGAAACTGTACTACGAATTAAATTTAGCCGAGAGTATCCAAGCCAAGCAGATACTCAGGGGATCTTTAACAGGCCGAATAATCATGCGACATGGGCGCTGTCGATTTTCTGCATCTTGAAATTCCATCCACTTGAGCTTGGTTTAATCCTGCGAACTTGGACGTACGAGGCCAGTGCCTTACCGCTACGCCACCCTGGCGCAGAGGACTCAATGTCGAAGCACTAAAATAGTGAAGAAATGAAAAAAAAGAAAATTAAAAGCTTTCATATGTGTGCAAAGAAATCTTTCCTTTTTAATTTTTCATCGTTTAAAATACAGCGCATTATCTAACTACGAATCATTGATGAACAATCGTATATTAAAGATCATGATTACTCTTTAGTTTGTTCACACTTCCAAATATTTATTCTATGACGGAAAAATACGGACGCATTTAATATTTCTAACAACAAAGTTTATGGTATTTTGTTCGAAAAAATGCTTACCATCATTATCTGTATATTTTTGTGAGATAATAGTACGTAAATAACAATAATAAGAAAGGTAAATTCAATAAAATAAGAATAATATAAATAATTTTCGAAATTTAAATTTGAAACATTATTATTATGCTCGCATTCGCAGTATAATGTATACAGTTTTACTTTATTATGTATACCTCTATTGCAACTAGCAAAATCTCGCTAAGTATTTTAAATATTGACATTTCCATGATCTAAGCAAAAAAATTCTGAAAATAAATCACATTTCTTACTAACAAATGTTTAATACATTTTACATATGAAATACATATCTCAGCAGCATGTTTTGCAATTTTACATACCTAAAACAAGTCCCAAAAATAGAAAAAGAATAAAAGTGAGGTATAGAATCGACAACACTTGCATGCTCTGATACGCTTGTGATTTTGCAAAGAGATGGAACCAGTACGTGTTCTTGAAAGAACGAAGCTCACGTACTTATATCGCATCCAAGCTCTTATGTTTGCTGAAGGAAGATTTCTGAAGGAAAAGAGCTGACCAGAAAAGATTTTGAAGATTTTTTTTTTATAACGTGGATGGAAAACACTAACATTTTACCTCTTTTTTGTTGACGGACACCTTTTTCATTGCTTTATCAGACACAAAAGCATTTTGCAAGTAGTTCATTCACTCTTCTTTCTCTCTTTCTCTCTCTATCTATATATATATATATGTATATAATTTATACATTTTAAACTAGAAGTCATATATCTTTAAATAAAAATTAAAATAAAATACAGAATTCTGAGTTCATAAATAACGCAAGCCATGCTGACTGGAGGCAGCATTGTGGGGTTGAACTAGTTTTATCAGTTTAGGTATATATGTATGTACATAGATATTTTATGTTTTTCGAGTGAAAACTCTTAAGAAAAGTCTTAGGGGCATTTAGAGAAACCGGAATCTGGAGAATGCGTTGCAATAATAAACTTCAATCGAAATTCAGAAAACCAAACATAGTGAAAGTGAGCAAGGTATACCAAATTAGGTGGTTAATATATATTTTTAGATATGACAATGAAATTCCTGTTAAAAAATTAATTTTTCAAACTCCAGAGGGGAAATGGAAAAGAGGAACCACCGAGAACAAGGGGGAGGGATAGATTGCAAAATGGTTGAAGGACTTGGGAGTTAGCCGATGAAAGACTACAGCACCAAATAGATCTAGATGGTGTAAGCTGACCGAGACAGACTTGGATGGTATTTACTGCAACTGCGGCCATACTGTACGTAGCATCGAGGCCTTCACAGACTACCCCCAATACGAGGGGGTGCGAACCGCAGAGCTATCCTCCATGTCTTCCCACAAACTCTATAGACACTTGACAACCAGCACCGGCCATAAAGGGCATGGCTGGCAGAGCGTTGCCTACCTGCTTTACCGACCCGAGGCAACAGTCATACTACAAAGTGTGCCTTGCGTCACCCGAATCGGATATTGCTATTTTAGTCGCCTCTTACGACACGCATAACTACGTCGGCTCGGCGCTATTCTACGCCGGCCACCGCACGGCGCAGCCTTGGATGGTAACCGGCTGCAGGGTTTGAGAAGAAGAAGAAGATTTATTTACTTACGCCTTCGCATAACGTACTTGCAGCAAAAATTCACACCGAACCGTTCACACCCAATATTAACCTAAAAGTGTCCAAATTATACGCATGTTATATGTTCGTTCTCAAAACTGCATATGGCAGCCTATTTCTAAATTAGAAATTATTTTGTTATGCATCTTCGACATTTGAGATACAACAAAATGAGTAATTTTCTCTTAGTTTGAAGAATATAAGCATAATTTTTTTTTACATATTACATTATGCTTTTAAATTAGGCACTGAAGGGGCCCAAATTTTTCCTAACAGCATTCTGACATGGGGTAATAATAAATTTTAATAATGCGTTAATAAGACAGATACTCGTAAGTACTAATCGATATTTTTGTCTACAAGAAAAATTTTACGATTAGTCTATAAACATGAAACCAAAGAAGCAAAAACCTAACTGCTACCTTGATTGCAGAGACTTTAATTTGATGGTAGAAACAAGTTTTTTCCATACTTCGAGAAGTTGGGCAACAGTCAATCGTTGCAATCAGTTGTTAAATCCAACAACTGGTGGCAACAAAACCTAAAACTAATAGTTTATTTCAGCAATTTCAAGAGTTACCAAATAAGTGTTGCCGAGGAAATGAATTTAAAGGCGTTTATTAATATAAATATTATATTTTATCAGCAAATGATGTTAGTGGCAAGAAATTATTAGTTTGAAGATAAATGTAAGGATAATCTTCAAATAAGTAAATTTCTTTTCTAGTGTATACAGTGAAAATGTCAAGATTATAAACATATTTAGCTGTTTCTTTTTTCTTTTTTTTTCTTTTATTCCCCCTCTTTTTTCGTTTTTTTTTTATCCTACTTTAATTGTAAAAGTAAAAAAATAATAATAATAAAGCATTAAAGAAGGCTTAATGTATCGGGAAAATATCTTTAGAAATCAAGAAAAGTCAAAAATAAGTTAAGTATTTAAATAAAGATTGAAAAATAAAAAATTTGAAAGTAGGGTTTTGAGACGGGGAAAAAGCGTATCGGTCGGTCTGTTTGTCTGTACCCCCTAATAACTTTTGAACGAAAAATTCTCTTTGCATTGGAAAGATCACGGCGAGGACATCTCATTTCCATATTTTACTTATTGATTTGAAAAACTTTTCGCTCAATTTTGAACAGTTCAAAAATTTTTAACATTAGCGCAAAAATAAAGCAAATTATGTAAACTCTGGGCACAAGATAAAAATTCCTATGATCAAGCTTATTGGAAGAAGATCGCCGCGTGAAATATTGATTTGAACAATTTTTGTTCATTTTTGAACAGTTAAAAAAAAAAAAAAAAATAGCGTAATTTTTCCATGATCTCGGCGCAGGCGATAAATTTGCCAATAATAATGCAGCCAACGCCAAACGGAATATCGCCGCTGGAAACATTTTTCGTGCGCTGTCGGCAAAAAGTCTGCTTGGCGAGATTTGAGCAGTGATAATGAAAAGGTACCAAATTAACATTAGCACCTACGGGGAATTTCAATCCGATATAAATCCTAATCTAACCCACGGATCTGCTTGCAACAAACTTTAGCATAAAGATATTACGCTGTAGAACATGTACAGATACGAAGTTCATCAAGAACTATACGAGTCTCTTTTCCTACGAATTTTTTTATCGGGATTTTTAAGGATATTTCTCAATGAATAAATGAATGAAAGAATGAATGAGGAAAGAATGGATGAATAAAGTGATGAAAGAGTATAAGAATGAATGAATGAATAAATGAATGAATGAGCGAAATAATTAATGAATGAAGAAATGAGTGAATAAATGATAAAATAAATAAATGAGTGAATGAATGAATGAAAAAATGAGTGGATAAATGATAAAATAAATAAATGAGTGAATGAATGAATGAATGAAAAAATGAGCAAATAAATGATAAAATAAATATATGAGTGAATGAATGAATAAATACATGAATGAGTTAATGAATGACTGAATAAATGAAAGAATGAATGAGTGAGTGAATGAAGATGTATTATCTGTCGAAAAAGGTATATTTGAAGTAATTAAGAAGTAAACCTAAATGAGAAAAAGATAGCTAGATTATACATTTGAATTTGGTGTATACGGAAACGTAGGCTCGTATAGCTCTAGACTGAACTTCTTGTTCCTTTTTTAGCCTACTTTCCCGTAAAAGTTAAAGAAAATAATAATAAAGCATGAAAGAAGGCTTAATGTATCGTGAAAATATCGTTAGAAATCAAGAAAAGTCAAAAATAAGTGAAGTAATTAAATAAAGATTGAAAAATAAAATTTTGAAAGTAGGGTTTTGAGATGGGGAAAAAGTGTGTCGGTCGGTCTGTCGGTCTGTCTGTCTGTCGGTCTGTCTGTCTGTCTGTCGGTCTGTCCCCCCCCCCTAACAACTTTTGAACGAATTATCCGATTGGAAACATTCTTTTTGCATTCGAAAGATCTCGGCGAGGACATCTCATTTCCATTATTTACTTTTTGATTTGAACAATTTTTTGTTCAATTTTGAACAGTTCAAAAATTTTTAACATTAGCGCCTATGGGTGAAAATGAAGCATATTATGCAAACTCTGGGTACAAGATATAAGTTCCCATGAACAAGCTCACTGGAAAAAGTTCTTAGCGTGAAATATTGATTTGAACAAATTTTGTTCATTTTTGAACAGTTCAAAAAAATTAACATACCGCCTACGGGGAAATTTCAATCCTATATAATTTCTGATCTAACGGACCGATTTGCTTGGAACAAACTTTATCGGAAAGCTCTTATGACGTAGAGCATGAACAAATAGAAAGTTCATCCAGAACTAACGAGCCTATTTTCCTATGAAATTTTTTGATCGGAATTTTCAAGAATATTTTTTAATTAATGAATGATTAAATGAATAAGCAAAAGAATGAATGAATGAATAAATGAGTGAATAAATACATGAATGACTTAATAAATAATGATTGAATGAATATGTATTAACCGTTGTAAAAGGTATATTTGAAGTAATTAAGAACTAAAGCTAAACGAGAAAGACAGACAGAGAGAGATAGCTAGATTATAAATTTGAATTCGGTGTATGCGGGAAAGTAGGCTCGTATAGTTCTAGACGGAACTTCTTGTTACTTATGAGTTATTTTTATACAGCATAATTTTCTTTCCCTGAGCTTGGAACAGATAGAACATTTCATTAACTATACTTAAGGCCAAATCTTTTATGTTTTCTGCTTCTCTAAAAGGAAATGCATTGTTTGCGCAGTGAAATATGAGGAAACAAACCCATTTTCTCAGAAAGCCAAAGGTTATCTCAAAAAAAAGCGCAAAAATATTTTTTTATATGTTTAAACATAGAAAATGTTAAAGAAAAAAGAAAAAAAAAAAGCTGCATTTATTCCTGTACAAAGAGGTGCTAACAGTGCTGCCGACAAACCACGATATTGATGACACACTTCCGGTCGCTGTATAGGGAAAAAAATTGCTATTCAGGAAAATCTGAAGTTGTTGCTGATTGATGAACTATCGGTTTCGGAGAGGTGTTACAAAAAAGGAAAATTGTTGGAAAGAGTCCATTTCTGTTAAAGAAAGAATAATATATATGGTGTAGCATTTGTTTATTTGCTTATTGATAGCATTAAATCGCAGTTAATATTGATTTGTTAATAGTATTTATTTTGTTTTTTGTGGATATGATGCATATATAGACACATAATGTAGAAATAATGGGGGAAAGCACACGGTTAAAAAATAATGTGGAATCAATTGCACTAAAGCAGTAATGCACAGAAAGGCTAAGTAATTAGTAAATTTAACTTAAACCATTACAAAATAAATTTACATTACAACATTTAAAACATTACAAAATAAAATGTAACATTAAAGTTTCGTACCTGAAAATAAATGCATAAACCAAGTAGAAAATCCGAGTAGTTTATAGTAAGAGGTAAGAAACATTTTAAATACTCCTAATCTGTTGAGATTCTATACAGAAAAGATAAATTAACTGAGATTGACGATAAAACGCTCAGCAACGGTTTAACATAGGGTTCTCTGGGAATCTTACGAAACATCTCAAGTGTCACTAAACTGATGTTGGGTTTGGCATTTCACTTTTGACGCCAAACTTTTCACGAACTTGACAATGTGTTGCCAAATGATAGCTTATTTATGACGTCACTTCCGTTTCACTACTTCCGTTTTTCATTGACGTTTTACCTGTAGCGCGCCAAAAGAACGATAACTTTTTTCGTGATTGTACTTACAAAAATCGACATTAAGCGGAGCAATAACATGAATAGCGTTACCAATAATTGTCAAAGAAATTGTTTTTTATGTGTTCCTGAAAAGACTTATACCTTATCAGAGCATATATAACTGATAATTAGTTGTTTTCAAGAACGTAAAAGAAAAATAAAAAAATACTGCTACGCTCTAAAATATTCCATTATGAAAACAATTTCTTCTCCTTTGAAGATTAAAGATAATATTTTCTTTCATTCAATACATATGTTACGTAAAGTGACTTTTTACCTCGCCCGAAGACAAAATACGACCGAAAGCAAATTTAAAAATTTCTAAGTCAACACAACGGGACGAACAGTGCAAACTCATGGGACAAAAATAAATTGCATTTCGTGTTATCAGAAGCAGATTACGCTGAAAAGTTTTGCCGTCTTTTTCTCCCTGAGCTTTTCATCGCATATGATTGATTCTCTTGTTCAAAAATGGATCATTTCGGATAAAAAAAATGTGACGAGAAATTTCATCTCTTTTGTAAACAATTGTGACATGGTGAAGTTGGTTTCAAACAAAGGAAATTTAATTTAGTATGATTATTGTTCTATTTTAAATCATGTTAGGACTTCCTCTGTATAATCTATGAATGTGTTTTTTTTTTTTTTTTTTTTTTTACGAGAGCAGTTTTTTTTTTACGTTTCAGCTTGAACGTCTAGGTAACAATGAACTAAAAAATTGCATTTGGATGTGACATTTTAAATTCCGTTTGGAATACTGAACCATGAACTTAAACTTAGTTGAGTATAATTTTAAAGAAAACTGTCTTCAATGTCTAAAATAACGTATCATTCATAAAAAAATAATGGTTCACGAAAGTTTTTATTTATTTACAAAAAAAAAATAAAAGTTGTTTAATTTCTGCAAGTTATTTCAAAAATATTTAAAAAGATTTTTTTAGAAAAATTATTTCTTCGTTTACTTCATTTGTTTACTAAAAATTGTAATTAATTGCTTATAAAAACGAATTTCGTTTTTGTTGAAGCAGCGTAGTTGCAACATAAATAAAAAAAAATAAATAAAATAAAAATCTAATGAATAAAGTAAAAAATATATAAATTGGAAATACAGAGTCTCTTGCAGTTGAATTTCTATCGAATGAGCAATTTAAATAGACTTCTTTATATCACTGCATTTAAGTTTATATAAACAGTATTTTAATGCAATTAAGTCATTATTAGTGATTATTACGAACGCTTTGATTTGATAAATAATTAAATAAAAGAATATAGCCGATTAAAAAAAGAGTTTTAAAGTAAGAAAACTTTCTAATTTATCCATTTTTTTTTTTAATATCCAATATACGACAAATTTGTATTTTTCAAGAATAATAGATATCTGATCTAACTATATGGACGTCGTGAACATAGCTGTGATGAACATCCTTCAGATAGAATTTTTAAAAGCAGTAAATTTGTATTCACAATTGACGTTTTTTTTTAATTTAAAACTTTTCATCATAAATTTCCCAAAAAAGCATTCCCTTAAAAGTTAAATTCTTTAAAAAACTTGCTTTTTAAAAAGGGGGCCAAACCATTTCGAGTAGTTTTAAAACCCGTAAATAAAAATTATTTTCTTGGGTAGTTTCCTGATTTAAGATTCCAAATTTTTTTTTAGTTTGCCATAAACAGGCTAAATTGTAGATATACGACTGACGATCTGACCGATTTACTCTCTCTCTCCTTACACTGTTAGAAATTTCATCATGAAATTCCGGTTAAATAACCGGCAGCAGGCTGTCCATCTAATTCACCGTTAAATTTACGGTTTGGAAAAAAGTTTCTATCTTTACGGGACCTAAACCATTTCCAATCAGCTTGGTTAAAAAGCCGTAAATACAAAAGGTTACGGTTTTATAACCATTTAAAAATGGTTTCAAAATAAAATTTTCCTCCTCAGCCCTTACCTCATCAAATTTCTTGCTTCTTTTGCAGTCTGATACTATTTTTCTTCAAATACACTGCATAATGAACAACTTCAAACGCCACATGATTTGTCTTTTGGAACTGTATTTACCGAATTAGTAGCAAAATCCATGAATAAACGCAGCATCTGTAAAAGTGTAAAAATATAAATAGTTTAAGTGTATTTTTTCGTTCTTAGTTACAACAGTAGGGCGAGGAAGGAGAATAATTAAAAAAAGGGAATTTTTTTCAACACATTACCAGCAGGGGCTTATCTATCTTAGACATTCTAAAGTTGTCTGTCAGTGACAGTAAGCTGACAAGGACAGGGTTTGGGGAAAAGTTCACTTCTCTTTATTCTCTAATTAATTTTATGTTGTACTTCAGTTGTTGTCGGTCTTGAAAGTCCTCTTTTCATCGAGTACATTCTCCAATTGACAGTTGGATGAAGAAGCTTTACATTTCTTTTTTCTAAAGTTTTGGAAGAAATAACAAGTCAAACAACTTCTTTTCCTGGTTGAGAGTTTCCTGAAACGAAATACCGATTTTTTTTTTTTTTTAGAATAGGAAAGTATAAAAGATAAAAATTCAATCAAAATATATTATTTATGAATAAAATAACTTATTTTCTCAACAGTTAATAAGATATAAGAGCAAATATTCTTGTATTCATGAGAAGGTTTTCAATTAGTTCACATAAGAACTAAGTTTCTAAACTATCCAACGAATTGAGCTGAGTAGATGTCTTCCTGAGAGATCTAGCACGTTAATGAAATGTAACGAGAGCACCGATTATCGGTATCGAGGCGGATCCGATTAACGAAAAATCCGGACAATTGAACAACTAAAGATCTAACAAAAGATTATGGACAGCAATAAAAGACTATGACAATGTTTTTTAGGTAACGCTTCTAAATTTTTTGAGGATTAAAACTGGCAGTTTTAGTAGTGCATATTTTTGCATATTGCAAATGTCATGTTTTGAAGTATTTTTTTAACTATTTTTTTTAATGTTATTTATTACAAAAATAGGTAAAGTTATGTAGAAGCACACGCAGAAGTTATTACATTTATCCAAAAATACATGTTGGTACTGAAAAGTAACTCATTGTAGTCTTCTGCTTCATAGCTGACATTCTTTTTTCTACAGCCATATTCCTTTATGTTTTTCAATTCAGCAATTGATCAACTGCATCTTTGTAGTCATCGCCATTTCAAGAGCAATGCTTCTTGAACTGGTGGCCATCTAGATGATTCTGTTACATCTGCTTCGTCGTCTAACATTACACTTCACTATTCGTACCCTGAATGGTCAATATTATTTTGTCGCTGTTCAAAACTTGGAAACCGCAATCTTACACGTCCCATCCAATCTATTGTTGGCGATCTTCTGTAGTGAACCCAAAGTCTAACATATCCTGTGTAAAACTTTCACTGCTAATTCCTTTATTTATTTATTGCTGCATGAATGTACTATTTAAAATCTTGTTCCGTCTTGGTTAAGGCGAAAGCTTTTACTATCTTCCAAATATCTACAAAAATTATGCAACAGTTAAGTGATTTACACGGAGGGAAGGGTAGTGAACTTCATTTAATAAAATGCGTTCTAAAAACAGCTTCCTATACTGCGTTTTCCGTTTCTATTACAAATTTGATCCATGGGTTGCAAGACGGAAATTGCATTAGGTGGCAGAAAAATGGCTTTCGTGGACATTCCATTCTCGAAACGGATAGGAGGGGGACGGGGGTCCCTCTTTCCTAAGGACAGCGAGGGACAAAAAGGGAATTTTTCCAACTCCTTTGGAAAATCTGAAGATGAAATTGAGTTTTGTACGATTTTTTTCTTTCATAGATGGCGGGAGAAATACGCATACCCTTTGATAGTTCCGGTTAATCGACGACTGGAAAATCAGTGCTCAACTGTAACATTTTATGCTTTGAAAAAGCGGTCCCGTGCAACTCAGAAACACGTGTTTGATATTTTTATTTCAAAGACTTCCCGTTGACTTCTTCTTTTTGGATTCGTTCCAGAATAACATTTAAAAGCGTTGTTCAAAAAGTACAAAACAAAATTTTTAAAAAATATCCAAAGGTTAGCAAGGTTCGAAACAGTCTAGAAACGCATTTCGGCTACTCACTTTTTAATTATTTAGTAGAAATTTTTACCAGAAGTAAATGTTCTTTTCAAGAAACATTCCCCAAATTTATGACCTTGACATCTTTTTAAAATTGAATTTTCTGTACAAAAGTTATTACTTTTCGGAGAACATATGCTGAAAATTTATTATACAGACATTATCTTTGTGTTCATGTAAATTATTTTTTAAATTTAACTTGAAAAATATGTAGATAAGACTGAAATTAATGAGATGGTTGGAGGCATCATTATGTTCGGTTCAAAGGCTGCAACAGCATTAAGAGTTGCCAAAAGCCATGACGAAAAGTCATGTAATAATTGTCGACTTGTCTTCATAAATCACTCCTCCTTCTTCGAGTGTTAATCGTTCACGCGCAGTTAAGCCACAAATGGTGCCTGAAATGTGAATAATTTCTACTTTGTGCCGTTTTTTTTTTGTCTCTTTATTTTTGGACGTTATGTTGACTGGCCATTGTTCAAGAGTTAGAGTTATCGTTGTTGTGTTCCTTCACTAGGTAATTAACGTTGAAAATGAGTGTACCGATTTAACATATCCCATCAGTTTGACTTCGTTACTTCGGTATTCTATAATTGTAAAATACTTTATTGAAAGTAATAAGCTGAAGTAATGTAAATTAACTCAGCTTTTTTAAACGAGTACAAGAATATTCTACGCGGTCTAATTTTAAGTTTATTTGATTTTATATTTAGTTTGACAAATTGCCACAAAAGAAGTTAACAATTAAATAGCTCTTGTATGATTTTGAATTGTACACAAAACATGAACGAAACTTTATTTATTTCTTTATTTTAATGGTTAATTCGTTGCCTTATTTAATAAACTAGAAGTATTTACCAAACACCAAGAAAAGATAGAATTGTTACCTGAAGTTCATCATGCATTCTATTTATAACTGAATGAACAAATAAATGAATGAAATAAAAAGTCTTAGCTACAAGAGAATAAATATCAGCTAGTGAGTAAAACTTTTGAAAGATAGACCAAATCTGTATATATAAAAATGAATGTATGTGTGTTTGTGTGTTATGCATTACTACACCATTCATCCGATCGCCTTGAAACTTTGGGAAGTTGTTGAGTACACTAATGCGAAGGTTTCTGGAAAAAAAATCCAGTTCTTTTTTTATTCCAATTTTAATCAATTGTCCACATAAATTCCCAATATGGGAGTTAAAAAAAACCTTGCACATATTAATGTAATAAATCGATCGAAAGCGCTAATTTTTCTGCACAAGATGATATCTGTTCTAGGTTTCTAAGTCAAGAAGAACGCCAGTTATAAGCTTTTTAGTGCGATTTCTTAAGGCTTACCTTGGTCCAAAAATAGTAATTAGCAGTTTCCTCAACTCCGGGTAATAGTGTTAGCTTAATTTCAATATAAAACTTATTTTTCATAAAATAATTTTTATAAAAAAACAGAACCGACTTCAAATTATAAATTGCGCCAAAAAGTGAAAAATAAATTCATTCTTTAAACAACATCAATGTGGCTTTTAAACACAGTTTTAGAAGTCGGTGCAAAATTAGAATAGATAAAATCTTTTGTAATCATGAATCAATTACAAATATATATTTTTTCGTAGAATTAGCAACAGTTCCAATATGGTATAGTGTGGTAATAAGACCCATAATTTTGCACCGACTTCTAAAACTAGGTTTAAAAGTCACATCGATGTTGTTTAAAGAATGAATTTATTTTTCACTTTTTGGTGCAATTTATAATTTGAAGTCGATTCTGTTTTTTTATAAAAATTATTTTATTTTATCCTTCTTAGTGTAAATACATTTTGTATATAAATACTCTATTTTTTAAAAAAATCCATATCAAAGGGCAAAACTTCTTTGAATGAATGACACTAAAAACGCATTATTTGTATGATAAATTCCCTTTTGAAGTCGATTTTGGCAAACACTGATTGGATTCATTTTTGCCACAGAGAAGCCTTCAGCCAAACTCGTGCTGCAATTTCTTTTAATATTATAGCCCATGACAACAAACATGTTTTCAACAATGACTTTTATGTTTATTAATAGATTTCCCAACAAAAAAAAAATCAAGCCAAGCCTTTCCAATTAAAATAAAAAATACTTATTTTTCAACCGTAACGAGTTTTCTAAAAAACAAATGTAGTCAAATTGATTTGAAATATTTGAGTTAGACGACCCTCTATCGATTAAAGAAAAAATCATCAAAATCGGTTCAGTTAGTCAAAAGTTATGGATTGAAAAATAAAACAATTTTTGTAAAAAAATAAAACCGACTTCAAACTATAAATTGCCCTAAAAAGTAAAAAATAAAAATAATTTTTATAAAAAAAAACAGAACCGACTTCAAATTAAAAATTGCGCTATGAAGTAAAAATAAATTCATTCTTTAAACAACATCGATGTGACTTTTAAACATAGTTTTAGAAGTCGGTGCAAAATTAGGATAGCTAAAATAGTTTGTAATCATGAACCAATTACAAATATATATATTTCCGCAGAATTAGCAACAGTTCCAATATGAAGTAGCAAATGGTATAATGGTAATTAGACTCATCATTTTGCACCGACTTCTAAAACTATGTTTAAAAGTCACATCGATGTTGTTTAAAGAATAAATTAATTTTTACTTTTTAGCGCAATTTTTAATTTGAAGTCGGTTCTGTTTTTTTATAAAAATTATTTTATTTTATTCTTTTTAGTGTAAATACATTTTGTATATAAATACTCTATTTTTTAAAAAATCCGTATCAAAGGATGAAACTTCTTTAAATTAATGGCACTAAAAACTAACCATTTGCATGATAAATTCCCTTTTGAAGTCTATTTTAGCAAACAAACTGATTGGATTAATTTTTGCCACAGAGAAGCCTTCAGTCAAACTCTTGCTGTAATTTCTTTTAATATTATAGCCCATGACAACAAACATGTTTTTAACAATGCTTTTATATTTATTAATAGATTTCCCAACAAAGAAAAATCAAGCCAAGCCTTTCCAATTAAAATAAAAAATACTTATTTTTCACTCGTAACGTTTTTTCTAAGAAACAAATGTAGGCAAATTGATTTGCAATATTTTATTTAGACGACCCTCTATCGATTAAAGAAAAAAATCATCAAAATCGGTTCATTTAGTCAAAAGTTATGGATGAAAAGACAAAATTAAAAAATACTACATTTCTGCCCATTACTTTTGTTCTAATTACCGAATATGGTCAAACGAAAGTACGGCACCTATGGGAAACCACCCCTAATCGATTGAAAAAAAAAATCATGAAAATCGGTTCATCCGGTGCGAAGTTATGAGTGGACAAACAAACAAAAATAAAAACGACATACATACAATACGAATGTATAACCTCCTTCCTTTGTGAAGTCGGTTAAAAATACATCTTTAAACAACTTCGATACGACTTTTAATCATAATTTTTGAAGTCGGTGCAAAATTATGAGTCTAATTATCATTACGTCATGCGTTATTTTACATTGAAACTGTTGCAAACTCTACGCCATTTATATTTGTAATTGATTCATAGGTACAAAAGGAATCAGACATCAAAATCCATGATAATTTTGAGCCGACTTCAAAAGTTATGTTTAAAACTCGTATCGAAGTTGTTTAAAGAAATATTTTATTTTTTACTTTTTAGCTCAATTTATGGTTTGAAGTCGGTTCTATTTTTTTCAAAAATTATTTTATTTTATTCTTTTTAGTGTAAATACATTTTTATATAAATACTCTATTTTTAAAACATACGTATCAAAGGGGAAACATTCGTTGAGGGAATGACGCTATAAACTAATCGTTTATATAAAAATTTAGTTTTGAAATAGATTTTAAAGGGTCACTAGAGCAAGCAAACTGATTGGATTTAGTTTCTTTTTCAGAGAAGATTTCAGTCTATTTCTTATTATAATTGCTTTTAATATTACATCTTGATGGCAACAAAATCTTTTTCTAACAATGAGTTTCATGTTTGTCAAAAATTTTCCCAACAAAGAAAAATCAAGCCTAGCCTTTCTAATTAAAATGAAAAAATACTTATTTTTCACTCATAATGTTTTTTCTAAAAAGCAGATTTAGTCAAACTGATGTGTGATATTTGAATTAGATGACCCTTTATCGATCAAAGAAAAAATAATCAAAATCGGTTTATTTAGTCAAAAGTTATGGATGAAAAAGCAAAAAAATGACCACATTTCATCAGATAACTTTTTTTCTACTTATATGGTCAAACCAAGGTATGGGACCTATGGGAAACCACCTTCGATCGGTTAAAGAAAAAATCATGAAAATCGGTTCATCCGGTAAGAAGTTATGAGTGGACAAACGAAAAAAAAAAAAACGACAAACGTACAATATGAATGTATAACCTCCTTCCTTTGTGAAGTCGGTTAAAAAACAAAAAAAATACTACATTTCTGCCCATAACTTTTTTTCTAATTATCGAATATAGTCAAACGAAGGTACGGGACCTATGGGAAACCACCCTCGATCGATTAAAAAAAGAACCATGAAAATCGGTTTATCCGGTGAGAAGTTATGAGTGGACAAAAAAACAAACAAGCAAAAAAAATAACGACATACATACAGTACGAATGTATAACCTCCTTCCTTTGTGAAGTCGGTTAAAAATAGAGATACATCAGTTTAGTTTTCAACGGAAAAAACAATAATGAAGCATACCTTCGATTTAACGTTTTTCTCAAATTAGCAATAGGTTTTAAATTCGAGATTGAACTTGATAAAAGTATTGTTTCCCCGATTTAACGATTTCCTTGATTTAACAACAGCATTTAAATATCGCCAGAATAGGAATACGTTTGGTTTATACTAGATTTCAAATAACGTGGCGAATATGACACGCTACAATTTGACTTTTTAATTAGTCATTGACGATAAATCGGAACACACTAATGAAATTGTGCTTACGTTTTTTAGGTACGATTAAAATTCAGCACGAGCAGCCCCGTGCGGGTACCGCTAGGTTTCAATATGAAACTTATTTTTCAGAATAGTTTCATTTTAATAAAGATAAAACAATAATAAAGCATATTTTCTGTTTAAAGTTTTTCTCAAATTAGCAATAATTTTTAGATTCGAGATTGAACTTGATAAAAGTTCCGTCTCCCCGATTTTGCGATTTCCTTGATTTAGTAATAGCATTTAAATAAATATCGCCTCAAAAATTTTACGGACGTATAGTTTATTCTAGACTTCAAATAACGTGACGAATGACGACACGCTTTAATTTGACTTTTTTAATTAGGCGTTGGTGATAAACCGGCGATAAAGAATACTAACAAAATTGTGCATACGTTTTTTAGGTATGGTTTACAGTAACATTTAACTATAAATATTATCACCTACTATTTCATCTCTATGGTACCGCTAGCAAAGCTTCATTTCATTGTAAAACTCATCTTTCGGTTAGCGAGATAACAGTTCCCCATGGCTGGGAAATAAAATAAATATGATATTGCAATTTCATTCTTGCAATCAATCTAAGATCATCGCCAAGACTAAGACTCAGTCCAGATGAAAAGTAACGCAACAAATGACGCCGTGCTACAATTTGGCAGTTTTAATTACCCTCTGGTGACAAATCTGACCCTACTGATGGAATTGTTCCCAAGTTTTCTTAATTGATCCTTCTACATGTTATATTACTTTTTCAAGCAATGAAAATGTCTAATGTGTTTTTTTTTTTTTTTTGACAAATAGACACACGATGTTTTTCAAGCAATGCAGGCTTTATGCCGCAGGCGATTTTTTTAATGCTCTTAGCAAGGACAGCGCCGTAGGCGACGTTTTTAAAATTCAGCCCGGGCAACGCCGTGCGGGCACCGCTAGTATATTTATAATTTGATAACAAAATAAAAAAGAAAGTTACAGTTAATGCATAAACAGGATCTCAGTGATTATGATCATGAGTGGGAAATGATTTCCTTGTTTTGAGAATAACAATTCTATTTCAGTTTTGTACACGTAAAAATAACAACACCATACAATGCGACATGGGATGGCGAAATGCGGGTCAAGGTCAAATCACTCAGACTTGATGTGTGTGAAAACGTTTTTCATTATCATTTTGGGAAAAGTAAGAGAAACATACTAAAAAAACATAAAATGATAATTAAAAATTAAGTACATTACCTTTTGGCACATTAATGTGCAAAAGCAATTCAACTTACTTTTTTGTGGCTTAATAGCATCTGAAGCAGCAAGGAAGAGCTTGCAACGAAAAAAGGATGAGTTCCTTGGTAAAAAGTCTGTCGCCTGTAATTTCGCCTTTATTCTATTTGCAAATAGCTAACTAATAGAAAAAACGTGGGTTTCTGCTTGATATCAATCATGATATCCTGCCATATGGTACTCATCAGTTAAAGCAGTACCTAAATGTGAAAAAGAGTACGGTAGGTGAATACTTAACTATGGTCAAACCTCTGTAGTTTTCCCTGCTGTGTGTTCGAAAAACTTTCACTTTCGGTTTTATAAAAAAATAAACACTTGTTTTTCAATGAAATTAAAAGTGTCTGGTGTCTCTTTAAAGTAATAAAGCAACATTTTTGAGTAATAAATAAATCAAAAAAGAAATTCACTGGAAGTTTCAAAACAATTTTAGCATATTTTTAAACAATTTCTAATCAGAAAAAAATTAAGAAGCTGCATTTATACATAATGAAGAACACAAGCATGAAAACACCAAATTTAGCCAATACGTATTTTAAAAGAAAATATATATATTTAAATATGTGAACTTATTATTCATTTTTAATTTTAGAGCATCAGTGTCTTTAAGAAAAAAAACCGTACATTTCAAGATTAAAACTCCAGAAACGAAAAAAAAGTGATGTTCTAAAATTAGGAGAAAACATTATATTAGCATAAAAGTTTGATTAAATTCGGAAAGCATAAAAGAATTCTTTAAAATAATGTCTACTTTAATTAGTTTTTAAATTGAACTTTGATAAAGCAATTAGATGTAGTAGGAAATGCGGAAATAAATAAGATTGATGCTGCTATGATAATGGCTTTTTAAGCTGGAAAAAAATCGTTTTCTTCTGGAGGTAGATGGAGTAATTTTCAACAAACTTTAAGATGAATTTTCACATTAGAAAATCTTTTAAATTAAATGTACCGGATATATTACCTTCGTACAGTTATTTTATAGGTTAATAATATAGTATATAAAACATTTCGACTATACAATGTATTTAGTTATATTGAATTTCTTAGTTGTTTGTAAGTAACCAGAATAGTTTTTTTTTTTTGTATTAATCTATATAAATAAAAATGTAAGTGTAGTTTGTGCAAATCTCCGAAAGTACTACACCGATTGTTTTGAAATTTTGCCAGTAGACAGAGTGATTCAAGAGGATGGTTTATAGACCCGTTAGAAAAATAATCCGACAGGTAGTTCCTTTTTTATTCCAATTTTAAGCAAATTTCTACATAAATTTCCCCTTATGGGGGTGAAAAAAACCTTGCACATATTAATGTAATATATCGATCGAAAGCGCTGATTTGTCTGCACAAGATGAAATTTATTCGAAGTTTCTAAGTCAAAAAGAAGGCCAGTTATAAGCTTTTTAGTTCGATTTCTTAAGGCTTACCTTGGTCCAAAAATAATAATTAGCAGTTTCCTCAACTCCGGGTAATATAAGCTATATAAATAAAAATGTAAGTGTTCGTTTGTTCATACAAGGCTGAACGTGATCTAGTTTACGGTTACGATCAAGTTCAGCCTTGGTTCATAACCTCAAATCTCCGTAAGTACTTAACCGATTGCTTTGAAATTTTATCAGAACATGTGTTTTTATAGATCACTTTTAATTTATTGCAACTTTGATTTAATTATTTCGTTTTGCAATGTTCTATTATGGAGAATGGACCACTTGCAACAATTGGCAGGGTACAGCTATTTTCATTTTGATTTAATAATTTGTTCTGTTTGTGTTGAAGTATTTTTGCACTCGACGATTAAGGAGAACTTTAAAACAAAGATTACTTATTTTGAATAGCAACAGTTTAATTTAGTTATTTTATTTTTTATTCAAAAATTTTGCGTTTTTTCTGTTTGTATAGATGTATTTGTTAGTATTTTTGCACTCGAAGATTAAAGGGAACTTTAAAACACAGATAATGTATTTTGAACGGCAAATTTTTAAGTTAGAATTTTTGTGTTTGTGTTTCTTCTGTTTGAATAAGGCTTATGTTGGAATTTTTCAATGTGCCGAGCCAGACAATATCAAAATCTTCACAGATAATTGAACAAAAAAAAAAAAATGCCCGCAAGCATTGTGAAAAAACATAAAGCTCAAGACCAATCAATCAAATTGAGCAGTTTAGATCTTCTCATGTGTACAATTATATATTGCGTGTTCTAGAATGGGTAAAACAGACAATCTATATTTTCAGACAATGAAACAACAAGCATTGTCAAATGAAACATATTAGAAATATGTGCTTTTTCTTGCTTTTCCATCGAACCAGACTGAGCCACAGCAAAGCGTGGCCGGGTACATCTAGTGAGAAATATTTTAAAGTTATGTTAAGAAGACATTTCCGAAAGGGTTTTACACGAGTGAATTAATGTTGCATATTAACTAGCATGCCAAAGATCATGTTTTACACGAGTGAATTAATGTTGCTAGTTAACTAGCATGCCAGACATCATGTTTTACGCGAGTGAATTAATTTTGCATGTTAATTAGGATGCCAAAGATCATGTGAGGCGGTGAGAAGCAAAGGGATGTAAGTGACTAAAGTATCATGTTGAATAAAACTCGTTTGAAGTTTAATTCCTATATTAAATTCTAGAGATTCTTCGTGTAAATATTATTTTATTATTTTCGAGTCCTATATGTATGTGTTAGTTTAAGTATGAAGTTTGAAGTGTTTCTGATGATTAGATTTAGCGTAGGATTTTTTTAAAAAATAGCTTATTTTTACTTACACCCCTATGCTTCCAACTAATTAACTTACACCACTTTGCCACTAAATAAAAAACGTGTCATGTTCATTTTGCTAATTTACACCAGCGGTTCTCAAAGTGTGTTCCGCGGAACCCTAGGGTTCCGCAGAAGGATTTCAGGGGTTCCGTTGGCAATTTATTATTATATAAAATTATGTTCAGTAAATCATGTTCAGAAAATGTTTCGCGATGAAATTTTGCTGAAAGTGGTAGTTAATTCCCTGTCTGAAAACAAAAGTATATTTGGAGGAAGCAAAATAATAAAAAAAAGACTGTTCAGAAGGTTTTTTAAATTACTTAATTAATGTGAAAATTGTAAAATGACTTGTTGCTCTGATTTAGAAGACTCTGAAACTCTATCAGGGTCGTTCAAAAAGACTATACATCATTTCATGATGAACCGTTGACAATTATATGATAATGACCAATAATTAAAGAAGGTGAATTTAGTTGGTTTTGTTGTACTTTTGACTTGATCTCCGAAAGGAGTCGCAGAGTACGGTTTAGTAAACATTTTTTTTTCTACATGGACTACGTCATTAACCTTTGCACACCTAGTGCATTTCCCGGAAACTGGCATCGATTCTTTCAAGTTGCTTCATAATCTGCGGACGCCATTGCCACATGAGAATTTCGACGTCTAGTTTCGTCACTAGAAGGTGAAGCACTTACGATGCGAAACTGCACTAGGACTCTGATGATGCAAAACTGCACGAGGAATTTAATTTAGCCAAGAGTACCCAAGCAAAATAGATATTCAGGGGTTCTTTCTGTGCAGGCACTATTCTGAATCTTGAAAATCCACCAACAGGATCGGGATTGAACCCACGATCTGGGGCGTACGAGGGCCGCGCCTTACACGTCGCCACCATGCCGGCTAAGTTTAGTAAACAACAAACAAGTGCTTTGATGATGGTAGTGGAAAAAATTTGTTTTTATTGTCAAATGCCTCTTGTGCATATTAATTGTTCACAAAAGTTTGAAGTTTGTGTGCACAATCATGTCTCATTTGTTTCCTGTTCATGATTTTTACACTAAAATTTAAATCTTTCTTCTGGACAATGCTTTTTAACTTAACTCAACTTTCACATGAACGCTTTAATGACATTGCTCGAACAGTGCATTAGCTTTAAATTTTTCCGTTTTCAATCCGATATAAAAAATGTACAGAACAATATTCTTAAACAATAATTTTATCAAAATAGTAAAAAGTCAATTGGGGAAATAAAACTGGCCAAGCGGGAAGGTCGATTTGGACCAGAAATGGTATAAAATATATGATTTTATCGGTGGAACACAGCATTTCATTTTATTAAGTTTAATTTATTAATTAGAAAAATCAATGATTGCTATTAAGTGTAATGGAAACAATAATTTTAAATATTTTATTGTTAGTATAGATAAAACATGACTCATGTACTTTTCACCCTATTTAAAAATATTAATTACAAATGCAGATTTCAACGTTATTTTGTTAAAACTGCAGTTTTTAATGGGTATGAAAATTATTAAAATAATAGAGTAACAATTATAACTGTCATTTCATAGTTTACTTTTGACATTTAGTGTAATGACTTGAAGTGGTTGCAATCATAAATACAAGAAAGCTCACCATGCTGAATAGTATGAATCACTAATAAGATTTTAGAGAGACTAACAGAATTTTCGAGTTCATGTTATTTGAAATAATCTTTTCATTATATTTCAATATTTCATGCGATGAATTTTTGTTTTAAATTAAGAAAAACAAAATGAAAACCAGTATTTAAGTAAGCAAGCTACATTAATCCTTCTCCCCTTTGCAGTAATATATCGATGAAAAAAAAATCAAGATATTTTGTCCTGTGCATATTTAAACACAAATTCAGATCTAGATTGAACGCTACTCCATGTTTATGTATTCAACTATCTGAGATAAAATCTCCTACCTTTACAGTAATTACTAACAATACAATAACAGGTGTAATAATTTACAAAACTTTCGATTAATTCTTATTTACAAAAGTGTATTTCATTGATAGCCTGATAACTTAAAAATAGGTCACAAAAGTAATTCAGAAGGATAACCAAAGGCCACCATTTTTGAGCAAGGGGGACTTATAGGCATTTTTTTCAGGGGGTGGAGGGGCAAGGGGGAGCGAGATAAACATGAAGGGAGCTTGCCAAATTAGAATTTTACAATACTGAAAATCTTCAATTCAAATTAAGTAGTTTTAAATTTATTTTCGGCGGGGCAAACAAATTTATTTTTTTCAATTGGAACAAGTCTTTAAATAAGCCTTGTTTAGATTGTTAAATTTGATTTTCAATATGGACACTAATGGGGTTCCTCAAAGTAAAAGGGAACCGTTAAGGGTTCCGTGGTCAAAAAAGTTTGAGAACCGCTGATTTACACAGTAATAAAGGTAGTTTGTTATGGATATAAACTTCATTAAAAAATGCATAATATAAATTTCGAATAATTATATTTCTCAACAAACTAAAAATCATTGCCATTAGACAAATTTCCAATTGCCGAAAACAAAACATGACAAAAATAAAATTCTGTAGACGATTTAACCCTTGTTTTTATAATTATTATTTAACAATTCGGAATTCGTTTCCTATTTTTTTTCTTCTTCTCTGCTTTTAGTTTCGTAAATAGATCGTCTGCATCGCGTATTTACACAAACTAAAAAATCAAATAATTTTATTTAAATGCAAACGGATGTAAGTTCACTTGCATCCCTTTGCCACCAAACGGAATGCAGCTTTTATTTAGAATTTTTTTTTTCAATCGCGCAATTATTAATCACGCAATTATTTTTAAGTTTTGCAGTATCTATCAAAGCTACCACTAAAATCTCTTCCCCACAAAACAGAAGGGTGTTTAATTTATCATTTGCACTAGCTATCTCAAAATTTTCATTTCGGTCACTTACACCCCTTTGCTTCTAAGTGCCTGATGTATGGTTATAGTGGTGTTTGTATTGCAATTATATATTGGAGATTGCAGAAATATAGCATGTTGGTAATTGTAGCTAACGATAATAATAGCTAACGATAGCTAACGATAATATTATTATTAGTTAAAGCTTCTGACTTTTAGCGATTATCAATAATTGTGTAAGCAAATGGTAAGCGCAGCAGACCAAATAAAAGAAAAGTAATTAAAATGTCCCTTTATCACATCTTGAAACATTTTTTCTAATTGTATACAGACAATTGTAAAACAAAGAGGAACGAACTCAAAACAAATAAATTAATAATGCTTGCAAATGTATTCCGTAAGAAGCGATTTTTGACTAACCAAAAATATGAATACACAATTGAATTGAGAATACTGTAAAAAATTCTAATTTAACCTTTCTCTTTTACAAAAAAAAAAAAAAAAGAAAGAAAGAAAAAGTTAAAAATGGTGAAATTTAGCTGCGACCAACACTTTGTATTAAAATTGAACCATTATGATGGTCCTTAGTTTAACATTCATGGTGAAACTAGGTGAAACAACACCATTATCATGGTTCAACTAGGTACCAAATGATGGTTGCCGCTAAATTTCACTACTTTTTTCATTTTTATTGGTGAAAGGTTGAGCTATAATTTTTTAGTGTACATTGTAATCAAAACCTCTTACCTAACATTTCTTTTGAATAGTAAACTTCGTCAAATTTTCGAAAAGATGAGGGAAAAGAAAAGCATTTCAGCACTAAGTAGTACGAAAATTAAATTAATACTAATGTTCTTCTCCATCATTTCCTGATGCACGTTCCTCTAATTAATGAAATTAAGCTTAGTGAAACACATAAAAATTGATATTAGCTACCTCCTCGCATACGCGTAATGCTTAATACACACCCTTCTAGAAACACATTCAACACGGTCACTGGCGAGCTTAAAGCACACAATTAAACTCATATTACCGTGTTTCACAGCTACCACGAACTCCGGTAGTTAAGACCTCTTCGGACACTAAGCATTTCCGAAAGGGTTTAACACCAGCGAATTAATGTTGCATATTAATTAGTAAGCTGGTGATTATAGTAGTTTTAGGCGAATATAGGCTCCGTTTATGAGTTTCGTTCCTCGATAAACATATGATTTTAAAAGTCAGCGATTCTAGAGTGCTGGGAGATCATTATCGGCCTTATCTAATGTTCCGGATCGTGGTGTTTAAAGTTAAATGTTTCATACATTTAGCGCAGGAGATGTGCTATTTTAAAACGGATGAAAATGAAGTCGTAAGATAAGGTAAATTGTATTTAGCGTCCTTTAGTGTGTGAAGATTTTCGCTGTGAAAGTATAGTTTAATTTTGTATAAGAGAAAGTACTTCTTTATCTAAGTAAAGTACAAATAAACAAATACATATAAAGATCGAAAGTATATAAGAATAAAAGGCTGTTCAATTACTCACAGAGGTAAATTTTGGTAGGAAATTAATGCTTATTTGTGCTTTCTTAACGTTAAAATGTCTTTCAGTGATACTTAACAGCTCAAAGTAAAGTTCAATAATAAAATAATATATATATATATATATATATATATATATATATATATATGAAATTTGTGTATGTACGTATATGTGTAGCTAAAATCATTTCTGGAATGCAAACTCCATGCTTTTTGATGCATTAGGAAATGCTATGCAAAACTAAAAAAGAATATGCATATATAAAATGTTTTAAAAATAATAAAAACGTTTTATATGTAAATGGTACACAATAGGTAAACGTATTTATTAATTTGCCCTACTGTAGAAATAACAGTGATTAAGTTTTGGAAACGTAGTGTAGATACTGGACTTAGCATACATTTTATGTAATAATGACTGAAATGGGTTTCCTTTAAAAATAACGATTAATTGTGCTATTTGGAAAGCACGTTTCAGTATTACCGGATAGTAAAAAATATATTTGTACGTATGAATTGTGTGAAAGTTTACATAATTTAAAATTATTTATTAATTACCCACACAGTATAAATAACAATGATCAAAATTTGGAAAGATAGCGTAGATTCTGGACTGCTTAGTGTACATTTTAAGTAATAATACAAAAGTGAAAAAGATTCCTTTTAAAAATGACGATTAATTATACTATTTGAAGAGTACGTTTCATTATTAGAGGATAGTAAAAATATATATTTGTAAACACAAAATGTGTGAAAGTTTACTAAACGATTAATTTATAGACATGGAAACAAAAAAGTTTGGCGATTAAAATATATATAAATATACATAATTCTAACTATATCGCCATGTGGACAAAGCCTGCCTCTTCATCAGTGGGAGGGAGTAGAAAGTATATTACCCCGAAAAATATTGACCTTTCAGATTTCTGAGAAATTCCAGCATAGCATGTAAAAAGCGTTTATACTTTTGTAAAGAATGTAAATCAAACTTAAAATCTCTTTAAATATAGCTCCATTTAAAATTTAAAATACACTTTTATTTTGCACTAATGCACGAAACAGCATTCTTAGCCCTGACCTGCCTGCAACGGTGATTCAACCAGCTAGGCGCTTTCACTGCCATTACTGCTGATCTAACAGATACGGTTGAAGGGGATTTTCTTAGCAACTTGACATACAGAAGCCAAAAATTTTTTTCTGCAAGATAATTAAATTTAAAAGCTTTAAATCAATTTTATCAATAATCGACGAATAAAAATTAAAATAGAATGAAAAGGCTCCAAATATGCGTATTTACTTCAAATGAGAAAAACCGATAACAATATCAATACAAAATCCCAAAATATCAGGTAAAAATGCATGCTATAACTGAAATTTCACCTCCCAGACCTTGAATAAGGGTTAACTATAACTTCAAATATACGACTTCCACAAGCAAGGCGGAAAGATGTTAGAATCCACCGTACAAAAAAGCACAAGTATAATGCCATATGAAAGAATGGCTAAGTCGGTCGGTGTCCAAGGAATCCATATCGTTTTATTCCATTCTTTCTCAAGAACACCTATACTCCATTCAATTGGTGAGGTTCCATGATATGGATTTTAGCCACAAATCTTCATATCATACCCGCGTTCGGGCGCCTTTTGAAAATTGTTCATTTCCCATTTTTTTCTTTTGGTATGTATATTATATATATAAACGTTTTTGAGAGGCTTAGTAATGTTAAATGTTGTGTTTTTTCATTAAAAATTTCTATTTAAAAATAATTAAACAATCATTTTATAGATAAAATGTGTTTTACCTCTTTCATGTAAGCTGATTTTTTTCTCTTTTTTCTTTTTCAAGCTCGTGGTGTATTGGTGATGTTTTGGGGTAACGTTTCGTCTCATATGACTCAGACTTTTTCAGATCACAAATGAATTAAAAGGAGTAGCGTGGTCTTAAAGTTATATAGATCTCGATTTTCATCCTCAATGGAGAGAACACTTATTTCAGATCTGATGGTACTGATACGCAGTGAGGAGCGGGATGAAGTATGGCCAATAAGCTTGGGGGGAAAATAACAATTATTATTCTGTTAGTGATATACACATGAAATCCTATCACATATTTGTATTACCGAAACTGAAGCAGCACAGGCCATTGTCATTGCTTGGGAGGGTGACCACTTCTCGTAACTGGTTGCTTGGGTTGGGACCTTGTACGCTAATGGTAGCTGGTGCACGCAAAATCCTTTCATGGCTCCACTGTCCTCCATGTTGGCTGCACTGTCCATCGCTACCTCTGGGGGTGCCAGCTTAGGCGACGGTCACTCATCTGGGAGCTGGTTCCTAATTAGGGGAACCATCAGACACTGGTATCCTTTTTCCGGTTAAACTAAAAATAGCAGCTACGGAAGAATATCGGAGGTTAAAACAAAATAAAATGAAAAAAAAAAAGGTAAAAATGTGCTTTTTAAAATAGTACTTACCAAACATAGTTTTAATAAATCAGTTGGTTAAAACATACATAACCCTAAATAAAATACTGTACAGCTTTTTTTAGTTTATTTTCATTTTTAGCTCAAAGAATTATGCCAGAACACATTTCAACTAAACGTTTACCATTAAATGAAAAACAAAACTTTTACTAACGAACGAACAGACGTTTTTTAGAAAGAAATATTCTGTCATCTAAAAGCATGAATGCATAGCTGAACTCATTGTTACTGTACTAACTGAGTATAAATTTTAAAGGATTCAACCAAGATAGGAAGACAAAAGAACAACACAGCATCCATATTACCCTGATGCATAAACGCAGAGAACAGAGATATTTAAGATCATCCTGGTGGTTATGACTTTCGGAAATGAGCATTTTCCTAGATTCTATTTTCTGTGTTAATTAACAAGAAGGAGAACATTACCATAGTTTTACAACAACAATCGCCATTCATAAGTTTCATTGCCAAGGGAGATAAGTCTCAACTAGACACTAACGAAGGGGGAAATTTTCATATCTCTTATTTCTCCCAACATGACCATCAATGGACTTCTTTATGATTTAAGAATGGATGTTGTTATTGCTTAACTCTGGCGACGAGATTCAAAATTTGCACTTGTGAGTGGTACTTCTTGGCGCGAAATAAATGAATATGAACACTTATGGGCTAAATATCTGTTATCTAAAATTTGATTAAAATATATTGATCTTTAAAAATTGCTACTACATGTGCATTTTAAGAGCACAAGTATCACTTGCAGAAAAGGCTAGTAGACAGCCCTGGTACTTTCAGTGGAACTTATTCCGGCTTGGAAAGAACACTTAAACATGCTTGCGTCATGAAAACCGAAATTAAAAGAGGCGTACTTATAATACTGTACACAATGAAAAAAAATTATATATAAAATATAACATATGCATATATAAAAGGAAAGCAATAAAAAATAAGAAATAAATAAATAAATAGAAGCCACATTAAACATCTTCAGGATAGATCTTGCTAGCGCATTGTGGCGAGTTTTATTTAATTCTATTCAATTCTTTTATGGTATTTATTGCGTATTTTGTATATATATATGTAAGAACGGCTGTCCCGTTCTATCTTCTACAGCTGTGGCCGCTAAAACCCATGTAAGACGAGGCACAGGGTTTCGTTGCAATTCTTTATTGGTAAACTTTAACACACAAATATCATAACATTAATATTGTTGGAACGAAGGACATGAAGTCATCAGCACGTTTCAAGAAGCAAGAACCCCGATTTTCGTTCGGGCAGTCGTATTTATATGGGGGAAAATCTCTTAGACTGCAGACAACATTCCCTACACCACGTGATAGCACGTGGTTTAAATAGGAGGGCCATATGGAAAATAAAATATATTATTGGCTTTAATGCCGTAGACAGGGGCTGGCCTAAGTCTACGGGGAAAAAAATAGTCTGGAGGGAATTAATGAGGGAAACCAACTTGAGCTTAGGCATGACCATATATGGTAACGCGTTAGAGAAATTTATGAGTGAGACAACCCTGAGTTGTCAAGTTTAATATGGAAAAAGCCAGACAAAGGAGACAAAGGACTTCTCCATATCACAGCCTGACAAAGGATACAAAGGATTTTTCCATATTACATCCCCCCTCCCCAAAAGTTCTATTACTTTAAATATTGAAGAAGTGAAATATCTGCAGCCTTTTTCCCCACATAAATTTATGTATTAAATTTTATATAAACATATCACATTTTGAATGAAATACTATACAGTTACAAAAATTACTGAACATTTTCATCACAGATTATTATACTCTTACTAAACGATATTTACAAAATTGTATTTACAGTTCAGTTTAATTACAGTTGGATTATTCTGTTGCAGTTCAAAAGTGAATGACTTATATCACATTATTCATGTGATAGTTTGAAATTTGTTGGTGGGTAATATTTCCTCAATCTTGACACATGTACTATGTCTGATTTTTCTTTGCTGTGTGCATTTGGTTTATTGATTTCATAAGTTACGTCCGTAACTTTTCGAAGAATTTTATATGGTCCACTGAACGGTTACGAAAGTTTTCGTGAATTCGGATATTTGAATTCTTCATATATCACAAAGTCATCTGCATTAAAAGATTTGTCGACAAATCTGGCATCGTAATATATTTTATTTTTTTCATGATACTCTTTAGTTCTTTCCACTGCCAGTTTTCTAGCTTCCTCAACAGGAGGATAAATGTCTTCATTTACTGGATTTTGAAAAGGCACTGTACCATACATTAAATACGCAGGTGGGAACTTCGTAACTGAGTGTGGAGTTAGGTTGTATTCTTGAGTCACCTGCTCTAATAATTTAGGCCATGGCACGTTTCCAGAAGCTGCGTTCACTTTGCACTTTAGGCGAGTGACTATTGTTTGGTTCAGACGTTCCACCTTACCATTTGTCTCTGGTCTATGAGCTGTGGTTAAAAGCTGTTTAATTTTGTGGTGCTTTAGAAATTTCTTGAAATGAGATGAAGTAAATGATGGATTTCTATCACTTAATACACTTTTAGGTATTTGAACACTGAAAATTTGTTTAAGAAAGTTGACGTAAGTTTCGGTAGTGATTGATTTTGATGCAAAAGACCACATGTATCTAGTATGATGATCTATAAACAATGTTAAATATTTTTTCGTGGAATTGTAGTAGTTGAAACCACCCACACTATCTACTGCAACGAGATCAAATGGTTTATCAACTGGAGGCATAGACTGTAAAAGGCCAAATCTTTTTTGTCGAGGCTTTTTGTTTACCTGACAAATATGACAATGTTTGTTAAATCCAGTTATATCTAATGTTATATTTTGCCAATAATATACAGGCGTAAGTAAATTAATTGTTTTTTGAATTCCTGGGTGTCCAAACTTTTCATGGACAGTCTCAAGTAATTTACGGCGTAAAGAAAAAGGAACAACAATTTTAGTAAAACCCTTTTTACGCAGGCATAACACGTTATTAATTTCGACAAAATTACCAGTTAAATTGTCATTTTTTTGAGCCTCTTGAATTTCATCCAATTGCAGTAGATGCGAAACGTGGTTTCCTATATTTTTTTCAACACATTCATTATTTACAGGTATATCTCTTGAGAGCATGTCAGCCTCGAAGTTTGTGGTGCCTTTCGTATATTTAATATCATAGTCATACATACTTAATTGTAAGGACCAGCGGAACAAACGACCTTTTAAGTTTTTTACATTTTTGAGCCAAACTAACGCCGCGTGATCGCTATGTATGACGAATTTTTGGCCAAAGAGGTAGTGGTGGTACTTATTTAAAGCATCCACAACAGCTAGACATTCCAACTCAGTAATACTATAATTCTTCTCGTAATCTTTTAATGAGCGGGAATGGAAAGCTATGGGATGTAAGGCACCCGAACTGTCTGGCTGTTTTAATATTGCTCCCACACCAGTTTGACTTGCATCAACACAAATATGACATTCTTTTTTAGGATCAAATATTTTTAAAATTGGTTTACAAATTAAAGAGTTTTTCAAAACTTGAAATGCTTCTTGGCATTTGTCAGTCCATTGCCAAGTTGTATCTTTTTTTTAGCAAGTGGTTTAATGGATTTCTAATAGTTGCATATTTATCTATAAATTTATGGTACACATTTATTGACCCCAGAAATCTTTGGAGAGATTTAACATTTTTAGGCGGTTGTAATTTTTTAATAGCCTCAATATTACTATTATCGGGCGTTACAATACCATTACAAATTTCATACCCTAAAAATTCAATTTTAGTCTGTAAGAAAGAACATTTTGATGCTTTTAACTTTAAATCTTCCTGTCTGCATATCTCAAACATTTGTTGAATATGATCTAAATGTTCTGAAAGGGTTTCAGAAAAAACTATTATGTCATCAAAGTAATTGGCTGCAAATTTTATTTTATGTTTTGTAAGTATTCGACGCAAAGTTCTTTGAAAAATACTTCCTGAATTTTTCCACCCGAAGGGTAATTTGTTCCACTCATATAAGCCACTATTAGTGACAAAAGCGAGCTTTTCAGTATCGTCGGGATGAATTGGTATATGCCAATATCCGGAAGCCATGTCTAATTTGGTAAAATATTTGCTTTTCCCTAATTTATCTACAAGTGTTTCTATCAGGGGTAATGGTTCTGCGTCGGACTTAGTAATTTGATTTAATTTTCTGTAGTCTATACATAATCGACTTTTTTTATTTTCGTCTCTTTTAAAAACTAGTGTAACAGGTGCAGAATACGGCGATGAGCTTTCTTTTATTATATTAGCCTTTAATAACTCTTGAATTTGATTTTCAATTTCTTCTTGTTGCTTTGGGGAAGTTTTATATGCCCTTAACGACACCGGTAAGTCGGATGTTAACCTTACCCGTTGAGGTTCAATTCTAATTGTTCCAACATCATATTTATTTTTGGAAAATATATCCTCGTAATTTCGCAATATTTCTTTTAACTTTGAATTTTCCTCAAATTCCGAATGTCCATCGACAGGATCGCGACATTGTAGGCCTCCAATGCCGCAACCAGTCCCAGAAACATCGGACGAAATACGAAAATGATTATTCTTTTCGCAACTCATTTTTTCATTTCTATCTTTCTCTTGACAAGTTTTCTTTTCCGTGCTACTCTTTTTCTTTTCATTTTCGTTATAATGTAATTCCGTCACCCTTTCCTTAGTTTTACTTTCTTTCGGATCTTTCACTCTTTTAATTTCCTTATCAATTTTCTTGCGTATTTTTCCCGTACTATTATTTTCGTTTTTATTTTCTTTTACTTTATTTCCACAGTTCCTAACTAAGATTTCAGGTAAAATATGCAAAGACAAGTCATTCGGTTCGGAATCAGAAAAGGTGATCAGTCTTCTCTGATCCTGCATAACGACATGTCCTACACAATCTATGACCAAACGAAATCCCCCGCAACTCTTTAAACCTAATATGGCATAAGGTAAATCGGTGTCTAGAACATAAAATTCCACCGGTTTAACTATATTGCCGACCTTAAGGTAAAGAATACACGTTTGGTTAAGCTGTAGCATTCCCTTCGTTTGTTTTATTTTTACAGCGATTTTTTCTTTAATCGAAACATTTAATGTTTTTGCAATTGCACTCGGGATGATATTTAATGTTGAACCGGTATCAACATTTAAATAAATAGTCTTTAAATTCGAATTTGTATTTTGAGTGTACGCGTCATTAGATAGTTGATAATCACTTTTAAATTTCGCCTCATTTTTAATAATATACCCGGGTATTATTAATTGTCATACTTCGTTAACTCTCTCATTTTCTTCTCTTAATTGATTATCTTTTGCTGAGGCGGTAGTTTAAATCCAGCATTCGATGTATTTGGCTTATTCACACAAGTTTGTCCCCAATGATATGCGTTGGAGATTCCTTGTTTTGCGCAAAATTTACAAGGATTAGGGGGTAACTCCTGCGAAAAATGTGCAGTCTGTCTTTTTACTGCATTTTGTCTTTCATTATAACCTACAAACCTAGGTTTATTCTGTTGGTAAAAATTAGGTTGGTATACATTGTTACTATCTTGACGAGAATAGTTATATTGTTGACGAAAATTACTTTGATCATGATTTTTTGGCATCCAATTTTGATAAAAGGGGGGCTTCACCCTAAAAATATTTTGTTGCTCCCCTTTATAAGCGGACTTGGGTGTTTCATGTGGAACTTCATTTATTAATTTTGAAACTACCTGAAGCCATTCGGTGGGAGTTTCTGGCTCTTTTATTACCAAAAATGCCCTAACTTGGGCAGGTAGCCCCACTGAAAGCCCCTCAAGGATATGTTGATTACTAAGTTTTATTTTTCTTCCCATTTCTACTTTTTCAGTAAAATAGGAGTACAACTCTTTTGGATTTCCAGAAAATTTTAAATTTTGAAAATCAAGAAAACTATTTGCTGGAGTAAAGTAATGTTCTTCAAAAATTTGAATGATTTCATGAAAGGAATTACAGCAAAGGCATTGATTGATGTAGAGCTTTAAGGCTGACCCGCGAATAAACTTCTGAAAATTTTTTAATTTCCAATTATCATTTAAATTGTTCTGAGCCGTTTGCTGGTTAAAGTGAGCTAACCATGCTGAAAAATTTATCCCTAACTCTGGTTCAAATAATAAAATTTCAGGTGAGCTACCCGAATTTTTGTCTTTTATTTCAATTTTTGAAGTAGAAGAGCCATCTGCCAAACTTATCTCTTTTATTTTATCACTAATCGTTTGACATTCTGAATCCATTTTTATTAAGCTTAAATCGGCAGTTGCCTCTGCTTGAGTTTCCGCATCCTTACGGTTTAAGTTATCTCCATCCATGTTTGAATTTTCTTTGTGGGAAGACTCTAAGTCAGAATTTTTTTCATTTTCAATGGTCTTGCTCATTTTACCACTACGTAATAACATAATTCTAATAACACACAAATTTTTGACATTTTTCCTTTTTTACCTTCCCACTTTAACAACAAAAATATTCCGCTTAAACAAATGCATAACATCTAAAATATATACAGAACTATTCATAATACTGCAAAAAATATACCATAATTTCAATTACACAGCACATTGATAAATTTACTATTTCAAACATCTTAATGTCAAAAAAAAAAACCGTGCTGACAAGATCCCTTTTAAAAATTTAAACCGATAATTAATATATCATCAAATAAATAACTTATTCTTCCAAAGCACATGATCAATTTATATCATAATAAATTCTAAAGCAATATCATGTAAAAAAAAAACCCCAACGGGAGAAAAAGATATTCATATAATTATAAGATATTTATGAAGAAAATTCGAAATAATACCATTTTGGAATAACACATTAAAAATTACTCTATCCAAATTCCCTTTAGCACATGAAAATAATTTCAATTCTAAAGCACCACAACATAACGACCCTTTCGTTTAATCACTCCGCAGAACGCAAACACTCTTCGCTTCTAAAAGCCACAACGGGGGCGAGCTTCTCCCCACTCGGAAAAGGAGCGCACATCGGTTCATTGAACCGTCTAGAAAGATGATCCACGCTGCTACGACGTCGCGGCACATTTCAGATTTAGTATTGCTTTTCTTCGATTGTTTTTTTTTTTCCTGCAGGAGCCCGGATAGGAACATAAATCCTACCGGCTTGTAAGAACGGCTGTCCCGTTCTATCTTCTACAGCTGTGGCCGCTAAAACCCATGTAAGACGAGGCACAGGGTTTCGTTGCAATTCTTTATTGGTAAACTTTAACACACAAATATCATAACATTAATATTGTTGGAACGAAGGACATGAAGTCATCAGCACGTTTCAAGAAGCAAGAACCCCCGATTTTCGTTCGGGCAGTCGTATTTATATGGGGGAAAATCTCTTAGACTGCAGACAACATTCCCTACACCACGTGATAGCACGTGGTTTAAATAGGAGGGCCATATGGAAAATAAAATATATTATTGGCTTTAATGCCGTAGACAGGGGCTGGCCTAAGTCTACGGGGAAAAAAATAGTCTGGAGGGAATTAATGAGGGAAACCAACTTGAGCTTAGGCATGACCATATATGGTAACGCGTTAGAGAAATTTATGAGTGAGACAACCCTGAGTTGTCAAGTTTAATATGGAAAAAGCCAGACAAAGGAGACAAAGGACTTCTCCATATCACAGCCTGACAAAGGATACAAAGGATTTTTCCATATTACATATATATATATATATATATATATATGCGTGTGTGTGTGTGTGTGATCGACCGTTTGTGAACAGTTGAACTGAACTACAATCCGAACTGAAATACAATCGTTACTGAGCTGTTATAGCTTTTAGCCGAATGGTAACAGAGCGGGCGAAAAAGGTGGTAGAAGTTTTTCGGCCGGGTAGTGCTTTCTCGATGTTTAAAATTATTTTATTGTACATAGTGTAAATATTGTGTTCGTTTCTTGATCAAACGTCTGAAGTTCACTTGCTGCTTGTCGGGTCAAATTCTTGAGAAAATGAAAGAACTATATATATATATATATATATATATATATATATATATACAGAATGTACAATAAATATCATTAAAGAATTAAATCAAACTCACCACACTGCTGTAGTAGGATCTATCCTGAAAAAGGCTAGTGGGGCTTCTACTTATTTATTGATTTATTGTTTTTTATTGCTCTCCTTTTATTATGTAATACTATATACTACTGTGTATTATTATGTATTACTACTGTGTGATTTATGTCTTATTTACGCAGCTCCTTTAGTGCTCGGTGTTTTCGCTTGTTTTGTGGTTTGAAGGCCCTTGGGGGAGGTAGAAAGTTTTTCGTTTTCCTACTTGCAATGGTAGAAAGAGCCTTGTGAAATGGGGACTAGTCCCCTTGATGACGCACTAGCGCTCCACTTAACCTTTTTCCATTTTTATCCTTAATATGTCTTGCTTTTCTTGTTTTTTATTAGGAAGTTTATCCGTTTCATTTGCATTATGTGTGCGTGTGCGTCTGTGTTGTTATTTAAATTGATTTTAAATAAAATTTGTACATCATTCTTTTTTATATAAAATTATTCTTGAAATTAAATTACGGATGGAAAACGTTTTTTTTTTTCTTTTTGACTATAATTGAGGATTCTTTTGTACACTTAACTCACATTTTTTTTTATCCCATTGAAGATTTACTTATGATTAAATATCTATACCATGAGTAAAAACCGTAAGAAAAACAAAATAAATATTTAATCTCCTTTTCATGAAAGTAAAAGCAAACTACTTTTTCTTGCGTGTTTGCTCAATCTTCATATCGTGATTGCACAAAAAAATTAAAAAATTCTGTCACACGAACATTGTTTTCCAAGAGTCTGAATGAGTTTGTTTCGACACATTTGACGAGGAAAAAATTGAAAAGGTTTTCTTTATAATGAAAAACATATTAAAGATTTCCATTTTTTAACGGATTTCAAGATTGCATTTTTATGTGCTTCAGTTAGGAAAATATGTGGTTTGGGCAAAACATTTCTGAATATTTTTTTAGAAGAGGTATTTATTGTTTCTTATTAAAAAAGTGTCACATAAGAAAACAAACAATTGCAAATTTAACAAACGATGAATAAGTTTCTTTGGTTTAGGATAAAATAAGTTCTTTTCAAGAACATCATGTTCTTGGAATAGCTCCGAGTTAAAATGACTTAGGTTTGAAAAGCGGGTTCTTCTAAGTAACCCTTTTTCTCAAAAATGATCCAGTACGATCTCACTTTTGAGACTACTAAAAAAAGTAGTTTCCTCACTGGGGTTTGAACTCAGCCTTTCCAGACGTTTTCCTAATTCTTTACCACTACGCAAGGAGAACATCGAACAGAGAGAGAAACGTTGACTTATATAGCTTCCAAACGTATCAGCTGTAGGTGCTAAGTACTTCCGTCCCAAATTTCTTCATAGCCCAATCCAGAACAGCCTTAATTACCTATTCGTCTATTCTGCTTTCTTGTTTTAATGCGTTCGATACAAATGCGACGAATTATTCATCTTATATTCCTGCTCTGCAGAGTCGAACAGGCGACTCACATTCTTGAATCGTTCTAACGTCTCCCACGTAGTAAATAGTTCCTTATTTTTGATGCAAATATCATTGTTCTGAAGAAATAATCGTAAAAAGACCTGTATCATTTATGAACCTAAAGTTTATCGTTAAATTTTTAATTTATAGCAGTTAATACTTCCCTTTCTGTAACTATAATTTCTAAGTAAGCATCGGTGCTTAAAACCGAGAACGGTGCTTGCTCATTTTTAAGACAAAATTACTTTTAAAAAAATAAGAAGGTATATTTTTTCATTATTTTTAAGTACCAACACAGGAAAGCTCTTTCTCTCTCTCTCCTATATGGGAGCAGTAGCAGAAACCAGAATTTTTTTCCTGAAGAGGGGCTTAGTTCATAACAGTCTTTGCCTGTATATATATTAAGATACTAGGATTTGCAATATGGCTTAAAACTAAAGGGCATCGGGGATTGACGTATACTATACACAATATTTTGATGAAAACTGTCTTATTCATCCTCTATCTCACCTATTAAAAAACATTTTTTTTTTAATTTAATTATTTATTATCATTTGCTTTTATTACTGAAATTTTATTTATTTTTATTTATTCTTTTTTTTTTTTTTTGGGGGGGGGGGATTTTTATTGATTTCACTCTGTATCCAAAGCATCGATGCTCATCAAGGTTTTAATGAAATTCTAGTTAAAAGTTTAAATTGAAATTGAAATCTTGGGTATTTATACTTTTCAGACACAATAGCGATATTAATTTTTTCTGAGCTCGAGCAATTAAGATTTTTTACTGTTGTATACCAATTATGTTTTTGCTGTAAACCTTAATCTCATTTTATGCAAATTAAATACACAGATAATCATTATTATTGCTATCCTCACTAATGTCATTAAAATTTTACAAATTAAATTGAAAATGTGATCGTAGTGTTTTGTTTCTAAGCTGCAAGTACATATGCTTACGTAAAATAGCGTGACATGTGACAAGGGGAGCGTAGGGATATGTTGAAGTGGGCCAGTTTGCGAAAAACATTAAATGGGGGTCAAATATTTATTTATTTATTTGAGTTTAGGTATTATTTTCTATGCTAGTTGAACAGCTTGACAGAAACTAGAAAACTTGTTTCATTAAGTTTTTTAAATTTGTCTTTTTCTTTTTTCTTATTATTATTTTTATTTCTTCCTATTTGAAATTACTTGCTTTTTCACTCAAGTTTATATTGGCATGATATTTTCTCCAGGAAATGAAAAGTGGTTTAAATTGCTGACTAGCAATATTTTCAAATTCTTGATAGTAAAGTTAGTTCATTGTAAAATTTAAAAAAAAATTATTGACATCACTACAAACAGATAATTTGTAACTGCAACTAAATATGTAATAACATTAAATTAACTTTAAAATTTGTAAATTGGAAATTGTTTTATGTAAATACTATATGTAAATACTTTTATGTTTTTCTTTCAAGTAATGCATTTTTAAAAATCAATGATCCTCAAAATAAGCAGTTTTTCAATGAAAATGAGGCTTTTCAGTATTTTCCTTTAATATAACTTTTCATACATGGTATATAATGTTTCAACAAATATTAATATAACTTAGCATGATAGAGCACAACCAATTTCTTGACATTTTTATTCAAAATTCTTCTTCAGAGGAATTTTAACTGCAGCCAATTAATCAAAGTAACGGCTTATTAAAATCTGAAACTCATTTTGCAACGCAAAGATGTTTTCTGAGAGCAAAGAATTCAATCTTTTATCTTTTGAGAAAAACAACTTACTTCTTGAAGCAACTTACTCAAAGAAGACATTCAAAATCAATATTTACGAAGGATGGTTGCCTTAATTAGAACAAACCGGGGAAGGACACTTCAGTTTTGATTCTTATCGGCTTGTTTCTTTAAAGTACACTCCAAAAATCTTACAAGTCTCCGAACGTGTGACACTTCAAAGTTTATTTTATTCTTATTAAATCATTGTTAAAATTTGTGTTCTATAGTTTTGCTTTACGGGCAATTATTTCTTATAAAGGAAGCTTTGATCAGTTCAAGATAATGCCAACGTACCTATTTTATTTGCATCAGCAGTAAATCCTCTACAGTTTTTTCAGTGTTTTGTTTTGTTAAAAATAATGTTTTTATGCAATTATTCTGTGGACAAATACATTCTTTCGATTTAAGTGTGTAGTATTATAGATTATAATTTACTTTGACAGCAGATTATTATAAATTAATGAAAACATTGAAGAGTATTCTTTAGCGTTTTATACGTGTTTTGGTTAATATTGCATTTTATAGTTTAGTTCTAAAGACGAATTTTTTTTAAATAAAGAATCAAGCTATGTTTTAGTTTATATCAAAGCCGTTTTGCTTTAATTACATTGGCGGTATTGTCAAAATACAAGATAACCAATAACGTTCTTGCCATTTTTAATGACCAAAAGAAAATGACTTACAGAAAATGTAGCCTATTGTTAGTCCTCGAAGTAATCTACCTTCGACATCCAAAACCTACTGCTATCGTCTCCAGTGTACAATTCCCTTGCGGTAAAACTCGGCAGTTTTGAACGCAAAGAAGTTAGGGAGAGCTTGGCGCAAGTCTGCTTTATTGGTAAAGGATTTTCCACGAAGACGGTTGTCCAAGGAATAGAAGAGATGGTAATATGATGGCGCACAGTCAGGGGAGTAAGAAGGATGGCACAAAATAACCCAAACCAAATCTCTGGCCACCCGCGCGATACATGGCCTTTCGTTATCATGCAATAACAGTAAACCTTTTCTATTTTCCAGTGCTATCTCTTTCCGTTGCCCACGTTCTAATTCCTGCGAGTTCAGGACTGGCAATAACCGTACATCTTCTGTTCCTAAATCACATCACATTCTAACATTGAATTTTCGTTTGAAATCGCTGTAATATTGGTCGCTTTTACCATAATCATACGCTACTTGCCACTATTTCATAATAGTCGATGCCAACCTTTTCACTTGGGTGAAGAAGTATTTATCTGAACTGGTAACGCGTTTGTATTGGCTAAAATGTAATTTACTCAAGCAAATGCCGGAACATTGATGTTGACTGGAAAACAGCTGCCGTACATTTTCTGTTTCTACACCACATCACATTCTAACATTGAATTTTCATTTAGAAGTCGCTGCAATATTGGTCGCCTTTACCATAATCATATGTCTCTATTATGATGTTATCCTTTTCATCTGGGTGAAGTGGTATCTTGGTGAACTGTAAAGCATTTATCTTGAGTAAAATTTACTCAATTTACTGAAGCATACGTCAGAAGATCAATGTTGCTAGATATGTAGTACCATACATTTTTTATTTCTACACCACTTCACGTTCTAGCATTGAAATGTCGTTTAAATTCCCTTCAATATTTGTCGATGGTCCTTCTAACCATAAACATATGTTGTTTGCCAATATTATGATGACCTTCACTTTTCCAACAATATTACTAAGAACAGAGAAAGTTCTTTACTGACGAGGTTTACGGTTTTTTTTAAATATAGCTCCTATGTTGTTCCACTAAAAATAGTACATACTTTAACTCTTTATAGGGCCATTTTTTTTTTTTGTAGTATCAATATATTAAAATATTTTTCGGATTTTGGTTCGTTTCAAAGAAGAAATTCATATAGGACATTAAATAAGATTAACATGATTTTTTGTATCCTCCCCCCCCCCCCCCGGGGAATGTTCTAATATGGGAATATTGATGCATTGGGTGGTAAATATGCTTCCCAGCGCCTTCGCAAGATTCTACAAATCAGAAAAGGGTAAAATAGCTTACTATAAACATCTATAAGTTGATGAATTAGGTAGGAAGCATACTTCCCACCGCCTTATAAAGGATTAAAGAAGTCCCATTTAAAATTTAGGGAGCTGATTTTTTAAATTCTAACTTCATAAAAAGAAACAAGAAAAGAAAATAACACTAATGTCTAATTGTTTAAAATTCATCCTGTGTGAGAGCTTATAATTTTACAAAATGTTATTTTGTATTCTTGGAATTTATTGCAAAATATTGCTGCGAACGTAATAAAAAGGTTATGCATCTTGCTTACCATTTTGCAATAACATCATACAATTATAAATTGTAAGACATTTTTAACAGAAGTAAAAAATAAAATTATTTTTCCTCCTTTTACTATGCAGTTTTTTTTTTCTTGTTGTTGTTTTCCCCCTTACTTAGCGTAATGTCTTTAGTTTCTATACATGGAATTCAACTTCGGAACATAATGAAAATGTTCAGAGAAAAACCAAAAAGAAAGAAAATTTTCTCAAAATGTTTTGATAAGACTAAAAGCAATTTATTTTTGACACGTTTGTTTGCATTTCTCATCGTAGAAAAAAATGAAAAGTGTTTGAAAATGTTAGTTTCTGAAATCGCTTTTACATTGACATGTTTTCATATTTGTACTTGGAATAAGTGAAAATGTTGACTTGTTCGAAAAATTGTTTAAACTATTTTACCAGTTTTAAGTTTAGTCATTTTTCCAGGCTCTCAGTACTAACAACTGTTTTAAGTGTTTTTACTCTGCTTTATGCTAAACTAATCTTACATTTCACAAAGCTAAAGAATGAACTAAGTTAAAAATGTTAAAAAGTTTTTTTCTTTTCTTTTTTTTTTTTTAATTTTGCGCAGTAGGTTTAAAAGCAGTCATCAAACAGTTGGCGCCACCTGTTTCACTTTTTGTCTTTGGTGTGTTTTTTCTCTTTCGGACGGGAATCTTCACTTTTGGCGAGAATCTTCTCCGTGGCGGGACTTATGTATAGTCGTTGCTTCCCTTGCTCCCTTCTTTCATGCATTGAAAAGGGAATTCTATGTAATTCCAAAGCGCGTCTGCTTTTTTGCCTACTTTCCTGTTAAAAGTTTTAAAAAAAGAATGAAAGACGGCTTAATGTATCGTAAAAATATCGTTAAAAATAAGAAAAAGTCAAAAATAAGTTAAGTAATTAAATAAATATTGAAAATAAAAATTTTGAAGGTACGGTTTTGAGATGGGAAAAAAGTGTTTCTGTCGATCTGTCTGTCAGCCTAACCCTTATTAACTTCTGAAGGAATTGTCCAATTCATTTTTTTTTGCATTCAAAAGATATTATCAAGGACATCTAATTTCCATACTTTACTTCTTGATTTGAACAAGCTTTCGTTCAATATTGAACAGTTCAAAAAATCTTAAAATTAGTGCCTATGAGCAAAATGAAGCAAATTATGTACTGTTTGCATAAAATCCAAGTTCCTTTGAACAAATCCCAAAAAAAAAAAGGGGGGGGGGAATGACCCTTAGGAAAAAATCCCTAAGCTGGCTACATTGTGTGCAATATTCTCTCTCTATTTCTTGCAAAAGAACCGGTGTTTTTTTTTTCCTTCAACCCAAAAACAATAAGAGCTAAAATGTTTGAGCAACCCCCCCCCCCCCCACATATCCACGCTTGCTGCCGGCAGGTTAAAGTGGTGGAAGACACTGGACTCTTACCTTTAGGTTTTGGATACAAATTGGGCATAAGGTGGTGGATTTTCAAGCTGCAAAAAGTAGACAGTTCCATGTCGTTTGATTATACGACTTGTTAGCGATCCCTTGAGTATTATTTTTCCTGCATATCATTTGCTAAATTAAATCATAGCACAATTCACATGTACAAAACCTTGGTACCTTAAATTCGGGGGGGGGGTACAGGGCGTCAAATGATAACGATATCCACCGAGTGGCGCAACACGGAAGAATGGTTGTACGTCCATTCGGATTGCGCTTGACTGCAAAAGATGATGAGGCAGTATACAGCCCCATTATGAAGAAAGAAATATTTCAATCTGATCCGGAATAAATTCAATGAAGTAACCAAAACATATGATCAAGAATAAATAAATCTGAAAAGAAGACTAATTACAAGAAGAAGAAAAAATATTTTTAACAGCATAACAAACTGAGTGCTGTATCAAAAGGCTTTCTACTATATTTTTTTTTTTTTTTTTCATTTTTTATTTCTTCTTCAAACGGAAATGAAATAATTACTCGTGGAAATTTAATTACAGAAGCACCTTCTTCTTCATTTTTCTTTCAGTTATCATATGTTTAATTTTTTTCGCCTTCTGATAAATGTAAAATTCATCGCACGTCTTCGTGTTTCCTTGTATCGATTATATTTGTTTTAAAATCTTACTTTTTATGCCTTTCCTTTTTTGAGTTTTTGTGCCGTATAGCACTTTAATTAGGAATACGTCATGTAAGTACATAAAGGAAATATAATTTTAAAATATTTGTGATAAACATCTTATAATAAATGGATGCTTGAAACAAGTTAAAATAGTTTTAGCCATGTAATTAATGTGTACATTACCTGAGTAATAATAAGGGACTTCAACGTCAGCAAATCGTGCATTTTCTCAAAGGTTTATGATTCGGGGTCAATACATGGGATTACAGTTTTAATTAATTATAAAAGATAAAAATTCATTATCCAGACCAACTCCATTTCCGTATTTTTTATAATAACTATCGAAAAAGAAACCGTAATCAAATTGTTTTCATTACGGAATATAATGGTTTTTAAATCATTTTGAAACATTCAGAAAAAAACAAGCTATAACGATTGATGTAAAGCAGTATTTTCCTGAAAAACCACTAAAGATTAGACTTGAAAACGGATGTAACATTTTTTTCAAGAATTAAAAACTTTTAAACTCTTGTTTTGGAGTTTCAAAATAGCAATAAATTGCCTGGCAAAACTTTTTAAAAATCAAAAACATCGAGCAACTTTCCCCCTTTTTCTGAACGATTTCACATAGATTGACTCGCAAACACGTTAATAATTCCTTTCAAATGGTTTTTATAAATATTTCTCAAAATTTATCTTGAATAATTGGGAATATATTCTCCGAAATTATTCACGAACAACTAAAAATTGAAGGCCTGAATAGTTATTGCCTTTTCGCCTTAATCTGAAAATAAAAAAATAAAAGACGTTCAAAAAAATCTTCGATACAAACCAACCACATGTTTGTGCGTGAATTAAATTAGAACCAACACTTCAGACTTACATGATGACCTTTGAAGTCCACGTTAATTGCTTAAAGAACAAATGCCTCCCACGTGTGTCGTCGTGTTAACTCCGCTAATTAGTGTATCCCTTTCAACAATATAGGACAGCTTTCAACGCAAACTAAAATAGTATGAAAGACTATAAATGGTGTAATAGGGCGTTTGGGAGCAATAAAGCCGGTAGGAGAGCAGAATCTATCAGAAGTGTGCGTGTATAAATGTGGCTAATCATTGAGTGCGTTTGAATGCAGTTGCTCGTATATCTAACTTTATTTAAAGGTTCTTAACTATGTAGCAATTTAGAACGGAACATTTCTGCACAAAATGGCAATACCTATTACGTACGTGATTATTTAAAAATGTAATTAAAGATTATTAATGTATGCAAGAAAAAGTCACATAAACTATAGAAAACTCTTTCTTGGAGGGAAAAAAGAACTATATTAAAGCTTCATTGTGCAAGCCATTTACATACACGGGCCTTCTATTGCAAGGACAGATGAAAATTCTTACCTGGGAAGCAGAATCAATTCTTTTAAATATCCAACAAAAATGCAACTGATTCTCATTTTCTTTGTTTAGTTATTTAAATAGTTCTTAGAATTGAAGTTATATTGTTTGAAATTATAACGATGATTCTTTTTTTATTTTTGATGATGATTTTGCATCAAGTTAAAGGAAAATTCTAATTATTACTTTTACTATTTTATTTGCATAACGTCAACGTTGCTGTGATACTGCAAAAATAGTTGCTGATATATATATCTATATATAAATAGGAAGAAACAAAACAGTCAAGTACCATTTTCTGAACTGTTTCTCAATCGATTTTCTTACTTTTTAGCCTTTTTTTTTTTTTTTTTTTTGATCGGGATTTTTAAGGGTATTTCTCAATGAATAAATTAATGAATGAATGAGTGAAAGAATGAATGAATGAATAGATGAAAGAGTAAAAGAATGAATGAATGAATAAATACATGAATGAGTTAATGAATGAATGAATAAACGAATGACTGAATAAATGAAGGAATGAATGAGTGAGTGAATGAATATGCATTATCTGTTGAAAAAGGTATATTCGAAGTAATTAAGAACTATAGTTAAATGAGAAAGAGATAGCTAGATTATAAATTTGAATTTGGTGTATACGGGAAAGTAGGCTCGTATAGTTCTAGAAGGAACTTCTTGTTTTTATTATTTAGTAGCTATTGATGAGTTTTAATGTTATCAGTAAAAAAAATATGGGGAAATACTTATTTTTTTTCCCTTATTTTCGACGTAGGTTGAAGGCCTTTTTTTAGAAGTCTTGATTCGTCATACATTCATACTCCTCCTTTCATTTACAACCCAGAATATGTGTATCAATGCTCAATACAATTACTACTATTTATAATTCAAAGAAGAAGTGTCAAGAACAAAACAAAAGAGAAAACGTAACCTATTATATGAATGTCAAAGCGAAATAATACTAACTTTAAGGTGTCAGTTAAACCATTTCTAATACATATATACAAGTGGGGCAAAAGTAATGACCCGGTTTTGTAGGATTATAAAAAAAGTAATACAGTTTGAGACTTAAAACTTTTTTTTATTTTGATCTCTATTTAATACCATTTTTTTACATTAAGTTTTGAGTGCCACTTCAGCAAGATAGCCGCCTTCAGCAACAATACACTGATGCAGTCCATTTCTGAAGTTTTGGGAAACTTTTCTGCACATTTCGAATGGTATGGCGGATATTTCATCGATAACTTGGTCCTCCAGCCCTTCTAAAGTATGCGGGTGATGTTTCCAAACTGTCTCTTTCGAATTACCCCACACAAAAAAAAAAGCTTAGGGACCGTAACATTACGCGGGATATTGAAATGCACTCAAGGAAAAAGTAATGACCTGGTTTTGACGGGATATAAAAAAAAACTAATGCAATTTGAGACTTAAAACAATTTTTATTTTGATCTGCTTATAATCCCATCTTTTTACATTAAGTTTTGAATACCACTTCAGCAAAATAGCGGTCTTCAGCACCAATACACTGATGCAGTCCATTTTCTGAAGTTTTGGGAAACTTTTCTGCACATTTCAAGGGGTATGACGGATATTTCTTCGATAATTCGGTCTTTCAGCTCTTCTAAAGTATGGAGAACTTTCTCCTTCAAATAACCCCACAAAAAAAAAGCTTAGGGACCGTAACGTTACGCGGGATATTGAAATACACACAAAGATGGCAGTCTATTTTCTTTGCGTGGAAAAATAGACTGTATCAGTGTATTGCTGCAGAAGGTCGCCATCTTGCTGAAGTGGTATTCAAAACTTAATGTAAAAAAATGGTATCAAATAGAGATCAAAATAAAAGAAGTTTTAAGTCTCAAATTGTAATAGTTTTCCTTTAAAACCAGGTCATTACCTATGCCCCACCCTGTATATTTATATGATAAGTCATTCAGATTGTTTGTCCAGTAAAATGTCAAACAAAATAAAATGTAATTTGAATATGACCTTTCTAATATAATATTAAGTGAGACATTAACTGCGGTTGCGTGTTATTTTGATTCGAATCAACGCTTTGTTAGAACATTGATTTGCATTAGCCTTTTGAACTCTTGATTAAATTTAAAGTGAGTGTTTGTGCTTCTAATTTATTCAATAATAATAGGGTGGCATGGAAATTTTTATTTACATTTTCCTTACAAGAGGAAGAGGGCAGAAAGATAAAATGTATGTATAATATGTGTTACGAATGCTTTAAATTAAATAACTAGCTCGGTGGTCAATCTGTCGCACTGAGGAGAGATTATCGCTAATTGAAATATTTAAGCAAAACAAACTGTTGTCAAACAAAAAACTAAAATGTCTAAAAGTTGTTTAAACGTTCCAGGCTGAACTTAAAAAATGCAATGAATTTCAACCGCTGGGCGAATTTTAATGTAGGCATATATTTTAATTTTTGTCCATTTTTCAGCTTATTTGTTTGCTTTCCCGTAAAAATATAAGAAAGGAGCTAAATTAGAAAAGTTGTTTCATAAGTAAACGTTTCTACTTTATCCTGTGCTTTTATCGATTTTGTAAAATTAGCGATTACTGTGCTTCTCCTTTACATTATTTCTAATTATTGTCTCATTCATCAAATCAATCATTTTAAAGCTACACATGTACGAGGAGCATTCAAGTTCTAAGGCCTCCGATTTTTGTCTAACTAACTACTCACTCGAAAACTATGAAATTGGTGTTACTTCTCGATGTAATCTCCCTGCAGACGTACACATTTTTTACAACGTCGACGCCATGATTCCATGACCGCGGCGAAGGCTTCTTTAGGTGTCTGTTTTGACCACTGGAAAATCGCTGAAGCAATAGCAGCACGGTTGGTGAATGTGCGGCCACCGATAGTGTCTTTCATTGTTGGAAACAGCCAAACGTCACTAGGAGCCAGGTCAGGTGAGTAGGGAGCATGAGAAATCACTTGAACGTTGTTGTCAAGAAGAAGCTTGCGGTCGTCCGTCACCATTCGTGGCACCCACCTTCAGGACACTTTTCGCATTTTCAGTTCGTTATGCAGGATTGCGTGCACAGAACTAACGGAAATGCAAACACTGTAGGCGATCTGTTCAACAGTCATTCGTCGTTCCCCCAAAACAAGTCTCTCCACTTTCACGATCATGTCGTCAGACCGGCTTGTAAGAGCCCGAGGTTGTTTCGCTTTGTTGTCACACGATGTCGCAACCACGAACGCACTTTCAGCACATCCATAACTCCATCACCACATTTCTCCTTCTACTGTCGATGAATTTCAATTGGTGTCACACCACGCAAATTCAGAAAATGAATGATTGCACCGCACGTTGTTCAAGTGAGGAAAACGTAGCCATTTTAAGTATCTAAAACAGTTCTCATTCTCGACGCTACTGCTAAAATTCCTTCTGTCGTATAGTGCTGCCGTCTCTGTGACAAATTGACGACGAACGCAAGCTCATTTTAAACCAATACACATGTTTTTATTTCTTTCCAGCTTGGAGAAAAAAAATCGGAGGCCTTAGAACTTGAATGCACCTTGTATATTTGGTGCAAAAGAAAAACTATTACCTATTCTAAAAGCGATGTAAAACTCATTCTCTAAAGCCGTTGAATGTTATGTTATAGTAATTTCCATAGTTTTTCAATATAAAAATTAAATTAAGTAAAGTAAATATTTCACAGAATTTAAATGTTTTACTAGCATATGAGATATAAATTTTTTTTTTTTTTTTTTTCAATGGGGCTGCGGTATTGGTCCTCAACCATTGCAGACCTAGTGCGTTCCCCAGTAATTGGTACCAACTCTTTCAGCGGCACCACAATGAGTGTGGTACCTTCGCCGCATGACAATTTTGACGTTCAGTTACCACTAGATGGCGGTACCTGAGCTCTCAGTGATTCAATATGCACTAGGAATTTAATTTAGCCGAGAGCTTCCAAGCCAAATGTCTACTCAAGGGATCTTTTACATGCCGCATAATCATACGACATGGGCGCAGACGATTTTCTGCATCTTGAAAATCCACCGACTTGGGCCAGGTTTGAACCCGCGATCTTGGGCGCACGAGGCCTGCTGCCTTACCACTACGCCACCCTGTCGACTGAGAAATAAATGTAAAACTGGATAACAGCACACTTGTCCCCAATATAAAATTTCCAAATGGAAAGGATATAATTAAGTGAGAAAACATTATATAACAATTTCGCAGACTGATCCTGAATAAATTGAAATTGGAGTTCCTTGTTATATAATAAACAAATCCTTTTACATTTTTGTCGAAAATAACAAAAAGAAGGAATAGAAATTATGAGGGAAAGTAAAAGTCAAGTGGAAATTAACCACTTGTATCAAGAACAAAACCGTTTGGAGTTGTTTGTTTTAGATAGTAAAGAACACGTTTTATAATTTCACAGTTCTTAAGTTCAATCTAAACATTTAATTAGTCCATCAACATAATCAACAAAACCGTAGGTTGAAGTATATATTATTAAAAACCGCATTATACCAACAACACAATATATACAAGGTAATAAAATGTGATCGATAAAATACAGTGCATAACGTGCAAGAAAAAAATGTCTAATAGCGGACGCAATGACAGAGATTTTAAATTGAAATTTAATGAGTTTCTCAAAATAAAATAGGAAGAAAAAAAAAGCATCTTACTGTACTTGGATGTAGTATTTGTTTAGAAGATTAATCGGTTATGTTTAGCTGTTTCCTTTGATGAGATGGCTCAGTAAAAATTACATTTTCAATATTTATAAACACTAAGTGAAAAAAATAGAGTAATAGAAAATTCAATTCCTGCTGTGACACTAAAATAAATTATTTATTTCAGGAAATCAAAGTTTAGAGATAAAGATTGTTAATGACAAATTACTAAAATCAAAGCAAACTTTGATTAATTCTTTTTTTTAAAGCTGTTTAGTCGTAAAATAGTAATAAAAACAAGTTTTAGAACAGTGTTTTGTTGTATCATTGCATGAAGCTTTGTTTTAGTCATTACTTCTATTCAAATACCACCTCTCTATAAGACCGACCATCATATCACAGGTACTTTATAACCGGAGCCGACGGCACAGCAATAAATTGGGCAAATTAATGTCGCAAAATTGTATATGAAATGCAAGTATTGTAGGTAGATTGGCAAATGGACGCGATTGTTATTTACAAACACTGTGTGAGTATTAGTACTTTTTCTTTCTCTCCCCTTTTCCAACATTAGTTCTGAATTTACTTTTACTTTCTCATAAAAATTAGAATAAAACCGAACTTTTTTAAAACATAATTAGCAATTACAATTTTTACGCGTGCCTAAAAATGAAATATACATTACCAATGTAAAATATAACAATATTTCTTATATTACACGGCAGTAGCTGCCGTGTACTTTAAAAATTGCTTTAAATAAAAGATGGCGATAAAAATATCCCATTCAGTTGACCTCCATAAATGTTCAAAATTCACCCTTTCAGCAATGTGTACGTATTTGAACTTCAAGAGCAGTTAGTTACCCGGAAATATCCGGAGACATATCTTTCCTCTCAGTGAAAGGAAAACGAAAACTAAGCTGCGGAGTCTATCACATGCAAATGTATCAAAGTGAAATGTAAAACTAAATCATCGGTAAAGGAAATATCCTTTCGGGGAAAAAAATCCTACTTTTCAAATGCAAATAGGGCCTAGGTCTCAAGAGTCGTTGTATGTTCCTTTAAATTTTGGTATGCTTAAAAATCTTCAATTCTGCTGGTCAAGGATACTGGGGGAATGGAAATTAATGGTGCAAATTTTGTGAAAAGTTTAAAATCTTTTTCAGCACGGATGGCATATGATGGAACAAAATGTAAAGCAATGTATAAAACTGCTCATTTTTACTAGTTTGAGGTGTATAATAATTTATATATATATCTGAATCGAGGTAAATTTTTAAATAGTTCAAAAAGTGAGTATGTTATAAAATTTTATTTGTTTTATGTTACTAAACCATACATTAGATACTTTATAAGGAATACTTTAATCTTAGTCATATTATATCTAAATACTTTGGGCATTATACTCCAAAAAAAAAAAAGCATTCCATAAAACTAAAACTGTTAATCCATAGGTTCTCAACTTGGGCGATAACGCCCCCTTGTGGGGGTTTGAGACTTTCAGGGGGGCAGTAAAATACCCAGAGAAAACTAGGGGGCGTTGAGATGACACGGAAGGGCGTCGGCAGATGAATTAAATATAGTCTAAAATAGACTGAATACGCTGATTACGTACTAAAAAAGTATTAGGTTTATGGTTGATTGTTCAACGATTTCTGATAGCATTCCCATCTTCATATTTAGCTGAACGTGGCTATAGTGCTGTAGAAACATTGGTAACGAAAAAGAGAAATCGGCTCCATCTTATTGAACGTGGAGACTTACGATTGTTTTTAAGTAAAATCGTGCCTGATATTAGCAAACTCCTTCAAAAGCATCAAATTCAACCTTCTCATTACTAAAGTTACGAATACGATGTCTGAAAATTTTAATAAAAATACTTTTCAATGTAGTTAAATGTGCCCTTTGATTGCTCTCATTAAAATAATCTTCCTTAAAAACAGAAATAGGATAGGGTCATATCCTATCTACGAATAAAATGTATAATATTACACACTTAAAAATATATTTGTGGGAATAGCTATTTCAGATTCTCCAGCAAAAAAGGGGGAGCTTCAGAAAGAATATATTCTCAAAGTGGGCGGTGGGCAAAAAAAGGTTGAGAACCTATGTGTTAATCGGATGGTTGTGAAAAACCGTAGAAAAGGGCATAAGCGTTCACGAAAAACAGTATTACATTTTTTAAAGAAAATCTACTGCTCAGAATACCCCATAATTAACTACATTCCTCACTCTTACCATTCAAGAAAATTAACAAGAAGTTCTGTCTAGAACTATACGAGCCTGCTTTCCCGTATACACACAAATTCAAATTTATAATCTAGCTATCCCTTTTTCTCTATTTCTCATTTAGCTTTAGTTCTTAATTACTTCAAATATACATTTTTCAACGGATAACACATATTCAATCACGCACTCATTCATTCTTTCATTTATTCAATCCTTATTTTATTCATTCATTCATTTACTCATCCATGTGTTTATTGATTTATTTACTCATTCATAGATTTATTCAATCATTTATTTATGTTTTTATTCATTCACTCATTTATTTAGCCTACTTTCACGTAAAAGTAAAAAAAAATAACAATAAAGCATGAAAGAAGGCTTAATGTATCATGAAAATATCGTTAGAAATCAAGAAAAGTCAAAAATAAGTTAAGTAATTAAATAAAGATTGAAAAATAAAAAATTTGAAAGTAGGGTTTTGAGATGGGGGAAAAGTGTGTCTGTCGGTCGGTCTGTCTGTCTGTCGGTCTGTCTGTCTGTCGGTCTGTCTGTCGGTCTGTCTGTCTGTCGGTCTGCCTGTCCGTCGGTCTGTCTGTCTGTCGGTCTGTCTGTCTGTCGGTCTGTCTGTCGGTCTGTCTGTCTGTCAGTCTGTCCCCCCGCCCCTAATAACTTTTGAACGAATTGTCCGATTCGAAAAATTCTTTTTGCATTCGAAAGATCTCGGCGAGGACATCTGATTTCCATATTTTATTTTTGATTTGAACAGTTCAAAAAATTTTAACATTAGCGCCTATGGGTGAAAATGAAGCAAATTATGTAAACTCTTTGGGGACAAGATCTAAGTTCCCATGAACAAGCTCACTGGAAGAAGTTCTTGGCGTGAAATATTGATTTGAACAATTTTTGTTCATTTTTGAACAGTTCAAAAAAAATTAACATAGCGCCTACGGGGAAATTTCAATCCTATATAATTCCTGATCAAACGGACCGATTTGCTTGGAACAAACTTAATCGGAAAGCTCTTATGACGTAGAACATGTACAAATAGAAAGTTCATCAGAACTAACGAGCCTATTTTCCTATGAAATTTTTTGATCGGGATTTTCAAGAATATTTTTGAATTAATGTATGATTAAATGAATAAGCAAAAGAATGAATGAATAAATGAGTGAATAAATACATGAATGACTTAATAAATGAATGATTGAATGAATATGTATTAACCGTTGAAAAAGGTATATTTGAAGCAATTAAGAACTAAAGCTAAACGAGAAAGACAGAGAGAGAGATAGCTAGATTATAAATTTGAATTCGCTGTATACGGGAAAGTAGGCTCGTATAGTTCTAGACGGAACTTCTTGTTATTTAATTACTTTACTTTCTTTTTTTACTTTTCTTTATTTTTAATGGTATTTTTACGATACATTAAGCCTTCTTTCCCGCTTTATTATATATATATTTTTTACTTTTACGGAAAAGTAGGCTATAAACACAGCATAATATATGGCTCGGTTTACATTAAAAATTGCAGACATGTGTTTCGAGGTTAAAAAGAACCATTTCTTCAAGTTTGTAAATGGGCACATACTGAAGACTGGTACTTATACAGAGCAAGTCTACCATTCTATGCTTGAGATGAATTGCGTAGTTTTGATTACGTGTTTACTATGCATATGCTCCTCTTCTTACACTTTTTTAAATTGTATTGAAAGTAATACGACAAATGAATATGAACAACTAAGATAATTTTGTCGTTATAATAAATTATGTATACATTTTTACGAATAGGGGACGACATTAGAATGCTTTAGGTTTCCCAGAAGCATATAAGCAAACCTTACGCGGACAGAACTATGGGAGGAATGTACGCTTCTCATTGGTCGAATTAACATGTCAATTATTACAGGCTTGGGTTCGAGAGCTTTATAGTTTCGACCCGTGCCAACCTAATAAGGTAACGCCTTTAAAAGTAAGACATTATTCAAACATAAACACAAATTTTGAAAATAAATAAATAAATAAAAGACGAAAAAAAACAAGTTGAAGAGTGATCAAAATTACAGGAGCTCAGAAAAACACAACAATATATACTTGCGCTTGTAAGTAAAAAAGTTACCGTTTGTGTGACAAATGAAGTAAGCAAAAAAGCAAAGTGATTAAGCACAAATAAAGTACAAAATGCAGACACGTGTTTCGGAAGTCTAGGTATTTTTGAAACATTTTGTACTGCAATTATGTGCTTAATCACGTTGTTTTTTGCTTACTTCTTACTTGCACTTACCTAACTTCTGTAAATGATAAATTAAATTTAAACGAATGGAGAAAAGTATTTTATATTTAACTCAAAAAAAAAAAAAAAAACAATTATTCAGTTATGTGACAGTTTCTTTTGCATACTACGACCTTGACCAATTGAAAAAAAAAGTCCGTCCATTGATTGTAGAATGCACTAGATATAAAAGTCGGCGTTAAGTTTTTTCCCAGCTTAATTTTCCGTTTTATTTTTAATATATATTTCAGAATAGTGTCTTAAAGAATTTATGGAGCATCAAATTTTGATGGAATCATAAGAATGCAAGACGGTAACAACTGAACACTAAATCATGTATTTATTCTCTATAATCTTAGTTACCAATAGAATTTTTTTAACTTTTACAGAAGAAAATGAAATGAACCTCCATCTCTTTCAAACTTACCTTAGTTAAAAATAAATGAATAAAGCAGAGGAGAATAGTCTAATATTTATTGGTCAAATACAAACCACATTTATTGCTTTTTAAGCCATAGAATAAATAGGAATTCCATAAATTCTAAAATTATGCAACACAAAAATAGAACTTTTAAGTTTAAAAGAACCTTAATAATGTAAGATAAAATTCAAAATGAAAAACAAGAAAAACTTCTTTCTATGATTCTATTTTATTTTAGTTTTTATTTAAACACATTTTTAATAAAAAATTTTGTCCCCCAACTATGGTTTTTTTTTTTGTGTTTATTTATTAGTAGTGTTGAATCCGTATTCTTGATTGGGAGTGGCGCTAGGGGGAATTGTTTTCCACTTGGGAGTATAGTATTTATGAAGTAACGAGTTGTTAAATAAAATAAGATAATTAACAATATAATTATGTGAATAACGAGCTTAAACTTTATGATTTTTCAACTCTGTGTGCGACTGCAAATTTATTTTAACAAGATGGCGCTTGTTTGATTCATAACGGAACATTATAAATTATGGAACCAACACACGCTGGTCCAGGAATAAGTTTAGAGGGGGCACGAGGAAGTAAATAGTGTTTCTCCCTGATGAAGAATATATTTTCATAATAAATTGCTCCCATCAAAGTTTTATGCTGTTTAGGATTCCTCAAGAGCAATTGATCAACTTTAAAATGCAGAAAAATCAATAATATTTATTAAATTGAATACTTAAATTTCTTTTATTCTTTTTGGAAGTGGCACGTGCCCCTGTGTTCTCGGTGCTGTCCTAAAATGCGCCGACTGAGTACTAGAGAATCTTTAATATCTATATAAATAAAAATGTAATTGTTCGTTTGTGCATAGCCGCAAATCTCCGAAAGTACTTCACCGATTGCTTTGAAATGTTGCCAGTAGACAGAGTGATTCAAGAGGATGGTTTATAGACCCGTTAGGAAAAAATCCGACAGGTAGCTCCTTTTTTATTCCATTTTTACGCAAATTTTCACATAAATTCCCCAATATGGGGGTGAAAAAAAACTTGCACATATTAATATAATATATCGATCGAAAGAGCTGATTTTTCTGCACAAGATGGAATTTGTTCGAAGTGTCTAAGTCAAAATCAACGCCATTTATAAGATTTTTAGGTCGATTTCTTAAGGCTTACCTTGATAAAAAATAATAATTAGCAGTTTCCTCAACTCGGGGTAATATAAGCTATATAAATAAAAATGTAAGTGTTCGTTTGTTTATACAAGGCTGATTGTGATCCAGTTTACGGTTACGATCAAGTTCAGCCTTGGTTCATAACCTCAAATCTCCGTAAGTACTTCACCAATGGAGGCAATTCATCGCGTCACATGATAACGCGGATCGCCGATTTGTTTACCAAATTTTTAATTGAGTTCTACGTAGAGTTCACGAAGCAAAATTAGCTATCTTAAAATTCGTCTGTTTTCATAACTTTTTCTGATTATAAACCAAGTAATTTACATTTAATTTAATCATTATAAAATAAATTTATTAATTATTACAATAGTTATAGTGTTTTATTTAGTGTTAATTTTATATAACGTAGAACTTTATTTAGTCCTAGTTTTTAAAAACGTAGAATTTTATTTAGACTTAGTTTTTAATAACGTCGAACTTTATTTAGGCCTAGTTTTTAATTAGATTAGTTTAAATTCATAAATCAAGTTTTAATTAGTAATAATTTAGGATTTATTGGGCTCCATAGCTATTGTTGATAAGCAGTTGTATTTAACGGATTTTACAAATTTTTCCATAATGGAATAAGCCAAGCAGTTTCCGGCACTAACTGGAAATAATAGCGTGATTACTAAAGTAAAGAAAGGATCATTATTATTTAAATGAAAAATTCGTCTGTAAAATCTGTTTCTTCGAACCGTCAGAAAACGATGCATTTTTTTGACATATCGGCTACTGTCAAAGCTGAAATGAAAAAGAAAAAAGCTTACACAGCAAAAGTTAGGATTTCAACCGAATGCAAGGTAAGTTTTTGTTATTGTTTATTTATCGTAATTTATTTTGAAATTTTTTTGTTTCATAGATTTCAATGCTTATGAAGCTCAAGTTCTTAACATTCGTAACATTCAGTTGAAATAGATGACCCATATGCAACACAGTATGACATCTTTTACAGCTCAATAAAATATTCAAACAAAAACTTAATGTTAAACAAGCGAACTCGAAGTAAAACGATACTACAGCTTCCTTTGTTTACATCGCTTACTTTTTTTTCACGTGACCTATGACGCTGTATGAATTGCCTCCATTGCTTTGAAATTTTATCAGAACATGTGTTTTTATATATCACTTTTAATTTATTTCGACTTTGATTTAATTATTTCGTTTTTCAATGTTTTATTAAGGAGAATGAGCCACTGCAACAATTGGCAGGGTACAGCTATTTTCATTTTTATTTACTAATTTTTTCTGTTTGTGTTGAAGTATTTTTGCACTCGATGATTAAGGAGAACTTTAAAACAAAGATTACTTATTTTGAATAGCAACAGTTTAATTTAGCTATTTTCATTTTTATTCAAAAATTTTGTGTTTTTTCTGTTTGTATTGATGTATTTGTTAGTATTTTTGCACTCGAAGATTAAATGGAACTTTAAAACAAAGATTACTTATTTTAAAAGTTAACAGTTTCATTTAGCTATTTTCATCCTGATGTTAAAATTTTGTGTTTTTTCTGTTTGTGTTGAAGTATTTTTTTAAATATTTTTGAACTTAACGATTAAGGGAACTTTAAAACACAGATAATTTATCTTGAACGGCAAATTTGTAATTTGGAATTTTTGTGTTTGTGTTTCTTCTGTTTGGATAAGACTTCTGTTGGAATTTTTCAATGTACCGAGCCAGACAATATCAAAATCTTCACAGACAATGGAAAAAAAAATGCCCGCAAGCATTGTGAAAAAACCTAAAGCTCAAGACCAATCAATCAAATTGAGCAGTTTAGATCTTCTCGTGTGTACAATTATATATTGCGTGTTCTAAAATGGGTAAACCAGACAACTTATATTTTCAGACAATGAAACAACAAGCATTTTCAAATGAAACATATTAGAAATATGTGCTTTTTCTTGCTTTTACATGGAACCAGATTGAGCCACAGCAAAGCGTAGCCGGGTACAGGCTAGTATAGATATAAATAATCTTAGTTTGATGGTGCAGTTTTAGTTAATATCCTCCTTGTATAGATGGCGCCACTATTTTTCGCAGTTGCATTTTCAGTTCTTGAAATTTAATATTATTTGATTTAAATCTTATTTTTACTGTAGAAATACAAATTTTCGCAAACTGGTTGAAGTTGGACTTCTAACTAGAACTAAATTAAAATTTTAAAGGGCATCGGTGGATTTATTTTCCTCCCCAAAATGAAATCAATGAGAAAACGAAGCAAAAAATTCGAAGAAAGCAGAATTTTTATCTTCTTAAAATAAATGTAACAGGAAAATAAAGTAAAAAACACCTCGTGCAACCCTCCTCCAACATCTTGTCACAAACTCTCGCATTTCACGAACTCGGCCCCTACGCAAAAATTGCATTAAATCTTGAACACAAGTGTTTCGGAGTCGCAAGGAACCCCTTTTTAATGAAAAAAAAAAAAAGAATGTGAGCTAAAAGATGTAAATCTCACATCTGTTGGCATTGAAAAAATATTTCCCTAAAGCAGAAACACGTGTTTCCCAATCTTTGTTGCAGTTTTGCGTTTGAAACGTTGTTTTTTTAAATTTTATTTATTTTTCACAGAAAAGGTAAACTTATAAACTTTCAATTGTCTATTCGAGTAGTTTGGTCACAGGCTGCCCGTAGCGTCCGGAAATAAGGTTTTTATGTATGCAATTCATATGTGTAGCTCAATTTTTCTAGTTCATTTCCCAAAATGCAAAATATACTAAAATATTTTCATATACTATACATTTTCAAGAATGATGAACTTTTATGTAAAGTTTAGCATTAAGTCTGCTGCGGCAGTTATTCTTTGTCTACACATAAACTGAGAAATCCGCTTAGCATATACAGTACCTGGCCAAATCACTACAGCGTTTTCATAATTTCATTCTTGAAACTCAGTCGAATGCAAAAACCCGTTTTTTACTTATTTGGTGATGTTTCAATACACAATGTTAACTTACTAGTTAAAATTCCTTCGCTCTTGCATTTACCGGGGGACTGTCAACAATAGAATTTTACAGCTTTTTTACCAATGCGGGATCATACAAAACATATTTTTTCAATTTGGTGACAGTTCCCTAAATGCGAACGCGAAGGAATTTTAACTGGAAAGTGTGACCATAGTGTATTAAAACATGACCAAATCAGTAAAAAACGGATTTTTGCATCAGGGTTAAGTATAAAATAACAAAAACTCTGTAGTGCGTCTATTAATTTGACCAGGAAATGTATATGTAGTTTGCAAACGCTAAAAGTGCCGACATTGCCTGTTGTGACCATGGGAGAGGATATTCATCTTTTAAACTGCACCAAAATTCTACTGAAGGCATCAATTGAAATTTTTCTCTGAAGGATGATTCAGGTATCATTTCAATAAAAAGTTTCGTATTCTTCTACTGCCGTTGCTGTTCATTTGGAACATACTGAGTAAATTTCCCTCCACATTTCTAGCTGCTCAAAATATTTTCGAATGAATGTATCCCCTACTTCAACTGCTTCCTATGATGCACATTCGGCGACAAACCTTTCGCCAGGAACTGCCTATGAGGACTTGCAATTGAAACCCCGCTACTAGAACCATCTCGAAATTGCATTAATAGAAAAGGCGAGCACTTTGTCTCAAAAATGCCAGTAAGTTAGATTTTATGCCACCTACTCTAAAAACAAATCATAGCATCACAAAATTGTACTGTAAACGGTAGTATGGAAATTACTCAAGGAATAGTATTGAACATTTTACAAATAAAATAAAATAAAATAGTATTTTCGAAGCAATTGCAAAAAATTTTGTCATGAAATAACTACAATGACTTATTTTACGTTCGATAAAATAATTGAAATATATTTAATGTGATCTGCCTTGAAAGAAGAAGCGATTTATATTCACTCATATACCGTTTGCTAAAGTTCACGAGTTCAAACCTTCAAATCGTTAGAAAGAGTGCACCATGTGTACTAGTGTACTAGAACGCAAATACACCACTATTTTACGCCTTAAACATTTCACATATTTAAATCATAAGAATTTCCCTCTCTATTAGTGCTGAATTCTGAAACTTCACTAAAAGTTCAACAATATTTTCAAACTGATTAATTGCACTTCGACAAAATTTGGAGACATATAGTCTTTCAAACATAATATTTAGAAGTATATTGTACTTCTATAGGCAGTTCATTTAATTGAAATTTAATCTGTAGAACGTTATTTAAAGTTACATGTTAAGATAAAAAAATATTTCTGCTGGCCCATGGGGGGATCGAACCCACGACCTTCGCGTTATTAGCACGACGCTCTAACCAACTGAGCTAATGGGCCTCTACAATAGAGTGGGAGCACAAAGATTAAACCACATGCGACAAAATTAATTAGATCGAAAACCGAATTTTGATAAATCCTATGCTGCAATTTAATTTGCAACACTTTCGTTCCAGCTGTAGGAACTGAATTTTGTGATGGTTTGAGATATAATATGTGAGGTACATTAAAAAATATTTATGTGTAGTAGTCGTGCAAAGTTGTGCTTTACTTTGCTTTTAATTATTGTTTTTACATCCATCATTATGTTTTTAAACAAATAAAACATAAATGTCTTAAATTAATACATAACCGAGCGAATAACTTCTATGTAGCAAATAAATACGCTGGTAATCATAATAATTAAGCTAAATATTATTTTTAAAAAGCAGTGTGTTTCTTTTAGTAAATTCCTTTGATTTATTAAAAGAAACGGGGGGGGGGGGATAACCGAACATTTCTAATGTCGTAGACAATACTATGTAGTACAGTGGAGTTTTCCTGCAGGTTCAGAAATCTGAAGTGACTTTCACGAATGGAAGAAACATCGTCATGTGCCGCCATCTGTGATCTTTAAAACAATAAAATAACGTTATTGTGCTCTATTTTCCTCTCATTTGAAACAATAAATAAATTGTCCTTTTTTGAAGGAACAATTAAATTCAAACTGAAAGGTTTTAATTTTTAAACAAAGTATAACATATAGCAGCGAATAATTTTTAAAATTGGTAAGTAATTCAGGTCAAATAATAGAGGTGTTAGTATTAATTACTCACGCATGTTATAAAGATTTTAATGTATCAAGCAAACTTATTTCCAGTTAAAATTTTTTTATTTGTTAAATAACTCTAAAATTACATTTTAAAGCATCAAAGGTTAAATTCAGATTTTTAAGTGAAGGGAAGACTCAGGGACTGCAATTTCCTGTTAGGGAGAAAAAATATCAGTATTATTTAACCATTTCAGCTCTTCTCCTTCATAGACAATTGCGGATTTAAGACTTGGATCGGGGGGGGGGGGGGGGGGTGACTGACACAGTAGTAAAAACAATGAAACTTAAAAAGTCATCTTGTAGCATTACCTATTGGGTCAATACACAATTTGATTAATAATTTTACTGTTTTCTTTTGCTATGTCATCTTTTTCTATCATTTCATTTTCCTTATGTGCTTGCATTTATGTTTTAAATTTTTTTTTTAAATGCATCAAATTTCTGCGTAAAAAATCTGGTAAATTTTAACACACCGTTTTACTAAATATTGCGAATTGATGTAATAGACGTGACTTATACTACAATGGCTAAATGTGTTATCAAATAAATTAGGGCTTTAATTAGATAGTTGCTTTACAGATGGTGCATTTTAATTCATTTGTTTTCTATTCCGGATGGTTATGAAACTTTCTATGACATAACTAGCTAATACATTAGATCTCCTGGCAATATTCATATCACTAATAAAATGTTTCAAATAAAAAAATCATTTAGTGTATTTAAATTACCCAATTCTATGAAACTAATAAAATAACAGAAAGCTGAAAACTTGTGATATGTTAATCAATTTTCATAACATATCTCTGGTATCGATTTCTCTCAATATGAAATCAAAAAATAACGAAGATCATAAGCATACAATTCAAAAACATTTTTTGTGATTAGAATACAGTATATATATGTACATACATTGAAAGAACTAAAATAATCACAATTGTAAAACTTTTAAAATATTTAATTAATAATATGCTATTGTAAAATTATAAACGGAGAGACTAATAAAGCACATTATTAAAAGCAAAATTTCAGAGTTAAGTTAATTATTTCAAGAAACATAAAATCTTTAGAGATACTTGTAATTTTTTCAGATTGTGACAAAATATATTTATCATTCGCACAGTTTTTAACAGATGGCAGCACATTACTGATATCCCGTCGATGATTTTGGTCCTTTCCCAATCGGTGGTTCTCGAACCCCCAGGGGTTCGCGAAAATAGCTTTGCAAATGCGGAATTTATAATTACTAACGCAAAAGAAAAACTGAATAGTGAACTCAAACGTAGTAGGAAGCTAAAATTAATTTTAAAAACAAATTGTTTTTCCTTAATGTGACAAAGTAGTGGACTAACGTAGGAAGCATACGTGTAAAATTTGAAATAAATGGTAAAATCCTAGGAGAGCGCACGCACCCCGCTTCAAAATTGCCAATTTGGCGTCCATCTCACAGAACGATACAAGCAGGGTTACGATCTAATCAGGGTTACCAAGATGGTGTACTCATCGCCAACGGGGTGGGCTCTCCTAAGATCCAACCTCGCGAAAAATGTGTGGAAAACATAAAAATTTGCTAAAATGAAATTCTGCATTATTTATGGCTAATTCATCATATACAGACCCCCAAATTGGAAACGGAAGATATTTATTCATGAATTTTAAATTTTGTACTTGAAGTATATTTTTCATTCATATTTTTCTATATCTATATATAGAATCTATATATACTCATATATACTATACTCATATATACTATATATCACTCTATATATACTATATCTATATATACTCACATTTATCACTTTTCCCAACTTTTGCAAATTGTGCATATTTCAACCCAAAAGCGGAAAGAAACGATATTTAATGAGTAATACAATATTTTATGCGCTTCTTTCTCCTGCCATTCCACAGCTTTTTCGCACAATATCAGGAAAATAATTTTGAAGGATATTTTTACGAGTGCATATGTTTACTGCCTTATTAATAATTCAAAAAGAACAAAGAATCGAAAAATAACTAGTTTTTATTTAAACTAAGATGTTTTACAATTATATTTTCATTTCTTGTTATGAACTATTGTGCAACATGAAAAATAAATATGCTAGCCAATTTTATAGTTTTGCCCGTTCTTAACGACTACAAAAAGGGCACGCCATTTTCTTTCGGATCTTAAAGGGGATCGCAAGGGGAAAAAGGTTGGGAACCGCTAGACTAAATATTAAATATTTCTTCGTATTTGTTGTTCAATAATATTTAAGCGTATGTAGAATTCAGAGAAATGAATGGCGAAGAAGTGTTTTACCCGGAAAATATATTAGGGGAGGGGTTGACCGGTTCTTAACTCCCACCTTGCCCCATCCTTTAAGAGAAAATGCTGGTTGGGCCACAATAAATATGTGCTACTGCATGTGCATAAATAACCATACTATATTTATTAAAATGTTTTGTTTTTAAGGCAAATTTGTACTTTTTTTCTTCTAATGCGTGTAATTTCTTTAACAAAATATTAACAAAGTTCTACAAAAAGTTACTTTTTTATAACATAAACAAAACTCAAAAAATTTGACACCCATGTGTAAATTTCTATTTAAAAACAAAGCCCATATTAATTCTCTGTATGTTATTAAGATCTAGTATTTTTAATTTTGTTTCTAAACGAAAACTTCACCGTAAGTCACGATGAAAAGCATTAAATTACGGAATGGTTCTGAAATTGTCTTTTTGAATCTAGTGTTGATTATCTTTCTCTTCGTGAATAATTTTACAATTTTTTATTTCTTCTTCATCTTGTTCTTTTTGTTTTTTTGCCTTAAATCCTATTCTATAGCCTCTTTTTGGCACGAAAGACACACAAAGATTTATTTTTTTTCATTTTTTCAGTTATGTTTTGGGGGAAATGGATGCAGATACGCTGGCATATTCTATAATTTATTTGCTAATCGTACGTCGTTATTCGGGGATTGGTTTATAATTGTTTACATTCTCGCACCATGTAGGAAATATGGTTCATAACCCCAAAGTTTTGTTGACGAAACTAATTTTCAATCATGGGAAAATTTGGCTTGCATCTTTTCAACTTCTAGTTCCAAAGAATAATATAAAAGTTAGATTTCAATAGTGGAAGTCTTCAAAAATATCTGAAATAATTCAACTGAAGGATCGTAATCATCGTTTTATTATTGTTCGAATGTAGAAATATACTTTTGATCTACCTTTCTTTTCAAAAGTTTATGACGATATTAGACAATAATTCTGGTACTCGGCTTTTAATCCTTTCAGTTTTATTTCAACTGATAAATAAAAGCAGCTTCTAATACTTTGATCGACTGATTTTATTACCGACTTTAAGGAACTACTTTCTACTACTTCTAAGAACTACTTGCAAATAGCGATAGATCATTGCATTTATGTGCATGTGAAAACCCAATACGTCACATGAAAAATCTTTATGCTATGGGTACTAGGCTGTATCTCGTGTTTGTTTTCTTGCTCTAACCGTTTCATTTCATCCGTTTCATTTAACCAATCAACGGATAGCGAGGTACTAATGTCAGATCCGACAGCGGGTTTGTATCCGGAGACTTTTATATATAGCGAAGAACATAGGCGTAACCAGGGGGGGGGGGGGTTTGGGGGTTCAAACCCCCCCCCCCCCCATTGGGTATTGACTTATTTAGGTACATTTAGGCGCACAAAAAAATTTCTGGCTACGGCGTTGCAAAGCACATATTTTTTTTCCCTAAGAAAATTAAACACATATGCATATGATTTTATTTCCTCTTTCTCTGAAGGGTTGTGATTATGACCAAAGTATGCAGCTCATAATAAAGAGGACTTTTCATCTGGTTATAATCAAACCCCTTATCACCTGGGGGGGGGGGGGTTACAGCGAAAGGTGGCTTCAAGCACCGTACCACACACAGACAAACAGAGAGCCTTTCAATCACTCCAGAGGATTTTCTTTCCTTCTTGATGTCTTTTTTACCCAAAAGCAGCAAATTGGGAATACAATCGCATAAGTAATAAGTTTCGTGGAAAATATTCTCCGCTGTGATGGAGTTTTGTTTTCAGATAAACCGGTGTTGTAGGCGCTGGGGTCTGAAAATGAAGGACCCCCTAGCCAACAATTGTCCTAATGGGTTAAACCCTCAAGCCAGGAAGGGATGCTCATCAAGAAACTTAAAGAGCAATTTGTATCTATTTATGACTTCCTATCCAAACACCCATTTTGGTAAAATCTTTTTTGTGGATGAGCCGATTGGAAAACTGATGAACTGTATTTGCATTGCATTCTCATTTACAGATGTTCTCTCATCTCTTATATTTTAAATGTTTTTTTTTTCTTCTTATTATGGTCCATCACTGATTGCATTACAACTCTGAAAATCATCCGTTCAATGTTTCCAATCTGACTGTTACGGTTTAATGCTGCATTTTAATTTACAATCAAGTTTTATTTATATTTTAGCTAATTTTTAAATTATTTTCGATACATAATAATGTTTGCACTCCAGCGATGGACACTTTTGTCATCCAAAAAGAAAAGAAAATTCAATTCAGACGCTTCCACTTCTGAGGTATGTTTTGCTACAAATTTAACAAAATTTTCAGAAATTTATTGTGGGGATGATCATTTTTGTAGGGGAATTTGGATTTTTTTTCCCTAAAATTCCACTATTTCCAAGTTTTAATATTATGTATGCCTGGACATAGAAGATTGCTTAGTGCTGAATATTGAATTTTCTATTGCGTTTGAATGAAAAAATAAACTAATAGATCTAGTAATGAATGTTTAATGTTTTTGTGAATCAAGGCCGTATCAAGAAGGGAAGGGGGACACACGGGCCGCCCCCCCCCCCCCCCCGCAGAAATCTTTTGCAATGTATCATATATTCCTCCCTGAAACTTTGCTTAACATAAGTGTATCGAAGTCTATGCCCCCCGAAAAAAAATTCTGGATAATGCCTTGGCTCCGGAGCAGGGGGGAGCATGTTAAGAATTACGAAGGGCAGTGTATGCTTCAAAACCATACCCTTTATATACACATATATATAGATATATATGACTAGAAATGATGTTAATATTAATTTCTTTAGATATATGATAGCTTTTTGATGTATATATAGTAGATGTATGTTTAGATCTTTGGTGAAGTTAGAGGTGTGGGTATTTGGATCTTCTACAACTTAAATTTTTGTAACTGGTTTTACATCTATAATGCTTAGGCTAACTCTGGAGGCAAGGGTTCGATGTCTCTCCCCTGGAAATTTTTGAAATCTTCCTAGCAATGCAATTTCGGGATACTTTGGTGATGTTAGAGGAAACAGAAAGGAGTTTGGTTACTCTCCCCCCCCCCCCTCTCCCACATTTTTTTCAAAATAAAGTCCTATGTCTTTTAAGTTACTTTTGGTGTCGCTCGTGATAGTGTTCAATGTCCTTTCCCTGAAAGTGCTTTTGAAAGTAAAGTCCCTTAAAAGCGTAATTTCTTTTTTCTTTCTTTTTTTAAAACTTGTGATCTGAATTTTTTTGCCAGGGGGGGGGGGGGAGAGTTGACTTGCTCCGAGGGGGTAGCTCCACTCCCCCCGGGAGATGCCTGAAATAAACATGGAGTATATTTTTAGAGACAAGAATCTATGACTAGTAAATTTTCAACTCTTTTACACTTCTTATTGGTGTTTAGTCTGTACATTTTTAGGGTGACCCCCCCCCCCCCTTTCACCAACCCTAGTTACGCCTATGGCGAAGCACTCGCTATATTTTAAAGTTTTCAGGTTTTTATTGCAATATTCGCTTAGAGCAAAGAAACAAACACTAATTTTACGAAAGCTTAGCAGTTTCTGAAAATAAATAGGATTTTTTTTTACAGATAGAACTATTGGTTATTTGAATTGTGCGTGCAGAAGGTTCGTATCGTGGACGACCGCCTGTACAAATTCCTTCTATGTACAAACCTTTCGATTTTCATGAGTTTTTCCTTTTTAACTTTATTATTGCCAGATCGCGCGCGATATGCTTTTTTTCGTAATCGTATTATGTTTACGTATTCGTACCATTATAATTTTATAGTTTATTATTAATTATTAAAATTATCAACATTTGTTTTGTCTTTGGCGGAATTTACCTATTTTTTTAGCAGAATTTTTATTCCTCAGACAGAGCAACAGAGTTCATAAGGGTGAGTGGAACGCATTAAACAGAAAAAAAAAAATGTAAATTTCGTAAAAGTTCCCAATTTAAATTTTCGATTCTTCACTATTTATAATTTTACCTCATTAAACCGCCACCCTCTCTGCTCGCCAAGAAAAGCAGCGAAAAACCGTACTCTATAAACGAATTCCCTCAACCACCAAGTTGCTTGCCAACCGTCATCCATTTTCTGCCCAAACTGTACACTGTACACTCCGTATGATAATATTATTGTTTAAACAGATGTATTACTGTTAACACAGATTTTATGATAGCGAGCGACCACATTCCACCAAGGGAAATTACAAATACGTCATATCCGACCGGTGATTGGTCAACAGTTAAAAAAAAGATGATTACATTCCAGCAAGTTGTCATGCTACAGTTATCTCTCTTTCCTATTTGACCTATGCCATTCATGCTCCGCCTTCTTCCCCCTCCCATCACACCTGGCAGCCAAGGAGAATTGGTTCCCATGTTTCTACAAATTCTTAGCCAGAGTTAATTCGTGGAAATGTTGGTTTTTTACACACCTTTTCAACTACCGAGATTTCCTATTTCCCTGTTCTGCCATTCTTTGTGCTATGTACCCAAATCCTTTCCCGGTTCCAATCAGGGAGGTTGAAGGTTTACCCTGAACTGAATTGGTACGGAACATACGTATACTGCCCCCCCCCCCCCAACAAAATTGCGTCCCCATGGCAATGGCAGTTCTGAGAAACTGCACTTCAAATCGCCGACAAACATGCTTATCTGCAGGGAAATTTCAAATTTTAAAATCTAAAACCAAGCGCTATTAAGCAATTTATTGCAATTCTTCTTCTTATTATTTTTTTTTTTTGGCATTCTGAAAATAAATCAATAAATAAGTGATAAATAATAATTATAATATTTGAGAAACCACTTTAGATACATTGAGGGAAAATCAAAAAGGGGCTACTTTTTTCTAAAATTGAAAAAAGAAAAGTTACCAAAAAAAAAACAAGGTCAGACATTAAAACGCTTCACTGATAAGCTTTTTTCCTAATTATGTGTGTAAATTTTATTTAATCGAAAAAATATGTAATTACTACAGCCATGGAAAAAATTATAAGGACACGTTGAAAAATGAGTATTATATATTAAAATAATCATCAACTGTAAACAAAATCAAATTTAATTAACTACTTGTAATTAGGAAACATAAAAAACTTCTTAATATGAAATTAAATTACAATAAAATTATTAAATCACAAATTAATACAAATGTATTATATGAAATATGGAAAAAAATATAGGGACATTAACACATATGTCTCGAAATAAATTAGTATTCTAAAAAATCACCTTTCTTCTCAATTACCTTTATTAATCGTCCAGTCATTGACTCAGAAAGTTTAGTTAAAGTTTGTTTAGAAATGTTTTTCCACGCCAAATTAATGTATGATATCAGTTCGCCTTTATTTCCATATTGTGTCCCATTTTTATACACTTCTGTAGCTAAAGTGCCCCACAGATTTTCTATGGGGTTTAGATCAGGGCTTCTTGCCGGCCAGTCCAAAAGTTTCACTGAATTGGCCTGGAACCATGAACATGATGCACGAGACACATGGCAACTTGCATGGTCTTGTTGAAACAAATAATCACCACTTGTGATAAGGGGTGCTTCAGGTAATAAATTTTCAGCTAACATGTCAACATATGATTCTGAATTCAATCGACCTCGAATGGACACTATTGGTGTTGTTCTATTGGCTGCAAAACCTGCAAACACCATCACAGAACCGCCTCCAAACTGTCGTTTGGAAAAAAATGGTCTGTCTTTTCGCAAATCATACCAGTAATGGCGAAAACCATCTGGTATGTCCAAATAAATTTTTTTTTTTCATCAGAAAATACGACGTCTTTCCAACTAGACCCAAAATAAACGTATTTCTTAGCGAATTCCAATCTACGCTTTTTGTGAAGTTTTGTAAATGGCGGACGTGACCGTAGTTTAGCATATCTAACATTGGAATTCTTTTGCAGAACATTACCTGTTCGGCTAGTGCATAGTAAATTCATTTCTGTTTTAATTTGAGTAGAACTCTGTTTTTTTAAGCAAGCTCGACGGACAATTGAACGTTTCTGGCGCATAGTACGAGTGGGAGGCCTACCTGTAAGCTTTTGCTCTCCATACTCCTTTGGATGCTTCAAAAAATTATAAATTACTGTTTTAGATCTGTTTATCTTCCTTGAAATTTCACGTCCACTCATTCCACATTTTCTGTATGCAATAATTTGTCCCTTTTTACATTCAGAGAGTTGTGTGCTGCGCGGCATGATAAAGAATGAGATAAAGTGAAAAATGTTACTGCGTAACAGTTTTGGGTTATTGTAAACAATCATATGATACGACTAAATATGCAAATTTTTGCTTTCTATTTCAAAAGAAATGTGTTTCCTTATAATTTATTACAAATAGCAAACTATTAAAATCTTAAAAATTCATGTATTTTAATAATTTTCAAAATTTTCGGAGAAAATTTTGCTTTAAAATGTCTCTTTTTACGTATTTTTAGCACAAAAATTTTTGCATACTTTTCTAGTCAAGCAACTCCTAGAATTGGCGACTTTTCACTTGTCCTTATAATTTTTTCCATGGCTGTACAAATGTTCAAGTTCAGTTTAAAAAAAAAAAACTTTGAAAAATTATGAAAAAACAACATGCTTTGAAAAATTATCAAAATAACATTTTAAAGAAGAAGAAAAAAGGAAGCATTGGTAAAATCTCGGTAAACCGCCGCCCTCTTTACCAACTTATGGCCCGTCATTAAGGTTGGTAGTTTAACGAGGTTCAACTAGTCAAGAAGTTCCGTCCGTCCGTATTTGCAGAGGGATTTTTACAAAATGCTTTCATTGTAACTTAATCAACATACAGGTAAGGCCCGAGAAAATTGCTGTGCACACATCAAAAATATCATTTATTTCCCATTGTTTGAAATGTCGAATTAAAACACTTACTTCCGTTAGCACACGAAACGTACATATTTCATTTCTTCAAATAACGCATCGGTAAGCAATTGAGTTACTTCCAAAACGATAAAATAAATTACTTCCAATTGATACTTTTAAACAAAAGAAGACTTAGAGATTTCAAGTCCGCATAACATTGTCTTTATAAGTTCCTCATCATTTCGACTTTAAAAAAAAATGCTTTATATAAATTAAACTTCTATTTATTAACGAGACGCAATGAGACATATACATTTTATTATAGATCTACAAATAGACGTCAAGCATGAAACATGAGTGGATATTTTAGCTCAAATAACGCTCATGCTATACAAATTCTATCGCAATAAATTCCCAAGCGTGACACTAAATCAACTGAATTTGATGCATGAGGAATGGCAGAAAACGGACACAGAGATTACATTTTAAACTATCTCTAGTACTGAGAATAATTTGGAACAGGGATTAGACGATGGCGTAGCAAATTCGAATTTCGGATTTTGATTTGAAATAATGAAACTAATCTTTGTGGCTGCACGTAAGTTTTATGATATCGTTTACTCTTGTCAAAGTTTTGAAATTTATGTAAGATTAATGGTGGCAAAATCAATAACAATTGTAAAACATCTTGGCTCGTTCTGATATAAAGATCTAATAGAAGTTATTTGTTAGAAAAATGAAAAAATACTGAATTCTTATTTTTGTTGCGCGTGTTTGATTGCACTCTCAGAAATGGAGCTTTCACTTTTGACGATTCTTCAACCGTCAAGAAAATTTCGTCATTTCCAACGATTCTTTCTTCGTGCGATCACGTGACTTAAAAAAGTTACTACACGAATTTCACCAATTTGACGAAAGGTTTGCTCGGAGCATTTTTCACGAAGCCATTTCGTAAAATACTGCGAAAGTTTCGTGAGATTTGAGCATGCGTTTCTGAGAGTATGGTAGGACTTATATAGTAAGTTTAGTAAATGTTTATCTTTTGTGTGGAAACTAAATTTGAGCAAGCAACATATGACATACAAAAAATGCAAAATACATTGCATACACGAAGGAGCGCACCGACAGGGAAGAACGAACGGTACCCCGCATCTCCCGATCTCAGCTCCCCCCCCCCCCCCCACCAAGAAGACATCTAGTAATCTAGCACACCATTAATAAATGCGATTAAGTTTAAACGAAATTCCATACTACAAGCGGTGATAACTCAAGAACGGGAAGTGGAATTGAATGTGACCATAGTAGTACATGCGCATAGATTGCGCACACAGAATCCAAAAGCATGAAATATGTGAATGCAGCATACTTTGCTATTTTTTTCTGCTTCACAACGTTGCACTCAGAGTTTTATGACTGATATAATTTATGACAGGAATTTGTGAATTAAATTTCAGGAAGAACATGGATAATAATTTTTAAAATCCTAACAAAATACTTTTTAAATGCAGCGAATTTTAGCAATATAAAACTTTCAAGTTCGTATTGTGTGTGTATTTCTACATTTATTGTGAAATAATTTCATATCGTCTGCATTCGAGACTGATAAAATCTATTGCTGCAATTTGTGCACTAAAGTTCCAAAAGAACATCAATATTAAAGTAACAGAAATCCCTATAAAAAAAAATCCAAGGTCTTATTGTTCCCATTGCTGAAATTGTTATGCGGAATAATTTCGTATCGACTGCATTCAGTTAAAAAGTCACTGTCGAAAACTACGATTTTGAGACATTGCCAGTTTAAACTATTGAATCCTTGAGAAAAATAATAAAAATCATTGTAAAGACGTCTAAAACTCCCACAGTAAGTATACTAATGCAATTTCAAATTTATGTACTTGGTTTTTATCTTTAGTAATTTAATAATTATTTGTAAATTTCACTGTAGAAGTTTTTAAAATTTTTATTTACTTTTATACATTTATATATATTTCTTTTCTTTTTTTTTTTTTGTGGAATAAGTGTCTTTTGCCAGAACACCACCGATACATTCTTCGTAACAAGATTTCAAAAAGTAAAGATTGGAAGCAAGTTTTTTGCGATGAATATTCCTTGTTTTCCCTTGCGTTTAATAGTGGAATAATGTAAGCGGTTGTCTTTTTTTTACTTTATTATTTCTTAACATTTCTAGCAAAACACTCCTTTAGCATATTTGTTTACTTTAAAATTACTACTAAAATGTACAGATGTTTTACAACAACGCTATTCCTGAATAGTTTTGTCATGAGTAACGTAAACTAGCTCGAAACAAACGGAGATAATACATTATTAACTTAGCGAAAACGGATAAAATTATTTAATTAAGTTTATTAACGGAGAAAATACATTCATTAAAGTTTTTGAAAAATCGTGAAGGAAACACAACATAAGAAACAAGGCATAAAATAATTTCACTAATTTTAAGTCGGAAATTTCTTTTTATTGAGCATAAATTCATATAATTAATTGCAACTAAGCTAATTAATCCAGCTGCATGGAACAGACTCATTGGAGATGAATTATTGCGCAAAAACACTAATAATTATGAAGAATTATTTCTTAAACTCGAATTTAATTGTACCACTTTCTGGGAAATTAATTAAGTTGGTGCTCATTCAATATACATTACGAAGCTAAAAATGATGAAAGAGAAACGGAAGCTAATCTAAATGTCTTATGATTTTACGCCTGCTAAGCTCATTATTAATAGGAAAAGAAATACAATGATGGAGAAAGGAAAAGAGGATGTACGAATATCCTCCCCTAAATGAACATGTGTGCCATGTTTAAAACACAGTCCTTTTCAGCTAACTGATGTAATTAGGTTATCCCTACTTTTAATTATGGTCGTAAATTACTTCCCTGGCAGGTTGCATTCGCAGAACAAAGATAAAATAATGAGGTTCGACATTTTGTTACGAAACCAAGCTTGTTTTCCCTTCCGAGGTGAAGTTATTACGAAATTCTGCGGATTCTTTTCAGAATCGTCCTGTTTTGCAGAAAATCTTAATCATGTTGTCAGAAGAAAAAAAAGAACTACGCATAGACAACTTTAGAAGAATATCCGTCACGAAAACATAATACAACTCTCTCTTCCCGCATCAGTTGATTAAATAAATATGGAATAAGGGAAAATATATTAGGAGTTTTCCAGCTATTGAATGCAAAGAAATAAACGGCATTATTCGCTCATATTAGCAGGCTTGCTTATCATGAAATTATCAACTACAGAACACAGATACACATATAATTCCAAATATTTCCCTTGCGCCGACTTTGCCACTACGTAACGCTGTGAGGCACAAAATTGCAATAGAAATCGCATGTTTGCATTTCCATTCACACAGACTCCTTGTCAAAAAGTAAGATTTAAGTTTTAAAACTTTGTGCTGCAGGTCAAAAAGACAAATACAACGTCAAGTACTCGCAAATTTTGCAATAGATAGCAGACACGTGCATGCGTGGAGACCGCAAGGAAATCCTTTTACAGTGCAACAGAAGTGAGCTTCTTGGTGGAATATTTAAAAATTTGGGGGTCCCTGGAGGAGAAAAAGACGTGGGACTCCATTATCTTAGTGCCCTGAATAGTAACTGAATAGTTACAGTTAGGAATAGTAAAATTTTATTTGCTAAAAAAATAAAATAAATAAAAAAAATTTCATACTCAAAACGTTTTGAAAACTTCCCTGTAATTTTCAAGATTAAATTAATTGGATTGAAAAATGGCATTTACGACTTTAGTTAAACTATGTTATAAAATTTTCACGGAATTATAATCTGTCGCGAGTATTTTTCATTGCAGTCTCTTGACTAACTCTGTGCAGTATACAAATCGTGAAGAAAAAAAAAAAAAAAACGAATAAGGAACGGAGGCCGCCCTTATTAGCTCGGGGTCCATGGCGGCCACTAAGTCCGCCAACCGGTTAATCCGCTCCTGGCAAAAAAAACTCAAACAAGTGAATTTTAATTCTAAATGCCTCCATACAGTTTAGGATTTGTTAAGCTGTATAGTACACTGAATTTTCGACGATATTTTAACTGTATCTTAGAATTTCATTGAAAGAAATATTGCACAGAAAAACAAAACTTATTGTATTTAAATAATGAATGTCGGAATTTCACAATATGTTTTTTCAAGCATGAATTCGGGCATAAACGCTATATAATAGTAATAGCAATAATTTTTAGTTTGGTCATAACTGAAGGAGTCGACTTTCAATAAGACCAAAATCAACTTGGTAACATTCTTTATCACAAACCTTCTGCAAAACAATGCGTCATGTAGTACTTGTATCTTTATCGCTAAAGCAAACATAAAACAAAATTTTGAATACCCTGCATTTATTTCAAATATCATGAGAAATTAAAAATGGTTTCTTTTATCAGAAGAGCATGATAGTCTTTTGTTTTTTTGTTTTTTTAACTATTCAAAATTCCGTAAAAGGTATTCAAAATAGAAAACGAAACTTTGGGCTTAGATTAACTTGAAAATATATTTTAATTCAATTAATATATTTTTTTTCCTGGAGCGACTGAAACACCGTAAACCAATCGAAAGGATTTAAGAATGCATTTTCTGATCACAATGTTTGTCGAACTTTCATTTAAAAAATATTTTAAGACGTTAGTTTTTTTTATTTTAATTTACCTATTTATTATTTCTTTAACAGATATATTATTTGGGGAAGCTGCATGCTTTTGTGTATGTTTCTAACTATTTCATATAGCTTGTTCACGGGAAAGGAATAAACTGCGAAATTATTGAATACTTTCAATCATTTTGAATACTTTCAAAACATACCGTTTAGAAATTCTCCTCCTCTTCAAATCAACAAAATGCAAGACCAAGCTGAAGTGATGATGTGCAAATCCATAAACTGGATTGTTAAGCATTTCAGTTGCACTACATTTGGGAGGCATATTTGCATTGGGTAAAATGAGAGGAAAGCCCGCTTAATTTTGGCTTCTCAGAAGTTTATTTTGGGAATTTATAGCTTTGATTCTCAGAATTATCCTCAGAGATAATTTATTTGCTCAAGCGTTGAGTAAAGAATCGCTGATGAAATGCGTAGCATTTATGGAGAAAATTGAATTTAATATTCTCTAAAACTTTAACTGAAACATATATATGTGTATAATTAGAAAGAAAGAAAGAGCCAAGTGCCGCGTATACTTGCTGTTTGAAAAATCTTGCGTAAAATACCGTTACAACGAACGAGGGACCAGGAAAATACTTCATTGAAATGGAATATACATTATCCTATTGGGGTCTAAAACGGGACTAAAAATATTTCGTTGCAATGGAAATTTAATTTTATTTGATATTCGCTATAACGATTACCTGAGCTCTCAGGTAAATAAAAGTTACAACAAAAAGGCAATAGAGTAAAATATTTTCTTAGAATTTTTTTAAAAATGTTTATTTGTTTACGGTATTACACATTCACGCTTGTTTTAAAGTTGATTAAGACTAAGTTATAAATATCAAGAAGTTCCGTCTAGAACTATATGAGCCTACTTTCTCGTATACACCAACTTCAAATTTATAATCTAGCTATCTCTCTCTTTCATTTAGCTTTAGTTCTTAATTACTTCAAATACACCTTTTTCAACGGTTAATACATATTCATTCACTTACTCCTTCATTCATTTATATATACACTAATTTATGTATTTATTCATTCATTCATTTATTTTTCCATTCATTCTTTCACTTATTCATTTATTCGTTTATTCATTCAGAAATATCCTTAAAAATCCCGATCAAAAAATTTCATAGAAAAATAGGCTCCTTCAGTTCCGGTTGAACTTCGTATCTGTACATGTTCTACGCCATAAGAATCTTCCGATAAAGTTTGCTGCAAGGAAATCTGCCCGTTAGATCAGAATTTACATAGGACTGAAATTTCCCCGTAGGCGCAAATATATAAGGTAAAGCTAGGATAGATTGCGCACCTACGTTCGGGGGGAAGAGGTAGGGCACACGCGCACTAATGCCATGCATTTGTACAACGGCAATAGTGGAATGTGTATTTCAAAGTGTAAGTTGATTGATATGAACGTCTGTGATTTAGTATCGATATTCTATATTGTTTTCACAAGGTAAGTGCTTGAATTTTCATAATGCGTTCTTTGAATTTCTATAGAGAAGCAGTAGTACAAAATATTTTGAACTTAAGCGATTTTTCGGAAGCTACTAAGCTGGACTAACAGTGGGAAGGCCAGCATTTCTTTCTAGAAGCCGCCATATTTAAGTAAAAGTCCACGCAATATGTCCTACCGAAATGGGATAGTTTGCGAGTCTTGTACTTAGGAGAGATCGCGCGTTTCTCCCGTTAGTTTTCATGCTAGGAGAGATTGCGCATTATATTATTACCCATAGCTTGTTCGTAATGCAGCACAAATTGCAAATTACATGTGAAACGTATGAATCGATTAAATTCGCTGCATTAATGGATTAAAAGGGGCGTTTTGAATTCGTACTAAAACATAAATGTATAATACTTATGCCTTCTCAACACATTATAAAGACTTGAATATTTTAAAACTTTAAATTGATTTTTGAAGTTATTTCTTCATATAAAAAAAATCACGGGTGTCTCTTTAACAGGCAATATTTTGATAATCAAATATTTTGACTATAGTCTATATCGAGAGGATAAAGTTGTCGTGACTTTATAATTTGTGTTTTCAAGGGACTGTAGTTTTTTATACCGTATAAATCGTTGAAAAGAAGTTTGTGCGATTTTATTTCTTTTGAAGATTTAAGCTACGAAATATACGTTGCGGAATTAAATGTGCTGATAAAGTAATTTGTGAACAAATTTCATTTCTTAGACGAAAATTTTGCTAATAAATTAATAATGTGCTAGTTTTATACAAATATTCTTATTTGCAAACTATTTTTCCAAACAGTTTAATGCCTTCAAAATTAAAAAGAAAACAAAGTGCAACGAATGTCACTGACCCGCACATATATTCGAGAGAAAAATTAACAAAGAAGCAGCTACAAAAAAGAAGCGAACGTCTGAAAATAAGATGCTTCCAGAAAAAGTGGGAAACAAAAAACTTGCAGGAAAGAAAACGAAAAAATGTTTGAATTTTGAAACATTTTCGTCATCAGCCACCTCAGAAGAAAATAATGTCAAAGTACTAAATCTTTGGGACCATGTCAGACAGGACAACGAGGATGAGTGCACTGAATGTCTGAAACTGTACCAGGAGACAACTTCGACCAGTGATATTTTAGGGACAGTCTGAAAAGTACGTCTGAAACACCCAAAAGTAAGCATTTCAACAAAAAAAATGTTTAATGTATTCCTAACCTTATAATAATCGGTTAGGAATACATTAAAACAATTTTTTGTTGAAATGTTTATTTTTGGGTGCTTCAGACGTACTTTTCAGACATCCCTAAAAATGGACGGTAGGCATTAATGGGTTAAGTGTGCTATTTGTAGCAGATGGTTGCACTACTTACAACAATAAGTATACCCATTTTGGATGACGACAACTTCGGTTAACAAACAAAAGACATTGAAACTGAAAATGAATAAGCTTAATTATAATTTAAACCTTCTTTTCTTCTTTATTTTGTTTCTTTATTTAAAACACTATTTTTTCCGACTCTGTAATCATTGAGTTAAACTATTTATTCCTATTACAATTGTATGTGTTTATAAAAACCCTTACAACAACATAGTTTTAGCGAAAATATTATTGCTAACAATTTATTTGCAGTTATTATGAATAGCAATCTCTCCTACCCATGTGCGCAATCACATCTACCCTGTAAGGACAGATTGCGCAAATTAGTCTTCTTGGTTTTTGTACAGCTGTTGCATTAAATTAAAGCAAAACAACGAAATATCAATGGAAATGCATAAAAAACAAATGAAGTCACAGTTATTCATCAATAGTTTACCAAAAAAGTCATACTTCGATTTTTAAAAATTATTTTTCCAATTGTGCGCAGACTCTCCTAGCTTTACCTTATTTTTTTTTTTGGAATTTTCAAAATTAAGCCAAAATTGTGCAAATAAAAACCTATTTCACATCGGCAGCTCCTTCGAATAAGCTTCTTCAAAGTAACTTGGATTTTACGGCAAAGATTTATAAAATTTCCTTCATATTTCCACAATTCCGGTAATGTTAAAGTGTTTTCAACTGTTCAATATTGACCGAAAAACTTTTAAAATGAAAAAATATATATATGTATAGAAAGAGATGTCTTTGCCGAGTTCTTTCAAATGCAAGTCCCTCAAAAGTTATTACAGACAGACGGACCGATTTTCCATCTCCAAAGAGTACTTTCAAATTTTTTATTTTTCAATCTTTAGTTAATTACCGCGGCGGTAATTTGTAGCGTCAGCCCCAGCCTATTTTCTTCCTACCTCATGTTGTGTACAAATATTTAGTTTTGCAGTTTATATTATTTTCAGTATTGCATACACACACAAAATAAGGAAAAACTTAAGAAATTCTATTTTATTTATTTGGAATAAGTCAATTTTGAAATCATTTTTATGTGGATAATTTTGGTATGTATTAAAAGATAAAATGTCATATTTCCCGTTTTGAGTAAGAACTTAGTTTATCGTTTCTGGATTGGCAACACAATCTTCTAAAGATGGTTGCGTTGTGCAAGCAAGTTCATTGAGTTTTCCAACGAATTTGGCATGATTGCTTTGGATTTAAAAAAATCAACTGAAACTCCTGAAATCAACTTTATAGGTAAGACTATAATATAATTATTTTACTTCATTAAGCTTTAAGATCTAGAAGATATCTTAATAGTTATAGAAACACATACAAAAGGCTTATTTTTTGTGTCCCCACGTGACGAAAAAGCTGAATATTTTTATTTATTTTAAAAATGGAACACATTTCTGTTTTGTACATAACATTTCTAAAGCAGATTAATGTAGTACACATATCCTTTGCTAAGCAGACAAAACAAGAATAAAGGCAGCGTAAGTAATCCCGAAACATATGTCTGCATTTTAATGCTCATTTGTGCTTTCTTCACCTGAAATTATTTTTTATTACAGTTTACTTGCACAAAGTTAAATTATTTTTATATTAAATTATTATTTCTAAAAACATTAAATATATGTTTTATTTACATTGGAACATTGGCTTTCAAATCCTATATTTTGTTTCCGTACCTGCCCGGATACAACTGATGCAGTTAAGCTTTATTGACGGTGAAAACGCTAAAGAGGTGTTGTTTTTATATTGAACATTTTCAAACAAAAAATATGTTCACTTCGAATTATTTCCATTCTAAATTGCTTTACATGCTGAGAAAAAAATCTTGCTTTAGCTGCTGCAAGCTTTTAAATAAACCTCTGGCCTTATGTAGCGCATTGCAAAAAATGCTACGAAAGGATTAAAAACATTTTATTTACAATCGCTTTAAAATGCCTGTGGTATTTTCATCTTTTTGCATGATTTTTGAAACGTTTCACGGAATGTTAGCTTAAAACCAGACATTAGTCAATTATTTTTTCATAAAGCTTTAAACATATTTTTCAAGCATTATTTTACATACTTCTTTGAAATGTTTACTTCAATATTTATCCAGTAAAACCGTAAAATGTATTTTACTCTGACATTTTGCCTTTTACACCAACAAGCTGTAGATAAAATTTCATGAAGGGATATAAGCAAAACTGATTACTTTTCTTGTAATATTTTTGTACATATATCTTCGCATAAAAATTAAGTATGCAGATTCCCTAATATTTCTAAAAGAAATGAACATTGTTTTCTTAAGTGTCTCGTTTTTTCTCGAAACTGCCTTCATTAAACATAAGATCACGTTCCGGCAAATTAGGATATCAACTTAAATTAAACGTTATGTTGTTAACATGCAGCGGAAGAGGCAGAAAGTGTCAGGAAGAAAAAAGATAGTAATTTATTTTTTTGATACATTTTTTTTTCTTATTAAGCAAGTAATAATACAGTGATACCGTATAATTAGGAACTTTATGCATTTAATTATTTAATTCAAGTTGATATGCATTTTTGTTCTATTGTCATTACTACACTTAAGAAGTTCTGTAAAAATCGAAAGGAAACTGAGTGTTTTTGCAAATTTGTGAAGAATTTAATTCAAATCAAATAATCAATTGTCTTGATAATTTTCTTGGTAAATTCTTCTTTTACCGCACTCTATACAACTACAGAGAAGGATCTGTTGAGTTAAGTAAAACTGAACACTTGAGATATGTGGCTACCAGTTAAAAAATTGTAAGTAAATTCATAGACACTTGAGATTTGTATATAACAGTTTGAAAATGTTCAAGAAATGTATAATACAGTAACCCCTCGCTATATCGCGCCTCGTTATACCACTCATTCGGATATATCACGCTTTTTCTATGTCTCCCAAAATTTTAAAGTTTACGCTCTTGAAAGTAAAAATATTGCCTTTCTCAGTGAAGCCATTTCCCCCCCATTTAACGAAGCCACTGAACAAGAATGTTTTCCTTTCTTCTGAATTTGCTGCAGTTAAAAGCTAAAACAATTCTTCTCCCACTCATCAAATTACATGCCTACCGAATGATTCTACTCAAACCAGTTGCCATTTTACTTGACATTTCTTTTTGTATTGATCCTAACACCCATAGAGTGAAAAAGCCAGAAGTCTATTTCCCAAGGATTTTTTATTAAGATTTTTTTATTAAGAAAGTTATCATTATGTAAGATTAAATTAATTTTTTTACGATGACACTCAATTTACTTGTACTTTTTGAGTTATTTCTAATGGCATCAGTTATATCGCGCATTCGGATGTATCGCGCTTTTTTGCTGTCCCCCGACAAACGCGATACAACGAAGGGCTACTGTATATTGTTGGCGTACGGTTTATTCAAGTTGATATGCATTTTTGATGCATAGCAACTTGAATAAACCGTAGAAATGCATATCAACTTGAGTAAACCGTTATCCCGCTCTAGTGAGCAGTTTAGACCGTGGAGGTCAGTGGTCAGTCCTCCCAACTCCGGACGCAGTTTTGGCCGAGCGGCGTGGGGCACAGAACTCAGAGCAGCGTAGTCTCAATTGAACTCACCATCGACTTTGTGTTCCATAAATAATAATTCAGCGTACTCTAAGCTGGCGTCACTACAAGGTAACATTATCAATTGCTATCAGTTAAAAGAATATTCTCTGTTTTTTGTTCGATTTTACGTCAGACTCCGGATAAATCATTTCCAGGATATTTTCATGTATTTTCGGGTAATTTTTTTTTACATTGTATGTAGACTTATTTTCAACCGGAGGCATTAATTTTGCAGCAGTAAACAAGTGCCTTCCTGTTTTACCTGAATGACTTCATTTTCAAAACGCAGACATCGAAACAACATCCTTATTACCGTAATTATCTGTGTATAGCCCGCCAGTTATCTACAAAAAAAACTCCTTTTTTACTGCCTGTGGACAATATAAAGATGCGGGCAATACATGAAATTCCAAAAAAAAAAAAAGTATTATTAAAAAGACAACTACCATTCAAAAATATGGAAATCTCTTTTCCTGCAAAACAAAATGCAGAGAAATAAATCGTAGCTTTCGAAACAATGGTCCAAAGCAGAGTGGGGCTCGGGCGCTACAGGCGAATGTATTGTTTTCGAGGGGTGCATCCCATGTTTTTTTCTAGGTGCGGGTTATACAACGATGCGGGTTATACACCGAACTTAATTTTTTTAGAATGAAATTTTCTTCCTGCGGACTATACAACGATGCGGGCTATTTACCGATAATTACGGTAAGTAGTGTCTTGAAAGTTTTTTCTTGGTAATTTCCCGATATGATTACAAAAAACTGCATCTGCATTCTACTTTTGACGACAATATATTACATTCCAAGCAAAGGAAATGCGATACTTCATGTCTAAAGTACTTTGGACAAAATTGATTCCCCGATGTATTTTTAGGATGCTGCAAATGATCTAAAAAGAGTTTCTGCATTTTGGGATATTATTGCGTTCGGCACTCGGAGCTCGTTACTACAAGGATGTCCGATCAGGTAACCCGGATTTACACGTAATCAATAGTATTTATTTACAGAGAAGAAAACTGCTGGTGACGGTGAAAAGAACGAAATGAAAGGAAATAGAGGGAGATGGAGGCGTACTGGAGAATCGGATTTGTTCTTTTTCCAGGTTGCGCTTCGTTAAACCTTATGGGTTTTATGGATGGACGTTACATTTTCTTTGTGAGAGAAGAATTAAAGGTCAGTTAGTTTCTTGCAAGAAATAATGCATAAAAGAAAGTTTTTTTGTTACAAGATCAAGTTTTCAATCATTGAAGATTTTTTTCAGTCACTTTAAACTTATAGGAATGAATTTTATCAGTGAGAAGTTTATAAAATAATAATAATAAGTTATGTAATAAAGTGCTAATAAAAATAATTACGAACCAGAACTATAAATAACCAGATTAATAGATAGATAAAAAGAATGTTTAGTAATGCGTAATTATTGGTCTACAAAACAAAATGTGCTCAGGTAAGGGAGGGATATCAAACCTCTTACAATATTCATGCGCCTCTTTTTTTTTTTTTTTTGCTTCTGTTTAGCTGAACTTCAAACCTGCTTATCAAATAAGAAACATTTTCAATTTTGTGGTTGGGGTTGGTAAAGAAAGCCAAGAGTAATATCTACTTCTTGAAAGGGAAATTGATGTCAAAAAGCAACTGCATTACTGCATTGAATAATACACTAAAAGAACACGTTTACTTGATCCCGCATGTGTATAGTTTAGTAGGAGAATACTTTGTATAAGGGGTGTCATGCCGATTGCGGACGTTTCTGATGTGGAAAACGGGGAGGGTGGGTTATCAACAATGGGACATGACTGCAAGGGTCAAGGGTTATATATTCCACTTGCGGACAGACAGATACAGGAGACTAAAAGAAGAAATTTATCGTGTCACTAAAGTTTTCTCTTCGTCTTTTCACTGCATATTTCCCTCACGCTTTTTTTCCTGGCTTTTCTCCTTTCTCGACATAAAACTGATGTTAGACATACATACTGCGGCGTTTCAGCTACCAAATCATAGCTTTTATTATAAATTTTCGAAATTTCTTCGAAAATTCGAGGGATAGCGGATGATATTTCTTCACGAACTCTTTTTTTTTTTTTTACACATTTCCATCGTTTTCTAGTATTTTTGCTTCATGTGGTACACAAGACTGAGCAATCATACTTGAAACATTATATTCACAATCTGTCTTCATATTTATCTTACATTTTTCGGTCTTCTGATGCATTCTATACTGGTATCCATTTACAAGTAAAGAAGGTATATTTTATAGTTGATATTAAATCAACTGTGACAGACTCCATAAAAATAATACTTTAAATCAGCAGAAATGACAAACAATCTCTCTCTGTTTACTGATCCACAATCAAGCATCAAATGAAGACATGGTTTACACCTACTGAATACCACAAAATAACAGGTGCGAGAATAGACAAATGCTAACCAATGAAACGTGTAAACTCCCTTTTCGACCTCAAATGAAGCGATAAGCTCCTCCTTCTGGTCATCAAATAAAATGTTGCAACCATGTGAAATAGAAGTGACTGTGCTTGTCTCCTTTAATCTCACTGTTCTTTGTTCGTTTCCGCTTTCCGCATCTGACCGGTCCGCAAGTGGCATGTAACCATATAAGGAGATGATAGATGTCGTAGATAATTGCGGGGAGAAAAGGTGTGATTAAAGGAAAAAGAATCTACCTACATTAAAAATACTTTTCCTGCAAAAGCCGAATGCACCTATCCAATGTGCGACGTTTGACGCATATGTCATGTGTTCTCCACCCCTGAGATAAGCCACATTAAGATATTATTAATTGTATATATTAAAATATTTAAATCATTACACTACATTAACACTATGCAACAATTTCTCACAAAATGGTTCATTTTCAAGTAAATTATCGGTCGTGGAAAGTTTTTATTTAGGATACGGAAGATGCTCAACATACGCTGAAGGAGATAAAAGATACTTAGCAGTTTGAGGGATAATTTTTGATGTATCACGATCGCTCTCAGGTGGTTAGTCTGCCCAATATTATAACCAACAATTAATAGCTGATTTTCAAAATTTCACCAAAATTCGCATTGAATAGTGCCTATCTCAGAAAAAAACGGAGAACACTTTTTTCTCGTAAATAGGCGTATATATTAATATATCCCTATATTTCTACATATAAATTTGGAGTATAATTTTTCGCATTATAATGTTATGAAAATATATGAAAAGTGATAATAAGGAAATTATAGTAGCCCGCTCGTGGTCCTTCCCGCATATCATATAACAATTGAGAGATCACTAATAAAAAATTGGGGTTCCTTTCTAATTTTTATTGAATGAGGAAGAAGGGGGGGGGGGCAGGCTGTGGAGCAGCTCACATCGGAATTTGGGTACGGTACGGTTGCTCAGTGGCTTTAAAAGTTTGGAGTTTACTGTTCTAGATCGTACGAGTTCGTTTTTGAATTTTTACTCTTCTCTGAATCTAAATATCTGCACAAATAATTGTGTAAGTGGTACAAATAATGTCGATTACACAATTATTAGTGTAACTGACTGATTAGTCGTTAGAAAAACTATATATTTCGAATTTAATTTGAATAAGCAGCACTGAAACAAGTTGCGGCAGGTATTTTTCTACGATAATATCTGTTTTCATACATTATTAATTCTCCAAAATTAGTTTCAAATTGATACATTTTGTGTAATTCTTACCTTCTTGATCTAACAATGCATAAAACTAGGTGAGTCTACGTTCACCTAAGACAAAACTGCAAAATATTTTATTAAATACGTTGGAACTAGTGTTTGCACTATACCGATATACCGAATACCGGTATTTTGGGTCCTTTTGTAATTTCGAAAAACCGGTATTTGCGAAGATAAAATAATGGTATTTTCGGTATTAGCTATAAATAATAAATATTTTTTAATTAAAAATATTTTATTCTAACTTATTAGGTATCTACTGTTATTTTAAAAGCAATCATATTGAAGTTAAAATTTAGTCTAAAACATGAATTTACAGAGTGTCAAAGTATAAAATCATCTGATGAATACAAAAAGATATTTTTATCACTAAATTGTGTGATGAACCATCACATTTTCGTGCGTATATGTACACCATGATTTGTATTTCTTTCACTCACTTTCGCTCATTAGACTATCCTACTTGCCGCTTTGTAAAAGTTCATTAAAAAAAAAAAAAAAAAACCATAAGATCTCACCTCGGCACTTCTTGAAAAGGACCTTGTAAAAGATTCATACACATTTGATTTTCAATAAGTCGGGACTTTAGAAAACTAACCATATAACGCGGGGTGACCATATATGCAGGGGGAGCTTATATGCGGGTGATCTTATATCAAGGTGGGACTGTGTTTATTTCGTTTGTAGGTGCCCCATTGGGCCCCACAGTCGAATCATTATCGTCTCAATTTTCCTCATGAACACTGAAACGTTTTGAAGCAAATTTGCCCTATTAAAAAAAAATAGCATTTTAGAATCATAGTAGAATGCTGATTAAATATTTGCGAGATGACCAATAGTGTAATATTCAAAATAAAATTAATTTAAAATCATAAATTATTAACATTTTTGTAAAAAATGTCCCAATGTGCCCTCTTCTACCCTATAAAAAGAAAAAAAAATCAATGTTGGAAAAAGTTCATTTATGCTATTCTTCGTTATTACATATTTATACGGAATTTTTTCGTTTAGTAATGTTCTGAAATTAATCACAGAGAAAATAAATTGCATAGAGAAAACATAAAGGGACCATACAGTGTCGAATTTTTTTCTCTCATATTATTTTTCCTCTGTATTCCACACAACACGTAAATTATACGAAACTTCTACTCCTTGACGTGAGTCCATTTCTAATTTTCTGCGACATTGCCCTGTTCCTTTTACCTTAAGTCTGAGGCTTTCTTTTCACAAGAGATTTCGTTACAAAAATGCTGCAAGTTCTGTCTTTGTATTTCATAAGAAAGATTTAACTTGGCAGTACTTGAAGTTAATGAAGCGTAGATACTGTTAATGAAAAAAATAATTTTACTACAAGTAGCTGTACTATTTCATTGACATATTTTATTTCTCTTTTAGTTTAGCTTATTCAGTTGATAAAGGAAGTGAAGAAAGCATGTAATTTTTTGGCATTGAAAAAACTATGCCGTTGCACTTGAATGAAAATTATCAAACTACATGAAAATACTTTTCAAAAAGTTCTCATTTTCAATTTTTATAATAATATTCTTAAAACATATTATGAGACTAAAGTAGAAAAAAATGATTCTGATTAAGTTTAGAAAATTAAACTTATATAATTCTCTAATTATATTCAATTAAATACTTTTTTAAACCAATTTCACAAAGGAGGAGGTTATACATTCATACCGTATGAACGTCATTTTTTTTGTTTATCCACCCATAAATTCTCACCGGATAAACTGATTTTCACGCTTTCTTTTTTAATTGATTCAGGGTGGTTTCCCATAGGTCGCGTATTTTCGTTTGATCACGTTCGATAATTAGAACAAAAAATAATGCGCAGAAATGTAGTCTTTTTTTTTTTTTTTCATTCATAACTTTTGTCTAAATGAAATTATTTTAATGATTTTTTCTTTAACCGATAGAGCTATTTCTTTAACCTCACTTAAATATCGTACATCGGTTTGACTATAATTGTTCTTTAGAAAGAATGTTACGCATGAAAAATCCTTTTGACCTATATTTAAGGGCAAAATATATGTTTCTTATCACAGTGCTACAAGCACATCCTGAAAATTATTTTGGAAAATGGGAGGCTTTAAAACTATTAGTCGTCAACTTAAATATAAAAGGGCTTTTATAGTGATATTTCAGCTACAAAATTATAATTCGAAGAATCAGTATTTTATAATCACAAAAGAAAATGCAAGATGTATTATACTTATTAGTATGGTTATTGTTATTTTTAAATAAAAATTAAAAATAATAAAAATATGAGGAACATGATGTTTAAGAGAAAAGCAGAATTTTTGCTTACTTTCCAAAAAAACTTATAATCCCTACAAATATATATTTGGGACCGTCCATAAATGATGTCACACTTTTTTCCCATATATTTGACTTCCCTCCCCACCTTTTTCGCAAAATGTCACACTTCAACACCCGCCTTCCCCTTTGTCATATGCCATGCTATTTTCTATAAGCATGATCTCACACTTCTTGTTACCCCCTCCCCTCCCCTTGTCACAATCCGCCTCCCCTTTTTTTCATTGATCCCGTTTCATTGACAAAAAAAAGTGGAAAAATTTGTAGTTATAGATAAGCGTTGTCTTATTACTTGAACGATTCACCAAAATAAACTATAAATAATTTGTGCTATCTAGTAAAGCATTCCAAAATTGCCATAGAATGTAAAAAAACGAGTATTTTTTATTCTTTTATCGCAATATATACAGATAAATAAATATATAAGTGTTAAAATATCTTTATAAGAAGGAAATAAGCTTAATAGTGTAGTATTCGCTTTATTCCTCGTCGAATTTTTTTTTATACTTACACAAAGCTTTTTCCTCATGAGGTGGCTCTGTGAGTAATTTTTGATGACATTTTCGATTATTTTTATCAGTGAATTTCTACTTCACTTCATCACTGCGGAAAGAAGTTTTCGTGAAAGGATTTCGCGGAAAATTTTATTTTTTTTCGCTTGAAGCGAAAGCCGCTTCTCCGTCCAAGATACATCAAGTTTAACGAAGCGCAATCCGGAAATGGAACTCATACCCCCACCCTATTACGACTCCCATTTTAACGTGATTTTTTTCTATTCTTTTCCTTTCTACACGGAAACGAATTCATGGAGAAAAGGTACTTTTTTCTACCGATGAATTTAAGATGTTCGAGTAGTGTAAACGTCACGTGGTTTGTTTGGGGCAGTAGATTTGGATTCTTTTTGGATTTTATTATTCACTAGCTTGCATGCCAGGCGCTGCACGGAGTATCTCGAACATTGTATTATTCCTTGGAGAATATCCAACATTCAGCTGTAAATAAATAATGATATATTTAAATAAAAATTCCCATTAAAAGAGGGGCAACATTCCTTAAAAATCTGAAAAAAGTAAAAGTTCTTAAAATTCTTCATTATACTTATAGTCTTAAGGGGAGTCAGCACCCAAAAATGTCGAAAAAAAACGAAGTTTTAATAGTAAAATAAATCTTCAAAAATGTTCCCTGACAGTTTCAGAAAAAATGAATCAATTTTTATTGATTTATCATTGATTTTATTACGATGCGATTTGCGACCTTTTCATTGCGAAACCGAAACTGTCCTGAATATAAGCCACTTATTTATTTTTGAAAATAAAATAAGAGAGAAGAAGCAATTTCACTGTGACTGTAACTGAAAAAAAGGTTCGTTACTTGAAATTTTGATAAAGATATTGCAACTTAAAATGCTGTTTTCTCTCGCTTTGTTTTTCGTGCATTTTATTTCAGTTAAAATGCAAAGGATTTTTTGAACTTGTATCTATAATGTGGATTTTTTCCTCACATGTTCCTGAAACTATACAAAACAAATTTACGCTTTACTTTTATGGCAGCTTAAGTACTTCTTTCAAAAAATAAAAATATTTTTGTAGGTTTTTTTAATTGTTCGTTGTTTTTTTGCGTTACTTCATTTTTTTAACAGAGTATTTAATGAAAAAAAATTCAATGCATGCAAGTTTTTCTTTTTGAGCAATGAACCAATAAAAAAAATTGAGACCTTAAGCAGGTTTTGAAAAAGAAGATGCATTTAAAAAAATTGCTAATTTTTTTGACTTATATTTTAAAAATCCAGTTTTTTTAATATAAAATTTCTTATGAAGTGATATCATGACATGAAACAAAAATTGTAAATAAAAACACCGTCGAGAAAAAATATTGTCTTATGGTGCCGATTCCCTTTAATGGATAAGACCCATTAGACAGCCGGCAATAGTTCTTAAATATTATTATCATCTCAAAATCCCCATCAGAATAAAAACGACGTTTCTAAAAGCCTTGTACAACACGGTTAATAGTCTAAAAATCTCAATTGGAATATGAATAACATTTTCTAAAAATACAAATAAAATAGTGCTTTTGTCACAGGAATAAATATTAATCCAACAAAAGAACTAAATTCCGCATTACTGATAGAACTGCACAGTTTTAACGTGTATTATACTATCCCTTGTATTTTATTAGGTTCAATGAGTTCAATTAAAAACAAGAAGTTCGTCTAGAACTATACGAGCCTACTTTCCCGTATACACCAAAATACAAATTTATAATCTAACCATCTCTTTCTCTCTCTTTCTCATTTAGCTTTAGTTCTAAAGTATTTCAAATATACCTTTTTCAACGGATAATACATATTCATTCACTCACTCATTCATTCTTTCATTTATTCAGCCATTCATTTATTCATTCATTCGTTTACTCATTCATCTATTTATTCACTCATTTACTTATTTCTTAATTTATTCATTCTATTCCTCATTCATTTATTCATTGATTCATTCCTTCACTCTTTTATTTTTTTCATTCATTCATTATTTCACTCATTAACAACTATCCTTAAAAATCCCGATAAAAAAATTTCATAGGAAAATAGGCTCGTTAGTTCTGGATAAAATTTCTATTTGTACATGTTCTACGTTTTAAGAACTTTCCGATAAAGTTTATTTCAAGCAAATCCGTCCGTTAGATCAGGATTTATATAGGATTGAAATTTCCCCGTAAGCACTAGGTTTATTTTTTGAACTTTTCAAAAATGAACAAAAACTGTTCAAATTAATATTTCACGCCAAGAGCTTCCTCCAGCAAGCTTGTTCATTGGAACTTGGATCTTGTACCCAGAGTTTACATCATTTGCTTCATTTTCGCCCATAGGCGCTAATGTTAAATTTTTTGAACTGTTCAAAATTGAACGAAATATTGTTCAAATCAAAAAGTATGGAAATGAGGTGTCCTCGCCGAGATCTTTCGAATGCAAAAAGAATTTTTCGAATCGGATAATTCGTTCAAAAGTTATTAGGGGGGGGGGGGACAGACCGACAGACTGACAGACACACATTTTCCCTATCTCAAAATCCTACTTTCAAATTTTTTATTTTTCAATCTAAAAAGAGCTTCCTCCAGCAACTTGTTCATTGGAACTTGGATCTTGTACCCAGAGTTTACATCATTTGCTTCATTTTCGCCCATAGGCGCTAATGTTACATTTTTTGAACTGTTCAAAATTGAACGAAATATTGTTCAAATCAAAAAGTATGGAAATGAGGTGCCCTCGCCGAGATCTTTCGAATGCAAAAAGAATTTTTCGAATCGGATAATTCGTTCAAAAGTTATTAGGGGGGGGGGGACAGACCGACAGACTGACAGACACACATTTTCCCTATCTCAAAATCCTACTTTCAAATTTTTTATTTTTCAATCTAAAAAGAGCTTCCTCCAGCAAGCTTGTTCATTGGAACTTGGATCTTGTACCCAGAGTTTACATCATTTTCGCCCATAGGCGCTAATGTTAAATTTTTTGAACTGTTCAAAATTGAACGAAATATTGTTCAAATCAAAAAGTATGGAAATGAGGTGTCCTCGCCGAGATCTTTCGAATGCAAAAAGAATTTTTCGAATCGGATAATTCGTTCAAAAGTTATTAGGGGGGGGGGGGACAGACCGACAGACTGACAGACACACATTTTCCCTATCTCAAAATCCTACTTTCAAATTTTTTATTTTTCAATCTAAAAAGAGCTTCCTCCAGCAAACTTGTTCATTGGAACTTGGATCTTGTACCCAGAGTTTACATCATTTGCTTCATTTTCGCCCATAGGCGCTAATGTTACATTTTTTGAACTGTTCAAAATTGAACGAAATATTGTTCAAATCAAAAAGTATGGAAATGAGGTGCCCTCGCCGAGATCTTTCGAATGCAAAAAGAATTTTTCGAATAGGATAATTCGTTCAAAAGTTATTAGGGGGGGGGGGACAGACCGACAGACTGACAGACACACATTTTCCCTATCTCAAAATCCTACTTTCAAATTTTTTATTTTTCAATCTAAAAAGAGCTTCCTCCAGCAAGCTTGTTCATTGGAACTTGGATCTTGTACCCAGAGTTTACATCATTTTCGCCCATAGGCGCTAATGTTAAATTTTTTGAACTGTTCAAAATTGAACGAAATATTGTTCAAATCAAAAAGTATGGAAATGAGGTGTCCTCGCCGAGATCTTTCGAATGCAAAAAGAATTTTTCGAATCGGATAATTCGTTCAAAAGTTATTAGGGGGGGGGGGACAGACCGACAGACTGACAGACACACATTTTCCCTATCTCAAAATCCTACTTTCAAATTTTTTATTTTTCAATCTAAAAAGAGCTTCCTCCAGCAAACTTGTTCATTGGAACTTGGATCTTGTACCCAGAGTTTACATCATTTGCTTCATTTTCGCCCATAGGCGCTAATGTTACATTTTTTGAACTGTTCAAAATTGAACGAAATATTGTTCAAATCAAAAAGTATGGAAATGAGGTGCCCTCGCCGAGATCTTTCGAATGCAAAAAGAATTTTTCGAATAGGATAATTCGTTCAAAAGTTATTAGGGGGGGGGGGGGACAGACCGACAGACTGACAGACACACATTTTCCCTATCTCAAAATCCTACTTTCAAATTTTTTATTTTTCAATCTAAAAAGAGCTTCCTCCAGCAAGCTTGTTCATTGGAACTTGGATCTTGTACCCAGAGTTTACATCATTTTCGCCCATAGGCGCTAATGTTAAATTTTTTGAACTGTTCAAAATTGAACGAAATATTGTTCAAATCAAAAAGTATGGAAATGAGGTGTCCTCGCCGAGATCTTTCGAATGCAAAAAGAATTTTTCGAATCGGATAATTCGTTCAAAAGTTATTAGGGGGGGGGGGGACAGACCGACAGACTGACAGACACACATTTTCCCTATCTCAAAATCCTACTTTCAAATTTTTTATTTTTCAATCTAAAAAGAGCTTCCTCCAGCAAACTTGTTCATTGGAACTTGGATCTTGTACCCAGAGTTTACATCATTTGCTTCATTTTCGCCCATAGGCGCTAATGTTACATTTTTTGAACTGTTCAAAATTGAACGAAATATTGTTCAAATCAAAAAGTATGGAAATGAGGTGCCCTCGCCGAGATCTTTCGAATGCAAAAAGAATTTTTCGAATAGGATAATTCGTTCAAAAGTTATTAGGGGGGGGGGGGGACAGACCGACAGACTGACAGACACACATTTTCCCTATCTCAAAATCCTACTTTCAAATTTTTTATTTTTCAATCTAAAAAGAGCTTCCTCCAGCAAGCTTGTTCATTGGAACTTGGATCTTGTACCCAGAGTTTACATCATTTGCTTCATTTTCGCCCATAGGCGCTAATGTTAAATTTTTTGAACTGTTCAAAATTGAACGAAATATTGTTCATATCAAAAAGTATGAAAATGAGGTGTCCTCGCCGAGATCTTTCGAATGCAAAAAGAATTTTTCCAATCGGATAATTCGTTCAAAAGTTATTAGGGGGGGGGGGGGGACAGACCGACAGACACACATTTTCCCTATCTCAAAATCCTACTTTTAAATTTTTTATTTTTCAATCTATTTAATTACTTCACTTTTTTTAAACTTTTCTTTATTTTTAACGATATTTTTACGATACATTAAGCCTTCTTTCATGCTTTATTATTATTTTTCTTATTTTTACGGGAAAGTAGGCTACAAAGTAGAAGATACGGTTACATTTGCGTTGTGCTTCCATTACTATTCTGCAATTTGGCAATCTTCTGCTTTATTTTAACAGTTTACGTAGCGGTTCAGATTGACTCCATATTTTACTCATTTTAGTTACTTTTACTCTAATGGCGATTTTTATGAACTGTTGTTGGTATTTAATGTGGCTTTTTATGGATTGTTATTCTTAGTCTAAAAGGAAATTTTAGAGGTTGCTGTTTTCAATGTGATGAGAATTTTAAGGGCTGTTGCCCATCTTCAACTAATTTTTTTTAACTAAATGTTTTCATATGTATTCACAACAGAACTTTGGACATGTGTCACTTGGCCTGGGAATGATGCAGACCGCGCAATACCGGGCGATTAAGCTATTTTACAATAATTTTAAAATGAAGGATCATTTTGTCCTTTGGAAAAGAAAAAATAATCCTGTGGGACACTTTTCAAAAATATATTTTTTTCTTCATTATTCAATTTGGGATTAAAATATTTATAAAATATGTTTCTAATGCAAAATGTGATGTAGAACATACTAGCAAAGAGAAAAAGTTTTATTAAAACAGCTATGTTATTCAGTTTTTTTTCTTGAAGAGATTATTTAGGCCACCTTCCTTCACAATTATTATTCTTAGTCGTAGAAGTAGTAATCGAAGTAGTAGTTGTAATATTTGTTTTCCTACTTTTTACAATTTGTACTGAAAAATATGTGCAGGAAATTTTGAGTGCAAATATAGACTGATGTGTAAACATGTGGTATTCTGAAACGAAGTAAAGTTTCCCAAGTTCAACTAAATTCGTAATCAGCGGCAAACGTGATCTTTTTACAAAGTATAAATTTTCTTAAAAAAGGGAAAAGGAGAGTGAGAAATGCAATTCAAAACACTATTCTTTTCCGCTGAACAGGGAAAGTGAAATTACAAGAGGAAGTGTTTGTGAGTAAGTGTATTATTCTGATAACAAGGAGCAGAGTTGTAAAAATACAGAAAATATACTCTTAAACTAAATTAAATATTAGAAAAAAATGTTTATGATATGAATTTGACATACAGCTCAATTAATAGAGTTTTTGTTTTGTCTTTCAAATATGCTTGAAATGAATATAAATTAAATTAATGTAATTTGACTAAGTATTAAAGCCCTCATATTTTCAGAATTATTATGTTCACTTCGTACTGAAATAACATTATCCATGTTTCAACCAGTTTTCAATTAATTATTGTACTCAAAAGAGTAATTTCTACTACAGTCTCGTACGCACAGGTTCAATTCAGTCCATATTTCTTACTTGCGACTGCGTGAGTCTGTCTGTGTGTCAGTTTGCGATGTACAGACAAACTTATAGCAGTCGTGCATAAAATTTTCCACACAGGTAGTCTGAAAACTAAAACGAGAACTTCCAAAGAGATATTTTAAAATTAGGTGTAGAAAATTTAAACTAATTGCTTAAAACATCGATATTTTACATCCTTACCATGACATCTTATACAAAACACATGCGCAAATGATTTAAAAAGCGAACGTCACCAAAAGAGAACAGCGCTGTAAAAGACGAAAGCGATAAATTCTTTCCCACGAAAGAAAAATAATCTGATATTCATTTTATACTACAAGCATATTTTAAGGAAAAATACAATCAGATACATGAATTCCTACACTTAGCTGTGGAGCTTTGCTCAAACAGAGGAAATGTGGGTAAAAAGCGTTAGATAAATTCTAAAACGAATTAATTCGTGACAAAAGAACCACAGTAATTCTCCAAACTTAAAATTTGATTCAAAAGTGGTAAGTGGGAATTGGAATTATCATTGCCAGATTTGGCCCCTGGTGACTACGAATTCGTTTTCCGAAAGTGAAGAAACACACACTTACATGTAACGTGAGACTTCAGTGAAAAACGTCAGGTGAAAACATCTCCACAGAACAGGCGTCATCGGAAAAAAACGCGATTTTTTCAAGCCGAGATAAACAAATTGGGCTTTCGTTCATATACAGGCTTAAACAGATTCGCTTTTTATGTCGAAAAGTAAATGGCAAGTATTTGTCTTATTTTTTTATTGTTTTTCATGTACATTGTTAAGATGTATCTATTATATTTCCCTAGTATTTTTTTTAGATATATCTTCGTATATAGCTAAAACTGCTGGTCGCTTTAGAAGACTTTAATTAATCTTTTATTAAAAAATGTCCTTATTTAGAAATGCTTTGATTGTGTATTTATTGATTATATAATTTATTTATTTGTTTTTAGTATTTTCTATGGAATATGAGTTAAAAAAAAAAAAAAAAAAAAAACATTATCTGCTGGATATTTAACAATAAAAGATTGTTTTTACATTACTTTTTTACTAACTGTTTATTTACTTTCAGAAATAAGAATATGAAGAAGCAACCGGAACGATAGTTTAAAACCCAAATATGTTTTATGTATTAGCTACAAACTGAAATGTAAAGAATTTATTAATGAATTGGGATTAAATCACAGATTAAGTAAAATGCTTATTATTTTTCCCAGAAATATTGTTTATTTTGATTTTATCTTTCAAAACTGCGTTAAAGTCCTGTGTATATTACTCGCACAAAAGAAAGAAAACCAAAAAAGAGAGAAGCTTTTCATTTAGACCGAGGAAAAAATAATTCGTAGTTACCCAACAGTACAGTAAAATAAAGCAAAGTTTAAATTATTATTAGAAAAGCAAAATTATTATTTTTCCCAAGAAATATTGTTTATTTTGATTTATTCTTTCAAAACTGCGTTAAAGTCCTGTGTAAATTACTTACACAAAAGAAAACCAAAAGAGAGAGAAACTTTTCATTTAGACCGAGGAAAAAATAATTCGTAGTTACGCAACAGTACAGTAAAATAAAGCAAAGTAACGAAAACAGGTAGAGCAATCCACGAGGGCTATCTCTAACGCATCTTATCCACTCAATACTAACTGCAGATGAGAGCAATAAAAAGGGAACATAAAATGAGAGTTAGAAGGAAATTCCCCGGCGCCAGCATTGGATCTTCTCCTAACAGACGCAATTACTGGATCTTCGTGGTCTAAATTTCAGGAGCAGCCATTGGCCTATTTCTCTCATTATCTGGCCGTTTTATCCAAGCCGGTCGTTAGCAACATCCAATTGCATTGATACAAGTTTGGGAATCAGGACAAAATGGAACACTTACTAGAAACAAAATCGATAACATTTACTATTACACTTCTGGAACACGAGAACATTCGAAAAGTTCATCTCCGCTGAAAGAGGTATACGAGCATGTCACATTCAAGAGGAAACTTCCTTAAATCTTATATGATAACAACGGTAATACAATGATTATAAAAATATATTTTTCTTTTTCTCAAATCAAATTATATGTACTTCCGTGTTAACTAACGACTTACTAATTATTTATCCCCAATAGAGGAAACAAAAAATGTTTCAAGCCTCAAACCAGCAGAACTGAAATTGAAATGGCTTTAATATCCATGTTTCAATGAGAATACTATTTCATATCAGTGTGAAATAAGTATCAACAACACGGGGAGAGCTCAGAGTGTTTATGAATAAGCGTTTAATTAAATTGTCAATGGCATGAGCTCAGTATAAAAGTACGTGTAGTAGTCAAAATTTTAATGATACTGATATACAATGATATTTTCTTGTTTAAATATTTGTTTTACATCGCATCTGGAGTCGACTTAGAGTTTTTTTTTTTGTGATGCTGAGCGGATTGCCTTTGACAAGTTCAAAAAAATTTGGGACTTATTTAAGTAATTAATTCACATAAAGCGAACATTTCAGATTTCTGAAAGTTTTCTTTTAAAATGATACAGCTTCCATTCGAGTAACATTTTGTATAAGAGCGACAATTTTTACTTAAGTGAAAAATATGCATCAAACAAATGTTAGCTCATCTTTCGAAAATTACTTGCAAAATTGTTCTTGCAGTGCAAAAAGTATATGAAAATATAAGAATGGTGTCGGTGGATACAATCAAATTGTAAGTACTATGATAACAGCAAGCGGGATTTATAGGAACTGACTTTATTTTGATGGAGAATTTAAGATGGACTGCTGGTAATTTTAGGAACAGTAGCTCTTGAAGGTCAGTATTCTAATGGGTATTTTTAGTCACTGACGTCTTTATTCTAATGGAGATTTTTTGAGACTAAGGTCCTTATTCTATTAGGGATGTTTAGGAATAGTTGTCGTTATTGAAATGGGGGGATTTAAGGATTTTTTTCTTTATTGTAGCAGAAATATTCACGGACAGTTGTTCTTTAACTGATGGACATTTTTGAACAGAATACAGCTCTTATTCTGATGGGAATTTTTAGATGTATTGTGGTAAATATTGTAATTACGATTTTTATGGATTCTTGATATTATTTTGGCACAATTATCTCGCTGCATGTGGTCATTTTAGTTACTGTTGCAATTACTCTAATGGTAATTTTTATGAACTGTTGTTGGCATTTTAATGTGGATTTTTATGGACTGTTATTTTGGTCTAAAAGGAATTTTTCTAGGCTGTTCGTTTTAATACAATCGTGTTTTTTAATGATTTTTTTCTGTTTATATAAGGTTTATAAGGCCTGTTGCCCATCTGCTACTTGGATTTTTTAAGGAAATTTTTCCTTACATATTTACAACAGAATTTTGGATATACGTCACTTAGCCTGCGAATGATGCAATAATTTCCCGCGCAAAGCCGGGCATGTCAGCTAGTAATAAATAAAACGTGTACGTAAAAAATAAAACATTGCTTTTAGAATTTCTGACTAAGAATACGATTCGCTGTATTTTAAATTTCCCCCTGATTGAGTACATTACTTCGTAACTTTATATACAGTTTCAATTGTGGGTATTAACAGCGACATTCGGAATCTCGCCAAGCTTCTGACACTGCGTAAAATCTATGTTCATTATGTTGCAAGGCATATATTTTTGATTCCAAAGAGTTGTGTGCAGCTGCGTAAACAGTTCTGGGGGTTGCTGAGCGAGCCGAGCCCCCTGATATAGCAAAAGCCTCCTAGGTTTGAGAATAATTACGTCAGTTACCTCATTTTGGTATAAAGATGTGTAAAATATGCAACACGTGTTTGCAAAACAGCTCGGGCAGTTTTTATGACACTAAATAACAAAACTAATAACGACGGTTATTTTTTATTTTCTTATTTGAGGGTAATTTTCATAACCCTTATTCTCATTATTAGCATTATATGACCCCTGGGGTTTTCCCCCTACTTTCTACTTGTTAACAAAGGGAAAGTAGGGGAAAATCCCAGGTAGCGTATTTGCTACTTTATGAGAATAAGGGCTAGCAAATAACAATACAGCATGCGCGCTGACGTCACTTAACAAATAGAAAGTAGGGGAAAACCCCAGGTGGCATATATGCTACTTTATGAGAATAAGGGTTTAAACGTAAAATATTGAATTTTTAAATAGCGAAACATTCTTTCATGTTTTTGGTAAACTTCGTGATTTACTTTCCATGCTTCCTAGGTTGACATTTTCCATAGAATTGTCTCCCCATTCTTTTGTGACATTTATAATCTACTGACAGAGAACATATTTTTTCCAGAAGTAATACAGGGATGAAGTTAGCAAGGCACCTGGTTAATATAAATTATTTCCTTCAATAAATATATAAGTTATCAGATAAAATATGATTTTTCTTCATACTAAGTATAGCGAGCGACGACTTAGTCATAAAAACTTTATCCTCCAATTCGGGAAAGCAAGAGTCAAGATTTTTTCCGGAATACACTCTAACAAAGTTCCGTCTTCTACACAATCCAACGCCTCTGGCTTTCCCAGACTAGAAAACTTCAACGTCGAAGTACGCTTGAGTCTTCGGAGAATGTACACTTTAAAAAATCCCTTACTCTGCAAATTCAAAAGTTCCTTCAAGAAATCCTCCGAGGCATCTATTTTCCAAGGAACAGGAAAAGTGCCGCTAGATTCGAAGTCATAAAGAGACACTGAATTTTGATGCATGCTTCAGAAATTTGGAATTCGAACTACGTTATTTTTTAGTGCATTATTGAATATGTTTTTGCTTAAGAATTTTTAGCGTGATTTTCAATTAATGCATTTAATCAAATATCCTTTATTTTTCCTTTAAATAGCAGTTTCAAGTTTAAAATGAAATAGATATGGAATATTTACTACCTATCTAAATATTACATTGCTAAATATTTGTTGAATGTTGAAGCAGTTTGTCGTGTGAACGCTTCGTAATTCGTCCATAGTTCTACAAAATAGTAAGTTTAGATATTTGCAAGATCGTTAAGATTTTGTGCGTACTGTGTGGAATTTATTTTCGCGTAAAATTTAGGAGGAGAAAGTAATTGGAGTCAAAAATTTTTGTACTTGAAATAAAAATAGTTTTCATCATTTCCAAATTTTTGCTACAAATATTTAATTTTACTCTTATGCTTTTAATTTTTTTCTGCATCCAATATATAGAAGAAAATGTGGGACTCCTGAAAATGTTCGATTTCTGAATTTGACAGAAATTACACGTCTTTAGGTGTGCCGTACCCATTTAAAACAATAATAATAACAAATGAAGTATGTTTGTGTTTTTCTCTTTCTCTGTGTTCATGTGTCTGTATGGCCGTATCGGTATGTGCGTGCGTGTCTGAGAATACTCTTTTTATGGACGCTGTAACTCGAAAAGTAATTTATGAAATAAAATAACTTTTCTACATGAAGGGACACTCATAGAAAGTTGGCAAACCTTTGATTATTTGTTGTTGGCGCGAATCCCTTGAAAGAGGTGGCGCAATCGAACGGTTTTCTCATTAAGCATGACGGACATATTCCAAGAAGTAACTCAAGAATTCAAAAAAAAAAAAAAAAAGGTATACAGGTGGACCTTAACAGGAAATGGAAAATTGTGGCGGAATGTGCTTCAAAGAGAGTGGAGCAATTAGAGTTTCTTCTGGATAAGCGATATTTAATACTTTAAGAAATAATGCAAAAATTGAATCTGAACCAATCGTTGATATTCTAATGGAACTCAAGAATACTGATTAAATTTTGGCACCATTCATTCTAACGGCCGTATCTCAAGAATTATAGCGAGGATTTAAAGGGAACTTAGTACACAAGCGGACCTCAATGGGAACAGGCGTAGTTCGTTTTCAAAAGCAATCACAAACATTTCTACATCTGCCCGCACGAAGCTGTTCTAAAAATATAGGTAACATAGTAGAGATACAGACTCTATTTATTCGACGTAGTTGTATTGTAGCTCTGGTATTATGATTAGTTTTATTATTACTCGCACAGCTCAAGTATTGTTGCAAACAAAATTGTATATCAAATATTGTTGCAAACAAAATTGTATATTAAATATTGTTGCAAACATGGACTGCTTTGTCAAATATTGTCTTTATCTACAGAGTTTACTGTCATAGAAATGTATACGATAAATATTTTCTAGAACCAAAATATCCTTTAAAAATATAATGCAGGATAATTCACGTTGCGCAGAAAGTAGGTTTTAGCATTCAGGATTGTTCGTATAACTTTTTCTCTTTTACTTTTTGTTTTATTACTTTAAAAATAAACGAACACAAAACATATTAGCATACTCCAGACCAACCTGCACTTATATGAATGGTTGTAGGTCAAAGTCTGATTAATGCACTTTTTAAAAGTCCAAAAGTGCAGATATCCATCAGGAATCGGTAAAGGTTAGGGCACTGATATCCATTTCTTATTCCATTTTTTCCAGGAACTTCACAAGTAGGAAAAAACACGCATTTCGCTGCGTTTATTAATCAGTGAATTCGAATACATTTCTTCGGAAAAGCCTTCCGGTCTTCTGCTCTTTAAGAACGCCCATGTACACAGTAGCAGTAATTTCGGCTACTAGACAACTATGTATACTTTCACAAAACATATCAGCACTGAAAAATAAATTATGTGATAATCTCCCCCCCCCCTTCCCACGGGAGGAAACTTGGATAAAAATTTCAGGAACAAGGCCTTTTATTATAGTTTAGTTCTGATGTCAGATATTACTTCCTATAACAGAAGGAATGGAGGGGCCTGGTAATTGCATCTTGCTTGAGATTAGCCTTAAACGGAAAAATTTAAGCGGAAAGTTTAAATTTCCTTTTATCTATAAATTACTTTGCTAGAACAGCGTTTTACAAACGGCTTAAGCGTAAGTTCCTATGTTCAAGATGGGTAAAGTTTCTTAATCTAGGAAGTTTTTGACAGAAATTCAAGTTTTTTACATAAAAAATAGGGCTAAATTTCCGATGAATTTTAAGATATAACTTTATTTTGTATCATAATTTTCGCAGAAGTTATTCAGTTAAATTTTAAACAGACGATGAAAAAGGGCAGATTGGTTCATTAATTATTGCTGGACTGTTGAGAGCGGTCGACACATCATCGTAAAAAAACTTTTTCAGAAGGACAAATACATGTTATATTTACTGTTGCTTAGTTTTTCTTTTAAATTTAAAACTTGGGTTTCTATTCCATTACTTTTTCATGCAAATTTAAATAGGACGTTTTACGCAAATATTTCTGAGTTTGTTTATTCTGAATTTGAAAGTTCATGTACAATCAGAAACACAGTACTTAGAATGCAATAACAATATAACAATGATACAAACTAGCTAAAAGTTAGATGATACAAACTAGAAAAAATACATACATACATTTTAGTTATAGTTTTATTTATATATTTTATTATTTTTTTTCGACGATAGAGGAATACGTAGTGCTTAATACTGAACATCATTCGTTAAAAAAAAACTAAAACAGGGGAAAGAATACAAGAAACTTTTTTTTTCTTTTTCTACAAAAGGTCTCACTGAGTAACGATTTTGATTCTCCGGGCTTGCCATTCTGGTAAGGATAACGACTATCCAGGGTCAACTTATGCAGTTGACAATACCATGAGGAGGTGAATGAAATAGACTATTTTCCTGAATACTTTTTCGTGTATCAATCCATTTCTTTTGTAGCTTTTCTGCGCTTTACGCGTAAAAATAGCTTACGTTTATTCTTATAAGGAAAAAAAAAGTATGCATTTATTGTATACTTACTTTCCGAACTTTGAAAGAAAACACTGCATTACTAGATTGTTTGTATTTAGGTGCATTATTGCATTTTTTATGCTAGAGAAAGATGCCATCACGCTTTTTTTTTTTGCTAATGTAAATCATTATAAAGACGTACATAAATTGTCGTTCTTTATCATGGTGCATCTCAAAATATATTTTTATGTATTTTATTCATTAATTTTTAAAATTTGATGCAATAATACATGGAATGTATATCTATCTATCACTCTCTCTCGCCCTATATGTTTTTTCTGCAAGAGCATATTATCTTTCATGTGAATGAAACATAACATTAGATATCTATGGCACTTTGGACAAATTTGATTCGTTGCTGTATTTTTAGGACGCTGCAAATGTTCAAAAAAGAGGTTCGGCAATTTGAGATATTATTGTGCTCGATATACACTTAAATTTAGAAGCTCGTTACTGCAAGGATGTCCGATCAGGTAACCCGGATTCACACGTAATCAATAGTATTTATTTACAGAAAAGAAAACTGCTGTGCGACGAAGGAAAGAAGAAATAAAAGGAAATGGGAGAGAAGGAGGTGTGCTGGAGTACCGGATTTGTTCTTTTTCCACGTTGCGCTTCGTTAAATCTTATGTGTTTTATGGATGAAAGTTTCATTTTCCTTGTGAAAAAAAGATTTAAAGATCACTTGGTTCCCAACAAGAAAGAGCAAGATGTGAATAAAAGAAATGTTGCGTACAAAAACTGAAATCTTCAAGATATTTTTCCCATAATTTTTCACTTATAGAAAGAAGGTCTCTCAACAAGTTTATCTAAAAAACAGCGAGTGAAAAGTTGTGTGCAATTAGTGTGACAATTCAAAATAACTATAGTTTGCAAATACCTAATTTTCTTAAAATTAATTTTTAGTTCTAATGGGCTGGTGGTACTTGGTTTCTGTCAATTGCAGACCTAGTGCGTACCCCAGAGATTGGAACTATATTTTTCAGAGGCATCACAATGAGTGTGGTACCATCACCACAGGAGAATTCTGACGTCCACCTGAAAGGTCGAGCATCCGGACTCTGTTGATGCGAAATTGCAGTAGGAATTTAATTTAGCCAAAAGCATCCAAGCCAAATGTCTACTCAAGGGATCTTTTACATGCCGCATAATCATACGACATGAGCGCAGACGATTTTCAACTTTTTAAAACATAATCAATTAATCCTATACGACTATGGATTTAGTTGATTTGTAATGGAACTTAGAAGAAAGTATTCATTAAAATCGAATGGCTCATCAAAATTACAACAAGCTATGCATGCGAATGCGAATGAGAATTTTATGTATTGTACACGTATTTTAGGCCCAGTGGCTGAGTGGTAGCCTTCCGTGCTACCATGCCACAGGTCCGGGGTTCGATTGCCGGGCTGGGCAGGGTCGACTCATCCTTTCATCCCTTTAGTGGGATGGGTCGATTAAATGACCCCACTGTGAAGTGTGTGTGAAGTGCGTTCCTCCCCTTCCAAATATAGTTTTTTCTTATGACCGCTCCCCTTTCACAATCCCATCTTGATAACATAAAGAGATTTTTAAGCACCTTTTTTCTCGAAACACAGTTGGTTTATAACCCTATCGCTCGATAGACTGATTGCGCAGCGGAGATGTGTGCTTCTTGCACAGTTACAGTGAATAAAATGGCAGCAAGGATGAAAAGAAAAAAATATACTATAGATTAAAGAAAAGTTACGAGTAATTGATAAAGTTAAAAATGCACGCTTCGGAACTAACACTGGGGATTCCACGCCAGGCCGACCACTTGACCGGAACATCTGCTTCTGCCCCCCATGACCCTTGGTCTCGAAAAATGAGATGAGCACAGTAGGCCATGGCCCCCATTGGGCTGTCGCGTTACTGAGTTAGCTACATGTGTTTCAGGAAAAGTGAAGAAAAAGAAATTTCTTCTTTTATCAAAAACTGGATTGCGGACAATTCAATTTACATTGTTTGCAAGTAGTAAACTTCAAATGAGAGTAAAGAATAAATGATGCAAATTGATCAAGAAAATGTATTTAAAGAGCCTAATTTCTTGAACTATTGATGAGAACAAGTTTCAAAAAAAATCACCCGATTTATTTTTTACGTGCATTATAATTTTACACTTGAAAAAAGGAAATCAGTGCAGTAAAACCCTGTTATACCGCACCTCAGTATACCGCGGAATCGGATATACCGCGGTGACTATCTTGTCCCCCGACGTTTAAACAGAATATCGGACAGAAGGTCCAAAACCAAAAGGTCCACAGACATATATCCAGCTTGATTTCAAAATCGGGTGCCATCGCCGTGACTTCTTTCTATTGACATGGGTGGAACTCAATCTGTCAGGGAACTCAATCTGTCAGGCAATGCTTAACTATCCCATTTTCAGAAGTCTAGTTATGCGCGTGTAACTTCTTTTATAGCGCTATCAACCTTTGTATTCCAGATTTTTTAGCATTCCTGAGGAGTAAACATATTTCCCAGTGTGAAGTGCGTTCCTCCTCTTCCAAATATATTTTTTTCTTATGACTGCTCCCCCTTCACAATCCCATCTTGATAACATAAAGAGATTTTAAGCACCTTTTTTCTCGAAGCACAGTTGGTTTATAACCCTATCGCTCGATAGGCTGATTGCGCAACTGAGATGTGAGCTTCTTGCACAATTACAGTAAATAAAACGGCAGCAATGAAGAAAAGAAAAATATATACTATAGAGGGAAGAAAAGTTACGAGTAATTGATAAAGTTGAAAATGATGCAACAAAAGCATGTATTATTCCGTGAATATGGTTGCGTAGTATAGTTTCACTATACCGCGGTTATGTTATAACGCGGGTGCCAAACATGTCCCCCTACACCCGCGTTTTAACGGGGTTTTACTGTGCTCTGAAACACAAACATGAGGTAACTCAGGAGAATAATGATCTAGAGCATTTTTACATGAGATCAAGCATTATTTATTGAGCTCAAAATAAAAAACTTAAAAATTTGAATTGGTTACATTTCTGAAAATCCTCCTTGATATTAAAAAAAATTACTATCTCCTTTGCAAGCTTCAAAACTTAATAACTTATTACCTTTTTTAAAAATTTTTATTTTTAGCAGTAGCACTTGAACAACTCATTAACAAACTCGTGCAAAAATAAGCAGAGGCTAGCTCAAGCATAGAAATGCAGACAGCCGTTACAGCTTTATGAACATGTGAGGCATAGAAAATTTCTGATGACGAAAATGGTTGAATGATAAAAAAAATAAACTAATTTTTGTTCAAAGAAAAATATATATATGGGAGGTAACTGATGAAACGTACCACATTAATACATTTTTTAACTTTTTCCGAGAAACATGAAATACTTCTTTTCGTTAGTAATGATTAAACTTTGTGCAAAGTAATAGAAATAAAATTTCACGTTAAATTAAAGCGCAAATGAGCATTAAAACGCAGACATATGTTTCGGGATTGCTTGGAATCCCTTTTTCAATGCGACAGGGAGCTTCTAGCTGCAAAACATCCAAATGAAGCAGACAGAACAACAAAAACAAAGCTTATATAGCCTAAGAATTAACTGTAAACCAATGAAAATAAAGGTCGTGTGAAGTGGAAGTAGAAGTAGTAGGAAAGGCACCAATAAGAGAGCAAAAAACGAATGCAGTTGGAAGTACAGAAAGTAAAAAGGAATATCAATAAAAAGAAAGCAAAAAAGACAACAGCGTGCATAAAAATGTGAAAATACATGAAAATTGCAAAAAAATAAAATAAAATACAAAGAATAAAATAAGTACAGAAAATACCAAAACAAAAAGCAAAACAAAGTACACATGCAAAAGAGGGGGAGAGGGGGAGAGAGAAAAAAAATTGACACAAAAAAGGAAAACTAACAAGAAAACCAAGAAAGAACAACACATTAAAGGAACTTATGCCAGAACTGTGAAAAATAAGGTTGAGGAAGAATCATTAACCAAATTAGAACTATTCCTGTTAATATGATAAGCTTCCCAAAAGTCAAGTTCTAAAGGGGAAGAACATTTTTGAATAATTTTCCCAGAATTGAAATCAAAGGAGTGGTTGGAATTCCAACAATGTTGAGCAATGCTAGACTTATTCAGCTCTTGCTTTCGTACATAACCTTTATGCTCATTTAACCGAATTTTCAGAGCACGTTATGTCTGTCCAATGTAAGAAAGGCCGCAACAGCAACTAATTTGGTAAATACCCCAAGTATTAAGTTGATCAACAGGATCTTTAAGAGAAGAAAAGGAAAGTTTGTTGCTAGGAGCAAAAACAACTTGAAATTGAAACCTTTTTAGGATTTTAGCAATACGAAAACTTACAGAATGAAAGAATGGTAACACAACCAAATTCTTTCTAGAAACCACATGATTGGTACCAGAAGTTTTTTAGAAAGTTTGTTATGAATAGAATCAATTAAAGAGTGAGAAAATCCTCTATCAACAGCTACAGCTTTCAGATAGTTGAGTTCAATCTTGAGAAGCTCAGGAGAAGAGCAAATATTAATAGCACGATGGACAAGAGCATTAAAGCCGAATATTTTTGGTTGGGAGGATGAGACGATAGTCTGTGAGGAGGTAAAGAAACAGCGAAAGGTTTACGATAGACAGAAGTTGTGAAACCAGACTCACTCCTAGAAATCAAAACATCAAGAAACGCGAGGCTACTATTAAGTTCTTTCTCACAAGAAAACTGGATATTAGAATCAATGGAGTTCATAATCGAAAGAGCATCATCAATACCTAACAAGTTGCTGTCCGTTAGGACAAAACAAATATCCACATAACGAACATAAAATTGAAATTGCAATTTTTGGAATAGTTTTTCCTCAAAATAATGCATATAGAAATCACTTAAAATAGGACTAAGAGGACTTCCCATGGCCAGGCCATTTAGCATAGCATAGAATTTACCATTAAATACAAAAGTGCTCTGTTGCAAGCACACACGAGTAAGAAAAACTAATTCCTCAATTTCCACAGAAGTAAAATGGAATTCAGAAAGCCTTTTCCTGAGGCAAGTCAAAGCGCCATCAACAGGAATATTAGTAAACAAAGAATTAACATCAAAAGAGGCCATAACCGAATTATACGGAACGAAGTTATGAAGTTTCTTAACAAAATCGGTGGAATTTTTAACAGTGAAAACATTCCGACTCCTAAGTGGAGAAAACACAGAAACTAAATACTTGGAAAGTTTATATGAAGCAGTGCCAATATTGGAAACAATTGGTCTGAAAGGAATACCTGCCTTGTGTACCTTCGGTAAAGCATAGAAACGCGCACAATTAGCAACAGAAGGAATCACAGACCGTTTAGCAATCAAAGGAATAGAATGAACAGACTTAACAGCAGAAGAAATAGCTTTTAACTCCTTGTCGCTAGGATCTTTATAAATTTCAGACTAAGGACCAGAAGCAATTAAATCATCAGTTTTTTCAACATAAGATGATTTATTAAGAACAACAATCTGACCACCCTTGTCAGCTTTGGTAATGACCAAATCAGAATTTTAAACTAAATTATTGACACAGCGTTTCACAGAATGGGTAAAACCAATATTAGGAACTTTTGAATTGAAATCAACATTGGAAGCAATAAGATGCCGAACTGACTCTTTTTGAGTGGAAGTTAAGGCACTAAATTTGAAAGCTTTTTCAACCGGAGCAATAAGTTCAGAAAAAGAAGGCTTTTTAGCCAAAGCAAAATTGTTATTACATTTCAAAGCATTAATTTCATTACTATTCAAAGGAAATTTCGAAAGATTTACAACCGCATTCCTATTAACAAGAGGCAAATCGGCCGGAACAGGAACATTTGAATCGTTACACAACTTGGTAAATTTCTTATTTAAAGTAATTTTGTGACTGTCAGATGAATGAAGAGCTCTCGCCCATGACATTCTATCAATAGAATCAAAATTCCATTGATTCTAATATCCAGTTTTCTTGTGAGAAAGAACTTAATAGTAGCCTCGCGTTTCTTGATGTTTTGATTTCTAGGAGTGAGTCTGGTTTCACAACTTCTGTCTATCCTACTACTTCTACTTCCACTTCACACTGCCTTTATTCTCATTAGTTTACAGTTAATTCTTAGGCTATATAAGCTTTGTTTTTGTTGTTCTGTCTGCTTCATTTGGATGTTTTGCATCTAGAAGCTCCCTGTCGCATTGAAAAAGGGATTCCAAGCAATCCCGAAACATATGTCTGCGTTTTAATGCTCATTTGTGCTTTAATTTAACGTGAAATTTTATTTCTACTTCTTTTCGTGTCTTACAGATTATTATTCCAAGTTAAGGATTTAATTATCCAATTCAATGCATTTTTTCACGTTTACATATCAAAAGTATAAACCCCCCCCCCATTCGGAAATATATTTTCCCTTATTTAGAATCTGCGGTTTTTTTGAGAGTAGTACGGGTTGTTAGAATAGCAGGAAACATATTAAGTATATAGCATTTTTTCTGGTACTAAATTATGACGGAATTACGTAATATGGTTCCATTAAGAATGTTGTTTAAGTTTTAGGAGAATGATTTAAGTGTGCAAAATTAGGTCAACAATAATTTCAATAAATTATGACAAATTTGTTTCCCCTTCTAACACTTCTGTTATAACTTAACTCTAAAAAAAAAAAAAAGCATCATCATTTGATCATGTGACGTTGAAGGTTTTATTACTATACCGTGCAAATTAATTGTGTCAAACTGAGAAACCTTTTTTTTCCATTTTCTTTAATTCTGTCTGTGTATCATTCCATTCTGTGACATTTTACACTATATTAAGCATTATAATAAAATAATGTTATAAAGCATGCCCTATTTGAGCAAAACTTATTTATTAAATAAGAATGAAAAATCAACGTAAAATTAAGCACAAAGATTGCGGACACGTGTTTCGAGGTTACAAGGAACCCTTTTTTCAGTGCAAAAGAGTGAACCTCTAGAAGAAAAACAGTTGGATGTTTTTCATCTAGAAGTTGACTCTTTTGAAAAATGAAAAAGGGTTCCTTGTAACCTCGAAACATGTGTCTGCAATTTTTGGGCTTAATTTTACGTTGATTTTTACTTTTTTTCAAAGGTTTATATTTTATTTCTCATTCTCCAAGTTTGTTCTGGAATTGATTGCACTTAAAAATCACTTTCCATCTATTGTCCATAGTTTTTCTGTTATACTCCCTATTTTACCAACAAAGCTTCCTAAAATATCCTATAAATTCTATTTGATTGAGGAATAAGAGTCAGAAAGTGTGATGTTTTTAAGAAAATTATTTTTCCGCATTTGTTTGGCAGCGTGCATAAAATATACGAAAAGCAATTCAGATCTAATTTAGAGCGAACAATTTACCTGTCGGAAAAGTTGCAACTTACGGAAAAACATATTTTTTCCTGCCTTTCAAGCGATGACACCATATTCTTATTATTTATTACTAATGGTCACACTTGCTATAAAAGAAAAATATTGGTGTAAGGGGTCATTCATAAATAATATCACGCTTCGAGGAGGGGAGGGGGTTCGATAAATTGTGATAGTTTGACAAGAGTAAACAAGAAAAGGGTAACAAGAAAGGTGACATTATAGATTTTGGTTTCTATAAAAACATTTAAAACCAGGAAGTTAAATGAATTTTTAAAGTTATTTTGATTTCCATAATTTCATTTTAAAGTTTCATTAATCATTTTGTATCGTAAACACCGATGCTGATTACGGTTTAAATTTGCTTTATGTTAAACTTTTAAAAAGAAATTTTTTTAGGCATTTCTTTTGAGATAAAATTGCGTGGGTCATTTTTTCATAATTCGAACAATTTATATATTTTACTGTTCTATACTAATTATCTTTTGTATTGCAAACCTTAACCTCATTTTATACAAATTAAGCACACATGTAATCATTATTTTTATTATGCTCACAAATGTCATTGAAAGTTCCAAAATAAAACGTCCAAAGTAACGTGATCTATAACGCAGCACTTTGTTTCCGAGCTGCAAGTACATATGCTTTGAAATATAGCGTAAAGGGGGTAGGGGTATGATGAGTTGTGACATTTTGTGACAAATGGGGAAGGGGTTATGGTGAAGTGTGACATTTTGTGACAAATGGGGGAGGGGTTATGGTGAAGTGACAAATGGGTGAGGGGTTATAGTGAAGTGTGACATTTGTGACAAATGGGGGAGCGGTTATGGTGAAGTGTGACATTTGTGACAAATGGGGGAGCGGTTATGGTGAAGTGTGACATTTTGTGACAAAGGGAGGGGGTCCCTAATAGCAATCTCATTATAATTTAGAGGAAAATCTAGCTTGTCTCCCAGTAATTCAACAGTATAGTATATTCTAAAAGAAACCCACGAAATAATAAAGTAAATGCCATATAAAATGTTGAATTTTTTTCTTTTTTTTTAATTATTTTTTCCCTCTAATCCGTTCAGCACGTAAATTATACGAAACTTTTTTCCCGTTGACGTGAGCCCATTTCTAATTTTCTATGACATTGCTTGTTTCCTTCAAGCAAGTCTTTTGCTTAGTTGCTTTCCTTCTGAGAAAGATTTCGTCGAAAAAGTACCTGCAGTTTCTTTCATTCTGTTTCAAATGAAGGATATAACTTGACATTGCATCAAGTTAATGAAGCGCGTCTCGTGCTAATGAAACAAAAAATTTTGTAACTTATTGCCACAATTTTTCATTGTTTCGTATATCTTTCTCCTTAAGCTTTCTGTTATGTCCAGAGAAGAAACCATGCCAGCGTTAAAGTAGAAAAATGAAACATCAGGGACGTATAAATGAACTAAGGAAACAGCAGGTTTTTTATATATATATATATATATATATATCATCACCACACGAGAATTTTAACATCGAGTTTCTTCACCTGAAAGGGTGAACACCCGAACTCTGTCGATGCGGAATTGCAGCCGAAAGCATCCAAGCCACATGTCTACTCAAGAGATCTTTGACATGAAACATAACCATACGACATAGACGCAGACGATTTTCTGCATCTTGAAAACCCACCAGGCTCGATCTTATGACCTGAGGAGTACAAATCCTACGCCTTACCATGGCACCATGCGAAACATACTTTACAAAACGGATACTGTGGGATATTAGCATTAGCACATGTAATACTTTGCTCTTTGTTTCTTTTGTGCACTCAGTTCAGTTTGAAATTATTATATGCTATCTGTATATTTATTTATATGTCGACAGGGTGGCGTAGTGGTAAGACGCAGGTCTCGTATGCCCAAGATCGCAGGTTCAAACCTGGCCCAAGTCGTTGGATTTTCAAGATGCAGAAAATCGTCTGCGTCCATGTCGTATGATTATGCGGCATGTTAAAGATATCTTGAGTATCCGTTTGGTATGGATACTCTCGGCTAAGCTAAATTCCTAGTGCAGATTGCATCAACTAGAGCTCAGGTGCCCCATCTAGGGGAAACTAAGCGTCAAAAAAATTGCGGCGGCACCACACTCATTGTGGTGCCGCTGAAAGATTTGGTACCAATTTCTGGGGACGTACTAAGTCTGTATTGGTTGACGACCAATACTGCAGCCCCATTAGAAAGAAAAAAAAATATTTATTTATATTTTTTCCTTTGACTGGCTTAATTAAATTGTGTCAACTTTCAAAATTCTCGTGAGTGCAGTTTAAGTGTATGCAATTAAGTTATTAGACATTTTGATGCTTCTGTATTTTTTCATTAAAATTTCCTTTTCTTATGTGAAGTAAGAAAATTTAATGTGCACACAATTAATATACAAAATAATGTAATGATGTTTGAAACGGGATGAGTACTTTGATGTAAAGAATGATAACTCAATTGGTATGATAAACGTAGGATTTACTATGCTTTGATAAAAGTTTTGCACGACACAGGTGAGAAAATATTGAGTACATTATAGTATTTATTGAGTATTGAGCCGAAAATAAATTATGAATATATTCGGTAACAATGTTAATTGGCAAGCATAAAAAATTATAAAATATTTGAGTCAATTAACTTTGAAAAGAAACTATACTGTTATAGTAATGATTAAACTTTGTGCAAAGTAATAGAAATAAAATTTCACGATAAATTAAAGCACAAATGAGCATTAAAACGCAGACATATGTTTCGGGATCGCTTGGAATCCCTTTTTCAATGCGACAGGGAGCTTCTAGATGCAAAACATCCAAATGAAGCAGACAGAACAACAAAAACAAAGCTTATATAGCCTAAGAATTAACTGTAAACCAATGAGAATAAAGGCAGTGTGAAGTGGAAGTAGAAGTAGTATTAAAGGCACCAATAAGAGAGCAACAAACGAATGTAGTTGGAAGTACAGAAAGTAAAAAGGAATATCAATAAAAACAAAGAAAAAGACAACAGCGTGCATAAAAATTTGAAAATACATGAAAATTGCAAAAAAATAAAATAAAATACAAAGAATAAAATGGAAATAAAATAAGTACAGAAAATACCAAAACAAAAAGCAAAACAAAGTACACATGCAAAAGAGGGGGAGGGGGGGAGAGGGAAAAAAAAAATTGACACAAAAAATGGAAAACTAACAAGAAAACCAAGAAAGAACAACAAATTAAAGGAACTTATGCCAGACCTGTGAAAAATAAGGAGTTGAGGAAGAATCATTAACCAAATTAGAACTATTCCTGTTAATATGATAAGCTTCCCAAAAGTCAAGTTCTAAAGGGGAAGAACATTTTTGAATAATTTTCCCAGAATTGAAATCAAAAGAGTGGTTGGAATTCCAACAATGTTGAGCAATGCTAGACTTATTCAGCTCTTGCTTACGTACATAACCTTTATGCTCATTTAACCGAATTTTCAGAGCACGTTTTGTCTGTCCAATGTAAGAAAGGCCGCAACGGCAACTAATTTGGTAAATACCCCAAGTATTAAGTTGATCAACAGGATCTTTAAGAGAAGAGAAGGAAAGTTTGTTGCTAGGAGCAAAAACAACTTGAAATTGAAACCTTTTTAGGATTTTAGCAATACGAAAACTTACAGAATGAAAGAATGGTAACACAACCAAATCCTTTCTAGAAACCACATGCTTGGGACCAGAAGTTTTTTTAGAAAGTTTGTTATGAATAGAATCAATTAAAGAGTGAGAAAATCCTCTATCAACAGCTACAGCTTTCAGATAGTTGAGTTCAATCTTGAGAAGCTCAGGAGAAGAGCAAATATTAATAGCACGATGGACAAGAGCATTAACAGCCGAATATTTTTGGTTGGGAGGATGAGACGATAGTCTGTGAGGAGGTAAAGAAACAGCGAAAGGTTTACGATAGACAGAAGTTGTGAAACCAGACTCACTCCTAGAAATCAAAACATCAAGAAACGCGAGGCTACTATTAAGTTCTTTCTCACAAGAAAACTGGATATTAGAATCAATGGAGTTCATAATCGAAAGAGCATCATCAATACCTAACAAGTTACTGTCCGTTAGGACAAAACAATCATCCACATAACGAACATAAAATTGAAATTGCAATTTTTGGAATAGTTTTTCCTCAAAATAATGCATATAGAAATCACTTAAAATAGGACTAAGAGGACTTCCCATGGCTAGGCCTTCTACCATAGCATAGAATTTACCATTAAATACAAAAGTGCTCTGTTGCAAGCACACACGAGTAAGAAAAACTAATTCCTCGATTTCCACAGAAGTAAAATGGAATTCAGAAAGCCTTTTCCTGAGGCAAGTCAAAGCGCCATCAACAGGAACATTAGTAAACAAAGAATTAACATCAAAAGAGGCCATAACCGAATTATTCGGAACGAAGTTATGAAGTTTCTTAACAAAATCGGTGGAATTTTTAACAGTGAAAACATTCCGACTCCTAAGTGGAGAAAACACAGAAACTAAATACTTGGAAAGTTTATATGAAGCAGTGCCAATATTGGAAACAATTGGTCTGAAAGGAATACCTGCCTTGTGTACCTTCGGTAAAGCATAGAAACGCGCACAATTAGCAACAGAAGGAATCACAGACCGTTTAGCAATCAAAGGAATAGAATGAACAGACTTAACAGCAGAAGAAATAGCTTTTAACTCCTTGTCGCTAGGATCTTTATAAATTTCAGAATAAGGACCAGAAGCAATTAAATCATCAGTTTTTTCAACATAAGATGATTTATTAAGAACAACAATCTGACCACCCTTGTCAGCTTTGGTAATGACCAAATCAGAATTTGAAACTAAATTATTGACACAGCGTTTCACAGAATGGGTAAAACCAATATTAGGAACTTTTGAATTGAAATCAACATTGGAAGCAATAAGATGCCGAACTGACTCTTTTTGAGTGGAAGTTAAGGCACTAAATTTGAAAGCTTTTTCAACCGGAGCAATAAGTTCAGAAAAAGAAGGCTTTTTAGCCAAAGCAAAATTGTTATTACATTTCAAAGCATTAATTTCATTACTATTCAAAGAAAATTTCGAAAGATTTACAACCGCATTCCTATTAACAAGAGGCAAATCAGCCGGAACAGGAACATTTGAATCGTTACACAACTTGGTAAATTTCTTATTTAAAGTAATTTTGTGACTGTCAGATGAATGAAGAGCTCTCGCCCATGACATTCTATCAATAGAATCAAAATCGAAATTAGAATTAGATACAGAAAGATGTAAATCATAAAGTTCACGTTCTATGAACGAAAGTTTTTTCCTAGTTTCCTGGATAGAAGCTCTAAGTAAAGCTAATTTAGAACGAAAAATTACCTTATCAACCCTAACAGAACGCGGTAAATTACACTTTAAAGTGATAAACTTAGGAATGACTTTCTTGCGCCTGCAAGCCTGGAAAAAATTTTAAATGGTTCAAAAACCGAACCTGTTTAATTCGTAGATTACAAAATCTGTTAACTTGAGACATAACCAGAATCAAAACAAACAAAACATAAGGGGAAAAAACAATAGCTAAACCGTTCAATAAACAAAAAGAAACAGAAAGAACAAATTGCAAAACATACACCACGTAACAATATGCGGAACAAATGTCAGAAAACAAAAAAGCAAAAATAAACACAGTCAAGAAAAGCAATGAGGAAAGAACAAAAATCAAAAACTCACCAAGCAGCGAACAGATGGGAGAACAAAACAAAAGAAAGAAGAACAAATTCAGGCACGTTAAGCCTAAGAGATAGTAATGATTAAACTTTGTGCAAAGTAATAGAAATAAAATTTCACGATAAATTAAAGCACAAATGAGCATTAAAACGCAGACATATGTTTCGGGATCGCTTGGAATCCCTTTTTCAATGCGACAGGGAGCTTCTAGATGCAAAACATCCAAATGAAGCAGACAGAACAACAAAAACAAAGCTTATATAGCCTAAGAATTAACTGTAAACCAATGAGAATAAAGGCAGTGTGAAGTGGAAGTAGAAGTAGTATTAAAGGCACCAATAAGAGAGCAACAAACGAATGTAGTTGGAAGTACAGAAAGTAAAAAGGAATATCAATAAAAACAAAGAAAAAGACAACAGCGTGCATAAAAATGTGAAAATACATGAAAATTGCAAAAAAATAAAATAAAATACAAAGAATAAAATGGAAATAAAATAAGTACAGAAGATACCAAAACAAAAAGCAAAACAAAGTACACATGCAAAAGAGGGGGAGGGGGGGAGAGGGAAAAAAAAAAAAAAATTGACACAAAAAATGGAAAACTAACAAGAAAACCAAGAAAGAACAACAAATTAAAGGAACTTATGCCAGACCTGTGAAAAATAAGGAGTTGAGGAAGAATCATTAACCAAATTAGAACTATTCCTGTTAATATGATAAGCTTCCCAAAAGTCAAGTTCTAAAGGGGAAGAACATTTTTGAATAATTTTCCCAGAATTGAAATCAAAAGAGTGGTTGGAATTCCAACAATGTTGAGCAATGCTAGACTTATTCAGCTCTTGCTTACGTACATAACCTTTATGCTCATTTAACCGAATTTTCAGAGCACGTTTTGTCTGTCCAATGTAAGAAAGGCCGCAACGGCAACTAATTTGGTAAATACCCCAAGTATTAAGTTGATCAACAGGATCTTTAAGAGAAGAGAAGGAAAGTTTGTTGCTAGGAGCAAAAACAACTTGAAATTGAAACCTTTTTAGGATTTTAGCAATACGAAAACTTACAGAATGAAAGAATGGTAACACAACCAAATCCTTTCTAGAAACCACATGCTTGGGACCAGAAGTTTTTTTAGAAAGTTTGTTATGAATAGAATCAATTAAAGAGTGAGAAAATCCTCTATCAACAGCTACAGCTTTCAGATAGTTGAGTTCAATCTTGAGAAGCTCAGGAGAAGAGCAAATATTAATAGCACGATGGACAAGAGCATTAACAGCCGAATATTTTTGGTTGGGAGGATGAGACGATAGTCTGTGAGGAGGTAAAGAAACAGCGAAAGGTTTACGATAGACAGAAGTTGTGAAACCAGACTCACTCCTAGAAATCAAAACATCAAGAAACGCGAGGCTACTATTAAGTTCTTTCTCACAAGAAAACTGGATATTAGAATCAATGGAGTTCATAATCGAAAGAGCATCATCAATACCTAACAAGTTACTGTCCGTTAGGACAAAACAATCATCCACATAACGAACATAAAATTGAAATTGCAATTTTTGGAATAGTTTTTCCTCAAAATAATGCATATAGAAATCACTTAAAATAGGACTAAGAGGACTTCCCATGGCTAGGCCTTCTACCATAGCATAGAATTTACCATTAAATACAAAAGTGCTCTGTTGCAAGCACACACGAGTAAGAAAAACTAATTCCTCGATTTCCACAGAAGTAAAATGGAATTCAGAAAGCCTTTTCCTGAGGCAAGTCAAAGCGCCATCAACAGGAACATTAGTAAACAAAGAATTAACATCAAAAGAGGCCATAACCGAATTATTCGGAACGAAGTTATGAAGTTTCTTAACAAAATCGGTGGAATTTTTAACAGTGAAAACATTCCGACTCCTAAGTGGAGAAAACACAGAAACTAAATACTTGGAAAGTTTATATGAAGCAGTGCCAATATTGGAAACAATTGGTCTGAAAGGAATACCTGCCTTGTGTACCTTCGGTAAAGCATAAATAATTTATCGTGAAATTTTATTTCTAAAACTATACTGTGCTCAATTTCGCGATACACATTAATGATTTTTTTTCTGTGGAATATTTGTGTTTTACTTTATTTACAAATAAGCTTGGGTTATGTCAATAAGACTGAAATTCTACAAAAGAAGTCAATTTGACACTTGCAACAGAAATTCCTTATTTTCCATTGAGTAGTGTTGCTCATATATATTTCACATATTGATAATTTTTACATTATGGCACATTTTGAAGTTGTATTTTTTTTTGAAATGCATCACTTTACATAGTACAATTAATTGTATGTGACGAAAATTTTAGAGTATGTGCATTTGTACTATTGTTTACAAAATGCTTTAAAAAATTTTTTGTTATCTGACTAGACACATGTTCCGCTCGGAGTTTTTTTCTGGTGTGTATGTCGACAATGCCCAGTCTCTTATTTTTTTTTTGTCAGTTGGTCAATGGGGGAACGTGGTGATGCTAACATCCCACATGTTTTACTTTACATTTGTCATTTTCTAACTTTTAAGTTTTCTTCTAAGTTTTAATCAATTTACTGCTTTGTTTGTATTTTGCATTCCTGTGTCACGTGCTTTGACCTTTTGCCCATACAGTTATATGCCGTTGTAGCTCTGCACCGGTAGGTGCCACTGTAGTATGCCGTCGGAGTTTTTCCTTCTTCTTATGTGTTTAATTTTTACTAGTTTTGGGCAACGGTAGTTCGGTTAAGAAACGTATTTTTAGTGTGTGTATGTGTTTTTTTTTTGTTCCTGATGCAGTCGATGATATGGTTTCATCATGTTTGTGTTTAAAAGTACTCTTTAGTCTCGTAATCATCATGCGTTAGGAATTTTGTGGTTCAAATCAACCGAAGAGCATAGGGCTGGTGGATAGCAAACGAAGAAGAAATTCCTAATTGAAAAGGTATTTGAATCAACTGCTTCATTTTTGGTAGAGAATGGATTAAATGGTTTTTCTTCATTTCTAACAGGCAACTGCTTATTGCGTTCTTTATTTAATATTGTTAATACGGAAGCTCCGTTAATTAAAAATTTGCGTTGCTTCTAATATTTTCAAGTTTAAACTATTTTTATTGATATTAGGTTTCTGTTTATGGCAATAAATTGTTCTATTTTGGATTAACATTTAAAAAGCAAACAAACGGAAGAATGGTTATTAAAGTTTTGAACGTAATCAAGTTTTGGATGATGAAGAATCGTAGTTTTTTTTATGAGTAAACAAAACGAGACTTAACTAATGTACTTTATATCTATACATAAATTTAGTTGAACAGTGAAACTCAGATGGTAAACATGACTGAATTACTTTCTTTAGTGAGGAGCAACTTTTCGAGGTTGTAAAGAATTGTGATAATGAAATAAGGAAAGAAATACAGAAAATAAAAAAAAAAATGTTTATGTTATGCAGGGGGGCGGGAGGAGGAGATTGTCTACGTTGTGCTGATGATTGTATTTGTAAGAATAGTAAAGGAATTTGATTAACAGTATCCAAAATAAAGGTTTGTGTTCTAATAAATGTCGTATAGAGGTTGTACCATTAATGTTCATCTGTCCACACATAAAGAAATTATTCCGGGGTTATAGCTGGTTTTTGAAAGAATAGTGTCAGTGGTAGTAAACATGTCTCACTTCGAAATATAAAGGCGTATGATTATGATTAATCATTTAGTCTTGGTTTCCTTTCTTGTATTGTTTTGCTTAACTTTGATCCCGGTCCATTTAAATAATTGTTCTGGAAAGGATTTCATAATTAAAATTCTTATTTTTAAATTAGAAACTTCCTCAGATACATTTAGAAATTTTATTTTATGAGCTGAGGAATTTCCTTAAAATTCTCGTATGTCCGAAAAAATGGCAAGATAATAGCATCAAGATTAAATGTAGCGATTCCTACTAATTGAGAAAGTTGACTTGACAGTTACCAGCCAGGTTAAAACTCGACGGGTAGCTATGGTAGTTAGTTCGCTAGGGTACGTTAATGTATTTTTAATCTGATTCTTTTCATCTGAAAAAAAAAAAAAATCTATGAGGAATACCCAATATTTTGCCCTGTTGCAAAACAGGCGGAACAAAACGTTTCCAAAAGACGAAATTTTTGAATTACTCAGTTTTTATCTTAACAGATTTTTATTTAAATAAATATCAGAGTTTACATTTAATTGGTATTTCATTTCACCTTAATGGGGCTGAGTATTGAAGCATACAACTAGAATTCATTAGTTTATAAGTTGAACTGAAAAGTGGGAGGGAAAATGTGCGCTAAAATTAATTCGAATGTCTTCCTCCAGTTAATCTGCAAGCGGAAATTACTGCATTAAAACTTTTCTTGCTGGGTTTAGCATAGGTAAAACTCAATTGTGCGAATACTTTGCTGATAAATTAGTACGTTGTCTTGAATGGCGAAGGATTTTTTATTACCGTAGAGTTGTTTGTCATTAATTTCCTAAAGTTCTTAGTGTTATTATTCTTCTCCTTCTTATTATTATGATTTTGATCAAGTGAAAATCATTTTATTTATTTTGCGGAATTTTCGTGATTTCCATTGTGTAAAATTGAAATTTAAAGGTAATATATATATATAAGGGAAAGGAGAGTAAGAGTACGCAGTCGGTTAAGCGTACGCAGGGACTTTTTCCCTGTTGGCAACACTGCAAGCAGAAGCGAGTATGATCAACTCAACATGTTTGTTTTCAACTGCCTCAAGAGACCGCCATTGTTATTTTCACCCTTTCTGTCGTATTTTTATCAGGTAAAATATGATTTTTGCATGTTGGCATGTAATTTTTCTGTGAAGAAATATTAATTTTTTTTGTCAATAAAGGATTGATGTTTGCTTTTTAAGTAGATATCATTGCGAGCTTGGTTCCCTTTCGAACAACGTGGGCATGCCAGAATTTTACTATTGTGAATGCTACAGCCATATATGGCCGATTTTGAGGAGCAATACATCGGCGGGTAAGAGTAAGCACATAAGCAAAAGGTAGAGATAATTAGAAGAAGCAAAGGCTAATCGAGCTGCTATGAAAAGTAAAAAGGAGGAAAAAATTGAAAAAGGAAAAACCGTGAAATCAAAGACAAAAACTTGTTCTGCATTGTATCGACAACCCAGTTCCTTCAACAAGTTCAGAAAACAATGAGGCGACAATATGCCCAGGCCGCGAACAATCATATGATGAAGATTGGATCCAGTGTGGATTATGTAAGGGGTGGCATGATGAATGTTCCATTTACGAAGGCACTGGAGCATTTGTATGTGACTATTGCTAAATTTTCTGAATGCGTACTCTTGCCCTTCCTGGGTGCGTACTCTTATCCGCCAGGTCGGGTAAGAGTACGCATTTGCAATTTTTTTTTCCGCTTGCTTTCTTTCATATATTGTTTTAAGATAAAACTTTCATTTTGTGTACCTAAGTCTCTAAGTTGATAAACTATGATTCAATCAATTTTCAAGGTTCTCACTTTTCAATTCTCATTTTTATAACGAACTAGGTCCGTACTCTTACCCTCCTTTCCCTTATATATATATATATTTATATACTGCTATACATTAGTTCAATATGTTTTCCTTATTTGTTACGAACTAAAATACTAAGAAATACGTTTCTTATGCGTTTATTTTTATCAATTACAAATAAACCATTAAATAAGTATATAAAAAAAGTTCAACGCAGCTGTCACATTCATTTAACGTTTTGAATGTGCATATTGGTCTCACATCTGGGAGCTGGTCCCAAAATTAAGAGACCTTTCAAAGCGGTGGAAATCGGACTCCTGCCTATAAGAGCCCCGTTAGACTCAGGTGCAGCGTACCCATTCTTCCTCGCCACGAGCGAGGACTCGACAACACCAACAACAACAATGTGCATATTTCTTTCAAATGCGGAATTTTAAAATATTAGTAAAAGTATGCCTAAAACTCACATCTCTAAAGAGTAGAAACACTCAAAATAATTTTTTATTAAAACTCGGGGGAAAATAATTCGTACTTGAGCAACAGTACAGTAAGATAAATCAAAGTAATCACAGCAAAACAATCCGCGAGGACGATCTCTAACGCATCTTATCCACTTAATACTAACTGCAGATGTATTAGCTAAAAACCGTTTTATGTATTAGCCACAAAATAAAATCTAAAGAGTTGTGATTTAATCCCAATTCATTAACATAGTGATTAAGTACAGTTAAAAATAATTTAACTTTGTGCAAGTAAACAATAATAATAATATAATTACACGTTAATTTAAAGCACAAATGAGCAATAAAATGCAGACACATGTTTCGGGATTGCTTGGAATCCCTTTTTCAATGCGATAGGGAGCTTCTAGATGCAAAACATCCAAATGAAGCAGGCAGAACAACAAAAACAAAGCTTATATAGCCTAAGAATTATCTGTAAACCAATGAGAATAAAGGCAGCGTGAAGTGGAAGTAGCAGGAAGACACCAATAAGAGAGCAACAAAGGAATCCAGTTGAAAGTACAAGAAGTAAAAAGGAATATTAATAAAAATAAAGCAAAAAAGACGACAGCATGCATAAAAATTGCAAAAATAATGAAATAAAATACAAAGAATAAAATTGAAATAAAAATAAGTACAGAAACTACCAAAACAAAATGCAAAACAAAGTACACATGTAGAGGGGGAGGGGAGGGGGGAAGGAGAAAAATAGACACAAAAAAGGAAAACAACAAGAAAAGAACAAACTAAAGAAATTTATGCCAGACCTGTGAAAAATAAGGAGTTGAGGAAGAATCATTAACCAAATTAGAACTATTCCTGTTAATATGATAAGCTTCCCAAAAGTCAAGCTCTAAAGGGGAAGAACATTTTTGAATAATTTTACCAGAATTGAAATCAAAAGAGTGGTTGGAATTCCAACAATGTTGAGCAATGCTAGACTTATTTAACTCTTGCTTTCGTACATAACCTTTATTCTCATTTAAGCGACTTTTCAGAGCACGTTTTGTCTGCCCAATGTTAGAAAGGCCGCAACGGCAACTAATTTGGTAAATACCCAAGTGTTAAGTTGATCGACAGGATCCTTAAGAGAAGAAAAGGAAAGTTTGTTACTAGGAGCAAAAACGACTTGAAATTGAAACCTTTTTAGGATTTTAGCAATACGGAAACTGACAGAATGAAAGAATGGTAACACAACCAAATTCTTTCTAGAAACCACATGATTGGGACCAGAAGTTTTCTTAGAAAGTTTGTTATGAATAGAATCAATTAAAGAGTGAGAAAATCCTCTATCAACAGCTACAGCTTTCAGATGGTTGAGTTCAATCTTGAGAAGCTCAGGAGAAGAGCAAATATTATTAGCACGATGGACCAGAGCATTAAAAGCCGAATATTTTTGGTTGGGAGGATGAGACGACAGTCTGTGAGGAGGTAAAGAAACAGCGAAAGGTTTACGATAGACAGAAGTAGTGAAACCAGACTCACTCTTAGAAATAAAGACATCAAGAAACGCGAGGCTACTATTAAACTCTTTCTCACAAGAAATCTGGATATTAGGATCAATGGAGTTCATAATAGAAAGAGCATCATCAATATCTAACAAGTTTCTGTCCGTTAGGACAAAACAATCATCCACATAACGAACATAAAATTGAAATTGCAATTTCTGGAACAGTTTTTCCTCAAAATAATGCATATAGAAATCACTAAAAATAGGACTAAGAGGACTTCCCATAGCCAGGCCATCTACCATAGCTTAGAATTTACCATTAAATACAAAAGTGCTCTGTTGCAAGCACACACGAGTAAGGAAAACTAATTCCTCAATTTACACAGAAGTAAAATGGAATTCAGAAAGCCTTTTCCTGAGGCAAGTCAAAGCGCCATCAACAGGAACATTAGTAAACAAAGAATTAACATCAAAAGAGGCCATAACTGAATTATTCGGAACGAAGTTATGAAGTTTTTTAACAAAATCGGTGGAATTTTTAACAGTGAAAACATTCTGACTCCTAAGTGGAGAAAACACAGAAACTAAATACTTGGAAAGTTTATATGAAGCAGTGCCAATATTGGAAACAATTGGTCTGAAAGGAATACCTGTCTTGTGTACCTTTGGGAAAGCCTAAAAACGCGCACAATTAGCAACAGAAGGAATCACAGACCATTTAGCAATCAAAGGAATAGAATGAACATACTTAACAGCAGAAGAAATAGCTTTTAACTCTTTGTCACTAGAATTTATAAAGATCCTTTCCAAGTATTTAGTTTCTGTGTTTTCTCCACTTAGGAATCAGAATGTTTTCACTGTTAAAAATTCCACCGATTTTGTTAAGAAACTTCATAACTTCGTTCCGAATAATTTAGTTATGGCCTCTTTTGATGTTAATTCTTTGTTTACTAATGTTCCTGTTGATGGCGCTTTGACTTGCCTCAGGAAAAGGCTTTCTGAATTCCATTTTACTTCTGTGAAAATTGAGGAATTAGTTTTCCTTACTCGTGTGTGCTTGCAGCAGAACACTTTTGTATTTAATGGTAAATTCTATGCTATGGTAGATGGCCTGGCTATGGGAAGTCCTCTTAGTCCTATTTTAAGTGATTTCTATATGCATTATTTTGAGGAAAAACTGTTCCAGAAATTGCAATTTCAATTTTATGTTCGTTATGTGGATGATTGTTTTGTCCTAACGGACAGAAACTTGTTAGATATTGATGATGCTCTTTCTATTATGAACTCCATTGATCCTAATATCCAGTTTTCTTGTGAGAAAGAACTTAATAGTAGCCTCGCGTTTCTTGATGTCTTTATTTCTAAGAGTGAGTCTGGTTTCACTACTTCTGTCTATCGTAAACCTTTCGCTGTTTCTTTACCTCCTCACAGACTGTCGTCTCATCCTCCCAACCAAAAATATTCGGCTTTTAATGCTCTGGTCCATCGTGCTATTAATATTTGCTCTTCTCCTGAGCTTCTCAAGATTGAACTCAACCATCTGAAAGCTGTAGCTGTTGATAGAGGATTTTCTCACTCTTTAATTGATTCTATTCATAACAAACTTTCTAAGAAAACTTCTGGTCCCAATCATGTGGTTTCTAGAAAGAATTTGGTTGTGTTACCATTCTTTCATTCTGTCAGTTTCCGTATTGCTAAAATCCTAAAAAGGTTTCAATTTCAAGTCGTTTTTGCTCCTAGTAACAAACTTTCCTTTTCTTCTCTTAAGGATCCTGTCGATCAACTTAACACTTGGGTATTTACCAAATTAGTTGCCGTTGCGGCCACTAATTGCCGTTGCTCTGAAAAGTCGCTTAAATGAGAATAAAGGTTATGTACGAAAGCAAGAGTTAAATAAGTCTAGCATTGCTCAACATTGTTGGAATTCCAACCACTCTTTTGATTACAATTCTGGTAAAATTATTCAAAAATGTTCTTCCCCTTTAGAGCTTGATTTTTGGGAAGCTTATCATATTAACAGGAATAGTTCTAATTTGGTTAATGATTCTTCCTCAACTCCATATTTTTCACAGGTCTGGCATAAATTTCTTTAATTTGTTCTTTTCCTTTTTTGTGTCTATTTTTCTCCTTCCCCCCTCCCCTCCCCCTCTACATGTGTACTTTGTTTTGCATTTTGTTTTGGTAGTTTCTGTACTTATTTTTATTTCAATTTTATTCTTTGTATTTTATTTCATTATTTTTGCAATTTTTATGCATGCTGTCGTCTTTTTTGCTTTATTTTTATTAATATTCCTTTTTACTATTTCTCTCATTATCTGGCCGTTTTATCCAAGCCGGTCGTTAGCAACATCCAATTGCGTTGATACAAGTTTGGGAATCAGGACAAAATGGAACACTTACTAGAAACAAAATCGATAACATTTACTATTACACTACCGAAAGACGAAGAAGTTCATCTTCGAAAAGTTCCTTTCCACAGATAGAGTGTGTATGTCACGTGCTATGTCACATGCTAGAAAAAATCGCTTACATCAATGTTGTAAGATGATGCAACCGACTTGAACATAAATATGCTGTGCAATGTTATTGCACAACAGTTTATTTCCAAATCTTATTCCAGCCCTTTTTTTGGTTTAAGTACCAAAATTGATCAAACGGAACCAATTAAAACTGATTACAGACCATGAGGTATCGCTCTAAAGTTCATGCACTACGAATGATCTTCTCAGCAAATAACAACAAAAGCGTCGGGATACATTTTTTTGGTAAATCAATAAAGCAAGAAAATATAAAAGTAGATGTGAAATGTTTGTTGCAATACTGTCATGAACTTTCAGCGTGTGTATCAGCACTAATAAATTGTCAATGCTAAACGATCATATTTTTTCACCCATGTCACTTGTCAAATTTAATTGTCATTCTTGGCAATTTAAGTAAAAAAAAAACTCAGGTTAACCGCCCTTTAAGACCTTTATATCATGTGTTAGGACACAGTTAGATGTACCTGTGCATGCAATTTGTTTGAAACTTAAGGGGGGAGGAGGGCAATGTGAAAAAACCTCTGTTGAAGTTACTCTTTTTACGAGTCAAAAAATTAGAAATAAACATTTTTAGAAAAAAATGTGAAACTTTTAAAATTGAAACTTTTTTATTTAACGAATGATTTATTATTATTAAATATCTCTTGAGTATGTATCTTGATATATGTACACACTTTTAATTTCTTTCACAAGAATTGATGCCTGTTGGATTATTATTTTTGTAACTCATTTTTTACTATTTTACATAAAAACGCATACATATGCAACAACATTTGTTGCGTATCAATACTTTCCTCCATGATCTAGTTTTAGCGTAGTGATTTAAAATTACTTTACAGATATCATAAAGAATTAAAGTCCTGTATCAAGTGAATATTAATAATAAGAATAGTGCTACTAAACTAAAAATGTCTAATGGCTACTATCTAAATGTTAGAACTTTCAGGTCCTGTTAACAGAGTGTGGTTTTATTAACAATCAATATGAATATTCGTTTCATGAAAATCTAAAAATATTACTTTCTAAAATATCAAAATAGTAGAAATAAACCTCTACTCTCAGAAATAAACTGTTTTGCTAATTCTGATAAATTAAAAATAGAAACAAAAAGAATACTTATGGAGAAATAGTAGTCTTAAAAGTAATCATCATTACAATTAACCGGCTGCGATTAATCGGCATTGGTCAACTAGCTTCCATCGATTAATCGATGATCGATAATCGGACAGTTTGCTTATCGGTGCGTCCCTAATTTCCACTAGGTTTTCACAAAGTAGCAAGTGTTTCTGCGCTTTTTATTGAAATTATAGTTTATTATTAAAATTGGAATTATAGTTTATTATTTTTATTGAAAAAGCAATTTTTATTCATACTACTTTTTGTGGTTTTGATCATTTTGATGTAAAATATATTTATATTTTACATCTAAATGATCAACGCCAGAAAAAATAGTGTAACTTCGAGAAACGACACGCCAACCCCATTCGATCTCTTAAAACGACTGATCGCAACAAGTTAATACGTTTCCTAGGTGATGACAAGATCACACTGTCTCCAAAGCATATTTAGCAACGCTGCCCATCTCTCCCTACAGTTCTTATACAGTTTTGTAAAGATTTGTAAATCGAAATACAACTTCGACTTTTCACTTTAAGACAAAATTACTTTTTTATATTATTATTCATATATTTTTTGAATTAATATTATAAATAAAGGCATCGACGAATTTCGCTTCTGAAGTGACTATACAAGTGAAAAGGATTGATCATGGGAACAATAATTATAGTTATAGCAATTATAATAATATAAGAAGTAGATACTTTATATTATTTACATGTTTAGGGAAAATATCATTATTATTATTATTTGAAAATTTTACCGGACATAAATCAAAGACACTTTTTATAAACATTTCTCACAGGTTTAGGAATGACATAAATATCAATACATAAAACCCTATTTTCAAGATATTTCCAGAACTGCTCCGTACACGTGACAGTTTATCTGGAAACATTTGAGTTACTGTCATCATCAGAGTGAGTTTTACGATTTCGGAAATATTCTTCCGTTTATTATGTTGTCAATCTTATGTGTCAAATCTCACAATTTCCAGGTTAAAATATTTCCCGAATAAAATTCCAGGTGAAAATCAGGAGTGGGGGAAAAAATCAAGATAAACTGTTTTTGTGTTTAAATCAATGCATCAAAATGGTTTCGCAAATTGAAATTTGGAAAAGTAAACTTATGAGGGTGGAAGTGTTGGAAATATCTTTTCAATGTTTGCTTGACATTAATCTTCAAGGAAAAAACTACTTAATATGATATGTATTTAAAATTTGTACCAGAATTGAAACGCAAATCAACACCTGTATATTATCATACCCATGTTTTAGATATTTCGCGGAAGCTCAACTATTGTGACGTGATAAAAGAATTCTTATTAAAATATAGGGCCCTTTACACAAACGTTCTTAACCGCGCAACTGAGCGCGGCTCATCCAACCGCGCTCAAGAACCGCAAGTAAAACCGCGTGTCATTGCAGTCATAATAATGCACCACGTTTTTAACCGCGGGAAAGAACGAGTTCAGATGCGGGTCGTTCAATGGAGTCTCCAACAGAACGCCGTATGGAATTTCAAAGACAACACACGCAGCGTTCCACGTGCCACGCTAATATTCTAAACACAATAAAATATAATACATTTAAAAAATCGTTAAAAATGAATTAAAATAACAAACACATAATAATACGCATCTCGTTTAAGATACAAAACCCGAACAAAAGGTTTTTATTGCAGACGCAACAGCTTGCAGAATTCTCCAATCATATCACTTTGATGCGCGGTTAAGAATGCGTATGTAAATTGCAACATTTCTTGGTGCGCAATTATGAACGCGCATCTTAGTATCATTCTTAACCCTATTCTTGAGCGCGCTCCAAAATTACATTTGCACGCACACTCTTGATCGCGCATCTGAATGGCTTGCCGTCTGGAGAGCGGTTCAGAACGTATGAGTAAAAGATTTTAAGAATAGCAAACAGTTACCTTTTCTTCTAGACTTACTACACTAATTTTATAATTCTTAGTAAGAAAAACACAATATGTGTCATTAATATAATATGTTAGATCTTGAGCTTTATTATTTACATTAGAATGGCGAAACATTTTAAAGAAGCATTGGTTAATGAATTTTACAACACGTGTTACAATAACGAAAGATATTCTATACACTGCAGTAAAAATTTTGAAATATATGTTCGGAAACAACATTACAGACCTGCCTTTTACATTGTTAGCAATATTTCTTTCTAGTTGATTTAGGTAAAATGTCAATAACAATTACTATTTCTACGAAATACACATCACATTTATTTGAATTTTTTAATAACTTGCTCTTTTCTTTCTGAGAAGATAATTTAGTATTCTCTAAGAGGAACTATTTCCTCTTTTCTCCAATTCCTTTTCTCGAAACACATTGTAGCAGATTTGTTTCGTTGGAAGAAGAAATTGGAGCTACTATCTTAAGAGCACTCTGTTTACAAGACAAAAGAGAAACAGGATAGGATTTCATCTAATGGCTTTCTTTGTATAGGCCGCAACCTTCTAAGCGTAACCAGCTTAGTTATTTCAATTGAATTGGCATTTATGAGAATATTTGCATTATCGATAATGTGATTTGTAAAATGAAGAAATCAGTTATTTATTGGATATCAAAGCAAATATTACATGACTTAAAATAAGTCCATAGTTTGAATGTTTGTCATTTTAATTAGGAGAGTAGCAAATATGATAGAGTGTATTTGAATTTAATTTTTCACAATCATAATACGATGAAACAGGATATACTAGAACATTTTCCAGCATTCTTCCAGTTGTTAAAAAACAATAATATAGTTGGAAGCTTCAGTTGGATGTTTTTCATCCAGAAGCTAACTATTTGCATTGAAAAAGAGGTTCCTTGTAACCTTAAAACACTTGTCGGCAAATTTTGCAGATAATTTTGAGTTTAATTTTAGTTTGATTTTTTAATTTTTATTTTGTAGCACAAAGGTTTACATTTTATTTTATTATTTTATACTCAAAATCTGTTTTAGTAATTTTTGGAATGGGAAATTTAAGTAAATTAACAGAAGGGGAAATGTAGAGATATAGATTAGCGTCTGAGAAAGAATATTCTCACTAAAGGCCCAGTTCATTATGATTATACCATAATATTATTCTATAATATTATTCTATAATATTTTGTTAGGGTTCAAAAAAATATATTAATTTCAGAGTATCATAGCTCCATTATGCGCTTTTTTTTGAAAGAGAAAAAAAATACACTATACACTTTAATCTTATGGAATATATTTGCATCCTTCGGTTGTTGTTTATACAAAAGTTCTTTTTCTATAAGACTTCATGGTTTATCTACTGGAAAAGTAAATGCCTTTTTCGATATTACGCTGAAGTTATGACAGTTTTCTCACAAAAGTTGATGGATTGACAAAGATGTTACTGAAATAAAAAGCGGAAGCAACGTTTTTCTTTTTCATGATTTGATAGTTACGTTTCCTCTAAAAATGTTGATGCAAAAAAAATAGTGTCACTTTGATTTGAAGAGGCGATTTTACACTTTGTTTTTCAATTTCTGAAGACTTGTGACAGAAAAGGATGCTTGGTTTCCCTCGAATATAATATATATATATATATATGCATTTATATTAATTCATACATTTATTTATATTCAGAGAAAAGTATGATTTGAAAACGATGAAAAGTTTCTCGATGCATTGTATTTTTTTTTTCTGGGATTTAAGAAAACACATAGTTGCTTTTTGTTTGACGGCCATCAAAAAGACGATACATTAAATGTTAATAGTAATAATAATTAAAAAAAAAGACGAACACAACCTTACATTCAGAGGATTAATGTTATTCTTTGCAGTTGTTAGATATGTAAAACTATTAATCGGTTCATTTGTTTTGTAGACTCTCTACATTCGATTTTACGAACAATTTGGGAGAACGACAAATGTTCGTAAAATCTAGAGTTTGTATAGCCGGAAAACATTCTTTCAGAAGAAAACTTCGCGGGATTGGCAAACTGTTCGTAAAATCGTGGATGTTCGTAAATTAGAGGTATGTAAAATTGAGCGTCACTTCAGTGGTTCGACATCTATCTAGCCAATGAAAGCCGCCACTTCTGTATTATTGAACATTCTGTATTATTCTTCAATTATTGAACAGCGTGAAAACCGCTGCTTTACGTCGCCAACTCTATCAAAGCAGACTTTGGAGTCTTTATCGTCTGAAAAAAAGGGAGGGATGTCTTTTATTACTATTGCGCCAGGACGTCTCTCAATTTATTCAATAATATTGTGCCATACAAGGACGGAAAAATCAAGTAAATGAAAAAACATTTAAATGGAATTTTAAGATATATCCTAATATATAATGTAAGTAATGGGAAGTGCATGGAAAAAAACTACCACAAGTAGTGGTGCAGGATAATAAATAACCTTTACAAATAACTCTCTTATGAGGCTCAAGAAAAAAAAAGTCTTGTTATTTAACTATAACTTTTGGCAGCAGCTGCAGCATGATTGCGTTTTTTTTTTCTCAAAACTTAACCAAACAAGGGTCTTTTTTTCGGAATGTCTTAACTACAAATTTTAGTTGTGCTTTTAAGCGTTTTCAAAAGAAAACATAATTTTGTGTGTTTTGGGTAACTTTTTTGGATAACTAAGGGAAGAACAGTAATGTTGCATGCATTTTGCACTCGAATTTCCCCCTTATTGCGTATTATTTGTTTTACTGTATTACACATTTAAATTTCAAAAAAAAAAAAAAAAAATCAAGTTTGCTGGCGGTGTGTGGGTTGCGTATTGCTGAAGGCTAGACAGTTATAGACACTAGATAGGTAAATTTAGAAGCCTCTGCTACTACTCTGCAGAGGTGCAGTATCTGGTGATTAACCCTTTAACTGCGGGTAACGTCAATAGACGATTTGGCGAAACTTTCCTGTGGTACGGGTAACGTCAATGAGCGATTTAATGAATTTTTGCTGAAAATGTAGGTTTCAGAATAAAAAATTGAACAAATGGAAATGCATTCGTTCTTTACATTATAAGTAATAATTTATTCAATTAAAAATGGCAAAATTAGAGATGAAAAAGGAGGTATTGACCACCCCCTTTTGATACAGTGTGCCACCGATTTGCAAGCAAAAAAAGCTACATCTCATAGGAACTTTGATCTTGAACAAAAAATTTTTAATCAACATCTCAAAACATCACCGAAGATCGAAAATGGGGCATCTACGACTAATGTTGATTGGAACTCTCCAGTTTTGCCTTTTTCATGTAAGAAACTCATGACATATACATACGAAATATATATCGCCATTTATGCAATTTTTGGGTACTTTGTTTTTTTGGCGTTCAGAAAAACAGATTTGTGAATATATTCCGGTAGTTAAAGGGTTAAGCACAAGGAGCTCGGATTGTAAAGCTCCATGGAACTGCTTGCATCAACAAGAATGGAGTGACAGCCCGGAGCATCATTTAATTCTTTATTATAGATATATATTGACTAGTGTATGTTAACTATCGCAAGTGTTTATAAATATTAGAAGATGAATTGTGGTTTTAGCGCAAAATTTAATTTTCGCATAAAAATGTGTTTGAATATTCTCATTCTTCTGATTCAGCATTCAAGAAATTTTGTTTTTGATAGCGCTCTTCTTTTGAATAATTTGCGTTTCTATTCTTTATTTTACTTATATTTTATTTATGTAATTATAGGCACATCGCTCTTTATCTTACACTAATAATTAGAAATTTACATTTCATTTACTCACCTTTTAAATCCATTAGAAGAATAATATGATTGAAATAATAAATTGACTTTGTGCTAAGTAAAAAGTAATAACAAATAATTTCACGTTAAGAAAACGTTAATGCATTTTAATGCGAGTTTGTGCTTTCTTAACGTGAAATTATTGCATTTTAATGCGAATTTGTACTTTTTTAACGTGAAATTATTTTTTAATATTATGATTATTTTCGGATACTACATAAGTTTTTAGGACACAGTTTAGAGTCATCATTTCACGCATTTTTAGCCTACTTTCCCGTAAAAGTAAAAATAATAAGAATAAAGCGTGAAAGAAGGCTTAATGTATCGTGAAAATATCGTTAAAAATAAAGAAAAGTCAAGAAAAAGTGAAGTAATTAAATAAATATTGAAAAATAAAAAAATTGAAAGTAGGGTTTTGAGATGGGGAAAATGTGTGTCGGTCGGTCTGTCTGTCTGTCCCCCCCTAGTAACATTTTAACGAATTGTCCAATTCGAAAAATTCTTTTTGCATTCGAAAGATCTCGGCGAGAACATCTCATTTTCATATTTTACTTTTTTGATCTGAACAATTTTTCGTTCAATTTTGAACAGTTCAAAAAATTTAACATTAGCGCCTACGGGCGAAAATGAAGAAAATGATTCAAACTCTAGATACAAGTTCCAATGAACAAGCTTGCTGAAGGAAGCTCTTGGCGTGAACTATTAATTTGAACAGTTTTTGTTCATTTTTGAACAGTTCAAAAAATTAACACAGAGCTTACGGGGAAATTTCAACCCTATATAAATCCTTTTCTAACAGACCGATTTGCTTGGAACAAACTTTATAGGAAAGCTCTTATAACGTAGAACATGTAGAAATAGAAAGTTCATCCAGAACTTACGAGCCTATTTTGCTATGAAATTTTTTGATCGGGATTTTCAAGGATATTTCTCAATGACTCAATGAGTGAAATAATGAATGAATGAATAAATGAAAGAGTGAAAGAATAAATCAATGAATAAATGAATGAGGAAAAGAATGAATGAATGAATAAATTAGTGAAAAAATGAAAATATAAATAAATGAGTGAATAAATACATGAATGCGTAAATGAATAAATAAACACTTGAATGAGGTAACGAATGAATGAATAAATGAATGGCTGAATAAATGAAAGAATGAATGAGTGAGTGAATGAATATGTATTATCCGTTGAAAAAGGTATATTTGAAATAATTAAGAACTAAAGATAAATAAGAAAGAGAGAGAAAGAGATAGCTAGATTATAAATTTGAATTTGGTGTATACGGGAAAGTAGGCTCGTATAGTTCTAGACGGAACTTCTTGTTGTGTCATGTGACTTTATTAACTTTTTGCTTGCAAATGTAGCGTGTGTTTATTTTCAGAAAACGTATATTATGACCTGAAAACAGTAAAGTTTTGCACTACAAGTCTGTAAAACATTTCACACAGATATTTTTACTTCTCATTGTTAATACTGCAAAATAAACGCATAAGGATTTTATGAAAAACAAAATTACATTTAAAACTAACGGCGCTAAGAGTAAGTCATATTGCTTACTTTATCTAGAATTCTTATAAGAAAAGTCACAAAACTTCCACTGTCTTTGTTCTTTTTTTTTTTTTTTCAGCAAAAGAGCGTTGTGCACAAAAGAATAATTTTTATTTAAAAAAAAGGCAAAAAGTAAAAATAAAAACAAATAACTGAATGCCCCAAAATCTGGGGTTTCAGTTTATCATATTCCGGTTGAAAGCACAATGTCCTTTACATGAATAAACTTTTATGAAAAAGAAAAAAAAAAGAAATAACAAACCACAAGTCAGCAAAGATAAAAGATCAGCAAAGATAAGAAAAAAAGAGAGTAGAAGAAAATTCTTATCGAAATGCAGCAGTCGTTTTGTCATGTAAAAAGTAAGTTTTATTTTGTGCTACACAAAGCATTTGAAAACCGCCGTATTGCATTTATTCGTCGTTATAGGTGTTTTTGGATTTTATATAAATAGAAGTAGTAAAAATGGTTCAACAATTGAGTATAATTTTTATGTTTTAAACCAATCTCCGTTTACATTATGCCGTAGATAAGTTTAAAATTTTCAAAAGTATGTTGATTTTTTTCGTCAAAAATGTTCATCAATTTTTTAAAATTATTATTATTATTTTAACTTCGTTTTAAAATTTTCTTTTCTTGGTGATATGATTTCTTTTTCAATTTGTTTCTTTTAAAAGGTGTAAACGAGTTCGCTTTAAGGAAATCTGAAATGTTTTAAAACCTGCTTAGCTGTTAAAAAAGCATAACAAGAACAGTAGTATACTGATGAAAATCAAAAAGGGAACGTAAGAGGCTTAATGTATCGTAAAAATATCACTATCAAAAATTAGAAAAAAAGGTAAAAGATTACTTAATTTTAGAAAATAAAAATAAAAATAAAAACTATAAAGAAGAAGGCTTCTGTGATTAAAGACTTATTGACAAAAATAATTTTTTCGGCAGCTCTTCGGTGGGGCACTACGCATAAAAGTTTTTTTTTGTTTAAAATCATTTCGATAGGATTATTATTATTATTATTTTCTGTTTTGTATTTCTTAACTTTTGAATATTTCACATTTTTTTCCGTATTCACTTCAATATATATATATTGATAATTGGAATTTAAGAAATGAATTCTACTTTTTTTCGATAATTAAGAGCATAAATGTTTACACATAAATTCTGGTTAAACTTTAACGTAATTGAAGTTTTTGACTTCTAAATGACTTCGAAGAAAATAAGAATATGATATAACTTGGGAGGAAAGTCCCGATAAGTCAGAAATGTATGGTCACTACAATAAAAGTATAATAACCTGCGGACGAACTTCATGCAGGGGTCTATCCAGCATTTTTAACAGGGTCCGGTTTTTGTGAATTTTAAAAATATTTTTGTGAATAATCAAATAATTTTGCGAAAATTCGAAATTTGAACATATAGTGAAAACATGTTATTTTTGCCGCTTATTTAATAAATAATTGTATGAAAATCATAATTTGGTAGCTCGGAATTTTGCAAAGGGTTCGTTTTGATTGACTGAATTTTGTGAAGGGTCCTTTTCGAATAATTGAACTTTTGTGAAGGGCCCTTTTCGATTAATTGAAATTTTGTGAAGGGTCCTTTTCGATTAATTGAAATTTTGTGAAGGGTCCTTTTCGATTAATTGAAATTTTGGAAGGGTACGAAAGCGGACCCGAATATTTCCGCTGGCGCGACCCCTGTATTTTCGTTACATTAATAGTAGGATGTTAAAATCTCATTTACTCTTTTTTCCATATGATATTTTTTGTTTAATTTCCCTGTGAACAAGCAGAAATAATTTTGTTTTAATTTCAACTGAAATTATAATAGAATCCCATTTAATGATTAATTTTTCCTAGAATATTATGCTCGAAAAAGTGGACACTTTTAAAAATCTTTTCTTTTTAGGTGGTATTTTTATTGCAATTTGAAAATTTGTGTTTAATGATTGGTTTCTCTTCTTTTACTTAATACATTTTATTTTTACTGTGTTTATGTCAATATATTCTCAGAAATTGTGTTGTTATGTAAATCAGTTTGAGAAAATACTTTATAACGGTTAGAAGTAGTTGAAATCTTACAAATAGCAAATTATGGGAATTATTTATCGATGGGTCTATAAAAGTGTTCAATATAATTGCCGATTCCGCTTTTTTGCGTAAAATCTCGGTTCTGTTTTAAAATTAAAATTTTGAGAACTAAAAAGGAATAAAGGAAAAAAAAAATTGAAGCACACACATAGGTTGAAGGTGCACAGTAAAACACTATAGTTTAGTTCAGAGCAAATTTCGCGTTTATTTTGATATTCTGTTTGAAGTCTCGGAATAAAGATTTAAGTATTAATCACCACTAAGGAGTTTTGCCCCAATTGTAAATTAATACTTGAGTGGGAAATAGGATATTTCAGTATCATGAGCAGAATGTTTATCTAGTAATTAAATAATTTGAAAAATGTGTAATGAGATCCCAGTATCACCTTTAATTGACCAATAATTCGTTTTTCACAATTGGTCTCGTCTTGGAAAATAAACAGTAGATTTTGTACTAAAAATGTATTTTCACTTTTATAAGTAAGTTTTTAAAATATAATCTTGTCCGTATAGACTGATAATTTACTAACATATCAGATAAATATGACAACGTATTTCCATTACAGAAACCTTTAAAACTTTCGAGCATTTATTATGCTATAACGAATCTCCTATTCGAGTTTTGTAATGGGATTGACTTTGATCATATTTTTTTTTTCTTCTAGGCAAGGACAAAACTTGTAATACAGTAAATCACAGTATTAGTGCTGTATTTTTCAGTGAGAGAACAACTACAGGGTGGGGCAGAAGTAATGACCTGGTTTTGACGGGGTACATAAAAAACTAATACAATTTGAGACTGGAAACTTTTTTTTATTTTGATCTGTATATAATCCCATATTTAGCCTCCTTTAATGCAAAAGTTTAAAAAATAAATAAATAAAGCATGAAAGAAGACTTAATGTATCGTGAAAATATCGTTAGAAATCAAGAAAAGTAAAAAATAAGTTAAGTAATTAAAGATTGAAAAATAAAAAATTCGAAAGAAGGGTTTTGAGATGGGGGAATTTGTGTCTCGATCGGTCTGTCTGTCTGTTTGTTCCCCCCTAATAACTTTTGAACGAATTATCCGATCCGAAATATTCTTTTTGCATTCGAAAGATCTCGGCAAGGACACCTCATTTCCATCTTTTACTTCTTGATTTGAACAAATTTTCGTTCAATTTTAAACGGTTCAAAAATTTTTAACATTAGCCCCTATGGGCGAAAATGAAGCAAATTATGTAAACTCTGGGTACAAGATCCAAGTTCCAATGAACAAGCTCGCTGGAAGAAGCTCTCGGCGTGAAATATTGATTTGAACAATTTTTGTTCATTTTTGAACAGTTCAAAAAAATTAACATAGCGCCTAAGGGGAAATTTCAATCCTATATAAATCCTCATCTAACAGACCGATTTGCTCGGAACAATAACTTAATCGGAAAGCTCGTATAACGTAGAACATGTACAGATACAAAGTTTATCCAGAACTAGCGAGCCTATTTTCCTATGAAATTTTTTGATCGGGATTTTCAAGAATATTTTTGAATTAAGGAATGATTAAATGAATAAGTGAACGAATGGATGAACGAATGAGTGAATAAATGATAAAAAAATAAAGGAGCGAATGAATGAAAAAAATAAGTAAATTAGTGAATAAATACATGAATGAGTGGATGAATGAATACATGAATGACTGAATAAATGAATTAATGAAAGAATGAGTGAATGAATATGTATTAATCGTTGAAAAAGGTATATTTGAAGCAATTGAGAACTAAAGGTAAACGAGAAAGAGAGAGATAGCTAAATTATAAATTTATAGGTGGTGAAAACGGGAAAGTAGGCTCGTATAGTTCTAGACGGAACTTCTTGTTTTACATTAGGTTTAGAATACCGCTTCAGCAAGATGGCGTCCTTCAGCACCAATACACTGATGCAGTCCATTTCTGAAGTTTTGGGAAACTTTTCTGCACATTCTAAGGGGTATGGCGGATATTTCCTCGTTAATTCGGTCTTTCAGCTCCTCTAAAGTATGGGGGTGATGATTCCAAAATTTCTCCTTCAAATAACCCCACAGAAAAAAGCTTAGGGACCGTAACATTACGTGGAATATTGAAATGCACACAAATATGCAGTCTATTCTCTCTGCGTGGAAAAATAGACTGTATCAGTGTACTGCTGTAGAAGGCCGCCATCTTGCTAAAGTGGTATTCAAAACTCAACGTAAAAAAATGGGATTATATACAGATCAAAATAAAAAAGCTTTTATTTAATACCCCTCAAAACCGGGTCGTTACTTCTACCCCACCCTGTATGATGCAAGGTCTAAGTCTAGTAAAGCATTAGCTTTAGTAAATATAAGCTTAAGCAGTGAGTGGCTAAATACATGAATGTTTAATTTCATCATTCCTAAAGTAAAAATTTGTGAAAAGGTGCTTCGGTGATGCAATAATTACTGATCTAAAATCCATTATACATTCGTCAACTAAACACAAACTTTATGCCTTCCACAAAACTACAAAAAAAAAAAAAAAAAAAGGAATTAGTTTAAAAATATCCGACTAAAGTAGAAGTGCTTCTTATCCTGTTAGTTTTATTCAAGCGTTTTTACATTTACTCTTAATGTGACCATTATAATAATTAAATATATGATATTATTTCTGTTAAAAATAATATCGTCTGACAAAAGGGAACACAAAAACGATACTGTTACTGAAACTAATTAATTTAATGGCTATGTAACAAAAGTTCTTAATATAAATTAAAAGGGGGGAAAAAATCTTGATGTTTCAGAATTTGAGATAAAAATTCAGACTTTATTTAAAATTATGAGCATGCATTAAGTAAATTATAAAAATATTACAGTACATCAGATAAATATAGTACTACATAATTAAGTAAATGAACAAACATTAATAGTTTCAAGCAAAGATTATCTTATTTATACTTCATATAAAAAAAATCTTTCTTCTCAAGATTCAATTTATAACGATAAAAATCGATGGTTCAGTAAATGGAAAAAAGTACTTACGAAGATAAAATGTAAAGTTAGTTATTTAAAAGACAGAAAATTAATTTTAGTGTCGTCATAAAAAGCGGAAAAGTAAGCACAGAATATCTCTTTGCAATGCAAATACGGTTCTCGTTAAATATTGAGAAAAGAAGGGCTGAAAATTTCGCTTGAAGCAATAATTTCATGTCTGTGAACATTACAAAAAGTAACTAAGTAACAATGTGTTTAGATGTCGGAGCTCAGTGAAGTGGTTTTTCCATGTGTAAAGTAAATGTTTGTAATAAACGTTATTTTTACTGGAAACACCGGTAAAAAGAAATACCAGTCTTTTGACTAAATAAATACAAAAGACACAACATATTAAAAAACTGAAACATAACTTAAAATGCGAAATATGTAACATAAATTAATTATATTTTGTTCTTCTGGAAACTCTTTATTTCGTCCACTGCTTTCTCTCTCTCTCCCTTTTATTATTACAGTAGAACTTCTTCAACTGGAGACCCCGTAATCTGCACGTCCAATTATCCGAGCGCCAGTTTGGATAATTGGACGTTTGTTAATTTAGAACGGTCGTTGAACTAAATCAACGACCTTCTTTAATCTCTACACGCATCGGCGTAAAACCAGCTTGGAAGGTAATTAAAACGCACAGAAACGCCGCATTGCCGAAAACGTCAACTCCTAGGAGTACTAAACACTTCTTTTGCATCATAATGCACAGTAGTACAGTACTGTACTGTATTTGACGTTCATTGATATATCTTTTTTTCATTCGTAATACTGTTTATATTCTATGTTTACTATTAATTAAATAAACAATATTTTACACTGCAACTCATTTATCTCATTTCTGTAACATGTAAAATTTTGTTATGCAGGAAAAACAACTCGAAATTTTCTAGTTGTCATTGCGAAGAAGTTATCTGCAGGCGAAGTGTTTCAGAAAAAGAAAGTAACCCAACGCAGTACCGTAAAATGGGATGAAATTGTGTCACTTGGGGTGAGAATGTGCCATTATGGAATTCAGCCACAACAATGTAACAACGCTTGTTGCTTCTAACTAACACAGCACTACCTCTAACTAATAGAAAAAATTAATTTATTTTAACAGAAAACCACTATAGTGCACTTGCTGGCTGAAATTCCATGATGGAACATTCTCACCCCAAGTGGCATAGTTACATCTCATTTTATGTCATTTTTTAAACAATTTTAAGAATTTCAACAGAAATTACAAGGGTCATTCAATACTTAAAGAGACAAATTGATGCGGGGAAAGACTGTCAGTAGTACAAGCTTGATACATTTAGGATCACTGGCATCACAGGGATGAGCTCTAATCAGCTAATTGATCAACATTTCTCTATTTATAACCTCAAAATTAAGTTAAACGATGTCGGGTCTTCTTGAAAATTGCACATAGTTTGGACAACGTTCTGTGATTGGTGTTTTGATTGCTAAAGGTGAAAAAAACAGCTAATGTATACTCTAGAATGACGAAAATGTATGGTGAAATTTGTATGTACCGTGGAAATTTTTACAAGTGAACAGTTCAAAAGTGGTCGAGAAGCAGTGTCTGACGAACACCGTTCTGGCCGGCCTGTTGAAGTTTCAACTTCCTCACTTGAAACTCGAATTGATGACATTATTCGTGCAGACTGCCGAGTCACAGTGGCGATGATTGCAGAAAAAGTTCAAGTTAGTGTTGTTACATTGCAGAAGTGTGATTCTCTCGCAAGACAACGCACGTCCGCTTGTTGCTCAATTTGCCCGTGACACCATCGACAAAATGGGCAGGGAGGTACTGCCTGATCCCCCTTATAGCCCTGATTTCGCAGTATCTGGTGTAAATTTGTTTGGTTCACTAAAGCAGGGATTACGTGAAAAGAAGTTCCAGGATAACGAGAATGTCAATAAATGTGTGGGAAGTTGGCTCCGGCACCAAGACAAAGCAGGTACAAAAAAATTAGTAACCGTTGGGACAAGTGCATAAATGTGGATGGGGATTATGTTGAAAAAAAAGGAAAAGTCCTATATTTTGGAAATAAATATTTTTTTTCTCTAGGTCAGCTTGTCTCTTTAATTACTGAATGACCCTCGTATTTATACCGATTTTGTTTTCATTTTTATCAACTTAAGTATGCATAATTTTGTAGGGGTACAACGAAGTCATGGAGGGGGGGGGGGTGCCCGTATTATATGTTTTTGCATTATAATTAAATTTGTTATGTTATATAACTCTTAAGATACGTTTTATTAGTTAGAACACTTGCTCTTGGAACTATACATAATTACTTTTTATTTATTTAATCCAGCACTTTGTTTCATTTTTAATAGCTTTTGCAGGGACTGAATTGTTGTTAAAACAGAAGCAAAATAACATCTGAACCTAGCTAATTTTAAGATTGTAGACAGGGTTTCCAGATGTAGTATTTTGAAGACTACGGTAGTATTTTTTCACCAAAAGTTAAAGACGTAGTATTTTTTGTAGTATTTCGTTTTAAAGTGGTATATTTGTGGTTTTCTTTCCTTTGAGATAAAAAAAAAATACCCAAAAAGAAAGAAAAGGGGCACACCTCACCGTTTGGCGATCGTTTAGAATTGCCAACGGTTCCTTGATGATGTGACAGTTGGCAACTTTATCACTCAGTATTGGCGTGTGGCGCAGAGCTATACATTTACCAAAAAAATAAGGAAAGAGAGATGCAAAAAAAAAAAAAAAAAAAAAAAAAAAGGTGAGATGAATACATTTTTCTTTTTTAAATAAGAAGAGATCATATTTATTCTCATCCACATGTTAAACTGAATAAAGTGTACATATCAGAATTGAATGTATATTTAACATTTTGCTGTCGGGTACAAATTGTACACAATTGCCTTCTGTGAGAAGCAAAATAATAACTTTTCGCTTCGCTGCTTTCAAAATCAATAATAATAAATACGCTTATATAAAATATTTTTTTATTTTTAGATATATAATTATAAATTTTTTTCGGAAAATATTCAGTTGCAGATGTTTTAAAGGCGAAACTAACAATAATTATTGAAATAACTTGCCTAGAAAGTACATGCAAATGCAATTATAACTCATTCCAATAGATGGCGCTAAATAAAATGTAGTATTTTGTAGTATTTTTTCAGACGAAGCTGTAGTATTTTTCTGTTTCAAAATCTGGCAACCCTGATTGTAGAGGAACGTGGTGGCAACAATATATTGGAAATTGCAGCTAAGATTGATCTGATTTCAAAGGTTTATACGAACCGTCTCTTAAGACGTAAAAAAACAAAAACAAAAGCGCGTGTGAAGGAAGTTCTATAGAAGCTTTGATTAGAAGGCTTCCATTAGGTAGCTTTTGTACTTCTACTTTCACTCTGGCAGTTACGGATAAGGATAATGACTATCTTGGGTGAACTTCTGCAATTGACAGTAACTTGACGAGGGGAAACTATTTTTTTGAATGTATGCAACACATTCCTCTATGGAAATGTTAATTGTCTTTCTTCTTTTACTTTTTGTGAAAAAAATATTTGCCTTTATTCAATTCATTGTTTTGAATTTTATTTTTGTTGTTTATGTTAAGTGTTTAAAATTATTTCTTTAAGAGCATTCTATGATACACTCAAAAGGTGAATAATATGTTTTATACCGAAAGCCTTTTTTACACATTTTTATACATTTCGGATTATGGCTAGTCCACTGTATGTAGTTTTTCTTTTTAAATGAAAACGAGGGAACAATTTACCTGTAACCTTTTTTCACTCACAGATTAGCAGCAAAAATATTTTCAAGAAACACTGACATTTTTTCCACTTTAATTATATTTAATATTTTTTTGCAAACATTTAATTTGTATTATTTCAAATTTAAAACGTAGGCATAAATGCATCTAAATTTTGTTGTTGTGTTATTAAATTGTGTTGGGTTGTCATTCAGGTAAAAATAACACGTCGCTAGTTGCTTGTTTTTTTTAAAGGTTTAATTAATTTTAATACCTAAATCTGCTAATATTAAACAAAACGTTTTTCCTTTTACTTTCGGGAAAAACACAGATGTATCATGAAGTGAAAATGTTAATTATTTATTCCTGTTATTTTTCAAATTCTACTATCGGTGAATTAGAAAAAAAAAAAAAAAACCAGCCACGATGGTTTTGGTTTCTTTTAAAACATGTAATTAATGTTTATATTTCTTTTTTCTGCTTACTTATTATAAGAAATGCTAATCTGATGAGAAAAAAATTACTTTCACTATCACACTGAACTTTTTTTATCATCCAAGTGGAATTAAACGCATTGTTATTTATTTATTTACTTTTGCATTAGCGAGTGAATTTATTGAAATTAGAGTTTGAAGAACAGCCGAAGTTCGACCGTGATAATTAAATCCAGCATTGTAAAGTTACACTAATATTATGGGTATTAATCCTCAGGTTTGGCGATTATAAATGTCGAGTCTATTTTGATCATCCTCACTTAAAGCAAACGTATTGTCAATTATTGTCGCCGCAGGGACAATTGCGTTCATAAATGTAGCAGCTTGTACTTCTTCCGATTTCGTACTAAGTTAAGTGGCAGTTGAATGAAACCTAAATAATTGCTTCCATACACTATTCTCATTTTTCATTCCATTGTTTGAGCGAAGCCTTCAATCAAACTCTTATTATCATTGCTTTTAATATTACTACATAACAGCAATGAACTCTTTTTAACAATGAATTTTATATTTATTACCTAATAATATACTGAACGAAGACATGTTGCCATCTTCTATCAATAACAATATAACATTACAATTATAAATGATTCTTGCCTGACGAAAGAAAGGGGGAAATAATAAACTAATAATGCAATTTTTCTGAAATGTTATTCAATTGATATCACTAAAAGTCGTCAATAACTACTAAACAAAACAAGAAGATCCGTCTAGAACTTTACGAGCCTACTTTCCCATGTACACCAACTTCAACTTAATAATCTAGCAACCCCTCCCTCTCTCTCTCTTTTCTAGTGTTCGGCAGTAGTTAACTACTAGTTGTAACTACTTTTGTTTTGAACTAGTTAACTACTAGTTAAAGTAATTTTTCCCCAACTACTAGTTACAACTACTTTCAAAATCCCAACTACTTTTCAAAAAAAAAAAAAAATTAAGTATTTTTTGAAAAAAAAAACCTATTTTTGAAACATTAAATTATTTAAATTTTTAGCTTATTAATATTACTCACACAAATGTATTTTTTATATTATGTTATATAATGAAAAAGTACTCATAAAAAAAATCATAATATTTATTGCAGTATTTACGCAAATTAGAAAAAGATTTCTAATATAATCAAGAAATTTATTATACTAGAAACCGCCCGCACCAGGACATGCACAATGAAGTTTCATTTAAAGACCAAATCTTCATTATGGGGACGCTTTACCTCTAGTCCAGTACCATGTATGTGCCACCAACTCCACGCTTCGGCATGCCTAAGGCTACCTTAAAAGGTAGGGGGTCTGGTGGAGAAAAGTACCATGCATGCGTTTGAGATACCATAAAACACAAAAAGAAAGAAAAAATACTGATTTTTAGGATTTTTTTAGAAGAAAATACTGATTTTTATGATTTTCTTTTTAGAAAAAAATACCGATTTTTATGATTCTTTTTTAGACAAAATATTGATTTTTATGATTAAAAAAAAACTATTTTTATCAATTTCTTCCAAATTATTAAAATATAGATATTTTTTTATTATAAATTTTAATATATTCTGGGTTCAAGTAATTCATTATAATTTTAACCCACTATATATGGTAGCCTTAATGAATCTGGTCCTCTAAGGGAAGGTGGAATAGCTTCGTTAAGGTGTCAAAGAATGACATTTTATCAGGGAACATTAAGTTTTTGGACATGCTGAATACAGCAAAAGCATCAACAGCACCTTTGGAAAGGATTTTTTCTACATTTGGAATAGTGCACTCAAAATTAAGAAACAGATTGGGGGTTGATAAGGCATCAAAACTGGTATTCTTGATGAAACATCTAAACAGTAAAAATGTTTAAGCTGTAGTAAACATTTTATGTGATATTTGCCATCTCTGTTTATATATTCAAGAAATTTGTATATAGTCAAAAAATTATAATAATCCAGTCAACTTATTTGTATATATTCAAGAAATTATAATACATTTAGTCCAGAAGTATAACCTTTCTCTTCTGTTTCTTGTTGTTCTCTGTTTATTAAGCATACAGTTTCTATATAATAAAATTAAGAATTAAGAAGATATAAATAACTAACTGAATTCGTTACTGTATTTGTGTTCGCATACATATTTTGCTTTAAAAAGTCCAGAACATCTGGTTTAAATAAAAAAAATACTATTTTTAAGTTTTTTTTAAATAAAAAAAAAATTACCAACCCTGCGTTCAACACAATTTGAAAGAATATAATCTAAATTCTAAAGCATGCACGTTATAAAGATATTTTGCTAATAAATGGGGCTTGGGTAGAGGAAGAATTCTAAATTGATATTAAGGATAAACTCCTTCATTTTACAACAACTGCGGAAGAATTGTTATTTCTTAAAAACATAAATTTTTAACTTTATTAAACAAATACATATTAAAATAAAAGTTTAAATTTAGGGAAAAATATTTTGTCTTTATTCACATTCTCTTTATATATTAATTGTTCCGTGTTATTTGGAAATATTCAATCTGTGAATGTTTTACAGAAATTTCTTTAAAATGGTTTTAATGATTAAAAATAACATTGAGTTGAATTATTAGGATTAAATATTTAAGAGCAAACTTAAAAATGGAAATTCAAATGAATTATACTTAAAACTAGTAAACTAGTAGTTAACTACTTTTGGAGAACAGTTAACTTATAGTTACAACTAGTCTCAGAAAAAAGTAGCTAACTACTAGTTGCAACTAGTTTTGTTTAGAGTAGTTAGTAGTTGGTAGTTAACTACTTTTTGACGAGTAGTTGCCGAACACTACTCTTTTCTCGTTTAGCTTTATTTCTTAATTGCTTCAAATATACCTTTTTCAACTGTTACATATTCATTCACTCATTCATTCATTCATTTATTCAGTCATTCATTCACTCGTTCATATATTTATTCACTCATTTACTTATTTTTTCATTCATTCGCTCATTTATTGACTCATGTGTACATTCATGCTTCCACTTATTCCTTTAATCATTCATTAATTCCAAAATATTCTTGAAAATCCCAATTAAAAAATTTCATAGTAAAATAGGCTCGTTAGTTCTGGATGAACTTTTTATCTGTACATATTTAACGTTATAAGAGCTTTCCAATAAAGTTTGTTCCAAGAAAATCGGCCCGTCAGATCAGGAGTTATATAGGATTGAAATTTCCCCGTAGGCGCTATGTTATTATTTTTTTGAACTGTTCAAAAATGAACAAAAATTGTTCAAATCAGTATTTCACGTCGAGACTTCTTCCAATAAGCTTGCTCATAGGAACTTGCATCGTGTGCCGGAGTTTACATAATTTGCTTCATTTTTGCCCAGGGGAGCTAATATTAAAATTTTTTGAACTGCTCAAAATTTGACAAAAAATTATTGAAATCAAAAAGTAAAATATGAAAGTCAGATGTCCTCGTCGAGATCTTTCGAATGCAAAAAGAATTTTTTAAATCGGACAATTCGTTCAAAAGTTATTAGGGGGGGAAGGACAAACAGAAAGACAGACCGACAGACAGACAAAATGAGCGACAGACCGACAGACATATTTCAAATTTTTAATTTTTCTATCCTTATTTAATTACTTTATTTATTTTTGACTTTTCTTGATTTTTAACGATATTTTCACGATACATTAAGCCTTCTTTCATGCTATATTATTCTTTTTACTTTTACGGGAAAGTAGGCTAAAAAAAGTAATAAAATCGGTCGAAAAACAGAAGAGAAAATGATTTTCAATTGTTTCGTCTTTTCCTATTTATATATAGATTGAATAGCAAAACACGAATATTATTACTAAAGAGGACGACAGATATAAACGGTTAAAATTTAGGCATTTCGCCACATAACAAAAGCAATAAAAATTACCACAGAGATAACAAAAGCAATAAAAATTAGAACGAAGAATAGTCAAAATTCATTACAATTGTTTTTACAACACAGTTATTCACAATTCAGAGAAATAAGAATAAACTGCTATTTCATGTGCAAAAAAGTTTATTAATTAGCAATTGTTCTGCTTTCTAGAAGGTGCTAAACAGGAATATCAAACCTCATTGCTCAAAACTTTCGGAAGTTAAGCTTTAAAGCGCTATTATTTCATCCTTTCTGCATTACACTGGAATGCATCCGTTGCATATAGCTTTAAAATTCAAACAAGTGAAGCAGTTTCAAGTGCACAATAGCGAAATATTTCGGAAGGTAAATTGTAGTAACTTTAATTTTCTGCATCAAAAATGTTTCACAAAAGCTCTGCGCAAAAGTCACATTTTGAATAGAGAGAACTCAGTAGCCGTTGAAGTTTGTAAGCAATAATGACAACCCATTTGCAAGTTTGCCCACTAAATGCTCACTCTCTTGGAATTTCTGCTAGATAACGCAATGGAAGCGATTCAAAAGATTGCAGTTTCAAATGATGCCTACAAACGGCGGAAATATGGTTTTGTCTCAGTTTATTTACGCGATTTTTAATGTGTTTAAATTATGTGCAAGTCTCAATTGGAATTGAAATCGTGTAGGAGTGATTTGAGACATTTTATTTATATTTGCAAGAAATGTATCGATTTTAGAGTAGAAGTACGTTGAAACGTTTAAACATGTAAATATGCAAAGATCAAACTGCTGAACAAATTTACGACACAATCAACACACACAAATCTTACTTTTAAATCGACTTTCATTTATTTATTCTTCGGATAATTTTATAGTATACAAACAAAAGTTTTAAAATGAAAATCTAAAATAAAAATATTCTTTTATCTGACTGAAATTGGTTAAATGCAGGCAGTTCACCGTTCTCCAGAAACATAATGGTGTAAGTCATTTTTAGGCTACTTTCCAGAAAAATAAAAAAAATAAAAATGAATAAATAAAATGTGAAAGAAGGCTTGGTGTATCGTAAAAATATCGTCAAAGTCAAAAATAAGTGAAGTAAATAAAAAAAGATTGAAAAATGAAAAATTTGGAAGTAGGGTTTTGAGATGGGGAAAATGTGTGTCTGTCGGTCTGTCTGTCCCCCTAATAACTTTTGAGGGAATTGTCTGATTCAAAAGTTTTCTTTGTATTCGAAAGATCGCGGCGAGGACATCTCATTTCCATATTTTACTTTTTGATTTAATCAATTGTTCTATCAATTTTGTTCATCAGTTCAAAAAAAAAAAAAAAAAAACATTACCGCCTATGAGCAAAAATGAAGCAAATTATGTTAACTCGGGGCATGAGAGCCAAGTTCCTTCGAACGATCTTATTGGAAGAAGCTCTTTGAAGGGAAAATTGTTTTTTAGATTTGAACAATTTTTGCTCAATTTTGAACAGTTCAAAAACGAATTAACATTAGCACGTGTAGGGAAATTCAATCCTATATAAATCCTGATATAGCAGACGGATTTGCTTGGAACAAACATTATCGGAACTATGTTAGGCCGTAGAACATTTACAGATACGAAGTTCAACCAGAACTAAACGAGCCTATTTTCCTTTAAGAATTTTTGGTCAGGATTTTTAAGGAAATTTATGCGCGAATGAATGAATAAATGAGTGAATACATGAGAAAATAATTAAATTAGTGCATAAATACATGACTGAATAAATAAATGAATGAATGAATGTGTGAATGAATAGGTATTGACCTTTGAAAATGTTATTTTTAAAGTAATTAAGAACTAAAGCTAAGTGAGAAAGAGAGTGGGAGATAGCTAGATTATAAATTTGAAGTTGGAGAAAACGGGAAAGTAGGCTCACATAGTTCAAGACGGAACTTCTTCTTTTTTTTTTTTTTTGAAAATGTAGTTAATTCAATATTCCATAATACGGAATGTCACTACCTTTATTTGCAGTTCACTAAAGAGCGATTCAAAAATTTATCAACAGATGGCACCATCAGTGTTTTTCTTATCAAATACCATTCCGTAAAACCGTTATGCATCTCAAATTATTAATAGTTTGACTCACTCCACTGTATTTCTCAACACCTCATTTGAAACGCCTCTCTTACACAACAGAAAAAAATGTCAAAAAAAAAAAAAGTCCGATCATAATACACCAATCCAAATTCATTTATATTCATACATGAATTCCAATGAAAAATCTATATATAAACTCGAGTTTGCAAGCGAAGTAAATAAAAATACAAAATCTTCGTACCACATAAATAGTAAACATCCGTTAAGATGAATCCCATAAGGAATTATCATATTATATAACTTAGTAAGTTTTGCACTGATGTAATATCCACGTTAAAAGCTATAAAGAAAGAAGCAAGAAATATCATCATTAGTTTTTTTATAAAACAAACATTTACTTTTAAATAGAATATTGGGCGATGAAAGGTCTTTTGATGGCATTATCTTTAGATGTTTTAATGCTTAGCAAAACTTTTATGGTGTGATTTAACCCCAGTTTTATACTTTGAAGAAATAAATTTATCTCACATGTTTTTGTTAAAACTGTTGTTGGAAGAGAATTGTACACCTTTAGATTACTTTAAAATCGAATTCCCAGGACAATGCATATGGATTTATTGCACAGAAGTTGAAGTAAAATCATATCCCATCACTGTCACATAAAAATATTATCAATAAAAAAATGAAATAAAAACCACGTAAAGTGAACTTCCCCCCCCCCCTATTTTTTAACCGTTAAATGACGCTTTTAGAATGTTACACCATCTCAGACACGAGGAAGTAGCATAAATAGCCGTGGGTGATTTTGATCCGAAATTCTCTGACATTTCCGAACATTTTCGAGAGCTTGTTCCAAAAATTAAATATTAAATTAAAAAAAAAAAAAAACGGTTTCCCGAATTTTTTTCAGTTTATTAATCTTAAGATTTCGTTGACGAATAGTTTGTTACAAGAAGAAATTGTGAATACTATTTATCACATGGCATCAGTTGAATTCCAGTACTTTCCACTTACAATTTCATCCCTCAATTTGTACAGAGTATAGAAAGGTTGGACTCAAATGAAAAAAAAACTACTTCACTGCAAAACTTTAAACATGGTACTGTACTATATATATTTACGTATGCATTGTACGTTGGGGGGGGGGGATCACTTAGGTATGTAATTTTTAATTTAATATGATAATGTATACTTTTTCCGAAAATTTTGTGTAAACTTCCGAAAAAAATTTCCCGCTGGGAATCATTCACTGCAACAGAATTTTCAACAGAATAGCGAACATAAATATAATTTTCAGTCTCAAATGTAGCTCGGTTCAGATCACAATTACAATTTAGACGCATGTTAAAGATCTAATACCAGCTTGGAATTTGAGAAGAAAATGCCTTTTTATAATCATGTTTTCAAAATTCTCAGAAGTCTTGAAAACTCCTTCAATGCTCAAAAAATTAATGTAAATCAAAATTTGTCGTGAAGTTTTAGTATTTGTTGCAAATGCCACTTGGATATCCAAGATCCTTTCGCAGAGCCACCAACAGTTAAGGCAGACAAGAGAGCATTTTCCGTTTCTAATGAGCACCACAAGGGTGGAAGTACGACTTAGCTCAAGCACAGATTATCTATTCGGATGACAGCCACAACAAATAGGCCTTCTTCCGTTCCAGACCTAAGACTGAAGGAAACGGAAATTCTCCAGCCTCCGGCACCCTGGAACTGCATCAGGACTTCAGGGTCCACGGATTTTACATGCACGTATGGCCAAGCGTACACGGTGGCTCTTCAGCGGGTCGGGTATCGACCCCCAAACCCTCTTGGTAGACAGCTGACATCGTAACCACTAGGCTGCCACGGTCCTTGTTAGTATTTAAATCAGTCATAATATCCTATAAGACTTATTAAACAAGCGGAAATGGATAACAGTGAGAAAACCATCGATGGGATTGACCATGTTGCGGTTACGCATATTCTCTATTGATCAACGCATATCCATATCTGCCATGCGGCCCTATACTTATGTAGTACTAACGAGTAACGATGGGTTAGCTAAGAGTACAGCCATGTGCATCAAAAGTGCAAAACATTAATAGAAACAAAAATATAAGGCTAAACTGATGGGTAAGGACATTTTTTGAATAAACCAAATAATTAAAACTACTTATAGTTTTTTATTTTGCCATATAATTTATGCATTGAACTTTTATGGAGATTTGTGTACTTGGTCCTTCATATAATTTAAATTTCATCTGTGTAGTTTTGTTGTTACATGGATAATATTTTCAAGCGCGCAAATAACTTCTCATGTCAGAAGATTCTAGGAAATAATAATACCTTTTGTGACAGAAAAAAAAATCTTAAAGATATATCATTGAAAACACACTTAACCTTTTTATTATTGAACCACTCAATGGGAGGGTCCAGGTGGTCCGGACACCCTCCCCATCGCCCTTTTTTCTCGACTGATTATAACCTTATGTATACAGTACGTAAAATGATACGAGAAGGGCGGTCTTTCGACTCTCAATCTCCCCTTTGAAAGACTCTTGTGTGCGCCACTGAACCAGTTTATACTAACTGCATAAAACCTTAGCAGAAAAATTAAATAATAATACATATAACTGTGTCTTAAAAACCGCAGTAAAAACCTCTTCTCCCTTGATACAAATACTAAACTTAAAAATTCGTTTTTTACTTTAATTAATTATGAGATTGCTCGGCATTAAATCAAAATCATTAGTAAAAATAAAGTAGAAAATCAATGACAAGTCCCATAATTGTTACATTTAATATTTATTTAACTAGTTCATTTAAAAAATAAATATTTTATGTATATATTATGGTCTTTCAAATAATCATACAGGCAAAACAACACAGACCAATGTACCAATCATTTTTGACAGTTTTGTAATAATTTCTCCATGGAAGATCTTTCTCCGACGTAAAATATACATTTACTTTCACCATGACCATGAATAAAAGCACATTATTTTATTAAATGTACATTTATTATGAAAACCATGATCATGCACCATATGTGCTGAATAGAATGTAATTATAATGCAGTAATAATCCGTAGGAGACTTAGTTTTAGCTTTATCGCAACCTAGAGAACATGCTTTGTTTTCTGATCTCCACTAGAACACTTAAAAACTATATTTAACCAACTGACATAAAATCAATTTTCATACGAGGGTATCCTAAAATAATTGGGAACATCTAACACATGGCTGTTCTAATCTGCCGGTTCATATTTTTTATAGTGTGATAGAAAATGCAACGTTTTTACATTCTCCTTTATGATAAAGAAAATAATGAATCGAAACTTTTTGCAGCCTTCGCAGAAACAGAAAAATGAAAATAGAGATAATTTGTTACAGAAATGCTGCAATCGTCTCGCCATAGGAAAATAAAATCCCTATTTCTTTTCCCGAAAAGCTTTCGAGAATTAATATATATGTATTTTTTTTTGCTTAAATCGGATTCCAGTATTTGTTACTTCAACCGCACAAGGAGAAAACATTATGTTGTGGCAAGTTAACAAGTTTCTTTTATGTCTACTTTAAGATTTTCCTAGAAATAAATATTCCTTATAATGATTAGTGTTGAACTCGGTTATTGCGTACTCTTATTTAACGAGAACCCAGGTTTAACGAGGAAAGTTGAAATAAATGGTTATTTTAATGCAAAAGCGCTTTTGTAAGATTTGGTTATTACAAACATGACTCGGATTTAGTGAAAATTTTTCTTTTTCATATAAAGTCTTCACATTTTTTTCGTCGTAAAATGAGGACCGTGAAATCCCGAAAGTAGTTGTAGTTTTAAAAGAATTGGACCGCGATATAAATAATGTTGAAAGAATGCGGAAAGAATGGCTTATCGTTATATGCAGTTTCAACGCCGAAAACTGCTGAAACACAGAAAATAAATTTTTTTCAAATACACTGAAAATTATTTTTCTTGCACAATTTATGTTGAAAGTTTAAGAATGAGATCGCGACATAAATAATGTTGGAAGTATGCAGAAAGTGCCGCTTATCGTCATATGCAATTTAAACGCCTAAAATTGCTGAAACACATAAAACTTTTTTTTTTAATACACTGACCATTACTTTTCTTGTACAATAAATGATGAAAATTAAAAATTAAAGAATTGGATTGCGATATAAATAATGTTGGAAGTATGCGGAAAGAATGGCTTATCTTCGTATGCAGTTTCAACGCCAAAAGTTGTTGAAACACAGAAAATAAACTTTTTTTCAAATACACTGACCATTATTTTTCTTGTACAATAAATGATGAAAGTTAAGGAATGAGATCGCAACATAAATAATGTTGGAAGTATGCAGAAAGATCCGCTTATCGTCATATGCAGTTTGAACGCCGAAAATTGCTGAAACACAGAAAACATTTTTTTTAAAACACTGACCATTCCTTTTCTTGTACAATAAATGATGAAAATTAAAAATAAAAAATTGGATCGCGACATAAATAATGTTGGAAGTATGCGGAAGGAATGGCTTATCGTCATATGCAGTTTCAACCCCGAAAATTGCTGAAACACAGAAAACAAACATTTTTAAATACACTAACCTTTCTTTTTCTTAAACAATAAATGTTGAAAGTTAAAAATTAAGTGCTTAAATTCATTTTTATACAATAATATTTGAATGTACTAGACCCGGTTAGTACGAGCCTTTGGATTTATCGAAAGAATTTCTCAGCCCCTTCAGCCGAGTTCGACTAATTCACTTATTTCTTAGTGATACACCACACCCTCCTCCAAGGGGGGAAAAATTATTTTCAGGTGCAATTTTTTTTAAATGTAAAAAATTTCCTTACACTGCTACATAAATGATCAAAAATTAGGAAAGTAACTCTTAAAACATACGCCATGCCTTTCATAAAGCATAATATTCATTAAAAAGAAAAAAATCAGTTTCGCATCAAAATTACGAACAGATGTACCCTTTTAAATACATTTTTTTTTTTTTTTTTTTACACATTCGATGAATGGTTTCGTTTAATATTAAAAATGAGAAATATTTTACTTCTATGCGGATGACTGCTTCGGTTTTATGCAAGGTGCATGGACAGCATTTAAAATATATAAAAACGCCAAAATAGGTATTTAATATATTCTGTCAGTTATGATATTGAAGGTTTTGTAGGAAAATTATATAACATACATTTAGTGCTATTTTTTATCATATACGGTACATTAACTTTCTAATAAAATTCGAGAATACAAACATTTGAATAATTTCAATTATGTCTCGAACTGAAATGTGGTATTGAATTTTTATTTTATTGTTTGAAAGGAAAAATATTTATTTGCAGTAAATTAAACGTTTTAAAGTGAACAAATTACCATTTTGCATTTTTGTAAATAAAAAAAGCTTCACGTAAAACAATGCTCTAAAATTTAGTTAAAGCCTACTTCAAAGATACGTGTGTTTGACCATTAATTTTTCTTATACACACTGTGTCAAAGAATTTTTGAGACTTTTTTTATAAAATAAATACTAGTAATTATATTTTTAAATTGTGTATTCAAAATAAGTTCTTTTCTGCTTCAATACATTTGTTACAGCGGTTTAACAACGATTCGAACGCCTGTTCCAACTCACATTGTGGGACTTCCTCCAAAACTTGCGTCGAAGCTGTTTGTATAGCGTCAATGTCATCAAAGTAAAAAAAAAAATAAAAAAATAAAAAAAAAATAAACAAATGAACTTAGGTTTTGGCAGTGGAACAATTGATAGTTAAGAAGTTTCACGAATGTTCGATAAGTGCAGTTTACATTGTAGTGTCTAGGTAGATTAAAATTTATCATATGTAAATTTCATTATTTTTCTGCTAAAAGTCCGTAACTATGCGATTTGCCCTAAGAATCGTTCATAAATGATGTCACGCTTTTTTATGATATATTTGACACACCTCCCTCCTTTGTCACACGTCACGCTATGTTGTATAAGCCTGATGCTACACTTCTTGTTACCCCCTCCCCTCCCCTTGTCACAATTTCACGAACTTCCCCCTCGAAGTGTGACATCATTTATGAATGATCCCTAACCATGTTAATATAAAGATTATCTAAGAAATAATTATAAAAAAAATATTTATAAATTACTAGCTTATTCACGTTACTTTACTATTAAAAAAGCAATGATATTTACTGTGGGATAAAATATAAAATTTTGTGCTACAAAGTAAAATTAAAACTCAACGTAAAGTTAACCACACAATTTGCAAAAATTCAGACACGGGTGTCGAGATTACAAGGAACCTCTTTCAATGCAAAAGATTGAACTTCTAGATGAAAAATATCCAACTAAAGTTATAGCTATATATTTATTTTTAGATATTTAATGTATTTTTGTCAAAGCAAATGCCAAAATAGAGTGAACTAAATTTGGAGAATTGCATTGAAACGATGCATAAATGACATATTATTAAAGAACGCACTAAAAGGGTGCAGGTAGGAGTATGTACTATTATTTTTAAAAGAAAAGGAAAACCTTGTATTACTGTTATAAAACTGCTATTTTGTAAGAAAACTCATTAGAAATAAAAAGCAAGTTTTGGATATGTAAATTAATCACCATTAATTTAGAAGCACATACTAATTACAAGTAAAAGTTTTTTCAGCACTTGGTAATTTTCTTAATATTATCCTCAAATCTTACAACTGAGGATCAATCATAACAATTAAAAGAAATAAAGAAAACAGTGATATGGCGTGCAAAATGATCACGATGAAAGTTTAAAAAAAGATTTATGACAAAATAAAGTAATCGGTAATATTTACTCAGATACATTACTTTGCTTATTTTACTGCACCTGCTAACTAGTGAAAAAATTGTTAAACCTCTTTGCTGTTACACCGTAAGAACACACACAAATATATCAAAGAAAAATGCACTTTACCTGCATTTCTATTTCATTTTTTATCAAAGAAAAAAAACTGGAAGGATTCTGAGCGTTATGTCATATAGACGCATTTTGATTAAATGTTAAATGCAAAAAGTTATCGCATTCGAATACACACGCATTTCCTGTATAAGTATTTTTTCCATGAAAACAGTCGAAACAAAGGCATTTTTCTTACAAAAATTCATAAAAATAAAAATAAAAGACAGAAAGAAATAGCGAGACAGGATATTTCAAGTTTTGTCTTAGAAAGTTCCACTGGGTAGCTTGAATCCCGTGGGATTTAACATCTTTTTCAAAGCTATTTTTTTCTGCAAATTCAACAGTTTCTAGCAAAACATTTCGTCATTTGGTGCAGTTTTTTTTGTAGTAGCTAACAAAGGAAATACTTTTAGTTCTCCAAGAAACTCTACACCTTAATATTTGTTTTTGAAATGCGATGTGCGATGTTGGTCCTGCGAATAGATACATCCTTTTTAATGTTAGAAGATAGCATTGAGCTCGGGACTGAAGTGTTCGACGCTCTCCGCCAACGAATACACAGCGAGCACAGGCGGAATACGTGCTCGTTAAACACGTGGATTCTAAAGACCTGTGGTCGGTCACTAGCAGTTATTATGAAGGTAGGATACTGGAGGAATGTTCCCTCTCCTTTAGTGCAAAATCGTAAGGTAGGATACTGGAAGAACGTTCCCTCTCCTTTAGTGCAAAATCGTAAGGTAGGATACTGGAGGAACGTTCCCTCTCCTTTAGTGCAAAATCGTAAGGTAGGATACTGGAGGAACGTTCCCTCCCCTTTAGTGCAAAATCGTAAGGTAGGATACTGGAGGAACGTTCCCTCTCCTTTAGTGCAAAATCGTAAGGTAGGATACTGGAGGAACGTTCCCATTCCTTTAGTGCAAAATCGTAAGGTAGGATACTGGAGGAACGTTCCATCCCCTTTAGTGCAAAATCGTAAGGTAGGATACTGGAGGAACGTTCCCTCTCCTTTAGTGCAAAATCGTAAGGTAGGATACTGGAGGAACGTTCCCTCCCCTTTAGTGCAAAATTGTGGTCGGGGACAACAGCTTCTGCCATAAAAAACACGTAAGATTTTGATTCTAATAATCATACAGGTGTCAGATATTTTGGAATTGCATGGAAGAAAACTACTTCAAAAAGGTCTAGTCCTAACCACTTTGGATTACTGTTATTCCACTGTATTATGTATAATTAAAAGCATATAAAATATGTTATCAAAAATGTTTAAAAAACCATTTCTAACTGTAAATTCATTATATTTTGCATAATTTTTCATTGAGTTAATTTTCCTTCATTTAAGAAAGGGGCCGTTCATAAATGATGTCATGCTTTTTTTCCATATATTTGACTTCCCCTCTTTGTCACAATATGTCACACTTCAGCGGACCCCCTTACCCCCCTTTGTCACATATCACGCTATGTTGCATAATGCATGATGTCACATTTCTTGCTACCCCCTCCCCTCCCCTTGTCACAATTTCACGAACTCCCTCCCCCTCGAAGCGTGACATCATTTATGAATGATCCCAAAACGATTCTACCAATGACTCAAATATTATTACAAATAATTGTTTCTACACGAAATGATTTTTTTTTCCAGATTATAAGACTTAGTTTGTGAGGAATGTTTTATTCAGACTAAAGTGTATCTCTTAAAGAAATCGATACCGACTTTGATTAGAAAGCTTCCATTAAGTAACGGTTCTGTTTTTTTGCAACTATGTTGTGAAAGAATAATGATTGGCTTGGGTAAACTTCTGCGGTTGACAGTAAGATGACGAAAAGAAATATATTCCCTAACCGAAGAAACATTCTATTTTCTTCTTTGGCTGATCTTAACTTTTAGCATGTTATAATAGCATCGGGAGCTCATTTCCGTTATATATTTTTATTCAACATATTTAAAAATTAAGGAATCTTTGCAATACGTCTATGGAAACCAACTTTTATTTTTAAAATACATTTAATTTCCCTCCATTCTGTATTTTGTAATAAAAGAAAATTCCGTCGTTTAAAATGGACGTATGTAATGTAACTCAAATATACTGAAAAATGATGTTATACAAAATGATTTGTCATTATCTTAGCACGTATTTGCCTCTATTCGTTAGCATAAGTTATGTGAGTACTTCAAAGAAAAATGATTTGGACATATTTTTTGGAATTATACTGCTTTTACACTGACATTTACAAGAGGTTCCATGACATTTGCATCTACAAAGAAGGTATTTTTACGAACTATGTTTTGCTCTCGCACTTGGTCTATATTTTTGAAATTTTAGTGGTAGCTTTCCGTGCTACCATGCCACAGGTCCAAGGTTCATTCGCAAGGCTGGGTCGACTCATCCCTCCATTCCTTCAGCGGTTCAGTAAATTCAGGACCACGCATGCTCGGGAACTAAACACTGGGGGCTACGCGTCAGGCCAACCACCTGACCGGAATATCTGCTTCTGCACCAAAAAGGGCACTCAGGCTCGAAAGCTGGGACGGACACGGTCGCCTGGGCTCTCATGGGTCCTCGCACCACTAAGTTTAGTTTATTTTTTAAATTTAATTGCCCATTAGTTTCTAGAAATACTTTTCTTATGCAAATTATTTTCATATGCGAAACGTGGTACAGAGATAATTCTTACACTGCAGCGAATTTTTAACTCTGAGTGCTATGCATCGGCATGTTGTGCGGTAGTAAATCAGGAAAACTGCTAGTTGGTTGCTCGCTGAGCGTTAAGCAACGCGTCACAACAACCATGCAGAGCGGCATGTGGATCAGCTACAATTCAGGTACAACTTCTTTCAACAGTTTATCGTGACAGTTAATTCGTTTTTAATGCAAATGAACATTTCAATTCGTTTTAACACTTGTTTGGCTTCTGTTCTTCTTTCGTTTAGTTGTCCTGCATTTTAATCGATTGATTATTATTCTTTTTTTTTTGCTGTTGTTTATGCCACTTGGGTTATCCAAGCTCCCCTTCGTCGAATCGACTAGGATTTAAGGCCAGTTGGGAACGCCTTCCGTTTCAATTTGAGCACCAATGGTGGAAGTACGACTTTGCTCATAATGTACTTGGATGACACCAGATGGCAAAACCACAAATACGCCACCTTCCTTTTTTGACCTATGGATGAGGGGAAGGAAAAAGCTCCACTCACCGGTACCCTCGGGACTTCAGGGTCCACGGATTTTACATGCACGTATCCCCAAGTGTACATGGTGGGTCTTCAGCGGCTCAGGTATCGAACCAGAGATCCTCCGATCCGAAGCTCGAAATCCTAAGTGCTAGGCTTCCACGGCCCTAATTATTTTTTTCTTTATGTATAAAAACACACACCCAGAAGAGCTGGGTGCCAAAAAGTTGAGTTGTTTGTATTACCTGTACAAATGAAATCTCTGATTCATTGCATTGTTCTTCAAAAATTCGTAATCGTTTTAAAACAGAAAACCATCATTGTTATTATTTTTGTGAGACAATATTTTCCATTAGATCAAATTTATAATAGAAACTTTACTTCAAATTTAGTATATTTTGTTCCTTTATATTCTATTGAATGAACTTAAACTTAGCTAATTCTTCAAAAGATCTTTCAAAATAAGTCTATCCTTAATATGTATAGCGACTGCAATCTTTTTCAGCTTTTCAGAATCAAATCTGTAGTCAGATGCCAGCATGACACATCTCAGTTCTTGCTCATTTTACAGGAGAACTATTTTAAAGTTCTCTAAAAATGTAAAACAGAAGATATCACTAAGTGCCACTACTTATTTATACAATACAGTTACACCCAACAATATAGGTAGAGATGTCATACTTTGCCACCTTATGGATTTCATTAAGATGTTTTCAAAATATGCGTAATTATTTCAGTATTGCTAAAACGCCAAAAATCATATTTTACCATCTAAGTGCAGAAATGTAATTACACTGTTAAAAATTTCCGTAAGAAAATAGTAAAATAACCATTTATTTGATTGTTATTTTACCATATTTAATTACAACAGTTGAATAACCACTAAAAAGATGGTACTCAAACCGCTGATTGCGAAAAAAAAAGTTTATTCTCTGTTTATCCTAAAGGACGTTTAACTAACCGTAATTTTCAAGCGCTCAATAAGAATCGGGCGTCCATCTTGGTTGCGAAACCATACCGGTCGTACGTTGCTTTAAAATAGGAATACGGGTTTATCAGTTAAAATCTGCATGTGTATATAAAAAAAGGAGAAAAAAAAGGGGCTTAAGAAGTGGATACTAAATAGAAACACATACACACTTAAATCAAAAATTGGAGACATCGGATTCCCAAACTGTTCGCAAATGAGCGACCCCATAATTTGAGCTGCTGAAGCTTGTTTGAAGCTTGTTTGTATTTTAATTTTTGCAGCAAATAAAATGATTTTCGTCAATATACAGTAAATTTAGACCAAAAATAAATTTATATCCAATCAAAAACTGAAATCTCAATTTTAAGGCTGTTTGCCTGTTGGAAAAGAAGATTTATTGATAAACAAACGTCCGCTTTACGTGATGATGGTGGACGAGTGGATAGAGAGCTAGACTTGTACACCACGCATTCGGGGTTCGAGTCCTGCAAGCTTCGTTTACGGTTTCTACGCCTCGAAGATTCTACGCCTCGAAATGGTTCATAAACGGTGAAAATTTTGTTTTTAAGCCATTTTTAAATGGTTATAAAACCGTAAACTTTTGCATTTACGGCTTTTTAACCAAGTTAATTGTAAATGGTTAGGTCCCGTAAAGATAGAAAAATATTCCAAACCGTAAATTTACCGGTGAATTAGATGGACAGACTGCTGCCGGTCATTTAACCGGGATTTCATGATGAAATTTCTAACAGTGTATCATAATATACATTTGCATTGTCGTTTGATAAATTATGTATTTACAATTAGGGGCCGTTCATAAATGATGTCACACTTTTTCCCCATACATTTGACCCTCCTCCCCCCCTTTGTCACAATATGTCACACTTCAGCGGACACCCCTCCCCCCCTTTTTCACATGTCCCGCTATGTTGCATAATGTCACACTTCTTGTTACCCCCTCCCCTCCCCTTGTCACAATTTCACGAGCCCCCCTTGCCCCTCGAAGTGTGACATCATTTATGAATGATCCCTTAGAAAGGAGCATTTCTCTCTCTCTCTCTCTCTCTCTCTCTCTTATATATATATATATATATATATATTATACATATTCGGAGGTAAAATTTTTAATCATTTTTTCCCATTTTAAATAAATTATAAATAGAAATAAGAAACTAGAATGAAGCTATTGTATTTCCCTCCATTCTAACGAAAACCAATGCATCATGGAATTTACATTATTCATTGTCTCTGTTGTCCCCTTCGCGGTCGATAAGCACCTGACACAAATGATATATGTGCTTTATTTTTGACAAAATTTATGGTTTATGCCTTTGAAAATTAGAACACAAAATCTTTTGTCTAAAACATCCGCGTATTGATTACACTTAGTTAGTAAAGTTAAAAAGTCTAAGTAAGAAAAAAAAAAAACTTTTCCATACTTATGATTTTTTTCTTTCAATAATTTTCGGAAAATAAGATAACCATTAGTTAACAGTGCTATCAGAAATATTTTTTTAGAAAAACATTAATACTTCTTGGCAGAAAAAAACTCGATATGCCATTGTAATGCGTGAAATGTGTTTATGGAAATTTTGCGGATTATTTTCGTAGTTGAAGACATAGTCGACTTCGGAGACAAAATTTCTTTGTGGTTTCCGCCTCTGAAAGGCAGCAATTGCTCAAAGCCAGAGAAAAAGGCAAAAATGGGAAAAGGCGTTGTATTAGATATATAAATAACAGGGAAGAAAAAAATCATCCATAACATATGCAGTCCTTGCATTTTGAACAGCGATGTGCAAAGTGGTATTGTAAAATGGGGATCGTTCATAAATGACGTCACACTTCTTTTCAATATATTTGACACTCCTCCCCCCCTTTGTCAAGAAGTGTCACACTCCAACATACCCCCTTTTTTTACATGTCACGCTGTATTACATTAGCATTCGGGCTATTTCACAGTATTTTCTAAAAATGTTGAGTCCCCAACATGACACTTTTTTTGTCATAACTACGTAATTTACAGTTTAATTATCACCAAATTTTATTTTCAAAAAATGTGCTTAATACATTATTTGAAAATAAAATTTAGTGATAATTAAACTGTAAATTATGTAGTTGTGACAAAAAAAGTGTCATGTTTCGGACTCTACGTTTGGACAAGATACTGTGAAATGGCCCATACATGCACTTGCACTGTTGCAGTTCAGAAACATAGCACTACGCTATTGATCCCCTTTCCAATTTTAATTTTGAGATTTTAATGACATTTGGAGCATAAAAATAATAATGATTATATGTGAACCTAATTTGTATAAAATGATGTTAAGTTTATTACAAAAAAGATAATTAGTGTATAATAGTAAAACATTAATTGTTCGAATACAAAAAAAAAAAAAAAAAATGCCCGGGCTATTTTATCTTAAAAGTATAAATGCCTACAAAGATTTCCTTTTAAACTTTTAACCAGAAGTAAATTTAAACCTTAATCAGCAATGGTGATTTTGATACAAAATTACATCAATAAAAATTGAAAATCTAATTATAGAAATGAAGAAAAAATTCTAAGATTAAATTTTCTAATTTTAAATGTTTTTATAGAAATAAAAATCACATAAAAGATGTCACAATTCTTGTTACCCCCTCCCATCCCCTTGTCACAAACGGTCACACTTTCTTGAACCCCCTTCCCCACTCGAAGCGTGACATCATTTATGGATGGCCCCATGTCAGATTTTAAGAGAACAACACAGTAACACCTGCACTGACGCATCTGACTTCACTTTCGCAAGCTATTATCTTTTAGTGCGATATGGTTTGAGATGTCAAGAAAAGAAAAGGTGATATTTTTAATCTCTTCATATGCAGTTTGCAAATTACAAGTGCTCCTAGTGTGATTGTTTATAACAACGTTCTTCACAATTAGCTGGAATGGTTTCAACGACATTCGAAATCTCTAGTATTTCATAGAAGAATCAATTTACATTAATCCATTCTTCGGTGACATTGTGAAATAATATAATTACTAATATATTCATATTCAATTCCTGTGAATTCATATTGCTTAAGTTCGCGATTTTTTTTCCTGTTTACTTCATTTATAATGTCTAAGACATTTTTCAAGAAAAAAAACTTAATTTCGAATGAGGTTTTCGAACATGTAAAAAAATATTCTTAATTACTCAGAGTAAGTTAGACTTCCTTTATTTAAGATATTAAAATTGACAGAACAGAAGTTCCCAATTATTGAATGTACTTTTTATTTTTATTCCTTCATTTTTTTAGGAATTCGTTTGGTGATTGTGTTGTTACAATTAAAAAAAAATTAAAAAGCTTCAATGGAGTTTCGACCCCAAATCTTAAATGCATTTTTTCAAAAAGTTAAGAGCATTATTTTGAGTTTTCTTGGCATTTTTTCTGTCACTTTTAGTTTATTTGGCGATTTTTTAAGTCATCAACTTTCGGGTTCTGGTTATCATAACAATACACTTAGAATAGCATAGGCAGAGTGGAAGGAGAGAAGGTTACCCATTGCGAAGTTCTTAATGGTATTCAACCAATTATGATTATTTAATGATTTCCATATTAGTTAGTCTCATATTAGTTTAATTTAATAGCATTAAACGCACTAACTTTATATACTAGTATACTAGTAAATTTACTACCACGCAAAAAAAAAAAAAAAAAAAAAAAACGTAATGAGTGAAACAGATGCTAAAAAAACACCACATAAAAATGATAAAGGCAGTAATATTTTAAATTTATAACAATATTGATTAAGAACAAATGTCCAAGTGTATATATTACATACAAATCCTCCCCAAGAAAGGAAACAAGTTAAAGTCTCAACAGATATAAGTATTAATAATGTAAAATATAACTTTTTAGTTCAAAAATCTTTAAAAATAACTTATTGAAAATATTTTATCGGATGGGTTTCTTATGTTTCAAAAGTTTGGACAGAAATTGCTATTCAGAACATGTTATTGCTTAAGAAAAAAGTCAGCTGTTTCCAGAAAAAGGAATCAATATTTTGCCACACGAAAACTTAATAGCTTTTTTTATTTCTCCGGAAGAAGCAATTAAGCATTCTTTGAGGAGCTTTATTACTTCCACCGGAAGAAATAAAGATGATTTTTTTTTCCTCCAAAAAATATCGACATGAAGAAAAAAAAACTTGTGTGATAAAACTGATAATACTTTGAGCGTGATCTATATGTTTTGTATTTTAGTTCAAAAAGAGATAATCACTATTTAAAATAAGAAATAATGATAATAATAAATTTATTGCTCGATTTTACGACCTCTGTATTACAAACAGTTTACTAATTCTGAAAAATCTACCGCTAAAGCCATGCTTTTTTGTTTCACGAAGTCCCGATTTTAGAAACACTTTTCGGGCGTAAAAATATTGGCTTTAGTGGAAGATTTTGCGGGACTAGTAAACTTCTAGTGTACTAGTCCGTAGTCTAGTTGACTTTTCTCTACCAGAACCCTACCTGTTAGCCGATGCCTTAGGATTGCTTGCGCACGGGGCAAGTGGTTTCCACTGATTTTACATACACGTATCCCCAAGTGTACATGAGTGGTCTTCAGTGGGTATTGAACGCGCGACATCCCAGGTGGAAGTCCGCCACTAGGCTACCACGGCCAGTAGTCTAGTTTACTTGTCCGGTCTTTTTACCTTCAAAGACGTATATTACATGCTATGATGAAACACCTTAGAAATATCTAAGGATTTTATGACTTATGTTACATATTTTCTGCGCCCACCCACTGACGACGACACAGGTTTTGGATTTTTGTTTTTTGATAGTTTTTCCATTTGTATTACTTGTTCCAATTTTTATATATATTTTTAATTATTGTTTTTATTATGTTGTGTACATACCCACTAGTTAAATTTATTCGTTTAATTTCTTACTTTTTTAACAATATATTGTAGTAGGCCGCCTTAAGCGCCATTTATGATTTTGTATAATTTCCCCTATATATTGACTATATATGACCCTGTATGTTGATGACTATATATGTATCTACTGCATATATAAGTTGGATTTTCAGGATTATTACTTAAAATGTGTATTATAAGAATAGATACACGATGAATTAAAGTGGCATATTTACGAAACATGTACTTCATTACGAATAAAAGTTATCAGTCATCTACTGAATTGAATTTCCGAAACGTAGAAAATTAAGCATATTCCGGCACTGTGCAAATCGCTCCGTTGTAATGAGTTAGGGGAAGTTTCATGTTAGTGTAATTTTCACGCATTAGACTGAGCAAATTGATGTTACCTGGATAAATTGTGGATTGTGTGCTCAGTCTATATTGTAGTCAGTACACTTATTCTAAAAGTTTATGAGAATCTTTTGACGACTCGTTTCAAATGCTTATATTTTACTCACGAATCACAAATGATATTGACGTATGCGAAGCTTTTAGAAGTGATTCAATGTCAAAGTACAGGGTGGTTATAATTAAACTTCCCCTATGCAGGGCATCCTACAGCTAAAACTGTTCAACGGATTGACACCAAAATCGGTATGTGGACTATACACGAGATGCGCTCAACGAATCACGAAGAAAAAAAGTTCTAAACATTGCCGCCAGAGGCTCTGTTTAGCCTCAGAACATCGTTTTCACGTAGGAAATGACCAATAAGGAATAAAAATAATCATATTAATATTTATGAAGGGATAAAAATTCATTTCATGATAACCTAAACTTGTTTTTTTTCTTTTTGCCAACAGATGAACTGTTACAGCTTTCTTTACTTTCATTTTAAATAGCAAAATGATAGATATGAACGGAAAAGTGTGCAATAAATGTTTATATTATTATTTTTATTCCTTATTGGTCATTTCCTACGTGAAAACCATGTTATGAGGTTAAACAGCGACCCTAGCGGCAATTTTTAGAACTTTTTTTTTCTTCGGGATTCCTTGAGCGCGTCTCGTGTATAGTCTACATACCAATTTTGGTGCTAATCCGTTGAACGGTTTTAACAGAATAGGGGAAGTTTAATTATAACCATCTGGTACATGGTTAAATGTGTATTCCGATAGATTTTATGCACAGCCGCACATAATTTCTTTGTGGAAGAAATTATTAATTCTATGAGTAAATGTTTTATTTTAAGGTAATTTTTTTAAGCTATGTAGGATTTGCGAATATTTAATAGGATATAAAAAATCATCAATAAATATTTTCAATCTGCTTAACGATAAATAATTTTAACTCTTCGAACCAAAACCTTGTTTAACTACTCCTATCAGACTTCTTCGACATATTTTTTTTTTTTGCAGATCACAGAGTGGTTTGAAGCATTTATTCTTTGGTAATAGTTTCAGTTTTCGCTCATCCACTGAGCGTTAATAAATTTAACACATTAGAAATCCTTGAAATGAAATTGTCATCTTACTGAAGAAAAATAAAATGTTTTCCTGTGCACTGCTTTCATCCTTTATATTCATTCCTGAAAAATGCATCCATAGTCATTTACTGATAAAAAATATACGTCACTTCGTGTTCTTCTCAGTTTTATCTGTTTTGAAGCTGTTTGTATCCCTCACAGCATAAACAATGTGTTCACGTAACATTTTAAAAATTGTCTTTACTTTCTTTTTCTAACTTTAATTTCAGTTTAGTTCACGAACGGCTCATCAGAATGATTAGTCATAAAACTTATTAAATTCTGCATTAAATAATTTTGGTAAATTCACCATGTATTTAAAAACCATTATTATTTTAACCTTAATGATCGGAAACGTGTTTCAGAAATATTACTAAAAACAATTTTGAGAAAATACTGTATATTTGTTTAACCGTTTCTTCCAGTTTAATTCCTGTTCTTATATTAAGTAAGCAGATAGTTGAAAGTGTATTGTTGTAAAAGATTTTGCAGAAACCGATAATAATTACTTGAACTTCACTTACATCACATTTCTCTAAACGTTTTAATAATATACCCATCTTTCAAAAGGATGAGTACTTACTCCATTTTATTAGTACCTTCAGGCATATTGGATGGCTGTCTACCACTGCTTTTGTCCAAACAAAACAATTAATAATACTGAATTTATATATGCATAAATATGCAAAACACTTGCGCTCTCATTGAGAAGGCCAAGATCTACCCTTGGCTGTCATGCCATTGAGGAAGGAGGGATAAATATGCAAATATAAACATATGCAACTTAAAAACAGCAATATCTTCCCTGCCTAGAAGAACCGTTTAGTACTTACGGACATTAGCTCAGTCTTCATAAAATTAAAAAAAACCTTCAAGATATTTGTTCAATCTTGATAAAATTAAAAAAACCTTCAAGCTATAAAAAACCTTGAAGATATTTGTTCAATCTTGATAAAACTAAAAAAACTCTAAGCAATAAAAAATACTTGGATCTGCTCAAATAATAAAATCATTACAAAATGGTTACTTTATAATATTTTGCTAGTGATTAATTTTAGTTGTAAATACTAGTATCATGCTACCGTCCATGAAGCTTCATATGAAGTCAATAGTTCGGTAGTATTAGATATAAATGGGGATGGACTACTGTGAACCTCGGTCACTGTCCCCATCTGTCCTGTATGTACTAAGTAATATTACTTTCTTAGTTTATAAGGCCATCCACTTTTAACGATTTCATCATAAAATATAATAAACACGGGAAAAATCAGACAATAATTAGAAAGAAAATTCAAAATACTATCGTAGGAAGAAAAAAATGGTTGCTAGCTTCATTATTTTTTTCGCAAGATAGATAATATCTCTTACGCCGCTTCTATATTTCATCTCACCGGAGGTGAAAAAGAAATCATTATACAAATGAGCTTGGAGCTATGCAAAGACAAGCTTTAATTATTTAACACTCGGTATGCTCGTAAGTAAATCTTAGTGAGTATAAAAGAAGCAAAAGTAATGCGTTGAAATCGTCCAGATATTTTATTAATGATCTGGATTTCCTAGGAAAATACTTTCTAAAGAATACTTTTGCAAACATTCAATTACGTTCATGCTTATTGGTAATTGGGTATTGAAATACGATTGTTGAGCTAAGTTGAAATTTGCAAGTATAAAATACAATTTAATTCTGTAAGATACCAAATTATAAGATGGTGTTCAATGCACAGTTTTAAATTTTTTTTTTTTTTGTTTTTTGTTTTTTTGTGCAGTGATTCTTCATTTTATGGTTTTGCATTCAGTATTGCTGTTTATTGAACGCAGTTGCTAATTTTCTTACATGTAATTATTAGATAGATGTACATTGTGTCCATCTGTAATGGAAATAAAAGGTGTATGAGGCCTTTTTTTTTGTCCTATGTGGAAGAATAATTTTCTGAAAAAAATATATAGTTGAACACTTATATTTGTGTGAATGTGTGTGTTTTCTTTTTCTTTTTTTTCAATTCTGAGAAACGACAATACATTTCGAGTGTCATCGACAAGATGCTAATGCTTTTGCAGTGCTGTTGCAACAGCGCGTTCAAGTATTCAAAGTTCTAATTAATTACGAGAAACAAACTTGACTCATGTGTGTCCTGCCGAGAAATTATCTTTGTTTTGGGAAATAAAAGGCATTGAATATTTCTTTGGAGTCAATTTGTCATTTTATATTTTTGTGGAATTATTTGGGTTAAATAATCTGTATTCCTAACGGTAAAAAATTAAAAAAAAAAAAAAAAAAGATTTGTTTATGTGTTGTAGGGTATTACATTAAAAAGAAAGAAAGCCATATGTACCTAATATACATAGTTTTAACATAACATTTAATGAACTCAAAAGTTTTTTTCTTCTGCCACACAAGAAAATGGCTTATTTTTATCGAAACCACTATGAAAATGCACTTTTTCCATTTTGAACATGAAGTACACTATTCATCCATCAGTAACCCTAATATATGCACTTGGTTATATATTTCTTCAAATGCCTTCATGAACGAAAATTAGCCTTTACGTACTGAAACTAGAATGGCTTTTCCACAAGTTGAAAATTAACCCATTCCTGAGTAGTGGAAATTGTTTAGCTGTAATGAGTTAGGTGAAGTTTCATGTTTTCGTAATTTTCTCTCATTAAGCAATGCAAATTGGCGGAAGTGGGATAGAAAATAGGTAGTTCGCTATCACTAAACGCAGTTATTATTCATATTCTCCACTTTGCATTTTTGTCCTAACGAATAACTAATTTATAATGGTATCTGCTAGTTTCACACTTTTTAGCCTACTTTCCCGTAAAAATGAAAATATATATATATAATAAAGCATGAAAAAAGGCTTAATGTATCGTGAAAATATCGTTAGAAATCAAGAAAAGTCAAAAATAAAATAAGTATTTAAATAAAGATTGAAAAATAAAAAAATTGCAAGTAAGGTTTTGAGATTTGGAAAAAGTGTGTCGGTCGGTCTGCCCCCTTCCCCCCTAATAACTTTTGAAGGAATTGTCCGATTCAAAAAAATCATTTTGAATTCAAAAGATCTCGACAAGGATATCTCATTTCCATATTGTACTTTTTGATTTGAACAATTTTTCGTTCAATTTTGAGCAGTTCAAAAATTTTAACATTAGCGCCTATGGGCAAAAATGAAGCAAATTGTGCAAACTCCGGGCACAAGATCTAAGTTCCTACGAACAAGCTTATTGGAAGAAGCTCTCGGTGTGAAGAATTGATTTAAACACTTTTTGTTCATTTTTGAGCATTTCAAAAAAATTAACATAGCACCTACGGGGAAATTTCAATCCTATATAAATCCTGATCTAACGGACCGATTTGCTTGGAACAAACTTTATCGGAAAGCTCATATAACGTAGAATAAACACAGATAGTAAGTTCATCGAGAACTAACGAGCCTGTTTTCCTATGAAATTTTTTTGTTTGGAAATTTCAAGAATCTTTTTGAATTAATGAATAATTAAATAAATGATGTCACGCTTCGAGGGGGAGGATTCGAGAAAGTGTGACTGTTTGTGACAAGGGAAGGGAAGGGGGTAACAAGAAGTGTGACATCCTCATTTTGAATTCTAAAAAAAAAAAAAAAAATCAGCAAATTAAACTTATTTTGTGCTAATGTAATACAGCGTGACATGTGACAAAGGGGGGGATGTTGAAGTGGGACAATTTGTGACAAAGGTGGGGAGGGGGTCAAATATATTGAAAAAAAGCATGACATCATTTATGAACGGTCCCTAAGTGAAAGAATGAATGAACAAATAAATACATGAGTGAATAAATGAGCGAATGGATGAAAAAATAAATACATGAATGAGTGACTGAACGAATGAATGAGTGGACGAATATGTTTAACCGTTGAAAAAGGTATATTTGAAGCAATTAAGAACTGAAGTTAAACGAGAAAATAGATAGAGTTAGCTAGATTATAAATTTGAAGTAGGGGGAAAGTAGGCTCGTATAGTTCTGGACAGAACTTCTTGTTTCATTAAATATTCTTAAACAAGAAGTGTGTCGAGAACTAAGCGAGCCTATTCCCCTTTTGTCAACATCGACTTTTATACATCTGCTATATCTTACGACTTTTAGCGATTACTCCAGATTATTTCACATGTTCCTTTTGTAGATTTAAATGTTCCTATTTGTAGATAATGTTCAAATGTTCCAACAGATTCGTGAACTAAAATAGATTTACGCTAAATAACTTAGCAATCAGTTATCCCGATACCGACGTCTGATAGGCTGTTTTTTGCTGGTACACTTTAAGCAACATTAGCTGCTACTGCGTTTTTATATTTTCTAAATTTAAAGAAAGTTTCTTAATAGAAGCATTCCTTTTTTTGTGAGGAGGAAGTATGGCGTTCGACGTCTAGATGGGGTAAATGAATATTTGAGAAAAAGTTACTCAGTTCAGTCGCCGCTTTTCTGTTAAAAAAATAACAAAAAAAAATGCTACAGTGATTCATGGTTTAACAAGACGTACATTTAAGTTAAAATTAAAGAGGAAAGTTTTTCGCGAACTCAATACTGTAGACTCCGCGTATCCGGCCCAATACGTTGGAAGGGATGGCCGGATAACAAAAAAGCCGGATAAGCCATAATTTTAAGTACTCATTCGTTTGTTCCACCAATATTAGAAGATTTTATGCCAAAACTTACTCTTACAATACGTATTTTCTCACTTATTATTTAGTAAAAACCCTTGCATTTATCTCAAGCCACGTTGAATCGAACGAAATTTGGTATACACAAGAACCCCGGTGGGGAGTGGTGTTGATTAGTTTTTGGCGTGAATCCCTTAGAGGGGAAGGAGCTATCGAACGTTTTTCTCATGCAGCAGTGAGACCGCTCCATCTCAAGAGGTGTTGAAAGAACGTAAAAAAAAAAAAAAAAATACAGGTAGACCGGAATAAAAACAGGTGCTCAAAACATTTTGCTTCAAGGGGGTAGGAGCAACCGGCCGTGTTCCTCGTTTATTTAGCCGTTAGGGAAAATGCGTCAGGCGCGTGAACTCGCTCAGACAGACAATTTAAAAGAATTTCTGTCAAAAAAAAAAAGAAAGGGCTTCTGACTCCGTCTTTCTATATATCAGGCAATTTTTACTTTCAGATGTTGAATTATTTATTGTTCTAATAAATACACATGTTTTAGCTTCATTATTAAAAGAAACATACATACAATATCGTAAAGGAAGATATTTTCACTGCTTCTTTTAGTATTTTTATAAAACACATTAATAGCAAAAAAAAACAAAACAAAAAAAACACAGTGGAAGCACTTTGGCTTTCAGCATAAAACATGATAACTAAATCATTATTATTTCTTTATGCGGCATGTTCTTGGGTTCAAATTTTCATTTTCATTTCGCTCGCAAATTTGGGGTAAAAGTAAAGGAGTTCCTATATTTTGCATTTAAATTTCTATTTTTTGCGATTCCAATAGAGCGTAATTCATAAATTTTAAGCAAAATCCATTAGGCTTGTCTTTGAAGGATTTAAGGGGAAAAAATGGCTGAAAGCAGGAAATTGAATTTTGTTTCAGCAAAATGAACCTTCAGTTAAACTCTCAACCTATTCTCTCTTATCTGAATTTTTAACGCTTGTTTACTAGCTTTTCACAAACCTTTTGAAGGAAAAGTCTTCATGTTTGAATTTAAAAAAGAAAAAGCAAGTAAGGTTATGTTTGTTTGTCTGACTAAAAAACAAACTCAAAATATTTGCCATGATGCTATTTATAGTTGAAGAAAACAAATAACAATAGAAATGTTTTCACTTAAACCTTTCGAACAGCAAAATAAATAAGCTGAAGCGAACAAATGGGGAATATTCTATTATTATTATTATGTGCGTTATGTAAGGTACCATATTTTAATTAAAACATATACAAGAAGTTCTGTTAGAATCTAGCTATCTCTCGCTCTTTCTCATTTAGCTCTAGTTCTTAATTACTTCAGACATACCTTACCCTCAACGGTTAATACATTTTCACGGATTCATTCTTTCATTCATGCATTACTCATTCATGTACTTATTCAATCATTCATTCATTCATTCTTTCACTCATTCATTCATGCGCTTGTAAATATTCTTAAAAATCCAGATCGAAAAATTTCATAGGAAAATAGGGTCGTTTGGTTATGGTTGAACTGAACTTCGTATCTGAACATGTTCCACGGCGTAAGTTTCTTCTAATAAGTTTTGTTTTAAACTAATTCGTCAGTTAGTTCAGGATTTATATAGGATTAAAATTTCCCGTAGGCTCTAAGGTAAATTTTTTTTAAACTGTTCAAAATTGAGCAAAACTGGTTCAAATAAAAAAATATTTCACGTCGAGTGGTCTTTCAAAACAAATTGCTCAAAGGAACTTGGATTTTATGTCGAGGGTTTATAAATTTTAATTAACAGTAGCGGTTTTGGGGAAATGTGAAGATTTTTTGAACTGTTAAAAATTGAACAAAAATTATTCAAATCAAAAAATAAAATATTGAAATGAGGTGTCTTCGCCGAGATCTTACGAATGCATAAAGAAAAAAAATCTTTCGAATAAGACGATTCCTTGAAAAGTTATTAGGGGGCGGAGGGGGAAGGTAGTCAGGTCGACAAATATATTTTCCTCATCTCAAAACCCTACTTTAACTTTTTTATTTTTTAAATCTTATTTCATACTTTCTTTTTAACGAGAAAGTAGGCTAAAAACGGAGAAAATAAACATGATGAAACATATTTTCAAAAATAACTACTACTTACTTTTTAAAAATTGTTTCTCGCACTGTTAACTAATAAAAAAAAATACTAGAAAGCTATTTTTAGAACTTGGATAGTTTGAAAGTATAGAGTCGATTTATTGATGATGAGAACAATATGACTCAATATACATTCTAAAAGTTGACAGTGCCCCTACTCAAGAAGTGTAAAATAGTGGAACATTAAAATTCATTAAAATGAGAGACATGTTGGCGATATGCAAGTAGTCAAGATTTGTCTTCAAATCTACACAAATCACTGAAGACTGATTTCCAATGAACAGTGCACTCTCGGAGTTGAAAACGGCATCATAAATGCTATTAACACAGAAATAAATATAACAAGTTACAATTAGAAAAACTACAATTACGTATTTGTGGAAATTGTGCTATGAAGAGATCGCCAAATTTTGCCATAGCATTTCAGTACGGCAGCTCTAAGTAGTTAAAGGTACATTTTTACCGCAGCCCTAGATTTTCGTGCCATGTTTTTTCACACACAGAATATTTTGTTCTTCTCGAAAGATTGCAATACAGTTTACCTCTTGTATTTACGTAATAATGCTAAAAGCAGATTCATCGCATAATGATTGTAATAAAGCTTCGTAATTTATTACCATTAAAAAAAAAGAACCCCTCCCATTAAAAATGCTCTAATAAATAAGCTAGGATGTTAATCTAAAACAATGGTTATTTCTGACAATTACAACTGTATTCAGACTCTTCGTTCCAAGTGTACCCAATTGAGTACATTTTAAAATACTGTTTATTAACTACTGTTTGTGCAATTTAAGAGCTAAAACACCCAATTGTTTTTTAAATTAATCAACAGATAGTTTACTTCGTTTAAAACATGGAAAACATGGAAATTGGGTATTAATTATTATTTAAAATAATTATTAATTAAAAAAAAATATTTTTTAGTTATTTTGTTTTGTAATCATTTTTTAAATCAGAGAACAAAAAAATTGCGTCAAAATTGTTTGTGCTTAGTTCTGGGATCTGAAGAGGTTAAGATAAATTCCTACAATGCACTGCAGCTTGAAAATTATATGCTACATAAAGCAAAAGGGGAAAAAAACTGAAGGGGAAAGGAAAAATACACTGATAATTGACATGCTCATTTTTTCATAATTTTCATTATCTGTTTTGGTAAAGGTTAATGAACTTCAAAACCTCTATATCATGAATTCACAAGATACTAGTACTGCATCGAGCTATGGAATTTTCTGTCACATTTTCAAATTTGAAAGAAAGTACATCCTCAAGAAATGTTTTTCTTTCTGGGCAAGCATGTTTCAGCATCTAGATATGGTAAATTAGTTATATTGCCATTATGCAGAAGTTTGGTAAGACCTCATTTGGAGTATGTGCTGTTCAGTTTTGTTCTCCGCACCTAAAAAAGGACATTACCTTATTAGAAAGGGTTCGAAGGAGGGCTACAAGATTGATAAGTGGTCTTTCAGACTTAGATTATGAGGTTAGGCTTAAAAGGCTCAATATGTATAGTCTTGAGCAAAGGAGAGTTAGAGGGGACATGATTCAGTTGTTTAAATTCATTAAAATGGGAAATGTTGATGAATTACAGCTATGTGCTGAAAGTAGAACCAGAGGTCATTGTTTTAAGCTTTTCAAATCTCAAGATAATATTGAAATTAGGAAAAATTACTACTTCAATAGGGTAATAGGCAGTTGGAATAGTTTACCGGAAGCAACTGTTAATTGCAGTGGGGTAAAAACTTTTAAGAAAGCTCTTGATGTTCATTGGGGACTGCTAAATTGACTAGGACCAGCCTAGTTGGGCCCTGAGCCTGTTGCTGGTCGTCACTTTCGTATTTGTACTTGTATTTGAAGAAAACTGACTCGCGCATGGAGAATTCTTCAATCTTCCCTTTTTCTGTTAAATAATAGACGTACATACGTGACGTGCAGACATCACGACGAACCTCATTAAATTGGACTCGGAGACAATCAAAATGTAGGTTTTGGTAGCCCATTTGAACGTACGTATGAACGCCCCGTAAAATACTAGCTAAATTGATTCGCTGTCGAGCAAAATGTAAATTTAAGTTGGAAATTTTTACCGAATAAAAAATTTCCTTTTCTTCGTATAAGAAAGTAAATTGGAAAAACTCGTGTTTTTTATTGAAAATTTAAAATTGCACATTTCCACGAAACACAGTTATCCTTTTAATGCACTTTTACAACAAAATAAAGTAGCATTTGTTTCAATTGGATAAACTATTCCGTTAAACAATGCATCACATCGTATTATATTTTAGAACATCTAATACTCTTATACAATTTGCTATAATACATGATTTGAAAAATTTGCTAACAAAACAAGATATTAAGAATTTTTAAAAACCATAACTAAATACGTGTTTTCAGGACACATAAGTAAACTGATAAGATTGTTAGATTCGTGATTTATTTAATAAGAGCGATAATTTTCCGCCTTACGTTAACCTTTGCATTGAATTCCCCCATCGGCAAAAAGAAATCATTATACAAATGAGGTTAGAAATATACGAAGTCGGATTTCAATTATTTAACACTCACAGTGTTCAACAAGGGCAACTTCCTGTGCATTGCAACTTCAAAAATATTCTTCGAAACTCTAGATTTTTTAATGATGCATTATTTTTTTGAAATCTAGTTGCAAAGTGATTTTTTATTTTTCGTATTTATTTTATTGGATGAGCAAAGATAGTTGTTAACATTGTAAACATAGTTTTAATTTACAGAAATAATTTAAGGCGTTACTGAAAGAACGACGTTTTGAAACAAAATAAAGTTAAAGACAAATTTGTAAAGTATTGACTTGAAAAGAAATTCGAAATAATGGTGTTATTTTTCTTAGGTTTTTCAATGCTCAAAATTACTTTTTTATGGACAGTTAAGAAAAATTATGCATTTAAAAAAGTATTATAAATCGTAATAACAGCAGTTTTTCTGTGAGTAATGTGCTCTATTGCATTTCATTACATGCATGTTTTTTTATGATAAATTTTAATTTTCTGTATTAAGCAAGTTATTGAACCATTTCATAGAAAGTGTCCAACACGTGGCTAAAGTATAGCATGATTAAAGATAAATTAATTTTTAAAAAATTGACGAAATTTTTTTTGATGAAGTAATCTCACATATGTGTCATTTTTAAGCCACTTTTTTTCTATTACTTTTTCAATGACAAATTCTTAATGAAATATCACAGTCAGTAATTGGACATGAACTTTTTCCATGGAATGATCCTGTTTAAGTCAGGAAATAATGTTTTCATTAAAGTTGATTTCCCTGAAACTTTGTATACAAAGCACTTAACAGACATTTTAAAACGAAAATTGCTCTGATATTCCTCATTTGGATTTTACTCATAAAACCGTCTCATATAAGTGATATATAAGCATAATCATTTCATGAAGTGTTAAAATAATCAGTACCTCATGAAGTGTTATGATTATAAACGCCTCATGAAGTGTTATAATTGAAGCGCCTCATGAAGTGTTATAATTAAAGCGCCTCATGAAGTGTTATAATTAAAGCGCCTCATGAAGTGTTATAATTATTATAAGCGCTCATGAAGTATTATAATTAAAGCGCCTCATGAAGTGTTATAATTATAAGCACATCATGTAGTTTTTTTAATTATTAACACCTCATGCAGTGTTATAATTAAAGGCACCTCTTAAAGTGTAAAAATCATAAGCCCTCGTATTTTCTTCTGTAAATGGGTATGTTTATCATATTTGTCCTTTTCTCTGTATATGTATGGGCCCGTGACTGTTCTAAGATTTGCTTTAAGGACATTTTGAGTAAAAATCCACATAAGCTCTGTCCAATGTGCATACAACCTCATTGAATCATATAAGCACATATTGTGATTATAAGCACATTTCTGTGTAATTTATTCTTCTGATATTCCGATAACAAGAACAAGTTGCAACACACTTCTAAGTGTAAAATGTTAGAAATATTTTTATTTCCTTGATTTTAATTGTAATATGAAATTGAGGTACATAGTTTTCTGCATCACAAATTAATGTCCCTTTTTTTAACTTTTTTTAAAAAGCTATTAAAAAAAGTACGAAAGTTGTTATTTTACAGGAATAAAAAGAAATAAAAGTTTAATTTTTTTGGTCTATTTCCCCCGTGAGATCGGTGAAATGCAACTGTTTAAAAAATGCGGGAATTTCATTGTACAGCAAGATAGCGCTGGGCGCTACTCCAATAACACTTGGATGTTCTAAGTTTTTAAATGACAAATTGCCTCACTTTTGGATTCGTCAAGGAGCATTCCAGGAGCTTCTCTTCATCAAAAAACACTTTGAGCGTCATAAATGCTCTAAAAATGTAGGATGAATTATCTAGCCTAAATCTCGTACGTCTCGGATTGAGGTTTTCAACCCGGCCACTTGCCAAATTTCATCCCTGATTGGAGAATCGAATGAGATTTTATCACGTGGCTAATCGATAGTCTCTTCTAAAAAGCAAGGTTGCACGTTCTATTTTATTTTCTTATATTTCAGTTGTTATAAAAAGTCGGGATATCCATTTATTTACGATATATTTAATTAGATCACATTTAAGGGCAGCAAAGTTTTCTTACACAAATTGGAATCTTTTACAAAACTGAGATTCATTTATAACTTGTGTCTCAACATTTTTTCATGAAAAATTTGTACACTTTATTTTCAAAACGTTAGCTAACGGATTTAAGATAAACATAATCAATTAATAAATAAAAAATTAAGTAACTATTGGAGTTCAGTGATAAAAGACAAATTTTCTCGTAAAAGTGCTTTCTTTAACAATATTTCACAACAATGGTTTTTTTAGTGAAACATAAAATAAAACTTACCGGCATATGTTTTATCTAAAAGTTGAGAATAAATAGTTGTTTATGAGATAATAAATATGTATAAGAAGATTATAACAATATTGTCAGGAAATATTGTGTTTTCTACATGGTTCACGCTTGAATAAAGCTGTAAAAAATCGCTAAACGCTTCGTCGTAAACTATTATTAGCACCAACTGTGAACGTCGTAAAATTCCCAGATACAGGATACGGGTGAAGATTTAGCAGCGTGGAGGTCTTAAAAAGAGTTTTATTTTATGTACAAATGCAGGAAACTCAACACAACAGCAAAACGAAACAGTTGTGTTACTATAACGGACTTGCAAGGATATAGAAAGTTTGAAGGTTTATGTCACTTATTTAATGTCGCGAAAGGATGTTTTAGCATGAATTGTTCTTAGTTGGATGTTATCATTGATGAAACAATAATAATAAGCAAAATAAAAGTTAGTTGGTTAAATGTTAATGTTTAGTTTTTTCTTTTTTAACATGAACATACAGTATTTTAATTGTTTCTTACATAAAATGGCATATCGCATTAAATAAAATATTTGCAAATATGATAAGTTTTAATACACGAAAATAATAAAAAAAATTTAAAATTCTGTAATCACTTTTTTTGACATTTAATCTATTTACAGTTCATATTGCATTTGTTGATTTAATACGGCCTTTTTTTCTGCAAAAAATAAAATTAAAGCCAGCAAATATTTTCTGACATCGGAACGGTGGCGTCGTGGTAAGGCGCGGGACTCGCTTGCCCCAGTGCTCTGGCAATGTTGATTGATTTTCATAATGCAGAAAATCGTGTGCGCTCCTGTCGTACGATTATGCGGAATGAAAAAAAAAATTCACTGAGTTATACATTTGGCTGAATATTCTCGGCTAACTTAAATTCCTAGTGCAAATTCGCATCAACAGACTGGTTTGAATATTCTCGGCTAAATTAAACTAATAGAGCAATTTCGCATCAATAGAGTCCGGGCGCTCACAATTTCAGGTGAAGAAACTGGACGTTGAAATTCTCATGGGCAAAGGTACCACACTCATTGTGGTGCCGCTGACAGTGTTGGTACCAATCTCTGGGAACGCACTAGGTCCGCAATGTTTAAACACCAATATATATACGCAGCTAATTTGAAAGACAAAATATTTTCTGACCAAAATTGTTTTAAATTTTAAAATTGAAAATATCAGATTCATTCAAGATAACTTAACGTCATATAGATGCATAATGCATTTTGTAACTCTTTTGGATTATTTTCACTATATATATTTTCACTATATATATTATTTTTTTCCTACTTAATCATATTTGTACTATAACACAGATTGAAAAGAACAATACTTTTAACGTACATGGTATTTTGTTTTTTTTTTTCTAAAAAAAACCGCAAGTGTGATGGTAATTGGTAATTGAGTGCAGAGCCCTTTTCTCTTGTAACAGTATCAAAATAAACTTATTTACACATAAATATTTTCATAAACACCGAGAATAATTAATGTTTGATGTTGAAAATATTGTGAAGTTAATATAGAACTGCAAGTATGTACGAAATATTTTGCAAAATCGTGATGTGCACTTCACGACAAACAAGCATTGTTTTTTATCCTATGGCAATAAATTAGGAATTTTGAACAAGATAAATGGAGAAACAACACATTAACAAATGATTATTTGGAACGTAATTACATTTTTTTTTAATTTAAAATTCTTCAGAGTATTTATTTAATTTAAATATTAATTTAAGTATTCAAATGAATTATATGCTTTGTAATTCAGTGGGAAATTTTCTTTGTTCTAATACATTAACGCGAAGCTTTTCTTTAGACAGATCATAATTACCTTAATTAATTTGTGAGATGAATGCGGAATTAAATTAATCTCGTCTCGATAATTATAAACCCCAATTGAATATGAAACGATAGATATTTCAGAATTTTACGTGTAAAGACTCTCACATTGCAATGCGTAATACAAATATTTCCTTGAAAATTATATGAATATTAATTGCTATTATTCCCTTAGATTCATAATAATTATCAACCAAGCATTGGAATTTTCTCTGTAAGGAAAGCATTTAAATTAAATATTACTAAAATCAATAGGTGCATCAAAAATGTAAACTTAAAGGGAATATAATACATTATGTTAATAATATACATTACATTAATAATTCCTGCCATTATTCGAAATGGGTCTTTTTAGGGCATTGTTTTTAAGGATATTACGAAACACGAAATCCAAGACTTTAATAAATGTCATGAAACTTTACTTATTTATTTCTGTACCTCAGTATCAGACTAACGTACGTCATATGATCACTACACTATAAAAACTGAGCGTTAAACTTGAAAATAATGATTTCGTTATGTAGTATTTTTTTTATAGTATGGGATATTAATTGTACATTTTTTGGCCTACTTTCAAATGCGATATCAATAAACATGCTTTAAGGATTTAAATAAATTTAAATAGCATCTCAGAAAAAAACATCGATCAAAATCAGTAAAAACGAAAAAGGTAAATAAAAAAAAAAAAAAAAAAAAAAATACACGCCGTAAAATCTCAAATACCACCACCACATTTTTTACGAAAAAATGGGAATGTAAATTTGGATGCAGGTCTTAATGATTTAATATTTTGCGACCATCAGGCCTTGTCACATGGAACAAAAAGGGCAATTTCCCCAATGTGGTTTCTAGAAAAGAAATGAAAGCTATGTCTGTGCACGTATTTCGCTGTTTTTTAACATACCCAGGGCTCCCACGGCTGCGCCAATTGCGCAAAACTGCGCCGAAACGATTTTTCTGCTACATGCTGCTACAAAATGCTTTTTTTCGGAAAAATTGCGCCAAATCGCGATTTTCGGGTGAAAAATCGAGAAAATTTTAGATATTATTCTTTTCACATTAAAATTGACATCATTTGTTACATTTTTCCTTTAGTCAACTAATTTTTTACCTTTGAAGTAGTGTATTAATGAATATTAGTTCTACCCTCTCTTAAGAACATCAAATATGGATGAGAAAATTGAGCAGAATGAGTAATGTATGTTGTAGAAGAAACAGTGAGACGGTTTCTAATATTTTGTGGTATTATATAAAGAAAAATCATTCCTCTTATCACTATTTATGTTAAACCTTTCATTTAGTAAGTTTTTCTTGAAATAGATTAAAAAGTTTGCAATTTCATGGAACGTGGAAAAAAAAACAACTTAGCGTTTTTCCAAGTGCACTTTGTGTTTTCTAATGTTTAGGAAACACTAATCAACCTGAAAAATCAATAACAGAACAGATGTTAAAATGACTGCTGCTCCATTATAGCAATTCTTTAAAATTCCTTAAGCCTACTTTTCCCGTGCAAGCAAAGGAGCGCATACGTTCTGCAATCTTTTTGCATCAGCTACAAAAACCGGATTTTTTTTTATTTCAACCATTTATAATGTTTCTTCTCAAAGTAAATAAATAAAATTTATTTTTATTTTAGATAAAAACATTGTTTTAAAATATATATTTGTTCCCGAAAGTGTTTACAGGTAGGCTTTCAAACGCTGTAAAATTAAACATTGAATTGCAGCTTTTTTTCTTTTCTCATTACTCTATAATCTCTGTAATCTACATCATATAACCACAAGTAATTAAAAAACATAAATATAAAGAACAAAAGTAGTAAAAAAATTACAGGTAAATTGGAAGAATCATTAAAGAAAGCATGTATATCTTTATGAATTGATGATCTTTAGGAAACATGACTAGCAATATTTTTTGAAGAAATGGAAATTTTGTTGTGTATGAACGACCTCATAAAAGTACTCTTGCTTAAAGTTTCAATTTTTTAATTAGATTTGACAGTTATGAAATTATCATGCATTTCCTTTTTCTTTTAATTCAATTTAGTTTCTTTCGGCATCCAATTGCTGTAACCCTAGGGCTCTTAAAATTTAATTGTAACTATTGCACAATTTTTAAAAGATATAAAAATCAATTGTTGGGGAAAAAAATAATAAATACTTAGACATTACATTATCAATATATAATAAAAAATAAATTTTGCCTCTTTATTGTAGAACTGAAAAATATAATTTGGTTCTTGAATTTTCTTGCTGTAAAATTATGAAACTCAGCAATTTACTTTCGGTGCCATTAAGTACTTCCAAAGTATCTAAGGGAGTACTTAGGATTGAAATTTAAAGGAATATTTCTTAATCAGAAAAATAATAAATATTACTGGCAGGTAAAAAATCGGATAGACTCCAAACATTTTTTGATAAAATATGAAATTATATTCAATTCATTCAAAGTTTTACTGTTACTATAATCACAATGGTTAAACCTAAATAAGTACCATTTAAAAAGCAAATTTTAATTGATAAATAGTTTTAAATAGTTGAACCTTTCACATTAGTTTGTTGTTGCTTATTTTCTTGAAAAAATAGTGTTTTAGCTATTAAACAAAAAGGAAGGAATGCAATGATTTTTAAAAAGAAGAAAATTTTAAGCTTTCTTCCAGCTATTCTTAACTATTGGAAGAAATAGAATAAAACAAGAAAACTTTTGATATTTAATCCGTTTCTTGAGAAAAGTATTGAAAACCACCTTTAGAAGGGTTATAGGTTTAATTAGTCTTAATCTTTGAATAGGTTATGAATAATTTCTTAAAATATATAAAAATAATCCAATTTTTGAAATAATCTAATCCAGTTTTTGAAGGATGACTGTCATTTGCATTTCCTATCATTTTGAAGACTTGAAACTGCTCTTACCCTTGATGTATGAAAATAACATTGCTTTAAAACAGCCATTTAATATTTAAAAAATAAAGAAAAAAATCCTACAAAAATGGTACAAAGTGGATATTTTCTGCTCCTAGACTGATACAAAAGTCGATTTCTTCTGCTCCAAACTGATACAACAACCCATTTTTGCTGCTCTAAACTGATACAAAAGCCCATTTTTATCGGCTCCAAAATCTGATACAAACTTTGTGAGGCCAGTGGGAGCACTGAACATACCCTTTGACCCCATCGCTGAATGAATTTGAAATCATGGCGTGGAGAGTGTATTACTGTTCTGACAATAAATAATTATTCGCCAGATTGTTTCCACATATGGACCTTCCATAACTCTTGGAATTGACAGACTAACGTACGTCTAAAATGGCTTTTGCAAACGTTGCTGTAGGCAGTTTGATAACACAGGAAGCTCGAGTAGAGACACATTGTGGAGCATTTGAGTGAAAATCAGGGCTGCGGATTTCGGTGTCGAAAATTACCGATTCTGACTCCCGACTCCGACTCTTTTAAATATATATTACTGGTGCAATGAATATTCGGCTTCTACCCGGTATTCCGTAGTCGACACATTATTAAGTGACTCCGACTCAACAGCCCTGGTAAAAATCCTGGTCAAAAGTCCAAATTTTTAATTTTCCCAATATTTATAAAAATTGTATTTTTAATAACTAACTAGTGCATCTATCGACACCAGTTAAAGCTTCGGACTTCTTGAATTAACTTAAAAAAAATTTTTTTTGGAGGGTTTGAGATTTTTTGACTATTTGAAAATTCCTCAATTTTCCTTTGTCATCTTGGAAAACATACTGCTTTAAGGTTTTGGGCATGTTGTGTAAAATTATCAAATTGTTGTTAATCAGGATGAAAATATTTGGCTAAGCAACATTTTGTCACAACTTTTAAAAGCACTGTAGTTTTCAGGTGCGGGGATAATCTGCTCGATTTCAAAAGGGTTCAAAACGAGCTGCACTATTACTAGATCGTCCCCAATTCTATGAGATAGCTCAATATTACAATTTTACCAAGAATTTTAACAAAAGTAAAACTAAATCGGCTTTTTTGGTGGAATTACGTGCGTTGGCTTTCTTAGTGGATGAATGAAGGCTGCGCCAATTTTTTTCTATGATATTTTTTGACTGTGGGTATCATATAATATATTTCCTTAGTATTTCAGATGATGTTAGACACACAACACAGTTTCACCAAAATAGCATAAAACGGTCTACATTCATTGAACGAAGAGCATAAAATAAATTATTGTGGATTAACATAAGTTTCTCTTTATGAATGTAACAGTATATTTACATGTTATGTATTAATATCCGAGAGTAAACAAACGTATGTATGGGGCATTTTTTTTAGTAAAGACATTAACTAAAACACAAAATTTAAAGCGCTGTTTTATTTTATCTGCATTGTTGCCATTTCAACAATCCAGTTGAAATTTTAACATAAAATTTTAATCAACATTTTCAGCATTTTGAGGCATCGCTGTATTTGTCATCCATGAAATGAATGAGCGTGAATTTTGAGGCTTGCTGGTAGCATTCAATTTTTCGTCTGCGAAAGTATTAACCCATGTACAACCGCTGTTTCTGGTAGCTAAGTAATCAAAGAGGTTATATTATTCCTGATAAATCTGAAGCGCAGACGATATTTTTTGAAACAATTCTTAGATGTGTTTAGGAATTAGAATGAAAAACGACGAATCTGCATCCTGGAAATGACGCAATATTTGAGATAACCCGTGCAACGGACGACCCGGGCGAATTAAAAAATAAATAAATCAGAAAATTAAGTGAAAAAACTAAACGTAAATGCTGTTTTAGTGGTATGCCAATTTAAACCAGCACAACACTAATTCTTTTACTAGACGTTTCCGACCTAACTTTTATTTGGTCTTTATTCATATTGCGATAAAATTTGGATCTTCACAGTTCACATTTATCGCTGGTGCGCTGAAGACAATCTTGAAACCTTTCACCTTTTAATAATACATAGAAATTGTGTAGAGATTTGAAAACGTCTGCGAAAATGCAAGGCATAAATTCATTACTCAAAATTTAACTTTAGGATATGGTAAAATTAAACGTTAACTGCTGAGGTACTTAAGCTGATGAAAGACATTACACAATTTAAAACTGAACAAATTTAATAAATAACAAAGACATAATTAAACAAAGTAAATCAAAACAAACTTTTAAACATGCGCCGCTGGCACACGACTGCTGCACAGCAAAAAGAAAGAGAGAGCGAGTGAAAAAACATTTCACTTGGCATTTATACTGTTCTTCTCGCCACAAGCACTGATGCCACCAAACTTTAAAAAGTTCGCTAACGATGCATAATAATGAGCAGGTTGAGCATTTTGCATAATAACGATGCATTACAACAGGTTGCCACACTGTAAATAATATGGTACGGGGCAGGCACGTCCTTTGGGCAATCAGGGGAGGGTCAATTGACACCCCCTGGAGTTTTAGAAATGCTTTGAATTTGTACTACCATACCATTTGAAATACCATTTGTTTTTATATACTTTGTTGTTTTTTACCAATAATATGCACTGAAAATGTACCCTTTGTACCTGCCTCCCCTTGACGGGCTTAGTAGGGGACAGAATGTTTAATTATCAATAGTTTTACATCGAATTTCTTTCATTTACGATCATTAAAAAAAGTGAAAGAAAGAAAAGTTATTTGATTGCTGACTTTGAGTCTTCCGTTTTCTGTTGATATGAAGTAATGAAAAAATACAAAATCTACTAGCGTAGGAAGAAATGTTGTTAACTGTTTGGAAATACAGTGAAACCCCGCCATTCGTCCGCCTCGCTATTCGTACAACTTATTCAAGTAACCATTCGTACGTGTCCCGCGATTCGTACGACACCAGGGGCCTGCTGGGTTGCCAGTTTGGCCTTTTTTAAGAAAACAAATCGAGAAATTATGCTTATTTTGAACTGGTCTGGAAATAGTTTATTTGGCTTTTTGGATTTTTAAAAAAAATTTAAATACTTTCTGAGATTTTACTAATTTTAACTATCTAAGGGGGAGAAAGAGGAAGTGGTTGAAGAACTTTCTTCTTCAGAGGAGGAAAGTAGTAAGGAAAGCATTTCCTTTGCAGAAATTAAAGAGCTGTGTTACCCCTGCGAGAAAACACAGAGAGTGGTGGGAAAATGGCATCGCAACACTACTGTGGTCAACAGCACTAACTTGATCAACGACAATGTTTTTGACCATTTTAGAAAAGTTCTGCACAATCGTCAAAGGCAGCCAACATTGGACGGGTTTTTAGAGTAAGAAACCCAATAAGATTCTTCTAGTGCAAAAAGACAGAAAAAAGAAAGTACAGCATAAAAGGAGAAAACACCTGAAGGGATGTTACCTGATGTTTTTATAGAAGGTTACTCCTCTTCCAACCATTTCTCTTCCTCCTCTCAATATTTTACTTATGCCATCAACTCACCTCAGTACAAGCACAGTGCAGTTACATTTTTATTTCTCTATTACTTCATACTGAACAATGGTTTTTCAGTTTAAATAAGCAACCATATGCGGGTCTGGAACGGATTAATCCAATTTACATTGTATCTTATGTGAAAAAATAAAGCGCCATTCGTACAAATCGCCATTCGAACTGCCTCCTGGAACGAATTGTGTACGAATAGCGAGGTACCACTGTATATCGCAAACTATGTACTACATGTAACAGTGTATAAATAAGTATCATTTTTTTCTTGAAATTAAGTACAGTAGAGCCTCGGTTATACGAGCCCCGATTAACCGAGTTCCGGATTAAACGAGGTACATTTGCCCTTGAATATTTTTTTTTTTTTGGCGGCCAATGGCGGCATCACTAACTGACGTCAGTCATCCAATGGCGTAAGTTGCATTGTTGCATTTTCATTTTATTTTCTGGTGATTGTACAAAGACTAGATCTAGAACACCAGTCCAAGACAACTTCAACAGACCTTTTACGGCTATCACCATAGCGTACAATGGCGGCAAAGAAGCAAGCGAGTTCCGTTGAAAAGAAAACTATACATATATATATATATATATATATATTACATCTATATATATATTACATATATATATATATATATATAAAAACTTCTTCAAGAAACAACTTTAACTGGAACATGTACTCTACTGGTGTGTAGAAATGAGATATTTGTATGTATGAAACGTCATTTTTTTCATTTCATAATATTGTACAGTAAATGCCTTTTTTTTTTTTACATATTTGACGACATTTTCATTTATTTCAACATATGTTTCCCTCTCGATTTGAACCGAGTCCGTGTTATCCGAGTTTTCGGTTATCCGAGTCAAACCTCGGTCCACATTACGTCGGATAATCACTGTAGATAAATTCTGAAAGTTAAAACCAAACATCTAAAAATGAAACCAGACACCTAAAATTAAAAACAAACGTCTGGGCTGTTAGACATACTGAGAAATGTTTCCTCTCCGTCAGACTTATTTTCTCTGCCGTTTTAGATTTATTGACTGGTATGTTTGACCTTGTCAAATTGTTATGATTTGTGCTGTAACATGTTTCTTTCTCTTCTGCTAATAAATAACGGTAAAAAATCTTTATGTTGCAGATTTTTACAACAGTATGTTGGAGGGAAAATAGTGAAGCTCTCAGATAAGTAATATATATATATATATATATAGGTTTTTTGTTGCTTTCTGCGAAATAAATTCTTGTTTTTTCCCCCTCGTCAAGTGATTTTAATCTCAGATGGAGTGTTATTGAATATGTATCTAAAAGAGTTGAAAAAATAAAATGCTATCTTTTTGTTTCTGCAAACTGGTCACAAAATTAAAGATTTTTGAAGACATTATTTATTTTATGTTTTCTAAACACTATATTTTATTTTATATAATGATTTATATAAAGTTATTATTTAAAATTATGCATATATATTTTTTTATGCTATTGATGCGCATAATATAATTTGTATTTTACAGTTAGTCGAAAACATTTCTTTCCTCAAAAAGACGACTCAAAATGAATTACAAATCCCGTACCAGCGAACTCCAATGGAGTCTTTTTTTCTCCACCAGATTCCTACCTGGTACCGAGGCCTTAGGATTGCTTGCACATGGGGCGAGGCTGTGGGTCCACTGATTTTACATTCACGTATTCCCAGGTGTATATGGCGGGTCTTCAGTGGGGATCGAACGTGTGACTTTCCAGGTGAAGTCCGACGCTCTAACCACTAGGCGACGACGGCCCTAAGGGATCGTTCATAAATGATGTCACGCTTCGAAGGGGGGAGGGGGGTTCGTGAAATTGTGAAAAGGTGTGACAAGGGGAGGGGAGGGGTAACAAGAAGTGTGACATCATGCATTATGCAACATAGCGTGACGCGTGACAAAGGGGGGGGAGGGGAGCCCGCTGAAGTGTGACATATTGTGACAAAGGGGGGAGGGGGGTCAAAAATCTGGGAAAAAAGCGTGACGTCATTTATGAACGGCCCCTAACTCAAAGGAATCTGGAAAATACTTCGTTAAAGCGAAATGTTTGTCGTAACGGAATGTAGATTATCCTATTGAGTTTTAATACGGGACTAAAAATTTGTCACGTTGTAACGGAAATTTCACTGCATCGGTATTTGCTGTAAGGAGATTTTACTGTATACAGCAGACTGAAAAACAGTGAAACGAAAAACGTTACTGCTGTCATAGAAGTTGAAATAATAAAAAAAAATACTTATGGTACCTAATTATGTTTGTAATAAAACGAATAGGCCATTTTGAAATTTGTCGCGAGCCTAGAATCGCTTTTTCAATTTCATTTTATTTAAAGATAAAGAATACGGTTTACCTGCGAGCACTTCACGATTTCTGATAGAGTGTAGAAGAAATAATTGGCAATATACGGCAACATATAGTAGATCTTAGCATCTTTTTTTTATCCAGAGTATTAACTGCAGATGAAAGCAATAAAACAAGAACATAAAATGAACCTTCGAAATAAGTTTACTGGCGCCAGCATCAGGCTTTTTCTCATCGTGAAAGAATCGAGGTCAGACAATTCGTTCCATCTTCGATTCTCATTGCCTCGTTATCGGGCTGCTCGTTAGCAGAAATAAATGGCATTTGAAGAAACTTAGAATATAAAGAAAAAGATAAACAGATTTGACCAGGATTGCCAAATTTAAAAACTGCAAATTCGGGACAACATGGGTGCACTGACTGGGGGGAAGGGTAGTCCGAATATTGGATATCCGGTATCCTACCGATGTTTAAAAATCCGAAATCCAATATCCGGCTGGTTTTTTGGAATGCCAAATTTAATTTTAAAAATTTAACTAATTTGCATATTTTGAAAAAATATGTAAATTCAAAGTGTATTACGTAATTGGAAGTTGTGGGTAAAGAATTCTTAGAATTCACAGCTTAGATACCTCAGAGTCCGATATCCGGTACGCGTCACACGAAAGGTCACCGGATACCCGATATCCGGCAAAATCAATCTGATGTCAAGAATACGGGACTTTTGCTGTCCCGTATTGTATTTTCCCGGAACGCGGGGCAATTTCTCAAATACTGACAGGGTGGCGTAGTGGTCAGACGCAGGTCTAATACGCAAAAGATCGCACGTTCAAACCTGGCCTAAGTCAGCGGATTTTCGAGATGCAGAAAATCGTCTGTTCCCATGTCGTATGATTGGTTATGCGGCATGTTAAAGATCCCTTGAGTATCCGTTTGGCATGGATACTCTCGGCTAAATTAAATTCCTAGTGCGTTTGCATCACCGAGAGCTCAGGTTCCGCCATCTAGGGGGAAACTGACCGTCAAAAAATTGCGGCAATGGTACCAGACTCATTGTGGTGCCGCTGAAAGAGTTGGTTGCAAACTCTGGGAACGCACTAGGTGTGTAATGGTTAAGGACCAAAACTGGCAGCCCATTAGAAAGAAAAACTATATATATCACTGTACCAGCAATTATTGAACATTGTTCTCCGCATGAAGAAGAAACGTAGCTCTGACAAAATTTTGGAGCAAATAGTTGTAGCAATGTCATGTTCAAATAAAAATTATACAATTTCTATACTCTTCAAATTTAAATATGCAAAATACATAAAGGGTCAAACACAAACGAGTTCACGCTTCAAGTGGGAAAGAGGGTTCGAGAAATTGTGGCAGTTTGTGACATGGGGAAGGGGTGGAGGCGTAACAAGAAGTGCGACAGCACACATTTTGGTTAAAGTAAAAATATTTAAAATCAGATAAAATATTTTTTATTTTATTTCATTTTTATTCTCCATCCTTATTGATTTTGTTTTGTACCTAAAACATTCATGCTGATTAAGTAACGAAAAATAGCGCAGCAAGTGCCAAGGGGGGTGGGTGGGTAGGGGGTACGGTAAAGTGTGGCATTTTGTGACAAAAGAGGGAGCGGGTAAAATATAATAAAACAAGTTGACATTTATAAACCGCTCCTTAAAACGTAAAAATATGAGTTTGAAAAACAAGAGGCAAGTTAACACACAACAGGTAAAAAAATGAATAAATAAACAAATATAAGGGAAAAAAGATAAGTGGTCATTTTAGCGCATAACCATAATAAGAAAATGTACCTATATGAATAACAAATACTTATTCATGAAATACGTTATAGCATGATGATCAAATGCTGCTTCTAAACTGGATAACGAAGGGAATCCCGAAAACCAACTGTTCTACTACCAGATCATGTAAATTTAAAAAAACGTTCCAGATCATGTAAATTTAATAAATTGAAGAATGAAGAAAGAAAAAAAAGCTAATTTAAACATGAGCAAGTATTGCAGTAATGAACTAAAAAAAACATGTATCAAGAATAGTTGCTATAAAAACGAGCAAAAATATAAGTTAAGGAAGGTTCAAGAAGTTTTTAGTCGTTTATCCTCCTAGAAAAGTCATGCGATCAAATCACCTTAAAAAAAAATGCAGCACTTCATAAAACTTGTAACTAGCTTTTCAAGACGTTCTTTCATATTGCCTTTCTAAAAATCATCTTTTTTCTCTGTGTGTAAAAAAAAGTCTGTTATTTTATTATGCAAAGATGAAATTGAATATGCTATTGGAACACACATTTATTACACTTGAAATATGTTTTTCAGCTATGATATTGCTTGTGCATCCAGATGCAAATCAGTATTTTCAACGTAATAAAACAAGTTATCCTATGGGATGTGATTTAAGAGACAACAACCGACACTTGACATTTAAGAGCATTATTTTCTCTGTAATGGCACATTTTTACTGTTTAATTATTGAAACCTCAAAAGCCGTTATATTTTCAATTTTTACAGTTTGCTAATGAAATAATCAAAAAAAAAAAAACTGTAAAGGAATATTTATAGTCAGTTGTTAATTATTGGAAATTATTTCACGTTTTTTTTTTGCTTAGAAAAGCATGTTAAAAACAGATACGAAACAGAATAATTTTTTTATAAAAAAAAAGAGGAAATTCAAGTGCTTGCAGTGAAGCTACGTTCATCAAAACATTTTTTTCTTTGTATTTCAATAATAACAGTTTGGGGATCATTCAAACATTATGTCACGCTTCGAGGGGGGATTCATGAAATTGTGACAAGGGAAGACAAGGGGGTCAGAAGACGTGTGGCATCGTGCTTACGTAACATAGCGTGGCATGTGATAAAGGAGGGTATGTTGAAGCGTGACATTTTGTGACAAAGGGGGGGAGGGATCAAATATGAGAAAAAAGCGTGACATCATTTATGGATAGTCCCTTGAAGGTAACAAACTACTGAAAAAATTATTTCTAAATGTTTTTTTCTTTCTTTCTGTCGTATATATAACAATACACCCCCCCTCCTAAATGTACCCTCAATAATATGAGTGTGGTATTATTCGGTAGAGGCTAGTAATTAAGATTATACGATACTTTAGTGCCACACATGTTTTTTAACCAGTTTATAATCAGATAAAACTTCTTAGAACATAACTTTATGTAACATTTGTATAAAAATCAGACACTGATAACATAAACATTTTGAAACAGAATATTATGATATAACCTTCTCAGGTTATATATTGTTTTTACTCATTTCATGGTTTCAAAAAAAAAAAAAAAAAAATACTAAACTCCTTATCATAAGCTATTGTAAGCACCACTGTATACGTCGTAAACTTCCAAGATACCGGATACGGGAGCAGATTTATCGCTAGGGGAACCTTAAACAGAAATTTATTTTATGTGTAGTTGCGAGAAATTTGGCAAAGGAAGAAAGTGAGTAATCGACTTTCCATGAATTATATGCATGCATCATGTCAGTTTATCGACTTATAGTGTCCTTCAGTTTAATAAAATATATTGAAAATATTGCATATAGTGTTTTAATCTTTAGTCACGGCATATTTGTTCGTCTTTTACTTTATATAAAGAGTGCCCTTTCTAAACTATTTTTCTCATTAAAGTTTTTTACAAGAGTGGTAATGAACAAATTTAGTTTGCACAAGAAAAAAAATGCTTTTAAAAACTAAAACTAAGTGGATTTCTACATATTGACTTTAATTTTTGCACACGTAACATTTTTTTGTAATTTATTTTTATTTTGAAGTAATTTTTCAAAGCATTAAGAATCACAATGTATTTGTCCAATAAATTCATTTGTGACGATACTCTAGGTAATAGAAATAGCTTATATATGATGTTGTTTTTATTGGGAATTTCAGTAGCATAAAATATGAAATCATGAGATGTGACGTATCATTTGGTATAGTGCGGACCTGGGAGTGCATCGAATATGTCATGGAGTTGCGATAAAAGTCAGTACAGCAAATAAATTAATATTTTTTCGCGACGATTCTTACGTTTAAGTTGCAACAGCTCAAAATGATAGCTGAAGTTTATCTACAGGCACGATATCCTTATGTGATTACTCTCTTATCCTTTTTTTGTTGTTGTTGTTTTTTATGTTGTTCGCCTTCTTCAAACGCTTTGACTCAGTTATCAGAAACAACATATTTTTCTGAGCTCCTAACAAGCTGCGTTCCATTTTGATCAAAGAAAAAAAAAACATGGAGATTATAATAATAATAATTATTATCATTATCATCACTATTTTTATGCACAATATAACATCATATAATTTATAAGTCTCCTTGACAACAAAATGACACATGTCATGTCTACATGACAACAAAACTATAAACATGCAAAAATTGAAAAATAAGTTAATTTTTCCGAAAACATTTTTAAATGTCAGTTTCACGTACGATAAAGGCGTCCAAGTTCTATTAAAAAAAATAGAGACAAATGAATAACCAAAACTTTAGTTTAAATTTATTTTTGTTGTTTTTTTTTCTTTTAATGCAAGGGTATAATCCAATTCAAAACACAGTTTTAAAAATATCAGCTGATATTTCTCGAGCAACTAAATTGCATTCATTAAATTGCTTCGCCTATTTTCTCCTTTTACAGAGTAATTCAATCCATGTAACAATGCACCACAAACTTGTTTTCGAAAAGTAGCTTTTTAAAAGTTTTTCGCAATCTCCAGTGTGATAGGAGAGTAAAAAATAAAATCTATTTATTTATCTAGCCACTTTTCATCAAAGTGAATGCATTTTTTTAAATAAATCAACAATTGCCTTTATAAATCTAAAAGGAACAAGCAATAACATTATTCTCTCTATTCAAACCATTGAAATTAAGTGCGAGGCAGGTAGTTTTCCGCAACGTTTAAATTGGAAAATACGGTTTTTAAGGAAAGTTCGCACACATTAAGGCTCAATGTACACGGAAAATTCGATACGCCATTCCGACGCAGTAATACGTTAGGTTAAATGAGACGACTCACGCGAATGACAATATCGTTGCGATATCAGTCCGACGATTTCTGTTGGAGTGTATCATGGTATCGGATGAACGATAACTATCGGACAACGGCACAGCAGTGCATTAGCTTCAATTGTGCGACTCATACTGATATTTATTGGAAGAAAATGGCTGACCTCTTTTATAAAGAGTTTGTAATTTTGTTTCTATAAAAGGGCAGTGGCACAGTTGAAGCTAATGTACTGCTGTGTCGTTGTCCGATAGTCATCGTTCATCCGATACAGTGGTACTCTCCGTCAGAAAAAATGTCGGACCGATATCGCAACGATATTGTCTTTCTTGTGAGTCATCCCATTTAAGCCAATGAACGACTGGAATCTACAAGAATCTGGAACGAACGTGTAGCAAGATTGTGGAGCAGTTGAACAATGATATTTTGCCCGAAACTGGAGCGGAGGAGGAGCAAATATTTTTTTTGCACCACTACTGCGTATTTAAAAAAGTAATATATATATAAACTTAAAATTGAATAAATGGTGTTTGTTCTGGTGTCACCCCCTTTTTCTTCTTTTATAACAGAGTGTTCACAAAATACTATTGATAAATAGAGATTCTACGATCAAATTTTTAGATTTCTTAACACATATATGCCTATTAATAAATAACCTATAAAACGATAAATCACATGACTTATATTAAAAATATTCTGAGGGGGAGACCTGGCGGGGAGGGATCAAGTAAATACAATTTGGAACGGATATGGGGTGGAGCAACTCAGAATAACTCCAGATCCTTAAGATCTTAATACCAATTTTAGGAACTGATTTCTCAAATTCTACTTTCATACAAGATTTTGCATTTTATCATTTTATTAGTATTTTCAATTAATATTGTTTCACCGCACAGTTTTTCACAAAACAAAAGGAAGCAAATTTAAAAACAAGAGAAAAGATAGCTACAACGCAACATTCTATCTTAAGCCATGATTGATAGTTGTAGCACAGCACCCCCCCCCCCTCTTATTACGGGACCCTCATATTAGGCAGGGGTCTGGAGCAGCCACTTTTTTGATTGCTCCTCTCCGCAGCTCTATTTTGTTTAGTAATTTATTAATAGTTATAGATACCATAAAAAAGGGTATTTATAAATATTTATCAATAAATATGTGTAGAGGTGCGATGATAGTTGATAGGTGCGCCGAATCGACTATAGAAAGACGTCGTATAAACGATAACGTCGCATAATCGATTATTTTATTTATAAGTAAAATATTTACTACATATACATTATATATATATATATATATATATATATATACATTGGAATATCGCTTATACGACGCCGAATTGACTATCGAAAGACGTTGTATAAACGATAACATCGTATTATCGATTATTTTATTTATAAGTAAAAATATATATATATATACAGTGGAATATCGTTTATAGTGGTAGTGCGCCCAGAAACCCCCCGCACCTGCCATTTTCTGGCCTATCGTATTTTTAGATGCCCCCGAGTGCAAGCCCTCGGGAGCAAATGGGGTTCCGGGAGAGCTCGACCAACCGCAAATTTATGAAAACCATTAAAAAAAAATAAATAAATAAATAAAAAAACAAAAAATACAGGTTATTGTAAAACACTAAATCACCGTAGAATGCAAAACTTTAAGAGTATGCATTAAGCGCTATATGACATGAGACAACAATGAAAAACCGTGCAACACTATAAAAAAGCACCAAAATCAATCATTCAATATCAAAACAATGTGAAATGGTAAACTCAAAAATATACACAAAATCAAAGGAAGATAATAGCCAAAACTTAGACAAACACTAAGTTCCCTGAAATAGATACCCCTCGCTTGATAAATGCAAAAACAAAGAAGCAAGGAGGGAGCGTGCATGGGGATGCTGGAACGTGTTACGAATAGCTTGAATGGGTGAAATTTGGCTGCTAGCCCGAATATGATACTTACTGGTTAAAGGGCAATGAAAAACATAGTGGTCAGGCGTACCCATCGCTTCACAGGAGCAATAAGGAGAATCAGAAAGAGCAAAGCGATGAAGATAGCTCGGGAAAGGGCCATGGCCAGAAACCAGAAAAACGAACGATTGGAAAGAATTCAAAAACCCGGCGACCAGTATCCGCCTCGTTCCAGCGGTACTGCCAATCCTCTCTAGTTTTGACTCTTTGTTGTATGAAATTGGATTTAGGAAGGGGAAGGGCCGTGTAGGGTAAAAATGCGGGATCCTCAGCTGCCGTACGAGCTAATTGGTCAGCTTTGTCATTTCCCACATTCCCTGAATGACCCTTGACCCAGTGAATTGAAATTCTAGGATTCGAAATTAGCATGCTTTGTACTGAATTTACTAGAGGACTGCGCTGAAGTGGGTCTTTGATAGAAAGGATAGCAGCCTGACTGTCTGAAAAAATTTGAACGTTAGAGGATGGAATTGTGAGCGACAGGTTCGCCGCTGACTTAATAGCAAAAAGTTCCGCCTGAAAAATTGAATTACCAACAGCATGCCTCATTGCACACTCCCCCACTGCACGGTGTCCCTTGTACTGAACCACCGCCGAAGCCACGCCGACGGGCGTTTTGGATCCGTCGGTATAAAAACGATTAAATGATAAAGATGGGGGGTCACGGTCAACACTGCAAGGATAGTCAGAAATTTGCACCCACGAACGCTGAAACCATTTTGGTCTCGCGTGTTCATACAAAGAGGGATCGAATGTTACTCCATCTAAAACGATGTTCCTCCTCTCTACATAGAACTGGGTGAGCCAGATCTTCTCCCTTATCGTCAGGTCTATAGGGGGCACTCCCGCCAGAATGTATAGTGCTGAGTGGGGGCACGTTGCGTACGCCCCGGTTACTGAGAGCAGTGCTCTGCGTTGGAGAGTGAGAACCTTTTTAGTCTGGCGGACTGTTAGAGTGTGTCTCCACAGTCCCGACGCATAAAGGAGAGACGCCTCAAAGACCTGTTTATAGATGAGAACCCGTTGGCGAATTTTCAAGCCAGATTTACAAAAAGTCTCCTCTGGGGTTGAGGAAGGAAAACGCTCCCTGATTGCTGCGGCAGTAAAGACTTTGCCAAAAGATACGCGATACGGTTTGCCAAAGGACCCCGAGCAGTTTGTGCAGAAACGTTGCCAGGCCGCTCTCTTTGTTGATCTCACTAGTTTCTTGAAGATGGCCAGGGCATTGCTGTACGCCGTTTTGTAGGCTGGCTTAAGTAGAGGGTCCGCACATCGTTGAAATCTTTTACTAGCAGCGTAGACCCTCTTCTTATGAATAGTTAGAGAGTCATTCCACCAGGTGGACGGGGAATGTGGTGCGAAAATTTTTTTCTTAATAGTTTGATCCGCGCAGCCCTGTAAATTTTCAGTGAGGCCGGTGTACAGCCTGTCCAGGAATTCCCTAGTTTTAACAGAATTTAACAATGCAACAAAAGGATAAATCTTATTTGACATTAACTTTTTAAATTTATCTGCATTATAATTTGTCTTATATCTTAAGAAACGCGAATGTGAAAACGGAGCGTCTAAAACAATTTTAATGAACTTGTGATCCCTGAGTGAGATCTCTTCAGAGACCGACCAAGACACCGGCACAGGCAAAAATCTCGCCAGGGTCAAGTCGGGCCAGCCCTTAGCATGGGGCGTCTCGAAAGTCGGGGGAAAATTTTGTGAATTTAAAACCATTAGGTTATGTAAAGCAATCAAAACAAGAAGACTCTCTCCCCTTTCCTCATTTTTCCTGTATCCCCAACTGCGGGAATGAGCATTAAAGTCGCCCGCGAGGATCACAGGCGCAGAGGAAAGAGCCAGAAGGAAAGTGTTCAGTTCCGACAAAAGAGGTTCCAGGGGCTCAAGGGGGGAAGCGTATGCCGAAATTAATACGAGAGGGCCGTCCTTGACCATGATTTTTGCTGCGACGAAGTCATGTGCCTGGTACGTTGAATAAGGACAAATTACACCAGAGGGAAAAAACAGAGCTGCACGACCACTGCCCGACAGAAAACGGCCCCAGCCAGAAGGAATACAAGAGACCTGACCGTGCATCAGGTATGGCTCCTGAGCCAAGATTACATGTAGTTTATCCCTGTTAGCAACTACAGAAACATGTGAAGTTGGTGCTCTACCGCGATGCAAATTAATTTGGAGAAGACTAAGTGCCGGGGCCGTCGACTTACAGTAAGTGGGTGGAGCAGCAGTATTAAAATCGGAAATACACAAATTTACATTACATATATTGTCAGAGGGTGAACGCAAAACAAAAGAATCAACAGAATTTAAATCGATTATATCCATATTGTTAGCCATAATTGATATTACGTTTCAAAGTATTAACAAGTTGCTGATAACAAATACACTTAGAGGCAAAGGAGGGGTGATCCACAGGGAAGTTAGAGCCATATTTGGAATTATGAGTCAAACAATTAGTACAGATTGGAGACTCGGCCTTGCATTTTTGGCCGTGGTGAGATTCGGTACCGAATGCGCAATAGTGAGTTTTTTCTGTGCAGTTCGCCGCTGTGTGCCCGAACATTTGGCACTTGTAGCAGCGACGGACTCCCATGAACTCCTTGACCGTGTGAACATCACAAAGGAAGTTCACACGCGGAGACGACATAATTTAATGAAAGGCGGGAGGGGAACATTCAATCACCAGGCTGACATTTGAGGCCTTGCCACTCAGTTTAAATTTGAAACTGAAGTCCTTCTCCTCTACCATGCCAAATTGGGTCTCAAAGGCAGTGACTACAGTCGACCATTGTACATTTGGGTCGACATTATGGACAATGATACGAGGCAATTTTTTCCTTGCCACCCTGGTGCGGATCATGGCCCCCAACTTGGGATGATCTTCCAGGTGGGCTCTGAGAGACTCCGAATCCTCAACCGAGGGGACGTCCACGGCCAAACCTCCCTTTCCCACATAGCGAACTCTAGAAACCTTAACACCGTCCCGCGTTGGGTTGTAATTATGTTTGAGTACCTTTTTGAGATCCCCGCAGGTTACGTTTGGTGTATCCTTGCGAGGGTAAATTAGTACTGTGCTTTCACTGCGCAAAGCTTGAGCAAATGTAGGAACAGCGGGGAGACGGTCACCATGCTCCAACTCCGTTTCCTGGACCAACTCTTGGGAAACCCGGCCTGTGCCGACGAGAGGTGGGAAATCCCGTTCCAGGGAGTCGGCCTGGACACCAACATCGCAGGTGACTCTCGGAGGAAGATGAGGGGAGTCCCCTGCCTCCATCTGAGTACTCTGATCTTGGCTGGAGGCCCTTAAAACTGGAGCCTGAGTGTTAGCAGAGTGGGGTGAAGACGACGTGCGAGAAAATTTATCCTGCAGGATATCCAACACATTGATTAACTCGCTCCTCATCCCCGACTTAAAAAAAACGCGCTGATTAGGATCTTTAGATTTGACGAGTGTTCTTAGGAACCCAAAGATCTCCTCTGTTGTGTTGACTACGGACACGTAGTCCAGGGCAGGCTGACTGGAGCTATGAACGAAGCGTTTTAGCGGGCCAACAGTTTTGACGTTGGACTCCCCACTACTTGAAATCAAGTCCACATTTGACGGATGGGACTGAGAAGTAAAAGTATTTAGCGCAGTGGGAGAGGGAGATTCTCTACGTACGAGAGCGAGAGTCTGCGGAGTAGAAGTTATCCTGTTTAAAACAATTTTATGAGTGTTCCTACTGTTCTTCGACTTTTTCGCACTCATGTTTGCTCGGGAACACAGTAAATAAATATTTAAAACAAAATGACAAATAATTTATGGGCCCTAATGGCCCGCTACTCAAAATTCACCAAATGTCCTACTTTTTGCCTTTTTACATTATTTCAAAAAAAAAATTCCAACAAAATTCCACAAAAACCCAAACATCAGGAGAACTAGTCAAGTTATTCAAAATCTGACGGCACTGTACTGGTAGGAGATTTTAACCTGATTAAAATAAGTACCTACAACATGGGGTAAATCCTAAATTTAATTTTCAGTGACGTCACAATTCATAATTTTAACACCAGTTAGGCTTCTCATTGTTAACCTAATTAATTTAGAACCCACAAAATTTAAAATTTTTAATCCTTACTTTAATGCGAGTACAAAGAGTACTCACAACCCCCTCTAAAACCAAATTAAAAAAAAAAAAATAAATAAATAAATAACTTTAACTAATTAAGCAAATATCTTCAACTGTAATTAATTCATCAAAAAAAAAAAAAAAAAACTGACATCACCTGGCCCACGTGAAATCTCCTGCTGATTACAATGCTGGGTCACACTTAAATGCTTAAATGATTTTGAAATTATTGAGTCCTCTCAGAGGGCACCAAAGTACACCATAGTAATATTTTTCTCGGGCAAACTATAGATGACTCGAAAGCACCGTCTACCCGAGGCGTCCCATAACTACAATAATAAAACTATTACAATTTTCAAAAAAAAAAAAAAAAAAAAGAAAACACCTCTTAACAACTAACAACCATCCGTTAATATGCAATACATATTTCGAAACACAAAAATAACTCTATCATTCAATATATGATACCAATTTCTATCTAAAACTCAAAAATAATTACAGCTTGACAAAATTTCACAATGTTATAATAAATGTAAACACAATGTTAAAGTTGGAATCGAAACATTCAAAAACTAACAATAACATATATTACGAACCCCTGTTCATAACTTAACCAACCAGGATTCCCCTGGTAGATCTCGGCAAGGGCTTTCCAAAAATATTACACTTGATGCGGATTGAACCGGATTACCGGATCTGCAGACTTGACTGCGAGGCGATGGTATAATAATTGTAAACGCAATGTTAAAGTTGGAATCGAAACATTCAGAAATTAACAATAACACAGGTTACGAACCCCTGGTCATAACTTAACCAACCAGGACTTCCCGGATAGGTCTCGGCAAGAGCTTTCCGTAAATATTACACTTGATGCAGATTGAACCGGATAACCGGATCTGCAGGCTTAACAAGCGGAGCGATGATAGAGCACGTCCTATCTCAACGGGTACGACGGTCGAGCTCAATATCGTTTATACGACGCCGAATGGACTTTTAAAACATGTCGTATAATCGATTTACCCTTCCTGGTAAATCTAAGAATTGGGCCATACTAAAACATCGTATACGTGGAGACGTCGTATACAGGATGCGCTACTCATATATATATGTATGTTTACTTTTGAAAAAAAAAAAAAGAAAGCAATAGCTTATTTATTTATTTTTAAGTTTATAATTAAAAAAATCGAAGCCGTAGAGCACAAAGGAATCGTTTAAGTCCTCTTTTACCATTTGTTGCACTGAGTAAATATAAATGGACTATTATTTTCAGTATTATTTCTATATATATTTTTTAAAGATATTCATCGACATTTTCGATAAAAATCACGTAAAATCTTGTAGAATTTTACAGGATTTTTGTCATCGTGACTTAAAAACTGTCATAACAATATTTTAATAATTTTCAACTCAAGTATGTACAGCAAAAGGTGTCTTTTAGAAGGCATATCTGTATAGGACAACAATTTTATTTTTTAAGCATACGGCATTTCTCATTGTCATGCATTAAAAAACAGTACTTTGAATTAGAATTATGTACCATTACGACGTACTGTTCTCGTTCATCCCCTATCTATTAACCATAGGTTTGCCTCAACGGCTCGAGGCATTAAGCTGACGACTGTCCACGGTGGTAAAAATTGGAAAGGCAGATAAAACAGTCGGACTCGGTTAGCTATACCGCGACACATTGCCCTATCTATTTATACCGAATATTACGATAGGTAATAGTATAGATCCACTTGTAAGAGCTTAAAAATTTTAAATTTGTCATGTTTGTTGTACTTTAATTTGCATTTGTATACAATACTTAATGCCATACAGTTTGCTTGTAATACAGTACAAATAAAAGCATGAGAAATGATAATGCTGAAATTACATTGAAGAGCATAAAAATAAAATTGATCTTTCCTCTCCCTATTTTAAATTTCCAGGTTTCTCATTCATTTCGAATAATTTCGCTCATGTAAAATACAATTCTTGCAAGTATTTTCCAATTCTATAAAGTTTGAATCAAGAATATATCTACCAGAAATTTTGTTATGTTTACTGTTCTAAAAATAAGACAATAGTGCTTGAAAAGATTACAGTTAGAAAGAAAAAAAATTCTCTCGACTGTTAGACATATTGCGAAATAATTCTCTATCTACTCCTTTTATATACTATTTTTGTAATTTATATACAGCTACATTTGACTTTGTCGAATTGCAATAATTTGTGCTGTTATATGTTTCTTTCTTTTTGTCAAATAACATAATGATAAAAAAAATTCCAACATGCCACATGTGATAGATCGTACTACTGTTCAGATAAAGGCATTTGTGTGTTAGTTTTATAAGATCTAAAAGTATTATTGAACGTAATTCATTTTTTAGACGAAATTCGTTCTGAATATTTTTTTTATTAATATACATCTGAAATGTTATCAGCATTATAAAAAATAACTATTTTACCTTTTGTGAGAAAACAATACAAAATAATCATCTTTAAAAGAAAAAACAACAATAAAAATGGAAGACGGCTGTTTCGTTAAGGGAGTTGGTACCATCTTAAGAAATCGATTTTAAGATTTTAACATATAAAAAACCTCTAAGTCATATCATTTCTATGTAATTCTTGCGTAAATGCGTAAACTAGAAATGAGACAGGATAATTTTTAATAGTGTGAACAATACGAAAAAAAAAACAGCAACACCACGCCCATTTCGACAGATAGAGTGTAAACATTCGACATTTAACTCATTGTTACTTGCTGCAAAGACACAGGATATTTTATTTCCTTGTTTGATACCGTTCTTGTTTTATCCGTAACTTTAACCTGATGGTTTGCTTACCGTGTTCACTGTGCAAATAATTCTGATCGCGCACAATTTTCCAATTTCATGTAAGCATTTTTATTGTGTTTTAGCTTTTAGAAATTTGAGTTTCTGTTCCATATTACACATGAAGAACTGTTTAAATTGTGTAGGTCTAATGGGACTTATAAAATACACAGAGGAATTTGTGTTAAAGAAAGAAATCTCACAAAAAATAGTCGTACTAATATTTCGGAGGTGAACGACGATGCAAATATTGAAGGCAACGTTGGTGATAAAAAAAAGTCGTACTCTTGGGGAAAGAAAATGCCTAATCTGACAGATAGTTTCAGTAATTATCTTGAAAGTAAAGTCTTTGGTAATGCCGCAATGAACTTTAATATACTTGCAAGTGTGTCTAAAGAAGATGTGCAGTGTAAAGTCTGTGACAGTGGGTTAGACTTTCAAGTACAGGGTGGAGCGCGGTAAATTGCTTTTTTTTTTTTGGATTCACGCTGTGGGTCGAAGAGAGGATAGAGTGGGCGTAGTTTATAGTGACCGACGGAAGATTTGTATTCATCTGCTGTTCAGTTCCCATAATGCAATGGACACGTGAGGAGCACTTATTTTGTGTTGAAGTGTATTTCTCGAATTCTCACACGATCATTGCAGTGCAGCGTGCTTACCAGACTTAGCTCCATGCGATTTTTTTTCTTTGAGGTTACCTGAAGTCGAAGGTGTATTGCAACCGTCCCAGCACCCTGGGAGACCTACAGAACAATATTGAGGCTGAAAATGCAAGAATACCCGAAGACATGCTTGAAAGTGGAGGAGAATTTTAGAAACGTATGCAGCAGTGTGTGGATCGTGAAGGTAGACATTTGAAAGATACACTGTTTAAAACTATGTAATTAGAAACTTCCATTATTGCCCAATATGATAATTAAAAAATATAAATTTCTAAGTGTTCATTTTTTTATTTCATTCCCAACTCAGCAACTTACCGCGCTCCACCATGTATTAGAGAGATGTTCATGCTTACCGCTTTTATATTAAAATAGGATTCACGTGAATTTACTCACGAATTTGAACATTCATTGAACAATCACGAAAATGGTCAACTTGCAACATTAAATACTATATTTGTGTATGGTATGTGTTGTATTGGAAGAGACGCAGAATCTGGTCCGCTCTCGCTACATAACATAATCTGGAGCCTGAAAGGCGCGCATTTCATAGAAACAAGTTGCGTTGCCGCGCTCTGTATGTGTTTCAGCACGCAGTGCTTGATCTTAGTAGACCATAGCGTCTGAATAAGGGGATATTGTTTCAGGTTATAAGAATGTTTTAAGTGTCATTTATTTCCCTGTCGTGAGAGGAAGACAGAATTTGTATCAATTCAACTAGTAATAAACAAGATTACATAAGATCAATTTTTACTGTACTAGCTGACGTGCTCAGCGTTGCACGGGCTCCCTCGAATATTGCGTTATTCCCTGGTGGAGCAGAAAAATGAGATGAAGTGACACACATCCAATATTCTGTCATCAATAAATAGAGAAAACTTCTTTAAAAAATCCCATCTGAATGTTGGGTTCTTAAAAAAACCGCATTGAAATAAGAAAAAAATCCCTGCCAGATAAAGGTAATCTCTATTAGACAGAAGTCACTAAAAATGTTCATTAGAGTAAAAATAACAGTCCCTAAAAATCTGCATTAAAATAATAAAAACAGTCATTAAAATAATCCCCATAAAAAATATCTCTAAGAGACAAGGACACCAGTTCCCAAATAACAACAAAAGCTCTTGAAATCTTAGAATAAAGAAAACAGTTCCTAAGGACATCAGTTAAAAGTGACATAAAAAAACCCACAGGTTATAAACAGTAACACAGGTTATAAACAGTACACAACAGGTTATAAACAGTTGTTCTTAAAAATCCCTATTTGACTAAACTTATTCATTGGAACTTAATGCCCAGAGTTTACATGACTTGCTTCATTTTTGACCATAGTCGTTTATGTTCAGATTTTTTGAACTGTTCAAAATTGAACGAAAATCGTTCAAATCAAAGAGTAAATTCTGGAAATGACGCGTCTTCGCCGAGATTTTTCGAATGCAAAAAAAAAAAAACTTTCCAATTAGACAAATACTTACAAAAGTTATTGCGGGGGGAGGGCAGGAGGACAGACAGACAAATCGACAGACACATCATTTTCTCCATCTCAAAAACCTACTTTCAAATTTTTTATAAAGATCCTAGCGACAAGGAGTTCAAAGCTTCTGCTGTTAAGTCTGTTCATTCTATTCTTTTGATTGCTAAACGATCTGTGATTCCTTCTGCTTGTCTAATTGTGCTCGTTTCTATGCTTTACCGAAGGTACAGAAGGCAGGTATTCCTTTTAAACTAATTGTTTACAATATTTTCACTGCTTCTTTTAAACTTTCGAAATATTTAGCTTCTGTGTTTTCTCTACTTATGAGTCAGAATGTTTTCATTGTCAAAAATTCCACAGATGTTGATACGAAACTACATAACTTAGTTTCAAATAATTCTGTTATGACCTCTTTTGATGTTAATTCCTTGTTCACTAATGTTCCTGTTGATGGCGCTTTAACTTGCCTCAGGAAACGGCTTTCTGAATTTCACTTTACTTCTGTGAAAATTGAGGAATTAGTTTATCTGACTCGTGTGTGCTTTCCACGGAGCACTTTTGTATTTAATGGTAAATTCTATGGTATGGTAGAAGGCCTGGCTATGGGAGTCCTATTTTAAGGGATTTTTTATTTTGGGATGAATTATTTTGAGGAAAATTATTCCAGAAATTGCAATTTCAATTTATGTTTATTATGTGAATGATTGTTTTGTCCTAACAGACAGTAACTTGTTAGGTAATGATGATGCTCTTTCTATTATGAATTTCATTGATCCTAATATCCAGTTTTCTTGTGAGAAAGAAATTAATAGTAGCCTCGCGTTTCTTGACGTTTTGATTTCTCGGAGTGAGTTTGATTTAACTACTTCTGTCTATCGAAAATCTTACGCTGTTTCTTTACCTAATCAGACTGTCGTCTCATCCTCCCAACGAAAAATATTCTGCTTTTAATACTCTTGTCCACTGTGCTATTAATATTTGCTCATCTCGTGAGCTTCTGACTGAACTTAACTATCTGAAAGCTGTTGATAGAAGGTTTCCTCACTCTTTAATTGATTCTATTTATAACAAACTTTCTAAGAAAACTTCTATTTCTAATAATGTGGTTTCTAGAAAGAATTTGGTTGTGTTTACCTGTTAGTTTCTGAAAACAAAAAAAAAAAAAAAAAAAAATCGTCTTTCTGTTTTAGTCTCAATGAATAATAGATACAAATAAATTATACTAAAAATTAATTAATTTGAAATATCCTAATGGATTATAATCTTACTTTCTGTGTGGGTACTTGAACTAAACAACCAACATGCGTTTTTTAAAGAATATTTTCTTTCTCGTCTCTTTTCTTTCCTTCTTTTTTCTTTTTATACTGTGTGCGTTTTGTAAAAAAAAAAGATGTTGCTTAAATGTGTAAGATAGCCGGTTGATTGCCTTGGGCGGCTAATTTTTTATTATGTGGAATTCTATACGTTTTAATAAAATAACATAATTTACACATAAAATAAGTTTCCACTGTATATATAATGGCAATCCGACTGGTCTTTTAATTTTATAACACGGGCATAGCCGTGCGGGTACCGCTAGTTATGGAATAAAATTACTGAATTATTTATTGATTAATAAAATGGTTGTAACATTCACTGCAACTTTCAATGCATAATTCTTATTCATTAAATAAATCGTTAAATGTAAATCGGATTTGAAAATTTGGCAAGATTTTAAAATGCGTCAAAAGTGAGCGTTGTTATGAAAAGTTTTAACGTAAACCTTCCATAAAATATCGAACTGCATAATATCTGTGGTAAAATGTTTATTAGATCATAAACAACCAAGGATTTTGTACTGTATCCAAAAAATTATTTTATTCATAACTTTACCTTACCAGAAAATGTTCTTTTGCTACAAAAGCACTATTTATTTTTTAAAAAACACGCAATTTGAACATAAAAATTGACAAATAAGCCTGGTTTTCGAATTTGAAATCTGCTTTAAAGGAATATTACGCGTGTTCGAAGAGATATTTCTAAAATTAAAAACATGCTTATAATAGGAAAAAAAAGCACGAATTCTAATTTTGGGACAAATGCTTCGAGATGCACGATGACCTAATTACATAAGATAAATTATAATTGTAAAATGTATTGGACTCACTTGCTATTAGTCAGAAAAGAAGCTTCAAAGTAAATACATGAAGAGCAAATTAAAAAGTACATGAGAAGATAAAAGAATAATACTGTAGGAAAAGTTTTTTTAATTTTCTTAATTTCTGTATGAAAACTACAGAATAAAAGAAGTAAAAGAATAAATGAAAGAATTATAAATAAGGAATATATTCACCATTATTCCATCTAAAATCTTAACGAGTTTTCAAACGTAAATCAAACTAATTATACACTACATATTGCACATAAAAGAATCTTGAGGTTATTCTGAAAACAAAAAATAATCGATGATTTTCTTCAATAGGGGGGAATTCTAAGGGGGAAATAATTAAGCATTATATCTAAGCTTTTATTACTTCTACCGAAGCCGAGAAAAAATAATCTAAGGAACTATATTTATCAGAAGAGTATTGTTGGAACATAAAACAAAATATTTTATATGACATATATGCGCCAGGAATTAATTATCTTTATGGCTATTCGTAATAATAATAAAACCAAACGTCTTTGTTTGCATGTCTGTCTATCTGTCGTAGAGAAATCAGACCATTCGACTGATTTTTGGTAGAATAATGCTTTGGATAATGATAAACTGTACCTGGAAGTGTTTTGTTTTATCTTTGAGTTTTTTGTGAGAAATAAGGTGCAAAAGAAATATATCTGGGCTGAGTTGACTAACTAATTAAAGACATTTTTATTCATTTATTATTTATATTATTGTTTATTGGACTGAATTCTAATTTGCTTTGAAAAATGCTCTTTTTAGCCCACTTTTCCGGAAAAGTAAAAAAAAAAAAAAAAAGAAAACTAAAAAGAGTGAAAGAAGGCTTAAGGGAGGAAATACGTGTAAAGGTCTCAAAAAATTGAAAAAAAATTACTTCATAAATCGATTCTACAGCTATTCAATAATATACCCTGAAAATTTCAAAGCAAAATTCCAAGTCGTTTAAAAGTTATAAGCATTTCAGCGAGCGCCCCTTTTGGAGCAATTGAGCAGGTAGTTCCTTATGAATGACCTGAAGGGTATTAGAGAACCTTAGCAGATGCCCTTTTATTTTTTTTAACAATTGAGACCTCAGATAGAAATTTCGATAAGTATTAGTATTTATAAGTATAAAAAATAATTATTCATTATTGCCTTAAATTTACCTTCAATACCACTTTTTTTTTCTTTCTTTTTTTTTCAAGCGCGTTTTTCTTGAAACTTCCTTTTTCGAATTTGCGTACACTCTAGTTCGCAGAGTTTTTGATTAATCCTTATAAAATTTAGCACGCATTTTCTTTATATATATACGCTCTAGTTGCACTAGAATCATAAGCATATCTTTATTTTTACTTCTTTTACTGTAAAAAAGAGAACAAAAAAAACGGTCAAAAATCGTACTTAGTTTTCCCATTCTCAAAAAAAAAATTCAATTTTTTATGATGATTTTAGTTCAACTAGAAGAGACACTTATATAAAAAGTAGATTTAAAAAAAATTGATTTCAGATAAAAATTGTGACCTCCAGGATATACGCAAACTGCCGACCCGGGTGGCGACTTACAGTGTGCAACAGCCGATATCTCCGGGATTTTTAAAGAAAAATGTTTAAAAATTTCAGTAAAAGCTCTTCAATATATCTTTAAAATAACCTCAAAATCTCAATAAAATATATTTATTCTTTATGTGTTAAAAAATTCCATGAAAATTGCTCTTAATGCGCCGTTTTACACGTATTTCCCCTTAATGTATCGTTAAAAATAAGAAAAAAGTTAAAATAGGTGAAGTAATTAAATTAAAAAAATGAAGGTAGGGATTTGAGATGGGGAAAAAGTGTGTCTGTCTGTCTGTCCCTCTCTAATAAATTTTAAGGTTAATGTCCGATTCCAAAGCTGTTTTTTTTTTTTTTTGCATTTGAAAGATCTTGGCGAAAACATCTCATTTCCATATTTTATTTTTTGATTTGAGCAATTTTTCGGTTAATTTTAAACAGCTCAAAAAATCTTATTAAGACCTATGTGCAAATTGTATAACTCTGATTTTTGAAAGCCGCTTTCAACGGGAAACATTTTTTTTTTATTTCAGCTTGTTTTTAAAATTTACACAGGGAACTACACGGAAATTCAAATCCTATATAAGTCCTTTTCTAACTGACAGATTTGCTTGGAACAGAGTTTATCGAAAAAATGTCATAACATAGCACATGGGCAGATAGGAAGTTGATGCAAAACTAATCGAGCCTATTTTCCCACGGAACGTTTTGATCTGTATTTTTTAGGATATTTCCAAATAAAAGAATGAACGAGTGAGTGAATGAATGAGTAAATGAGTGAGTGAATGATTATTTATAAACCGTTGAAAAAGGCATATTTAAAAAATTAAGAACTAAAGCCAAATTAACCAGATAGAGAGATATAGCTACATTATGAATTTCAAGATGGGTGTATACGGGAAAACAGGCTCGTATAGTTCTAGACGGAATTTCCTGTTTACTATTTATAACTTAAAGAAGAAGAAATGTTAAGAACAAAACAAAGCAGAAAATATAATATAGGAAATGAATATCAAAGCAAAATAATTCTAATCTGAAGGCTTCAGTTAATCCATTTCCAATGTATATATAAGTCAGTCAGTATTTTTGTTCTGTATAATGTCAAGCAAACTCAAATAAAATTTGAAGTTAATAATGTCTAACATAAACTGAGATAATAAACGCAGTGACGCGTTATTTTGCTTCAAATCAATGTTTTATCAGTTTGCTGATTTGCATTAGCGTTTTGAACTCTTCATTAAATTGAGAGTGAATGTTTATGTCTCTAATTTATTCAATAATAATAGGGTTGCACAAAAATTTTTTCTTTCTATTTTCTTTACAGGAGAAGGAGTGTAGAAAGATAAAAATTATGAATAGTATGTTTTACATAGACATTAAAAAATACCCAACTCAGTGATCAATTAGTCGAAAAGAGATAATCGCTAATTCCAAATATTTAAACAAAACAAACTGTTGTCAAACATATAAACTAAAATGTTTAAAGGTTCGAGGCTAAACTAGAAAAAAAAAAAAAGAATAACGGTTGAATTTCGACCGTTGGGCGTACCACTAGTAAATTACAAAACGCCAGACGTGGCAATTTTTTTTATGGAAAAAAAGGTTGTCTTTATAAAATGCACACAATAAAAAGTAAATTAAATGAAAAGTAAATTGTGCACAAATGTTTGGAAATGTTTGAAAATAAATTTTTGCAGAAACGTGTTTCGAGGTACAGGGAATCCGTTTTTCAATGCAAAAAAAAAAAGCTTTAGTTGCATTTTGTTTTAAAACTAGAAACTATTCTTTCGGCACTGAAAAACGGTTCCTTGCAACCTTGACTTTTTACCCTTTCTTTAGGTTAAATTAGTCACACATGAAAGAGCAAAACGACTAAAAATATTTACTTACAGAAAAACACCAAAAAGATTATTCGATGTTTTACTTTTTATTCTTTTCCAAATTTTTCTTGCGACAAAAAATATTTCCTTTACATGCAGGTTCCTGCATGTCCCTAAGTTTTTTTTAAATTTATTTTTTGTGTGAATCGAACAGCACATACATTTCAAAAGCATTCAGTAAAAATCCAATAAAAAATGCTTCGTAATATTACTCTGAGCTACAGGAGCACGTAGTTGGAAATAAGCTTCAGTTACATGTTGAAAATCAAGAAGAAAAAACCCGCATAATTAGTAATATATTACTATTTTTTTCCTTACAGGGAAAGAGATAGCAAAAAATGTATGCAGTCAGAAAAGACAGGAACGTATTTTTCTAGAATAATGAATGAAACTACCTTCGCTTTACATTATTCTTTCGAAACGGAGTAATTAAATTTCTCCAGTTTTTAATTACAGTTCTAATTTACTTTTGGAGTCAGAGATAAGCGCAAAGTGTTCTGTCTCATTGCACCAAAAAAAAAAAAAAGAAAAAGCATTTTTTTATGTTTTGAATTACATACACCGTTGTGAAGCTAAGCTTAAACTTTTTTCTAATTTTATTTTCCCACACATAATATTTGCACTACATGACCGTGCTAATATATATATGTACTGCGCAGTTCTGGGACATCTGAACATCTTAAGAAAAGTGATGAATAACTAATAGTATTTGAGTATTTAATTATCAAGTTATGAAAGTAGCATCACAGTTTAAAAATTTGTTTTTCCTTATAAACATTATAAATCATATAAAAACAATACAGAACATAAACGCCCACTTCCGCCTTAACTGCGGGGAGTCTCGACAGTTCCTACGGGGTGGCAGAGGAATGGAATTTGTAAGAAATGGGAACAGTGTGTTCTTGAATTCGGATCTTACTAACTAGTCACTTGAAAATTGCTAAAAACCAAAGCCATCAATCAACATTTATTACATTATCAATGTCAGTTTTACTCTTCAAGCTTTGCAAACTAAGAAGAAGTTATCCAATAGACCTTTTATATTTATTTTCTTGCTCAATCTCTGCATTTTAAAGAGCTTCATATTCACAAATATGCGCTATACACTTAGGTTATTCCAATACAGTGGTTTCCATAGGCGAGACCGGGATGCAGACCATGCTTCTAATCGGTTTTCTTAAACATGTCAAGATGGATGAATGATATATATATTTATTTATATATATATTCGTTTCACTCTCCTGAACTTATATTATCTTATTCTTTGCAACTTTCTGGAAAATTAGAGCATACCTATTTATTTACTGATTTTTTTTTTCATTTTCCTTATTTGCTCAATTTTATGAGCCTTCTGTTATATCCGGCATGATATTTTGAATTAGTTTTAAGCACTAAATATTAAAATGAATGAATGCTGGTGTGCTTACACCTTTGTAAGCCCGTTTTAAAAACATTGGAATAATTTCAGTGTAACAAACACATGTTTTGAATTTTTATATAAAAATAAGTGGTGACAGATGTGACAAAAAGTGCACTGTAAAAAATTCTAGTTGAACCCTTCACCAAAAGCATGGTGAAAATGGTGAAACTTAGCTGCAACCAACATTTTGGATAAAAGTTGAACCATTATAATGGTTCCTTGTTTCCCATTTATGGTGAAACTAGGTGAAACTTTCCCATTATAATGTTTCAACTTTTATCCAAAACGTTGGTTGCAGCTAAGTTTCACCATTTTCACCATGCTTTTGGTGAAGGGTTGAGCTAGAATTTTTTACAGTGTGGACACGTCTGTCACAGCATGTTTTTACGTAATGATTAAAAATATTATTTTTATCCTAAAATTCTGCTATTTGTAAAGAGGACTTGAAGCTGTGGAAGCGAAACCCAAAGTTATTAAGTTATTTTAATATTTTATACCTGAAATGAAAGAAAAAAGGCGTGATTTGTAATATCTCGTGAAATGACCCATTTCAGTCATTTAGATTCAAAACCAGATACATCCCCTTTTTTTCGAGTTTAACTTTTTTACGCCTTCTAATAGTTTAAAGTAATCTTCATATGGTGTTTATTTTTTAAGTTTCTAAAGCACCTGTAACATGCTAAAAAGTGTGATTGAAATGTGCCGGTTAGTTACAAAACCAGATCCCCCCCATCGACCATGTTTGTCAGCTTTTCTTTTTTCCCTCTAAATATCTTCCAAGGAAAAATTATTTTTGTGTTAAAATTTCTGCAAGTTAAAAGTTTTGCTCAATGCTCTTAGCTAGAAATTCGAGTTTCTTAGATATAAGTTTTTGGCCCGCCGTTTATTTTTTGGATGTAGTTGGTTTTAAACCTAGACAACTCGTTTGTTTAACGCTTGATTTTGCCTATGAGTTTTTCATTTATTTAAAATATTTAAAGTATTATTTTAGTACAGTAAGATGTTTGCTTATTTTTATCAGCAGAAGATTTTTTAGAAAAATTCTGGAAATGTTGCAATTATTTTTAGGATTGCAGTTAATTGGATCTGGAAAAAACAAATAAGTATACTTTCTATAAAAATCAAAGAACACTATCCTTGGAATGTTTTCGTTAAGTAACTTTCCTTACTATTGGTGCTCCGTTACGGATAAAGATAATGACTCTGAGTTCAACTTCTGCGATTGACAGCAACTTGGCGAAATGAATAAAGAGAATTATTTTGTAAAAACCAATAAAGTTGACTTTTGCTGATATTACCTTTCAGTGTTTCTTTTTCTACGAGAACCAAACAAACGCACTGATAATAATATAGGATACAACAACTAATTTAGAGCTCGCTTAATGCTATCTAGAGTAAATTCTCTTTAAAAGTATTTAATGATTGACGAATTAATAAACCAGCTAGTTCGTTAAATACAGAAAAATAATATTGTCTTAGACCAATCTTTACATGCAGTTAGATGTATGGTGTGTTTTTGTAATATTATTTCTTGTTGTATGAAGTTAAAAAACATGATTTTCCTCTAGTCATTTGTAGTAAGATTTCAAGCAATCTTTATTGAATAGATAAAAATCGCTTAAAATTGGATCACAAATAAACAGTACTAGCGCACCCGTCCTCTGGTCGCTGTCGCTTGCCAGCCCCTGGAACTGCAAGCAATTCCACGCGGATCGCTTCGCGATCCAAGTTTGTTGTGCTCGCTCACAGAATAGCATATTCTTGTAGTCTAGCGGCATTCCTACAATGATTTGCCAACATATGAGGATGTGGGTGGCATTGGTGTCAATTTATGTAAACAGGCAGTGAAAACTCAAAGCGTAAAGGTAAAATTATAATTAAATAATTATCAAACAGATTACTCAAAATACATTGCATCCTATGAGATATTGACATTGCATTCTATTTCATGTTTATAGCCTATTTTGTTGTTGAGCGTATGCCTTATTTTCTTCCATTGGATAAACAAACAAAAAGAAGAAAAAAAAAGTCGTTCGGTCTTTTTTCTATCTATGTCTCTATCTCTATTTATACGTCTGTACTGTCTTATGTCCCATCTCTCGTCTTTTCGAGGGAATGAGTCGCATGTGTATTATCTTAAAGTAAATTGCCTTAGAATGTATTCAGTCCAGACATACTACAAACTTTCAATATTTTTGAGGTATTAATGTTTATAACACAGTGTGCACTTGAACTTACAAACTTTAAGCGGGAATTACAGAAGCAAAATACTTTGGCGCAATTGACGATAAATCTCCAAATAAGGCAACTGCGGAACTTAAAAAAAATTTATTTACTTATTTTGCATATTATTTCAAAAATAGCTTCTTGGTACTTTTTTAGATGGTAAGTAAAAAAGAATGATATCATTTGGCCTAAATGTGAAAACCCATAAATGTGACTTTTTTTTAAAAATGTTTCTGCAAGAGTGGTACATCAGTACAATGTAATGGCACATTTGCTTTTTACGAAGAACATATAAACGCTTCAATCGTATAAATGCGTTTTTAGGGTACATTCCCATTGCAGTAAAAATTGTCCATTTATCAACCTTTCCAGTGTCAATGCATTTAGGAAATATCCTTAATGCGTTGACACCCATAATGGGTGCAAAAATCAATTAAAAGAAATTGCATTAAAATAATGAGTAGATTTAATCCTTTCCCCCCATTTTATGCCAAGTTATGTCCTAAATATAATCGATCCATCGTAAATGGGACATGCTTATTGGAAACATGCGTATCATTCAGGCACAATTAGTTTATCACTTTTTGCTTTATTTAAATTAGAAATATTAAAACAATAAAGGCTTGGCGCCAAAAAATTCCAAACAAGATATGTCACTACAAAATGAATTTAAACAAGGAAAAAAAGAAAAGCCAAACCAACGTGTTGCCACTGAAGATAAAAGATACTGAATTTCACAAGTAATTTAAACTAACCAGGCTGAAGAAAAGCCTAACGAAGTTGTTTACAAATCTTATATATAAATTAGGGCTCTTTTTTGAACGTTAGACAAGAGGAACTAACAAATGAGATTCGAATATTTTAATATTATAAAATGTACTTTGATTTGAGACAACAGGAATTAATAGTTGAAGGAATGCAATGTTTTAACAGAAGTATAATAGGGATGGTACATTCAAGGTATTTGTGATACTTTCGAAAGTATCTTCATTTGCAAAATGTTATTGCAATTAATGGTATCGAAAACGTTCCATGTTATGTTCTTTATAACAAATATTGTTTGGTAATATTAAAAAAGCAAATAGTAATTCTAAGCCAATAATATATGCAAAGAAAAAAAGGTTCATGTTCGTTTCCTATCATTTTATATTCATTTGCTTCCAAATAACAAAATCGTAATACTAAAACCTGAGAACGAAAATGAAAGACTTATTTTGTATTATCAACATACTTATTTGCGACGTTTTGCTTTGCGAGAAAAATAAAGTGTATTAAATTCCCAAAATATGAATTGAGTCAAGCCGTCCAATCTTATAAATAGCCTTTTTTTCAGCAATATTTTATGGCATATTTTATTTTTGTTCAGTTTTATCTTTTTTGGAGATAATAAGCAAAAACAGTTGTTTTTTAATTTTTTTTATTTTAATGTGTAAAAAATGTTTGTTTTAGATCTATGTGTCAAACCAAAACATATATTAACATTGAGTTTTTATGTGTACCGTTAAATTTCTTTGAACGACAAATTTTAAAATATAAATGCAATGAAATCTCTTTATAGAAAATACCGATACAACGAAATACATTTTCGGTCTCATTTTAAAGACCATTAGGATAGCGACATATTCCGTTACAGTGAACACTCCTTTGCCATGAAAATTTTCCACGGTTCCTTAAAGTTCGTTGCGACGGGACTTCACTGTAACTGCTAACAAAGCAAAATATAAGTTTTGCTCTGGCGATGTCGTAAAGCGCTGCTTAGCACTACTGTTTGAACGTATTTGTATTAATTTATTGTTTTTTGTAGTAATTTATATTTCAATTTTTACATGTCAACAATTTTTATGCTGATTTTGTAACCATGGCTACTTGATTGAGTTGGTGTTCGAAAGAAATAAGTTGATGGCCGCACGTGGCATCAGGCGTTTGTGTTTTTAATTTCTTCGAATTAAAATAACGTATTTTTTTAAATAAAAGACTTGTCATTTTGGTCCGAGTCGACCAAATCTACTATATTCAGTACATTTTTTTGGCGTATTTACTTTAAAATTTCTTTCGGACTGACAAAAATGTTGTGCTACTAAAAGCAAAAAACACACAGCTACTTCCCTCATTGTTTCTTGTAATATGTGAGAGTTTCTCTAGCGACGTTTGATTTACTGACTTCAGGAAGAAGAAATTTATGGGCGTCAAAATTGCGGTTCTAGGAATTATCATCCACATATCAATTTCTAAAAAGAAAAAGTAAATATACAGCTTGGTGAAAAAAAAATATATGTAGCGAACAACAGGGATGATGTTAAATTTTTTTATCACAAATTGGAGTGAAATACGAGTGTAAAGTGAATGACGCAAAAAATGTTGGCAAAATAGTATAATTTTTTGTAAGTGGACCGGATCTTCTGTTAAAAGGATTCAATAACGTTCGATTGGAAGACATAGTTCTCAGGCACTTACAATTATGTACAAGGTTTCGAAGGAGCTGAATTTATTAAAATAAGTTCCGTATGTGTACAAATGACGCATTTCGTCACTTTGGAGACCCTTGCAATTATCATACAGGGTGCTGCAACATAACTTCCTTTTTCCAAAACTCAATGATACCCGTTTCAAGAATCGGAAACTTAAAAAAAAAACGTTATAGTGTAGGTACGTGTCTAAAGTTGTTTTAGACAGCTTTGACAATCAAACCAGGTAGGTGACCCCTCCCTATTCCCCATGCACTGAACGCCGATTTCTAGCGATTGTCACGATCCTTACCAGCATAGCAGCGGGTGTGTTAGCAATTTCAGTCTGGATTTTGGCCTTCGGGTGTTTCAGGATCATTGGACGATTGACAAGGTTGTAATTCAAAAAAAAAAGAAGAAGAAGAAAAATCGCGAGGGTCCCAAATCCGGGAAGATGCTGGCCCGTCCAAATCACTGAAATTTCATTCGAAGAGTAGACCTCGATGGAAAACGTACGCTCCTTTGAGAGTGGCGAAAGGTGACTGACCAAAGTTGGGAACGAAACTTTGGAACCATTCCTCTGGAATTAAACAACTCCTACCCCACAACATTTATAACCTGAAAGACGCACATTTCATAAAAGGAAATTATGTTGCCGCACCCTGAATATGCGTATAATAAAGAGAGAGTGAAAGAAAGCAAAGAAAAATAAAAGGAAGAAAACAAACAAAACTCTTATTGTGCTTATTGTGAAATGTTATTGTGCAACCGTAGGCCACCGTGAAAACTGAGATCTATCGGTGCACAAAAGATTAAGAAAAGGCAGCATAAAAATATGCTTACTTATATTTTGTCAAACTCAAATATTTTGATTTCATTTGTACTTTAAACTATTGTTCACTTAGCGAATTGAACATTATCATAACAGACGTTTTTTTACTACGGTTAAAAAAATAATAAGCTCTTAGTTTGTCTTTTAAAATTTTTTTTAAAATAAAATATTATGTTTTAATTTATTTACTATCATAAAGTGCTTGGTAGTAAATAAATAAAATACGTATATATATGGTTATCTTTGGCGTCTGGATTTTCCATAACCATAAACTTAACAACTATTCTCAATATAATACACACAATAGTTGAGAGCTAAACTAAGAATATATTTAGAATGTTTATGTACAAGTAACTTTCAATAATTTACACAACTTTTTTGAAACCGCCCGTTCCTGTGACTTCAGTAACTAGCTTACCACACACAGCGCAGTTCGCTTCCGCTCAGGACTACATCCCATTTCCATCTGCATAGTACACTGCTTACTCGCCGGATGGCGCTGTAGTCGATGTTGAAATATTCGCTCTCCTACGCACAGACACACACACACTATATATATGTGTGTGTGTGTGTATAAATATATACAATAAATATATATAATAGTATATATATAATATATATATATATACTGGCCTTTTATGGTGCGCTAGATGTTGAATTTAGTAATATTATTGGGCAACATTGAAAAAGAAATCAGACGACAAGCGTTAGTATATACATTTTTTACATCTTCTTGTGAAATACGCAGTTGCGAAGACTTGGCAATACATAAACACACATCAACTGATATTTTATAGGCACATTAATCGCAGTTTGAACACGTACTACACAAGATCCCGTGCCAAACACCGATGGAACCAATCAGGTGTCTAGACACACACGCAAATATGTGTATCAGGGGAAAATTTAATAAAAGTGCTTGGAAAACATCTTGTTTGGTATAAGCAAGTATGTATAAGCAAGTATATATACTAAAAATATTTAAAAAAGACAAATAAATTACAGACTTTGTAGAAAAAAATGCTCAAATCGGTATAGCTTTATATTTTTCCTTATAAATGCAATGATTCTTGTCAATTTCTTTCACAATTTTTCAAAGTAGAAATATATTACCATGCTTTAAAGGGGAAAATAAGATGCATAACCTGAGTAATATTCAAATTTTACGCTTTTGTATATGATTCTTATGTAGGAGAATTTAATACAAACCAAATATGACGTTCAACAAAAGAAAGAATATAAAAATTAACATGGAACGGGATTAAATACATACATCAACTTTCATAGTGTATTCAATGTCAGTTTGTTGCATTTTAACTATATTCAGTTTTTCTTTTTACATTTAAAAGGTTAAAAATAGTACACTCAGAATTATACTCCATGGAATTATACTCAGAAACATAACAACACTTATGGAAAAGCATAACTAGATTTTGTCCTAATCGCTATTTTTATACAATATATTTTCAGATTTAATGCCACCCAATGTTAAAAGAATAAAATAAAATAAATAAAAATAAAAAAAATAAACAAATGCAAAAGATGAGGACTCTTATTAGTACTTTAAATTTTTTGAAGGTTATATGAAGAGATTATTACTACTTACATTCCGAGCAACTTTTGAGAACATATACAGATTTAATTCAATACAGATATAACTTAAATATTCAATCTGTGAACTTCTCCTATAAATTCCACAAAATAAGTCTTTCGCAATGCAAATAATCAGCTAAAGTAAAAACAAAAGTTTTCAAAAGTCATTAGGACAAATTTAGTTATCGTCAAAAAATGTTGTTTGTAAGAAAAATCAGCTAATAAACACTGAAAATAGATCTATAAGTATTTCGCAAACAGTTTTCAATAAATAATTTCGACATATTCCTCCTGCTAAAGAATTCATCAAAAAACGCTTAATTACTCTAAGCTTTAAAAACTGAAATGCATTTGTGAAGTCAATTATTTTAATGATTAATTAGTGGTTTTTTAAAAAAAAATAGACACACTGCGGGCAAAATAACAATGTTTCGAATGAATTAATGATTTGAATTTCAATTGTGTTGGTGATTATGGTTAGTAATTTTTCAAAAAAAGAATAATATTCAAAAGCATTTTATAATGTCCACGTGAAGAGGCTTTTACTTTTAAGGAAGCAGAGTACCACTTTTCAAATTTTCTTTCGTTTAACAATCAGAAAAAAAATAATGCATGCATTTAATGTAATATATTATAAATTAATTTCTTATTATGATCATAAATGAAATTTGAAAATAGAACCTCATTGTGATCAACCATTAATTTGAAATGTAAAAAAAAAACTTTTTTAAAAATTTTTTTTAAAATTGCTTACAACTTTCTCAATTATATCTTTTTTCAAAAGATTTTTTCTTTATAATTCTTCCGAAGCATTCTAGAATAAAAATTAGTATGGAATTAACTATCTGAAACTTAGTTGAATTTTAATATTTTTTTCGTTAAAATCTCGGGAAAAGGACAAAAAATCCAAAAATTCATATTCAATAATTAAATAAAAACAAACTACAAACTTTAGAGTCAAACCCATGCTAATATTTGTTAAACATACTCCGTGGAATGCACGTACAAAGTTTCAAAGCTGTATCTTTACCTAAACAAAAGCCTTTGGGGTTTTACCACATGTAATTGGTCAGAAATACAACGCAGAGAAAAATGCGTTTAAAGTTTTTAAATGCAGAATGAAAGCCAGCTAAAGGCATTTTCAAAAATCTGAATATCTAGTATTGTTCACATAAGTTTGAAATTTTGTCTGAGGCTTTAAAACAGTTTTACCTTATCGAAATACGTAATAATATTTTTTCGATATTTCTGACAATTTCCAGGTACTATGCCCCCTACATTTTGAAGAAGATATAAATTTAGAATGTGCCAAATAGTAATTATCTTCTCAGGGGGGATTCTGTCACTGTTCCGAAAAAATCTCAGGAATGTTTGTCAATGTGACAAAATCCTTTTCTTGGGGGAAGAGGAGGAATAATTTCTTTTACCCAGCACTAGTAAACCACTCGAAATTTTCTTACCGTTCTGTGTTAAATATTAAAATGTGGAAGTATGTCTTACTGTATGCTTTATTAAATACATCCTTATGTCGCTTAGTTTTGACTGCTGAAAAACGAATTATGCATACAACATGATACTATAACGATCCGCATCTGGGTCTAAGTGCCACCACCATTTAAAACCCCCTTTGACCCCCGTGAAGTATCAAATTGGTTTGTGCAACCCATAAACAAATCCCCATATATTTTAATTATGAATCATTTAAATTTTTATATTAAATTAACACAACGACATGGTATCTGCACAGTGGGACATAAGCGGTAAATATATGCAAAAGCGAAAAGCATTTTTTTCTTCTAAATAATGATTCCATTTTATGGTATACTTCTATGTTGGAGTTTTTCTTCTTTTAGATATTTTCTGGAAGTTTGAAGCATATAATTTACGGCAATTAAAAAAAAGGGATATAGACATATGGCTTGTAAATTCAAAACTTCTAGTCGTGTTTGCAATAAACAAAAAAGTACATTCGTTAATTTTGCACAACAATTAGTAAAATTTTGAATGTAAGAATAATCTACATTAGAGCAAGTATTTAGTTTATAAGAAAAACTATTCCATCTAATATGTATTATATCTATACATTTCTTTAAGGGGACACAGGATCTTTGAAATAAAAGTTTTCCTTTTTTAATTTCCTACTGCAGTTAGACTTATTTTAGCATTAGTTTTGGCTAAATTTTAAATATTAAACCAACAAAAAATATTTTTCACTAAAAAAAAAAAAAATCAAAATTATTTAAAAACATGAAAAACACAAAAAATGAGTCTTTCGTCTGAAATTTCAACCAAATTGCATAAAAATTTGCACATAGATACGTAACAACAATTTTTACCACTCTCTGGCAAACAGTTGATAGTTAATCGTATAAGTTTTCAGGAAAAATTGAACTTCCCGCATATTTCTTCTAATTTTTTCTCTTTCTCTACGATTAGCAGTAGAAAACGATTAGCAGTACTTAAAGCAGTAGAAAAAGTTTTTAATAATTGCTTCATAAAAAGTAATGCCAAAAAATATTTGTAACACCCATACGAAACTGTATAAAACGTTGTAAGTAAATTACTTAAAAATACACACACAAGGGTCAATTTTTGTATTTTTCATTTTTGAAAACTTTTCAGTGAAAAAGTTTTAATTGTCTTAGAATTTAAAATTACCGCCAAAATATACATAATTAATGCTAAAATAAGTCCACTATAGAGAAAAATTAAAACGTTCCTGGGTCCTCTTAAAAAGAATGGTAAAGAAAGACATTTCTAAAAGAATTGAACTTAATTATCTTTATTCCAACTTGTTTTTAAGTGACAGGAAATGCATTCCTGGTTTGTTTAAGACTATCGAATTAGAACCAGTCAAATCACAAAGATCATGCATTCCGTACTCTCTTTTTTTTTTGCTCTCAATCTTTCGACAACTTAAGGATACTGAATAAAGCATTCAATTTCAATTATAATGAATTCTTTTAGTTAATAGAGAAATCTTATATCTTGAATACCGTGCAGAAAATCTTTTATGCATATTTAGGAAAAAATAATACAAAATGTTCCTGCTCAACATTTTGCAAAACTCATTGAATATTCTAGATTTAAATGCACATGATTTTGATTCACAATCAGAATTAAGTACTTAGAATGTTTACAATAAACAAATAGAGAAATGAATAGATAAATAAAATAAAATACAAGAAAATCACTCAATCTCAAAATAAATTAAAGGAAAGTTTTTATCTTGTACTAATAAACTGCCTCCTTGCCTTAAATTGCTCCTTTTTCCTTTAGATTGTTGTCTTAAATTACCTGAACATTTAATTGCACTTCTTAGTTTCAGTCTCAGAATAAAATAAATGCAGTAAACATATAAAAGTTCTTTGTTTTTCCAATTACTCTTGTTTCCCCTTTTTTCAGTCACAGTGCTGTTAATTAAATGTAATTGTTTTATTTATTCAAAGCGTATTTTCTCACACAATACCTTTATGAATTAACAATTCAAAAAACCTAACACGCAATGTTGTTATAAATCAGTTTTGCTGTTTGTACCGTTCATTGAAAAAATCTGAACATTATGTAAATTCAGAAATGGTCAAATTTTTGGCAGAAAAATAAAATTTTTAAACATACCCGCATTTTTGGGTTGAAAATTGTATTCGTTGCATTCAAGGCATGAATTCCAATATTCTATTAATTGTTGCCGTTTGTAAATTTTCTTATTACATGTCGATTTTTATTAGACTTCAATAGCTCTGTACTACAACTATAATTTTGTATTTTTGTGCATCATTTTGCTTGTTTCTGCTATTTTCTTTATTTTTTGTACCATTGCGTGTGCGTGTATTTTGAACCGTCTTTTGTTTATTTTTAACCGACTTCACAAAGGAAGGAGGTTATACATTCATACTGTATGTAAGTCGTTTTTTTTGTTTGTCCACTCATAACTTCGCACCGAAATAACCGATTTTCATGATTTTTTTCAATCAGTCGAGGGTTGTTTCCCATAGGTCCCATACTTTCGTTTGACCATATTCGATAAATAGAACAAAAGTAATGAGCAGAAATGTAGTATGTTTTTTGTTTTTTCACCCATAACTTTTGACTAAATGAACCGATTTTGACGATTTTTTCTTTTATCGATACTGGGTCGTCTAACTCAAATATCGTACATCAATCTGACTACATTTATTTGTTAGAAAAAACGTTGCGGGTGAAAAAAATAAGTATTTTTTATTTTAATTGGAAAGGCTTTGCTTGATTTTTCTTTGTCGGGAAAAACTATTAATAAATATAAAAGTCATTGTTTAAAAAGTGTTTGTTGCCATTGTGCTACAATATTAAAAGGAATTACAGCAAGAGTTTGACTGAAGGCTTTTCTGAGGCAAAAATTGAATCCAATCAGTTTGCTAAAATCGACTTCAAAACCGAATTTTTCATACAAATGATTAGTTTTTAGTGCCATTCATTCAAAGATTTTTTTTCCCTTTGATATGGATTTTTTTAAAAATAGAGTATTGATATGGAAAATGTACTTACATTAAAAAGAATAAAATAAAATAATTTTTATAAAAAAAATAGAACTGACTTCAAATTATAAATTACGCTAAAAAGTGAAAAATAAATTATTTTTTTAAACAACATCGATGTGACTTTGAAACATAGTTTTAGAAGTCGGTGCAAAATTATGAGTCTAATTACAATTACACCATTTGCTACTTCATATTGGAACTGTTGCTAATTAAAAAAGATTTCATCTATCCTAATTTTGCACCGACTTCTAAAACTATGTTTAAAAGTCGCATCGATGTTTAAAAAATTAATTTATTTTTCACTTTTTAGCGCAATTTATAGTTTGAAGTCCGCTCTATTTTTTATAAAAAATATTTTATTATATATAATTTCTTGTTTTTTTTTTTATTTTACTGATCACTGCATGGATGAAGGATAACGTCCATATTGCCAGCTTTGGAAAAAAATATTGTATAAATGTCGTGAAGTTATATAAATACATTTTGGTCAAATTTTGAATCTGATGATAGAATACGGCCCTTTGCGTTTCGCGAGTTCAGATAGCCTTTTATATTAATGTTACTTATTTTTTGTCGGTTATTAATCAATACTTAAAAAAATACGGCAAGAGTATTCAGTTGGTCGAATATGTTTAGATTTCGCATTTATCATTTTTTATTCTATGATTTTACTTCAGTCTGAAAGTGAGCATTTTCAACATGCTCAATTTCAACGTCACATGATCTGACTTAACCATTTTTTTTCAAAAATTATGAATACATTAAAAAAAAAATAATTTTGTCAGTTTTTAGATAAAGTTATAGGCTATAGTAGTTACAATGACGTTATATTCGGCCCCGTTTCAACCTTAACCCTCTCATGCACGCATTTATTTATTTGTGTTATAAACAAAAACTTCATATGCCACCAACTAATTTAGCATCTCAGGATTGTTCTGTAATGATTTATTTTTAGAAATTTTCTCCTGTATAGTCAAAAATTCGTGTTCTTGTATGAAGACGTTTTGTGCTTTTTTGCCATATTTATTCAATATAATAACAAACATGGCAAACTTGAATATTCAACCTTTATTTATAAGGAATAAGAAGCTGTAAAATAATAACAAATTTCCCAGTAATGTAAAACACGCTTTAAAACGACTAAACAGAATTTGATTCAAAACTGAGATTTTCTCTTCTTTCTTGAATCCCACATGGACTCCCAAAGATATCTTAATCTTTAAACAATCTTGAATACCCTATGAAACATTTTGTGGCTTCCGAGAACTGTTTGGAGTGTCTAGATGAGGACGACATGCAAATTGTAGCACACAAACGCATAAAAAATTGAAGCAAAAATGTATGTCACCTCCTACGAGGCTTACATGCACGAGAGGGTTAAATTTAGTTATCAATAACAAATTCAAAATTGCAGCGTAAACAAAAAAGTTCTACGAAAGATTTTGTCCAAACCTTTTAGGCGACAGACGATTGCTTCGCATGTTATAGCGGTGGGATGTTAAGACAACGTGATCAAGAGGAATTCGGATATCATCAACTGGGTATCTTAATTTCCGCCACTGATTCGTTCTCCTCATCCGAGCTGTCTTTCTCAAGGACTGCAGCTTCCTGCATGTAGTATGGACAAAGATGTTGCACATAAGCAGCTTTTAAGAATTTATTCGGTTGATTCGCAATTTTGATCTCTTAAAATTGCGACGTCTGTAGTTTTCATAGCCGCTACATAGGATCGTTGGGTCATCCTTCCGGAACCAAGGCCAAGAAGGTACGGTGGCCCTAGGTGTGCTGTAGCCCGAATTGAGAGGTTTTAGGGAATAAGAATATCACAGTACCAGGAACCGCCTGTGCTACTTTTAAGGTTTCTGCTCGCTTGGCGAAAACAAGAAGATACATTATATACTGAATTAGTTAATTACAGAAAAATATCAATATTATTACCCTTTATGATATTTCGAATTACACAGCAGTTTCCATCAGCACATTGAACTTGAGCCACGGAATTCTCGGCACTTCTAGAAGTGGCCGGCCAAAATATCATCTATGCTAGTCATTTCCAGTACAGCGAACACTGGCCACACCCCACAGCTAAAGTGCATAATGGCCGGTCAATTCAGGAACTGACCGAACTTCGGGCTTTAGCCGTAACATACATAACAATAAAGAGTAGTTTCATCCTGTTTGATGAACAGGATTAAGTAAAATATAATGCTTTTAAACATTTAGTTGATACAATGAAATGACATTTACAACGGTAATTATCAAAATTAAATAAATCGTTTATACATTTTACAAATTTAAAAACAAAAAGCAGACCTCAAGAATTAAGTTCATTATTCAAAGTAATACTCTTGAATTATCTTTTTTCCTTACTGTATATCATTTTTTAGCGATTTAAACAAATTATAGCCGCTTAACGGCAATCAATTAAAATGATTAGTACTTTGATAATAGTTGCATCTAATAGCTTAATTCATGTTTCCGGAATGCAATCATAATAAACGGTAGACTGAATTACAATTTCATTCCAGATTAACGAGACGTTGTATTTTTCCAGTGGAAGAGATACAATTATTTCGTTGTCACACAAGAAAAGTAACGATTTTACCAAACTATACTTTAGAAAAAGAAAAAAAAAGATTTTTGATTTTTTTTTCGAGGAGATTTTCACTACTAGAAATAACATCAAATCGAAGACGAAATGAAAAAGGGTAAATAAAAGATGTTGACAATATAAATGGTGAATTTATTTGTTTCAGTTACACGATGCACTTCGTTAACTTCATTTGCTGTTCCATCTGAAACTTTCCTTCGGCAAAGAACAAATAAAATAAGTTACATCAATAGTTTTTAGAGAAAATGTTTCTCGAAACTAAAACAAATAAACTTCAGAGCGTAGGTGAATCAAGTGAGAAATGTCGCAGGAAATTAGAAATTGGCTCACGTCACGGAAAGTAGGTTCTACACAGTTTTCGGATTGCATGGAATAAGAAAATCCTAAAAGCTAAAATAAAAAAATAGGTTATGCTATTTTTATTTTATTTATTGTTCTTGTTGCTGTTGAATACTTTTCGGTACGTGAATGCGTACATTACAAAATATAACTGCTAAATCCTGATTAAAACTTGCTTTTTAAAAATGTTTTTAAAAAGTGGAGAAGAAACTGTTAAAAACCATAACCAATTCAGTGGCACGACAGCCTATTGGGGGCCATGGTCTACTGTGCCCGTCCCAGCTTCCGAGACCGATGGCCCTGGGGCAGCAGATATTCCGGTCAAGTGGTCCTCCTGACGCGGAATCCCCTCTGTTAGTTCCCAAGTATGCTTGATCCTCATTTTATCGACTCCACTGAAGGGATGAAAGGCTGAGTCGACCCTGCCCAACCCCGGAATCGAACGCCGGACCTGTGGCATGGTAGCACGGGAGGCTACCACTCAGCCACTGGGCCTCAGTAAAAGCAATAAACAGTTCATTTAATTTTATATTTATTTATTTACTACAAATTTAGTATCTATAGTTTCAGTATTAATTTTATTATAAAACTGAGTAATTTTCTAATAAGCAAACGCTGAGTAATGACATTTTTGTAAAAGTGTAATGCATATGTATTATACTCTTTTAACTCAGTGCTCAAATTAAGTATGAATAACATTGATTTGAGATTAAAATTTCGTTTATCTAAAGTTTCAGTTTACTTTTAACTGAAAAAAAAGAATAACAGCAATAATTTAAAAACAGAAAAAATTGATACAGTGATTCCTACTTTTTCCATTTTTGCCACTTTGTGTAGCAGAAACCTATTTTTCTGGGGACGGATTTTACCAGGTTTTTCCGCCTATGGCAAAAACTTTCCAATCCTGCTTTCTAATAACACTGTGCAACACGAAAAATGTCCTTTGGATAAAAATGTCTGTTTCTTATATATTTTTGGCTGAAAATTACGAATCTGCAATTATTTTTTGCCTATCACGTACCATTTTCCCAAAATTACACATTTTAGCTTTTTACGTATTTTCTGGAAAAATAAGCGTCTTTTCGTAATTTATCGACTTAGTTTATTATAAATTATATCTTTCTCATTGACAGTGAGATCGTTGCCATTTTAGATACCTTTTTAATGAACTTGGGTTACTTTAGCGACATTTCTGACAACAAAAGCTCTATCTACTTCTCGAAGTTTCGAGTCTTTTACAAGACTAAAAAGGCATTTGTAGACTATTTCGCGGAGAAAGAGAAAATAGTATGCATCTGTGAGGTGAATGTACTATTTCAAGCATTAGGACATGATCACAATTCAGCAGAGTGGTGCTTGTTTATCAATGCTCCTTCATCTAAGTATTTTTTTCCTATTCATTCCTGTAGCATATTCTGCAAACATAAAGGACATTTTAAAATTATGAGTGGCAAAAAAATATCAAATGAGGCATTTGTAAATCTACAATGTGCCTTTTTTCCACAATTGCACACTAAACTTGGTTTATCGAAATATTTGTAAAAGCTCTGAACAGAGAAGGAGTGACTTTCTTGCATCTCAGGAAAAAATTCAAAAAATTAAGTGAGGCAAAAGTAAAAGAAAGAATTTTTATTGGCCCACAACTTAGGGAAGTACTTTTATAATGAAAATTATGAAAACAATCAGTCAGAAGCCGAAAAATCCGCCTGGTTGGCCTTTAAATCAGTGTGCTCACGTTTCCTTGGAAATGAAAAAGCTGAAAACTACGAAAATCTTGTTGGCGACATGACAAAACGCTTCTGTATTATTAGGTTGCCATAGCTCATTAAAAATACACTTTTTGGACTTCCATATAGGCTTATTTCCTCAAAACCTTGGCGCAATTATTGATGAGCATAGGGAAATATTTCATCGGCGCATCTCTGTGTTGGAAAAGCGTTTCAGCGGTCGATAGAATGGAAGTAAATAATTGAATATTGCTGACCTGTTATCAGGGCACACCAGCAGATGCCTACAAGATGAAACGGCCCCAAACAATCATTTTAGGGTTTGTGTTTCCAATAAGTAGACCGCAGTTACATTCTTCTATAACCAAATTGTATAAATATGAGAAGTGAATCTCCAGCAAAAACGGTACGTGATGGACTATTTTGGTTTGGATATTTGAATCAAGCACCTTTTGTTTATATAGAATCACATAGTTTCATCTAAAGGACAAAAATAAAGTTCAAATTTGTTGCACAGTGTAATTTATCAACGTAGCAAAAGAAAAAAAAATCGTGCTTATTGAAGCAAAATAGCATAATACCTGTTAAACATGATTTAATTAATTATTATTTTTTAAATTCAGAAGTGAAGCAAGAAAACAAGACCCAATAAAACATTTATCATTATTATTTAGTTATTTATATTCATTTGTTCTGCCTTAACAATCAGTACAAATAAATACGAATTAATGTTTATGCATTACATATTTTTGTATTTTTTCTAGATATGAATTTATACTTGAGTAACCAAGAAAATGAAATAACGTTTATATTTATTTACTTTTTAAAAAGTATTTTAAACGGATCTTTAGTAAATCCTTGCGTCCTTTCATATTGGGTTGATGCATAAGTTCCCGCGTTTTTTTTAAATAACTTTATTTTTTGACATAAAATAACAAAAATTTAATCAATACCCTACTCTCCGTTGTTGTTTAGTACTTCATTCCAACGTTCAACGAGTTTTTCGATACCTCTTCGATAGAAATCACCTGGAAGCGTCTCGAAAAATTCATTCAACCAAGCCCGTAATTCGACATTATTATTGAGCGAAACGCAGCGTAAAGCATTTGAAAGCGACTATAGTACCATCTCCACACACGGCACAAATCTCTCTAGCAGATTCTGTGGCTTTGGTACCTCGATTAAACGCAAAAAGAAGGTGGTGTCGGAAATGTTCGTTTTTGTCGACTTGACACTTCATTTAAATGCTCTAAAAAGTTGCAAAAATTGAAGTCAACAAAAAATGAAACACACTATTTTATAGAGCGAAAAAATCTCTTTCGAATAACACAAAAGATTATGCCAAAATATTTCATTTTGAACGCATTTTTTAAATTAAAAAAAAAAAAAACATATATGTTGAAGAAGTTGACAAGTTTAGGAGCAGTCGCAATTCCAAGAATAACTTAAGTTCAAATTACACGTGCTCGCAATTGGGCCTATTTCCCTCGTTATCTGGCATTTCATCCAGGTCACCCGTTAGACATACCCATTTTCTCTGGATCAATTCGCGCATCAGAACAAAATGGATCACTTACTAAGGGAACGGGATCAATAGCACTAACTATTGAGCTACTGAAATGTGAAGATTAGCTCCGAAGTTCAAAATGTTATTTGACTGAAAGGAGGGAGCTGGATTTCAGGATTAAAAGACTTTTTGTCTACCTTTCAAGTTCGTTGTAGAAAAGTATTTTTTTTTCTGAACGTCTATTTCTGATCTTAAATACTGTTAATGTTAATCATCTGCTTCTATGAACAAAGCATTGATTTTGTGTCTGCATTACACTGCTTCCTACACATTTCTTATTCTCGCAATTATAAAAACGGATAAATACATCTGATGACGTAGGATGTTAAAGGAATGCACTGCATAAAATCAAATAGTATTAAATTGACATCAAAACCAATCACTGTGATTTTTATTAACTGATCAAAAATTTGATATAAGATGTACTTTGAAAAAATAATAAACAAACATTCTTCAATATTATTTGCACTAACGTGCAAGAAATATGTTTAGATACGTGCCGTTTTTACTGTAATTTAATTGTTTTTCTTTTTGTTTTTTCCTTTCTTTTTTAAAAATTTTGATTGGTTAAAGGTTTTAGAATTTTAGTATGTTATTTAATTGATTAAGTTGCCTTAAAAAAGCATGCTATTAGATAGTTTGCCAAAATTGAAATTTGAAGAAAATTAATTTTATGTTTGACGCCTACACTTAAAAATAATCCACTATTAACTAAAACCTGAAAATACTCAACTTTTTAAGTAAAAATGTTTCAAAAGCTAGTGCATGAGCCATCAAATACAAGTATACATGCATGATAATGAGTGCACAAGTACTCAGTTTGTGCACGAATTGAAAATGTTAAACCGGAAAATGACGTTTATACATATTTCTTTAAAGCTGTTATAAAAAACCCGAGAATTTCGAGAAACACACGCAAAATTAATCATTATTGAAGTTGCAAAGATTTCGGCTAACAAACACGAGAAAAAAAATTCAGAATTCATTTTCATTTTGTTCTGCATAAATATCTCAACCTTTTCTTTTCTTCTGAGAAATTGTTTTCCTGCATTTTTTTTCACGATAAATGACATTTCTAATAATTTAATTTAAATATATACCAGAAAGTTTGCCAAACTGTTTCATGCAGTTTGTTAATTTAATACCTTAAGTTTTACTTGTTTATCATTCGAGTTCTTTCTCTTATACTTTATCTACTATTTTATTTTCTTTGCATCTTTCATTTTTGTAAAAATGAAACAAAAGAGGAAACGAAGAAAAAAAGCGAATTAAATTTGTCTCGATTCCGGTGTTGTAGGGGGGATAAGCTATGTAATACTTTAAATTTCATTGTTCACTATACACAAAATTAGGAGATAACTAATTTTACTATATTCTTTATATTCAACTATCTTCATTTAAATTTAAAAGAAAAAACTTTTCCTGTTTAAAGAAACAATTTCGTTTAGCTATATTTAGCTTATGTATCCCATTTTACAATGTTATTTTAGGAATGTTGGCAAGGCTTTTTAAAGTTTGTAGCTTTGCACTTTTTATGTCACACTACAATAGCTGTAAATTTGTTTAATATTTGTATTTTTTGTTATAAAACACAAGTAACACGTTCCCTTTGATTTTAATTTGTTAGACTAGCGTAGGGTGTGATAATTTAAAATAAAATCAGCATTTTGTCCCCTTGACACACACCCAATGTATCATGAATGAAAAGAGTACATAAATTATTTATTATCTGTTGTCTTCGTCATGGTCGATAAGCACCTGACAAAAATGATTTATGTGCTTTATTTTCCTATAAAATTTGATTTATGTTTCTGAAAATCCCAAGTAACATTCTTTCCCATGATATGCAAATCATATAATTTAGTAAACAACGTATACAATAGAAAGCATCATTTTTTGCTTTCCGGAAAACTACAAATAATTTGCATTTACTCATTTAAGGTAATATTGCAAACAAAATAATAAGGAAGAGATTGTGAAACTAGTTTGAAATCTTGGGTGGTTATATTCAGCTTTTCAACTGTTAAATTAGTGTTTTAAATTAAAACTTTATCTTCACTTATTCTGTGAAGATAAATAAAGGGGTCCTGAAGTGTATCGCTACAAACTAATTTAAATAAACAATTTAAAATGTATTACAAGAGTAAGAGTATTTAATCTTCTAATATGTTAAAGAAAATGTCTCTTTACCATATACTTTACATTTAATTTTACATAAAAGAGTTCAGATTTGGTTTATTCATGAAATATTTTGGAAAAGCGAGTTCTCCAAATAGTTTTAAATTTATTCTAAAAGAACGAATAATCAATATATAAGTAAATAACAATAGCTACTTACTTACAAAAAGCATTTCTGTTCACATATTCCAATTTAAAGAGTACTTTTTGTGATTTAGGTTAAAACATCTGTACATATAATTTAAAATTGATTTTATATATGTTAATACAGGCATCCCATGTCAATCTCTACTAATATAATAATCCAATGTATCTCTCCGTGATGTATCTCGCCATATACTGAACAGACAGTGGAACTTAGAACTACCAATTTCTTAAAGGTTCATGGAGGGGGGGGGGGGGGTGAGCAGCTTGGAGTCAATTTTTTAACTAAATTCAATTTTCGTCTTTTTTTTATTCTAATTCGTATCCCGATTTTCATATTAATTACCTAATACGATGCGAAAAAATCCTTGTACGTTTTAGTATTATACGTCAATCGTAAATTTAATTTATCTACACAATGAGTTAAGAGTGCCTAAGTTACTTTGAATATGAGTTATAGCACTTTTAACTCTTTTTTTCTAAGGCTTTCCTCAACCCAAATAATTATTTAGCGTTATTTTTTTGCTAAAACCATTAGTTTTCTTTTAAAATTTACTGATAAAAAATCAGCAAATTGTACTACATTTTCCAACTTTTTCTTCATTTCCAATTCTTCAATTATAAGTAAACCTAGGAGTCATTTGAAATTTCGCTTAGTCATATCAGAAATTCAAATTCATGTGCAATGTATAGAATTAGGTTTTACTATTTAACTTGACAGGGAATATTTCAGGATTACCGCTCCAACCTTGCAGATACTTTGAAGATGTTAAGTTATTTTACTTGTTCATCCCTCCGAAATGACCATGTTGCATTTAAAGCTTGTGCAGAGCCGGCGCAAGACAAATACATTATAAAATATTTTTTAATTAAAAAGTATGAAATATAAGATAAGAGTGGTCTCTTAATGATTTAAAGGCCTCGAAATTAAAAATAATTTTCTCTTGCGTGAGTCTGATATGACCTTAAAAAATCGACAAAAGTAACATCTTCCCATGATCAGTTAGTTTTTTTTAAACTTTTCTTTTTTCTAATAATTGCTAGTTTCACACTTATTTTACATTGCTCTATACGTATGATAATTTTGTGGAAATTCACAATTAAACCACTTCTGTTGCTCTTATTTTAACCTTTGTTGTTGCATTTATTTCTGCTTTTGTTAGCCGAAAGCTTTAAAATTAAAGAATCGTATAGTATCTTATAGCTGATTAGTAGTTTAAATGCTATTTATTTGTATGGAAAAAAATACAAGTTCTTACTTTTTTTTGGAAACTTCTTTTTAAAAGCAATGTATTCATGAAATATATTATCATGAATATATTGTTTTTTTTCATTTGCTCATTGTTTGGTACTAAAATTCTTTGTATTTCTTATGCCAAAGTAGGCTAACAAAAGGGAAATTTATCCATAGGAAACCATATCTAGTGGGAAATAACAAGAAATAGAAGCGAAAAAAAAACAATTTAACCTATTTCAGTATAATTAATTTTTAAATCGCAGTCAACTGAATAAAAGCGATTTTGTTCTCTGAAATATACTGGTATATTGCATTTAAATACCTTTAAATAAGGCGTATTTTTAATGTTTTTTTTTAACACCACGAATAAAAGTCTTTTCTTCTCACAATGACAATTATTCTTAAATCAGAATACCGGATTTCTAATTATTACTTACAATTTAGCTGTTTACGCCACATTTATATTACATTTAAGTTACAATTATTACTTAAATCAGAATAAGTAATTCTAATTAATGTTTAAAATTTGGGAACAAAAAATCTCAAAACGTCACTTGGAACAATTAAATGGCTGTAAAGAAAACAACTTGCTAACGAAGGATAAGGTGTACAACACACAGTAGCTTTGCTAATTAGAATAATGGAACAAAAAATATCAAAACATGAAACATAATTAAAATAATTCTGCTAACATCACTTTCTGGAGTAAAATTTCTAGTGTATATTGTGATTAAAGGTGACAAAGAATGGCGGAAGTAATTCTAAGTGTCACATTACCTAACGCTCAGTAAGCACAATATTATGGAAGACGACTTCATTATTTGTAATGCAGCAAAAGAGAACCGTATGTTCTCTGTCTCATTTTCCATACATATTACTCCCAAAATATACCTGCCTCATACTAAGTGCTGTAATTGGGTAATTCTGCTTTAATTAAGCTCGTTAATTTATTTTGAAGGAAGTATAGTGGCAAAACGTGCGTAATTTAGCTTTGAAGTGATTCTGGATTCGCAACTGCATTTCACTCTGACTTTTACAAAACATGTAACTGTGTAAAGTATAAAAAGAGAGAAACAATTAAAGTTAAATATTACTGTAAGTGTATATAAGGTACATTTAATAACGAAATTCATTTTAAAATAGTTTTCTAGTTGACGTTTTGAATTTCTTTCTCCACGAAATTTATTTTCATTGTTTTTTCATCATAATTTTTGAATGTATATTTATGTATGCCCGTCATTTTTAATAAAAAAAAGCCGAAATCATCGCCTAAAAACACAAAAAAGCATTTTGAGTAAGGGAAGTTTAAAAACCTTCTCAGAAAACTTACATAATCTTAAAAAAGAAAAAAAAAATCTTATGTCATATAGAAAATAGTGTACTTCCAATTACATCGGGTAAAAACTAGATTCAGGCGAAGGATAAATTTCCAATGCCATTTTAAAACCACAAGGTTTTTATTAGTTTATAATATCTTTGCTATATTTGTTACTCAAAATATACCATGGCATAGTACAAATCTGATTAATGGAGTTGAAATGCAAAAATGAATGAATAAAAAATATATAAAAGTTACAATAAAATAACCACATATGAGGCAAAAGTATCATAATTTGAAGGGGAAAAGAAAAAAATAATAAATAAATACATATTTGTTCTCTTTTTTAATAAATATTGAGCTATATAATGTACTTGAAGTTCAGAAGGTTATTATATTGCATACACCTGTTTCAAGAACGCAAAAAACCTTTTTTTCAACGTTATGATAAAAACCATTGGAAAAAAACCCATGTGGCAACTGCCATTTAATTATCAAACCTTTTCTTACATTTAAACTAGTAAATGTCAAAAAACGAAAAAAATAAATAGTTTTGACATATACGTGTACTGGTTTTTTTAGGCCACCAGCTTCGTGCGAAAGCAATCTTAACAGGTAGGGGTCTGGTGGAGATAAGATGTACTGTTTGACTGTACTGTATTTTTAAAGTTTATTACTAACTCATAATTATTTAAATAAAAACCCATCAGAATTTTACTAAAGTTATGATATAGTACGTATTAGTACTTCAAAAGTCTTTTAAAATCACGAGGTATTTTAATAACAGAACTAAGTAAAAGACGATAAAACCTAGTTGGTCTATTATTTTCTTCAATTATAAAAACTCCGTCCGTGATTCAAAATAATCTTCGTTAGTTTTCGTGAATTCTACAAGGAAAATCTTAAGCATTTTCTTTAAAAAACCTTACTTCTTTCCATAATACTTATTAAGAAAGTCTTCACTTTCATGTAATTAACCTTAATCACGTTTTTATATCTCTTATGCTTTACTTTTTTAGTGGAACACTCTTTTCTGGTATTATTCATAACTAGTTTCTATTAAACCAACCATGCAATGCAATATTAATTATTTATTCATATACATCAACAAGACATATTGTAACAACTGAAAAAAATGTATTACTTCTTACAAATTTTATCACATTATGTAACTTCCTTTCTAAAACATCATTGAATTTGCTGTATATTTTCTTTTAAAATATGCTATTATTCTTAATTTGTATTAGTTTTCAACTAAAAGAATTTGAGTAGGCAACTCATCATTACTTTTTCAAGGAGAAAATTCTCTTAAGACGTCTTCTTTGTTAGAAGGTCTTAAAATTATCGAAAGAAAAAGCAATGTTTATTCAGCAAACAATTAATTTATTTGGACAAATTTGTTTTAACGCATGGCTGTTGTCACTAGACATAAAAACAGAAATATAGCTCTAGTTGAGCAACATGCGCGGTGAATTTCTTTACTAACTTATTCTCCTCTTCAATTCAAAAACAAACAGACAAACAGCAGTGAACTAGTTTTTTAAATTTGCTATATTAAATAAGCTGAATTGTTCTACCTACTTTCTGAAAAATTCCTTAAAAAAAGAGAGAGAATGAAAAACGTTTTAAAAAACTAATTTCCAACACTTTTAAACTATGAAAGCCAAATGTTTTGATTCTTGAACTTCTGAATGGTATTTCAGAAAACGAAACGAATTAAGGAAAAATAAAATCTTTAACCTTTAGTAAGTTTCTCTATTAAAGATAAACATACACAACAACGATACTTCACAAAGAAAATCAGGCATACTGCATAAATTGGTAGTCACTAGACAGAGTCTTAATAAAATATATGAACTAAATAAATTTGACATAGAAATTGACAATGATTTGGACTCTGTTTTTATTAGTTTCTTTTTTATTTGAATAATAATAAATCTAAAATTAAAAATTTTAATGGATTTAAAATAGAACGATCGAATAAATATTTTCAAGGTACCATACAAAAGAAATACACGGCAAGAATTAAACGAATGAGAATAGTTACAGAAAAGTGAGAATAGTTACAAAAATTTAAAATATATCCTTTGAAAGCTCAGTTCCCAAGCTGAAATCGAATATTAAAGAATAATTCAAACGATGAATATTGTATGAATTCAGAGACATTTTCAGTAGCAGAGTAAAAAAAAATCAATCAAGAAACCTTACGTTTAAACTTGCTAATGCTACGCATATTTGTTTTCATTAAGTTACACTTGTACTCAGCAATTTATTTTATGCATATACTTATTGGAAAAGTAAAATGATACGTTTTAGCTACTTGTGAAAAACAAACGGAAACGTTTCAAGAGGAAACTCATTCTTTTATTTGCTAATTTACGTTTATAATTTTCCCTTCTTAAACTTTTTACTGAGTTGTGTAAATATGCAAAAATAATCCTTTGCTCAAAATTTTATTTATTTCTTTTATACTTTTCTCTTTATATGACAAATTTAGAATACTTTGACATATTTGAAGATATTAGAACATAAGCCTAATATTGCAAGAAATTCGTTGTTTTGGAACGTACATTACGATAGTTTTGTAGCAGGGATCAGTTTTAACTGTATATCACTAGCTGTTATTTTTATTTAGAATAAGAATAAGTGACAGAAATTTAACATATTTCCTTTTATTCGTTTTCTTTGTTGTTTATACATATCAACACAAGAACTGCCTTACCTTCATCACGCAAAATATTTTCTTAAAGGATGTAAATAACTCAATATAATTCTAAGAATGTGTTTGTGCAAAATACAAGTTATTGCATATTTATTACATTTGCAAGAGTATTTTAGCGGTACGCTTTCTTTCTGGCATAATCAAATTTTAATTAAAAAGACATGAACATGGGCTTGATGTATATAGTAAAAACATCGCTAAATACACGTACATAAGAAAAATAATTCAATTAACACGAAAAATAAATTTAAAATATGGTTAAAAATGGGGACACATGGGAAAGTTTCATACGAAAGATTTTTTGTTCAAATAGTCTGTGTGAACATACTTCTTCCTTTCTAATGAGGTTGCGTGTGGTCACCAGGGCTCGAAAATTATATTGTCCAACATGCCCGGGCATGTAAAAATTCCGATCGGGCATGGAACCGCTGTGCTGGGAAATTGGGAACCGCTGTGCTAGAGGGTACAATTTTGTAACAAGATGAATTTAATGCGTTGTTATTTAAGAAAGTAAAATCATGAGAGAAAATTGTTTATTATCTTAGCGGACGGCACTTTTTAACCAGTTTTTTTGTTTAAGAGCAAAACATAATTAATCATGTCCAATCATGTAATGTGAAAGTTCATATTTCAGCGATTTACATTCAGCGATCTGAATTCTATTCCTGAATGTTAGATAATGTTAAAACAATTTTGAAAAGACTGATTCAATGCATTGTTATTAAAGAAAGCAAAAGCAGGAGAAAATGATGCTTGTTATCTCAGAAGATGGCATTATTTTTACCCACTTTTTAGTTTAAGAGCAAACATAACTAATCATGTCCAATCATGTAATGTGAAAGTTCATATTTCAGCGATTTACATTCAGCGATCTGAATTCCATTCCTGAAAGTTAAATAATGTTACAATTTTGAAAAGACTGATTCAATGCATTGTTATTAAAGAAAGCAAAAGCAGGAGAAAATGATGCTTGTTATCTCAGAAGATGGCATTCTTTTCCCACTTTTTAGTTTAAGAGCAAACATAATTAATCATGTCCAATCATGTAATGTGAAAGTTTTTACATTTAAGATTAGCACTAATCAAACTTTCAGGAATAGAATTCAGGTCGTTGAATGTAAATCGCTGGATTTACATTCGGCGACCTGAATTCTATTCCTGAAAGTTAGATTAGTGCTATTTTTTAAAGAATAAGTCAAACTACGCCATTTCTGAATACCGCATAACTACAAAACTATCATAAATACACATGTTTCGGTACAGCAGACTAGTAAAGTAATAACACTGCGTATCAGATTCCAAGCGAACTACTTCAGCCTTTTATATTCTGCAGTGTGTGTAAAGTTTGGCCCGCATTAGACTGTCTCATCGAGCGGAGCGTACCACCGGCCATTGCCATTAACTGATCACTTGCCATTAACTGATTACCTTTTCAGTAAGTCACGTGCATGATTGATGATGGGTATATTTTATTAAATTTTGGACACAACTGATTGTTTAAATCCAGTGTCACTGGATACGTATAAACAATAACAAAAAAACTGAAATATTTAATCAGAGTTTACTTATTTACGAGAAGAGAAACAATTAATAATTTCTTTGAAATAAGCGTAAATCATTACATCCTATTTCAAGGCAATCCAATACGTCATGTATTCTTAGCTACATACGTCCTTTATCGTATCTCTTCTCACCATCTTGGTCGATACGCGTCTGACAAAAATGATTTATATGCTTCATTTTTATGCTAAACTTGATTTATGTTTATGAAACCGCCCTACAAAATCTTTAACTTCATGTGTGAATTTCTTCTTGAAATTCATGCCTCATCGCGTAACAGTCAACAAAATTATATTTTTCTCGAAAAAACATGCTTCTTCACATTTTTAATAGATCGTATACTTAAAAAAATGTTTACTTTAATAATTTGCAACACTTTAATAAATTGGTATACTTTAATGAACTGTATCTACTATCAGAATGGACTTTTAGCAACAGGTTTTAACTGCGTATTTTTTAAATGAATAACTAAAGATCAAACACAGATGCATCGCATCTGTCCGGCAAATTTTTGAAATGCAAAATATAATTGTCCGTGTGTTCAAAAAATAATTCTGAAACGCAAAAATTTCACGAAATACTTATTTTCTCAAAAGTTTCTGTTTTGAAATTTATTAATTGCGCTCCATTTTTGAATTTAACATTATTTTGGTGTGAGAGACGACATTTTTTGGCGTCGTAATATTGAAATGTCACTGAAATTCCTTAATTGAACCGTAGTATTCGATTCGATAGCTGTCACTTTTGTGTAACGTTGCACTAAGTGTTCTGTTTCGCTATTTATGTTGTTCATCTTTGTAATAAAAAAATTAAAAATAATAATAATAATAATAAGCATCGTTATTACAGAGGAAACTTAACATTCGTTTCGCTTTTATGTGTTTGAATTTCATTGCTCATTTCCATTACATTTTCTATTTACTTTCTAATTTTTGGTAACGTTGAATAAGAGTCAAATTGAAGAAAATTTCCGTAAATCAAACACACAGAACACGTGAGGGGAAAAAATACAAAAGCGAATTTCCATCGGGTGAAAATAGAAAAACGAAAACTGCAATAAGCCGTTGTGCAACGTTCCAAATTTTGTTTCTTCTCAATATCATATTTAAGTCATCAACCTTTAGCTATATTATAATTGCAATGAATGTTTCATGAGGGAAAATACTCGTGCCTTTTTTTAACCGCCTTGAGGTAAATTATAACTAAAACAAATTATGGAAATTAGGATCGCATTCCACCTTTAATGCCGAAAAACATCAATTACAGAGAATAGTAATCAAAAGTTGCATTTCTGATGACATTTGCTTAAAGCTTGGGTGTCTATACTTTGACCGTTTGAGGGCCACATTGCAAAAAAAATGTAGTTTTATTAAAATAAATTAATTTCTTTTTATTATAATTTTTTAAAATGTGATTTAGATATGTATAGGTAGGGGAAGGGACTTACTTAGGACACTATTTTGTTAATGAATTCTAGAAATTTTATTTTTTAATCAATTTTCACCAAACTTAGCTAAATATGTAGTTTAGACATTTTTGCTTCAATTAAAATTTATTTTAATCCATTATTTCATAAAATTAAAGTTCCATAAAAAAAATTAAAAAGTCATTAAAATGTCCCAACCTGCCCCACTAGGTGGGGCAGGTTGAAACGTTTGCAATAGAACTTTAATGAATAAAAAATACTAATCTAAATGGTTTGAAAATCGTTATGTATAAACTTAGAGCCTAAAAAAGGACAATTGATATTATACTTATGCATTAAATTAACAAATATTGTATTTCACATTGGTAAATTGTTCGGGTATAAATTCTAAGAGGGGAATACATCTGTGTGTTATTATCTCTTTTTGGCTGTCCAGCTTCAAAAGAATATCCCTGGGTTCTATAAATGATTTATCTTCTCCATCTGGATAATAAAATGAAAAAACTTGCTCATGTCTTCTCAAAAATGACACTTCATATTCATCTCCATCCTTTTTCTCAATGTGTCCTGCAGATGCAACAATGGAGCGTTTTGCTGCAAATTTTACCAGTGCATAATCTCCTACACTAACTTTGTACTTTGAATTTATGCAACTTTCCTTTTGAATGGATTGTTCTTCTGTGTAAAAATCAGTATCGATGATTTCTTCACTGTCATCACACAAATCGCTTAGTTGTGGTTTCCTTCTAGCATTCAACTGCACTAATTCAAGTTGCATTTCTTCAGCCTCACAGCTTGATGAATATATTAACTTACTTTCTTGGGATTTCTTAGATGTTTTAAGGTTTCGCTTTATTTTTTTAGTTTTTTGAGCTTGTTTGTTCAATGATTCTTCAAGTATTTTCTTCTTTTCTGGAGTATCAGTGAAAATAGGGGATTTTCCACGCTTTCGGCCTCGATTAATTTCTTTTCTTGGACCTGCCTTTGGAAATGGTCTGATTTCTTCTAGTATTTTTGGTGACTCTGCTTATTGATTTACTGCTGGAATATAAGAACTGGAAGCTTTGTTCAAGTTAGTAGAACAAAGTAATGGCTCTGGCCTATCTGTAACAAATGACGATAAAAACTCATCATCCCTAAAAATATAAATTAAAATATAAAGGCCAAATTCCAGAGGCACGGAAGCCTGACAATGTTCTTGGGAGTAAAAGCCATTGGAAAGGCCTTACCTACACATTCAGCAATATCATACTATATTGTTATAGGACGTCCAGCATGACATAACAACCATAGGTTGCAAGCAGAATTATAACGTTTTGAAAGAACCAAATACTGTGAGATCCAATATTTGTGATTTATGCGATGTGTGTGGTGGGAATGTTAAAATGGTAATGCAATTATTCTTACAGAAGTCAATTGCTGCAATAGTGATGTAACTTTCATGGTTATCCATGAGTAAAATTATGGGTAGTTCACTGGAAGGCTTCACATGCTTTACAAAATGCGCTAAGTATTTCAGAAACATTTCTGGATTAGACCAACCACTTGGATTCGCAGATCCAATAGTTCCTGCAGGTGCACATTTCAGCATGTGATCCTTGAAATTCTTCTTTGGAAATATCAGCATAGGGGTACAGTATTGCCTATTGCATTAATCTTAGCAATAATAGTTACAAGTTGTCCACGTTCTCCTGAAGTTACCTGTCCAACTTGTTTTACTCCCTTGCCAGCAACTACCTTTGGAGGAATGTGTATAGTTGTTATGCCAGACTCGTCCTAATTATAAAGTTGTTGAGGAGAAAACTCTTTTCTTTTCAGAACTTCTGCATAGTTGTTAAAGAAAGCATTGACATTTTCCCTGTTGAAACTAGTAGCAGGAGAAAGACTAGTGGACTCAGGTGTCCGAAGACTCAACTTTTGGGACTGTCTCTTTATAAAACCTAAATACCAATCTTTTCCAACCTTTTTCTCAGTATTTGGTGGAACATTTTTATTTACAGCCACTGAAAACTGAAAAGCTAGCATTCTAACTTCATTTACTGTTAAGCCATAATGATGTTTAGATGCTTGTAAAAGGTATTCTACCAACATTAATTCTTCCGAATCTCTAAATACCAAACGACTTTTCTTTTGGTTTCATAATTGAACTTTTTATTAGGTTCCATATTCATTTTAAATTTACTTATGAGCCGGCTAAGAGTACTTTTATTCAAGCCATATAATGCAGCCTCTCTAATTGACAACTTATTATTTAGAACATTTTCTGCAGCTGTTTCAAGAGCAGAAGCATCAACAACAAGGAACTTCCTAATTTCTTTTCTAGATCTCACCATTTCTGTTACTTTAATATTTTACCTAGAAAAGAACAACTTTCTGAATAACAATAGCCATTTTATTAATTTTAGCACATTTAAACTCTCAATAAATTTATTTAGTACCATCAAATATGCTTCTTTTGTATTGTATACAGATGGGGCAGCTTGGGCAGTGTCCCAACCTGCCCCACTTGGATTCTTATTTTATATCAACTTTCAAAAGGTTAGGCTTAGCAGTACATTGTATTTTTTAACACTTAAATTATTATAAGAGTACATGTTTTAATTCCCACAAGCTCTGATTTAACTTATTTCATTTTCTATTTAAAAAAAAAATATTTATGAAATTACCCATTAATGTAACTCTGAACCTTTCAAAACAAAGAAAATTAAATCAATGCTTACCTGCTTATGTGAGAAATTCCAAAGTACACTGAAGAATAGACTGTGTTGCCATTTATGATGTCCTAAAAAGACTAATTTCTATTTACAAAATTAAAGCTGCAATTTATGGTGTCCCAAGGTGGGCCATGTCCGAAGGTGCCCCACTCTCCCCTACATGCTATTTATTTTAAATTTGTAAAAGTTTCGCGAATGGCTTCCTTGGCCACAAAAGGATTAGAAAATCAAAATACAATGCAGTATACTGCATACAAATATTGTAATTCTTCAAAAAATTCGCCACCGAGTGGACGGATGCACACATAATTCGAAATGTAAATTCTCATGGCATACTAAGTTTGTTTTATTTAAATTTTTATTTAAAAATTAATGTCACCAAATCGATTATATATAAAAAATATTGCAAACATTTATTTTTTAAATTAAAATGTAAATTTAAATAGATTCATAATTTGCGTTTGGGCCGCACTTTAGATAAGCCTGATTAAAGCATAGAAATGTTCATACCGGGATATGGGTTTCAATCATTTAACGCTTTTAACCTGAAATCATCTGTGTACAAACTCAACTTAAAAATCCCTAGCAACATATGTAAGAAAAAGCCCAAACACAAATATAACGAGCAGGAACAGACTTCGAGTACAGCTTGGCCGGTCTGAGTCAATTTAATAATCCCCCATTGAATATCAAGAGCCCACTTAGAACTTTTTACTCCATTGCAAGTTTGCTTCCGGTAAACTATTCCAAATACCTACAACTCTATTCAATCGGTTAATTTTCCTAATTTCAAGATTAGTCTGAGATTTGAAAAGTTTAAACAAATGATATATCACTCTGCCTTCAGCCGAACCGTCATTTCAAAAAATTTTGCAGGGGGGGGGGGTGTCAAAGTGTATTTTTCAAGGCATATTATAGGTAAAAAAACAACAAATTACATAATAACACGAAAAATTTAATGTATAAAAGTCAAGGGGTAGTTTGACCCTCTGATCTCCCAAATGACGCGCCTGACCTCCAGTACAATAATGTAACCCATCAAGATCTTCTACATGCTTAAAATTAAATAACTGAATCATGTAAGATTTAACTCTTCTTTGCTCGGGACTATACATACTAAGCCGTTTAAGTCTAACATCTTAATCTAAATCTGAGAAGCGACTTACCAACCTAGTAGACCCCATCCTTCCCAAAAAAGAAATATCTTTGTTTAGATAAGGAAAAAAACAATAACGAGAAAATGATAGGATATAGATAAGGAGAAAATGTGAGATTATTTGAAACATATAGTCTCACAATGTAACAGAAAACCCAACACAAGTAAAACATATACATATATCTATATGAAGCTAGCGAATTAGTAAACTATGGGCAATTATGCAACATAATTTGTACCAAAAAAAAAAAAATCATTATTTAAGATATAATTTCTAATTCTTAAAAATAAACCTCCTTGTTACACACACGCACACACACACACACACATATATATATATTAAATATGCAGTAGCGCCACGAAGGGGGCGGTTCACCCCGGGTGACACCCAAAATGAGATAGAGAGTTTTTGAAGAGAACATATACTTCAATTATGCAATTTTACTCATTATATTGCAACGTTTGATAAGTGAAAATAAATGTAATTTAATGAAGGTTACACCAAAAAAAAAAGAAAAAAAAAATATTTTTTTAATTTCTGTGCTACTGAAAATATTAACTACGAAACTACAAGCTTATACAACAATAACACAACATTTTATTTTTTTTTGGGAGAGGGGTGACACCGCAATTTAGTGCACCAGTTGATACCCATGCTCCCTTGCTAGGAGCGCCACTGACATAATGTTATATTTTATACTTATATATATATTTATATATTTATAGATAAAAGCATTCCCCATCACATTACGGAGAAGTTAACATTAAATATATCGACCGCAAAGGACTTTCAAATGCATTTTCGAAACTGAACTTTATGTATTTTTCGTGAAGCATAAAAGTAGCCATTTGAATAAAGTAACAGGAAGAACCCTTGCAGATAAAATTGCTATTGGACTGTAAATATGACATAAACTTGATATTCCCCGGAAAAAAGTCATATTTTAAGTTGCAGAGATGCCTCAACCGGAGAATTTTGACCTATTTTTTCTGAATTTGAAGCGTAATATTAAAAAGGCGAGAAACAAAACTTATCCATCTATGCGATAAAATATGATAAAAAAACCGCTTTCGAATCATATGATGCGTAATCAACGTTCATTGCACATTCGACGCTTAATACAGCAGTATATACTGGAAATTTTCGGAATCAATAGAAGGTATTTAATGCTAGGGTCGTGCGGTAGATTTTGTCATTGTCAGTACGATGTCAAGTCTTCGAAATGTCAGTCCCTTACACTTTAAAAGATAAATAAATAATAATAAATTAATTAAATAAAAACGCACGGATAGATTGATAACTTTCCTGTTTCTTTTAAAAATATATAGGACAGTAAAATAATGGCATCAATTACGGCAATTTGCTACTGTTTTACTTTTCTGCCGATGTTAGATCTAATAAAGATTAATGATACATTTATTAATATCCTTCAGTTCATTGTAAATCTTGAAAAACATTTTAAAAAGTATCAGAATATAAAATAAGTAAGAGATTTTGGCGTAAGTAATTTCTAACACCTAACGGTTTCACAGAATGTATCAGCACGGGGATACATTACTCAATTTTGAAGATCATTTGCCTTTATTTCAGATACATTTTTGACCGGAAGTATTGCCTTGAGGTTAGTAATATTTTTTTAAAACAGTAATTTTTTGGGGTTTAGATAACTAAATATTTGAGTTTTTAATGACATATAAAAACTGAATTTGCAGTATAGGTTTCTAGAAACGTAAATCGTTTATTTAGAAATAAAGGTAATATTTAAAATGTAACTGAAAAAAAAAATATTCAAAATTTTCTCTCGTGTGTTAAAAATTTAGCTTTCATAATAAATTTCTTGCTTTCTTTGAACTTCCACACGACATTTTGTACTACCAATCCAGTTTCTCAGCCATTTTATTGACAATAATTTTCATTTGATCATACACAGGTTGTCCATCTTTTTAATTTTCTTTATGGTTTACGATAATATTCTTACACAAACAGACGCATTTATAGCTAAGATTGCATTAGCATCTAGACTAAATTTCTTTCAAATTTTATCACGAACATCGCAATTCAAATGAAATATTGTGTCAAAGAACTACAAAGCATACAAATTGTAAATTTTAATGCTTTTGTTTATTCTACTAGCTTAATTTTATCTTCTTTACCTCTTTTTTTCATCTTCTAGAATTAATTTGAAAATGTATCATATATTTTCCAAAGTCGATACACAAATTTTTTTAACGCATCTACCCTATCTGACTTCAAGGTTTCAGCAAAATAATAACAGTGCTCAATGGTTTTAGAATTATAATTGCAAAAAATGTTTCTAACATTTCTTTGACCTTTATAGAATCAGAAAATAAAGTATAAAGTTCATGTACAATATAGTACTTGTATTTCTTTCCTAAGGCTATTGAACCATAATTAAGCCCTGGTAGTGAGCTTGTGGTAATTTAAAATATGGTGTTAAGATCTGAAATACCAGAGATAACACTGTCTGTTCAGTCGCAAATTGCAAATCACTAAAAGTAGAATGTAGCCGCTAGCATAATTTTACTCAAAACTAAGCAAGAATTTTCTGAACTGAAAATTTATTTCTTTAGCAACTTTTCATCACATTAAACATTTAGTTGTATAAGTTAGATGATTTCAATTTCCGAAAAAAATAAAATGAAAACGGGAAAAAAATAACTAACTGACGGTGTTAGAAAATGGTATTTAGAACGCTATCTACTTGATACATGGACCAGTGACGGCGTCGCGTACACCATGGTGACGTGTCGGGATTGGCGACATGAGCCAGACACTCATTATTCGGCGCCCTTTGCAAGATTTAATTTAAATAAATACACAGCAAACAAAAGACCGCAATAGATTTTCTTTTGAGAAGATATTGCACATCATTATGATTTTCAATCAATCTTGTACCTCAAATACCTCTTTCGAGAAAAAAATGCAGAAAGTGCGCTTCAAATACTTGGGTTTAAACCATTTTGTAAAAATGCACTAGAAAATTAATAATTATTAAGTAAATTCTTGCGGTACTCTTTCGGAGCCCTTACCACTAATTTAGACTTCTCCCCGTTTCGCCGGCCCTTGACGATGTCACCTTATGCGACCGCCTGACCGAATCATGGCACCGCACTATCCTGTATGATGTAGTTTTTTTTTAATTAAAAGTGTAACTATTTTACTATACTTTCGATAAATTCAGCGAAAAACAAATCAAACCAGCAATATGCGCCAATCATGGCCATATACTTCAAAAACTATAATGTATACCATTACTTCTAAGTCGTCCCTTTTAAGAAACTTATGCCTGCATAATAAAACACTGCAATTATTTCAATAAATCAGGGTAACTTTTGATTTTTGTGTAATCTATAAATGGAAAAATTTTAATTTTAATATTTTTGCTGAATAATGTTTTTGCTTGAAATGAGAAATGATTTCTTTTTAAAAAACTCAAGTGCATTGGAATGAGAAATATTTTAAAGAGAAACGAAACACGACATTTAATCAGTTGTATGTTCTTTTGAACATATATTATTTAAAAAAAATAAATATGAGTCATCACTATAGTTAATAAATAGTTATTTTTAAGGTATTCTGAAAATTTTTAATTATTGCAGATGTATAAGTTTTTATTTATTGGGTAATATAAAATAACACTATATGACTCTTTTTTTTTCTTTTGTAGTTTATTAAATCTTTATAATGAATAATAAGTTTAAAAATAATTAGAAAAAGTTTCTAAACCAGCAGAATAATTAATCAATTAACTTGTAATTATCTTATAGTATTATTATAGTTGGTTAGCGGTTTATTGATTTGACTTTTAGTGATATTGTATTATTTAATTATTAAACACATTTTTGCGTTATAAATGAAAGAAAACACTAGCTCTAAGTAAACCTCACTTTGTTATGTAAGATATTCTCTAGATTGTAATTGTGAGGTGTTCTTTTGTGCAAGTCACAGTCATAATGCATTAGGCCGGTTTTATTATTTTACTGTACAAATTATGATTTCCTTTCATACTCAAAAAGTAATTTTTATTTTTGAAAAAAAAAGAAAACTTTTCTTTTAAATCCTACTTTCTATTTCAATTTTATAATTTCTGCTTAACATGTTGGAGCCAGTCATTAAGTCTTTTTTATGTACCGTAAATCATTAGCCACTGTTCCTAATTGCTTCTAAACGGAATAGGGGAAATATATTGCAGATAATTTCCTAAAGTGAACTCCCATTCTATTCACGTCAGTCTACGTTATTTAAAAAAAAAAAAAAACGTCTTCCGTGATTAATTTATTACCGCAGGCAGAACATTTAGCGTTGAAACTTTTTCTTTCAGATTGATAATGAGATTCGTGCTTGCAGTTGCAGTTGAAAGTCTTTAGTTTTACGTTTTACTTTCTCAAACTTTAAAAATATAATTTTTATTCATTTAGATACATGTACATTTTCCCGTCAGAGGTACTTTCACAAATTGAATAAAATTATCATTTATGGGTTCTTTCTTGCTTTTGACGCTGGTACGTGTTGCTCATTTACTGATTTAAAAGAATATAGGTTAGCGAAAACTGACTTTATGTTGCATTAATGTATATTAGTATAACAAGGTGAGGTTTGCTTTGGCAAATTGGCGGTTTTTTTGGTTGGTGATGTAGTTTAAAATTAGGCGTTTTGTTTTTAAAAGTTGGATTGTTATATATTTGAGGAAATGTTGGATTTATCTTTTTTTTTTTTTTTTTTGTGAGATTTTTGTTTTTTGCCCTTCCCCCAAGAAAAATCGCCAATATGAGCCTACATTAAAGCTGTTACAAAGGTACGTATACATACATACAAATATAATATTTCTTAAACTCTCTTTGGGTCTAAAAAAGAGGATAACGCAGTTTAGGAATGCATTATTCGTTTTCCTACGCACACATTTTACATAATGCTCTTTATTGCTTATAGTTGTATCGTAAGTCTAGTAAATTGGCTTTGTATGGAAAATAATGTTTCGAGCAGAACTGAGATAAGCACTGCTTGCTTATGAGAACAGCATATTAAACAGTACTTCACATTAGCATTTATTTATTTTTTGTAGTTATGATGCGTAGTATTTAGATTCAGTTAAAAGTGCAAATCAAAGAAATATGTCCCCAAATACATAAATACATCGTTTGATTTGATGAATTTTCATGCTATTTTAAATATTTAATTTTTAAATACTGCTTTATGAAATTTTAATTAATAAAGCTATTTTCTTTAGGTAAAATATCGTGCATACTGCTTAAAATATTTTTAAGCACTATACTAATTTTTGTGACGTACTTGTTTTGCTTTCCTTTTGTTTCTTAACTGCGAACCTAGAACTAAACTTCTATTTTCAGAACTAAACTTTTATTTCAAATACACTACTTCAAATACTTTTGGAAAAATAAAAACACATCATTCTATCATTAAAATGGGCAAATTTTCTGTTATTTTATATAGTAGCAACAAATGACATTTACCAAACATACGAATTCAGATTCGTTTGAAAAATTTGCAGTATGGCACTCGTGGATTACTTTCAATTTGAACATTACATTTCGAATTTGAATTATAATATTTTTTTATCTATTTAAAATTACGAATGCTATAAATGCATATGTACATTTCTATCTATCCAAAGTTACAGCGAACAAATATTAGAGGAACAGTAATACACAAACTTTTGTTCCGAACAGAACTTTGGCATTCTAATGCTTCTACAGACCTTGTTATCTAGAAGCATCGGTTATTTCGTCCAACGTGTTTCGAATTGCTTATGTAAATTTTGAACTAACTTGTCTTCGCAAATGAAAGGAATTAACTTAGTGTAGCTGGTGATTTGCAAATCAGAAAAGCGCTCAAACAATTTGAAATAGTTACGAAAAAGGAACCAAATGTTTTGAATCCTGAAACTCTATTAACATTGCCTACACAGCTTAGAACGACATACATTTTCAATATTTCCCTTATAACCGTCGTCAACATGCAGAGAGAGGTGTAATATTTACAGTTAAAGCGAAAATATTGTGTACATATTTACTAAATACAATGATATGTTAATGAAAACCGAGGCTGAACTTGATCCAGTTAGTTAACTGGTTACGGATCAGGCTGTCTCATTTCGCCATAAATGATGGGACAAAAATAGGGATTGGCACTCAGCGCCATCTATTCAACTTTGAGGCTTCTTTCTAACAGATTAGAATAAGATTATTGACTTAACGTAATTGATTTGATTAAAAGAAATTAACCATCGCCAGCGAGCGCTTGTTTCAATAGTAATTAAAAAAAGTCTCTAAAAAGTTCAGTTAAAAATTTGAGAAATTATAATGCTGTCAATTATTAATTTTAAACCAATTCAAGATAAGTACTCAAATACATTTATTACTATATTGCTTACTTCTATAAATATATATAGTTCATTAAACATATAAAATATGCTTAGTAAGTGTTATACGCAAATTTAATTTATTTGTAATTTAAAATAAATAACATTATCATAACTTTTGCTGTCTCAGGCAAAATTTGTAATACATATATTTTTCGAAACATTCAAAGTTACATTTAATCATTCTTAAGTTAAGAGTTAACTGGGTAATTTGCTATTTTTTTAGCCTACTTTCCCGTAAAAATAAAAATAATAATAATAAAGCATGAAAGAAGGCTTAATGTATCGTGAAAATATCGTTAGAAATCAAGAAAAATCAAAAATAAGTTAAGTAATTAAATAAAGATTGAAAAATAAAAAATTTGAAAGTAGGGTATTGAGATGGGGAAAAAGTGTGTCTGTCGGTTTGTCTGTCTGTCGGTCTGTCCCCCCCCTAATAACTTTTGAACGAATTGTCGGATTCAAAAAATTCTCTTTGCATTTGAAAGAACTCGGCGAGGATATCTCATTTCCATATTTTACTTTTTTTTTTACCATATTTTGATTTAAACAATGTTTCGTTCAATTTTGAACAGTTCAAAAAATTTTAACATTAGCTCCTATGGGCGAAAATATTGCAAATTATGTAAACTCTATGTACAAGATCCAAGTTCCAATGAACAAGCTCAGTGGAAGAAGTTCTTGGCGTGAAATATTGATTTGAACATTTTTTGTTCATTTTTGAGCAGTTCAAAAAAAAAAAAAATAATATATTGCCTACGGGGAAATTTCAATCCTATATAAATCTTGATCTAACGGACCGATTTGCTTGGAACAAACTTTATTGGAAAGCTCTCATGACGTAGAACATGTACATATAGAAAGATCATCTAGAACTAACGAACCTATTTTCCTATGAAATTTTTTGATCGAGATTTTCAAGAATATTTTTGAATTAATGAATGATTAAATCAACAAGCAAAAGAATGAATTGATAACTGAGTAAATAAATACATGAATGACTGTATGAATGAATGATTGAATGAATATGTATTAACCGTTGAAAAAGGAACATCTGCAGCAATTAAGAACTTAAGCTAAACGAGAAAGAGAGAGAGAGATATATAGCCAGCCAGAATATAAATTTGAGGCTGGTGTATACGGGAAAGTAGGCTCGTATAGTTCTAGACGGAACTTCTTGTTAATTAAAAAAAATATCGCTGGAAAAGGGGAATAAAACACGACTATTTTATTCTAAGCATTTATTTCTGCACAAAAGACATAATAAAATGCATACAAATGCGTTAAAAAACCACACACATATTATTATAAATCAAAAGTCGAATAACATTAAATTTAATTTATTTCAGAGTTAAGAATTTAATTTCCACTGAAAAAAGAATAACTTTCGGTACTTTTCCATTTTGGGGGTGCTGGCGGTGATCATTATTATTTTTTTTTTTGCCAAATAAATTTGTTTTGTGACTGGAGTTTATTTTTGTGAAAAATATTTAAACATCACCAACCGCAACCCAAAATGGTAACGTAGTTTGATTTGGCGAAAGACGAAGAATAACCATCGCCAGCCTCCCTGAAACGGAGAAGTACCTCATTTTCATTAGAAAAAATTAACCCTCTCATGCATACATTTATTTTTTTGTGTTATAAACAAAAACTTCATATGCCACAAATTAATTTAGCATCTCAATATTGTTGTGTAAGAATTTATTTTTAGAAATTTTGTTCGTATAGTCAAAAATTAGTGTTCTTGTATGAAGACGTTTTATGCTTTTTTGCCATATTTATTCAGTATAATAATAAGCATGGCAGAATTGAATATCCAAACTTCATTTATAATGCATAAGAAGCCGAAAAATAATAACAAACTTCCTTTTAATGTAAAACACGCTTCAAAATAATTAAACAGAATTTGATTCGAAACTAAGATTTTCTCTTCTTTTTTGAATCCTCAATGAACTCCCTCAGATATCTTAATCTTTTAACAATCTTGAATACCCTATGAAACATTTTGTGGTTTCCTAGAATTGTTTGGAGTGTCTAGATGAGGACGACATGCAAATTGCAGCACAAAAACTAATCTGCATAAAAATTTGAAACAAAAATGTATGTCACCTCATATGAGGCTTTCGTGCATGAAAGGGCTAATTGACTGCAAAAATCTTTAAAAAATTACATTAAAAACAGAGACAGGACCACTTTCCACTAAAAATATTCATCTGAACGTTTCCGGAAACCAGGAAAGGACATCGTATTAGCAAAAAAAAAGAGGCTTTAAAATGATGTGAACAAACTTTTCTGGGTCGGGCACTAGCGCCACTAGCGGCGGAAAAAGTGCGACGTCGGTTCTTTTGATGTTTCCAGAAATGAAACAGCCTGATCCGTAACAGTTGACTGCAAAAATCTTTAAAAATTACATTCAAAACAGACAGGGCGACTATTGAATCGACTATAAGAAAAAAGAGTTTAAAGTTAGAATCGACTATACTATTCTAACTATTATCTACGTTAGTTACAAGGCTGAACTGGATCAAGTTCAGCCTTGATGAAAACTAACTGTGAACGCCACGTGAGCAAATCAGGAAACAATGCATACTTTCCGCTTTGATCAAAGGGAAAAAAAACTAAAGGACTATGGGATATATTCATTCAGTAAGGCATATAATGTCAAAGTCCTTTATTAATATTGTTAGGTATAATTTATTTATGTTAGGCAACCAGCATTATGCAAATACTTTACAATATTATTATGGTAACTTCAATTTCAGTATTGGAAACAGTCTTGTGAAAATACTCAAGAGGTAAGTTTCTGTACAAGTTAGTAAGTTTAAACGTTTTCCATGTATGTGTTGTGTCTCTTGTATCGCTAATTTACGTTGCAGTTTAATATCTTACTTTGCCATATTTAATTCTAAGTCAGAATACATTTTATTTGATATAAGAAAGCCGCCTATCTCACTTAAATATCCAACATATTTTACACTTCACACTAGTTCTGGCGCAACCCAAATAATACATTATTCAAAATTTGAAAATGTTGTTGCCAAAGCAAGAGAAAAGACACTGAAATGCAACAAATACATTGAAGCAGGTGCAGCAAAACCTGATGCATGAGTATATTTTAATGAACTCATGAAGCAGTTTAAAAGCTTGAATGCGCATGAGTTGGAAAAGAAAAATAAAATGAACTGAAACAATTTAAACTACATTTATGGTGATGGGAGCACGTTCTCATTAAAAATAGCAAAAGATCATTAAGTCATAAAATCACCTGCAATTTTCTCACTCGGTACGCTTTTAGATAATTAACAGAAGTCAACCGAATGATAAATCGACGTAACCGCGTGTTACGCTGCAAAAGTCTTCTTTGAAAAACCTAACAATAAAAATATATATTTTTTAATTTTGTAGTGGCAAATTAAGTTAAATTTATAACATTTCTATCTGACGCTCTTAGTCAGATTTAAGTGTTAAAAAAACATTTGAAGTCGAAAAAAATATTTAACAATAATGCTCAGGCAGTCGATTTTTGCTGCTTACTTCCATAACTATAAATTATATAGCCTAAAAAGGCTCTTAATTCATGTACAGGGTCATAGAAAAGGTTTCCATAAATTTAAAATGAAATTTGAGGAGAAAATCCAATCAACTAGGGCGAAATTATTGAAACGCCAGGTAATATTTTCCCCTTTTTTATTAAAAGAAATTTATGCTGCACTGATATTAAATGTGCTAACCATTTAAAAGATAGGCATATATGAAATGAAAAACATTTTTAAAACCTAAGCTAAAAGAAAGAACTGCCTGCATACACCGATATGACGTAGTGGGGCTGTGCTATTTCACTCATCGGGCAATTCACAGCACTCTTGATGAATGCCCGTCCGGGCAGAACTTTATTTTAACGAGTGCAGAGCGGTACCCACATCTTCAGAACTTATATTCATCAGTAAATAGGCTACATTCAAAGTGTAAAGAATCACATAAAATTGAAAAGAATAGCAGGAGGCGAATTATCGTTTTCGTTCAAGGTCAGTCCTGCAGCATAGTAAGCGAATTAGATTGATTTTGAATTTAAATGGTTTTCCTTTTAAGGGTACCAAAAGACCATTTTTTTCTCTATGATGTTTTAATTTAAAATGTTTGTCTCATGTCATGTTATATCACTTCATAAGAAATTTAAAATAAAAAAAAACTGGATTTCTTAAATATAATTTGAAAATTTTAATTTTTAAAACGAAATTTAGCAATTTTTAAAAATGCATCGTCTTTTTCAAAAATTGGTGTAAAGTCTCAAAAATTTTTTTATTGATTTATTACTCATAAAGCAAAACTTTTATGCTTTGAATTTTTTTATAAGCCAAATACATTTTGAGAAAAAAAAATAAAAACTGAAGTAACGCATAAAAAACCACGAAAAATTCAAAAAGCATACACAAAGAATGTTCTTTCTAAAAGTACTTAAAGTTATCATAAAAGTAGAGCGTAAATTTGTTATGTATAGTTTCAGGAACATGTGGGGAAAAAATCCACATTATAGCTTCAAATTTAAAAAAAAAAGCTTTTGCCTTTTAATTGAGATGAAATGCGCAAAAAACAAAGTGAGAGAAAACAGCATTTTAAGTTTTCGGCTTGCAAAAACTTAAATCCTTTTTTGATCAAATTTGCAAGTAAGCAATTTTTTTTTCAGTTACAGTCACGATTAAAGTGCTCTTTCTTGCTTATTTTATTTAAAAAAATAAATATGTGGCTTATATTCAGCACAGTTACTGTTTCGGAATGAAAAGGTGGCACCTCACACCGTTTAAAAATCAATGATAAATCAATAAATATTGCTTCGATTTTTCTGAAACTTTCAAGGAACATTTTTAAACATTTATTTTACTACTTAAGCCAATAAAAAAAAGTTTTGGTGTTTTTGAATATTTTTGGGTGTTGACTTCCCTTAAATCATTTATGCTTTCAATTCAAAATCGGTGGCACCTCCTTCGATGACTCTGATGTATTAACCATAACTGCCGTCAACTGATTGATGAGTGAAATGTTATCGCACCACGAAAAAAAGTCAGCGCATGCTCGCAGTATCCTCAAGATCAACGCAACTGCCAATGCTAAAACTGCTTTTAATGTACAAAACTGCTGTTAATGTGAAACATTTTCACGTTAACTTTGCACCGTTTCACTTCATAATTCTCGTGATTTTTTTTTCCAAAACAGGACCCCCTTTTCGGATCTGTTCAACAACACTTATTACTCAAAAAGGTGTTATTGAATTGTTAGACATAATTCCAAATTGTAAGTTGAGGTTTTTTTAAGAAGTTTCAAAAATTTTAAAGTTTTAATGTTAGTCACCGTATACATTTCTCGAATATAAATATTATCAAAAAAAAAAAAAAAAACTAAATAAGGTATCATTCATAAATGATGTCACGCGTCGAGGGGGGGGAGGGGGTTCGGGAAATTGTGACAAAGTGTGACAAGGGGAGGGGAAGGGGTAACAAGAAGTGTGACATCATGCATTATGTAACAGCGTGACGCGTGATAAAGGGGGGAGGGGGGTCCACTGAAGTGTGACTATTGTGACAAAGGGGGGAGGGGGGGTCAAATATTTGGGAAAAAAGCGTGACGTCATTTATGAACGGCCCCTAAGTAAAAAATAGTAACGAAAACCGCCAAGTTTATCTGTTTCGCAGCATATTCTGAGCATTTTTCCCTTTAGGAAATTAAGTTAAAATATGCGATTATACATAATAAACATTATAGTTGCTTAACTAGAAAATAATTCTGATGGAATCATATTCGAAAAATGACGTTGCAACCTTGAAAAATTCCTTTAAAAGAAAATGTATGATTTTTAACATGTGTCGTAAATGAGTTACATAAGTTGTGCACCAAAGCCTACAAAATCACTTGGTTTTAAATACATTGTTGATAAATGTTGGGTACCAACGTGATAGCGCATATAAGTGTAAGAAACATTTTACCGTGCTTACGTAATCTCTTTTTCAATGCAAAAAATTACAAGATTTGAAACGAAAGCAGTCCGAGATGAGCAACTCGGATTACTTATACCCCATAGCTTGCAAATCTTTGCAATGACAACGGGGTAAGAACGAAATAGGTAATGCAATTTTATTTGCAATGTGGTATGTCATAATATTGATATCTTTATGGAATGCAATCCCGATCCGGCGATACCCAGCACCAATATATGCGTGCCTAGTTATTGTAAGGCTCGTAATTCCGCAGGATCGAAATTCAGAAACTAAGAGATTTTCTATACTAATGTCTAGATCACACAACTTTAGCTTCTCATCAACTCTCCCCACATACATTACTCTTTCTTCAGCCCTTAGCATTAAAGACACAAAATCAGGTGGAGCTGCCTGATGATCTGAAAACTAACTTCAAGGGTATTTTTGAAATGAATTATACAAAACCGGATGGTTTTCTCAGAGTTACGTCCTTGGAAAAATTATCATCAAAAATAAATTGACTTTGTCTCTGAGAAGGAGGTGGATTACGTGAGGAGTACTAGAAATTGTGTATGTATATTTATTATCCACTAGCTGTTTCTTTGACTTCGTTCGCGTGAAAATTTTGAGGTGTATGTGTGAGAACTGACGTCCTGATCAAAATATGATATGTGTGGTCGATAATAAACGTCTTTATTTCAGGCACTGCATTTCTAAGCAGCTGAACTGCTGAACAAAATCACGCATCGATCATATCGGCTTTGAGGCGACGATGGCTTAGAAACCCATTAGGACGCAACTATACGCAACGGTCGTTTTTAAAAAAATAAAGGACAATAACAAATTACACAAATTATAACTAACTAACCTAAGAGCAATGTACTTAACCAATGAGCCCTTAAAAATATAACTAGCATAACTACAATTTAATTACAACAGCAATCAACTAACATAAAAACAATTTACAATATGTGACTGAACTAAAAAAATCAAATAAATAAATCAAAATCAAGTCCGTGTTTCTCGATCGAGATTGATATTTTTAAACAGAAAAAAGCCGAAGCGAAGGTGAACAAAAAGGCCCTTAACTGAAATTATTTCATTCAAAAATTGCTTGGAAAGTCATTCTTTGCAAGAACTTCTTAGTAGCGCGATTTAGGGATCATTCATAAATAATGTCACGCTTCGAGGGGGGAGGAGAGTTTATGAAATTGTGACAAAGTGTGACAAGGGGAGGGTAGGGGTAACAAGAAGTGTGACATCCTGCATTATGCAACATAGCGTGACACAAGACAAAGGGGGAGGGGGTCCGCTGAAGTGCGACGTATTGTGACAAACGGAGGGGGAGGGGGGTCAAATATATGGAAAAAAAGCGTTACGTCATTTATGAACGGCCCCTTAGAAAATTTAATGCTTACCGTAAAGTGCCATCTAGTGGCGGATCGTGAGAACTAAATTTTTACGGCTTAACTACACGGGAACCGTACGTTTTTCTAAAATAGAAAGTAGCCTATGTGCTATTGTAGAATATAACCTATATGTGTGCCCAATTTCATATAGATCTGTTCTGAGCCGTTCTGGCGTGATTGAGTAACAAGCATACCATCCAAACTTTCGCATTTATTATTCTATTAAGGTGTTACCAACAGTAAAATCAGAGCCTTTTCATCGAGTGTTCGATTCGCCACTAAAGTTCCGGCTCAACTAGTATACGACTCATTGGATTCGTTATATTAACACTCTTATCTCTTAAAACTAAAAGAATTACTTAATGTACATTTTTAAGACCATACATTTCCTAAATATCTTACTATTGTCTTTGCAACAGATTAAATGTGATAATTTTACAAGATCTTTGTTTTTTCATAGTTTTTTCTGAAATTAATTCTAAGCTCAAATGTAATTTTTTTAACTTAACTTTACTTTTTTTACTTTAACTTTATTTACTTGCAATTCCCGCGGGATCCCGCACTCCCACAGGATTAGTAAATATCAAACCCGAATTCCGCAAAGCCAAAAGCAGCGCGGGATTGCATTCCCTATTTAGCACAAACGCATAAACAAACATTTACAGGGTGTCTGCGCATAGGGAAAGTCATGTATTTCGATTGTGACTGAAATTTTTCATGGAAAGTCATGATTTTCAGTGAAAAGTGCTCAAAAGTCAGGAAAATTTAATGTTTGTCATAGATTTTAGACTCTGGAAGCTATGATATAAATTTACTAAAACGCCGTTTTTCCCTTTTTTTTATTCAAGGCTGCAAACTGCACGACAATGCATTTGTCACGCCAAAAAAAAAGTATTTTTTTCGTTTTTAGCCTACTTTCCCGTAAAAGTAAAAAAAATAATAATAAAGCATGAAAGAAGGCTTAATGTATCGTGAAAATATCGTTAGAAATCAAGAAAAGTTAAAAATAAGTTAAGTAATTAAATAAAGATTGAAAAATAAAAAATTTGAAAGTAGGGTATTGAGATGGGGAAAAAGTGTGTCTGTCGGTCTGTCTGTCTGTCGGTCTGTCCCCCCCTAATAACTTTTGAAAGAATTGTCCGATTCGAAAAATTATTTTTGCATTCGAAAGATCTCGGCAAGGACATCTCATTTCCATATTTTAATTCTTGTTTTGAACGATTTTTTGTTCAATTTTGAACAGTTCAAAAAAATTTAACATTAGCGCCTATGGGTGAAAACGAAGCAAATTATGTAAACTCTGGGTACAAGATATAAGTTCCCATGAACAAGCTCACTGGAAGAAGTTCTTGGCGTGAAATATTGATTTGAACAATTTTTATTCATTTTTGAGCAGTTCAAAAAAAATTAACATACCACATACGGGGAAATTTCAATCCAATATAATTTCTGATCTAACGGACCGATTTGCTTAGAACAAACTTTATCGGAAAGCTCTTATGACGTAGAACATGTACAAATAGAAAGTTCATCCAGAACTGACGAGCCTATTTTCCTATGAAATTTTTTGATCGGAATTTTCAATAATATTTTTTAATTAATGAATGATTAAATGAATAAGCAAAAGAATGAATGAATAAATGAGTGAATGAATACATGAATGACTTAATAAATAATGATTGAATGAATATGTATTAACCGTTGAAAAAGGTATATTTGAAGCAATTAAGAACTAAAGCTAAACGAGAAAGACAGAGAGAGAGATAGCTAGATTATAAATTTGAATTCGGTGTATACGGGAAAGTAGGCTCGTATAGTTCTAGACGGAACTTCTTGTTGTACCAAATACAATAAACTACTAATTTACATTTTAATTTTTTAACACGCCCTGTGTAGAAAATGACTTGTGTTACGAACATTTCAATGTTTTTCATTGTACAAGAATTCGATTTCTTTTGAAGATTATCTAGATTATTTTAATTACACTTTCACAATTTCTAATTTGTGTACCAGGTAAAATTCTCTAGCTCTCTCGTTTTTGGAACCATGCCAACACTTAACAAATGTTTTGCGGAGAATTATTTACTTTTTTCATGAGTTCAGTCCTTTTACATCCTACAAATATTTCGATTATTTTGAAATTTGAAAGCTATTTACGCATATGCCAGCTTAGATTGGTTTATTTTATTGAATATTTTAATAATTTATTTATTTTCTTGATTTTTATGAACTTGATTTAGTTATTATTAAACTTAGAAAGCTAATAAAGTAGAATGAAAATGTAAAACAAGCTTATTCTAAATGATTAGCTTAATAATTGGCTACACACAAGTAACATTTTCCTTTAGGATTATAGCCTTTCTGCAAGAAATTTATCACATGCTTTCACTTAAAGTCTAACATATTCAAAATTATAATTTTTATTCAATATTTTTTTTATTGAACAAAATGAATATTTTTTTTCATATGACATTTTTGGGGAGAAAATCAATCCATTTAAAGTAATTTTCTTAGGTATGAAAAAGATTGTATGATATATTACTGTACTAAATTGTAATTGTTTTTTATAATAATAAATAACAAGAAAAATAAAATGCAAAACCTATATGCGTGTTTGTGATTTGTTGAAACACAAAACTATTCAAAAACATCTGCGCTTAGTTCTTTAGCTCAGACAAATGCAATTTGACTTTTGTGAAAAACTAGTTTATGTAACTCGGTTGAAAAGTGTTTTTGTGGAGAAAACTGTGGCCTATAAGTCACGGAAAGTCACAGGCAAAAGTCATGGAAAATCATACAAAGTAATGGAATTGAAAACTTGAATTGTAGCATATACCCCTGACCCTGCATTTAATACCTAATTATTGGTAGCTTAAAAAAAATACCTGTACTGTTTCATAAATTAAAGCGACTAAGAATTCAACTTGGACGAGAATTCTGCCAGTGCAGGAACTCACGTAAAATTATTAAATAAATCACAATTTTCAATCTCCGAGAACTCTTTTTAACCGTTGTTCATTGATTAAATGGCAAGAGCTTCCTTATATTCAAAATATACCATTTTGGAGAATCACACAGTTTGTAAGGTTTTCTAAAGGCCGTTTTCGTTTAATCTTTACCTATGTTCTTCCTCCGTAAGTTTTACGACCTTCACAGTTGACGTTAATATTAGTTTACGACTAACCGTTTATAATGTGTTCCTGCTTTATCGAGCCATGGGCCCAATTCCAAGTACAAGATTTTCTAGAAGTTTCAATCTAATCTTCTTAAGCCGATTTATTACATCATAAACTAATATTTATTCTTAAGTTTAGAAACGTAATACAAAGCTCTAGCACTTCTTTTTAGATAAAAGTCAAGTATAGTTAGAAGCAATATTTAAGCAAGCCAATGAATTAAAATGAAATATGTTTTGATTTTTTGGTTTGTATACGCACACAGCCAAATAAATATACAAATAAAGTATTTCATAAATTGTACGTACTTCATTTTGATTTTTACTCTTTCGTTTTCAGCCATTTTTACGACGGAGAAAAATAAATATGTCTCTGAAAATCAATAATAAGATTATTTATTCAATAAATATCGTAAAATAAAAGGGTAAAATATTGAAATTAGGGTTATGATTAGGCAGGGTGTATACAGATTTTCAAAAATCAACTTTCGTGATTTTTTGTAATCTTCGGTGATGCATCGAATATGGATTCTCCCGGATAGCCGATATCTGGTATAACCAATATGACATATAAATACCGGGTAACTGACTCTGATGTTTGAAACTTGTAACTTCAATGCATATTTTAAACATCCTACAGCTTCCAAACACTTAGTAAATTTGTAGTTCACATATTTTTTTAAACATTGTTAACTAATTAATTTTAAAAATGAAATTTGATATACCGGATAACCGGATTTTTCATATTTGGATATTTAAAAACCTGTTGGCTAACGGATATCCGGTGCCTTCTGGAAGGGAACGGCACCGTTGCGCGGAAAACTTTCATAACCTATTCCTAATTTTCGTGACTTTCCTTACTTTAGTGCCCGTTTTCTTTCCGGTTTTTCTTGACTTGTAGACACCCTGTTATGGAATTGTTAAAATGATTAGAGGAAATGCTTTTCTGTAGCTCTGTTTATTTCCCCGAATAACAAATACACTGTGTATTTGCTCTTTACATGAAAAATAAATAAATCAAAAGAAAAAGTGTCCCAAAACGCCGAAGAAATTGCACAGATTATGAATTTATTTATGGTTTCTGTGAAAAAAGTTGTGTTAATAATAACCTACATTTCTTCACAGACCCTACGTAGTCATATTCTAAAACGTTTTGTTGTAATTCATTTTTTTTTTGTGTTCCCTATGATTGTACGCTTAGGATTGGGAGGATGTGCTTATTAGTTAATATATTTCTTTTTAAATAAAGACAATAAATTTTCTTTTGAATTAATAATCGTAATTATAATCATGTGTTTTAAAATGTACTCTAACGATTGCACTATTTAGACTGGTATTTTTATCAAATTCAATACTTTTATATCGTTCAAAAGCTTATACACTTTGTCTTTTTTTTCCTAATAATTTAAGTTCTTGAAGCTAAAATTCTCGAAAAAGTCCCACTATCTACTTAATGATTAATTTTAATTAACATTTGAACCATAAATTTATAAATTATTTTATGACTTAAAAACGATTCAGTTCGGTTTTGAATATCAATTAAACAATTCAAACAAAGAAATGAGTTTCCAATTCCATTTCTTTCCACTTAATTAAAGACTGAAAATTAATTAATTTGAAACAAAAGTAGGCAATGAAATTGTCTCTTTTACTTTCCGTTTCCTTTTTTGAGTCAGCTTGCGTAAGAAATTAACTAATTATTTAGTAGTGAATCAGAATTTTATGCAATGTATTAAAATTCATTCTTGTTCGATTTTTCTGATTAAAATTTACTGCTATTATGGTTTTATCTTTCTATATGTATAAAAACTTGCAGTTCAGAAACAAAGCATTATGTTATGAACCACATTTTCAATTTTATTTTTGAACTTTTAATGACATTTGTGAGCATAATAATAATAATAATGATTATATGTGTATTCAATTTATATAAAATGAGATTAAGATTTACAGCAAAAACACGATTAGTACAGTAAAACCCCACTAAAACGCGGATGTCGGGGGACATGTTTGGCATCCGCGTTATAGTATAACCGTGGCATAGTGAAACCATACCCAGAAACAAATTTACGAAAAATACTCGCTTTTGTTTCATCATTTTAAACTTTATTAATACTCGTAACTTTTCTTCCCCCTATAGTATATTTTTTTCTTTTCTTCTTTGGTGCCATTTTATTTACTATAATTGCTGTGCAAGAAGCACATATCTCCGCTGCGCATTCAGTCTAACGAGCGATAGGTTATAAACCAACTGTGTTCAGAGAAAATGGTGCTTAAAAATATCTTTATGTTATCAACATCTTAAGAAAAAAATAGATTTGGAAGGGGAGGAATGCACTTATCACTGGGGAATATGTTTACTTTTCAGGAATGCTAAAGAATCTGGAGTACAAAGGTTGATAGCGCTATAAAAGAAGTTACACACGCATAACGTGACTTCTACAAATTGAATAGTTAAGTATTGAAGTGAAGAGTCCTTGAAAGATTGAGCTCCGCCCATGTCAAGAGAAACAAGTCAGGGCGATTGCACCCGATTTTGAAATCAAGCTATATGTTCTAGGTTTGAAAGACAGAAAAAGCATGAAAAAGCTGTACATCACGCCTATCACATTAGGGCTTTATCTGTTAGTGTGTCTTGTGGGAGGATGGGTGCTCTTTGGCTAAAATATTTGTGCTCGGGCTGGCTTTATTTACAATGGTGAATAATGAATCACCTGTAAATGGCAATTATTATAAAGTGAGGTTTAAAGTTCGGGGGACATGATAGTCACCGCGGAGTATCAGATTCCGCGGTATACTAAGGCGCGGCATAACGGGGTTTTACTGTATATCATAGTAAAAAATATTAATTGTTCGTATTCTGCTAAAATTAACCGCTCTATTTTCTCTTAAAAGTGTAAATGCTCTAGATTTCGGTTTGAATTTAAACTTTTAACTACCAGGTTATTTAAACCTTAGTCAGTACTGACTCTTTCGATACAGACAAGCAATGAGAACGCAAAATAATTCAATAAATAATGTGAAAATATTTTATCTGTTGATTTTAAATGTTTTTATTTTAACCAATATGTGTGATGTCACAATTCGTTCTACATCTTGTCACAAACTGTCACAGTTTCACCCGCCCTCTCAAAGCGTGACATCATTTGCGAATGATGGCATAATATACTTTTCTTCCTACATTATTCTACACCTCAAATGATGCCCAATAGAGCAAATGCATCGGCAAGCGTGAGATCAGTATTTACCACCAATATTTATGTAAAGTTGTGAAAATCCTGCATACATAAATTCACCCATATATTAGATACATGTGTTGTTTTGAGCATAATTTGCTACGTGGTAATTCCTATTCATGGTGTTTGGTCCAATTAAATGAATTGTGCGTACGCTCTACATGTTTAACTAATGAGAATGAATTTCATGATATTGTTTTGTGACAGTGAAACAAATTGCAACATAATATTTGCCACCATCTGCCGACAGGTTTATCAGTTGTGCTTGAAATTTTGATTAAAATGAAGATTATTGTGTTTCGCGTATGTTATCAATTCATTTAATAGCATGTTTTGGCTGAATTATTTTACACATTAAATTACACATTGCGAAGTATTAACACAGATGTAGAATTAGTGGTACATGTAATTTGTTAATTATACAGTAGATGTTAATTTGAGTTTTACATAATGCATGTTTTGAATTTCAAACTTAATTGACCTTTAAAACTAATAATTTCCTTGTAAAATTTGTATCGACTCTTGTACGTGCTATAGATTTTATTTGATTATTTAACAATATATTTTACTGTTATCTTCCTAAACGTTGAGTGATTAAAATAATAAAACCGCAAAAAAAAAAAAAAAAAAAAAAAGATGGATGATAGATTTCAGGATACGAAAGAAACGTTAATGAAGCTCACTATTTCTGAATGTTACATAGATATTTGCCTCGTAGAGAGAGCATAAAAGGGAAAGCATGTTGCAGAGAATAAGAAATGAAAAAAAGCTCGTATACATGGTGTAAAATTCTAAAAAAATATAGATAATTCGTCATCAAGGGCTGGTCAAGGGTGGAGGCTTTCAAGGAAGATATGCTTAAAAAAATGCTTTGAATGCAAAAAAGTATTAAAAAAGATATTTTGGCTAATTATGGAGGCCGATGACCCGAGCACCCTTTTTTTTCGCCAGCACCCTCGCATGTTTAAACATAATGCATCGTATACGGCAAAGACGAACTAATCATAAAAAAAGAATATTTTAAGTGAATTTTAAAGCTACAGCATTTGTTAAATGTTTTGAAAATTCTCGCGTGAGGAAGGAAAAATATAGGTCATTTTCGACAAAAAATATATGAAGGAACGAATTATTAAAAGTTAAAACTCTTGAAAAATTTTCGCAAACTTGTGTAATCATATTATTTCTTATAATTATTAATTTTTTTAAGACTGTGAAGAAAAAGAAGCCATGCAAAGGACTTTGTAGAATAAATTGCGTAATTGGCATCTTTTTATTCGGTGTAAAAATATTTATTTTTTTTTTTTTTAAGTTCGTGTCATGTGCCGGGTATTTTCCTTTTTAAATGATAAAGAAATTTTAATTAATGCATTTTATATGCTTATTTTTGATATTATCATTTTAAAACTTCCCTGGGTTACCGGTCTATTCATTATGAAACCGATGAAGCCAAACATATTATCAAAAGTAATTTAATGAAAACGTTTTAAATTGATATCTGTTTTGGTTGCACGAAACCGTACAAAATTCTTTAATTTTTGGAAAGCAGAAAATCATTTTGAAGCACAAAGTTGATAATAGGTTGCAAAAAGTTGTTGAAAAGGTTGTTATGAAAGTGGTGACCATATTTTTTAGTTTTTTTCTATCGACCTATCTTGCTTTTTTTTTGGTTGTATGTAAATACTTAGTTCCAATTTATCGTCTGAATAGATTGTTTAATGTCTCTAAGAGCTTGCTGTGATTAAATTAAACAACCCATGCTGGGAATCATGGAACGCTACTTTAACTGGCCGCTCTTTATATTTTCCGTTTTGTTTTCATTCATAAAAAGGGGTGGAGAATACTTTTATACAACATCATTCAAAAATAAAACGAAATTTTACAATGTTGTATATATTTGTGGAAACTATATATTGTATGTATAATATGCTTACATTAAAAGATAACCAATAACACTCAATGTAACAACATTTTCCAGTAGCTCGAAGCGAAGGAGTAAAAAATCAAAACACAGGTTTAAGTTATTTTTTTAAATTGGCAACAATTATGAATTGTGAAATAAAGAGTTAAATTTGAAAATGATATTCTCTCCTGCCACATACTCTACTCCACTTTAATTATTATACTATGATATTGCTTACTAAAGAAAAAGAGAACACGCTTCAAGATGAAACCAGTTCATAAATTATTGAAATGGTCCAAAAATGGAATTCTGGAATACAATCAGAAACAAAATATTTAACATCCCACCTTTTTGCAACATTTTATTAGTGTATGTCAATATTTTTCGGGTAATAGCTATAAAAGTTATCGACACTGATAATATCTTAGTTGTGAAAGAAAGAACAACAAAATAAATTCTACGACTTCACTTATTTTTATTTGTTAAAAAAATGTTTCATTATGCTTTAAGAAAGTCACAATTTATTTTTTAAAAAATTAAGGAAACACTCATGTTTATTGAAAAAACGTGAACAGGTGTAACTTTTTATTTGTAAAATACTTAAAGAGATGCGAGGAAAATGGATACATTTTGCATTCCCTGTATAAAGTGGTTTATAAAAGTAAGAAAGGTTTAACCATAAAAACTCTTATCAGTACCAAAACCGATGGTAGTAATTTACCAAGAAAAATCGTTTGGCCAAAGATATGGTCATAAAGTTGAGAAAATTTCTTTTATTTGAAGTAAATATGGAATTTAAATATCGCCCCAAGCAATTTAAAATCCCTTTGCGTCCAAAGCAAAAATTGTAAGTAAGTATGGACTTTAATGGATTTATGCAGAGCTGAAAATGCTGAGATAATACTTGAGGGGTATTTTTGCAGCTAATGAGCATTTTAATTTTATTTTGGGTTTGGTCATTGAGAAATTAGTGACTAATCTGACGCCTTCTTTGATTCAACAAGGTTTTGGTTTCAGAAATGATTCGCCCTTTTTTTTTTGCAGAGAAAAGGGTTTTGTAACAAGATGTAAATTTAAAGTTATAGCCGTTACACTTTTCCAATTTTAAGTCATTAATTAATTTTAAATTATACCGTTTCTTCTCATCTTTTAATGTAATGCGAATATTCAACATTCCCGTAAGCTATTCAGAAATCTAATTGGAAATTTAAATTATCTTCCGACTAGGATTTTTATTTTATGGCGCAGTCGCCGACAATAGAGAGACATTCTTCAAAATCCCCGAAGGACATGAACTAAATTATGAAATATGATCATCATAAAAAGGAATTTTCGATCCCCTCTCTGCATTGTAAGATAATATTTCTTGTTTAAACGACCCGTTTTGACATAAAACGAAAGATAAGACGAAAAGAACAATATTTCCAATCACAAAATGAATGTTAAACAATCTATAAAGTTAGTTTTTATTGAAAGTGAAAAACCAAAGTTCAGTTAATTGCATTTTTCATCGAAATATTTTTGTATGCATTATGTGGTTAGTATTGTTTTTAATCAATATACTGAGTTTTATTAGAGGATCAATACGTAAGCTTTATTAGAATGAATACAATAAAAATAGATTGATACACTAGGTAATCATAAGAGTTGAAATTATGTAGCTGAAAATTTAAGTGTACTAATAATGAAGCTTAAGAAAATATATTATATATATAAGAAACTTATGAAATGTCTTAAGACATTTAAGCAGTTTTAATTAACAATTTAACACCTTTCAAAATTTTCTTTGATAAACCGATTTGTTAAAATATTCTTCACTTCGCTTTGAATGTATATTAAAATTTTGGTAATGGGGCTGTCTCTAGCCTAGTACTTTAAACATTAAAATCCGGGACCGGACTCGATACTAAACCGCTAAATAGCCATCGAGCACATACGGCATACATACACGCCAATTCCGCGAATGCAAAAGTCCAGTGGTCGGTTGTTACCAGCTACTATAGACGCATGGCACCAACTCTCCCTCCCTCCCTCCCTCCAGCACTACATCGAAATTGTAAAGGAGGACGATTGCGCTTTAAATTTAATTTGACTTCAAATTAAGTATTTTTATTATATTTTATATAAATTGTATTCTGTATTTAGCTATCCATTCGTTTTTTAAAAAACTTTTGTTTTACTTATTTAGTAGTGATTTTTTTCCCTACTGAATGTTTTTTTTTCGATTCTCGTTTTTTTCCCATTAAAAAAAATATTGAATTTTAAACTTCGACGATTCAAGATATTGATAGTTGGAAATTATTGAAATGCAAAGCCTATCAATGTGATAGAACTATTTCGATATATTTTTGCATAACTTTTTATTAAAATACACTTGGTTTCAACATTAGGTGCGTTAACTTTTGAAAATCCATTTTCGAAAAAAACTTGGAACACGCTTAACGAGAGAGAGAGAGAGAGCTAAACTTGGAAATATGGGGTTAGTACCCGGGAAAGTTTGCACGTTTTTCTGGATAAAAATGATTAAATCCTCTAATGTTAATTAGTCGGTCATCAGTTTCCCTTGAGGTGTTGAGATGCCCCAGAACAATTCTATAGCAAATACATGTATATTTCCTTAACGACGTAATTTACCAAACAACAGATTTTAATCACTCCTTGATATATGTTAAATCTAGGACTACATAATTATATGTATATAGTTATGTTTCCTATTGTACGTGTTGGGGATATTACGCTCAAGTTATTCTACAGTGCTACGTTTGCAGAAACAACGCTGCTATACAGTATGCAAAATACTCCTTTGCGTGCTTAGGATTTTTATTTCTGTACTCATATAGAATTTGTTTTCAGAAATATATGACATTCTACTCTTGCAAAGTTATATATATTATACTTGTAAAAAAGAGAACGCATATTCTGTAGTAGCAACGCTTCAAAATGCACCTTAGAAATAGAACAAGATGCAAATGCATAGCGAAATGTATTGACATACCTCTTCAGTTAAGCGAATATTTCGTCTTCCAGCTCAAGAAAAATATTTTTCACTGAAATATTTTCGTATAGCCTTTTTATATGTCAACTTATTCCTTTAAAACAAAATATATCGCAGGCATTTCTTTAAGCAATTATGAAAAGAATGCCTTTATACCACCATTTTTTTATGTATTTTTAAAATATTTTAACCTAAACATCTTTTGTTTTTCATTTAATAATTTAGCTATTTTGGAATTATTTATGACTATTTTTGTAATCAAGCTTAGTAAAATTGTTTTCTTTGATTATTATTCTAATAAACGTTGAAATTAAGCAATTTGTAAAAAATCAGAATTGTTAAGAAATAACGATTCAGAAAAGCATCAATTTTCATTTTTTAATTCCACCTTTTGAAAAAATCCTAGGTTTTATGTCGTATATTTAAGAACATTTTACAGGTTTCCAGTCATTCACTTATTATTGTTAAATATACTTCAAATGTCTCATAACTGCGTTAAATATAATCACACATCACTGCAATGGATAGCGACATGTAATAAAATGGCTTGAGTTTGTAACCAAACCATTGTTTTGCACAATACGTAATGAGCTGCCGAAAAAATGCTATTCAGAATTAACTTTAGAAATGATAATGCTAATCAATGTGTTCTTTATTTTCTTTTCTTTAACAGAGGATTTAATTTTATCTCTCCTGATTACATGTATATTGCAAAAATTCATTACAAAAGCGGCTTTGGGAAAAAGGGGGAGGCATTTTTTTCAAAATGAAAACATATTTATAATATGAATATCAACTATTTAAATACATCAAGGAAATTCATTTACATGTAGCATTGACAACGCATTAGAAATGTTATTTCTATCCTTTAACAAAGAAAAACAGTTTGTAAAATTCGATTGGACAAAGAGGATGAAGATTCTCAATTTTATTTCCAAAGTTTTAACATGTAAAAAATCTTTTAAATTAAAGTAACATTTTTTTAAATTTTCAGTAGGAAACAAAACCATTTTTTTCTTTTGCTTATAAGTTCCTAATTGCTTTGAAGTGCAAGTAGCGTTTGTGAACTAAAGTAAGAAGTAAAATTTCATTTCAAACGTATAATATTATAACTTACTGCAACGAAGTACAAATTTTATATTTTGACTAGGATTTTTTTTTTTACTCATGTTGTAATGTTGTTGTCGAGTCCTCGCCCGTGGCGAGGAAGAATGGATACGCTGCTCCTGAGTCTAACGGGACCCTTATAGGCAGGAGTCTCCGCCCCTTTTTGAAAGATCTCTTAATTTTTGAACCAGCTCCCAGATAAGAGACCGTCACCTGGGGTTGGCACCCCCAGAGGTATCGTTCCACTTGGAGGACATAGGAGCCACGACCTATTTAACGAGCACCAGCTCCCTTTAACGCACACGGACACCACAGAAACCAGCCGCGAAAGGTTGTCCCCCTCTCAAACACTGACCTCAGTCAATGTTGCTTCACTTTCGTGTATGAAGCTCATGTTGTAATGATGTTGTTATATTGCTTAAATGAAAATTTTTGAATTTAAACACACCCTCCATTTATTTTTGAAAACTATATTGTCATCTCTTTCACTCACGTTAAATACATACTATTCCTGAAGAATGATGTAAACGCGATTCATTACATTTCCGGACTGTGACCCTTTGCTTTGTTTTAAATTTCTTTCTTAAACAAATGCTATACAGAAAGTAAATATTCATTATTTTTGCTAAAATATGAAAAATAAAAATCAGCATAGAAGCACAGGTTGCATTAAAAATTGCTGACACGTTTTTTTTTTCAAAACACGTGCCCAAAAATTTTATTGCCATTCTGTGCTTCTAGCTTTTTGATTTATAATAAATGCCAATATGGTTATATTAATCGTATGTGTGATATGAAATATGCAAAAAATGTTAATTTAAAAACATAAGATTTATGACTAAAGTGCGTTTGATGGTTCTGAACACACACACAGTGAAAGGACTGTACACTGATTTCTCAGTAAATAATATCCTATATAAAATTTCTTGCCTTTAAATTATGATTTAATAGGAATTTTAAAAAGTACTTTAGTTTACTGCACAGTTTTGGATTTTATGGTGCTTGAATGATGCATACATCACTAAATAAAAGATCTTTACAACCTACTACTTTCGATATCTGCAAAACGGTCTTAAAATTTAAAGCTAAAACATCAATTCAGCGTTTTCCTGTATGACTGTTAACACAAATAGCAAATGACGCATTTTATGAGCCATGAAAATAAAGCTTTTCACATCAAATTAAACACACATTACCTTAAGTTTTATCTTCAAGGTTTCCAAATAAATGTATAAGAGCGCTACTATACAAAAATGCACATTACACTGAGATGTTTTAAAGTATATGTCATTTGTTACTTCTTAAATATTTAAATCTAATATATATCTAATTATTTTGCAATATAAATTAGGTGTTAAAAATGAGGTAATACGCAAAAATGTTAAATTTAATTAACGTGATTGATTCCAATAGTTTAGAAATATTTGCTATTTTTAATGTACCTACTTAGGAGGATTAGCTGAGTCAACATAAAAGTTTATTCTGTGATTGACTGATGCTTATTTCGGTGACAAAGCTCATCCTCTTCGATTGTCCAATAGCATCTGGTGTTTTTCTCTTTGTGATAACACATAAATGGAGACCTGCTCACTAGTTTTGCTGATATTTCTCCGAATAGTTACGCTCGCTCTTTTGTTTGTCTTTCTTCTGGCCTGGGTAGGAAATAATTCCGTTCATTTTGTCTTTTCCCAAATTTTTTGTCGAAAAATATCTTGATATGCTAAAATTCAGTGGCGCATGGGAAAACAAGTTATTAGTTAAAATTCCAACTTAAAACGTTGTTTCCTTTCAGAAAGGAAATGAGTCTCAGTTTTTACGAAAATTAATAATATTATTTTTTGTAACTTTATACAGATTAGTCCAGCGATTCTCAACCTGTGGGGCGCGCCCCCTAGCGAGGCGCGAGTACACGAGAAGGGGGGCGCGAGAATATCCAAGGGAAAACATTACTTTAAAAAATTGATTAACTGACAGAAAGGAAAGCACACATACACATATAAAACAAAATTCATTTCGACATATTTAATAACTTATTAAAGTAAAACCAATTACTAAATTAAATCTTTCTTAATCAAAACATACCAAATTTAATAATTATTAGTAACTTCCTTGGGCCTGTCTTTCAAAGCAAAGTTTTTCGAAGGAAAGCTTAATATTAGCAATTGCCACTCTCAGTTGTTTCTATATTTAGCTGAGATCTATAGTTTGTCTTCAAAGAAGCCACAGCAGAAAATCGATTTTCACAAAAGTTGTTGAGGATGTTGAAAAAGGTAATAGAATGCGAAATGCTCTTGTTTTTAGTGCAGAAAAATCATCCTCTACTCCTGCCCAAAATTCAAATAGTGATTTTTTACTAAATTAATTTTATTACTAAAATTACTTGTTTTTACCCTTCTTTTGGCAGTTAGTTAAAAATAATTCAAAAACAGAATCAGTACTCATATACATTATAGTTGTATACATTTTATGGTAAGGAGGGGCGCGATGAAAATTATGATAGAAAATTGGACCGCGAATACTGAAAGGTTGAGAAACGTCAAAACCAAACATACGTATTGTTTACTAAATAATCATCAAAACTCGCTGTGCTAAAATATGAACACAATGATTTGTTATCGTGAAAAAAAAAATCGTTAAAAAGATGCTACAGATAGCTGTAGTAACAACACGGATGCACATCAGGGCAAAAGCTGTGAACAACAGACAACAGTAAGGTCAAAGCCTTGAGGGAACGCGACACCAAGCAAAATGACACAGGTACTTAGAACAAAAAAAAGTATATGGAAATTTACCACGTAAAGCGACCAGTTGGTTAACACATACATGGCACCCCGGCATCAGGAAGAAACACAACCCAAAAATTCTGAATCAGCCGTTCTATAAAGCGACAAATAAAAAATCTCATGAATTTGTATTGCATATTCTAACCGATTAATAAGTACTGGAGTTCGCGGCTGAAATTCAAACATGATCCATTATTTTTAAGTCCAGCCTTAAACGTTTAAGCAATTTTTAGACGTTTCCAGTTTTCCTGTTTGACAATAGACTGTTTTGTTTAAGTATTACAATGGAGGCAATTCAAGTAGCGTCATCGGTCACGTGGCAGCGATTAAAGCAATGTAAACAAAGGAAGCCGTAGCATCGCTTTACTTCGAGTTCGACAAATCTAATACAAACTAGGGCTAAATAAAATTCTTCTACATTACATAAAATTAACACTAAATAAAACACTATAACTGTTGTAATAATAATTAAATTTCTTGAATAATGATTAAATTAAAAAAAAATACTGGGTTATAATCAGAAAAAGCTGTGAAAATAGCCTAAGTAATTTTAAGATAACTAATTTTGCCTAGTGTACTCCACGTAAAACTCCATTGAAAATATTAGTAAACAAAGAGTGGATATCACGTGACAACGGTGATCGTTCATGAGTCTCTCTAGCGGTGAATTTCCTCCATTATATTATGTCCTTAATGTGACTAATTGACCACCGCGTTAGTTATTTAATTTAATGCATTGTAACACATGTTGTACATAAACGTTATTTTCCTGCACTTTTATCCTGTGAAGAAAATATAAATAAAAATTTTCAAACAAACCTAATACTATTGAATCAATTAGAAGTACAAACACTCACTTTCAATTTAATCCAGAGTTCACTACGCTAATGCAAATAAAAAAAAAAACGTTGATTTAAGTCAAACGCATACATCTACACTTATTATCTCACTGTATTTTGTTACACAGTGTTTCGTTCAATTTGAATTTTATTTTTTTTAGCATTGTACTGGACAAACAAGCTGACTGACAATATACATTTTGGAAATTGATTAACTGACAACTTAAGATTAGTATTATTTTGCTTTGACATTCAGTTTTTAGATTGCATTTTCTCTTTTGTTTTGTTCTTGACATGTCTTCTTTGAATTGTAAACAGTCAAAATTGTATTGAGTATTGTATTAATATTGTAGATGTCAGGAGTAGTATGAACGCATGATGAATAAATACTTCTTAAAAAAAGGCTTTTAATTTACGTCGAAAGTAGGAGAAAAAAAATGACTTTTTCCGAACTTGTTTTATTGATAACACTAAAACGCATTAAAAGCTACTAAAAAAAGAAGAAAATCGGTTGACAAAGGGAAAAATGGTGCTGAACTGTTTCGTATTTGCCTATTTATGTATATGATATATTATTCTTAATATTTTAGCTCCGTTTAATCCGTTAGTGTTTTCAGAACGTTATTGAATTGTAAATTATTACAAATAGACTTGTTGGAAAGAAACATTCAAACTGAAATTTTTGGGTTGTGTCACTTTTATTGCCGGAGTTCGGTATGTTAGCAGATTTGTTACTTATTTTAAAAAATATATGGGCTGAAAGCATGTACTGAACTTTTTACTTGTATAAGTAGTTTAATTAAAATCTCATTACGTAAAATCTTCCTTTCCTAAAGTTTATTTCGAAAGTAATGTTAAATGAATTGTCCTATAGGCAGAACACAGGGCAGTCAAATATATTGCAACATAAAAAAAATAATGTTAAGTAAAAGCAGAACGTTGATTTTAATGAAAAGGATTTGGAAGCGTCTCTGTCAGCGGATATTAATTAATGAGCTCGAAGTTAGCGTTTCAAGAAAACGTCACATTACTTTTGCTTCATCGAATCGTCACATTTTCTTTTTCAAAATGTATATTATAAGAAAATAACCTCTTTATTGAAGTTTCTAAACTAACATGCTACATGTGCGTCTCTTAGAATAATCAGCTGCAGTTTCCATAATTGCACCGTGGAAAGGTAATAGTTTTAAGGCTACAGTGGTATTCAGCGACATGAGCTTAAGCACGCTCAAATATCAGATAGATATTAATGATCACAGTATAGCAGTTGTAATTTGTAAGAGGAACTGTTTTCATTATGCTATAACTGCGTAATTAAATGTCGATACCGTGAAATGACTGAAAAATGAGCTTAATTGCTATGTAATGAACAATCAAATGCGTAGCTTTTAAAACACTATCTAGTTTGGAGAATTTAAAGTAACGTATCTAGCTTTATTATTTTTCCTCTAACGAAACGGAACGCGCTTTCGTATTTTATCGTATATTGTATTGCATTTAAGTGTAATGGAACCCGTTTACTAAAACCGGAATTTTGAAATATTTTCAGGAACTTAACGTTTTGATTAATACGAAAACTGTTTTCTATTATTTCTTATTTAATTACATATTTTAATGAAACTGTAATGAAAATATGAGAGTTATACAGTAACGGGGAAAGAAAATATGTTAACATCACGTCGTTGCCGCAGTAGTTTCTAATCTTTTGTTGATTCGCCCCCAAATACGAGGGTGGTTTGATAAGTTCTTGGTGTCACAGCTAGACTTCAGCGCAACTAGTAATGCTATCATCTGTTGTTACTAAGATGTGGTGCAACCTCAGAAACGATTGTAAAAGTCAATAAAATGGCTTTGGAGGATCACTGGTTTTAAGAGTAAGTATATGATAAAGCTGTAGAGATGTCATCTGAACTGAAATATCACACTTTAAGAGCAGAATTGAACATGAAACAGTCATCTGCTCTATGGGCACAGCGACTACATTGGGAACTATCCTCATACTCGCATTACTCAGCAGATTTGACTTCCTCCGACTTCTATTTCTTTCCCTTTCTAAAACTTATCATTGTCGGACAGAGATTATCTTTAGCCAAAACACTAACACCCAAAACTAACGAGTATTTTCCGGCCTTGAGGAATTTTATTTATGAGATAGGCTTTACAATAGCATTTACTATTTTTTTTATATAGTATTATTAAAAATAAAAAATATTAAATATTATTGTTTAATAGTTACTTGCTTATATTTTTATTTTATTGATTTACTTGCTCATTATCTTTGAATACTTAAAAATCCTATTTTCAAAAAAGGTACTTTTTGGCATTAAAATAATTTCTTTAAAAATAAATTGAAATAAAAACATAACAGATTCATAGAAATAGGATCTTATATCTATAGAAAATTTACTACGTACTTTGTACAGTCTCTAGAATGCTAATTTTAAAAATATGTTTAGTAAAATTTTAGTTTTTTTATAATAACAGCAAGAGATTTCAATCAATGCAATCCCATTCAACTCCAATGGCTCCGCTAGGAGGGCATTCAACATATGGCTTTTCATCCATTGGCTCCTGTTTTGTAAAACTTCTATATAATATATAATGCTCTAATAAAAAATAAACAAAAAATAATATTCAAAATGTTTTGAAATATATATTTTCAATAAACTAAAATTGTCTTTTTATGCTCAGCATACCTCTGGAGTTGCTGATACCCAAAGTTGAAAATGGCCTGGAGTGCAAAAAATACCATGACAACAAAATTTGATTTTTTCCCAATAAATGTGTGAGTAATACATTTTATACCATATCGTATATCTTATTCTTTTTTTCCTCATCTTGATATGTATATATATCTTTGTATAAATATTTTTTTACATATATACAAGTATTATATATTTTCACATTGTTTTCATTACAATATATTTCGCGGAAGTAAATCATCAGCGGAGAAGAGTGTAAAAATTCAAGGCATGCATAAAGAATAATTGAATCCTTATCACAAAGTTGAAAATGGCCTGGAGTGCAAAGAGCAATACCATGACAACAAAATTTGATTTTTTCCCAATAAATGTGTGAGTAATACATTTTATACCATATCGTATATCTTATTCTTTTTTTCCTCATCTTGATATGTATATATATCTTTGTATAAATATTTTTTTACATATATACGAGTATTATATATTTTCACATTGTTTTCATTACAATATATTTCGCGGAAGTAAATCATCAGCGGAGAAGAGTGTAAAAATTCAAGGCATGCATAAAGAATAATTGAATCCTTATCACAAAGTTTTATGCGAAACGAGAAAAACCCTTGCAAAAAATGATTTTACTTAATGCTTTCTTGGTCACGTAACACATTATAAAAGATAATTACCATAGTACATTATAAAAGGGGAAAAATGCATTTAAATTTTTTCTGGCTTTTAACCAAAGAAGTAGTAAAGTTAGACGTTTTTTGCCCTTTTTTCTATGCCGACGGATGTTGTCTTCATAATTTATTTAATCGAGTAAAATGGCCTTTTTTTTCTCTGAAAGCATAATAAAAGGATAAAAAAGAGCTTATATTGTTCTTCTAATACTTGAACTTATATTTTTATTAAAATGCGGCTCACTCAAGATTTTGCTAAAAATTACTTCATATTAAAAAAAAAAATGTTTCAATACTGAAGCGACTTATGTTTGAGTTCTCCTTTTGGTGATTTTCGACGTTCAGATATCAGGGCTCAATTAAGCCGAGGTGGGGGGGGGGGGGATTTTACCATTGTAACAGATTTTTATTGATTCTAAAAATCGCAATTTTTAATAAAAGGAATATCCTAAATTTGTGTAATATATCCTGTTAAACAAAAAAACCTTTTGAATCACAGTATAAAAGGGATATATTTTTATAGGGTAATCCTTGTTTTTTAGCATAATATTTGCTATTAAAAGAAGGGCACAACTGCGCAGATAAATGAAAATAAAACAATAAATGAAGGTTTAAAAGTTTTTTTAGCAGGAATTTTCCTATTGTGCATCAGCGTTTGAATGCATGCAACTTAAACTCTTAAATCTAATTTAAGGAAACTACCATTCCTTTGATAAATTATATACACTTTATGTTCTTTTGATAAATGCGTATATTACTTGATAAATGTGCAAAATATTTAACATTCGTTTGTTTAGTTACATGCAAACGTACATTAAGACAAACATGAAATAAAACTAAGGCGGTTTTGGTAATAGATCAGTAAAAACGTAAACACAGCATCATTTTACGACTATTATAAACATAATTTCAACGTCTAAGCGGTCAGTCTGATTACGCGTTTTTTTTTCACAACTGTACTTTAAGATTAACTCTTGTATGAGAATATTGTACTCGACAATTCTGTTTAATGAGCCGTCGAAAATATAAATTGATTGCCACTGCATGATATTAAATTTGGTTTGTCCTGTTCCGTTAGTGCGCGTTTAATTAAGTGGTGAAAGTTAGATGGACCATTTTTGCAGTAATAATAATATAACTTTGTGCAAGTAAACAGCAATAAAAAATAATTTCACGTCAAGAAAGCACAAATAAGCATTAAAATGCAGACATATGTTTCGGGATTGCTTGGAATCTCTTTTTCAATGCGACAGGGAGCTTCTAGATGCAAAACATCCAAATGAAGCCTTGCATCTAGAAGCTCTATGTCGCATTGAAAAATGGATTCCAAGCAATCCTGAAACATAAGTCTGCATTTTAATGCTTATTTGTGCTTTCTTAACGTGAAATTATTTTTTATTACCATTTATGGAGTTACTCATTTTCTTGAGGGGGTGACAAAAGGGACTAAGGGATGTGACAAAATAACTTTCATAAATTGTCGTCAAGCAGCTTTTGTAATGCTAGCATACCTGCTAAACTGATCAAAAATAACCTTAAACTATCAAAACTGCGAAACATTAAGCATGGGCAACATTGCAGGAATTTTAACCTTCTCGTACTCATTCGAAGTTTTTATGCGGATTTTAAATGCCTCTTAGTTTTACTTGTGAGGCTCAATATATAAACCTACCTTTTTTATACGAAATGTTTATCTTGCATACGTTTAAGGGTTTTAAGGAATGATAATCTTTTTACACTCACACATTCAACTGTAGTAAGCAATACAATTGAATCGCTTATTTCGAAAAGGTAACAACTTTTAAAAGCACAAATTTTTTTCAGGAGATGGAAAAAAATGGCTTACGAAAAGATGGAAAACTTTACGGGTCTGATATTTTACTATTTTATTTTAGTAGCTGATAGCAATGCAATATTGGTAAATTAAACGATTTTTTATTTATTATACCATAAAAATTAATAAGTTAATACTGAGAGTTCTTTCTTTTACAGAACAGAGATGTTATCTTTTCGAAATAAACGATTCAATTATATTTTTGATCAGTGGCTTGGTCACTGTATCATTAGTACAGTTCCACCACGAAATTCTGACACTTGAATGCTTCTGCGCATGGCAGAAAAGGACGAATCAGTTCGAATTTTAGGAAAGTTCGTTTTGCAGGGAAGTTCATTTATTAGCCCGCGAATTGAAATGTTTGCTTCTCTATTTGTTAAATGCAACCAAATTTTAAACTTTCAGATAGCCTCAGTTCGGAATAAATCAAGTATACTAAACGAACTAAAACGAGAACAGAATGAGGCACATTCCTTGTATCAGCAGTTTTTTTCCCCTTGAACCTGAATAGATTCTTCTTGGCACGCTGCCAGTCAATTTTTTTTTCTTAATATGTATTACGGTAGAACTGTATTAGCATCGTATCTCAACGAGTCAAAGTTTTGTAACTCCATCCCTACTTCGTTTTGCGCTTGTTCCATCATTGTCTTTCTTTCAAAAGCTTTGAAAAATTCCTAGTTTTCATTATCATATACTTTCGCCAAGTTAGCTTATCAACTTAGAACTTCGAGCATTACGTTTTCTTTCGGTACATGAAAAAATAAAAATACTTGCACTAAATTTCGGTCATTTCAAAATGCCCAGGTGACTATTTAACATCAAATTCATTCAGAATTATTTCATGTAAATAATTTCTTTCACATTCATTCCTATTGTTATCGTTAAATTTCCGTAACAAGAGAAGATATAACTGTTTCAGGCAGCAATAATTTATCTAAGTTTAATAATACAGGAAGTTCAACGAGTTTGACAGTAAGACAGAATTAATATACGACATAGACACTCCAGTAGTCTCATTTCTACTTAGTTACAAATGGATGGATACTTTGTGCAGTTATTTTAATTTGAAATATAATATTACATTTTGGTGATATAGCCATTTAAAACCAAATATAACTTTTAGTGTTAAAATTAAATTATTTTTAGCACAAAATAACAATTAATTTCATTATCTTGCATGTTTTTAGTTTATTGTAAGATTGACAACAAAATGTAAAAACGTTTTCAAAGTAAATAAATATTAAAAATAAAATTGAAGTACAAAGTCCAAGTACTTGTTTAGAAAATTAAAAGCTATTGATATTTAACAAAAGAAAAGAAAAAGTTTTACTAATTATGATTTAAAGTTTACTTTGCAACCATTATAGCTGCAGTCGCATTTTTAGGATTATTGTGAAAAATGAGGGATTTTAATATTTGATAAGTGATACGGTGCTCTTTTCTTAATACTAAAACCCAAGTGACGTACATTGCTCTCTGAGTGCTGTATGTTTTTAAGAAATAAAGAAAAATAATTATTTCTTGAAGGAAAATCAAATTTTAGTGTTATGCTTCTGAAACAAATTTAGCTTGAATAATAAAACTCTTCCAAATTTTTCTGAAAACGTATTTTAAACTACAAATAGTAACATGAAAAGTCTTTTTCAGCGAAAATGTTTTGAATATAATGGTTTAGACGCGGCTCCTTTGTTTATTCCTGCAGAATAATTTCAAGAATGCTGAAGGAACTCCAAGAATGCACAAAGTTTTTTCTGTAGATATTCTGCATTCAATGTCTTATTTTTCTTTCTAAAGTTAAATTAGATGTTCACAGAAAGTTCTCGAACTATATTAAGATTTTACTATGCGGTTCTTTTCTAGCAAATTATTTCGCTAGGAAATGCATTGATTTTTTAAAAATTTGTTTCAGTTTTGATCTTAGCGTTGCCACTGAGTTTTACCTAACTTGTATCAGTCATTGTGTTGCCTATGCCCTTACTTTTCTTTTTTTACCTTGTACAAGTCTTTTTCCATTTGTTATTTCATAGCCTACCATTACTAGTAATAAATAAAAGTAAATCAATCATTTATGTATGAAAAGTGAAGAAAAAATGCTTTGTGCTAAGCTATGCTAAATGAAAAGTTAACGTAAATAAAGCAAACTTTTCCTTTTACTTACTTTATACTTTCATTTTTCCATTTTCTTTTAGAAAGTATTTTTTTAAAACTCAGTTTATACGTTTATTTTCTCTTTCTCTTTTGTAAACTTTTTCTTAGTTTATCCTTCCATAGTTTGTAAAATGTCATATACACATTCGCCTAATTTTAATAAAATAATTGTTAAAAAACGTTATATATTTAATAAACGTTTTTAAAAAATAATAAATGCATTGTTGAAATAGCGCTTCTATTAGCATTGGTTTATAGAAGCAATATTTTATTCTGCAGTTTTTAACATCTTTAGTCAGTTTTCTGATGAGGAATACACTTCTTTTTTTTGCCCTTTTTAACTACAAAAAAAATTACGCAGCTTAAATTATGAACCTGTAGCTGATTTTTCTAAAATTATTCGAAGCTCTTATAGCGATTAAGATTCCGATAATACCTGTTTTTACTGATTTAAAACACAAAGTCTCAGTAAGATGAACACCACAGGACAATCAACGTAATCTGCAAATATAAATCTATCTCTCCAACTAAAGAAGTTTTTTTGTGATGATGTGTCGACCGCTCCCATTAATCAATCAATCGGAGCCTTTTCGTCTTCCTTAATCTCAATTTAATAACTTCTGCAAATATGATATAAACTCGAATTACAGAGGAAATTTGGCCTAATTTTTCGACATAAAAAGTTTAAAATGATGTCAAGTATTTCAAAGAATTTTAAAAGGTAATCGTTTTCGGAGTTTTGTCGTAAAAAACTACGACATCGCCACATTTACACAAATAATAGTTCATCTGCCTCACGTTTTCACTTTACTTATTGTTAAACTAGCTGACATGCCCGGCTTTGCGCGGGATAATATTGCATCATTCGCAGGCTAAGTGACGCATGTCCAAAATTCTGTTGTAAATATGTAAAGAAATTTTTTTAAAGAAAATCCAAGAGTAGGAGATGGTCAACAGGCTTTAAAAACTTATTTAAACAGTAAAAATAATTAAAAAACACGTTTGCATTAAAACGAACAGCCTCGAAAAATTCCTTTTAGGCCAAGAATAATAGTCCATAGAAATCCACATTAAAATGCCAGCAACATTTTATAAAATTGCCATTAGAGTAACTGCAACAGTAACTAAAGCGCGCAGATGCAGCGAGATAATTATGCCAAAATGATATCAAGAGTCCATAAAAATCGTAATACAATATCTACCACAATACATCTAAAAGTTCTCATCAGAATAAGACCTGTATTCTGTTTTAAAATGTCCATCAGATGAAGAACAACTGTCCCTGAATATTTCTGCTACAATAAAGAAAAAAAATCCCTAAATCCTCCTATTTCAATAAAGACTACTATTCCTAAAAATTCCTAATAGAATAAGGACATTAGTCTCAAAAAATCTCCATTAGAATAAAGACGTCAGTGACTAAAAATACCCATTAGAATGTTCCTAAAATTACCAACAATCCATCTTAAATTCCCCATCAAAATAAGGACAGTTCCTATAAATCCTGCGTACAAAATCGTCAAAGGATTTCCTGAAAATTCAATTAAATAGCACTTTCATAAAATTCGGCTAAAAACGAAAGAAAGGAAAGCATTACTTCCAAAGGCAAATGCACATTTAAGTTAGAAAATGTTCAGTACTGAACCAATCCTGACATGTGAAATTTAAGATGATAGAAAGAAATAACTAAGTGCTGTAAAAATAGTCAAAAATAGACAGTAAAAAAAATTAAGTAAATGGTTTTATAAAATAAATCACTTGAGTAAAATATGGAAAGAAAAATCAACTTCAAGATAAAATCATTGAAAATCGTCTGCAGTTTATAATCTACAAAATATGCATAGAAATAAAATGAATTTTTAGAATTTGTTTCGTTGATAAAACGTACTCTACCGAAAGAAATAATGTTTCATGAAAGTGTTGAACTGGTACCATAATACTATATCGCCAAAAAGCAAAGAAGAATCTACCTAGGAGTCATCAAAAATCGTCTGCAGTACGCTTAAAAATGAAATGAATTTTTAGAATTTGTTTCGCTCATAAAACGGCATGAATAACGATAAAACATCCTCTTTTCAATCTTACGTTAACAAAAATCATCTAGTTGGCGACAAAAGTAGTATTTATTTTGGCGAAAACACGCAAATTGAGCAGATAAATTCAGAGGTAAGCCTTGCTTTAAAGTTCGAAAACGACTTTAAATGGATGTTGCGTGCGTTCTATTTGTCCTACGAACTTGAAAAAAAGATCATCTTGTGCAGTTTTTTTACGGGCATCAATACGCTGCAAAAATCGAAAACGTGGGATGTTTCTTCGATGAGATAAATCCAAAATAAACAGTTTTGCTTAAAATTTTAATAAAAAAAGAACAAATTCGAATTTTAGGAAAAGCGCTTCGAGGTGAACGAGGACCTGACCCATGGTACCTGTAACTAAAATTTCGTACTTCTGGACCGTTCCATCTCGCCAGGAGGCGATCGACAGACAGACAGACACACACACACAAACTTTCGGTTTTATTTATATAGATGATCTACTTTAATTTTAACTTAAGGATAATTTCTCGTTGCATTCAATTAGTACTAGAATATAATGATTGGGTGGCATATGCTACATTTTTTAGTTATCTTTTTGGGGAAAAATATTTATAAAAAAACGATGTAAAAGATATCCCAGTACTATGCAGCTATGAGTTAAAGGCAAAGAATTAACATATCCAGAATCTACTGAAGTCAGTTTACTTTCGTCAGAAAAATTTTAGCTTTAAAAATAAATAAATAAGAAAAAAATAATATTAGGTACGAGCTTTGTATTAGTTCGATTAGTATGTATGATATTTTAAATCATTTTCCTATTTCGCTGGTAAGATAATTTCTCCGCACTCTGTTCCCAAAACGTGTTATTAAACATTTCCATTGCTTTCAAATCATGTGCCTTGCAATTCAGGGGACGACGTTATTCTTCAATAAATTATATTTTTGACTTCTTAGCGCTAAAAGAAATTGTGAGGAGTGGGGAAAAATCGCACAAGATAAAAACAATAATTGGAAAGAAAAAAAAAAGAACATGTAATTCAGATAAGTGATTAGCTTACTGTGTCAATCTGGATTATTTGCTATGCTAAATCGGAAATCTGCAGGGAAGAAGCAGAGTTTATTGATACAAATAGAATATTATCCTTATAAAAATGATAGAACAATTTATCTAGAAGTTGAAGCGAACCGGGAGCGGTGGGCGGGAACTCATAAAAGAGGTTGCTCTAAATCCCAGATAAAAATGTGCATAGCAGTTGTATTAGTTTCACAGTTTAATTGTTACATTATTTTCAAAGTAAAATGCAGTATAACTATATTTAATTTATTTCCGTCTCCTTTCATGAGAGATTTAGACGGAATTATCAGATGCAAAAGAAAGTTATAAAGAAGATCTTCGCTAAGCTCACGTTCAATACGTTTTCGTTAAATTATGAAAATAAAAATAAAATAAATAAAGGAGATAAGATATTTAGCTCCATTGGTAAAATATAATTTCGTATGACTCCAGATTAAAAGCGAACAAACTTTGGACAAGTCTTCCCAGCGGTAGCTTTTGGCACAAAAGTTCGAATAAAGAAAACATTTGATTCTACTGGTTTTTTTTCCGATTGATACGTAATGATATTCGGAGAGTCTAGATTATTAAATACCAATTCAGCAATTTTCTTCATTTTCAGAATTGAGAATGGTTTTAATTGCAAATGGTTGGAAAGAGATTGGTGGGTTAAAAAAATTCATATGGTCCTGCAGTGAATGTATAAAAATGCAGATAACATAAAATCTTAATACAAAAATAGCAAGACTTACATATACAGTAAAACCCCGTTAAAACGCGGGTGTCGGGGGACATGTTTGGCACCAGCGTTATAACATAACCGCGGTATAGTGAAGCTATACCCCGCGGAGCCACGTTATCCAAAGAATACTCACTTTTGTTGCATCCTTTTTAACTTTATCAATTACTCGTACCTTTCCTTCTATAGCATAATTTTTTCTTTTCTTCTTTGGTGTCATTTTATTAACTGTAATTGCTGTGCAAAAAGCACATATCTCAACTGCGCTATCAGTCTATCGAGCGATAGGTTATAAACCAAAAGGTGTACGTCAGCCCTATTACAATAGGGCTTTACCTGTTAGTGTGGGATAGGGGAATTGGAGCTCTTTGCCTAGAATATTTGTGTGCTCGGGCTGGCTTCATTTGCAAATATGAATAAGGATTCACGTTTAAATGGCAATGATAAAGGGTGGTTTAAACGTTGGGGGACATGATAGTCACCGCGGTATATCCGATTCCGCGGTATACTGAGGCGCGGTATAACGGCGTTTTACTGTACAGGAAAAAAAGAACAGCAAGACAACGGCTTCAATCTCTCTCAGAAGGATACAATAAATTGTATGATGCTGTTCATGAAATATCTCCAATGGTACATGGATATTTCTAAAGTGGGGCCAAAGTGAAAAGACATAATTGTGATGCACAAATTAAAAACAATACAGTTTTATTATACATTTTCTATCAGTTTCAGTATTGACTCAATTTAGCTTCCATTAACTGGACATAAATTTATGACTTGAACGTTTACAACCTTATTAAGTGTAATTTATTCGAAGATCATTTCCGTGTTAAGGGAAAAAGCGCTTAATTAAGTCAGTTCTTATCAATGTTCATTTACAGTGTCCTAATTCTGTCATTTATTTTACTACATATTTCACCCCCTTAGCCTTCTGTTCTGAAGGTGCGCAGCATGGTCGATCTTCCCTTATACCTTATTTAATTTTTTTCTCGTGTACGTCTCTAGACACTTTTTTTCTAGAAAAAAAGGAACTACAAATGTACCCTAAAAATGTACTGAATGCCATTTCTTGGTTTTTAATTCAAAATATTTTTTACAAATCTTTCTATAAGTAATGGCATGAATACTAATCGCAAAATTATCTTTCGTAAATTTATGACATCCACAAAACTTCTTTTCAAAAAAAGTAATGAGTCGTCACATTAAAATGATAGTCCCATATTATTCAACAATCATTCTTTAATGTATCCATTTACTCCACTTAAAGGTTGAAGTTATGAGGATCATTTATGTTGGCGATATTTTCGTTTTTAAATAATGAAAAAAAAACTTTTTTTTTTCTCACTCCTGTGTGTCATTACTCCAACGACAAAGCCTGCAGATGATATGCAACGAATAAACTCAAATAAGATTTATGTTTCTCTGTTTATCAGCCACTTGTTTTTTATTCCATAAAGCTCATCATTTTATTTATTATTATTTTTTTAGTCAGTGAGCTTCTAGATGCAAAACATCCAAGGCTTCATTTGGATGTTTGCATCTAGAAGCTCCCTGTCGCATTGAAAAAGGGATTCCAAGCAATCCCGAAACATATGTCTGCGTTTTAATGCTCATTTGTGCTTTAAATTAACGTGAAATTATATTTCTATTACTGTTTACTTGCCCAAAGTTAAATTATTATTAACACTTTTGCTGTTTCGATTGTTAGTTTCCTAGGAGGAAATTTTTGCATTGCTTGTGTAAAGTACCAACCGAACAGTATTTGGTTAAAAATCGATTATGCTACATTGAATTATTAAGCAAACACAAGTTAAAATATTACGTGAGCACATAAATATCAGACAAAAATAATTTCATGTATAAAAAATAATAGGAAAAGAATTTATTTAAAATTATTGACTGAGTTTGGCGTCAGGTATGTTTTGGGAAATAAGTATGAAGCTTTCTAAAATATTCTTAATTTCTATTCTTCTTATGCGTTAAATATGTTTTTTTTACCTTCTACGCAACGTTGTTTTGCAAAAATTGCTTCCAGCATTGTACCAATGTAAGACACTAACAAAAATAAATGGTAAACAAACAAAAACATTTTAATGCTCTAATTATGCGCATTCTAGCTGATTATTAACATAATATATGTAGCAAGAGTAGTGATTTTGACAAACTTGTAGTTAACGTGATTAATCATCAACAAGAGTGGACAAGAGCAGAAATTGAATATGAACAATAAGTATGCTAATATTTGAATGGTGTTTCCCGTTTTATATGCTTAAACTAATTTTGAGTTATTACTTGACATTATGCTCCAAATTAGTTCAAGTAATATTTTTCCTACTGAACAAATATTTTAAAGTAGCTTTTTGGGAGTAGACAAGAGCAGAAATTGAATATGAACAATAAGTATGCTAATATTTGAATGTGTTTCCCGTTTTATATGCTTAAACTAATTTTGAGTTATTATTTGACATTATGCTCCAAATTAGTTCACGTAATCTTCTTCATACTGAAAAAATATTTTAAAGTAGCTTTTTGGGAAAATGATGCAATAAAAATGTGACAAATAGTTTTTATTAATTTTATGCATTCTCTGATATTTCATCACAGTTATGTTTAGTGTATTCCAAACATTGGACATTCTTAGAAGACATATTTTAAATTAAAGCTGAAGTGTTTCATTATGCAACTTGTTGGGAAAAAATGCTCCTAGAAAATATTGAGTATTAAAATGAAACTCAACATGTGCGTATTGTTTGCGCAGATAAACTACATATGATTAAAATTGTGATAACATGGTTGATTGATTAGTAACTTCAACAATAATATTGTGTTTACAAAATAATATTTGAAGCACAAATTTACTATTTGATTGGAGTTTAGACGTATCAAATCTACTTGCATCATACGTAGAGCAAAGCAAAGCAAATCTATAAGCAGGGGAATTCGGGGCAAACTGAAATGGTGGGGCAAAGATAAATTGTAAAATAGTTACTCTGCTTACAGCGCCACCTATTTAATAACATTTTATTACTCAACATGTGGTTGATTCCAGTCGAAAAATAATTAACTACACTGTTAGAAATTTCTTCATGAAATTACGGTTAAATGACGGGCAGCAGTCTGTCCATCTAATTCACCGTTAAATTTACGGTTTGGAAAAAAAGTCTGTATTTACGGGACCTAACCATTTCCAATCAGCTTGGTTAAAAAGCCGTAAATACAAAAGTTTACGGTTTTGTAACCATTTAAAAATGGTTTCAAAACAAAATTTTTACCGTTTTTGAACCATTTCGAGGCGTAGAAACCGTTAACGAAGCTTTCGGAAATCGAACCCGGTTTGTATGGTATACCAACTTTGCTCTCTAACCATTCGGCCATCTGCACCACGCAAAGCTGTCGTTTATTTATCAATAAATCTCCATTTTAACAGGAAAACTGCATTAAAATTAAAATTTCAGTTTTTGATTGGATCCAAAGCCATCTTTGGTTTAAATTTACTGCCTATTGACGAAAATCATTTTATTTGCTGCAAAAATTAAAATACAAACAACAATACAAATACAAAATCTAGATAGTGTCAGAGATATTCAATGTGTGACTGAGATGGTTTCATCATGCTTCAGCAGCTCAAATTATGGGTTCGCTCACTCGCAAACAGTTCGGGAATCCGATGTCTCCCATTTTTGATTTACGTGTGTCTATTTAGTAACCACTGCTTAAGCCACTTTTTTTTCTTCTATTTTTATATACACATGCAGATTTGAAGTGATAAATCTTTATTCATATTTTAACGACAACGTACAACCGGTAAGGTTTCGCAACCAAGATGGACGCCCGATTCTTATTGAGCGCTTGAAAATTACTCTTAGTTAAACGTTCTTTAGGATAAACAGAGAATAATCGATTTTTTTCACAATCAGCGGTTTGAGTACCATCTTTTTAATGGTTATTCAACTGTTGAAATTAATACGGTAAAATAACAATCAAATAAGTGGTTATTTTACTATTTTCTTACAGAAATTTTTAACAGTGTAAGATCAAGCTACATGATGACACAAGCTCATGTCGTAATATTTTGCGTTTAAGTAAAAGTCAAAAAAATTGTTTGAGGTTATACAATGAGTAACACCCTATTATTAATAGCATAAATAATAATTAAGAGCTACTAATGTGCAGTACAGCTTTAATTTATGCTATGCTTGATTTCAAATGTTTAGTACAACTTGTCAAGTGCACCTGTGGCAAAGTAAAATACACTAGCTGATTTCCCGCAGAACATCTGCAGGCTATCAACCATTTTATAAAACGCTTTAAAATTTAAAGGCTTAAGAAAAATTGCTAGACACACAAACTAAGGTGTTGCCATTCCAAAGAATAGGAAATTAAAATTGATTTATAAATGAAAATAATTTTTAACAAATGCAAACAAACTTGTTAAAGTCCGTAAGTTACGACAATAATAATATTAAATCACCAAAAATGTTTTAAGTTACATGGTTTTATATAAATTCAAAACATCGTTGCATTATCCAAACAAAACTATTGCTGCCAAACGGCAAATGATAATGCTGATAATTTCCTCAGAGCCAAAATTATTAATTTTTTTTCCTAATTAACGTTATAATAAATTATAAAATGGATGGATTATTATATTGTCATCGAAGATAAGCTTGTGTGCGAAATTTGAAGATAATTTATGCAGTAATAGTTGTCGAAAACCGCCTTACAAAATTCCGCCACAAGTCAAGTTAAATAAATCCATGTAAAAACAAATATTATGTTATTTTTCTAAGCTAATCATTAAACAATTTTTTAAATATCGTTTTACCATAGTTTGTTTTTTGCATCATGTCAGTATCTTATCGTACCGAAAAATTTAATCGTAACTGGTCCACGTTAACTGAAATATATATATATATATGGATATTTAATTTCACTTACGCTGCTTTCACACCAAAGGAGAGACAGACAAAAAACATCCGCGCAAGCGCAGGGCATATTTTCGATTTCAAAAATAGATTCTGCGGTTGCGCAGGTGAGAAATGACATGTTTTTTGTCTTTGTTGCCTTTGAAGTGAAAGCACCTTTAGTCCCAACATCAGTCATCAGATAACTAAATGTGTCGTTCATTTATTTAATTCCTTCAATTATTAATTGGTTTATTTGTTCATTAAGTATTTCTCGTTCATTTATATTTTTTACACTCATTAATTCTCGGTTCCCGCAGAACACCGAATGTGAAACAACATCTACTTAAGTCAGTGTTTGGGAGGGGGACAACCTCTCGCGGCTGGTTGATGCGGTCCGTGTACGCTAAAGGGAACTGGTGAAAGTTAAATAGGTCGTGGGTCCAATGTCCTCCAAGTGAAACGATACCTCTGGGGGTGCCAATCCCAGGTGACGGTCTCTCGTCTGGGAGTTGGTTCAAAAAATTAAGAGGCCTTTCAAAGGGGTGGAAATCGGAATCCTGTCTACAAGGGCCTCGTTAGACTCAGGAGCAGCGTACCCATTCTTCCTCGCCACGCGCGAGAACAACATCATTATTTCTTTTATTCATTTGCTCTCATTTATTTATTCATGTGTTATAAAAAGTATTTATAATTCTCTGTACTCGTAAATATTAATCATTACACGTTAATTGGATTACCCTAAAGCGACATACGAATGCAAATGGTTAATCATCCCATCGAAAACTATTTCACTTAGAAAATATTTCACTTTTATTTTAACAAACTAATTTACTTCCTTACAGGAAAAATAATATTCTAATACAAGTTCTATTACAAAATTCAGTTATCTCTTTATGTACAGAAATTTTCAAAATAAATTTCCAATTTGTTCATGTTGAAAATTTATCTTAACTATTTCGTTTACCCCACGTTCCCCTACTTTACTCCTACGTTCAAAATACATTTTCAGAAGCCATTAGAAGAATTTAATCATCCCGGATGTCTTATAATCATTTTTTACTGTTATTAAATTCTCTTATATTGCATTCAAAGAAAATCATTTTATGTATTCAAATATTTTCACTGTGTTTGTTTCAGATTTCGATTTCCATACTTATATTTTTTTCGAGGGGAAAAAACATGATGAAACCATCTCAGTCACATATTGAATATCTCTGACACTATCTAGAAATATTCAAATTCGACATTTTTTAGATATTCTGCTACAGAAAATGTATATGAAAGCGTAATATACATTTCGAACATTTCAGAGCATTCCTCAGCAATAGAACATGATACAGGTATATGGGGAATATATTGATATATCTTTTCAATTGTATAGATATTTTACTTCTATATTTTCTCATCTTAAAAATATTTTGGTGCGTTTGAAGCAGAATGGTTTTGATACTGCTAAAAATGTAAATAAACCCTTTAGAAATATTTCTGCTACCTTCCTTTTCAGTAAGTTATTAACTTTGTGAGATCGGTTTCGAATATGCTTGGTATTACAATGCCAGTATTAAATATTTTATATTTCTTTCCAAGTACTATGTGTATTTCGGGAATCTGTTTTTAATATGAGCCCGGTTGTTTGAAAGATATGTAAGAACAACATGTAGTTGTTGATAATTTTTTGAGTACCTGAAGAAATATTCATTTAATTCCGAAGTATAAATGAAATAGAAAAATGCCGCACAAAGTGGGACCACACTAATAAATTGGACGACGAGTTAAGCGCGCGATTAGCCAAGCATAATTATATAACCACTTTTTTCTTTTAATGCTTCTAGGAACCAGTTAAGCTGTTCTACTCATTGTATGGTTTGGTTTGATGTATATATAATTTGTCTGTACTTCCTTCAGTCTTCTTTTCCGTTACTGAAATTTTATAAAAATTCGTATTACAACTATTTATACTTACAATCACGGAGATTCACCGTAAAGTATATATATCACAATATTCGTAATAACGCTTTTAAGCAGTGTTTTTGAATTCACATGTTAATTAAGTCAATGAAACATACGGTTCGCGCAAGATTACTCTTTAAGCAATATTTGAAAAGACTGGTAAATTAATTTGTGTATACATTTGGCATTTTTTAAAAAACTTTTACGTACTAATATTTTTTTACATACTAATATTTTAATGTGGATGCGGTAGAAATGAAAGCGGTTATTGCATTAGTTGAAAGTTATGCCAAGATTTTTTTGAAATAGTAATTTCGATCTCACCCACTAATTTGTTATCGACAAAAATAATTATTGTTGGAAGGATAATATTTGAAATAATGTATCAATGAGATCGTAGCTGCTACCTGTGTTAAAAGAAAGATTTTAAAAAGATGCGTTTGTTTGTCGCATCACAAAAAATATTGCTTATTGTCTGGCAGGCAACTACTATTTAATGTGATTAAATGTATTAACTGGAAATAAGATATTAAGTTAAAATATAAAATTTGTTTCCCTATCAAAAATTAAATAAATAGCCAAGAGATATTTTCCCATAAGGGTACATATAAGAATCATATTAGTAAAAGACATAAATAAATCAGTCTACCTTATAAAAAGGAAATATTTGCGAAAGCATCAACTAATGGTCCACTTTATGTGACAAAGCAAAGAGAGAAATACCAGACGACGCTTTTCGGCAAACAATATTGGTCATGAAAATAAACTATAGTTGGTCCGGAATAAACTAGGTATGTGTATAAAGTATAAGGAGTAAAAGATTTTCTTCTGCATTTTTTTATACACCATTATGCTTTAATAGTTTTCTGAATAGTTTTTCCGTTATAAACTGAATGAAATGTATGTAAAGTTTTGCAAATAGATAAATTTGAAGCAATGATTCAGATTTTAATTTATAGTGCAGTTTTCTTCTAATTTTACCGCAATTTGAAACTTAACTTTTGTTCTATCGACATATTTATTTATTACAATGGCTTTAGTAGAAGTATACAATTTCAAGAAACTGATCATTCTTTAGATATAATTGTGTACACGATACGTAATTATGTCATATTATGTGCTAATTATATCATGATTACTGGTATTTAAAATAGTCTAAAAACTAACTTTATACATCCATTTATACTAATTAATAATGAAAATTACGATTCGTTAAGCCTGTTTAGTGTATTAGGGCTTTAAATTGGAATTTCAATCACGGCAATAATTATTTAACCATTCACTGCAATCTCTAAAACATTTAGATATCTCTGGTTCATTATCACTTTAAAATTTCTAATCTGCAATCTCTCTAAACTTGTTCGACAATTTTCTCACTGATTAGCAGTTCTCAGACTCAAAGGCTGCGCCATCACACTGTTCAATTAAACACACCTGAAATTATGTATTATAGTTTAGACTAGTAATTTAATGCTTAATTTCATTGATGTGTAAGACATCAAGTAAAGAGCAAGACACAGTATCCAATAAAGCTCAGAATAATAGTTCAAAATAGTTTAATCTTACTTTGGACTTCTGACATTTCGTATTTGAAATGAAGAAATGTGTTTTAATTTCATCATAAAATACGGTTAGAAATTTCATCATGAAATTACGGTTAAATAGCCGGCAGCAGTCTGTCCATCTAATTCACCGTTAAATCTACGGTTCGGAGCATTTTTCTATCTTTACGGGACTTAAACAATTTCCATTCAGCTTGGTTAAAAAGTCGTAAATACAAAAGTTTACGGTTTCATAACCATTTATGAATGGTTTCAAAACTATAAATGTAAGTTTTTACGGTTTTTGAACCATTTCTAGGTGTAGAATCTTCGAGGCGTAGAAAGCGTAAACGAAGCGTGCGGGAATCGAAACCCGGTTGTATGGTGTACCAATTTTGCGCTCTAACCATTCGGCCATCTACACCACTCATAGCGGCCGCTTATTTATCAATAAATCTTCTTTTCCAACGGGCAAACTGCATTAAAATTGAGATTTCAGTTTTTGATTGGATCCAAAGTCAATTTTGGTCTAAATTTACTGTATATTGACGAAAATCATTTTATTTGCTGCAAAAATTAAAATACAAACAACAATACAAATACAAAATCTAGATAGTGTCAGAGATATTCAATATGTGACTGAGATGGTTTCATAATGCTTCAGCAGCTCAAATTATGGGTTTGCTCACTCGCAAAGAGTTCGGAAATCCGATGTCTCCAATTTTTTAATTTACGTGTGTATGTGTTTCTATTTAGTAACCACTGCTTAAGCCACTATTTTGTCTTCTTTTTTATATACACACGCAGATTTGAACTGATAAAGCTTTATTCATATTTTAACAACAACGTACGACCGGTAAGGTTCCACAACCAAGATGGACGCCCGATTCTTATTGTCTTCGAGACCTAGTGGCGCTTGTAAATTACGGTTAGTTAAACGTTCTATAGGAGAAACAGAGAAGAAACCGATTTTTTTTTCAATCAGCGGTTTGAGTACCATCTTTTTAATGATTATTCAACCGTTGTAATTAAATTTGGTAAAATAACAATCAAATAAATGGTTATATTACTGTTTTCTTACGGAAATTTTTAACAGTGCACTGAAGAAGAAACTGAACCGGTTTCACCGTTTTACTGCGTCGCTTAAAATTGACATTGGCAAATTATATATATATATATATATATAATCTGTACATCTTGTAAACAAAACAATATGTATTTCCCCCCTATACTTTTCGCTCCACCATACCATAAAACCTGAAAGTGAAAAGATGATAATCGCTTGTCAAATATAACATTTCCTAAAACTTTTAATGTTAAAAATTTTTATGCTTTGTGCACTGATAAAGAGCAGGAAGCATTTGTTTCATCATGGATCGACAAAAATTATTGGACATTTTAGTACACAAACCGATACATAACCGTAAAGAAGTTAACGTATTCTACATGAATTGCATATCAATTTAAATACAATATTGATTCAGGTGTTTTTAGTTAGCTTCATATTGATTTCATTCAATATTGTACATCATTAAAAGCATTAGTAACATATTGATTAAAATGTTATAATAACAAAATTTATTGTTATTATATTTCGCTACTCAACGTTAGTATTGAAAGTTAGTAATTCTTGTAAATTCCAATTTAGTTTAAGAATTACTTTATATTTAGAAGTATTAGTACGTAATACTAATTTTTGGTAAGATTAGTTTTTCTAATGGATACAGTAAAATTCAAAGTTTAAAAATATAATTGTAAAACACAAAATAAAATTGCGTGCTGTTTATTTTAACCCCTTCCTTCTCGCTCCCGTGAAAATGACCGGGGTGAGGGTTCGCTCTCTATTTCTCGCTACCGTGATATTTCCGGGCTGAAGTGTTCAACATTTCAAAATAAAAACAAATCAGAAATTAAAAATGAATATGTTTATTGTCCATACACATATCTTTCTATAAGTTTCAGAGATAAAAAAATAGGCGCTTTTATGACCGTTTTCTTGAAAATTAACCGATCGTCAAGAGGTTAATTCATATATTTTAATGAATATTAGGTTTTGCCTTTCCTCTCTTCAACACTCGTTTTGATACAGCTTTCGAAACTCTCACTATTAGACTAACAGAATCAATACAGAAAGTGTGTTTCTTCTTTGATTGACTGTTGTCCATTTCCGACAGAAAGTTCATCCCCATCGATTGCCCAATCGCAGGCATCTGGTGGTTTTCGCTTTGCGATAACACATAAATGGAACGCTACTCAATGTTTTTGTTCTTATTCTTTTCGATAGTTACTTTCGTCCTTTTGTTTCGTTTGTTATTTTCGTTATGGCAAGAGATAATCTAAGGTTTTTCTTTAGTTACAAAGTATTTTGTTGAAGGATATTTTGATAGGTTCTAAATAAATTAAATGTGACGGAGTGAGAATTCAGAATTTTCTAGTGTGGAATTTTTGATGTATACTATTTTAGGCTGGTTTCTAAATAAAAGTTATAAATATGTTGCATTGCATTGCGTTGATCTAAATTGAAAAGTGATCGTGGTTATACTGCAGTATTTAAGTTTTCCAACAAGAAGTCAATCAATTAAGAGAAACCAGATAGAAAAACAGCACGGCAATGTGTACTGCTTTGATTAGAACTCTATTGGAAGCTTCATTATTGTGAAGTGGGTGAAAAACCAAAATGATGGTATAAAAATATCAACCTTTTATACGTAAAAGTGTGTTCAGGGCGAGGATTTAGAATTTTCTAGTATAGAATTCTGGAGATATGCTATTTTAGGCTGGTTTCTAAATAAAGGTTATAAATATTTTGCAGTCAATCACATAAAGCGTAATCGGATCGAAAAAACAGCTCGAAAATGTGCTTTGATTAAAACTCTATTGGAAGCTTGATTCTTGTGGAAGTTGGTAAAAATCTTAATTATAGTTTAAAGATATCAACTTCTCATACCGTAAAAGTCTCTTAAAATAAAACTTCTCAATGCCGAACATTTTATTAATATTTCTGCATCTGAGAGTCATAGCATCTTAAATCCATTTTTAGAGTTTTTGAGAGTTTACACTTAATGGGCCCACAGAGTACCGATGACAAAGCCACTAGCTGCATGAGGGATTATTCTAAAGTTCCCACAGAAAATTCTAGTCTTATAGTGCTAGAAATGTTTATTTTAAAAATTTTATCCCAAAAAATGGACTCGAGATACTCTCAAAATCAGATTTATTTAGTATATTTTTATGAGCTGTAGTATTTTTACTTAATGCGTGTCTTTCATTTTAAATTTCATAAATCTGTTGAAAATCTTCATGAAGTGTGAACATTTAAAAAAATTCAACACGCTATAGTTTAAAGAATTTTATGTTAGGTCTGTGCAGTCACCTAAACGCTTAAAACATTTAAATTTCGAGGCATCTGAGAAGGTTTGAATTTTTATTTATTTACTTTTTAAACTTGCCTCTATCGTTAACCATATTCAACACATCTCGTTATAAAAAAAAAACAAAATTTAAAAATAAATTTGAAAACTGTATAGTTTAAAATCATAAACTCTTAATATGACCTAGGAAATCACCTCTTGATACGTAGCCTCAACTCCAGTCTCTTCAAATAAAAAGTTCCACTAGCAACATTTCTATTAGTATTAATTCATTAGAGTTTTTATGCACTGAATTATTTTTACTTGTTCCGTGTCTTTCATTTAAAATGTCTTATTAAATCTGTTGCAAATCTTTATGAAATGTAGAAAATGAAAGTTATTCAACACATTTTCGTAAGGGTTTTATATAACATATATTCAATCAACTAAATACTAAGTTACTTCTATCGTTCACAACATTCAACGCATCTCGCTGAAAAAATAAATGAAAAAATAATAAAAGAAAAAGAGAGAGCAGTCAGGTTTGCATTTTTTAACGTGTTTCGTTTCAAATCAACGTATTATTTGCAAAAGGCGCCTAGTGTTAAGAAAATATTTGGATGGTGCTTTCTCTCGTTAAGTATATTTATTTCAGAAAATTCAGGGTTTTCAACATACTTTTAAAACTTGTTTTTTTTTTCCATCTAGATTAAAAAAAAAGGTTTATCATTTGCGGTTTTACGGGATAAGCTTCGGGATAAAATGCAAAATAACTTGTTAAACTTATGCATTATTCATACGACAATCGTTCTCTTGAAACTGGACAGGGAATTTAAAATCCCCTAAATCTTTATGCTACGTGGTATAATCAGGTTATCTTTCAAGAAAATAATATTATAAATAATAAATGAAGAAATATTTTTAATGCTGCTGCGTTGTTTAGTAGAAAAATGCAGATTTGTTTTGAAACCTAATAACAAAAATGTTTTTACATATAAATATTTGAAGAATAAAATTTAAATATGAAACAGCAACATTAACACGCAATTGCACTGTGGAAAAGTTCAAGAGAGGATGAAAATGTAGCTTCATGTTTAAATGTTTCAAGAAGTTGGTGCTACTAATTGTTATCATATGAAAGTACTTTACTTTTATGAATAAATTTGGTGCATGATGAATTTGGGAAGAAAATTCGGCAAGATATTATTCATTTGGAATTATTATGCCTTAGCTACAAGGAATTTACACGATTCATTCTCATTAAAATCATGTCATAAACCCCATATAATGTAGCGCAACTCAAAGCACAATACAACAGAAAAAAACCTTCCGATTGTGATAGATAATACTAGGTTTAACTCGAATTTTCTGTACTATCCATGTCACGTAATCCGAGATGCTATATAACACGTTGAGTGCCACGCGAATTTATTAGGAAATTCCAGTCAGGCCCCGCTTGTAGTATCAGTCACTAGTAAACGATGCGGCATGAACGGAAAGTTCAGTGTTCAGTAAAATCCTGAACAAATAAAAATTAAGTAAATCTTTAAAATAATTTTAGAAATTGCTTAAAACAACGTTATTTTTTAAAGTTTTACGTGATATTTACACCGGTGGATGACGCGGCCTAAACGGAAAGTTCTGTGTCAGCCACCTATGGCTGACGCATTTTACTGCTAAAAAAGGATTCAGCATGATGACAGAACAGAACACTCCCGCAACGTGGGCTAAGGCTGCTTTCACACGAATAGGCAACAATTCCTGTCTTTTCGCATCTGCGCAAGCCCAGAGTATATTTTTGAAGGCAAATATATGTTCTACGTTTGCGCAGATGAGAAAAGACGGGATTATCGTCTTTGTCGCCTTTAGTATGAAAGCGCCCTAAAAAGCCTGCATTCTGAGAAGTGCAGCAGTGCACGGATGTTGCTTAGTCGGGGTAAAACTCTTTCTTTCCATGCTATCCCGTCCAAAACTAATCAGTATCAGTTCTTATCACGGTGCTTTTGCACGGCCCCGTTTTTTTTTTTTTTTTTTTTTTTAAATCTTACCATTACTTTTTGTAGCAAACACTCTTAATATGAAAAAGGTTGGATTCCTTAGAATGATCTTATCGTCTTTTTGTATATTATTTTTTGTTTGATTCATTGCGTTAAATCTTCATATCTTCATAAATAACAGTCACTAGTCCCAAGATTACTCCTCACGCTTCATTGCTGTAGACAATTTTTTCTAAAATGTACGAACAGACAAAAAGAACTTAAGAACTTGCATGATGCTGCCCCCCCCCCCTCCAGTTAAAAATCTATATATAATTCAGCATTCTTTCAATAATAATATTTTTGCATAATATGTTCTGTAATTTATATATATATATTATTTTTGGATATATAATCCTCGGAAGAGGGGACGCTTGGGTTCTTGTATTATTGAAATTCAGAGATTTTTGCGATATAAAGTGGTAAGTGGTTACACGTAATTTAAAAAGATGGTGTATGTAATAATTGTTCATGCAATTTGTAATACATATTGCTGTTATTTCTAATGTAGGATATTAAGCCGCCATATCATTTGTAACCAGAAATTGTCAGCAGTTTTTAATGCAATACGCACCCAATATTTTACAATGTGCTTGGCATATGAAAAGTGAATAGAATTAAATTTAAATGTACCTTTATTATCTACGATACGGAAAATATATTGTGTAAAACCAAATTAACAGCAGAGGAGCAAAAACACTTGAAACAAAAACCCAGGTGAATAAAAAATAAAATCCTTATCACGAAATTCTATGAAAAAGAAAACGCTTTCGAAAAGAAAATGTAATTTCACTTACTATTTTCTAGGTCACGTAATACAGCATATAATATAGTTACCATAAATTATTTCAAAGATCAAAGGGGAAAATGAAGATTCTCCTTGTACCTTTATCTTTAAAAGAAACTAAAATTATTACTCTTTATACATGCGCTATGTTCCTCACTTATTAAAATATTTTCATGTATTTTTTTCTCATAGTTTAAATCTATGCTCATTTTTCATCTTCTCTTTTCAAAGCAATACAGTATGATAACTAACTGTAAAACTAAATTTGTTTGCAAATAAAAAAAAGTGTTTTAAAGTTTTACATGGTTGTTTTAGGCATGTATGTGCAACTTCATTGAACCCTTATAAAGATTCAAATCTATTATTTCGTTTAAATGCAAATAAATGATTTTAGGAAAAAATGATTAAAATGATTTACGCATTACAGATACTGTGTAAGAATACATTTCCCTCCTATTGGGATATTTTTTATTGAAAAAATTAACAATTAAGTACACATAAATTTATCAGATTGAATATGCTATTTTAGAGTGATCCGGTTAGGATTTATGAGGTGAATAGCAGCGTGAAACAAAAAAAAAAACCTTTTTTCCTAATATCTACAGTGCGGAAAATCTGCACGCTCAAACACGTATGCTGTTCTCAAAATTTGAGAAATTCAGCTTCCGACAGAAAGACCTTTCGTGTTTGGAAAAAGCAGCACTATCAGAAATATCACGAAATAAGAATACGTTGTCATTGAAAACGGTGGACCACCGTCGACGTTCGGAAAATGAACTTGGATATTCCTGATTGCAGGCGAAACGCTTGCCACTGTGCAAGAAGACATCGAGCGGTTCGGAAGACAGTTGGATTATATAACTTCCAAACATAGCAGTTACGCGTGCTCAAACACTTCGTGCCAAATTTCTTCATAGCCCAATCCAGAGGAGCGTTAATTATCCATTCGTCTATTCTGTTTTGTCGTCTTACCGAGTACGATCCGAACACGAAGAATTATTCATCTTGTATTGTATTCCTGATCTGAAGAGACGACCAGACTACTCGCATTTTCGAGTCTCTCTGGCGTCTCGCGGTAAATAGTTCCTCAATTTTGACACAGATACTATTGTTCTGTAGAAATAATCGTCAAAAAAAAAAAAAAAAAAACTCCGCATTAATTATGATCGTCAAGTTGCTCTCTACATTTTTAATTTATTGCAGTAAAAATAAAATAATATTTCTCGTTTTTGCAGCTATAATTTCTAAGTAAGAATCGGTACTTAGAACTGATTTTTGTGTCAAAATTACTTTAAAAAATTCAGAAAGTATATTTTCTCCTTTTCAAGCACATCATTTTTAACAGTGAATGAAATAAAATTAAAAAAAGTTCGTAAAGTAAAGTAGAAATAATTAATAAACTTTTGACTAGCATACTTTTGAAAGCCCGGCTGACAGCTACAATAAAATGAAATTTCCAAACATTAATTGAACGCTCGGTAACATGCAACACTATTTTTTTTAAAAGTTCTCAAAAGACAAGTCTCCCCCCCCCCCTCTCCCCATCCATGCGTCTGTTTAGTACTCAGTAAATCTGAGTTGGACACACTATGGCATATCTATGGTCTATGAAAACTTCCGAAAACACAAGGGGATATTTTAAAAACATACTGGACGTCGAAAAATTTTGAGGGTAAAATATGTGCATGAGTAGATTCACTAAGTTAATAATACGCTTTTAGTAGGAAGAAAAAAACATTTTTCCACATTTCTTTTAGTGAGTCGGTAAGAGTATGCCTTTTCTTGCCACCTGTCGGGGTGCTATATAATTGTCATAATTAGTAATGTAATGTAATTATATTAATGTCATTCAATTTTTGAAGTGAAAACTGAACTAATATTTTACTCGTTTTCAACATAAAGTAATTTTTAACTACTAATAATTAAATATATTTTTACCATATGTAACCACTTTTAAAGGGTACATAATGCATTATTTGTGCTAGTAACTTATGTAAAACTATATAACAAAAAAGATATTTTAAACTTTGTTAAAAAACTTATAGCCAACAGGATAGAAAACTTAACGTTAATAAAATAAATAAATTCTACTTTTTTCCCTCGAATGACCCTCATTTCAGAATGATTGGTTTTCAAAAAAAAAAGTTGTTTGTTTTTCGCTAATCCATACTCTCATGTGCCATCCTATAGGTTTTATTGACAGTCATATATATCCCTTTTGAACTACTAATAATTCTTTGTAAGAAAGCATGTCATTTTAAAACATTTTTCTTCATAAATATAGTGATACAGAAAAGCTTTTTCACATTATGCATTTTCTTTCCGCTTCCTAAAAAACACTCATTTAAAAAAAAGTGGCATAAAAGAACAAATGAAGCATTATCAAGACACTAATCTAGTCCGTTAACAACAAAAACACTCTTAATTCCTAGCTAAGAATTTGATCATAAAAAATATTTACAATGTATGCAATCATCTTCTTATCGTCTCTTTTATAAAGTGTTTTTCTTTTATTCTATTTTATATTTAAAAAAAATCAAGCAAAAAAAGTTGATAACTCACGGTTTAAATTTCCCCGGCTGATGAGCATAAAAAATAACTGCAAAGTAAGTTCTGATAAAATTCTTGCATTATTCATAAGATTTGCAGAGTTTCTTCATATAATGCGATTTTATCAGCGAGTTTTGAAGTTTTCCGATTTTTGAAAAAAGTGGTGCTTAATCTTGTGTCAAAAATGTACATAGATGATTCGTAATATATGAAGGCATTTTAGTTCAATGATCTTACTTTTATTGCAACAGTATGCATGTTGATAAAATGTAAATTATTTTAAAGCTGTATCCAAAAAACGAATGAAATATGCAAAATGTTACTTACTTTTGAAACATTAAGACAATTTATAATCTAATGTATGTTTTTTGTATTTTTGTTTCTTTTTCAAAATTTCCCGTGCACCTACTTAACAATTTTGGCTAACTGCACAATTTCAGTTTTCTTGTATTCCTTGTATTCATCACGACATACATTTAAAATTAATTCATTACAAACAAATATCTGTCTTTTACATGATATTTCTACAACTTCCCTCTTTGAATAAGAAGTTCCGTCTAGAACTATACGAGCCTACTTTCCCGTATACACCAGCTTCAAATTTATAATCTAGCTATATCTCTCTCTTTCTCGTTTAGCTTTAGTTCTTAATTGCTTCAAATATGTCTTTTTCAACGGTTAATACAGATTCGTTCAATCATTCATTTATTCAGTCATTCATGTATTTATTCACGCATTTATTCATTCATTAATTTGCTTATTCATTTAATCTTTCATTAGTTCAAAAATATTCTTGAAAATTCCGATCAAAAAATTTCATAAGAAAATAGGCTCGTTAGTTCTGGATGAACTTTTTATCTGTACATATTCTACGTCATAAGAGCTTTCCGATAATGTTTGTTCCAAGCAAATCGGCCCGTTAGATCAGGATTTATATAGGATTGAAATTTCCCCGTAGGCACTATGTTAATTTTTTTTTTTTTTGAACTGTTCAAAAATGAACAAAAATTGTTCAAATCAATATTTCACGCCAAGAACTTCTTCCAGTGAGCTTGTTCATTGGAACTTGGATCTTGTACCCAGAGTTTACATAATTTGCTTCATTTTCGCCCATAGGCGCTAATGTTAAAATTTTTTGAACTGTTCAAAATTGAACAAAAAATTGTTCAAAAATAAAATATGGAAATTAGATGTCCTCACCGAGATCTTTCGAATGCAAAAAGAATTTTTCGAATCGAACAATTCGTTCAAAAGTTATTAGGGGGGGGGGACAGACCGACAGACAGACCGACAGACCGACAGACACACTTTTTCCCCATCTCAAAACCCTACGTTCAAATTTTTTATTTTTCAATCTTTATTTAATTACTTAATTTATTTTTGACTTTTTTTGATTTTTAACGATATTTTCACGACCCATTAAGCCTTCTTTCATGCTTTATAATTATTTTTTTTTACTTTTACGCGAAAGTAGGCTAAAAACTGGTGATGCCATGTATTGTATCCTTTGCTTCATTTTGATACAAATAGGAATATGTTTAATTGAATCGACAATCTGACACTTTAAAATTGACAGTCTGGCACATGGTTTGCAAAAAAGAATTAACTTCTGACTTGAGGGAGAAAAAACAAGAAGATGGTCTTTAATATAAATTACTATCCTCGCATCAGTAAAGCACTTTTAGAGGTGGAAATTTTTTTAAAAATATAGCATTGTTAATTAATTAAGTTCCAGCTTTTATATTCTCATAATTTCAGCGAAAGAGCAAAACTAATTAATGAATACTAAACATTTTAATAACTTTTTGTACATATTTTTTTGCACAACACAATACATTAGAAGACGGGGTACAATGAAACAAAGTTAACAATTTTTTTTTCTACTTACCACTTTGTATGTAGAAAAAACAAAAATATATTTTTTAATGCTTTTAAATTCTCAGAATCTGAGTCTACATTAAAAATTGTAAAATTAATTAGTCAAACCTAATAAAAGTATCAGTATTTTTTTCTTTTCTTTTAAAATACGCTTGGAATAATGTATTTTAATCCATCTAATGTATGTATTTTTAAAGGAAAAAACAGTTTTCATTATGATGAATTGTATATACAATGTTTTGACACATGCATTACGCCTAAAACTCCGAGAAAATATTGGATAAATTACTGACTTTTCTTAATCATGGTTATATTGTTAAACGTGTTTTAAAATTTAAGATCAATTATTAAAGCTTGACCATATAAGTATTTAAGAAAAATACTTTCCCGCACACATACACAGAAAAAAAAAACTTTTTTTTTTTATTGTTGTTTAAGCTAGATTGAGTTTTCATTTGTTCTACATTAAATGAATACAGATATAACATGCTTATGTATCGCAATTGTAAGTATTAATTAAAGATCCTTCTGAAAGCATATATATTTATTCAACAATGCAGCATTTTGGGCCAAAAATTTTTCAGAAGAACAAATTTAAACTAGTCGAAAAATGGAAATATGGACAAGAATAAATCTCAAAACGCAAAATATCCGCATCACCAGTATCCGCTGCAAATCTTCAGATTTATGAAATCATGTCCATACATCCTATGGCATTTTCCAAATCCTAAAAGAATATCGATAAGGAAATAAAGTATGGTCAGTGAAGGAAACGGGATTTTTCATCGCTCTAGTTTGAGATGGCAGTATTTCAGCGCGAAAGGCCCCATTACCTCTAAAAAGTAGGAAATGCGTTTTCTTTTTGCTTTTTTCACATAAAAATATTTCAGAACAAAATAATGCAGATATTTAAAGCAGTGCGAACATAGCAGCATGCAAGAGTGCCCACACTAGGGCGTTGATTGATCAGAATTTTTGAGGTTTGTTTTTTCCCTACAGAAGGTGTTATATTTTTCTTTTAATGCGGAGTTGCAAAATCTTAGATGGAAAAAAAGTATGTCAGTACACATGTGTATATATATATGTTACGGCCAAAGCCTGAAGTTCGGCGAGTTCTCGAGTTGGCCGTGGCGTGTGGGCAATACCCAATCTACTGGAAATGACTAGCGTATATGCTACTTTGGCTGGCCATTTACCGAAATGTCGGGAAATCCTTGGCCAATGCTTGACGAACTGATGTATCACCCTTCCGACTACAGCCCACCTACGGCAACTGTAACCTTCTGGTTCTTGGTTCCGGAAGGATGACATTGCCATCCTCTGTAGAGGCTATAAGGTAATTATCATTGTTGTAAAATGAACAGAAACTAAGGTGATAACAAAAGAATCAAGATTTAATATAGAAAATAATGCAAGGCAAAAGAAAACAGTACGTCTTACTATTTTACACAGCGAATTTCAAACTTAAACTAATAGTGTTGCCAAATACAAAACAGCATATATTGATGCTGCCACTATAAAACAAGTTATACAAATGATTGAATGCTCGATATTTCAACAGCCTCCTTCGAGCATGAAAAAACAAAACAATCATTGTTTATATGAGTTAAACTGTCACTTATACACATTGACTGCTTTTACACCAATCAACTTCTTTTGGGAATGGAATTGAGGTGCTGGAAGCGCCTTTTTCAGAATGTCTGCTCGTTGTTCATCACTTCTGACATAGCCTAACTGAAAATGTCCCTTTGAGAACTCATCTTGGACAAATTTGTACCTCTGGTCGATGTGCTTCGTTCGAGCGTGGAACATTGGATTTTTGATGTACTTGATGGTGCTCTGATTATCAATCTGTAGGATTGGCAATGAGACGTCGTTAGCTATCTCACCAAATAAGCGCTTCAACCATATCAGGTCTTTTGTGGCATCAGCTGCTGCCATAAACTCTGCTTCTGTCGTAGAATTAGATACGGCCTACTGTAGCTTGCTCCGCCAAGTAATTGCACCTCCACTATAGAAAGAAATAACACCTGTTCGAGACCTGCGTGTCTCTGCACAACTGTTGTTATCTGCGTCACTGAACAACATCAAACTTTTGTCGTCTTCATTAGTGTACACAATGCCGTGACCAATGGTATTGTGAAGATACCTTAGTGTTGTCTGTACGATTTCCCAATCAGTCTCTGTCGGGTTGTCCAATTTGCGAGACACTAAACTTACCGCATAACTTATATCTGGACGAGTGCCCATCGCTAAATAAAGCAAACTGCCCACTACTGATCTGTAAGGAATTTTACTGCTAAGTGGCTTCGCCTCTTTGATCTTAATCATGCCATCGTCATTTGGCTGGCCATAGTCGACCTTGAGACTTGATTTCTTTACTGGGATCTGTGACGTCTTAGTATCTCCAAATCGCTCTAGAAATTTTCTTGTAAATGCTTCTTGGTGCAAGAAGAGTGAGCCGTCTTGCAAACGTTCAACTTGCAGGCCAAGAAAACAATTCAACGCAGCCACTTTAATTCTGAAATGTTGCTTGAGCTCGTCCATAAATGTGAAAAACACTGCTTCGTCCTGAACAGCTACAATGCCGTCGTCAACATAAATCGCCATCAGCATCTTGTGTCCATGATCGTTTCGTATGAACAGGCAATGATCAGACTTACTTTGTATCATTCCATGTTTCTTTAGTACATCACTAAACTTGGTGTTCCAACACCGTCCAGCTTGTTTCAAGCCGTATAAAGGTCGGAGTGTCTTGCATATACGCCCACTTCCGTCATCATACCCTTCGGGTTGGCGCATGTAGATCTCTTCTGTTAGATCACCGTACAGGAATGCTGTCTCCACGTCAATTTGAAATAGCTTTAGCTTCTCCTTGGCTGCCGTCGCAATAAGAGCTCGTATTGTGGCATAGCGACACACCGGACTAAATGTTTCTCCGTAGTCGATATCCGCTGTCTGCGTGTATCCTTTGGCTACCAAACGAGCCTTAAATCTCTCGACCGAGCCATCTGGATTTGTCTTCACCTTATAAACCCAGCGATTATCGAGGATTTTGCATCCTTTAAGTGGCTTAACAAGCTGCCACGTTTCATGCTTGGCATGTGAAGCCATTTCTTCGTCCATGGCTTGTTTCCAGCTTTCACAATCAGGAGATTTCATTGCTTCGTCGTATGTTTTCGGTTCATATAGCTTCAGAACGCTACTGTACACGTCGTAGTCGTTAAACCTTACAGGGCGTTGTATAGTTGAACGGTCTCGCAACGTATATGTCGTCATCCGAGTTGGTTCATCTTCCTCAGCGCATAGATCATCAGCCTCCTGCGTGTCTGCATCATTAGGAATATCGAAAATTCCAAATTTCATACCTCTTGATGAACTGGTATTAGATGTCGCTTCTAGAGGTTGAGAGGTTGAACCTATTTGCTGTTCATTGAACGCTACGTTCGCACTTTTTATCGTGTAATTTTTTGATGGTATGAAAATACGATATCCATCGTTATCACAATAACCAACTAAATACCCTTTTAAAGACTTGTCATCCAATTTACTTCTGTTGACATCTGGTACATGTACAAATGCGGTTGATCCAAAAACTCGAATATTGTTGATTGATGGCTTGCGTCCAAACCATTCCTCAAATGGAGATTTTCCTGTGATTTTGCTTGGTCCGGTTCAATTGAGAATGTAGACAGCCGTAGATGCTGCTTCTGCCCATAGAAACTGAGGTAGGCCGGAGTCCTTGAGCATAGTGCGAACTGCATTCATTATTGTGCGATTTTCTCTTTCAACTAAGCCGTTTTGTTGTGGAGTATATGGCATAATAATTCGCAGTTTGATTCCTGCATCATCAGTCAGTTTCACTAATTTTGCATTGTCAAATTCACGACCACCGTCTGTGACCAATTCTTTAACATTTATACCATTCTTGTTGGTACGAACAAGAAACTGCTTGATTTTATCCACTGCTTCGTCTTTATGCTTTAGAAAATCTACACTTCGAAACTTGGAGTAATCGTCTTTGATCACCAACATGTACTTCTTTCCTCCTCTTGACAAGATTGGAGATTCGAGCAAATCTGCATGTAAAATCTCGCCAGGATTCTTCGTTTTAAACAGCTTTGGTTTGAATGTCCGTCGACTTTGTTTACCATACGCACATGGCTCACAAAACAGTCCATCGTCGATGAAATCTAAGCCATTTTGACGTAGGTACTGCTTTAGATACTGTACTCCTTGATGTCCGAGCCTTCGATGCCAAAGTGACATTGGCAACTTTGTCGCCGTCGTCATTACCGTTTCAGGAAAAGGAGTTACGAAGTATGCTTCAGCTGCAGAACCTCCTTGGGGCTTTACTGGTTTTGCACGTAGTTCAAAGAGTCCGTTTGATGAGCATGGAGCTTCTAGAAGTATATTATCTGGAGTCTCCTTGCGAAAGAACCGACAAATCATATCGTCTGAATCACCAAAGTTCGAGATTCCTCGCTTCATAGCCTTTGAAGCTGATAATAAATTTTTGCCGATATCTGGTGCATATAGTACATCACTAAGCTCAATAGACTCTTGTACGTTTCCAACTATTGCGCACATGTCAATGTCGCCGCAACCATATGCCGGACCATATGAATAGATAAGATTCGTGGTACTAGCAAGTTCTGTGGTAACTTCCCTTCGCCACTCAGTTCTTGCTCGCGCTGGAGATCGACCCATAGTGTACGCAAACGTGCGAGTGATTGCATTACGTCTTCGTCTTTTTCGATCCGAAAGGTGAAAAACTGTTGCAGAAGAGTGTCTAATTTTACGCTTGACACTTTCTCAAAATTGTTTAACAGCTCATTCCATATCGCTAGTGCAGAATTACCATGCATTCGTATCAAGTTCAACACATTCGCTGATACATTAGTGCGAATAATTACAGCAGCTTTCGCATTTGCCTTTGCATATCTTTTTGTCGCTTCTTTGTAATCTTGTATTGTTTTTTCACTTGCGCTTTCTGCCGGTGGAGATGGCTCAAAAAGCGAACCATCGACAATGCCCACACAGTCATTCAATACAAATAACGAATTAATTTCGAATTTCCAGTCAATCCAGTTGGATGGTCCGTCCAACTTCATGCACTGTACAAAGTTTTTAGCATCCATAATCACTAAGAAATGCGAATAACTCAAATTCCGTGTCAAAGAAACTATTTAAAAATCTGCGATTCAAACGTCGTCAAAGTTATCTTACCTTAATTGCACAGTTAAACGTCGCTAAAAACCCATAACCTGTTGTAAAATGAACAGAAACTAAGGTGATAACAAAAGAATCAAGATTTAATATAGAAAATAATGCAAGGCAAAAGAAAACAGTACGTCTTACTATTTTACACAGCGAATTTCAAACTTAAACTAATAGTGTTGCCAAATACAAAACAGCATATATTGATGCTGCCACTATAAAACAAGTTATACAAATGATTGAATGCTCGATATTTCAACAATCATTACGGTATACAAACACCTAAAATCTGCTCATGATCTTTTGTTTCCGACTTTGGCTGATTGAACCCATGCCATTTCACGAACTGACTGGCCAAACTCCGAGATCAGGGAAATGGACATTGGCCGGTCATCGTGAGGCGATACTGACTGTCTCCCAATTTGGCCGGTGAATTACGGGATCTGGCCAAAAGCCACATATATTCTGAAGGCATTGGATATCCGATATCAGACTAATTTTTAAGTATCTATAATCACGAAATATCCGGTTGTTCGGCACGTCAAATTTGATTAGTAAAAATTAATTAGCATGTTTTGAAAATTTGTGTAAATTACAAATTTACTACGTATTTGCAAACAGGGGGCGGGTCTTAAAAATATGTATACAATTTACAGGTTTGGAACATCCAGAACCGGATATCCGGTACATATCTGTCAGAGAAAGGAAACCTATCGGGCATGTGGAAAAATCATTGAACTGGAGGGTGGATGGATAGTACCCCTGGTAGCATAGCTTGTATATTCCGGCGCACGCTTACGTAACACGTACTAGAGTCTAAAAAAAAGGCTGAAACCTTTTGCAAAATTTTATTTTTTTAGAATAAAATAACTAATTTTTGGTATAATTTTTGTGCATGTCCGTTATTTCAAGATATTGCACAGGGAAAAAGGGTTTATATTGGTATGTAGTGTAGGGGAAAAAAGCAACAAAATATGTATACACGCATGTATAAATACAAAATGTTTATAAGAAGCAGGGGGAGGGGCAATTGCCTCCTCTGATACCCAAATGGCATGCCCGCGTAAGTAATGACTAAACACGATTTGTTTTTCAGCATTCCAAGAGGAGGACTAAAATACAATCTGACTGGCCGACGTGATTTACATTGAATGGGTGGGGCTTTGCTGCCAGGTGCTGCTAAGTCCAGATGCATAATTTATGGACAAGAATATATTAGACATGTGTCAAAGGTCACGCTGTAAATGCTTCATTAATCTTTATTTCTCAAAAAGCAATTCAATCCCCATTTTCGCGCAAATGTGTTGGCACGAATACGATTCGTTCGATTCCAAGTTGTCTCAAACTCCGCGGTTAATTTGTTTATTTCACAGTCACCTTTATAAATTGGTTCGACTGGAATACTGCATTTTTACGAAAATCTTCTATAAATATACAACTGCTGTCTTATCTTAATGATTTATTCTTATCATTGAGAAGATTCTACTGTTTAGTTAATACAAGATGTTAAGTAACGAGTTGTCCTTTTTCGGTTTTTTCCTAGTTACATGTATCCTTAAGGGTTGCAAATGTCACAAATTTACACTTCGCAGCTAGAAAGTAGTTACTTAGATAGTTTTTCGATATCTAGGAATGACATAATGGCTAAGATTGGGACGGGATATTTAAGTACTCCTAAATCAAAATTGAATACTGTATGCATTTCAATCTGATTTTATGAGATATTTAATGTCCCTTTTGAACAAAATTACGTTTAAAACAATTGCTTTAAAACTTTTCTACTACTAGTCCATCATTGGATTTTACATTTTCATTGTTAGTAAGTAGAGGAGTGCCAAAAAATTGTGCTCTTTCTCAAAAAATCTCTTTAAAAAAATCTTGAACGCTTATAGCACAGCATTAAAAGAGAAAAAAAACGCACGACAAATTTACACACGACTGAATGGTGAGATGTTGCGACAGTAATTATAAGGGACGCTTTGCCACCCTTTCTGTATAGAACTTGAAATTTACTGCTTTGAATTAGTTTTATATTTTGAAAAAGGTACGGTGTACCACGCACTAGTAGGGCCCTCTAAACTAAAGTAAAAAATAAATAAGTAGTCCTGACTATACATGTTGACGCTTGACAGCTTTGACTTCGTCTTAACCGTCACAGAAGCGGGATTTCGGTATCTATGAATGTGTTGTAGCATCAGCAATTAAACTTGTCTTCTAGGAAAATAAAAAATAATAGCAAATATTTTATTTATTATATTCCTTTTAAAGTTATTAATATTGGGTATTTCAAAATTAGAAATAATGTCGTGACCCCCAAGAAATGTCTCGCGACCTCAAATAGTGTCGCGACACACATTTCGTAACTCCTGCAACCAATTCTCGAAGAAACGATATTGATCCCCTCTTATTTAATAACAAAACTTTTAACAGTGCTTGTACACTATAAATTCATTTACTAACTTTGATTACAAAGTTCAATATAACATTTCATTATAAAATTCTAAATTACACTAATCACATTAGTGACAAATTTTATTAAAACGTTATGGCGTAAACTTTTATAAGAAAAATAGCTCAACCAATTATTCAAAAAATAGCTTACAAATTAGAGTTGCAAGCTTTAACTATCAAGATGCAAACTTCCACAGTAGTTTTTTCTAAACAACTCGTATAAATTAGTTAGATTTTTTAATTTCAAAGTTATGATTGAATTTTCGGTAAAAACTTACTATGTTTATCTTTTAATTAATGAATAGATTTCATTATGAAATCAAACTTTCAGAGTAAAATTTGCTAAATTGTATCTTAAAATTAGTTTCAATCTTTGAATGTAAAGCAATATATAAATTACGAATATACACTTTATAAACTTTGTTGGAAATTTTTTGCTATGAACTTAGATGTGAAACTTTAGCTTAAAAAATACGTTAATGCAAACTTCGATTATAAAGTGTATAAACTATCGTCATTAAATTGTGTAAGATTTAGTTATAAAGTCAGTAACTTTTATTGAACAAATTCCTAAATTTTTCCCTCAAAATCAGTGAATCAGGAACATTTATCAGACAGTAGGACAAAAACTTTCAATAGAGTTAGTTAAACTAGTTTTGACTGATAAAATTAATTATAAACGTTGAATTTTAACTTAGTTACAAGCATTACGTAATAACATGATCTTTGCGTTTTTGTGACATATCCTATTAACGATCTCGAGGGCACCAATAATCGCATTTTCCCCCCTAAATGATAGCGTTTTTTAGTTTTTCGTAAATGTAGATGAATCAAACGTTTTATGTTCAGAAATCGTATCTATTAGCAAAAATTCTTTTCTTTCTAATGGAAAGAAAGAAAAAATAATTTACAAGAATTTAAAAAGTCGTAGTTTGTAAAAAAAAATCCCATAACAAATGAGTATTTCATAAACATTAGGGATATTTACATCAGTCTCTTACCGTAAAATGCTACAATATCTGACAACAATCACACATGCGCGGGCGTACCACCCCAAAAGGAAAAAAAAAAAAAAAAAAAAAAAATCTGTTCATTTGGCATGCCACGTATACTCACTTGAAAACATAACTAGTTATACATAACTAGTCATAAAGAAGAAAATGAAAGATTGATTTTTGAACATTGGCCCTCTAACACTCAACAATTCGAATTTAATTTTTTTTGTATTCAAAATAATAATAACCATAATAATAAAATACACGTATTTCAGGAAATATTTCGATTACTTAATAAGAAAATTGCAAAAACTGCGATTGAACGGTATGTTGCCTACTGCAAAAATACAGAAGTTTAAAATGTTTTTGAATTTCATTTTCGATAACAAATCCAATGCATTGATTCAAGGATACATTTAGCTTAAAATTTATAAAGGCAAAAATTTGAGCAATCGCTACATTTAATGAAGTATGATTCATGCTTATTGTTTACACACATTTTGTTCATTGAAGAAGACTACAGCCAGGTTGTCTTCATAGCCATTGTATGCCTTTCAGCTTCGAATCATCGGAGTCGCCACGAAGACATTTAGACCTATTCACAACACTAATGATTTTCCTTTGTCACTTTCTATCGTTTATATTTCAAAAATTCCCCATATTTGAAGCGAGTTACAGTTTTAATATTATCAGCCTAATAGAAGCATAATGGTACTTGTATCCTCAAATAGAAAATTGAATCCCAGTTTCTCTTGAAATTTCACGCATGTATAAAATATCAAAATTGCTTATCTGCTTGTGAAAGCTCTATGACGAACATTTTAGTTAAGACGAAATGTGCACGTGTTGCAAAAATAAAAGCTTTTCTTCCATCAGCGTAAAGACGTTAGAGTTTAAATATATTAAATTCTTTGCTTCTCTTCGTTGTATTCTGAAATCGCCATCTTCATTAGAATTTTGATGCATAGTCGTTAATATTGACATGTACAAAATTTTACTTAGGTCTGAAATCTAAAAAAACGTTCTTAACCGCTAGTAAAGTTGATTTTACTCACTAGTAAATGCAAAATAGTATTAAGTATAAAACATCAGGGGCTAAAACTCGTCAATTATATACTAAGATTTCATGTCTTTCTTCGTTCTTTGTTAGATTTGATAAACGCCATTTCCGTGAGAATGTTGATGCGTAATCTTCTGAAGTACTTAAGAAAAATCAAAATCTATTTTTGTCATTATGTATATATATAGTTCAAAAATACATCCCTGTTACGTTTACAAGCAACAACAAACAATTATATCAAATTTCTAGAATCATGAACTTCTCTCTTGTATGAAAATTTACCGAGGTCAAAATCGAGAAACCGTCGTCAGAAGTAAAGGTTTTAAGATTACCATGGCATTTGAAATCGAAACACATTTAACCTTCCATTTACTAAGTAATATAAAAAAAAAACACGTTAAACAGACTAGAATACAAAATATAATACTAAATGAATTTCTAAACAGTTACCTGTTTTTACAGCAAATAAGTGACAATGTCCTTTTAATTCCTTTTTGGAGACCCTTAGATACTTGAAATGTTCTTCTAATTAATTACATGCGAAGTGAATTATTACACTATTAATATCAGTTCTAATAAGTAATCATATCACACATCAGTATTAAATCAATCACATACTAAGTTCACAGGTCGCTAGTATTTGTAAAATTCTCATAACTGCAAAAATTTACTTTGTGGACCTCTGTATTCGAACATCGCCATTTTGGTATGCGCTCGATGTGCAATCGCGCACCATTCGTATAGTGTCAGTTTTCATTTCCCAGTTGCTGTTTGAATGCGCAGTATTTCAGCAACGCGTTTGATGAGATTGACGGGTCTGAAAGCTTTCGTGAATGAAGTATTTTGTCAAACGGTACAAACTTGGACCTCAAAACACTTCAACTCTTGAAGTTGACAACATTGTTAAGAATATATATATATCTTACAAATTCTAGAGAAATCCTTTGCAAGTAGGGTCACCAAAAGCTATTTCTGAGAAGAAAGTGTTATGACAGGGTGGCCGTATCAGTCCCAGCTAAGAAGGTTAATGGACAGTCTGGTTAAAACTTTGTCCGATACGATCTAACTTATTTCCTTCAGTAGCGCCTAACTGAACTAGATTTGGCATCTCAAGTTTGGTGCCAAATTTTGTAGATTCTAGAAACTGTTTAGGACAAAATTTGGCGATTTAATTCTAGAAATTGTGGTATGACACAAGTAAACGAGCCCTTTTGGAACAGCCAATGAATATATAGCTCTCTTTATACAAAGGTAGCATAGTTCGTAGTAAAATTTCAGCTTTCAGGACAGCAAATGTGAGTAAGAAATAATAATTTAAGTGTTAGGTTCTATGAAGGAAACTACAGGGCTAAAATTTCATCATCACATAAGCTTATGTAATATTAGAATAAAACAGAAAAAAAAAAGGAAAATCCAAAACAAAATAATAATAACAAGCTTTAACTAGTATGTTGTGGCAATCACAAAACTGTTTTCATTGGACCAGTTTGTATCTGAATTCCTCAAATTCTGCCCAATCTGTATACCAATTTATATTTGAATTCTTCGATTACTTCTTATGATACAACAGTTCGACCAAACTATGAAAACTTATGATTGTTCGGCCACGTTCTAAGGAATTCACGCCAAAAACAAATCGGCACCACTCCCCATCAGGGCTCATGTGTACACAAGAATTCGTTTTTTACTCCATTCATTACCATTTGAGTTGCAATTTCCACAAGAAAAAAAATAACAGCGATACTGACAGACTTTTCGAAAAATTGTAAAAATGTATTTAGCACCCCTTAAAATGTGTAAATTCGTCGCAAAAATTGTTATGAATCCAATACTTTTTACTCTATATTTTGTATACAGAACAAAATAATAATAATAATAGTAATGTGGTTGTTGTAAAGAATTCATGTGTGTGGAGGGGGGGCGGGTCAATATTTTATTCTGATAAATTTTTCTCCTCGCTTAATATTGTGAGTAAAAATCATCATATTTAACTCTTATTTTTTTGGAAAAAACGCATTTGTCTCTTTATTTTTCTATGCAACATCTATTTATCTAGTCGATGAGATGAAAGGGAAAACTTCAAGCAAGTGTTGCATAATTCATCAGATTTATGGGAAGCTCTAAATAATGTAACGAGACCCCTGAAATTAAGAAAATAATACCTTCCTTGCAATGTAAGTGATCCGTTGTTTCTTTAATAAAAAAGACAGCAAAGACACAGACATACATGTTCTTACGGTTGCATTTTATCTACTTTTTAAACTAAAGTAATAATGTTTGGAAATATGGGAATTAGCAAGCATCAAGTTATTTTAAACTTTTACGAGAGTCGTATTACAAAACTTTCAATATCAGACAAAGTAAAACATGGCTAAATCATCTGCCTTGTTATGTGTTTTTACGACGCAAAAGTACACTTTTTAATACAAAAGAACATTAAGATTTGAAAAAGCATCTAAAAATGAGCGAAAGCAATATCAAGATCAAATTTAGTTTTTTGGTTTTCACGTATTAAACTAGAAAGCATACTACATTGCTTATTTTAACGTATATTTTATGGCTTTATTTAGAAATTTCTTTTACATAACTTTTATAGTGTAGTAAACATTTATAGGTGTTGTGCAGCCGGATAAATTTTACTGTCTGGTACAACTTTATTGTGTTTGAATATTTCAGGTTCTTCTTGATACATAATTCTATAAGATCAATGAGTTAAATATTTGAAGTATGCAATTGTTTATTATAAAGACCTTTTGTATTACTTTAGGATTTGTAAAGAGCTTGAGAATTTTTGTATGTTCCGGTGATAAGTGATTACGATATTTTTTCCCCAATGATTTTTGTTGCATAGGCATTGGTTAGGTATTACTGTACTATAGTTAATAATTTCGGGTGTGATCATCATGTTTTCAGTTTTATGTAACGTACATATCTTCGTACAATATTAAATAATAACAATGTTCAGTAGTTCATTTTTTTAATATGAAGCAAAATAGCAACTGTTAAATCAAACAATAATTGCGAAAATGTGTTTTAAGTCAATATAAAAGTTATATTGACTTTACAGGGTGTTTACCGATTTTCAGAAGTCAAACTTTGTGACTTTTTTGAGACCATTCGGTGATACATTGAATATTGATTCTGTCGGATATCGGATAGCCGGTCCACTGTATTTCGTATAAGTATCGGATATGTGTTTGACATTGATGGTGCTTGAAGCTGATGAATATGATATTTGAAACTTGTAAATTCTATACACATTTTTAAACATCTCATGACTTCAAAATGCGTAGTAAGTCTGTAAGTCCATATATTTGAAAAAATGTTTTAATTAATCAAATTTGACCTGCCGGATAACTCGGTATTTCTTGCAGTCGACGGATAGAACTGATGATAGCTAAAAACTTATCGTATACGTAATAACTTCTGGTGGGACCAGTTTCATTGGGAGGAAAATTTGAGTGACTTTTTCGTTACTTCGTGACCGATTTTCAAAATCCGTGACTTTCTCGAAACTTTTAGTGACCTATAGACCTTGTTTTAAATACACTATAACACACTTTGAACATGAGATTGAAGCAAATGGAATGTATATTGTGGACCTGTACACACCCTGCTTAATTTTCATGACCAATCACGGCATATTAGCGCACTTATTGGTGTAAGACAAATGATCGAAAAGCTTTGTGCTAAAATATAAGTACAAAGATAAAACAACGGAAAAAAGCACAAATTCAGAATAAAAAGTAACGCAATAAGCTGCAATGGAGCCTCTTCATCAGTGCAGAAAAGAAGCGCTCAACACACAACTAGAAAGCTGTGAGTGCACAGGCAAGAACCAGAAAGGCAACCGGTATTTATACCCATTGTGTCGGATTAGAGATTGACCATTCAGAGGCCAGGAACAAGGCGGGAGCAGAGATTAAGAAGAAAAAGGCGGAAAACGAACCGGGAAGGAAAGAAAAATCATAAAAATCGCTTAAAATGTAGGGAAATATGGAGTACTGAAAAATTATTTACTAAAGAATGATAATTTTTCCAAACGTGATAAGCTTTCCAAAAATCAAATTGGGTATAAATACCGGTTGTCTTTCTAGCTCTTGCCCGTTCACTCGCAGCTTTCTAGTTGTGCGATGAGCGTTTCTTTTCTGCACTGATGAAGAGGCTCAATTGCAGCTTCGAAATAGCTATTTACGTTACTTTTTATTCTGCTTTTGTGCTTTTTTAAGTTGCTTTATCTTTCTACATACACTTATTGGTGTTTTGGCTCTTGTGTATTTTTTTTTTCTTTTGATCTTTATACTATTTATAAGTCGTAAGAAAAAAAACAATGGTTTTATTGCTTGTTAAAAAGCAATTTATTTCACCATGAATTATTTTACAAACTTGATAAAGAACCACACAAGTCACGAAATCATTATATAATGCACACAATCAAAACACAAACACTTTTTTCGAAAGGTTATTTGTTTTCATATCGATCCAGATAAAATACAATGAAGTCCCCTGATCAATTCAAAAGTTGAAATCAACAATAAAAAAAAATCTATGACCGCAAGATATATCATCTCGCATGAAAAATTATGACCTCGTACTTTTTCCACTCGTTTGTTTTCTCAGAGACCTGCATTCCTCTATGCTTTTTTCAGTGTTTCCAGGAGCACATTATTCTTTATTTTAAATTTTCCAAGGTATGCTCAATTTTAGAAAAAAGTAACCGCCGACAATTTTTTACAGCTGTTGAAATTGAAAACGTCAGATACTTGAAATTAAAAACAAAAAATATTGGAGAAAGGCACAGTTTCGAAAAGATTAATGCTTACTGCGCTGTGTTTGTTAAGCTATTTTTTTCTTGCGGAAAAATAAAGCAAAATATAGTTCAATAAATATTTATTTTTTTCCAAAGTCATGTTTGAAGAATGCGAGAAAAAATTGGTTCTAAAAACATGAAAAGTTTTTTAGTTGTATTTTCATCCACGTCTCTCTTTTGTTTAAAAACGATATATATAAACGGGTTTTTCTTTAAAAATACCCGAATGGAAACGGAACTAAAAAATTTATTCATTTAAATACGCAAGGGACAATTTTCCAACTTTTTAATACATACTTTTAAATTAGAAAAGTTCTTTAAAATACTTAATAAAATTAGACAGTGTATGTTATGGCTTTACTAATATATTTGGAGAAAAATAGAACTCGGTTAATTTTTCTTCCTTGTACGAAGTACAAGAAGTGTTGTAATCGTGGAAAATTGCCCACTAAAATTTGAACCTTAATTTGCATATTAACCACTAATTAATAAAATTTGACTAATTTCTCATGGTGTTCGCATATATGTACATACGCAAGTGCGTATGGTCCACTGAAATATTGTATTTGAGTATCTCCGAGTCAGCGCCTACGGGGAAATTTCAATCACAAAATAAGTATTGTTCGGACAGACGGATTTGCTGGGAACAAACTTTATCAAAAAGATGTTATGACGTAGAACATGTACAGATACGAAGTTCATCCAGAACTGATTTAGTCTATTTTCCCACAAAGCTTCTTGATCTGGATTTTAAATCTAAATTATATATACGAAAGCATGAATGAATAAATCACTAAGTGAATAAATAAATGAGTGAGTGAATTAATATGCATAAATCGTGGAATAGGTCTATTTGAAGTAATTAAGAACTAAAGCTAAAGGAGAAGGAGAGAGAGATAGATAAATTATGTATTTGGTGTTAGTGTATACGGGAAAGTAGGTTCGTATAGTTCTAAACGAATCTTCTTGTTTTTTTCTTTTTCTTTTGCAGATTCTGTTCAGTTACTGTTGTTTCAATTTTAGATTTAGCACGCCATAAAAACATTAAATTCCTTTAACTATGAAAGTGTCTTTTTCTACATTTACTATACTATATAGGCATAGGTGAAAATGAGTTAAAAATGTATTTAAAAATATAACTTTTAACGTGCGTATTGATACACGCACTCATTTAAAAAAGCTATATTATATAAATGCATAACACAACATTATACAAATATTAATTTCAATGGTGAATTTTTCTTTAAAATGTAGGTAATGAATATTTTGCAATTTTGAACAGCGTTAAAAGTTTAAATGTGGTCGTGATGAAAAATCTCTTATTTTTAAAATGAAAATATGCACATATTTAGCGTGATGCGAATTGGTCAAAGTTAATCTTTAATGTCGCTGTTACATTATGGTTAAAAGTAGTAAATTACTAGAGACTAGTCTTTGCCTAGTCTGTCTGTTAATGAATTCTCCGGTTTCATAACTATGTTTTTTACTAGAAATACAATGAGTAAAATAATATTTGCTTGTGCAAACAACATTAAAAGCAAGCAAGGTCAAAACGTTACTTGCAATAAAAGAAGTTATTTTTATTATGATTATTAACAAGAAAATTCATAAATCATATTCTAGGAATATTTATTGAAGTAAATACAACCTGATATTCAAAATGTGACCGCTTACTTTTACCAAATAAGGGGATTGTTTTATATCAAATATTTTAGCCCAAAAATGTTCATTCTTGACGAAAAACTAAAATGTGTTCGAAAATAAATCTTAAGTTGTAAAATATCAGCTTTATCCATATCCGTTGTAAATCTTCAAATTTATGGAATCATGTCCATAGATCCAACGACATTTTTGAAAATCCCAAGGGAATATCGATAAGAAAATGAAGTATGGTCAGAGGAGGAATCTAGATTTTTCATCCCTGCTGTTTGAAATGGCCGTATTTTTGCCCAAAAGGCACCATTATACCCCTACGAGGAATGAAATGCACTTTTCTCATCCTCTATTTTACGTGAAAAATGCTTCTCCCGATTTCAAAGGATTTATCCAAATATTTGAAATGATGTAAATAAAATATTTCGATTTGCATTAAATATAGTAAAAATGTAAAAATACCCTAGTATACTATATTTTAGGAATCAAACTCGTGACTAAACAAATATTGTGTTAACACTTTTTATGAATTTCTTTTTTTATTGCTGAGGGCATTTTTTCGGTTGTGTCATTTGTGTGCATATAATTGCACTAGAACTAAATAATTTTGAACATTAGATTTTAATGTTTATATTTCAAAATGTAACTAACTCTCGTGTATCCTTATACAAAGTATGAAGTTTCAAATGAAAGCCAAAATCATTTATTAAAAAATATTAATTTGTGTATGTGACGGGTGGTACACTTATGTCACAACCGCAACATGCACGAATTATTCTTTTTGAGCAGAACGTGTTTATTTAGAAACTTGACACTTTGTACTAAAATACGTGATGGTTACTTACACTCAAAAATATGAAAGTAAAAGCTAAAATTTATAGTTGTTTGATTCAGATCAAATATACGTGTAGTCACACCCGCCCCAATGTACTGGTCATTACATATTTTTTTCATAGTTTGTACCAATAGAAAAGTGTTTAACAACCTATAGTGTCTTGAAAGATAATTATAGGGATAGTATGTACATTTAAGTAATTCACTCAGTGAATTCTAGATATAAAATTGTGCGCAATGGTGAAAAAAATTATTTAGATAATAAATCTTGCTTTATTGTATTTTTTCCTACAAGTCATCTTATAGCAATCAGAGCCATTTATAATTCATTATTGAGACTACAAATATTTGGGATAGTAATTAAACACATATTCGGGATACGTACTATTGTAACAGAAGTATGAGGATCTCAAAGTGAAGGCCTGAGATAGTCCGTCTCTACAGACAATGGAGAAGTCTACGTAGAAAGCTATAGTTCATCAGAGAAATAAAAGGACGGCATTTTGATGTGATTTTATGACCCTGAAATGCTGCGGAGGCGAAGTCACCGGGGAAAGACGTTTGCACCGAGGGAAAGAGCCCCTGATTGTTTGAATCCCCACAACTACCACCCACTAATAAAATCGCCAGCCAACGGATGCGAAAAGATACTATGGGTGGATAAGAACCATAAATGAGAGCGGGTCAATTGGCCCGGAATTGGCCAATTCCTTTCCACGAATACAAACCTGGATGTGGTTTAATAAAACCGAAAATTGCACAGGAAGGAAGGTTGATTCTAAGCATTGGAGAAAAGGAGGAAGAGGAGATCTGCAGCGATAACAAGAAAGTAAAAGAAGCTCGAGATGACCATCTATCGTCTATTTTACGTAGGCGCGGAAGTCTTCGGCGGTTCCTGACCGTCTTTCTTGCCTAGGAAACCTGTGCAGTGCCGTAGTCCAGGAGCCCCAATGATTAGATAAGCCAAATCTCCGTCTAATACCTTAGCAACCAGGGGAGATGAGAATCCCCAAGTAAAGCGACTATCACAAGTATGGATTACATCGTAAAAATACAGCGCTATTCTGAGTCACTAGATTCACCAGCGTAAGTTTCGTGTCTTGCACGTTTGTCTTTCTTGTTATTATTGTGTCAATTGAAGTTCACTAGTCTCATGTGGTCAAATTAATTAAAGGTTGTTTTAGTAAATAACTTATATATTTAATTTTGAATAAATTAACCTAGTTAAACTAAAAACGTAGTCTCTTTTTAGCACTTGAACACCTTTTTTTTCACACCTTTGTATTTTTTCCACTTATGTATTCACGCGTCTTTAAGTCGCAAACTTGGCCGCGACACGTACAAACTGATGTATAAAACAAACTATATGCATAGTGTTATTTAAGAAAAACATGATTATAATTTTTGTAGTTAACAGTCACTTTATAATATAATTAACACGAAATGTATCAGTAAAGTAAATTTTTCACCAGCTCCACGCTTCAGCAGGCCAAGGCTTTGGCTAACAGGTTGGGGTCTGGTGTAAAAAAGTATAGTAAATTTGTATAGAATTTGAAAAATATGTTTCATGGACAGGCGGTATTTATTACATTTCTCTAATATATATATTTTTGTATGTAGTTTAATCCCTTTTGCTGTTTGAAGAAACATTTATTGCAAAAATTGTATTAATAAGGAAGTAAAAACGTTTAGTCTCAGTTTAACGAAGAGTGTCAATGTTCGAGGAAAAAATGAATGAAACTTCGGAAAAAAATAGAATAAAAAGTTAATTATTTTTATCACGTGCAATTATATTTTTTGGAATCCTTTTGAGACTTAAAATACTGTGAGATAAATTCAGAAAAAACGTGTTGTAGGGCCGTAAAATTCTTCTCAAAAATGTTCTTATTGCTTAGCAATGTTTCAGCTAGAGTAAAAGCACTCAACAAAAAATTAAAGGAAGTAAAGAAAGGCGTAAAGGATCCTTAAGAGGTTTCCTTAAGAAGTAGCTCAGCCTCCCCCCTCCCCCCCAAAAAAAAAAAAAAAAACGCTTACACTGACAAGATTATCCCTATGACCTTGACAGAATATCACAGTTCTTTTCATTTCTTTATGTGTAAACTGGATAAGGATTACATTGAGCTATTTCACTGTTTGCAGCACTTCCCATCATCTTAGATGCGTCCCAGGAAAAGCCGAAAGAAGGATAATCCCTTGGTCATTTTTCTCACAATGAACAAATACGAAAATTGTTTTCAGACTTTTTAAAATGTTTAAGTAAAGATTGACGATCTGATTTATACGGTGCTCTAGACATAGCTTCTTTCTTCGAGTTTTCACCCGAAGAGTTTTGTTTGGTTTTCGTAATCCGTCAGAAATAGCATGATTCGAGCAATGTTTCAGAAGCGCCAAATTTGCAAGAAACACGACCCATTTGAACAATGTTATAAATTAAAAACAAAGAATTGAAAGAAAAGCTAAACATATTTTTTGTGTATCAATTTATGTGTATTAATATGTGTTTAATATTTTGCACGTAAACAAAATATTGACTTGGAGACTATTGTGAAATGCATCATGTAATAAAAATAGAGATTTGCATTAAACTACATAATAAAACTTGTATTATGTAACGTTGCGTATATAATTTGGAAGTGCGATGCTTTCATCGTGTGTGAAATGAAGATTATTTTAAGCTGTTGCAATAAATTTATCATATTAAGGCAATTAGTTGCTTGTTAGACTAAAATAGTCATGTATTCCCCCTACCTCAAGCAATTTAATGAACTTTAAGTTATCATTTTTCTTAGTAATCGTTATTTAATAATTTCTTTATACAAAAAAAAAAAAAAACCTTACAATTCATAGGGACTAATTTATTTTCCTGCTGATAAAAAAAATCCTGTATTTTGAATTTTCACAGCAAAATTATTTTTACTTATTTTCTTGTGCAGGCATTTGGACATGTTTTTAAAATGTAAAATTTAATTTTGTCCTAACTTATCTTGTCACTAATAGCATCTACAAATTCTATGCTTCTAGAGAAAATATTTTTATTTTTCTGTTCGGGAAAAAATTATCCCGTTATCTAAATTTAATCTAGTGTTTTATTTATTTAGTTATGTTATTTAAAAATATTTTTAAGTAGTTCATGTTTTTTCTAACACAAAAAATCTTACCAGTATTAAAGATTCTGAAATATTATTTTTTTTTCTTTCTTTTTTCTAAATATTTTTATACAGTAATATTTTTGATAATCCACAAGCTTTTACCCTGTTGATGAGATTAAGAGCAACTTGAAAGCAGCACATCTACCAAAAACATTGCATCATTCATGAGATGTTAATATTTTCAGAATTAATGAAGTTTGATAAAAAAAAGTGCTACATCTTTTTAATCCTAAATATATATTTCCCTAATCTCGTTTTCCCCAAAACCCTTATCCGCTCACATATAAAAAGACATTTTTCTCAATAAAAGTTGACTACAAATCAAAGGGCATTAAAACTACCTATTTTTTGTAACTTGTAAAAAATATAAGGCAATGAAGTTTCTGAAAATGTTGTGCATTTTGTAAAAGTTTCCTAGATTATTATTTAATCTATTCAAGATTAGTATTTGTTTTTAACTTCTTGAATTTTTCTACTTTGCTTACTTTTTTTTGTATTAACATAAAGTATTTACACACTATTTTAAGGTTTTTTTCCTCTCCCATACTATTTTTTACTGACATCAGGGGAAACTTGTGAATCGTTTAGAATGTTTACTTTCAAGCTTTAATGTCACGTTCGTTTCCAACTTCGTTGATTTTTAGGATTTTTTAAGCATTTTTAGCACGTTCTTTAGTTTGTTTCACTGCTACCATGCTTAAAAAACCCTCATATGGAGGGCACATAATACAAGTTAACCAAGTACATAAAAAGCTTCTTTGTGCTACATAGGTTTAAAGTTAAACCTTTATAACAAAATTACCTCTTAAAATTTTTTTTAGTTATAAATTAAATTTTAAAAATTCAAAGAGAGACTTGGTTCATTATTGCCCTGAAAGTTTACATAGTTAGGGCATGCTATTGCGCTGCTAACTCGAAAATGACAAAAATTGAACTTGGTTCACTTGTAGTCTGAACTCTCTATATTGTAATCACGTTTTGGCACCAGTACTATTATTTACTTTCAAGGCGTTATGTTGGTAGTTTATAAAATATGTGTATTTCTGACAGTACCAACATTGAAGAACATATTGTTCTCACAGTATTAAATATTCTTATCGTATAGTTCATAAGAATATTGAAATCATCATTTGAGCTGTGGAAAACACTGAACTTAAGAAAAAAAAATCTGCTCCTTTAAAAAATGTCCTTTATTAAAAGACACTGTCAAAAGTGAGCTGTAACATTTTGGAAAAAACTTATCAACTTCCTTTGAAAATACAAAATTTCTTTTTGCATGAAAAAGTTAATTATGATGAAAAAACATTACTTTTCAAAAGAATGTCAGCTGATGTGAAAAATCATTAGATATTTCTTCTTGGAAAAGCGTTACTTTCAAAGTAAAATAATTAAATCTTTCAGCGAAGAAACATGCTTTATACATTTAAAGAGGCTTTTTTTTTTCGATTTGGGCCAGGACATTTTTCAAAAAAACCTTTCATACGTATTTTTTTCTTTATGCCTTTAAGATTAGAAGCATGGACATATATTCTTTCTGCGTGAAAATCACGATTTCAATCCAGAGGAAACTTTCTTTTGTTATATTTCTATATAATTTTATTGTTGAAAAATCGTTTAAAAATGTTTTAAGTTACACCAGCGTTTCTCAACCTTACAGTATACCACAAGCTTACAGTACCCAATTTTTTATCATAATTTTCGTCAACCCCCCTGACATTAGTCAGATCAACTCCAATAAGTTGTTGACAGTCAGAAAGTCGATGACAAGAACGGGATCTGATGTTAAATCCGCTCGGGATAGTCCGACGCAATCTAGTATGTGTTTCGGTGAGGCTGGATGGATACAGCATTTTTTACAAGTGGGGTAAATTTTTGTGCAACGCTTGAATGATAAACATTTTAGGTGACCAGTTGAGAGTCTGGCTACAGTCTGAGCGCTTTTATCACATTTGATTTCCAGAAGAGTCCCATGAGATGTTCTGTATACCATTGATGCGTAGGTGGAGTTTGCCAGATTGACTTGCTAATATAAACTAAGCCATATTAACTAAGTTGTTAACGTTTGCCATATTAACTGAGATTCTGCATTTAACAAGCGAAAAGTAAAATAAATATAAGCTGTCAATTGTATATTTCTTTCTAAGTGTAAGTGCCGTGTTTAAATCTTAATGGTATTAGCAGTATGAGGCAAAATCAAAAGCTACCCAATATTAAGTAAATTTTCCCTATACCATTACCCGAGATCACAGTATCAATATATCACAGTTTGGTACATTGAAAAGATATTACATTAAGCGAGAAATGCTTTCAACCGAAATTTCATTAATCATGTTCGACTATAGTTCTCTCTTTATACATAAAGAACGGTTTTGAAATTCAATTTAATAAACCGTTGAAAAGTATAAATGCATTAAGAAAGAACTTAAGTTAAACAAGGGAAATATTTAGCTAGACTAAAAAGTTTGATCTTGGTGTACGGAAAAGTTGGCTCGTATAGCTCTAGACGAGACTTCTTCATTTTAACCAAGTATGATAATTATTTTACTGATGGCTGCCCTTACAGTAATTAACCCAAAAATAAAAGGTACGTTTTTCCCAATGTACATTATGTTTCCAGCTTATCGCTTGCTCTCCCTCCCAACAGAGTCATATTATAACCATTTATTAATCAATCGATCATATTATTAAAATGTTGTTATAATATATGCAAGTGGTTTATATGTTGCATTGTTTTTGTATTATTTTGATCCCGATATATCACATGAGTCCCCATTCCCTCTGCCTAGCCTATGACTTTTCGTTTGAATTATAATTTGGGATTTTCCTTTCTCCCTAACGGGATTGGGAATAAGAAAATGAGCAGCAGCATGGCTGGTGATCAAGAAAACTCGACAGATTATGCCCAAAGGTGAAGCTAAAGAGCTTATCCATTTCGAATACCACGGTGCGTTTCCAAGACTGACCGTCGAAGAAGGGCATTAGGAACATATTTCACGGTAATGATCACGCTGAAAGGAAAATCTAGGTCATTCTTACTCGGACTTATGCCTCGCTGTTATAGAAGGAATTCGAATATAGATTATTTTTGCACTGGTATTTTCTGCATAAAGTATGCAATACTCATTCCTTCTGTAATAGAGGATTTTGGGGAAAAAAATATGTTTTATTTTTTTTGTAGAATTGATATCTATGATTACCTATTAATGAAACGCGATTACAGTTTGGAGAAACTCTTGTGATATTGCGAGCTTACTGCTCTTTCTATAAAGAATAAGAATTTAATTATTAACAAAAAAATCCGTCTAGAACTATACCGGCATATTTTCTCGTATACACCATCATCGAATTTTGCAATTTAGCTATCCCTCTCTCTTTCTCATTTAGCTTTATTTCCTAATTACTTCAAATATACCTTTTTTAACGGTTAATGCATATTCATTCATTCATTTATTTATCCATTCAGTCACTCATTTGTTCATTCATTTTTTCCTTTACTCATTTAATCATTAATTAATTCAAAAACATTCTTGAAAATCCCGATCAAAAAATTTCATAGGAAAATAGGCTCGTTAGTTTTGGATGAACTTCGTAGTTGTACATGTAATACGTGATATGACCTTTCCGATAAAGTTTTCTCCAACCATTATTACAATCCTCGAACTGTTACCTTGATATTAGAAGTAGAATTTTAATGAGATCTTCTAGAAGCTTCTGCACTTAGATTGTTTTCCGCCTACTCCTCAGCGTCAATATGACACTGTTTCAAGGTCCAAAGAATTTATTTTTCATTCTAGAAACCTGATGGGTATACAACACTGAATGTTGATGAACTGAGAGTATGCGTTTATTTCCAAAATAACATCTTGCTTTATTCTGGGCAGTCTGAAAAAATTTAAATTAGAGGTCATTTACAAATGATGTCACGTTTTGAAGGGGAAGGGGTGTTTGAAAAGTTGTGACAGTTTACGACAAGGAGAGGGGTTTGAAAGATTTGTGACACCACAGATTTTGGTTAAAATATAAACATTTAAAACGAACAGATTAAAAATAAATAATATTTTTATATTATTTATTTCAAGTTTATTGATTTATTTACTTTTTGGTTTTGTGTTCTTATTTATTTCAGTCTGGATCCAAAGCGTCGATGATGATTAAGGTTTAAATTAATTTCTAGTTAGAAGCTTAAACCTAAAAGAAAATATGGAGCAATCACACCATTCATACAAACTGACGGTTATTTTTTTCAGAATTCGAACAATTAGCTTTTTTAAAATTATTATATGGTAATCATGTGTTGCTGTAAAACTCAACCAGATTTTATGCAAATTAAGTGCCCAAATAATCATTATTATTGTTAAGCTCATAAATGTCATTAAAATGTCCAAAACGAATTTAGACATATCGCCGTTCCGGAAGAACAGTGATGTAACTGCAAAAATATGTCAAATGCAAACAATTCCAAAGACAATATCAGAAACACATCACTTATACATGGAAACATGGACGTAACTGTAGAACGACTGTTTGTGTCTTCTAGAACAACGAACGATTCTTAGAGAAAAAATGCCGTAACTGAACTTAAGAGTTGAAATTAGGGTGATTAAATCCGAATCCCTGGTAAATGAAGGTAAAGTATATATCCTACATAGTTACTCTCAGTATATCATTATTGTCTGTCCCTTACACCCTTTTCAATTATACGATTTATACAACTGCAAATCGTTTTTTGACTCTCCTGCAAAATTGAAGTTTTTGCATTTACGTCACTGTTCTTCCGGAACGGCGATATGATCTATAACGTAGTACTTTGTTTCTGAAATACAAGTACATATAATTATGTAATATAGCGTGACATGTGACAAGGGGAGGAAGTAGGGAGGTATGTTGAAGTGTGACATTTTGTGACAAAGGGGGGAGGGGAAATATTTATTGAGATAAAGTGAGACATCCTTTATGAATGGTTTATTACTTTTAAAGACGGGCATAACGTTTATTAAGTTTCATATTTATTAAATAACACATTTTTTAAAATAAAATTTCTAATTTCACTCTGATTTTTTGGTAAGCAAAATATGTTTTTGCTTGCCTGAAATATTATAAACGTTGAGATATATTTATGTTAGAGTATTTTGAAGAGATTAATCAATCGACTTAAATTAATAAAGTTTGAGATACTAGAATAAAAATATTAAACATTACCAGTGTGATTGCATGCAACTTTTGTTTGAAAACTAAGAAAATAAAAAGGAAGAACATTTTTACACAAAATCGACCCTTTTAATGAAATTATTCAAACATGTAATCGCTTTTTTTAACGGTTCACGTAATTTAATGAAAAACATCTTCTGTATCCTTATATTTAAAGTCCTAAAATTTTGAGGTGAGTAAAATACAGTTTTACTTTTTAGTTTCTTTTACTGCAACGAAGTTCACATTCATCTCATGCTTGAAATTGCCTATTTTCTCGCATGAAATATTTCCTAAGTATCAATTTAGATTCCCTAAAAATTCAGTTAAGAAAATCGCGCACAGTTTGGGTAAAGTTTAAAAAGATTTTTGAAAGATGAAAAATATTTTTTCCTCCTTTTTTGAAAACAAAGTTTATAAAAGCAAAAAAAAAAAGATCCTTTATGTAATGCAATCACTTCGGAACCCCCGATTAAACTCAAAGAACTACGAAAATGAAAGCATATATTAGATTTAATATTAAAATCATGCTTGAAAATATTTTTGAACATTTAATGAATAATTAATCTGTTTTCCTTCGGCTCTGGTACAACTGCTGTACCATTAAAAATTCTCCATCTGACACCAGGTTAACTGCACAAATAGAGCATGCGAAGGTAATTCTCTCCCTCTTTGTGTGATGGATATGTTAATATAGATTTTGCTTTGCTTAAATCTTTGCAGTAACTACTATATAATATCATAAACATGCGCAAACAGTTCGTTTTGCTACTCAAGTAAGTACGATTGGAAAAAGGTTAATAAATTGAAGCATATAATATCTAGATAAAGTTAAGTAAGTATTCGAAGACTAAATAAGAAATAACACGATCTTACTTTCTGCAGTTAATATATTTTTATTTTTTTCACGTTTTGGATACCTGATTTTGGTATGGAACTATGCAAGAATATCATTGCTTTGCAGCTACTGTGAAGTCAAATAAATAGGAGAAGAGTTTGGAGTTTTATGCTCTGCTGCAATAACCACACAAAGCCCTGCCAGTTCATTTTACAGAATTGCAGCACTAGGCTGAAAGGTAATGTAAATTTTTACAATTTATTCTGTGTTCTGTATTCTCTTGACTAATGCTCTTGTCAGAGGTTACCATAGTGTCAAGTTACCGGTTGCTTTCCTTTTTTTCTTTTACGTCTGAAGTTACGAGAAACGTTTCTTCGTCTGGATGTAAGCAAAAAGCTGTGTGGAAATATATTAAAGCAATATTCTAACAACTTTACAGGGAAAAAATAATGTCTAACTGCACGCAACGCAATGTCGTCTTACATTTTAGTTGGTGCGGTTTTTGGACCACTTAAGTAGTAATTCTTACGTATATTTGTTTGTACGCAATTAAAAATTGAAAAAAAGTATTTAGTGCGTCAATCCAGATAATATGGTAAATGCGCTTTTGGAGTACTCCATCAGACTCCAATTTCCATTCAGAATTTTCCCGCTACAAAATACAATAATGTATATTCTAGCTATTCTAGTTTATAACGTAAGGCAAAGGTCGACTTTCAAATGAAACTTTTTTATTTTGTCATGCAATATTTTGAAATTTTCTGTACTTGCAAATGAATCAATGAATGCACTGAATATTCAGAAAGAAACTTTAAATTTTATTTTAAAATTTTAAAACTTAAAAAAAATACTGAATTTTTAATTAAATTTCAAAATGATACCGCATGTAAGATGCAAAAACAACAAAATTATCAATATTTAAAAGGAAGAAATATCTAAAGATGGTCCAAATAAATATTTAAGCATGATTCGTAGATGTTTAATATACGATTAATATTCAATCTGTAATGTTTAATTTATAAACTTTGGTACCGTAATTTTAAGGTTTGATTTTAATGAAATTAACAAATGAAAAAATCGCATAAATTACTTATGTATTTTTATTTCTTTAATTGATAGGACAATCTTATGAATTAAGTACAACTTTGTTAAGCTTTTGCGTAGAACAAAATTCCTAAATTTGAATTTATTTACAGGATGTAAAAACATACACTATTAAAGCATTGACTTCCTATTCAAACATTAAATGCCTACAATTTCTGATTTAACAAAGTCGAGAGTGAAACAGTTTTAAAGCTTATATAAGTACAAAGATAAAACAACGTAAAAAAGCACAAAGTCAGAATAAAAAGTAACGCAAATAACTTTCGAAACTACAATGGAGCCTCTTCGTCAGTGCAAAAAAGAAACGCTCAACACGCAGCTAGAAAGTTGTGAGTGAACAGGCAAGAGCCAGAGAGACAACCGGTATTTAGAGACAATCGCTAATCCGACACATTTGGTATAAATACCGGTTGTCTCTCTGGCTCTTGCCTGTTCACTCACAACTTTCTAGCTGCGTGTTGAGCGTTTCTTTTTTACACTGAGGAAGAGGCTCCATTGTAGCTTCGAAATAGCTATTTGCGTTACTTTTTATTCTGAATTTGTGCTTTTTTACGTTGTTTTATCTTTGTACTTACATTTTAGCACAAAGCATTTTGATCATTTGTCGTATATAGTTTTAAAGCTTGTTAATTATAACAAAATAAAAGATATTATTAAAAATTCTTTTAGTTTCAGAAAATGCTATCGAATCGAAATTTCTTATGTTTATATCTTACAGGAAAAACATATCAGTTTTATGAGGTTACCCACACCGTAGCGAAAGAAAAGCCCCTTTCCCGGCGGATTTATACCCTGTTAAAAGTTCTATCCCCTCATATCACACTCATATGCACACAGCTCTCCGGAGAAGGTGATCTTTATAAGCTATCACGGACAAAAATATGGAAGTCCCTGGAGCTGAATCAGAAGCTATCTTTATTCGAACAAATACTGTTTTCAAAGTATTATTTTCATAGGAGTAATGAGGATTTTTTAGGTTTAGTAAGTAGAAACATAAGAATATTTTTATATACTTAAAGTATCTAGTGTTTCAGCGACAACACACATTTTATTAGCTGTATCGAGGAAAATATTGGACGATCTAGATGGTTTTGCAGCCCTCATTATCGGGCTACAAGTAAATAAAGGCTTATTCAAATGAAAAAAAGGTAAGTTACCTTTTCCTTTTATCTTGCAATTATTATCAGCAATAAGACTTAATTGGGTGCATCAGATGCAATTAATAAGTATGATTTTAAAAAATATTTCTTGTCCTTGTTAAAGTGGATTAGGTCTAAAGTTGTTTTCCGTATATTACATCCGTATTTCCATTATGTGCGACCATAAAGCCAAAATAGTGTTTGACGGATGCAATTTACTTTCGAGCGTTTGTTGCACTTTTGCTTTTGTAAATCAACCATTTACAAAAGCAAATACACCCATTTACAATATGTAAATTACAACTAGGAATAACCAGTGGCGGATTTTAAAGTGCACAAGGGACACATGCTCCCTCCAAAGGGAGTAAAAAAAATTATAATTATCGTATTAGACTTTTTTTCTACTTTTTCTCTACTTTAAAGTAAATTACTTGGTTTGAAGGGAGCCTGAGAAACATAAATCGCTTGTAATAACTTCATTAAAAAAAATATTTACGAGAAAAACCAATTTTTTACTTCCTCTTGCCCCTCCAGAAATTAGTCCTGGATACACCGCTGGTAATAATTGAGAAAATACAAAAGGAAACCGCTAGTAAAGAAACCCAACAAAACCAAATTTTAACATTACTTATAAATTTTGCCAATATATTCATCAACAAGAAACACCTAATCTAAATAAGTTCTGTAAATGACGTTTCAATGACTGAAAAAAATTAAGAAATTGTACTTTTCTGTGGATAATTTTAAAAAAACTTGTTTTTCAGTTCTATAAAACATTTTATACTGTATAAAGATATGTAGTAACAATCCAAATGAAGTATTATATTTTTCCTTTAATACTTATCTTAAAAAAAAGTCTTGTGTGTTTCAATAAATGTATCCCTGATAAAAGTATATGCGGGCCAATCCTTGTTAATTTCACCCGACATTTTATTCCTACTATTTTCTTTCTTTTATTGATAACTATTGTGAATGCCACATCGTTTCTTCATTTATTTGTTTTGATAAATACTTTGGATCAAAATAGCATTTTTGATATGGTCGGCATATATTTATGCTTCACAGGATGCTTGAACATTTGTTTTGAAAATGAACGAAGATGCCATTGACAGAAGCACAAAAAAGCCTGAACAGAAGATTTGTTCCATTTTAATAGATATGCTTAAAATGTTTGCTCCACTAACATCTGGGATATAATGAAAAATAAATACATTTAAAAAAACTCCTATTGCAGCACCCATGCGATAAGAATTCCTTTTATAAAGTTTACAATTATTTCTAGGTCATATTCACAGTTCCTAATGATGCACGTTTTTTCTATTTTAGAAGATGGTACGTATCTAAGTGTTGATACCGATATTTGGATTTTATTTTATTTTTTATACATTTTTTCAGTGTCATGTGATATTTTTCTCCCGAAGCAATTCAAGCTGGATCAGACAATTATATTGAAATTCCTTTACTTATTTATTTTCATCTTTGGTAGCTGAGCGATGATATGCTTACGTAACATTGTGAAATCTAATATGTAAAGTTTTTCAGTATTTCTGCAAAAATATAACACGAGATATATTATCTTTTACAACCTCCAAAATATCCCATATTATTGATGAGACATACCGTAGGCGTTTCATTTTATATTCGCTTCAACTTATTTCATCGCTACTAGATAGCTTTAACGACCAGTCTGATGAAATGGGTTCATAACGAGCAAAAGCGCGCTAATGGTTTCGCCTGAAATTTGAACGAAACTTCTCTCCTTAATTGTGTCTTTTAGTGGGGGAACCATTGATGGCGCCATAGAACTTCCATCTAATGCTCATTTTATTTGTTCTTCATTGCTCGCTCACAGTTAGTACAGGAACTATGATTAGTGTTCAGACTATTAATGCTTTCAAAAATATATACCAAAGCAAATGATGATGTGTTTATCTGATTTTGGATACGTTTATTTTTTCCACTAATTTCCGATAATTTTCTTTTTGCTTGGAATGTTGTTTTGCTTTGTATTTTTCTAATTAAATAAGAAAACATGATGCTTTTTTTTATTAAAATTTATTGATAATTACTTTAACTAGCACATATTAAAACTATTTACGTTGCATAAGGCGTATCGAAATTAAAAAAAAAAAACAGTTAAAATGATTAATTTAAGAAGAAATAACGTGTTTTATACTTATTTATGATAAATTGGGAAATACCTACTAAATAGTGTTTGCAAAACTAGACCAAAATTACAATTCCGGTATTCGGTTTTTTACAAACGTGATAGCGGTATTAAAAATGTTTCAAAAAAAGATACAAAAACATTTTTTAAGATACAAAAAGTGTATAAATTATTGGAAACATTTTTTGTTATGAACAAATGTAAAACAAAATATCAAATGTTACAATCAAATATTTATAATCTTTGAAGTCTACTATTACTATCCATTACGTACATACCATAAACTCGAAAAACATACGGAATAAATAAATATATTTTGAGCGGGAAAAGTATATTGTAAGATGTATTAATCTGGGTAAAAGGAACTCATCAATTAAAAAAATATATCTAAATGTTCAAACATGTAAAACAATAAGACTCGATTTCGTTACGACAGGCTTTACTCTTGATTTTAACACTGCATTGACAAAGAGACACAGGCGTATAATTAAACGCATGAATACACATCACAAAACTATGAATATATGCTAAAACGTTTGGCTGCCACAGTTAAGCAAAAATTCACTTTGCAGGATATTTGAAGGCAAAATATCTAATAAATTAAATTTAAATCTATTTAATTGAAAAATATTTATATTTAATACCAAAAATACCGGTAATTTACCTTAGCAAATTCCGGTTTTACGACATTGCAAAATAACACGAAATATCGGTATCGACTTAATGGTGGACACTTATGTTTACTTAATCCTTTATATTTTTATAAGTGATTGTAATACTAATGCAATGTGTGAGAATAGTCAACTGATCGATTTTAAAATCCCCTGATAATATTATACTTGTAAATGCCTTTCTCAACTTAACCGTGATTCAGTGAATTGAATTAATAAAATGTATTAATTACAAGAATCATTTTGGTTAATGCTTATTCCACAGAGAAAATCGAGCAATAAAAGATGTCAATTTGAGAACAGTATTGAATTGGACATGCTTTAGAAATGTTTGTGCTCCAAACAAGAGAAAATTTTGGAGGTAAAAATAAAACATGCCTTTTAAAATAATTAGAATACGTCACCATAAAAATTTCAGCAAAGCAAAAAGTATGTGTATCATGACGCTCCCCGTTTCTACCGGATTCCTTATGAAACCCGCCTCTTATTTCCCAGCTCAAACGGTTTTGTTGCGAGTTTTACACGAAAGTAAATATTAAGAGTTGTTCAGAGTTCTCATCCTTTTTTATATATTAGTCCTAAATAGAAAAAAATGCTATGATTTGAAGAAAAAAAAAGTGAAACTAAAGAAATAGAACCATTAAAAGATAGTAGATATTACTCGCAAAAATATTCTGAAATATCCTCGCAATTGTGCTTGTGCCGAAGCTTTAAAATGATGTAATATAAAAAAGGAAATATTATCCTTTTCGGTTTTCCCTTTAATAGAAAAATGTGTAGACTGCCAGTTCCTAATTATGTTTTTAAACAAAGTTTCTTTTGTTACCTTGATCAGTATTACTTATGAATATATGAATTATGGTATTTTAATGTGGGCCTCAGAATATTTTATTCTTCCTTATACGTAACTCTCAATGTTAAATTTAAAAAATAAAAAAGAAAGAAAGAAAAAATAGAAAAAATCAATATTTCGCAAAATTAAGCTAGTTGAAAAGTAAGTAGACAGAAGAAATAGAGCAATTTAAAAGCGGATATCTTCCGGAAAGAAAATGATCTGAAATATTGTGGTAATTGTGCTTCTTTAGAAGCTTTGGAATGACGTAGTCTCTAAAAGAAACAATTGATCTAATCTGTTGTTACACAAGCAGATAGTATCAATCAGAGTATCTGCTTCTAGTCAGTTTTAATATATTTTTAAAAAAAATGCTATTACTTGATTTCGGAATTTCAGTGCAATAATAAATGTTGCCCATTTTCTGTTGGCATGGTACCATTTAGAAATTATTAAAATATCGCCAATGATGACACTGAATGTATGATGACACTGAAATTCTTGTGAAGAAAAATGTGTCAAGTAATTCACTTTGTGTGGAAAACCTCTGAGAATTTTAATCTTACTTAACCAATGGTGCCAAATGTGGTAGATCGTTTTCTTGAGATTTAGTTTGACTAATATTATTATTGGTGGCAATTGTCATTCTAAGAAAGGAAATAAAAATGAAAATTCGTGGTAGAAAAGCATTATTATTGAACCACTCAGAAGTAAATTCTGTACAATTGATAAGTTTTGTAATTGCCAATTATGTTTGAAATTTTTCACTTAGGGAGTTACGAAACACACACGTGTAAACAAAGCAAAACCAGTTCGAATGCGATCTCATTGCTCACTTGCCATTGTAATCTTCACTGAAAATATGAATATTTTTCATGTAACCAAGTTAAACCATCTGTCCTCTATAAGCTCATTGGAAAAACATTAAGAATTTTAAAATATGTAGTTTGTACAAAAACGTTTTTGAGCCATACTAATGCGCAGCATTCTATAATAAAATCATGTGCCCCCTATAGATTACCAAATGGCATTAAACACTTTTAAAAATATATCTTTTATACAAAAGATATCTTCGATTTACGCATTGAATTGGTAAACATCGGGGAATAACCCGTAAAACGTTTTTGAAAAATAACTTGTTCGATTTGTTTAGAACTGTTAATTTGATTAAATTCGTAGGATTGAATTCAATTTTGTTACTATCATATAAACTCATTTTATTATTTAATATTCGTAATTATTTAATTCGAATCGGGTGGTATGCATCACATATTGTTTTGCTCTTTTCTTAGGTAAATAAATTTTGTTATTAATATTATTATATTAATTTTTACTATTAAAATCAAATATACATTTTATGCAATTAGATTTCCTGAACAAATTTACTAGTTAAATCGTTAAGTTATAAAACCATTTCATCAATTCAGAAAAAAAATCGAAACTCATCGGAGAAAAAAAAAGACAAATATATAATTCCATATACATTTAAAGTTGTGAGACTATTTGTTTCAATGCATTCTTAAAGAAATAAGTTGTACCTGAAATATTTAAGACAAAAAATTTGGAAATACTTAAAACAGCATGTAAAAAAATCAGATATAATTTCGAAAATAATTTTATTGCAGCAGTTTTTCTACTCTAACCTGCGAAGCAAGAACCAGAGCCAGACATGAATACAAAGTACAAAAAGCGAAATAATCAGCGACTGCAGATCTAAAATGGACCTATTGGCTTTCGCAATTGACTACTTTTCCACGCTCATGTCGCCAGAATTCGACGACGTAAGATATTTGGAACAAATCCAATTACGGCTAACGAAATCAGTTTCTTTAGTATTTCTCAAAAAGTGCTCTTTGTCACGTCCGGAAGAACTCTAAAATTTGAAGTAAATTTCCGATGGTTCAGCACCAAATTCGACTGAATAGCTTGAATTTTTTATATTGAGCTGGATTAAAATAAAAGTTTAATAACGTGATGCAAAAGTTAGATTAAGTAACTATTTCACGCTTGATAAATTAAATTATTTTATAACGCATAAAAAATTCTGAGCTTCAATGTTTACTATTTTGCTATGTACTATTGAAATTACTTGGCGTTGGCCAGTAAAATAATACTATTGAACTTTTGGATCTGAAAACGTCAGTATGTACGCATTGCATATTGTCAATCATTCATTTAATTATAGTAAAGTATTGTCGAAACGGTAGGTAGAAAACGTATTCCCAGAACCCCCTGCACTATCTGAAAAAAATGCCCCGTGCTCAGAGATCTTAAGAAATATACGTCCAGCCCCCCCCCCCCCCGCCCCGCCCCGCCCCAAAGAAAAGGGAAAAAAACTTCTTTTCAAGTTTTTGGTTTATAACGTTTTCAAGTCAAAAGATAAAAGAAAAGGAAGTTTTCAAGTCAAGTCAAAAGAAAGTTTTGAAAAGAGAAAGACTACCTTTGAAAGTAATGCTATCAAAATTCAAAGACAAACTCACACACAAAAAAAAATTAAATAAATAAAAATGATTGAGAGCGAAAATACACAACATGTTGGGCATGATTCGAAAATTACTTACTAACCTAGGTTAATATTACTTATTACCCTAGAGCACTAACCACTAGATCAGCCGGGCTACATATGATTTGTTTATTTGGAAATTAATGCATTTTTAATTCACGCTTGTTTAACTTAAAACTAGTCTAAAAACAAAGCTAATGGGAAGTTTTCGAATTTTTACTTGCGTTTGCTTTCTTAGAGGATGCCAAATTTCATTATAATCCGTCGATTGATGTAGCCATGTATAGTGAACAAAGAAACCAACACACAAACATATAACTCTTCATCCTTTATGTACTGATATGCTTGCTTTTGACTTGAATCTGCCTGTTGTGACAAATTCTGAAAATTGATAAATCAATCTGAGCTATAAGATGTTCGTGTGTAATATTTCTTTAAAGATTGGAGCTGAAGTGTATAAGTTCGTTGTTGTAAAAGTTAGTCGTCTCTTTTATCGAAAATACTTGTCCAAATATTACTATCTATTCTACTGATTTTAAGGTCCGGGAGTTTTAAAATAATCAGAATCAGGCTTTCGATTCGAGGTCTTTTAAGAGAATTTTGTTGTTAAGGTTACTAAGATCTTAAATTTCCATTTAAGTTACTTAGATCTAAAATTGTTAGAAACATGATAAGAAAACATGGATAAAAAATAATTACAAAATATGCATTTTTACTCAACCTAAAAAAAGTAAACAAATAAATAAATAATATTAATACATGAATGTTTGCCTGTGTTCAAAAAAATGCTATGTTTATTTGCTCAAAGCAAAAAAAAAAAAAAATGAAATACATAAAACCATAATTATTAAGTAAAATACAATTTTAAAGTGGAATGCAACATTTTATTTCGTGTTTCGTTAATGCAAGAAGGTTTTGAACTGCATAACAAAGAAAACAGATAAATACTTCTTTTGTTTTCCGTTACAATGTAATGCATTTTGTACCACAATGCAATTCTTTTAGAAACGTTAAGAATGAGAATTACTCATGTGTTATTAGCGAAATTAATTTTTATTTCGTTGGCATTCTTGTTCGAAAAAGTACTAAACCGGAAAATATCCGCTTCCTTTCATTAAATGAGATACATTAATTGTTATAGTGAAAACAAGTAGTTTTTGGGATTAAGCAACAGATTCAAAAGTCTTTGATCTTTGATGCTTTATTGTGAATATATATATACATTTTCTAAGTCCTTTTCATTTCAATATGAATGACAATAAATTAAAACTCGGTATTATCAAAGTCAATACATCGTGATAAATCAAAATTGCTTTGTGGAATATAATAGGTTATTTTAACATTGAAATATACCATTCTATTGTAAAAGTTGTATGCGTTTTAGGAAATATAAAATGTTTTTTTTTTTGTAATTTTCTTTACAAAAAAATCATTATAAGCAAAAATTGAAACTGAATTTTATGGATAAGTGCAGTTAAAAGTAGTTATTAAGTAAAAAAACCTAATGTTATAGACAATGAATGGCAAAATATAATATTGTATTTTTTGTGAAAATGTTTTTCTATTCACAATTTTTCTTAATATTTCTCGGAAGCTTTTAAAAATAAATTTTATTGTTGGCTTTTACGCTGGCTGAAAATTATATGGGGTCTACACATTTTCAAAAGTGAAATTTCGTGATTTTTTCGTGACATTTTCGGGCGGTTATCGAGACCATTCAGTTCTGCTGGATATCGGATATCCGCTGTGGCTGTATGATTTATCCGTACTGGATATCAGGGTGTGATGTTAAAACTTTGTAAATTCTATACATATGTTTAAACATCCCTACAGCTTTCAAATATGTAGTACGTTAGTAATTCACACATATTTTCAAAAAAAAAAAAATTATAATTAAGTTTTTAAAACCAAATTTGACATACCGGATAACCGGGTATTTCTTGCAGTGGCTTTATCAGATTTCAAATATTTAAAACCTGTAGGATACCAAATATCTGATGTCATCTGGACCGAACGTACCGTTGGACGGAAAATTGTCATAACTATTTGTAATTTTCGTGACTTTTTTTGTTACTTTAGGGACCGATTTCCAAATCAGAGACTTTTTTGTTAATTTCGAGACCATTTGCGAAATTCGTGATATTTTGCTACTTTCTTAACTTTTTTGTTACTTTCGTGACTTTCCAAATTCGTGACGTGTTTGCTACTTTCGTGCAAGATTTCCAAATTCGTGACTTTTTCGGAACGTTCGTGACTCGTAGATACCATCTTATACACTGTCTAAAAATGTAGAAACATTTACACATTTACACACATTTACTAACTGAATTTTGAAATGACGAGAATAATGATTCATTTAATATGCTCAGAAGAGTAAAACACATATTTTGGCAACAATTAGGGAGTTTGTTATTAAAGTCGTCATTACCATTAACTTTAAACATAATTTTATTTTTATTTTCAATGCCTAACCTCTCCCAAAAACCCATACAAAATTTTATTGATACTTAAAATATGAATATACTCAAAAGTAAAATGCAATGATCAAAAACATGTCAACAATTCTGAATAGTGCTAGTGTGATAAGGAATTCATGTCACCAAATTGCAAACCACACCTAAAAGGACGATTTTCTGAATTCAAATGAGTATTTTAAACACTAAATTCCATTCTTGTCATACTTGTATTTGCCATTACGATGCTCAATGTCTGGAAAAACGAAGACACATATTTTATTCAACGTATATTGGACGATCCTTAACCCTCGGACACTTTTGAGATATCGTTCCTGAAAATCCTTTATTATCTCTCTCTCTCTATGAAATAGACTGTTAAAAATGACGTGCTTAAAAAGGAGAAAATATACCTTCTTTTTTAAGTAGTTTTGACTTAAAAATGAGCAAGAGCCGTTTTCAGTTTTAAGTTTCCATGCTTACTTAGAAATTATAGTTACATAAATAGCAAGTATTATTTTATTATTGCAGCAAAACGCATAGAGCAACTTTACGTTTATAATAAATACCGGATTCTTTTTTTAACAATTACTTCTTCAGAACAATTGTAAATCTAGCAAACTTAGTGAAATGTTTACCGCTCGAGACGTCTGAACGATTCAAGCAAGTTGAGTAGTTTGGTCGTCTCTTCCGAACAGGATTACAATATAAATAATTCGTAGGATTCGGATCGGACGCAGTGATAAAAGAAACCAGAATGGAAGAGTGGATAATTAACGCTCTTCTGGATTGGGCTATGAAGAATTTTTGAAATTAATACTTATTTTATAACTTACTACTAAATACTTAAGCACTCGCAGCTGGTATGGTTAGAAGCTATATAATCCAACTGTCTCGCTGACGGCTCGGCGTTTTCTGGCATAGTGGAAAGATTTTTCGTCTGCTGTCAGGAAAATACGAGTTTGGATCTCGAGCTTATCCGTACCTCATACTTTTCTCCATCGGCACCCTTGCACCTTTTAGCCTCGTACCTCATACTGGTGCGGATAAGCTCTGGATAAGTTGATCGAACATCGTCGGAACATGAATTAAAGACAGTTGTTAGTTTTGAAATTTTCTCATATGCAGACCGTTGATGGTATTTTAAATGTACTTTTTGTCGAATTGAAAGAATCCTTGACGCAGTCAATTGTTTTCACAATTGATTGCTCTTGAGCTTTTAATTTTACAAAAATCATAAAACTTTAAAACTAATATATTACGTCATCCGCGTGTTAAGCACGTTTCATTTGCTTATTAGATCTTTTTTTTTCTTTATTATAATGTACATGTACGTAATTATACATAATATCCAAAAAATAGCGATGTAAATATGAACACATTTCTTTTCTGAGCAAACCTTCTCATATATTGTTATCCTACAAATGATCTGGGGAGCATTTTTTTCTTAAGAATAAGAGTAACATTCGTGAATGTTGCAATATTTGGGAAAAACGTAATTTCAAGATGAGAGTTGTTGGTCTCGTAATAAGATCAACAAAACCCTTCTTAGGTTATTTCAGTTGAACTTAAGCGAATTGTTTATATGCGCTATAGCAGTCGCGATCTATTTCCTAAAATTAATTCTGGTCACAGGATTATTTTTAAACATGTGTGCTTGAGAAGTTATTTGTGAAGTAACTTGGGTAGGTATTTGAGAAACCCGTCGCTACTAGTTATGCCAGTCAAGTGTACTTTGACTCAAACTCAAGCTTTTCCTAAACATTACTTTATTACCTGAATGTCCGAAGGAAGGCTTTGGGGCTTTTACTTTTAGGTATTTAAAGTGTCTTATGGTTAAGTACACATAGAATAGAATCGATAAAAAAAAATCACTCTCGATGCAATTGCTCTGTGTAGCATGGGTTATTACAGGAGTGGTTCGTAAGTTCTAGAGGAGTGGTCAATAATGAGCCGATCACAGTAGTCAGTACTGTATTGTGCTAAAACCCAGTAAGACACCACTACGAAATGGCTCAGATGAAATACCGCAAGGCTTCAGCTACACCAAGGAAAATAAATAAGCACACGATATTGTCAATGATGAATGCAGAAAAGGCTTCGCAACTGAATGCTGTGGAAGGCAATTTCTTTCTGAAGGAGATGATATCAAAAGATGGGAATCATGTAAGAAATATGTAACTGAAACGTATGAACTGTAAGAGTTTTAAAAGCTTTTCTTAGTTCATTTCTGTTGTTTCAAGTTTTTGATATGTGCTAAAGCAGTTGCGATATCATTTTTTTCTGACCACTGTATAAAGGCCAGTTAAGTTCCAACTCCTTGCCAACCGGGTGGCGTAGTGGTAAGGTGCATGTCTAATATGCCCAAGTTTACAGGGTCAAACCTGGCCCAAGTCGGCGGATTTTCAAGATGCATAAAATCGTCTGAGCCCATTTCGTATGATTATGCGGCATGTAAGAGATCCCTTGAGTAGACATTTGGCTTGGATGCTCGTTTCCTAGTGCAATTTGCATCAATTAAAGCTCAGGTGCTGTGACTAGGGGAAACTGAGCGTCAAAATTCTCAGACGGTTAATGGCATCCGCCGACATTGGTGCCACTTGAAAGAATGGATGCCGATTTCCGAGGAATGCACTAGGCACTAGGTCTGCAAAAAGGTTAATAACCATATGCAGCCCCGTTGTAAGAGAAAAAGAGGGAAAAAAAATTCCAACTCCTTTCTGAGTAAACTCAAGGCAGCTTTTTCAATCTGCTCAAGTAAAAATATAGCAAGTTTGGCTCAAAACCAACAAAAGTAGTCAAACAGTTCTAAACAGTTTATCAGCATTACATGTTATTCTGAACTTTCTTTGACCAGTGATGAGCAATGGTGGATTTTTTCAATGCAATTATTTTGAGCACAATACTTTTCGCAATTATTACGTTTTAATGTTTCAAATTTCGGAAGACATACAAAATGCTTTTTATAATTTCAGTAATGAGAAAGAAAAAAATGCAAATTTTGCTTCATAGTCAATATAAAACACTATCCTCCAAAAATTAACGTACATCCTGTTATTTTGTATCTAAGTTTAAAATGAATAAACAGAAAAACTAGAAATTTGAAGGAAACGTAAACTAAACTATCCTCTAGAGAAATAAACAGAAAATTTTAACAAGCTTGACGTAAGCAGAATTATGGGATTTACTAGGGAATCTGTGCAACCCTAAGTGAATTAATTGCATTAGCGGCCTCTAGCTTGGCTCCAAGAGCCAATTAAGTTTTACGGTAAACTAACTTGTTTGGTAAAAAAACTTGTAATTCATTCGTTAAACTGAATTTTATTTCTGAGACCAGTGTCTCAATGATAAACTTTTGAAAAGATGTTGCACTTAACTTTTGGAGGGTAGTGTGGCAAGTGTAATTAACGGTTATTTTTTGTATGAGCAGATTTAAAAAAAAAAGAAAAAAAAGAAAACTAAAATTAAATGAACCTAAGTTATTTGACCTAAGTAAAACCTAATATAGTGCAAAAACAAAAATATATAGTAAGATTACTTATAATAGTTTCATTTTTTGAAATGAACATAGATTTGCATATTTGAGCAAAAAACGTAACGTCACAAGCAAAATGTTCTAAATGCTCTTGGCATCATATAATTATTCCTTTTTTCCTCTCATCTTCAACCATTCTTTGATTCTGACCATTTTTCAATCCCCAAATGAATATAAAGCGTATTTTTCTAATAATTTAACTCACTTGTAATCCCCTAGCAGTTGACCCACTATTAACAGCTGATTGCACTTATGCAGAATTTGCATTTATGCAGAAATATTGAGTGAAACAATGAAATTATTAAAACACATTATTTGCATCTGTTTTTCTTCCAAATTTTTGATTTGTTAGTGTTAGTTTTAGTTGTGCCTCTTATTTCATAAAAAACAAATGGTATATTTGCGCTACAAAATTTGAAATTATGAAAGTCAGCCACCTACCCTCTTAAAATTATAATAAAAATAAAAATCAAAAGACTTGACTAAAATTATCGTATTTAGTATTTCTATACATTTTTAATCAATTCTTCTTAAAGTCAGATATTAGACAGTTTCTTTTTTTTTCTCTTAACATTTCTCAAAAATGTGTTTGACAAATTCCCTTAATAAATAGAATCTAAATTGCCATACTGCCTCTCAGGCAGAAATTAATTTTCTCTTTAATTACACCATTTTAATAAACTTTGAAATATTGGAAAACAATTTCCCGCAGTAAAATATTTTAGAAAACCCGGTTCCTTTTTCCCTCGGCGAAGAAGAGAATAGCATGTGGTTAAGGCGAAAAAGGAAAATTAAACTCATTTTGCCAGAAAAATGAGTAAGCCATAAATGATTTTAGGCGTTAAATTACAAAGAGGTTTTGAAGCGGAAGATAATTTATAACTTTTGAAATGAATGTAATTAGCCGAAAGTAATTTTTATAGCAAGCGAATATCAGTAGTTATAAAAGTTAAAAGATCAGCGAAAAATGTTATTTTATGATTTTCTAAACGGTTACGCTTATGCAAAGGTTTACGGTATAAAACAATCTAAATTAGTTTTAGGTTTTCAAAACACGTTATGATTTATTTTTCTGTATTTGAAACTACTTACCGGAGTCAAGTGTATACCTTAGAAATAAATGCATTTTAAATCTATAATTAATAAAAAATAAATAAATGTAATGAAATGTTTCATTAATATATCGTAACATTGTAATATGTTTATCATTTTCCATTGTTTCATCTCTTACCATCTACTTTAAAGATTACATTTTTTTTTCCTCCTTTATGGTAAAATTATTCTTAGTTAAATCATATAAGTTTTCTTATTTTTCTTAACATGAAAAAAAATGCATATTTTAAATATCTTTTTAAAAAAAAGTTATGCCAAATTTGCGCAGTTCCATTCGTAAATGCGAATGTATTTTAATTCGCTCAATTTCAAGTATTGCGCCGGCAGGGTAGCATATTGGTAAGGCACTATCCTCATATGCCCAAGTTCGCAGTATCAAACGTGGCCCAAGTAGGTGGATTTTTAAGCTGCAGCAAATCGTCAGCGCCCATGTCGTATGATTATGCGGCATGTTCAGTATCTGCTTGGCTCGGATACTCTCGGCTAAATTGAATTCCTTGTACAGTTTCGCATCATTTAGAGCTCAGTTGCCGCCATCTAGGGGAAACTGAGCTTCAATATTCTCAAGTGATAATGGCAGCTGCCGATAGGGGTGCTACTTGAAAGGATGTATGAGGAATGCACTAGGGTCTGCAAAGCGTAGTGACCATATGCAGCCCCATTAGAAAGAACAATAAGTAGTGTTGAAAGCTCTTACAAAAATAAAAATAGGAGAATTAATTTCATACTTTCAAAGTTTATTGTCATTGTACTGGTGAGAAAAACTGTGTGTTGAAAAAGAGTCGCGCGTTATTACAAATTCCCTATCTTATCAACGAAACTGAACTTACGTATCTCATGAGAATAAGGTAGGCCTTTGAATTTTGCATTATCAAATCAAAACGTACAAATTCTTGCACACATATTCTAAGGTGATGTGTTGTGATATAATCTGATTTCTGGAGCCAATAGGTCAAAAATTGCATGATTATTTGTGTTACGTGACTTATTATCACCAAAATGATAATAATTACCAACCAACCATGTTTTTGATTGCAGTTATTGCTTACATTTTATTTTGTAATTCCTACACTGTCACATACTGCAAAATACTTACTACCTATAAAAATATTTTGTCCACAGTGGGTCACTGATGTATGTTTAAAAGACTTTTAGTGTATAAAATGCATTAAACTTCTTATTAATTATGTAATTATGACTTAAAGACTTTATATATTTCGAAATATACTATCTTCAAATCTAAATTATTCATAAACACAGGTCTAATTATACGTTATTCCTTATATCACTTTTAATGTTTCATGTCTGAATCAAGATGCTCAAATTTTTTTTTTTGACATCGACGAATGTGCAGAAAAACAATGGATTTTAACTCTAAAAATCCAGGAAAAATATTTTTCAAATACAGAGTCTGGTTGGGGTATTTTATAGCCCCACGGCATTACACATACATATCTTAACGTCACAAAAATAATTATTATATTGATTCATTGCTATTACTTTTTGAATAAATCATTTTAAGGGTAAAACGTGATTCTTTAGAAATTGCTTTTAAAGTTTTAGTAAAAGATAAATCAAAGTGGCAGAAGCTCAATAAAAAGTCTATGTAACTATAGAAATGTTACAAATAGTAGCAACTTAGTGATTAGAGAACTTTTGAAGCAGTAATCAAATTAATCCGGGAATCAGCTGCTAAAATACTGTACTATATGCTCATATACATATTTATATATTTGAAACATGGAAATGCATTAAAAATTAAAGTAAGCAATGTGCATTGGAATAGAACACAACCGGGAGGGCCCAAGAAATTACAAAGATAGCATAAAATAACTAGTACGTATGTTTGCTGGAATATGTGAAGAATGAGGATTAATACACGTGTGTGCACATTAAATCCAAGTAAATTGCTCTGTTTAAACGTGTATTATGCATAAAAGTGTAATCGTTAAAAAATATTTTTTACTGTAACAGCAGTTTGCAGAAGAAAGGAAAAACGTCAGACTTTAATATCGCTACCACTTTATTTTTTGACCCCTAGATACTTCTTATGAAACAAAGGAAAACCTTTACCAAAACTTTCTAGATTTATGCGGCTTTAAATGTAACAAGTCATCTAATCTTAAGGACTCAAGAGAACAGAATCCCTATAAGCTCTAATTTAGAAAAAGGTATAAGACTTACGCTTCTCATGCACTAAGAGCCATTTCTTCTCACACGGTATGCCTTTGAGAGTGGATTTTCACGGGATTAGCGTCGAACTTATCAGACCTTGAAGAAAGGCTGCAAAGAATGTTGGGAAGAAAATGTTGAAGAATGTTTTGCTGAATAAGGCGTTCATCTGCTATAACTAATAAAAGGTTTCAGGTGAAATTTATTTACTTTTTAAACTGTATTATATTTAAAAGATAAAAATAGTGCTCTTAACAATTACTTTTTGGTTTTTGCAATACCGTTAACGTGAAATGTATTATGAAGAAATGATCTCCTTAACGTAAATGTGTGTGAGTGTATCAAATTTTAATCCACATTTTATTAACTTTGATATTTAGTTTTCATTAACCCCTTCCCTCTCGCTCCCGTGAAAATGACGGGGTGAGGTTTCGCTCTCTATTTCTCGCTCCCGTGATATTTCCGGGCTGGAGTGTTTAAAATTTCAAAATAAAAATATCAAAAATTAAAAATGAATATATATATATATATTGTTTATACACATATTTTTATATAATTTTCAGGGATAAAAAAATAGGCACTTTGATGATCTTTAATTGAAAATTAACCGAACGTTAAGGGGTTATTAACCGTTTGAATGCATATGCACCGCCAACTGGGATAAAAAGCGAGTAATTGATCCTCGTGACTCTTGATACCGGAACTCTCCCGATCAGTTTCGGTAATAATATTGATTTATCAGTACAGATAAATTCGTGTAATCACTGAGCTCTCCGGCCTTTAGTGTAATGTTGACAGTGTCTTATTCAGGTAATGAATTGCGGTTTTTGGACTAGAATTAAAAGTCGCCCAGAACCGATGCTCGTTCCAAAGACCTTAGACAGCGCTTCAAATATCATACTTTCTAAATTAAGTCGAGTCTCGGAGCACAAATATTGCGGTTTTAATTCCTGTGTTTCCAACGTCTAATAAGCAAATTTGAAATAAATCGTAATCTATATAAATAAAACAGAGAGTTTTTGTTCTGTGTGTGTGTGTGTATCGCTCGCCTCCTGCCGAGATGGAACGGTCTAGAAGTACAAAATTTTGGTTACAGGTACCTTGGGTCAAGTCCTCGTGCACCTCGAAGATTTTTTCCGTAAATTCGAATTTGTTCTTCTGTTATTCCAATTTAAGCAAAACCGTTAATTTTAGGAATATCTCATCGAAGAAAAGATCTCACCTTTTCGATTTTTGCCGCATATTGATGCCCGTAAAAAAACTGCACAAGATGATCTCTTTCTGAAGTTCGTAGAATAAATAGAACACGCGCAATATTCACTTAAAGTAGTTTTCAAACTTTAAAGCGAGGCTTACTCTGAATTTATCTGCTCAATTTGCGTGGTTTCGCCAAAATAAATAGTACTTTAGTCGCCATCTAGATGATTTCTATTAACGTAAAATTGAAAAAATGCTATTTTATCTTTGTTTATGCCGTTTTATGAGCGAAACAAATTCTAAAAATTCATTTCTTTTTTATACATATTTTGTGGAACTGCAGACGAATTTTAATTACTTTACCTTGAGGTCGATTCTCCTCCCTTTTTTGACTATCTAATAGTATAGTAACAGTTCAACAATTGCCTGAAATCTTATGGTAGAATGTCCGGTTTGGAAGCGAAAAACATTCTAAAAATTCATTTCATTTTTATGCATATTTTATGGATTTATTAACTGCATGTGATTTTTAATGTTGATTCTTCTTTCTTTTTTGACGATTTAATATTTATTTCGTCGATAAAAACTAGGTTGGAAAGTCTCCGATATCGCATATTTTGGATGAAATTTAAAATTTCGCCAACTGTTGATAACTTTTTACTCGCCTCCATCCAGTTAATTGATTTCAATATATTATTTTGCGCTTCATATTTTTTCCAAACCGCGCCCAATAATCCTTATCAGTAATATTGTTCTCATTTAATTCAATACGTGATTTACCCTGTAGGATCATGGCGTATTTGCGAAATGCTTCCACTACTTTAGTGCAATTTGGTGATCTTCCTGCTTCATTTTAACTTTTTTACGTAGCGATTACTCATTTCATATTTTATACAAAGTGATTTATTTTCTAACATTTATTTAATTTTTGTACTGTCTATTTGGCGCCATTTGGGAAGAATTTAGTTATGTCTTTCTATCAACTTAAATTTCACACGTCAGAATTGGTTCAGTACTAAACATTTTGTAATTTAAAGGTGCATTTGCCTTTTGAAATAATGCTTTCCTTTCTTTTGTTTTTATCCGAATTTTATGAAAGTGCTATTTAATTGAATTTTTAGGAAATGTGTTGACGATTTTGCAAGCGGGATTTTTAGGAACGGGTGTCCTTATTTTGATAGGGAATTTAAGATGGACTGCTCGGTAATTTTAGGAACAGTAGTTCTTGAAGGTCAGTATTCTACTTTTAGTCACTGACGTCTTTATTCTAATGGGTACTTTTTGGGACTAATGTCAGTATTCTATTAGTGATGTTTAGGAATAGTTGTCTTTATTGAAATGGGGGGCTTTATAGAATGTTTTCTTTATTGTAGCTGAACTGTTCAGTGAGAGTTGTTCTTGATCTGATGGACATTTTTAAAATAAAAAAGAGAGTAAATACTGCTCTTTTTCTGAAGGGAAATTTTAGATGTATTGTGGTCGATATTTTAATTGCAATTTTTACTGGCTTTTGATATCATTTTCTCACAATCATTCCTCTGCATATGTGCATTTGAGTTACTGTTTCCCTTACTCTAATGGCAATTTCAATGAACTTTTGATGTCATTTTAATGTGGATTTTTATGGAGTAATTTTTGGTCTAAAAGGAATTTTTCTTGGCTGTCTGTTTTAATGCAATCGGGGTTTTTAATGAATTTTACTGTCTAAATAGGATTTTTATGGACTGTTGCCCATCTCCTACTTGGACTTTTTAAGAAAATGTTCCCCTATACATTTGCAACAGAATTTTGGACATGCGTCACTTGATCTGCGAATGATGCAATTTTATCCCGCGCAACGCCGGGCATGTCAGCTAGTATTAAAATAAATACAGTAAATAACTCATGCATGATTTTCTTTAATATACACATGTAACCACAGCTTCCCGTGAGTTGTAAACTTTCAATCTGCAATTTATTTTACTGGAAGATGGCTTAGATCAGTTGAAAATAATGTTGAAATGAAAACAGTTCCTTGATGCTGTAAAATTGCAATTTTAACATTTTCTAGAAATGTATATTATGCAAAGTATTTATGACCGTTTGATTTTGAGATTGATAAAAAATGAGAAAATTACACATAGGTAAGCACATTTATTTATGTACTAAATTTTGTGGAATGTTTATCAATTTTTAGTTAGTCTACAGTTACTTATTTCATATCGTTCTGATTCTTTTCCTTTCGCTGAAATTATTTGAAAGTACAATTATATTCAAATAGTTATCATAGTCATCAGAAAATATATGTTAAAATGCTATGTAATTAAATAATACAATTCCTTTGAAAATTGTCACATATATTGGCTTTAAAAACAAAAGCTTGACTCTTTGTCGCTCTTGAATATTTAAAATTTACATTCGTCTTAGGATTACTGTTAGTAAAAAAAAGTACATTACTTCCTAGCTGGAAAATTTAATTACGTTAGAAAAGTTGATATCGTCGCTCACTGCTTTGCCTCGTTGTAGCTCAAACCAGATCCTGATGCCTTTGATAAAGAAAAACAGAATTTGGAACATTTAAAAGTTTTCATTTTAAAATGAAAATATGTCCCCAATTTCAACTGACATAGTTGGATCTCTTCCAAGAATAGGATCTTCAGTAATCGGGATTTCGTTACGAGGAACGACATATTCTTCTTAAGTTCTGAAAGTGCTAAAAGAAATATGGTATTTATCATCGCTGTACTTCTTTATTGAGTATGAACAGTAATAAATTCTTTATTCTTTATCTTAAGGCAGATATTCAGAAGCATATGTACCGAATTGTCTGATTTTCAGAAGCAGGAATAAAAGCAGTTACAATCGAGAACATCTGTTTGGAGTTAAAACTAGAACGCTTTCTTGGTGGGATGTATTTAGCAATCGTAGTTAAAAGTAAATAAATTGAGTAAGTTTTCACAGTAAGTGAAAGTAAATAGTTAAATGTTTTAAGCAAGTATTTGGCTATGTTTTTCATCATGTTTTAATGAAAAAGTACGTTAAAAAAATCTGCTTTAAACTTAGTTTGTGGTTTTTGGAATTATATGCTTGAAGTTAGAAATATATCTATAATATGCTATAAGTAAAATAATTTTTCATTCTCTACCATGTTTGTGATATAAATGAATTTAAATGATTATTTACAAACAAGTTCCCTAACTCTGATATGTAATATATACAATCATGTTTTAAAATTTCAACACCGTTAAGGAAACATCAAAACTCAATGAAATTTACACTACTAATCGCACATAATAAAAGAAGAAAATTATCAGACTTTCAAAATGGTAAACCATATTAAGAGGTAAAAATTCCTATTCTACGTGATGCTATAAGAGTTTCTACACGTCGTGACATGAAACCAATCAACTTTTGAATGTGTATTTGAGAAACTCCTTTTACTTCTATCATAACACAAGTACAAGGAGTATTGGCTGCCGGACGAGTGTCATACGTGGGTTGTCGGCTAAAAAATGCCATGAATGCTTAGTGCGTGACAAGCCTGGTGAATATGCAAACTAAAGTAGGATCGGCATGTGCTGTGCTCATAGCACTGAATTTCCTATCAACATGTGGTTGGGCATTTTCCTAGGGGAATACGGCTCCAAGAATGCGTCGAAGTAATGGTGCTACTTCAGGCTCTACAACTTTCCTAATACAACAATTGCTATTGATGCTAGATGAATTTCTTAGCAGTTCATTTCTTCCCTGACACACCATAGTATTACGCCTGGTATTCGTCCATCGTTGTAGTCTAAGATAAATCAAGATTTATCAGGAAACACGATTAGTTGCCCATTGGTGCACCACTGCCTGTGTTGACGAGTTCATTCCACCCCGAAGCGTTCATAGCACAGTGTCAAGGCATTCCTGCTCAAAAGAACCGATGCACGCATTCAATTGTGCAATAGAAGACCGCGAACGATGAAAACCGAAACAGAACCGAAACGACAATAACAGAATTTCAGCAGTGCTTCAATACTGTGTCAGCTGTTGAGATGATGCTATTCGGTTCGTGTCACCATCTTGAGTATAGAATGTACGTCATCTCATGCTAACGTAATATTCTGTGATTCTACTACTGTGATTCTACTCCCAGTGTAGAAGCATGGTGCCCCGTATTGTCTCCAAGATCACGATAGGAAAATCCACCTTCGATATGTCAAATCACTCTCCTTTGTTAAAACTTAGCTGTTTTCTCGTATGAACCCCTTTGTCTAGGACGGGGCACAGTGCTTTCTCATGAAAGCTTTGGTCTCTAAAGAAATAAAAAAAATATGTTTTTCAGCAATTATCTACTGCCATCTGTTTATACTGTGAATTAAGCCTAAAGTGACGCTACTCTGCCCACTCATGCACATTGCACATTTAATCAGAAGTTCTAATCATTTGCATATCACCCACTACTTTATATTCCTTGTAAGTTTGATCGTATTTTCATGAACCCTTAAAAGTGTTATAATTTGCAAAAACCTAAGTGAATGTATACATATGTATTTATTTATTTATTTAGAAACATTAATCAATATAATGTTTCTGACACCATGATGCTTATTCAAATGGTGCATACGCATTTCTTTTCGCACTACAGTATAACTAGAAAAATGGAATTTTAACCACAAAGCTTATTCAAATACTTCCCTAATGCATACCGTAAAAGTTAAGCGGATTAAACTAACTAAAGCGTAATTAGATTTTTGTAATGCGTCAGAGCGTAAAACTGAAGTGTTTAAAACAAAAAGTGCTACGTTTAACTTGTTTTAAAAAGTTAAAACCTATTCATTTTTGAAGTTCAAACAAGACTTTATCTTAAAGTACATAAGTCCTTAATTAGATTGAATAAGGATAGATTTAAAAATGAATGAGAGGCGGTTTAATAAAAACTGAAAGCGAACACCTTCTGCATTTGTAAGCATTGTAATGGAAGGAAAATTACATCTAGTTCGTCAGGTTAAAAATACTTAATAAAATAATACAGTTACTTTAAATGTAAAATATGTAAAATTTTCTCAACTGTTTATGATTAAAAAAAAATTTGAACGCTGAAGACTAATAAATATATTTAATGTTATTGATGCTTCGTTTTATATTTACTATTGCATTGTAGTTATTTAAATTCCCATATTGTCATAAGTACTCCTTTTTTATAGATTAAATTTTTCATTTAATACTTGTGCATAAATACTATTTTGGTAAATCTTAAATTAAAATTTATAAACCAGTACTGTTTTTTTTTTTTTTTTGCTGGGAAACTGGTATGCGAAAGAACGTGCAATATTGCTTACCTGGTGACATTATTGCCCTGTTGGCGATTGTTGGTTTTAAGCCGTTTTGCCAATCCTGGATGGCTATATCATCGTACATGTAAGAACTATTATGATCGACCTTCCTCCCTTTCTCCCAAGGGAAAAATTCTGGTAGAGATGGTGTTAATGCATAACAGGGTTTAAACACTTCTCTGGATGATATTCTCACAATTGCATTTTTTTATATTAATAAGGTGAGAGAAGTCACCAAGGGGTAGGGAGTTCTTTACCCCTCAATCTCTGAATTGTAAGTTTATAAGAAATGCGTTTTTATGCATTTCTTCTTTCGTTGCAAGATTATATATATATATAGTACATAGTATAATCTTGATATATATATATATATATATATATATATACGTATACATAATAGCCAGCGACCAGTATATTTGCATTAAAGATTTCATTTTCTCAAGACATGGTTATCCATCAATGAATATGAAGCGTTAGCCTGTGGAAAAAGCTACAAATGAAAGATTCAAAGAAAGTTTTGAAAGAGCAATATCTTTTGCATTCTCGTCATTAAAGACATTTCCCTGTACGCATCAACCACATCAAAAGTTACTTAAGGGACCGATGTCTTTATTTATGAAAATGTAATAATTTCATCCTCAATTTGAAGGCAATCAAACCATAAAGCTTCAAGGTCTTCAACTACCAAAAATGCAATAAAATAATGGTTGATTTGTCTTAGAATGCTGAAAATACTTTTATAAATCAGTTTGTTCCTTTAGCAGATTCAGTATTGTTTTTTTTAAAGCCTAAGCCAGATTTAAGCCTAATTGCAACAGTCTATTCGATACTTCTCAGACGAACACCTAAAACGATTAAAATCATTAGAAGTAATAAATTATCTCTGTGCACGTAAACTGTAATAAAAATTTTCACGTTAACCCATTAAGCGCCAATGTTCCCATTTTGGGAACATTAACTTCTGATTTTTTTGCAAAATACTTATTCCAAATATCATACTGTTAATTTTTCTTCAAACCTCTATGTTTGAGACAGCTTCTGTAATTTTTTTTAAAAAGCTCGCTTGGTAATTAATATTTTTTATAAAAATGTTAAAAACTCGAAATTTGGCTTTTTAAACACATTCAATACACATGCACATTTTTCCTAATAATATAATAATGAAAATTAATTTTGCACCTTAATTTGAATTATAACTGTCTATTTTATAAAATATCACTGATCTAGAGTAAAAATTTAAGAAAAAAGGTTCGAAATTGAGGAAAGAATAGCTTTGTCCCATTTTGGGAACATTGGCGCCTTCGTTAGTTTTCCAAGCGAGTCAGATTTCAGCATACATTCGACGCTACACCTGCAAAATAGAACATGTGCAACTTCCGGTGACTAACTGTCTCAAGGTTAGTTATGTGTATCATCACAGAAGCAATGCGGGAAAATAGGCTACAAAATTGCCCTGTAAGAAATTATAAGGACATTAAGAAAAAAGACCGACATTTGTTTCGATTACTAAAGTAGATCAGCATTGTGAAATGGAAAGACAACCAGGTTGTTTGTTTAGCTTCCAATATTGAACCAGTTGAACAGATAGGTGCAACAAAAACGTGGAGTACAACAGAAACGAAAAATTGATATAGCACAGCCTCATGTTGTTGCTGCCTACAACAAATATATGGGAGGAGTCGATCTGCTTGATCGATTTTTCGAAAATCAGGGGCAAGAAAGGGTGGTGGCCATTTTTTTACCAATACATGAATTATGGCAATTGTAGCTGCCTGAAGACTGCATAGAGAACGTGAGGGAAAGGTCTCTATGTTCGAATTTCTGCGAGAAGTTACGACTACATTGATGAAAAGAGATGATGAGCCAAAACATAAGGATCATTTTCGTCCCGGTCCTTCTGAATCTGGCTCTGTATCCCAAGATGTATGCTTTGACAGGGTTAATCATGTCCTGTAAAATGCAGGACGACGAGCAAGGTCCAAAGTTTGTCTAAAAAACACTCACCTTCTTTTGATAAAATGTAGCATAATGCTTCGTAAGAAATGTAGAGCTCTCTTTCATTCAGAATAATAGTTTATAAAAAAAGGATGTAACAATTAAAAAACAAAAAGGTGCACAAAACGCATACATTACGAACTGGTAAGTTAGACTTTATTAATTAAAATCGTAAAAGCAGCTACTATTACGCAATAAACTTCAGAAATTCAAATGTCTAACACAAAATGCATTTGGAATCTTATACTCCCATCAGACGCCAATGTTCCCATTTTGGGAACATGCTATAATTTTCAGTTATTTATATTTTTTTTTTTAGAAATTCAAATGAAATAGGCATAAATACCCTCTGTACATTACAAAAAAACAATTACTTATTAAAAAAAATTGTTGGAACATGTAGCGGCGTTTAATGGGTTAAGAAAGCACACTAAATTTATCACTTTGAAGTATAATTTACCGCGTTCAGTAAGGGTTGAGAAGGTAATTTTTCGTTCTAAATTAGCTTTACTTAGAGCTTCTAGTCAGGAAACAAGTAAACAACTTTCGTTCATAGAACGTAAACTTTATGATTTACATCTTTCTGTCTCTAATTCTAATTTCGATTTTGGTTCTATTGATAGAATGTCATGGGCAAGAGCATTCGCTCGTCTGACAGTCACAAAATTACTTTAAACAAGAAATTTACCAAGTTGTGTAATGCTTTAAATGTTTCTGTTCCGGCTGGTTTGCCTCGTTAAAAATAATGCTGTTGTAAATATTTCGAATTTACCTTTGAATAGTAATGAAATTAATACTTTGAAATGCAATAACAATTCCATTTGGGCTAAAAAGACTTCTTTTTCTAAGCGTATTGCTCCAGTGGAAAAAGCTTTCAAATTTAGTGCCTTAACTTCCACACAAAAAGAGTCATTTCGGCATCTTATTGCTTCCAATGATGATTTCAATTGAAAAGTTCCTAGTACTAGTTTTACAGATTCTGTGAAACGCTGTGTCAGTAATTTAATCTCAAATTCTGATTTGGTCATTTACAAAGCAGACGAATGTTGTCAGATTGTCGTTCTTAATAAATAATCTTATGTTGAGAAAACTGACGGCTTAGTTGCTTCTGGTCCTTATTGTGAAATTTCATGAGGATCCTAGCGAAAAGGAGTTACACGCTAATTCTTCCGCTAACTATGTTAATTCTATTTCTTTGATTGCTAAATGGTCTGTGATTCCTTCTGTTGCTAATTGTGCGCGTTTCTATGCTTTACCGTAGGTACACAAGGCAGGTATTTCTTTCAGAAAAAATTGTTTCCAATATTGTTACTGCCTCTTACAAACTTTATAAATATTTAGTTTCGGAGTTTTCTTCACTTAGGAGTCAGGATGTTTTCACTGTTAAATATACCACCGATTTTGTTAAGAAACTACACAACTTTGTTCTGAATGATTCTGTTATGGCCTCTTTTGATGTTACTTCTTTGTTTACTGATGTTCCTGTTGATGGCGCTTTGACTTGCCTCAGGAAAAGGCTTTCTGAATTCCATTTTACTTCTCTGCAAATTGAGTAATTAGTAGTAATTAGTTTATCTTACTCGTGTGTGCTTGCAGCTGAGCACTTTTGTATGTAATGGTAATTTCTAAGCTGCGGTAGATGGCCTGGCTATGTGAAGTCCTCTTAGTCCCATTTTAAGTGATTTTATATGAAGCTCTTTCTATTATGAATTCCATTAATCCTAATATCCAGTTTTCTTGTGTGTGCGTGTGTGTGTGAGAGAGAGAGAGAGAGAGTGTGTGTGTGTGTGTTTGGATTTGGTTAATGATTCTTCCTGAACTCTATATTTTTCACAGGTTTGGCAGAAGTTCATTTAATTCGTGTTCTTATTCGTCGGTTGGATTTCCTTCAATTGTGTGTCTTTTTTTTCCCTTTTTGGTCCCCTCCCTCTTCTTTACATGTGTACCTTGTTGTTTTGGGTCTTTCTGTACCTATTTCGATTTCCATTTTAATTCTTTGTATTGTTATTTTATTGATTTTGCCTTTTTCATGTACTTTTGCATTTTATGCATGCTGTGGTCTTTTTTGCTTTGTTGTTAATTGATATTCCTTTTTTACTTTGTGTACTTGCAACTGGGTTGGCTTGGTGCCTTCTTATTGGTGCTATTCCGTGTTACTTCTACTTCCACTTCCACGCTGTCTTTATTGTCATTGGTTTGCAGGTAAATCTTAGGCTGTGTACGCCGTGTTTTTGTTGTTTTGTCTGCTTCATATGGATGGTTTTGCATCTAGAAGATCCACTATTGCATTGAAAAAGGGATTCCATGCCATCCAGAAGCAAATGTCTGCATTTTAATGTTCATTTTTGCTTTCTTTGCAAATTTTCATTACATCTTTAGAACTATTTGCTACTACTGCGTAATTAAGTACAGTATATAATTTATAATTCTTATGAATAAAAATATGTGTTTTCTTTCACAACAAAAATTATCGGTCTCACTAATTTTCTGGAACATTTAAAACTCCATTTATATTGACTGAAACTTAGAAATAAAACAAATATTTCTATCTTCGTTAATTACCACCACGTAACAAAATTCATTTGCATGTCTCATTGTTTAACATTTCGCTTTGTTCCATAGGGAATCCTTTTCAGCCGGTTATTAAGAATAAAAATAAAATTCCAATACACAAATAGTTTCTGCTGAAAGAAAAATATTTTCACACGTAGGTTGGTAAGTTTCTGGATCCTTTCCATTTAGATAAGTTCTTATGACCCTGATTTTCTACTACGCCATGATATATTGTTTTCTTGTGGGATGAACATTTATTACGAAACTTTTGCTGACATTTTATAAGCATTTGCATTTTTTCTTCTAATTTGTGTTTCGGTTTTTACTGTACCGGCTACTGATGGCAGTAGCAAAGTAGATTTATGTTTCTGAAGTTCCTTAAACTGCGCAATATGATTAATGGCATATAATTCATACAACACGTTACTGAAAGTTGGGAAGAAAAAAAGTACAACTGCATTTTAAAAAGTACACAGACAGAGAAAGAAAACGAAGTCGGAATACAGTCTAAATTTTCAGACGTAGTCTACATTGTATGTCACAAAAAGTAAAAGATATTTTAATCGTAATTTTCTTTCTAATAATAATTTAAAAAAGCAATACAAAGTTTACTTAATTATAACAATGAAAATTCGCCCATTTTTTCAATACGACTTTTGTGCTAGAATTTCTTTGAAAAACGGATGAATTCTACAACCTAGACGGGATCACCGACTGTAGACTAGCTGCGCAATGCCTGCTGACCTTGGTATAAAGTATTCACATGTTATAATGTTGTTGAAAGCTCGTTTTCTACATCATACAAAAAACATTATGATTGTATTGCGTTATGTTCAAATAATTATTATTTAAAGAAGACTCAACAAACATCTGATATTTCTGAGGAATTATGTGTTCACTTAATCTTGTGCAAGGAAAATCGTAATTTTGATTTAATCGCGGAAAATATTACTTTTTTATAAGTAATCGCCGAACTCTCCCGCGGATCACCGGTTAGGAAACAGTAATGTAACAGAAAGATACGTAGGAAACCAATACTAATAATGATATAAAGTACAATACCATATTAATTCTCATATGAGCTCCATTTTTTAAATTTAGGAGTTTTGATCAACCGATGAAATGTGTTTCTTGATGAAGAGTGTGTCTGTATATATACCTCAAACTTAGGTTCAACATCATATTAGAAACTTTTAGTTCAGTGTTTATTCATAACAGGTTCTTAACAATATGAAATAAATAAGAAAAGTCATTAAATAAATAAATGTGTTAACATTTTAGAAAGATGTTTTATGCAAAAGAGCGAGAGAGATGGAAGAAGAGAAAATGTTTTCGAATCGTGAAAATTAAAAAAAAAAACATCATTCATCTGAAGTTTTGATGTAGTAGCACATACTGTTTCTAAAAACAAAAGAATGAAGGCATATATATATATGTGTGTGTGTGTATATATATATTGTGTGTATATATATAACATTAAAAAACAAATAACTCTTTCAAACCCCTTTTTAAATTCAGTTTCGATTTTAAAACACAAAAACTAAAGTGACCTGCACACAATTGTAGGCACTTTTTATATACGTTCCTCCCGTTAAACCGGTTCCTTTTTCTCACGGCCGGTAAGAAATTACGTAACGTGAGCCTAGATAAATCTTGCAGAATCAACCAATAGAAAAAATACTTGCTTGATCACGTGACATATAGCTGAAAAGATTATTTAAAGCGATTTAGCGGGGATTCATGAGATGTAAGAATAAAAATAGAATGTGATGTTTTGTGTTCCGTCTACGTGTTATTTTGAAAGGTGTGTATTAACCATGTTGAAGCTGCAAATAAATAAATTATTGATGGTAATTGGTCACGGCTGTTCTACAAGATATATTCGCAGACGGACATTCCACTAAAATAATGTGCTGATGTAACCGTTATATTACATACATACATACACACTCACACACATAAATTAATATATATATATATATACATATATATATACATATATTGCATATATATGTGTGCGTGTTTGCAGGGATTTTTTGCTTATCAAATTACTTTGGATAGACGCACGAGATAATATACGTTTTTCTGTCAAAAATATTTAAATTTAGTCAACTGAACGCTGTATTTTAAATCAAACCATTATTTACAAATATGAAGCTTGTTATCCACACATTTAGAAATAATCATTTTTACTTTAACAAAGAATTGCTGAAGTTATTTAAAAAGAAACATAAATGACTAGAAAAATAAAGTATTTCTTCCACCGCATTACTTAACATTTCATGGCAATCATGTTTTCAAACCTTTATTCAGTTTTAAACATTTTTACCAATTTTACACATAAGGAAACATTGAAAAAAATACCTTATGTTTTAGTTCTATCACAGAACGCGCTATGAATCACGGAAGCATCTCATATTATCTTGCTTTTCGCAGCATTAATATATTGCATTCTTGCGTGGGAGCTGTACACATACCACTCTGGGGACAATAGAATCATCATAATATCTCATTCAGAAATATGTATGAATGTGCTGAGGCTATTTTTATCTGTACCGCTATGAGATAAAGATAAACAATATTTTTGTTAGACAAAATATATTTTCTCCGGGCAAAACAGAAATGCATAGTATCACAATTAAATACCGTTAATAAAATAAAATCTTTCAGGAATGTAGTTTAATCTGCTGAAAAAGCTATTAAAAAGCAAGAATTTGGAGTGGAGGTGGAGCAGTGGCGAAACGAGATTTTGCTCGAAACTGGAGCGGAGCAAGAGCAAAGAAATTTGTTGTGCTCCCCAGCTATTTCTCTCTTACTTTTAATTTTTTTTATGATATAAAAAAATAAATTAACTAAAAAAAAAAGATAAGTAAAATAATCTATTTACATTATTCAGAACCCGGAATGGAGCCGGAACAAGTATTTTAGCACAAAGAACAAAACTCTTTCTGGGACAATTTTTTACGGTATCAAGCTCGAAAGGATGCGATAATTCCTTCCCATACAAAACTACTATTTTATGAAACTTTCGGCTATAATTTGAAATAAAAAAGAACAAATTCGAATTTCAGAAAAAACTCTCCGAGGTTCACACCCCCATGTTCCAGACTAATTTCGTGCCAAATTTTATGAAAATCCGCCGGACGGTCTGGGCCCTACGCTGGACACAGACAGACAGACACACATACTTGCTGCTTTATTATTAGTAGAGATATCCAACGTAATCATCGTCAAAACAATAATTTTAACTAAAATGGAAAACAGAGCGCTGCCACTTTAATATATATATAAAGCGCAGACGATAAATAAATTAAAACACAGAAAGAAGGATTAAACTAAATTCGCGTTTACATTAATTTTTAACGGAGATTGCAAATCTAGCGATGCCTCACTCAAAATGCTAGAGAAATATTTTGATTATTAGTCGTTTTTATTATAGAAACAATTGTGTAGATGGCAGCACGATGCAGTTTTCTCGGAGTAAGAAATTCGGAATAAGCTATCGTTGACAAACAGACAATTAAGCGACTTATATATAAGATACTATATTGCATGTATTATTCCTCAAACAAAATGTTTGTTTTATTAAATATGATTTAAAGGGGGAAATGTCCGTATTTTATACATACTATAAATGAAAAAATATCTTATCTTTATGAATAATATTCTTTCTATATTGCAAATCAGCTTAAACTGGAAGAACATTTGCTTCTTAATTGACAAAACGAAAATTCAACTCCACTAATAAATATTTATTCTCAATGTTGGTACCTGTCAATTTGCACTGTAAAATTAAAGAAGGAGATTTCTAACTTTGAAAAATTTGGTGATCTAATGAAAGTATTTCCACTTTTTATTGCAAAGCTTCATTCCAAGAAATCATTTCTTGGAATCATTCCAAGAAAATGAATTTCAAGTGATTTTGATGTCCTATATGAAATGACATTTTGAGATAAAATCCGAAAGCGCTTTTTACTTTTAATGTTTTATTTTGATATTGACAACGATGTTGAACTTTGAATTATTTTACGAATGTTACATTATTTATTTTAGTTGCAGATGCATGCATTGCGCAATGGAAACTTGTGATCTAGGAATTTTAATCTTAAATAAAGAAATATTTGTTTCTGAAACACTGAATGTCAAAAAAATTTCTTGAGCCATTCGAGCTATTTTATTTCATTTCTGGAGTGTTTATGCTGTTTGCTTTGCTAGGTTTGAAATATTAAAAGTATACGTTAATCTAAAACTAATTTTAGGTAGAACTTGACTATTTGTAGTTGAAATTGTGAAGTTAGTTCGAAATGTTAAGGTTGTATTACATTACTAGGGTATATATCATCTATAAATATTTAGCAGTAATCTATTTCATTTTGTATGTATGTATTTTCTTCTTTTTTATAAAAAGACGAAAAGAAAGAAAAATGAATTCTGCACTGCGGTCATTAAAACCACGAGATGGCTTCGTAAAAACTCATACTGTATTCCAAATGTTAAACGCTGTGTCTATGATGCCTTCAACGAGCGCAAATAGTTTCAATGAAAAAAATGTCATGTTGGCAACAATAGCGTGCCACTTTTCAATTAGCTTTAAATGAAAATTAAATTATTTATAAGCTCATCGCAATAACGAAAGCGTTAATATATTTAACCATGTAATTTTAGTTCTTTTTATTAATTATCTTATGTTTCACTAACTAGGCAGGAGAAAAATGCATAATCATATTGAAAAGGAGCCCCTGCATAGTCAGCACCTGATTTGGTTATAACCGCAGAAAATGAAAGTATAGTAAATAAAACAACTAACACTTGCACATCAATATTCATTGTTTAAAATGCTGGGATGATATATACTTTTTTACCCTCCCTGCAGAAAAAAATGGACGTTTTAATGCTTTTGTTTTCCAACAAGCCCTCTTCTTACCATATATCCGTTAGAATTGATTTTGTACGAAATACGTGTTCTTATACACATATTCGAAAAAGATGACGTTTTACAGTAGCGTTTTTTAATTTTTATTATTATTATTATTTAAAGGAAGAGCATGTTCTAGAAAATTTACATGAAAGATACTATTATGTGTACGGGGATATGATGTTTAACACAGATCTATTTAAAAGTAAAATTATAATGTTTTTTTTTTCTTCATTTCAAACCTAAATTTCATCTTTAAAACATTCCACTACCTTAGTCAGGAGGAACAAAAAAAAAAAAAAAAAGCAGTTGACATTACTTATCAGAAAATAAAAGCGATGTAAGGTATGTGATGCAATGGTTGAAATCGATGGAACGCCATGACTTTTATAAGTAGATGCTAGTCACTTGTTGTAAAAGAAAAGTCGCTCTTCAAATATTCAGAATAACATACAAATCAGAAATTATGGAATGTACGATTTTTTTAGTGTTTATTTCCAATGCAAGAGACAACTTTTACAACACAAAAAACATAAAAGAAACGATAAGAGCGTCATCGGCAAGTTTTGTGCACTCAAATACCTTTTCATCAGTCCCTACGCAAAACCGAACATCATTTCATATGGTTCCCGTAGTTGGCTTTGTCCATTCTACAAGTGGATAATTTGGGCTGTCAAGACAATTGTATCCCACTGCAAATCAAAATCCATCAAGTTTTTTTTTTTTTTCCAGAAAGTTTAATCGGAATATCATAAATGAAAATAATCCTCCATTTCTTCGAAAGAACACAAGAAGTGAGACGCGTTTCAGTCTCGTTTGACTTTGGATGTATAGTTTCATCGAATGAAACAAGTTGCACATACTTGACTGTGACCACCTCTGTGCCCTTATTAGGCAGCAAACTTTTCAGTTCATTACCTAGAATGTCAGTGTCCCGGGACCCAGTGTAGAACAATTTGTCACCCCCAACCTCAAATCCCTCAAGGAGGAACCGACTTCTTAAGCTACACATTTCAATTCACCTGTCAGAATGAATGACAACTTTGGAGTCTGACAAAACCATTACGTTTTTGTAGAGGCGTCTGGTGAACAACTTGTACAAAGACGGAAAAGATTGAAAAAGGTATTCCTCCTAGTTCATTAGGTGAAAGTTTAGCCAAGAGCGATCGGTATAAATATGCATTCAGTCAGGCTCGTGGTAAAGGTAATGGATGGTCTCAAGACGGGGTTGGACAATTCTTATATTGGTATATATTCCCTATACGACTCAGAGGATTGCAGGTTATCAAAAGCCCGTGGACAATTTATGCATCGAGTTACAGCACTATTTTCAAGTACTATACCCTCTGAACAAAGCCACTGTGCATTAAGATGCCTTGGTCGATTTTCCTAACAGTTATAAAAGGGCAATTCAGCTCTAATTAATTTTTTTTATGGTACAAGAGCTTTCTCCTAAAAAATCGTTAAAATAGGTGTAATGGGTTTACTGTTTGCAATACTAAGTCGATTGGAGTAAGTATTTACCGCACCAACGATCAGCAAAAGTTCGCAGAAGAATTATTTTCTTATTAACCGACTTCAAAAAGGAAGAAGGTTATACATTCATACTGTATGTATGTCGTTTTTTTTTTTTTATTTGGTTTGTTTGTTTGTTTTTTTTTCTCTTTACTTCTCACCGGATGAACCGATTTTATGATTTTTTTAATTGATTGAGGGTGGTTTCCCATGGCTCCCGTACCTTTGTTTGACCATATTCGATAATTAGAAAAAAGTTATTTGCAGAAATGTGGTAGTTTTTTTGTTTTTTTCATCCATAACTTTTTACTAAGTGAACCGATTTTGATGATTTTTTTCTTTAATCGATAGAGGGTGGTCTAACTCAAATATCGCACATCAATTTGAATACATTTGTTTTTTAGAAAACACGTTACGGGTGAAAAATAAGCTTTTTCAGCCTACTTTCCCGTAAAAGTAAAAAAATAATAATAATAAAGCATGAAAGAAGGCTTAATGTATCGTGAAAATATCATTAGAAATCAAGAAAAGTCAAAAATAAGTTAAGCAATTAAATAAAGATTGAAAAATTAAAAAAAAATGAAAGTAGGGTTTTGAGATCGGTCTGTCGGTCTGTCTGTCTGTCTGTCGGTCTGTCCCCTCCCCCTAATAACTTTTGAACGAATTGTCCGATTAGAAAAATTCTTTTTGCATTCGAAAGATCTCGGCGAGGACATCTCATTTCCATATTTTACTTTTTGATTTGAACCATTTTTTTGTTTTTTGATTTGAACAATTTTGAAGAGTTCAAACTCTGGGTACAAGATCCAAGTTCCAATGAACAAGCTCAGTGGAAGAAGTTTTTGGAGTGAAATATTAATATGAACAATTTTTGTTCATTTTTGAACAATTCAAAAAAAAAACATACCGCCTGCGGGGAAATTTCAATCCTATATAAATCCTGATCTATCGGACCGATTTGCTTGGAACAAACTTTATCAGAAAGCTTTTATAACGTAGAACATGTACAAATAGAAAGTTCATCCAGAACTAACGAACCTATTTTCCCATGAAATTTTTTTATCGGGATTTTCAAGAATATTTTCGAATTAATGAACGATTAAATGAATAAGCGAAAGAATGAATGAATAAATGAGTGAATAAATGCAGGAATGACTGAATAAATGAATGATTGAATGAATATGTATTAGCCGTTGAAAAAGGTATATTTGAAGCAATTAAGAACTAAAGCTAAACGAGAAAGACAGAGAGAGAGAGAGAGAGATAGCTAGATTATAAATTTGAAGCTCGTGTATACGGGAAAGTAGGCTCGTATAGTTCTAGACGGAACTTCTTGTTTAAATTTTAATTGGAAAGGCCCGGCTTGATTTTTCCTTGTTGGGAAAATTGTTATTAAACATGAAACTTATTGCTGAAAAAGAGTTTGTTGCCATTATGCTAAAATATTAAAAGCAATTATAACAAGAGTTGAACTGAAGGCTTCTCTGAAGAAAAAAATAAATCCGATCAGTTTGATTGCTCTAGTGACCGTATAAAATCGATTTCAAAACGGAATTTTTCATACAAACGGTTAGTTTTTAGTTTCATTCCCTCAAAGAAGGTTTCTCTTTTGATATTTATATTTTTAAAAATAGAGTATTCATATAAAAATGTATTTACACTAAAAAATAAAATATTTTTTGAAAAAAAAAAAAAAAAAATAGAACCAACTTCAAACTATAAATTGAGCAAAAACGTGAAAACTATATTATTTCTTTAAACATCATCAATACGACTCTTAAAGATAATTTTGAAGTCTGCAAAATTATAGTCTAGTTGTCATTATGCGTTATTTTACGTTAAAACTGTTGCAAATTCTAGGCCATTTATATTTGTAATTGATTCATGGTTAAAAAAGTAATCATGAATCAAAATTCGTCATAATTTTGCACCTACTTCAAAAATATTGTTTAAGAGTCGTATCGATGTTGTTAAAAAAAAAAAAAAAATTCTTCACTTTTTAGCGCAATTTATAACTTGAAGTCGGTTTTAGTTTTCTTCCACTAAAGTTACTGAATGCAAAATAACTTCTTTAAAGCACATTTCTGACTAAAATTTCTCGTCCTCAATTTCTAGCTTTAATTTGTCTGAGATACGATCAGGCGAATGAAAAATTCAAAAATACTGGAAGAAAAAGCAATACAAAATTAATTTGACAGATGAAATAAATACATTGTAAAACTTGTTACGAAATAAACATGTGACAAATATTGTTTTCAGTTTTTTTAAAGATAACATTAATGTTGACAAAATATATCAAGGCTTGAACTTTTAAAAGAACCTCAATATGCTGTTTGTGTACATCATTACTTTGAATTATAATGCATAACCTAAAAAAAAAATTATATACGGTAGTTAAGAACACAGTTCCATTAATTTTTGATTTTTTTGAAGAACTACCTATTTTAACCTATCCATTGTACAACATGAGTCTAAAAAACAAACAAAGGTTTACAGCATTTAGTAAAATAAATAAAATAATAATGACAAATAAAATAAAGCACACACACAATTAATTCGTGAAAGTGGAGAAACAGTATTTTCTTCATAATAAAACATTTCGTAATATATTCATACCTGCATCAGAAGCATTTTGAAAGTTTTAGACCCTTACACCGATATAGACCTTATGCTAAAGGGTATACATTTTATTTAAATACTGAAATAGATAACAGAGATAAAATAAACTTTTACTAAAATGAATAGGAAAATTGGATTTCATAACCTACGGTATTATCTTTGATATTATAATACTTCACAACTAAGTAGTTGCTACATTTTCACATCCGATATGTTCTGGAAAATATTATTCCCTATTTTACGTCAAAGAATTGCTCTTGATTCAGAAAATCTTACATCAAAGCATAAGAAGTTATTTCTCTGCTCGATTTTTAAGGAAGCGCCATCGGTTTCTTCTGTTTAAGAAACACAAAGCACTGGTATTATAATGCATAGGGTGCTAGATAAAGCATGCTTTAGAAGAACTAGGATTATCAATAGGTCTACATCTTACTTGCGTATTTTCCGGGGGAGCGTCTCAGAAACAGTTTATCTTTTGAGCAAAGAAACAAAAAGCTTCTCAGAGAACTCTCAATCACTAAAGAAGGGATTTTTCCAATTCCATACTGCTTACGTATTTAGAGTCTGAAAACAGAACACGATTTTCGATTTTGTTTGCTTATAGAATAGCGATTTATTTAGCGTTTTCGAATAGATTTGAATGTCGTATTATTCCATAAAAATCCTTATTGTATCATTTTAATCAATTAAAACCGTACTAATAGGAATTATTCCTCCGTATTATTCCTCGAATCAGTTTTATGTATGTGTACTTTATAGTTTTATCAGTAATCTGGTGGAGGGGGGGTAATTAAATCAGAACTATTTGGTTTAACCATATTAATAAGCGTAGTATTGTAATACAGTGTGTCCCATCCAAATAAAGCCACCGTGACTATGAGTCGTAAATGGACATGAAACAAGACAGTGAGAACAAAACAAATATGCAGGGATATCATATCTATAAATTCATATTTACAAGAGCTAACTCATCCCTTGCTTTACTAGGGCAGGTAAAGAAAATCGAATACGTAAAACCGGAGGAAAAAAATGGCCCGTTGAAATAAAGTCACCACTCCTTTTAATGTTATGGGTAAGTCCCAACATGCGAACTGCCACAGACAGATACACCGGTTTATGATGTCAGGGACTTGTTCTTACCTGTCAATGCTCGTCGAACTTTGTGCAAAGTTCAGAAGGTACTATTTATGATTTCTCCTGCAGTATTGCAATGGAAAAATGAACCCAGCTATCGGAGTTCGAGAGAGGCCAGAAAACAGCTCTTAGTATCAAGGTTTCTCACATAGGCAAACCTCTAAACAAATGAAACAATCTAAAACCATAATAGACAATTTCGTGAATCATGGCAATGCGTACGGGTACAAAAAGAAGGAAACGTACATGCAGAAAAATGAGTTCTAGATAAGAAAGAGATGTTGTGCGGTGTTTTATACGAGGTGGTACTTCTCTCAGACAACTGGCTGAAGAGGATAATGTCCCTGTGACAAAATCAACCCTCCCACGGATTACAAAAAGTTAAAAGTAACTTGCGATATAAAAAAAAAAAAAAAATACCAGCTCATGCTGAAAGCTATCTACAAGCAAAGGAGGGTAGATTAGAACAAATGTCATAAAATCTGGAAGAACTAGTGGTATTGTGCTATATTCCCAGATGAGAAAAAAATAAATTTGGATTGCCCAGACAGCCTTGCGTTCTATTTGCATGACATGAAGAAAGAAGAGGAAAACTTGTCCAAGAGACAGAAAGATGGAGGCTCATTAATAATGTGGGGTGGTTTCACCTATGGTGGTAAAATTAACCCGGCATTACCCTCATTCCGCATGAAGGCTACTGATTACCAAGAAATTCTAGAAACCGGTTTATTACCATTTGCAGAGACAATTGGTGGCGCAAGTTGGATTTCCCAGGAGGATAAGGCACACATTCAAGTTGAAAACTCTTCCTGGGAATGGTTTTTGGATAATGGGGTGCATGACATGTAATGACCCGCTCTTTCCCCTGATCTCAATCCCCCCCCAAAAAATGCTCGGGGTATGCTAAGTAGCGCCGGATCTGCCACTGACAGACAGTTACGATCTATAGCAGAATTGAAGGCGGCCATCATTGAAAGTCTGGGATAATAATGATGTTAGTGTCCTCCAGGGATTGGTAAATGGTATGCACATGGTGTATGCCAAGTCATATGTAAGCATGGCAGATTATATAAGGCATGTATTGCCTATTAATAGAAGTGACTTTATTTTGACAGATTTTCCCTCCTTTCTTTACTTATTTATTATTTTTTTCCTGTCTTGATGTAACAAGATGCTTGTCACATTCCGCAATTAAAATCGCCTTAACCAAATACATTGGTTATTTACTTAAACCGTCGAGGCAAGCCTTAATATTTTTCACTCACGGTTCTTCCCTACTAATCGCGAGGCGTAACCACCGCTTGTCACTGCTTTTTTAATTGCCTACGCGACTAAACTTTTTATACCATTTTATTTTTTGGAAACACTAATTCATTTTTTTATTTAGTTACTTTACTCCGCGTTTACCTTTTAACTACTTAATATTTTCGATTCGGTTCCGTCATATTTCGACTTAACAAATGTGAATTATTTCAAATCAACGACGGGATCTATTTAACACCGCGGAGTAATTCGACTTAACAAATGTTAATTATTTCAAATCAACGACGGGATCTATTAACACCGCGGAGTAATTCGACTTAACAAATGTTAATTATTTCAAATCAACGACGGGATCTATTTAACACCGCGGAGTAATTTTCCCCTTTTGCAAGTATCCCATGGCTAAAAAGTTATATTCCCCGGCAGACGTTAGAAAAAATCTACAAAGAGAGGTCGCAAGGCGAACCCGGCGAAGGGGGCGAGATGCCTTTCGCGTCGGGTGAGCAACGGTTTTAATATGTTATTTCTTCTTCATGAGCTGCTGTTATATGTTAGCATGAAATCATATAATGTTCTACTATATTCTTGAGGATCTTCAAATATGATCGAATATCTACAGCTGCAATATGTTTGTAGTATGGTGCTTTGGTGTGTGCAGAACTTCTGGTGAATGAGCAGACATGTTTTAACAGCAACAAGTTTATTAACAACAAAAAAGGTTTAAACTTTGAATACTAACATGTCAAATAAAGGGCTCAGAATTCATTTCTTAGGCTGTAATTCCAAGTTGTAGTAATCGCAGCCCATTTACTAATTGAAAATAGTCGTCGGTGTTTTAAGCAATACAAAAATTTTGGATTATTGCAGCAAACCTAATAAATAGCAAGCTTCATCCTGACACCAAGATTGAAAGGAATACTGACAAAACGCGAAAAATTTAATCTAACAAACTGACATGTTAACGAGCTGCCGAAAAAGGCCGAATCTGATTTCGGTAGCTCTATCCTTTGCTTTTACAGAAATGAGCGATGAATCAGAGCTCGCCACGCAATTTACGACACGTGCCTAAGAAAAAAACGATTCTTTGAATACATTAAATATTCAATCAATTTACGTTAGTTTTACGTTCGTAAATGCGGACCATGGAGCACCACAGTAGCATTTATCAGTATATACTGTATATAACTTTCGAAGTTCAGAGTGGAAGCGCCAAGTCATGGCGAAACGATGAATCGCCAAATCGAGCTGAATAATATTTTTTCACCTTATCCAGAAATCTGTGCACATAAGATATGCTGCGTCGTCTATCGACATTTTTCTCAAGAATTACATACTAATGTGAATGCCACAACTTGTACGATCTCACGGAGCATCATCATGGGAAAAGGAATCAACCGTTACTCATCAAGGCTATAGAACTTTTACAACTAGAACTCTCCGATTGATAGCGCTCCAAGTTCGCTCACTGACAGAACTTTCTGAATTGCGAATGAACTTTGATATGAAATTAACGGTTAAGTCACCGTACAACATATCTCAACAACGGACAATCACGAGTCTACAAATCCCTCGGTGCGGTACAAACTGGTTGTATTTATTTGTTATTATTTGTGTTAGTTATGTTGATGATCATTTTTGTTGCTTTATTATTATTGAGAGATTCAATTGATTCTATGAGATTAAAAAAAATTCAAAATGAGACGCCCAACGTATTTTAGTGAAAATATTTAATAATCCAGGCATCTCTATTTTCTTATTTATTTTGTTATGCATTGAAGTGTTAATAAATGATGTTCAGTTCAATTAAGATGATTTTTGAATTATTGAATTTTTCATGATCTGATAAAGGTTTTTCAGATATGATATTTTAATTTATCTTCTTCGATCATCTGCAATTCTAGCTTATCATATATAAGCACTAGTATGGTATGAATGCTCTAACACAGATTAATTACACAACGCAATACAAATTTCCTCTATAATCCATTTCTTAAAATTGGTTTAAACACTTGAGTAAAACCAATACTCATAAGTCATTTAATCAACCCCCCCCCCCCGTCTCACCACACCTGGTAAAGCAGGTGAGTTACTCCCTGTAAATATGTATTGGTATGTAAACTTTCTTAATAGATTTGTTTACTCTTATTGGCTTGTTTCATGTCCAATAACGACACACAATCACGGTGGCTTCATTTCGGTAAGACACACTATACACACACATATACTGATTTTTATGAACCGCAGGAGAAAGTAATGGTTGTATTAGTGCATTTACTGTGTTGCCTTAAATAATAAGTCACTTTTTAGAAATGTGTTCTTGCAGAAAAATACTTGGAAATTTATTCTGAAACTTTACGGGTTATAATAGAATTTTAGACCTCACCCTGTAAAAAGTAATGCTTGAAAGGCGTTTTAGCTATAGCATATAATGACATACTTCTTTTAATTTTATGTATTCACTATTATAAGAACATGATATATGAAGATGTAAAGGTTGTTTTAAAAATGTGTTTTTAATGGTTTTGTTTATAACGTGCAGAATGTTGAATTAAATGCAGTTTCCTTTCAGGAAATTTAACGAAATTCAGTGCAGTACTAATGAAGGTCAGGTTTATTTTTATCTTAAATTTAACCCTTTATGTCTCAAATTACTTCATATTTCGAAAAGGATTTAAAAACCTTTCAACTATTTTCTTATGCATAAGAAATATATGATAGTATTATTTATTACTTAAATGCGCCCTCCCAGGATTTTTGAAATCATTTTAACAGCGGGGAAGGACTTATCAATGCCAGAAGAAAAACGTTCTTTACTGAAGAAAAAATTGGTTTGACTCTCAAATTTTAACTATAACATTGGTGACTTAGATTGCACATGCATAAAATATGAGAAAGATTTATCTCAATAATTAATCAGAGATCCGGAGTACTTAGAAAATGAGCAAAGTCACTTAATTCAAAAATGCCACTTCAAACAATGCGTTAACAACTAAATGGCTTTGTAAATCCTTAAAATACAAAACCAGTTCGTGTTGTCACTTAGCTTTAGTAAATGAAAGCTTCAAATAAAGGGATTTTAAAGTCCCTACGTGATCTTACTGAAAATTCACGTCCTATTCTGCGAGTTTGTTGGTGGGATTATAAAATCCAGTCGGGACATAAATGGTTAAGACAAAGGTATTAAACAACAGAAATAATGCTATGTATGTTCGTATAATACAACAATATTAGGTACTATTCTGTACAATTCTTTAATTCACTCGGACCGATGCCCATCATTCAAAAGTATTAGTATTTTGCTTTCTGCTTGTCAAAACGGAAGACTTTTAAGTGGATTTCTTTCCATTCTTATACACGTTTAGTTAACGTTAAAAAAATATTTGTTTTCCTTTCTGTTGAAAGAGCATTTTATCTTTTTGGCCCCATGAGAATAGTTGAGCTTTCAGTTACCCTTCTCCTGTATTGTTGCACGAGTGTGTGCGTTTTTTTTTTCTCTCAAATTCTTTTTAGCGACAGAAAGAGAATAGATAAAACGTTTCACGAGGTAACCTTCAGATGCTTGATAATTATTTTTTTAGCATTCCAAACCAGGAAATATCAAAAATATGAAACATTTTTACTTGGAAACTTACACAGAGAAGTGTTAATGTTTTCATGAAAAGGCATTTTATCTCGTGGAACTCCAAAAACTCCTGGCGGTTTGCGAAAATGTAGAGTGGAAATAAACAAAATTTCAGAAAAGATTCCATACTCATGATAAGCTGGCACACAATCTGGCTCACTTTAGTAATTTAATAAAACTTTAATAGGGTAAAGATTTAAGATAAATTGTTAAAATAAAATGTTTCGATAAACAACCATTTAGATACTGTTAAACATATATATATATATATATATATATATATATAAATAATATGTTGTTCTGGCTTCCGTTTGTATGCTTTAAGAATGACGTTAAGCGTGGAATGTGTCGCTTAGTTTCAAGATGAAGCAGCGCATTCGTCGAATTGGGTCAGGTGGGGTAAAGTGGTCATAAAATCAACGTTATTCAACTTAAAGGGAAAATAAAAAAAAATCAAACACTTCAGGTTTTTTTGGTTGATAATTTACATTACATTATTAAAGGGAAAAGAGCAACATGTTTAGTCTGTGAAGCATAAGTCTGTTTAGAAATAAATTATTCTACAGATATAAAGTGAAAGTTGCGTTGCAAAACAGTACTCATAAGAATTCGTCAATCCATAACATAACATTGCAATTAAATAATCTTATAGTAATTTCAGCCTGCATTGCATTTAAGCTCAGTTGTGTTTAGTGATGTTTACGTTTTAAAACAATGCATCATTATTGAAATTAATATTTCACTAACATCTGCTTCGGGCTTAGTTTCTAACAAAAAAAGTGCGGGAGCTCTATAGACTTCAGAAATTATTTCTTTGGGTAAAAAGTTTGAATTCCCTCCAATAGCGTTCAAGATTGAAAAAAATCAGAGGAGCTTAGCTCGCGTGAGTTCCCACGCAAATTAAGCCCTAGTCTATCTCATAAATTAACGTTATTTTTAAACAGCCATGAATGCCAAGCCTAATATTATGACCACTTTACCCCATCTTACCTAAATTACTGTAAAATAATACATACAATAAATCTAGCTTAGCCGTTAATGCGGAAGAATTCTTGGGATCTGTGCAAAGCTTTCTGCACCGTCGATTTGTGGAAATTTTTTTAAACAAAGTCTCAGAGAGAAATTAAAATAGGTTAACATTAGCAAAATTTTGATTGTAAAATTTAATTCTTAATTTTTAAAACGAAAATTTAGAAATAATACCAATTTCATTGTTATTTCGAAGTTAAACCTTTTCATTTGCTGTATAACCAGTTTATTAAAATTTTCATTATTCAGCTTTCCCACCACAAAGCGCAGTTAAGTGGTTATATTTACCTAAACTGATTTTGATATTCACTGATACTGTCATTAATCAATTATTTTCCTACTTGGAAATCAATTAATCATTGTTTGCCTCTGATATTTTAAGCCGCTTTTAAAATTTCTACAATTTTACGAAAAAAAAAAAAAAAAAACATATTGCAGAACAACTGAATTTAGTTTTTCTTTTATTTTTTCCAGACACTACGTTTTGTTTTCCGGTAAAACTGTTGTATTTTGTATTTATTTTCGGAAGAATACAAATTCAATTTTTAAAAATAAAGACATTTGCTTATATCTTTATTGCTAGCAACCCTTAAATACTAGATTATTAGTTGATATTTATTTTCTGAAAGTTAATATTATTCTTAAGCTGATTTTTAAAAAAAACTATGTCAGGTGTAATGTGCTTAAAATTTTTACAAAAAATATATTCCGATAAATTGCTGTTAATTACTTTTTTATGAGGCGAAGCTTATAGTTTCTTACTTCATTAATCGTGTAAATGCTTCGTAATTCTAAGTTTGTGTGTTTGAATACTTAGTGTAAATTCAGAATGTAAAACTTCTTTAAGGATGTAAAAAACTTTTAAGATGATAAAACACAATTATTTTGTCAATAACTGGAATTATAGCGACTCAGTCAATTTTATTATTTTTGTGCACAACATAATAATGAAACATTAAAATGTAACCTGGGAAATTAAATAAATGCAATAAAAAGAACTATTATGAGTAATTATTGCCTGGGAAACACCAAACATTTTAATTTCGTTCCATAGATAGACATTTGTATGCCAATGCGTTGATATTATCTGAAAATTAAAGTTTTGTCAAACAAGAATTCGCATGTTGTCTTCCCAAACTGGCCGTAATAAACGATTTATGATTCTTCGCTGTAAAAAAAAAAAAAAAAAAAAAAAAAAACAATAGTTTCTGACTTCAAAAAAGTTTGAAAACTTTCGTTCAGATGTATAAAACTTTGTTTGTATTTTGTTTTCCGGATACAAAGCGCAATAAAAGTAACATGAAGAAATTTCTGCTCCTTCAGTGCTGCATTTCAAAGCTGTAAATTCGAATTTTCAAGTATGGATTTTGGCTAAAAGCCAAAAGAAGAGAAATGGTTGTTGTTAAAGATATAGTATTTGGAACCCATAAATATATATTTCAGTTGGAGAAAAGGTTATATTGTTTTAAGCGTATCAGTTTGTTTTGGAATGTCGATACGCAAAATGTTCACTGCGGAAAGTTTAATAATTATTGCAAATTCACCATTGTAGCTTTCCCGCGAGTGGCGGTAGTAATGCAACCCGTCATAAGTTTGCTAAAATGCAATGCCAGCAATTAATTTCAATGTAAGGATTTTAACCTTACCTAAGTATTTAAAATAAAAAGAAAAGCATGTTAGACTGTGATAAAATGTACTTATTTCTAGCAACTTGCTCTACGAGACGCTGTTCAGCGTTTAAGCAACGTAGTAGTTTTACTGCTTAGGGTAGATAAATACAATTTTCTGGAATTACTGAAAAGTTTATTCGACTAGTATGGTTTAAAAAGACCTTTACATTGTATTTCATATTTCTTTTCTTTAAAAAAGGTGATGTTTTTAGGAAGTTAAAATACTGCTCCTGAAAACATACTTAAGGAAGAGTACTAGAGCTTAAATGGTGAACCATATTTTCATTATGCATAGTTAAGAAAAAACAAAGCAATGATATGTGTCGTCAACTGAACTTTTCTTTCAAACTACAAATGTAATTAGAGGTATTTAACAAATGATGTCACACTCTTTTTTTACATATTTGTTACATGAGAATATGTTATTGCAATTTTAAAACGAAGCTCTACGCTATAGATCACATTTTCAATTTATTTTTGAACGTTTTATGTTATTTGTGAGCATAACAATTAAAATGATTACATAGGTATAAAATGACTACAAAAAAACCTAATTTGTATACAATAGTAAAAAATATTACTTGTTTGAATTCCGTGAGAATAACCCGCCCTATTTTGTCTTAAAAATGTAAATGCCGAAAAAAATTTCCTTTAAAATTTAAACTTTTAAATATAAGTTAATTTAAACCTTAACCAGCATCGATTATTTTTATACATGTCAATGAGAAATACAAAAAAAAAAAAAAAAAAAATGCTATAAAAATATTCAATATTCTTATTTAAATATTTTCATTTTAACCAAAATATGTGAAGTCATATTTTGATGCACTCCCCCTCCCCTTATCACAAACTGCCACAATTTCTCCTTCCCTCGTCCCCATTGAAGCATGGCGTCATTAGTGAACAAACCTTTAGATAAAGTTAATGCTAAAATTTAAATCAGTATAATAGGATAAAACTGCAAAAACCAATTTTGGATGTAACTTAAAATATTATATTAGGTGGTTTACTGCATTGAAACATAATTATTTACTGTTAATAATTTAGCACTAGAAATATTATCTAATCCTACCCTTTGTAACGGAAATTATGGTCAAGTTTAGACATTATATATAAACATTATGTAATCCGGTTAAAAAACATTTCGTCCAACTTTTGGTTGTTTGTCTATACTTTTGCTTTTTTACACACGTTTAACGACATTTACTTTGTTAAAATGCAATTATTTGGCTCGCATTCCCATACCTCATTCTAGGAAATATTATCTTTATTCTTCTGCTAGTGAACTCATGTAAATAAATTACCTTACGAAGTACTCAAAATACCATCTCCACTCGTTGGAAGAACATTTGTATAGCTGCAAATGAACTCTATAAATATTATTACCATGATTTCAAGAAATTCATTCACTTCTATTTGAATAATTAAAGTGTGCACAATTAAATCATGAAAATTATGCACTTGTCACTACACACAAAAATATCTGTTGCTTTTACAAGGGCGCAGAACGAAATCACAGCATACGATTTTCAACAAAAGATTCATTAATTAACATTCCATGTCGAACACAATCCTTTATTGAAATCCAGAGAAATTCAAGACAATTTTTATCCCTGACATTTCGTTCATTAGGGCCAAAATCTTAAATAATTTTCTCCTTATTGCAAGTAAGAGGAATTAAAGAGCGTGGAATAAACCTCTTTTAATTACACAAGAAACGAAGATCTGAATTCTTTCATTTAACTTATAATTGATAATAGAATTTTTAGGAAAAAAACCCTAAATTCTTGGCAAATTTCAATTAAGTTGTCTTTTATGCTGAAATTATAAACCTTTATTAGCAGTCTGTTGTGTTAGTTTCTTTCGTTTGTTATTAGAGTAAGTTATTTACGGAATTTAATCCCCCAATTTATGCATTATCCGGCAGGCAAATGAGTATTACCTTCAATAAGTAAAGCAGCAAGGGTCTTTAAAATGTGACAAGAAAATAATAAATAAGTGAATAAAATAAAATTAGAATAAAGAAGAAAATAAAAGAAAATCCCAACGTTAAGAAGAAAAAGGAGAAAACAAATAGAACTAGGTGGCACTTTTGTGTTCACTTCAGTGTTAAAAAGTACTGAAATATTATTTAAAAATAAGAATTTAATATTAAAATACTTTTCTTTTTTTTTTTTTCTTTCCAATGAGGCTGCGGTGTTGGGTCCTACAACCATTGAAGACCTAGTGCGTTCCCCAGAAATGGTACCATCTCTTTCAGCGGCACCACAATGAGTGTGGTACCTTCGCCGCATGAGAATTTTGACGTTCAGTTACCACTAGTGGCGGTACCTGAGCTCTCATTGATGCAATATGCACTAGGAATTTAATTTAGCAGAGAGCATCCAAGCCAAATGTCTACTCAAGGGACGTTTACATGCCGCATAATCATACGACATGGGCGCAGACGATTTTCTGCATCTTGAAAATCCACCGATTCGGGCCAGGTTTGAACCCGCGATCTTGGGTGTACGAGGCCTGCTGCCTTACCACTACGCCACCCTGTCGGAAAGAAAAAAAAAAAGAATATTAAAATACTGTACCTCAAAACTAAAACTAAATTCAGTAGCGCGACAGCCCATTGAGTGTCATGGCCTACTGGGCCCTTCCCAGTTTTGGAGACCGAGGGCCCTGTGGTGCAGCAGCAGATGTTCCGGTCAAGTGGTCTGCCTGACGCGTAACCCACAGTGTTTAGTCCCCAAACGTGCTTGGTCTTCCTTTTATCGATCCCACTTAAGGGATGAAAGTCTCAGTCAACCCTGCCCAGCCCTGGAATCGAACCTCGGACCTGTGGCACGGAAGGCTACCACTCAGCCACTTGGCCACATATTGTATTTCAAAGATATATAAATTTCAAGTACGCATAAGTTTCGAAACTGTATGTTTTAATTACAAACCTGTGTTTTTACATTTTCGTTATAGAATGATATCTGCAATGTTTTCTTTAAACCAAAGGGATAATTAAGAAAATAGTGCCCTGTTGCACCTTTAGGTTTTAGTCACTGTTAAAAAAATAATAATACAACTGAACATTTCATTGCCAATTTATCTTATAAATTTTGAAAACACCTAAATCTAGTTTTATACATGTGTTTTTAATTCAAAAACTATGTTAGAACTATTAAAACAGGCTATGATGTTATTAAGCTGATTATTAATTCTAAAATCCTTATACAGACTTCCCAACTTGAAATGTAAATCTTCATTTATAGTTAGAGGACCGTAATGTTTTATTTAAACCTTAAGATATAATTATCTTTTACGACGTACACTTTTCTAATTAAAATTGTATTGATGTGCCGTTACATTTTGGCTTTCAAAGTCATTGCAGATGACAAATGAGAAGTAATTAAGCATGGTGAAATGTTTCGTTTTCCCCATTCCAACTGAATATTCATAAACTCTTAATTAGCCTCGAATATCCAAACACCTTATAAGCCTTTATTTTTAATTAATTTCGTGAGATTTTCAAAAATAAATCCGAGTCAAGTTATCTAAAGTTAAAGTGTCTATTATGGTGCAAACTCTTCGTTTGGACTCAAAAACTATTTTTTAGTATGCACTGTGTTTTAATAAGCATGTGATGTTTCATAAACCGACCATTTTTTTAAATTTCATTAAAAAAAGCAATTAGCTTTTACACCTTTTCTGATGTGTTATGTTTCAAATATTTACTTCTTCAAGAAGAAGAATTTAATATGAATAGGGTAACTCTTTAATAATGACATCTCTTTTAAATGACATTCATTAACGTCGTCATGGTTAAAAACGATGCCACCTCGATTTAACGTTATTTTTACTCGAATTTTTTTCGTTCTTTCTTAATTCCAAGAGTATAAGTAAGGGAAATTCATAAGCGCTCTTAAAACTGACAATCTCGAGAGAACATCCAGAGTTGTAACTAGAATGTGACTACTTCAAAACCAGTGAAAGTGATCATATTGTTTTAAGGAGTTTTGATGTTGAAAATGATTTGGAGGCAGTTGTGTAGGAAAGGGGGTGGTTCCCGGGTCCTGACCCCGCCCTTGAAGGCTCAAACAATATTCTAAAAATAAAAATTAAAGTGTTTTTTTTCCCTCTAAGCGATATTATGCACGTACACATGTCTGTCTATGTAAAGTTAAAATCTGATTGCTTTTTCTAATTGCTTTCATTTAAATCTTCAAGCATCAACGTTCAACATTCTTAGCTTAGACATCGCTTAGACCCTTCAGAAGTTTTTTTTTGCTACGCAACTCCTAAAAGGAGAATTATGGAAAAACATCAACAGTAAAAATGACAAAGAACAAATAAAGTCACCACGTTTCATAAAGTATGTTTCTGACAATTTAAGAAAATAAATTTGGTTTTATAACAGTCATACAGAAATGTTATTTTTGTTGAAAAACATCATATAACTTAATTAGTGATCTGCAAAACAACCCTTGTTAATATTGTCACTTCGTCTCACCTGTATTTCCGTTTTTACATCGAATCATTTAGATTGCAACTTGTTATTAAAAAAACACACAAGGAGAAGAGAAGAATATAAAAGAGAGCTCTGTTAAATATTAGTTTTGAATAAAGGGGGGGGGAATAAAAACAAAGGGGTGGTCGTGATCGTTATAGCTAATCTTTGAAAATTTGGTAAACAGGTTCTACTTAATGATTCCTGGTAGACTATTAGAACATACTCATATTTACAAAAAAACAAATAGCATTTATTATCCTTACATAATTTACAGTTTACCGTATGAAAGTTCTATCACATGTTGGAACAATTTCAAAAAACTAGTAAAACTACACATAGCATAACATAGACAGTATCTCATAAAAACCAATTCATGGCACACAGTAAGAAAGGATTTAAGATAAAAAAGAAAAGGGGCTTAGAAAACTTTAATTGGGCATATTACCCTTACTAGAAATTGGGAGTTCATACCTAAGATTCACGGAGGGAATTCCGAGGTCAGGTACCTGTGAAAATCGGGAGGGAACCCGGGACGGAGGTCCCTGGCTAGAGGCTGAAAAATAAAGAGGAAGAGAAGAGAGCGTTTCGAAGTGGTCAGGGCTTTTTATACCCTCCGACCGGCTTAAGAACTGGACAGCTTTCTACGACGTCCGTAGTAAATCGGGCGTGAAGGTGACAGAAGGTCGAGTTCACCCCCTTTTTGTCACTGGCGAGAAAAGGAAAAATCATGATTCAGTAGCTCAGAGAAAAATAAAGTAGCGAAAAAAAGAAAGTGTGCGCCATGAACAATGAACATGTGCCATGAATTCTTAGCTCAACAATGTTTTAGAAAACAGGACAAATAAAATACACTAAAATTCATCAATTAAAATTCGTTATGCAATAATAAAAATTCTAATACCTAACAATCCAACCGACCTTAGGGAAAAAAAAACATGAAATGTTTTTTTTTTTTTTTTCAAACATCTTTTACCAGCTAACATAATTTGCTTCTCAATGGAGAAATTTTGGTTAACAGCATTATATAAAAGGAAGTTTAAAGATCTCTCTCTTTTTTTTTTTTTTTTTAGAGGGGAAAAAATGAAAAAAAAATTTAGGGGGAAAGAAAATCTCCGTCCATCCACAATGTCATACAAAAAGTCGAAAGTCTTGTAGCTTGAAATATCGAAGAATAAACAGTCTATTTAAACAGCAACATGCTTCGGAGTCAGTACAGGGATACTTCGGAGCAACCCAGGATCCTTGGGAAGGGAGGTTTTCACAGCTAGACTCTCTCGGAGTTTCTGTAAGTTCGTGAAAGTTGTTGCGGTCGTTCTAATTAGGTTTAACATCGGCTCATCAGAGAATGTATTCAGGTGTAGAGGAAAAGATGTAAAGGAGTACCATCTAAAGCACGCCGCTTCAGTGCTGGCCAGTCACATGGGCAAGCGTTGTTCTCAGGTGGTGCAAATATTTCGAAGATCAAACCCCTATCCAAGAGTGCAAGCGTGCGTTCATTTTTGCAAGTGACAAAAATTACAGGCAGGTTTGAAATATTCTCATTTACAGCACACATCGGCATCCTATCGGGGATTTCTACTGGGCACTTGGATGCATTCAATTCCCTCCCCTTTGAAAGTTTAAATTAGCCCGAGTATTTCTGTATTGATATCTATTTTGCTTTCTAAAACACGCATCTTCCACGTGACCTATTTTCCCACAGAAATTACAAATAGGGGACTGGCATCTTTCTACTTCGTGGCCTTTCCTTCTACACCGCTGACAATATTTGTCCCTGGAACGACGCATTTCTCCCCTGTAATCTGAATACGGGAACCGATCCTGATTTTGTTCATTCCTCTCAACTTTCCCCAACCTTTCTTCCACTGTAACAGATAATGAAGACAACGTCTTTGTCAACAGCTCTACTCTTTCTCCTAAAGCTTCGATGGCTGATTTTTCTTCTACGCCACTCGTGCGAGAGTAATTCGCGGGGTTAGGGTGCACTACAGCTGCTGTTTCCAGGGGGGGTCGCGATATTTCCAACGCTTCCTCTAAGTTTAACACGTTTTCCTTAAACAGGTTGTAGTCTTTTAGCCCTGCGGCTGCTATACCTCTAAGCAGTTCGTGTTTTACACCTTGTTTTGCTGCTGAAAGCAAAAGCTGCAACCTATAGTTATCAAAAACATTCGCGCTATCTTGGGGAACGCACGAGTACGACAAGCCCTCAATCCGTGCGAAAAATTGTCGCGCATTCTCCGTTGGTAACTGGTACGCCGACGTTAGTCGTGTTATTGACGTGGCTATTGAGGTCGAATGGGAGAATCTTGCACCAAGGGCTTCAGTAACAGCTTTGAATGAGCCTGTACTTCTTAAACTTCCCTGGGAATCCAAAAATTCTTTTGCCTCACCCGTCAACTTAATTTTAATGGCGAATAACTTGTCATTATCGTCCCATTTACAATACGTGGCGATCTCCTCAATTTTATCTAAAAATGATTTAAAAGACGTTCGCCCATCGTAACCTGGAATTGCAGGTAAAAATTCAGCAAGTGTACATTTGGGAATTTGCACCACTACAGGAGTTTGGCTTTCATTCGCCATCTCAATTTGTTTATAATGAAAATACAAGTAAAATATACAAAAAAAATTATGCGCAAAATATCCTTAACTATTTAGATGCGATAAGCAAATAATGCCAAAGTTTGTTTTAGATTCCTTTAAACCCACACATAATCTTAAAAAAATCCATTAACACATACATTACTACAGTGAAGCATAAGCAATAAATATTCTTACTACGGATTTTACGCAAGCATAAACATTTCAAATGCACCTAAGATCCATTATAACAGAAAATTTCATAATAACATAACGTGCGTGACGAACGTTTTTTGCTTCATTAAAAAAGTACATACACAACATATGATGTTTTAAAAATGTCCAACATGTGATATGGATAGTCTCCAGTTTTTTTTTTACTATTAAGACTGGTTCAAGGCACCATTGTTAAATATTAGTTTTGAATAAAGGGGGGGGGGATAAAAACAAAGGGGTGGTCGTGATCGTTATAGCTAACCTTTGAAAATTTGGTAAACAGGTTCTACTTAATGATTCCTGGTAGACTATTAGAACATACTCATATTTACAAAAAAACAAATAGCATTTATTATCCTTACATAATTTACAGTTTACCGTATGAAAGTTCTATCACATGTTGGAACAATTTCAAAAAACTAGTAAAACTACACATAGCATAACATAGACAGTATCTCATAAAAACCAATTCATGGCACACAGTAAGAAAGGATTTAAGATAAAAAAGAAAAGGGGCTTAGAAAACTTTAATTGGGCATATTACCCTTACTAGAAATTGGGAGTTCATACCTAAGATTCACGGAGGGAATTCCGAGGTCAGGTACCTGTGAAAATCGGGAGGGAACCCGGGACGGAGGTCCCTGGCTAGAGGCTGAAAAATAAAGAGGAAGAGAAGAGAGCGTTTCGAAGTGGTCAGGGCTTTTTATACCCTCCGACCGGCTTAAGAACTGGACAGCTTTCTACGACGTCCGTAGTAAATCGGGCGTGAAGGTGACAGAAGGTCGAGTTCACCCCCTTTTTGTCACTGGCGAGAAAAGGAAAAATCATGATTCAGTAGCTCAGAGAAAAATAAAGTAGCGAAAAAAAGAAAGTGTGCGCCATGAACAATGAACATGTGCCATGAATTCTTAGCTCAACAATGTTTTAGAAAACAGGACAAATAAAATACACTAAAATTCATCAATTAAAATTCGTTATGCAATAATAAAAATTCTAATACCTAACAATCCAACCGACCTTAGGGAAAAAAAAACATGAAATGTTTTTTTTTTTTTTTTCAAACATCTTTTACCAGCTAACATAATTTGCTTCTCAATGGAGAAATTTTGGTTAACAGCATTATATAAAAGGAAGTTTAAAGATCTCTCTCTTTTTTTTTTTTTTTTTAGAGGGGAAAAAATGAAAAAAAAATTTAGGGGGAAAGAAAATCTCCGTCCATCCACAATGTCATACAAAAAGTCGAAAGTCTTGTAGCTTGAAATATCGAAGAATAAACAGTCTATTTAAACAGCAACATGCTTCGGAGTCAGTACAGGGATACTTCGGAGCAACCCAGGATCCTTGGGAAGGGAGGTTTTCACAGCTAGACTCTCTCGGAGTTTCTGTAAGTTCGTGAAAGTTGTTGCGGTCGTTCTAATTAGGTTTAACATCGGCTCATCAGAGAATGTATTCAGGTGTAGAGGAAAAGATGTAAAGGAGTACCATCTAAAGCACGCCGCTTCAGTGCTGGCCAGTCACATGGGCAAGCGTTGTTCTCAGGTGGTGCAAATATTTCGAAGATCAAACCACTATCCAAGAGTGCAAGCGTGCGTTCATTTTTGCAAGTGACAAAAATTACAGGCAGGTTTGAAATATTCTCATTTACAGCACACATCGGCATCCTATCGGGGATTTCTACTGGGCACTTGGATGCATTCAATTCCCTCCCCTTTGAAAGTTTAAATTAGCCCGAGTATTTCTGTATTGATATCTATTTTGCTTTCTAAAACACGCATCTTCCACGTGACCTATTTTCCCACAGAAATTACAAATAGGGGACTGGCATCTTTCTACTTCGTGGCCTTTCCTTCTACACCGCTGACAATATTTGTCCCTGGAACGACGCATTTCTCCCCTGTAATCTGAATACGGGAACCGATCCTGATTTTGTTCATTCCTCTCAACTTTCCCCAACCTTTCTTCCACTGTAACAGATAATGAAGACAACGTCTTTGTCAACAGCTCTACTCTTTCTCCTAAAGCTTCGATGGCTGATTTTTCTTCTACGCCACTCGTGCGAGAGTAATTCGCGGGGTTAGGGTGCACTACAGCTGCTGTTTCCAGGGGGGGTCGCGATATTTCCAACGCTTCCTCTAAGTTTAACACGTTTTCCTTAAACAGGTTGTAGTCTTTTAGCCCTGCGGCTGCTATACCTCTAAGCAGTTCGTGTTTTACACCTTGTTTTGCTGCTGAAAGCAAAAGCTGCAACCTATAGTTATCAAAAACATTCGCGCTATCTTGGGGAACGCACGAGTACGACAAGCCCTCAATCCGTGCGAAAAATTGTCGCGCATTCTCCGTTGGTAACTGGTACGCCGACGTTAGTCGTGTTATTGACGTGGCTATTGAGGTCGAATGGGAGAATCTTGCACCAAGGGCTTCAGTAACAGCTTTGAATGAGCCTGTACTTCTTAAACTTCCCTGGGAATCCAAAAATTCTTTTGCCTCACCCGTCAACTTAATTTTAATGGCGAATAACTTGTCATTATCGTCCCATTTACAATACGTGGCGATCTCCTCAATTTTATCTAAAAATGATTTAAAAGACGTTCGCCCATCGTAACCTGGAATTGCAGGTAAAAATTCAGCAAGTGTACATTTGGGAATTTGCACCACTACAGGAGTTTGGCTTTCATTCGCCATCTCAATTTGTTTATAATGAAAATACAAGTAAAATATACAAAAAAAATTATGCGCAAAATATCCTTAACTATTTAGATGCGATAAGCAAATAATGCCAAAGTTTGTTTTAGATTCCTTTAAACCCACACATAATCTTAAAAAAATCCATTAACACATACATTACTACAGTGAAGCATAAGCAATAAATATTCTTACTACGGATTTTACGCAAGCATAAACATTTCAAATGCACCTAAGATCCATTATAACAGAAAATTTCATAATAACATAACGTGCGTGACGAACGTTTTTTGCTTCATTAAAAAAGTACATACACAACATATGATGTTTTAAAAATGTCCAACATGTGATATGGATAGTCTCCAGTTTTTTTTTTACTATTAAGACTGGTTCAAGGCACCATTGTTAAATATTAGTTTTGAATAAAGGGGGGGGGGATAAAAACAAAGGGGTGGTCGTGATCGTTATAGCTAACCTTTGAAAATTTGGTAAACAGGTTCTACTTAATGATTCCTGGTAGACTATTAGAACATACTCATATTTACAAAAAAACAAATAGCATTTATTATCCTTACATAATTTACAGTTTACCGTATGAAAGTTCTATCACATGTTGGAACAATTTCAAAAAACTAGTAAAACTACACATAGCATAACATAGACAGTATCTCATAAAAACCAATTCATGGCACACAGTAAGAAAGGATTTAAGATAAAAAAGAAAAGGGGCTTAGAAAACTTTAATTGGGCATATTACCCTTACTAGAAATTGGGAGTTCATACCTAAGATTCACGGAGGGAATTCCGAGGTCAGGTACCTGTGAAAATCGGGAGGGAACCCGGGACGGAGGTCCCTGGCTAGAGGCTGAAAAATAAAGAGGAAGAGAAGAGAGCGTTTCGAAGTGGTCAGGGCTTTTTATACCCTCCGACCGGCTTAAGAACTGGACAGCTTTCTACGACGTCCGTAGTAAATCGGGCGTGAAGGTGACAGAAGGTCGAGTTCACCCCCTTTTTGTCACTGGCGAGAAAAGGAAAAATCATGATTCAGTAGCTCAGAGAAAAATAAAGTAGCGAAAAAAAGAAAGTGTGCGCCATGAACAATGAACATGTGCCATGAATTCTTAGCTCAACAATGTTTTAGAAAACAGGACAAATAAAATACACTAAAATTCATCAATTAAAATTCGTTATGCAATAATAAAAATTCTAATACCTAACAATCCAACCGACCTTAGGGAAAAAAAAACATGAAATGTTTTTTTTTTTTTTTTCAAACATCTTTTACCAGCTAACATAATTTGCTTCTCAATGGAGAAATTTTGGTTAACAGCATTATATAAAAGGAAGTTTAAAGATCTCTCTCTTTTTTTTTTTTTTTTTAGAGGGGAAAAAATGAAAAAAAAATTTAGGGGGAAAGAAAATCTCCGTCCATCCACAATGTCATACAAAAAGTCGAAAGTCTTGTAGCTTGAAATATCGAAGAATAGACAGTCTATTTAAACAGCAACATGCTTCGGAGTCAGTACAGGGATACTTCGGAGCAACCCAGGATCCTTGGGAAGGGAGGTTTTCACAGCTAGACTCTCTCGGAGTTTCTGTAAGTTCGTGAAAGTTGTTGCGGTCGTTCTAATTAGGTTTAACATCGGCTCATCAGAGAATGTATTCAGGTGTAGAGGAAAAGATGTAAAGGAGTACCATCTAAAGCACGCCGCTTCAGTGCTGGCCAGTCACATGGGCAAGCGTTGTTCTCAGGTGGTGCAAATATTTCGAAGATCAAACCACTATCCAAGAGTGCAAGCGTGCGTTCATTTTTGCAAGTGACAAAAATTACAGGCAGGTTTGAAATATTCTCATTTACAGCACTCATCGGCATCCTATCGGGGATTTCTACTGGGCACTTGGATGCATTCAATTCCCTCCCCTTTGAAAGTTTAAATTAGCCCGAGTATTTCTGTATTGATATCTATTTTGCTTTCTAAAACACGCATCTTCCACGTGACCTATTTTCCCACAGAAATTACAAATAGGGGACTGGCATCTTTCTACTTCGTGGCCTTTCCTTCTACACCGCTGACAATATTTGTCCCTGGAACGACGCATTTCTCCCCTGTAATCTGAATACGGGAACCGATCCTGATTTTGTTCATTCCTCTCAACTTTCCCCAACCTTTCTTCCACTGTAACAGATAATGAAGACAACGTCTTTGTCAACAGCTCTACTCTTTCTCCTAAAGCTTCGATGGCTGATTTTTCTTCTACGCCACTCGTGCGAGAGTAATTCGCGGGGTTAGGGTGCACTACAGCTGCTGTTTCCAGGGGGGGTCGCGATATTTCCAACGCTTCCTCTAAGTTTAACACGTTTTCCTTAAACAGGTTGTAGTCTTTTAGCCCTGCGGCTGCTATACCTCTAAGCAGTTCGTGTTTTACACCTTGTTTTGCTGCTGAAAGCAAAAGCTGCAACCTATAGTTATCAAAAACATTCGCGCTATCTTGGGGAACGCACGAGTACGACAAGCCCTCAATCCGTGCGAAAAATTGTCGCGCATTTTCCGTTGGTAACTGGTACGCCGACGTTAGTCGTGTTATTGACGTGGCTATTGAGGTCGAATGGGAGAATCTTGCACCAAGGGCTTCAGTAACAGCTTTGAATGAGCCTGTACTTCTTAAACTTCCCTGGGAATCCAAAAATTCTTTTGCCTCACCCGTCAACTTAATTTTAATGGCGAATAACTTGTCATTATCGTCCCATTTACAATACGTGGCGATCTCCTCAATTTTATATAAAAATGATTTAAAAGACGTTCGCCCATCGTAACCTGGAATTGCAGGTAAAAATTCAGCAAGTGTACATTTGGGAATTTGCACCACTACAGGAGTTTGGCTTTCATTCGCCATCCCAATTTGTTTATAATGAAAATACAAGTAAAATATAAAAAAAAAAATTATGCGCAAAATATCCTTAACTATTTAGATGCGATAAGCAAATAATGCCAAAGTTTGTTTTAGATTCCTTTAAACCCACACATAATCTTAAAAAAATCCATTAACACATACATTACTACAGTGAAGCATAAGCAATAAATATTCTTACTACGGATTTTACGCAAGCATAAACATTTCAAATGCACCTAAGATCCATTATAACAGAAAATTTCATAATAACATAACGTGCGTGACGAACGTTTTTTGCTTCATTAAAAAAGTACATACACAACATATGATGTTTTAAAAATGTCCAACATGTGATATGGATAGTCTCCAGTTTTTTTTTTACTATTAAGACTGGTTCAAGGCACCATTGTTAAATATTAGTTTTGAATAAAGGGGGGGGGGGATAAAAACAAAGGGGTGGTCGTGATCGTTATAGCTAACCTTTGAAAATTTGGTAAACAGGTTCTACTTAATGATTCCTGGTAGACTATTAGAACATACTCATATTTACAAAAAAACAAATAGCATTTATTATCCTTACATAATTTACAGTTTACCGTATGAAAGTTCTATCACATGTTGGAACAATTTCAAAAAACTAGTAAAACTACACATAGCATAACATAGACAGTATCTCATAAAAACCAATTCATGGCACACAGTAAGAAAGGATTTAAGATAAAAAAGAAAAGGGGCTTAGAAAACTTTAATTGGGCATATTACCCTTACTAGAAATTGGGAGTTCATACCTAAGATTCACGGAGGGAATTCCGAGGTCAGGTACCTGTGAAAATCGGGAGGGAACCCGGGACGGAGGTCCCTGGCTAGAGGCTGAAAAATAAAGAGGAAGAGAAGAGAGCGTTTCGAAGTGGTCAGGGCTTTTTATACCCTCCGACCGGCTTAAGAACTGGACAGCTTTCTACGACGTCCGTAGTAAATCGGGCGTGAAGGTGACAGAAGGTCGAGTTCACCCCCTTTTTGTCACTGGCGAGAAAAGGAAAAATCATGATTCAGTAGCTCAGAGAAAAATAAAGTAGCGAAAAAAAGAAAGTGTGCGCCATGAACAATGAACATGTGCCATGAATTCTTAGCTCAACAATGTTTTAGAAAACAGGACAAATAAAATACACTAAAATTCATCAATTAAAATTCGTTATGCAATAATAAAAATTCTAATACCTAACAGCTCGCGAGAAAGATTATCACCACTCACTTATTTATAAGTTGTTCATTAAATTGCAAATAATGAGGTTCTAAAATACAGGAACCTCGACAATTTTAATAATTTACATTATTTATGTCTTTTTTTTAGTTAATTACTTTATATAAAAATTATCAAAGAAGTAAAGAAAAAAAGAAAAACAAGTCTAGAACTATACAAGCCTGCTTTCTCGCGTACACCCAACATCAAATTTGTAATCTAGCTAGATATATCTCTCTATTTCTCATTTAGCTTTGAATTACTTCAAATATAACCTTTTTCAACGGTTAATACATATTCATTCTCTCATTAATTCATTTATTTATTTATTGACTTATTTATTTATTCACTTATTCACTTAAATATTTATTTATTCTTGCACTCATAAGTTTATTCATTCATTCATTCAGAAATACATGTTCTATGTGTATTTATTCGATTTCTAGAATTTAAATTGGACGTGATTATGAAGAAAAATGAAGAGGGCAGAGAGTTCAATATGGGGTAGGTAGAGATATCTGTAGCGGTCGTCGATCCATCTATTTAGATATTGCAATTGACTAAATACAAAGTGATAATTTAAAATTAAAAGCTATATTTATTAACTATTAACTATTTACATTTTATGTGAAATAAAAAATACTAAAAACATAACAAATGGCCATTCCGTCGCGGCTGGCAGAGGATCGAGCAAAGTGAGACAAAGCTAAAAAGACCACAGCTGAACGGCTTTAAATACAAAATAATCGGCTGTTGCCGCACTCTCGGCGGTTGTAGTTTTGACCTTGTACAATATGCAAATATAAAGTCAGAAATTAAAACCTAATATGAACTAGAATAACCGCCAAGTATGTAACACATGGGGCACCCCATATTTGAAGGAGCTGATTTATATATATATATATATATTTACAATCGAATTCAGAGTTTAGAATATTTTCAAATTGAAGAAGATACATTGTAACATATAATACGTATATTATATTAGACATTAAAAAGGGAGTTAGAGATTCTGTACATCCCTCAACTTCCAACTTCAGAAGATTCAGAATTTTCTTTTATGTCAGTGGATGATGGTGGGGGAAATAAAAGCAAAGATGAATCTGATGATACTGAATGTGTCTAATGTGCAGGGCTGTTTTCAGATGATTACTGCAGGTGTATATATCCGTTACAAAAAATGCCTGAAATGAGCTTACATAAACTGTGCAGGTAATCCGAAAAAGAAGTTTATGTGCTTAAAGAGCAAATAATTGAATAGTGTGTGACTATTTTATTTTCTCTTTATTTTATTTGATTCAAAGCATGAAAATAATTTTCACTCAATTAAATTAAAGCATATTTTTTTATTTAAGTGTTTTCTCTTTGTGACTGCAGAATTTGAACAGTATATTATTTATTTATGGAAGTTTTGTAAAGCTATATCTAGTAATATTGATTTTGTTATAACCGAAAATTGTAAAATAAAGTGGTTCCCCACAATAGGAACCTACCCCATATTTGGACCCGTTTTTGGGATTTTCTAAAAATGCATCGCAAAACTAAAATTCTACTACAAACTAAAAGTGGAATCCTGCCGCATATTCGGCGAATTTCCCCTGTGCATGATAAGTGTGCAACGTAAGTTTATTATTCAGTTATAGATTTCGAAAAGACGAACAGATTAATTAGCATAAAACTACAATTGAAGTATGTAATGCGTTCATGTCAGTACATAAAGGACTACAAATTATAAGTATGTTGACTCAAATTAGTAAAAAAAAATATGTATGTAAAATCAGTCCAAGGACTATAAATTATAACAACATGTGCTCAAATTAGCAAAAAAAAAAAAAAAAAAAGACCGTTTCAAAGCTATTATCTTTTGTTTTCAAACCGTCCTCTGGCTCATTTATAAGGGTGCCGTAAGGGGGCAGGAAAAAATACATTTCTAAAAAATTAAAAATGTTTTTTAAAATGTGAAGGTCTGAAGGTGACGGTTTCGAACTATTTGTAATTGAATCTCATAAAGTTAAATTTTTGGCGGAGGGGGAGAGCACTTTTTTATCAAATATAGTTTTTGCCTCTTTTCAGAGCCCGGTGGAGGAAAAAGATAATTAATTCAACATTAAAAGTACATTAAAATACGGAAGCATTAGAGTAAAGTTTCTGCATTATTACTAATTTGACTTCGAATGTGTATAAACAGTTATAAAATATCCTAGTATCGATTATCTTTATAATTGATCATACCTTTGATAATAACTGTCGTAGAATATTTATTTAAATGCTTCACACGTATTTTCAAAACCTTATAAGCTACTCGATTTATAAAATACATATTTAATCTCACATAACGTACAACGTAATAAATATTAATAAGATAAGGAAAAAAATATGCACATAAAACATATAGAAGTGTAAGAATTAAGTATTCTGACGACCGTCACATTTTTTTTTTTTGTACTTACTATTGTGTTGTACCTATTATTAGAGATTAGTATGTTCGATTGGTTTCGGCGGTCAAACAACCATTCGCGTGATTTTCATTTCTCCGACTCATTGTGTCTCTGCCCATTTTGCAACAGACATGTTTAAGATGATGTTGTTTTTTATGTTCTGAAGGGAAAGAACATCGAATTTCTAAGGTTTTCTATTAAAAAATGTCTTGTTTAAAACAAGTGTATTGTACTAACATTTATTTTTGGGCAAAGTTAACGTAGTTTGTTTTATTGCACTAATTTCGCAATTGAACCCAAGTACGTTAATCAAAACATGAAAGACGTTAAAATATTGTAAAAGCAATCAATATTGAAAATAAATTATGAGAATAAAGGAAATCATGTTTTCGTGTTTTTTGATGGATTAATTTAAAAACTAGTAAAGTTAACTAATAGTTTCATCGAACAACAAAATCTGTTAGATAAGTGTATATTTGTCTTCAAGTAATGATAATTTGTTAAACTTTTATCTGAACCTGGAAAATACAATTAATACCAAAGCCTGTCTACAGCTCCCTACTAAACCATTTTGAAGAAGAATATTCCATGACTTAAAAAAAAAAAACTTTGAAAAAGTGTCTTTAATGGAACAGGTGAGCTTTAAGTTTTCTTGTGTCCTCATTTTCCTCCTTAGAACTGCGCAACTGTCCGGGCGGCAAGGTATAGTGACGTCACTGTCACGTGAATAAGACTGTGCCGGCTGTTTTCGGGTAGTGGTGAGATCCTCAACCGCTCCTCTCACTATTTGCAGATCCCGCTCTTGGCGTAGAAGAATTTCTAAAAGGCTCTTTCTGCGGCTTTTTAAATATATCTGTTTTCTTTCCATCCTGACTGGAAAGTCGTTTATTGTATATCAAACCAAGCAGTGGTAGTTGCTGTTGTGGCGGTCTGTATTTGATATGCTACCCATTTTATTATCATTTCAAAGTTTTTGCTTATTTGTTACGGGTTAAAAGTTTTCTAAAACACCATTGTCATTTTGACTCTGAACATTAAATATTTCTTATAACTTTTTTCTACTATTCCGTCTGGTATGTGAACATTGGAATATTTCACACCAGGAAACTTTGCAACAATACATTGGATATTAATGGATAAATCAGATTTTTGAGACTAACTGGATTGGGGTTATTCCTCTCCTGGTGCTATACTTACTGTCAACACTTATTACATAATAAAAGAGAGACTGCTTACATATGGCTAATTTTACTATGTTTCCAAAAAAAGATAAACTAAAACAGATGAAAAAAGAACGCACTGTATGGAAATTTGAAATAATAGTTTTTGTCTTGTGCATTTGTTTACTTTTTGGACAAGATGTTACTGGGGCAGTACAAAATCTTAACATGACTTCCTCACAAAACCAAATTACTGAAGGTAAGGAGCTTTTTTTATTTTTGCTTCTAATAATGTATACATGGCAATATTAAATTCATAATGTTAATACAAATCATTCGATTTTTTCTCTCTTTTTTAATTAATTCTTATTTATTTATTCTTACACATGTAGAATAAATAGCGTAAAACAATAAATTCAAGAGGCACTTGTTTAAGGAAATGAGGAGCTAATGAGGTTAAGAAAATGTTCGGTAATATAATTCTAAATTTAAGGAATATTCTTAATTATGGAAGCATAAATACGATAGGCAAAACATTCATTTTATATATTTTAATCACCTAAAATAAATCTAAAATTTTAAAAACGAAAATATATTATAAAACTTATAAAACGAAAAAAACATTTTTTTTTCTCCCTGGACTTAACAGTTTTATACATCGTACATTGATTTGGATCTAGTAAAAGATCCCGAATAACTATAAAAATACAAGCCGTTGACGTTTCAAGAAGGTACAAATATTTTTACATTATTCTATTGTTTACACGTGCATGCGTTATTTTTTTAATACTGTTCTTTTCTTACTTATTTAAATATAGGACATGTTTCTAGCATTTAAACATAAGCATGTCGCATTTAAGCATAAATAATTTTAACAGTAAATATTGCATGTATTGGTTCCGAAAACGAAACAAAGTCATAACATTTAATGTTGAATGGTCACAAAATATCAATGAAATTATGCTTCAAAAAATCTTTAAAACACATGTCATACTTTTATGCACTTTTCCCTGCAGTACAGAATTGTTGATATTGACAATCTCAATAAATGAACAAAACTTTCTTTCCACCACATAACGGAATCAAGCTTTTGCTACTAGTAACTGTACTTATTGCGCGACGATTTTAAACATTAAGTACTTTTCAAAGACGTTTTCGTTAAATAGTGCAATAAAAAATCAATGTGCATTACTAACATTGTCTGTCTCATTATTTGACTAGTAGTATTAATATTCGGTGTTTTTAGAAACGCGTACAGAATTAATATCATACGGCCTGTTACAGCAATTCTTTATTGCAGAATTTGCAATTTCATACAAAAATAGTTATTACGGCCATCCTTTTACAATTGATTTTTCTTAAAATGTGTAAGGTATAAGTCATATACTAAAATAATAAAAATCTAAGCAGCAATTGCATTATTTAGATTGTATTGTAAAGTTTGTTGAAAAAATGAAATGTTAACTATTTACACCACGAAATATTGTTATAAATATTTATACTTTTATTAAATTCGTTCTAATATGGAACAACTTTAACCTGTTTAAATTTTTTTATAATTAATATGCATAACCCATATGAGAAATACCTTCAAATTATACATTAAGGAATTAAGTATTTAATACAACTTAGTGTTATTTCATTAATTAATGTATTATTATGTTGTATTATAAAATTCATTCTACACACATATGCGTATGCAATGTAAGTTAGTAAAATGCAGCTGGTCTTCTAAAAAATGCATGTCATTCTATTTTTTAAGGCAAAAATATGCTCTGCGGTTTCATAGATGAGAAAAGACGGGAACCTTCTCTTTGTCGCCTTTGGCGTGAAAGCACCCTAAGAGTATTTTTGTAGTTTCTCTCTGTTTGAAAGTTTAAATTTTGCCTTTTTGTTCGTCTTCCTGATTATTTATAACTTTCAATTATAAGTTTAAAATGCATTTACTTGACAAGCAAATATGTTTTGTTGTATGTTAGGTTTCATTTCTTCAATTTGATATTTTTTAACAATCTACAAAAGTTTGAATAATAAAAAAAAAGAACTCACAGGTAATTTTTTCCTATCATTTATTTTTTAAAGGCTACTGAAGCACACTATTTGTGCTTTATTTGCTATGTTTTAATACAAATCCTCTAAGCTAAAAATGCTTAATTGAAAACTTAGAAATTGGGTTTAAATTAAAATTGTAATGTAAGTAGAAGAAATAATAACATGTCGCTCTTAAAAGCAATTCTAAATAAATTATTAAAAGAGAAATTGTCTCGAGTCTTGATTGAATATTTACATAGTTCACTGTTTTAACCAAATAACATTTTTTAAAACGTTTTGTTACTGAATGTTAATTTTATTAATTTGTTTTTAAATCAAATAAATATAATCTTCATATAATATTAAATAACCAAAAATAAAGTTTATTGTTATGTTTAACAAAATATCAGTTAAATCAGGAATGTGCTTAGCTTTCCAGATAATAAGTGCATTCAAAGAGAGAGAAAAAAATATAAACAGAATAGAACCGAGAACTGCATTACAATTTAAAAATATAAACATTTTTCAATATAATGGGGATTAAGATATTTTATTGGAAATGAAATTAAAAGATGAAATTAATGATTGGAATGTGAAGTAATTAACTTTAATAAAGGTAATTCCCTTGTTATTCGCGATTAGCTACTAATGACTACTTTACATTAAGCTTTTTTGCTGTAAATTAGATTTAATTTTAGAAAATCAAACATAGTGAAAGTACAGAGCATATTGCATGCTTCTGTTAGGAACTGAGTTGTTAGGAACTGAGAATTAATAATGTTGTATTAAGTCAAATAGAGCATTAAAAATTCGAAAAGTGTTTTTTTCTTCTTTTCCTTTTCTTGCCTTTTTTTTTTGCGTCAATCCAAGGCAAAAGCTAACATAATCAAAGTAGGCAATACGTTCATTGCCTAACCAGGAACCAGTCTATACTAGGACGTTCTGATCTTCGTCAGTTCATTATGCATTAATTAACAGAAGCAACATTTGTCACGCTACAATGAACTGCAGTTTAAGGTCCAATCCCACCAATTTTCATAAATTAATATGTCTTTAGTCATATATTATGATATCCTAAATTTATACTTTTCAAAATAAAAAAAATGAAATAAAACAAAAATAAATAAATAAATAAGTAAATAAAAACAAAACATAGGACTAAAATATCTGGACAACCCATGAACAAAAAAGAAAAAAAAAATCAATAAATAAAACACAAACTGCTGTTGTGGCTGTACAACTACCTGAAATAGCGGTGTACTTGCACTTCCTCCCCCCCCAAAAAAAAAAGAAAAAAATCAAGTCCACCATCTCTCCGACCGCGCAATCTCAGCAGGTTTTACCTTATTGAAACACAACATAAAATCAACATCCTTTTCAATACGCATTCATTGATAACATAAATCCGGTTGATTTTATCTAGTCTAAAATAGTTATCTAACTACTACAGTGGAATGTAAAAACTGTTAATTATGAACTAAAATCAGTTATACAGATCTACATTTTTTTAAAACCATAATAATCTTACCTATAATATGAGTCGCGCATAGAACATGTCAAACAAATGTATTTAAACTAAAAGCTCAATCGCATATTACTTTAACTTGTTTGTTGTTCACTTTTTTTCATGTTGAAATGTAAGCAGTATTATAAGCAAATATATATAATTTCACCATAAATGCGTTTAATTTGACTGTATTTAAAATTTATATTATTCATGTTCATGTTTTTGAACTATTATGTAAAAACAGAAGCACATGTTTTAGTTAAATGAGTTGGTGCTCTGTATACATTTTTTTCCAGTTCATGTTCTTAACATTATAGTAAACAATTATATTAGAGGCAAGAGTTTAATATAAATAATTTAGGTTTGCTAGTTTAATTGAATAATGAACTGAACACTGAACTCAAGAATCGTAATCTAAATAAACTATGGCTTAATCGGATCCTCAATTTCCCTCAGTGGCCTAGAACGAAATCTGTCGCCATGTTTCGTCTGATGTCGGGCCACGATTGCCTTAAGAAACACCTACATCTTATCAACAGATCCCCTTTGTACCTTGTTTCATCTTCAGGAGTAGATGGATCTGTTTCATATGTCTAGACGTCCTGCTCTTCCTCGGAAATAAATCTAGGAACGCTATTGGACTGCTTGTCTTCATGTATAGATTTATTATTATCCTTTTGATATTCAATTGTCTTTTTATGCCATTGGAAAAAAAGTTTAGTTGAATAAAATATTTCATTCATGCTCATATTTAAATTTTGTGGTTAGCAAACCAGCGCGAGCAAAAATGTAATAGTAAATTACTTTAGTTTATTTCCTGGTCCAGCATGCTATTACTGTTCTGGTTTTGTAAGTCAAAAAATATTTTTAGGATTATAATTTTGATATGATTAAAAGAAAAAGGTCCATAAAGAAAACCAATACGAAAGAGCAGAACTTTAGAGAATGCTGTGGTTTCATTTCTGAGGAGATGAACTCTTGCGTAATGTTTCAAAGAACGCGCCCATTGCGTGGCAGATATAACGAAGGAGAACCACTTACATATGTATAAATAGGACGGCAGATTTTTGTTCTTAACACTAAACGTTTGAAATTACGAGGTTGTATTTAGAGAGGCATTAACATGGAGGATTAATTCATAAAAGCTTCAATTATGGTGACGAAATCAATTATGGGAATTTTCGTTATGATGAAATGTGTATTTTGTAAAGAACTATGATGAAATTTAAAATTCTGAAGCATAAAATAAAAGAAAGGTACTCAAATGAGCCAATTTTGTAGAAAGCCTTGAGTAATAAATAGACTATCACTAAGACTAAATATATATTTATAGTTTTGTGAATTTCTTGCTTAATAGCAATTCGTTGCAAAATTTCCAATTGCATTGATCTGAAAAATGTTAAGGTTGTCTTTAAAAATCCCAAAGTGTAGTGACCTTTCTAATAAACTGAAACTGGGATGTTTTGCAAGATGCGGTAGGTAACTGTCAGAAAACAACGTTAAATTTCTTTAAAGCAGCAAAATCACTATAATGACTAATATTTAATTTAGATATACCACTAAATAATAACAATATATACGCTGGTAATATACTGCAAAAATATAGTGTGATTTACATCAAAAAATGGTGCAAATTAGTGCAGTATACATTTTTCACCGAGCAGATAGCATGTAAAAAATGTAGACACACACACACACATTATATATACATATATTGATATTTTACTGTTAAATGTTGCAATGCATTCATTTTAGTAAATGTCATTCTCTTACTGACTATCAACAAAATATAAATGTTTATTTTAATATCGTTATAGTTGTATTTTTTTGTTTGTGGGAAAAGCTTGGGCATCCGTTCGTTGTTTTAGCTGCGAATTTCAGCTAAAAAGCATTTTATTCTCTATCTCGTTATTCTAATCCTATTTCGGTAGGAAATAATACGGATTACTGTCAGAAAATCGTGTTTCTTTACATCGGCATAAACTGACATTTTTTGTCGAAAAATTTGACGGAAAATGTCTGCAATGAAAAAGTTATACGCCGTCACGCAATATTTACTGAAAAAAAAAGAGAGAAAAAGCTACATTATGCATCTATGTGATTATACGCATATTTATAATACGTTAATGAGAAGACAAAATAAGTACACATTTACTATATATATATATGCTAGTAACTGAGTTAACAAAAATGTGCTAAAAATATTAGATTGTCTACATATTTTTTTAAAGACGCAAAAAGAAAATTTAAAATTTATAAAAAAAAAAAGAATAATTTTCAACTTTGGTGTTACTGAACACACACACACACACACACAAAAAAAAAAGAACACCGAAAAATCGTGGCAACTAAGCACCAGAAGTTCTATAGTGCATTGGAAATTGTTGGTTGTCTGTAAAATATAATAGATTTAACTAAAAGGGATGTTTAATTTATTTCTTTGTTATAAAAATGTTATAAATTTGTTGTGCGTAGTTGTAAAAAATCGTCATATGTTTAATGTTTGCATCTTTCCGGATGTGCATTAGTTTGGAATTACGATAAATCATCTCAACAGCAGAGAATTACATTTCGTAGTGTCAAATAGCACGTCATTAAATACTTAATTTAATTTGGGAAAATAAATAGTACATGAGATTATAAAATATGAATATTCAGAGATTTTTCGCTTTCCGCAAAAGGGACTGACGAAAAAGACACATAAATGCCATAGGCCTATAAATTAAATTAACTTTATCCATTTGCCTTGAGGAGTAAATTAATATCAGAAAAGGCAAGAAACAGTATTTAACGAATTTATTGTCCCGGGAAAAATTGTGTTAAAAGAAATAAGGTGAAGAGAAAATAAAATTTATTTAACTTACATTCTATAATACATATTATTGATGTTCTTCAAAGTGAATATTTTTGATTTTCCATATTATTTATAACAACATTTTCTGTCTTATTCAAATGCTTATCCGTTAAAATTACCAGAAATTTGCATTTTGTTTTTTGAGGCTACTTTTGAAATAAGAGAATTTTGAAGATAAAAATAGGACAAGGAAAAAAGAAAAAATACCGTGTAAGAATTTTACCGCTGCATTACTGAGAGATGCTTCTGAAACTGATGCATAAAAGAAAGTCATATAACAGCAATATTATAAACTTTTAATAGAATAATGTCACATTTTGGTAGAGACAACAGGGAGGTTGAACGTTGCGGTGGGATACGATCCAGAGTCCGCCGCGTTTCTAATCCGGTCCCTTATACCGCTCGGACAAGAGACGTCTCATTGCCTATATCCAAGGTCATATTTTTCTGCGTTGGGACTTTTAAAGTTTGACAGAGAACGAAGATTACTGTGTTTTAAAGACATTTAGAAAGCAATTGCAATAGAATGATTGAATATTCAGTACATAGATAAACGTAAAAATTTTAGAGGATGCCGCATACATTCATATTTAGCTATAAGCTACACTGTTAGAAATTACATCATGAAATTCTGGTTACATAGCCGGCAGCAGTCTGTCTATCTAATTCACCGTTAAATTTACGGTTTGGAATCTTTACGGGACCTAAACCATTTCCAATCAGCTTGGTTAAGAAGCCTTAAATACAAAAGTTCACGGTTTATAACCATTTAAAAACGGTTTCAAAACTAAATTTTTAGTTTTTGAACCATTTCGAGGCGTAGAAACCGTCAACGAAGCGTGCGGGAATCGCACCCAGGTTGTATGCCAACCTTTCGCTCTAATCATTCGGCCATCTACACTACTCAAAGCGGCCGTTTATTTATCAATAAATCTACTTTTCCAAAAGGCAAACTGCATTAAAATTGAGATTTCAGTTTTTAATTGGATCTAAAGTCATTTTGGGTCTAAATTTAGTGTATATTGACGAAAATCATTTTTTTTTTTTTTTGCTGCAAAAATTAAAATGCAAACAAGATTCAGCAGCTCAAATTATAGGTTCGCTCATTCGCAAACAGTTCGGGAATCCGATATCTCCAATTTTTGATTTACGTGTGCATGTGTTTCTATTTAGTAACCACTGCTTAAGCCACTTTTTTTCTTCTTTTTTATATACACGTATATATTTGCACTAATAAATCTTTATTCATATTTTAACAACAACGTACGACCGGTAAGGTTTCGCAACCAAGACAGACGCCCGATTCTTATTGAGCGCTTGTAAATTACGGTTAGTTAAACGTTTTTTTAGGAGAAATAGAGAATAAATGATTTTTTTCACAATCAGCGGTTTGAGTACCATCTTTTTAATGGTTATTCAACTGATCTAATTAAATATGGTAAAATAACAATCAAATAAATGGTTATATTACTATTTTCTTACGGAAATTTTTAACAGTGTATGCTTCTTCCATGGTCATTGAGAATAAATAAATCAGAAAAATAAAATTCATTTAATAACAAAAATTCTTAAGAAGCGTGGAATTCGAGTATTGAAGATCCCCAATCACATACCAAAGATTCTTCTCCACACTCTGGTAGACTATTATCTTGAATTCCGAAAACGCAGAATAAACCAATCACTTTTATGACGCTAAAGGAGGTCGATGTTCATGTCGTCAATATACCACTATTCATTTCCATGACATTCAGTGAATAAGAATTATGAATGACTGACTGACTGAAGGAACAATCTAACAGTTTCTTAAAGTATTTAAAGTGTGTGCAGCTTCAGTGATGAAAATGTATAAAAATGTTCAACTGTAGAGCTAGGTAATGCATACTGTGAAAAACAAATATGTGTACTTCGCAGGAAATAAACATATTCCTTGTTCACATTTAAAATGTTGAGTGTTTATGAAACAATGCATATACTTGTGCAGTTCTTAAGATTAGCGTGAAAAATAGGACACATCAAAGAAAGAAATTATAATGATAAATAAATGAAATTTAAAAAAGCGTTCAGTAAAAGCAAATCCGCGTTTTTGCGGATACTTGATGTGATTTACAGAACATTTTTCTTAAGCTATTTTGTCTGTGGTTACGATATAAAACAGCATAACTATGCACATTTGAAAAAAATGAATATGTTTTCTCTTTAGCCATGAAATATGTATTCAGTGGATTTTAAAAACTAATAAATAACACTATTTACATAAAACCTAAAAACAAAATATTAAATAATATTTTTTTAAAAAAAGAATGAAAAAGAACTACGAAAATAATTTTTACAACTTAAATATTACGAAAGAGAAACTTGCAATACCAGCGATGTTGCAGACAAAAGCGAAATGTGGAAGAATAGATTGTATCCGTGTATTGCTGCCAAAGGCCGCCATCTTGCTGAAGTGGTATTCAAAACTTAATGTAGAAAATGGGATTACATACAGATAAAAATAAAAAATTTTAAATATCAAATTGTATTACTTTTTTAATACCCCCTCAAAACGGGGTCATTACTTCTTCCCCACCCTGTATATATATATATATATATATATAAACAGAAGTTTTGGTACATAAAGTGCGGAAAATAAAATTTAAAGCTTATATTTATAAGTCATAACAATTGTTTTATAAGGTACATTTATCTGTGTTCAAACAGCTTGTGTGGACAAATGACATTTTTGTTATGCAGAAAATTCAGTTCTTGTACCATGAAGATAATCACATCCACCTTTTAACAAGTCTCCGACATCAGAGATTAACACGTTTCTGCGTCCCCAACGATCTCTTGTTATCTCTTGTCACGATTCATCGTTCACAACAAGACAATGACAAAGCACGCACGCGAGCCGAAGACAAAAGAGAATGGAGAAGTGAAATAAACAAAGAACCCGCCATGGCGAATCCAAAACGGTTTGTAAGTCAAGCAACAATCGTTAGAGGGGTTCAGGGGGGAGGAGATAATACTGAAGGGAAAAGGGAAGAAGATGAGAATTGTTTTGCGTGTCTTTTCCAGAGTTATTAAAGTGCGGCAAAGGCAAGAATGCATGTGGAAGTGAAGAATGATGTTAATTAGAATGAAACGGAGCTTCCCTTGAGATGTAGAAGAACCATTTTTCGTTGAGGTCCTTCGATTATGTGTGGTATTCGAGAAACTGAGAATATTAGAAGATGGAAGAAAATTGATTGAGGTTTTTCCTAAGGGTATGTAATTAAACATTCCTAGGTAAATATGTTTAACGATTTGAGTAAATAGGGTAAGAACGTTATAAGAATTTGTCATCATCATTAGTTTTATGTATTTAGGCATATTTCATGAACGTGAATTATAATTCAACTCAGAGAGATTAACTTAAGAAGAATGACGACTTTTAAAATTGCGAAATTATCCAATGGAAAGTTTTAAATTAAAATTTTAATTTGTTCATATCGTTGTACATGCATTTATTATCAGACTTTGAATTTCCAGAAAATGTGGATGAAAGAAATATTTTATTGTAGATTCGCTAAATAAATAAAGCCTTATTAATCAATTGAAATTTTTGATAACCCTAGATTAATCGTAATATTTTGCAATTCTTGACTTAGGAACATTAATTTATCTATTCAAAAGCATTAAAATATCGTACATTTATATCCACTTAATATTAAATGAACACTGAAAAAGTGAAAGAAAATCTTTTATGAAAGAATCCTTACTGAACCGGTTCTGACGTCATAATTATAAACTAAATAATTATGTATGTAGTAAAAAAAGTAAAACAATATATAATAATATGTAACATAACAAGCTACAAAATACAAAATCAATAATAAGCTTGAATTATAAACCCGTGTTTAATCAAGTTCTAAATAAAATTGAATACATAATTGCAGTTATAATTCTTACATATCTGGAATAAAAACGAAGAAACATTTAAATTAAACCAAAAATTAACACATGAAGCTCTTTTTAATAAAAACTAGAGCTATAAATATATTAATTTAATATTTTTCTTATTTTTGTTACCTTTTTTTTTGTTTTCAAATAATTTTTCTCTAGTAACAAGAAAAGAAAATCATAAATAAACGCATAAAAGAAGGCCTAATCTTTTGCATAACGCTAAAAACAAAAAATGGAAAAACATAATTAAGTAAATGTAGAAACTTGAAAACATCGAGATCAGCTCTATGAAACGGAGGAAACATGCATCGGTCGGTCCCGACCATTGAGAAAATTATTTTACTCGAACTAAAATTTCTTAGTTATAAAGATCCTTTGCAAATGCATTTTGTTTGGTAATTTATTTTCAAGTCTCAAAATAAAAATTTTGCAACTTAAATTTAAAAAAAAGATAAATACATTTTCAGCTTTTGTACCATATTATATAAACAAAAATGTGAAAAACATAGAAGATATTTATCGCAACATTCAGCTTTAACTTAAAACATTATAAATTTCTAGCTTCATTATCCGAAAGTTTGAATCAGCTTTTTTTTATTTCGAGCTTAACGAATCCGATAAAAAAGGTTTTAAAATAAATTAAAGAACATAGTACACTCTTACAGCTATGATTGAAGGATCTGCTATGGAAATTGGCACCCCTTAGATATCATTTCTTTTGTTGTTGGGATATATATATGCTTTATCTATCGTTGTTTAATTTTCGTACAATTATCATACAATATCTGAAAATAGCCATTTCTGGACTAAAGTTAGTCTGGTTTCTAGGTACAGATATATTTTCTCGAACACAGACAACTTGGATACGATTTACATGGATTCTAAAATGGTTCTTGTTTTCAAGTCATCCATGCAACTGTTTCTTATTAACCAAAGCAGCGTTAAAATATTATCATAATATTTCGAGAAAACAAAAAAAAAAAAAAGTCGCGTCGTTAAAACAAATTTCATTTAACCATACACATTTTTTATTTTCCTCGATAAATAATCAATTTTCCATTTCTCACTAAGTGAAGAAATTGTTTTGGAAACTCATTACTTATGTGTTTGTGTTATTTTGCAATCGATTTTTCTTTTTTTTAATATTTGGCTTACTTATATGGTTGTCTTCAAAGTTTGAAAAAAATCGCTTTTTCTTAAAGTTTGAGGGAATTTAACTTATTTTAGAAGGAAATATTAAAAATCATGAATCAAACTTCCGACGATATTTTCATAATTTTTGAATTTTGTTTTTCACAATTGTTATTTTACTGAAGGTCATTCTATTTTAGTAATTAATTATTTAGCACTATTGCTTCTCAAGTGTCATAATTTTTCTAGTGATATGAAGACTGCTAAAATTTTAAATAGCGTTTTTTAATGTGCCCTAGCGTATAAAAGTTGTTTATTTTTGACACTAAGTTTAAGTTAGTACTGAATTATTCAATATTATTCGGTTCACGAGAACGTGAGTGCCCGAAATATTTTCCACTAAGATTATATTGTTGATAGTCAAGCTGTTGTCTATGACTTGGAATGTGTTTAAACATTCTCAATCTCTTAATGATAAACGTAATTAATATATAGAAGAAGAACAAGATTATTGGAATTAATGAAAGGTGTAAAAAATAGCTCAGATCATTAAAAAAAAAAAAAAAACATGATACACATTGAAAAATTTTGAAGATATATGCAAAAATATCAGAAATGTATGCAAATTAGTTTAAAAGAATAATCCAAATGAAAAAAGAAGTTTTCAAACGGAGAAAAAATTAGAAAATGATATTATTTATTACCTCTCGCACAAAATGATGCACAAAACAAAATAAAAAAAAGAAAGAAGAAAGAAAACGAGAAAAGGGATACATTTGTACAAAAAAGCCGTCTGATTTTCTAGTCAATTCTAGCCATTTACACAAATATTTACATTTCAACAAAATGGGATAGGAAAGCCTTATTTGTTTTAGAAATGAGAAAATATTCCTCACTCTGTACGCTTTTTTCGGAATAACCAACTAAACTGACTATCGCCAATTTATCGCAATTTCGTCTGAAAAAACAATTTAGTGAAACATTTCAAAATTTTCTTAAATGCCATATTGTATACATTAAAAGAAAGAAAAAAAAAATTCTGTAATTTCTTTTAAAAATATTTATATAGGAGTAAATAATTTAGGTGATAGGAATGGATTATTTGATTTAGAAGTAAGACATAATTCTTCACTGTACGGGTTCGCTTATTTTGGAGTAACCAATTAAACGTAGTAAGGTGAGGTGTTCACGCATATTAAAAAACTGATATGTGACTTTAATTAGCGATACACTATGAAACTTTTTGTAAATCCTCACTGAAATATTGTAATGTTGTTCGTCACAAAAGCACCACATTTGTGACACAAGGCAAGGGCATTGGAAGAATACTTATGAGAAAAATTTAGTTGACCTTCACATTGCGAAAAAAACCAAACATTTATTCTCTGCTGCTATGTTATATATGGTTTCAAACTATGCCCGTCTCATAAACAAACGGCTTTTTATACACATATTTACGAATACATCTTAAGAAAAAGCAACCTCATTTTTGTTATGAGGTGCATAAATATGATAAGTACAAATTATATCCGCACATAAATTCTGAACTTTCGCTGAATCGGTAGATTTTGAATGAGGAAAGGATGATCGACCATATCCCGTAAATTCTCGTTTTCTACTGCACGCATTTTGGTTGGACAACAGGATATAACTGTCATCCGCAGGAGACAACAATGGAATAATAAAACTTGCTATGTTCCTTCTTAAATTTTGGATTTCCCTTCTTTGTGCTATTAGGTTTCCTAAGATGCGTCAAATGCCAGCAGTGTTTATGTTTTTATTTATATTATTCATTTTTTTTTGCACTTGCTGTTTTTTTGCGTTTCTTACGCTTCTTACGTTTCTCCGAATATAATAAAGTAGTTTTAACATAAATTTTGAAACAGCTAAGCAAAGTACGTTATTTGATTTTTAAAAAATTGCTTCCTATTTTCTATAATATAAAAAAGCAGCAAAACATTTGGCACCTCTAGAGAAATACGGGCATAAGGGATCATTCATAAATGATGTCACTCTTCGTGGGGTTAGGGGGGTTCATGAAATTGTGACAAACTGTGACAAGGGGAGGGGAGGGGGTAACAAGAAGTGTGACATCCTGCTTATGCAACATAGAGTGACATGTGACAAAGGGGGGCGGTTGAAGTGTGATACAGTAAAACCCCGTTAAAACGCGGGTGTTGGGGGACATGTTCGGCAACCGCGATATAACATAACCGCGGTATAGTGAAACAATACCGCAGAACCATATTCACGAAATAATATTCGCTTTTGCTACATCATTTTTAACTTTATTAATTACTCTTCCCCTATAGTATATTTTTTTTTCTTCTTTGCTGCCATTTTATTCACTGTAATTGCTGTGCAAGAAGCATACATCTCAGCTGCGCAATCAGTCTATCGAGCAATAGGTTATAAACCATCACAATAGAATGTATAACATCACGCCTATCACAATAGGGCTTTATCTGTTAGTGTGTCTGATGGGGGGGGGGGGGATAGGTGTTCTTTGGCTAGAATATTTGTGTGCTCGAGCTGGATTTATTTATAGTGGTAGATAAGGAATCACTTTTAAATGGAAATGATAAAGCGTGGTTTAAACGCAGGGGGACATGATAGTCACCGTAGTATATCCGATTCCGCGGTATACTGAAGCGCGGTATAACGGGGTTTTACTGCATTTTGTGACAGAGAGGGGAGGGGGTCAAATATGCAGGAAGAAAGCGTGACATCATTTATCAAATGTCCCTATTAAAAAGTAACAGTACAGAATAATTATAAAACTAACAGTAAATTCATATTAAGTATGTCTTACCTAGTTTTTATTCGTGTAGTGACATGTCCTTCGTTGCAGTTTTTTAAAAGTTACTCGGGCATATTTAATTGCCATTATTTATCTTACACTCATTTCTCAAATTAGAAACTCATGTAAGTCAGTCTATTTACTTCTGAAACTAAGTTATAAATACTATAAGGTTATCGCACTTCTTTTGTTAGAAATTAAGCCCTGCTTGTATATGAAATTCCAAACAAGTAATAGAAAGTGTAGACGTTTAATACTGATTCAACTCCGGTTCAAACCCAGGTTTAGTTGACGGTTTTCACTTTCCTTTCCGACTGGAAAACCTATTTTTTAGAATTTGATGTACATAAATATTGTAAGAGTTAAATGAATTACGTACCCCAGTATTGTTTCTTTACTTAAATCCACTATAACTCGATTGCAGATTTATCGCAATTTCTTCTGAAAAACATTTCGAAATTTTCTTAAATGCCGATGTTTGCTGCCCAACACAAAAAGAGATAAAATAAACTTGGAATAATTTCTTAGAAAAATATTTTTATAAGAATAAATGATTTAACGATATATAATTAACTTAAATAGTTTTTTATTTTTATCGAGTTTCTTTGAACTTGATAACCATGTTTTATCGCATAAGTTGTCTTCCCAAAGCTGGACCATTCGTCTAGAATAATATTTCCTTTGAGCTTTTCAAAAATATTTCTTCGCCTTGCTGAGAGTTTTCGCAAATAGCACGTTGAAAGTATTTTTGCTTTAATTATGCCCTATTTTTAGAAAATATGATCCTATGGAGTGAATGCTGAGTGTGTTTGGCAAAATTTCTGGATGAATTCTTTTACATCTTAGGCTTTAAGTTTTTTATTTCTTTTACCGTTTGCTTGATCTTTTTTCGGTTTAAAAAATTGTAATATTTTTTTAAGTGAAACATTGGATTATTTACATTTATTCCTACGGTTTTTTTTCAAAACGGAAGAAACAAATTGCGTCATAATCGTCTAGTCAAATATTAAATTATTTACTATCCTCCGTAAAATTTGTTTTGCAAAAAAATATTAAAACATTACCAATAATTAATTTAAAACTGAGAAATATATGATCATTTTCAAGTAGTGAAGTTATGTTAATATGCTTGTGTCCATCTATTTTTCAATACTAATTTCAAAATAAATTAAACATTTCGTTTTAAAATGTTTTTTTCGTTGCGAAATGCCATATTCTGATCTGGAAAAAAAGAGGAGGTCTATAAATCTAAACGAATTTAGTTTGGACAACATTTGCCAGAATTAACGTTTTGCAGAAAAATAACTAACTAAATTTATTTTGCACATTTAAATAAGCAAGAAAGAAATACTTGCTGTTACCGAGAAAGTGCAATGAAAAGTTTTAACTTTAAAATATTTATCCTATGTATTTACTCAGTAAGATTACAAAATACATTATTCATAAATTCCAAAAATACTAGTAATTACCTTTTTACTCATATCTAAAGTAAATAAAATATTTTAAAGGCTTTTTTGGATTTCACTCCGCTCGGTAGATACGTATTTTATATTTTATTATTATTCATTTTATTAATTAATTTATTTATTTATTGTGTTGTTATTTACCTGTAGTTTTAAAATAAAGATGGTGCAACGTTTAGAAAAACAATACGACATTTTTGTATTTGTCTTAATTAGTATGAAATATTTCTTAAGAATATTTCATCCGATTTCCTCACGAGAAACACTTTGAGGAAAATTTTGTATTTATTAGTTTATAAACTATGTTTATTTAGTTATTTAATTATGTAAGGTAATATTTATGGTCTAAAATTATTTAGTACCGTGCAATAAAGCTAACTAATAATTGATTTTATTTCATACTGATACAGATAGCGAAACATAACATTAATTAGCATATTACCCACTCCCGCTTAGCATGAAATAATTTCACAAAATTTTCAAAAAGAAAAATACGAGGCATATTTAGCCTTATTTAACTAAGGCACTCTATTTTCTCTAAATTGTACAATATTTTCAATGCGAAGTTAGAAACTTTAAAATTAGGCACAAATCAATACCCATTTCAGGAAAATGCATGACTGATGTACAAACGTAAAGTGTCTGACAATGTTTTCATAGAATGTCTCAGAAGCCAGGAACGATTACATCTTGTAATGATGCGGCTGACAGTTTCAGGGTAAACTTTAAATCAATCATCCTCAATTATGTCATCCAGAAAGACGGAAAAAGATTCGTAAATGCGCAATCTTTGGCAATAAATTGCTTTGACAGTCAAACATGACTGAAAGGGAAATTCGTATCAAGTTTCTTGTTTCTTAGGCTCTTAAAGGTTATCGAGCATTTTATCCAAGTTGATAAAATATATTTTATTTCTCCTTTTAGTAGTATTTTATGGTTTAAAAACAATGGCTTAATGTGTAAAGTCATTTTACTGTTATATTTATCAAATAAAAAGTATTCATTTTATTTACCTTTTTTAAAAATGCGTTTACATATGGAGAAAAATTAATTTTTTAATTAATCTGAACATAGACACTTCACCAGATTTTTTTTTGCAATTATAAAACATGATCTCAAAAGATAGTAGCTATTGATATGTAAACAAATGTCCCAATAATATGATCCCCTCCCTCTTTTTTTTTTGACCGACTGCTTGTATAGAGACTTTTTTATTCACCAATGAAATTTAATGTACATAAATTTACATCAACCAAACTGTAATAAGTATGAAAAGCAATATTTTAGAACTCCGAATTTCACTATCTAATCCACTGACAAATGGATTACTTGCTACCGCGAAACACGTATCTGCAACTGTGTTCTTATTTTGCTCTTTGCATTCATAAGGATTCAGATTTAATATTTCAAAACGATACCCTTTACTAGAAGATATTGGCGACAATATTGAAAAAAAATGAACAAATAAATTTTTTTCTTCACCAGTAATTGGTAATTAAAGTAAGAATAATGCCAGAATACATTATGTGCTGATATAATGGCAGGTTATTCTTCAAATATTTACTGAGCCTATTTTAACAATATTCACTCAAAAATGTTCAGTCACAGAATATTTCATAGTCGAATACAATATATTTTTAATTGTTTTTATTTTAAAAGTAAGGTATTGTAGGATATTAGGCAGTTGTTTGTATATTTAAATATAAAATAATCAAAATTATTTTCCTAATTTTTGATTGAAGCATTTTTTTGTTCGACACATATAATAAGCCTCGTTTGGTGTGTTGCGCAAATAACGCCAATGTCATATCTTAAATTGAAATATGACGAATATTTTCAAATTAGCTTTTATCGCATAAACTGAACGTAAAATTTGCTACATTAAACTTGAGAAATTGCATTAAAAAAGTAAAACAATTCAGTTAAAACGAAAAAATTTACACTTTTGCTTTAATTAGTTACATATATATTATTAGTTCGTTACTTGTTAAATATATTTTAAATTTCATTAAGCAAGTAATGAGCAAATAATGTATAAAATCAAATTATTTATACACAATAATAAATCACGTACATGCAGTAATATTGTGATATAACGTATTATAACGTCAGCTACATAATAATTTATTCAAAAAAGCGATCAATTTTTTAAAATATTATATTTTAGAAAAATATTACTTCATTATATAATTCTGCAACAAAAACACATTCACCTAAAATATGAAACCATATTTGCAAATTTTTTCAGCACCGAACTAAACTGAAATTTTATGAACGTAGTTCACTTCAAAAAATGGCAAGACGTTCTGCTAAATGCAGCCATTTTTCGCCTTAACATTTAATTTTCTTACATACGAGTTTTTATTGCACCTTTGGGGATGCTAATGTAGTAATAGCTACATAAAAAGTAATGGGGAAGTGTTTTGCTTTTTGCTTTAGATTTTTTCCCTTTTCTTGAGTTTATCTGAAGAATTTTTGACTTTCTAACATTTTTTCATGGTCTTTGTAAGCTGTTAGATCTGAAAAAAGTTCTTCGTTCAGTTTTTTGTTCTGCGAGAGATTGTTGAGAGCTTCTCTTTTATTTTCTTTCAGGAATCGCATCTCTTCTCACCATTTTTTGTTACTGTCTCTCTCTCTCTTTTCTGTAACACTAATGTGCAGTTACTCGGAAAAGCCATAATACGTTTATTGGTTTCTGAAAAAATTAATTGAAATAATCAATTTAAATTCAAAAAAGAAATTGCCCTTTTGGTTCATGCTTAAGTGTGTTTTATACTCGTAAATTATTTTTCTTCTTCAAGAAATTAGGAAAAGTTCATAAACAAAAATAAATCGATGATCCAGAAGCATAATTAAATTTAATAAAAACATCAAGTTTTGCTCTAAAAGTTAAGTCTTTGTTCTTATAATTAGAAAATTAGTTATTATTGATCTGTTTTTTTTTATTGGCTAGGTGTTTGTTCTTGAGAAGAACCACTTATGTATTTTTTAAAATCTAAGTCATGCAATTTCCGAATCCTGAAGATACTCAATTTAGTTCCAAACATTGGCATGACAACGTTATGCTTGCCATTTTGTTTTTATTTATTATTATCTTCTGAAGGGCTATTCCACCGTCACGTGCGTTACAAATAGACAAATTCACCAAAATTTTGCTAAAGGTCAGAGATTATAAATAAGTGAAAGAAATTGCATTTTTTAATCTTTACTTATGGTGCAAAGATGGTTTTGACATATACTTATATTTCAGAAATCTTTTTTTTTTATGGTTTAAAATAAAATTAATCTTCATGTGTCACGTGCGGGAAAAGTCAACGTCTCTTAATTTTCTATATAAATTGGTTAAACTTTCTGCTCTACTAATCATGCAGTGACAAAACAAGATATAGGATTAGAAAGACAAGAATTTTAACAGTTGAAAAGAATTATATTGTCTCGTGTGTGGAACATTTTGCAAATGCTTATGTAATACATGTTTTTGGATTTTTTTACAAATAAAAGTAACTTAAAAAGCTAGAACTAGCATACACATTAATCTGCTTTAGAAATATCATTTACAAAAAAATAAATAAATTCCATTTTTAACCTAACTGAAAGTATTCAACTATTTCGTCACGTGCGGGAGACAAAAAATAAGCTTTTTGTGTGTCCTAGAATAGCTATTAAGGTAAATAATGCAAGCTGCAGCCATACTGTATATAGCATCGAGGCCTTCACAGACTACCCCCCAGTAGAAGGGGGTGCGACTGCAGCGCTATCCTCCTCGAACTTCCCACAAACTCTCTGACAAACTGACAACCAGCACCAGCCATAAGGGACTGGGCTGGCAGAGCTTTGCCGACCTGCTTTACCGACCCGGGGCCAAAGTCATGCTACAAAGCAAGCCTTACGTCACCCGGATCGGATGTTGCTATTTTAGTTGCCTCTTACGACACGCATAACTACGTCGGTTTAAAGTTTAATAAAATCAAATAATTAAACTTTAGACTTACCTATAAAGTTGACTTCAGGAGTTTCAGCTGATCGTTTTAATTCAAAGCACAAGGAAACTATCTTTTGAATACTATGCTGCCAATCCAGAAATGATAAACTTTAATTTCTTACTCAAAATATGAAATTTGATATCTTATCTTTTAATACATACCAAAATTCTCCACATAAAAATTATTTTAAAATTAACCACTCATTTATCTGTTTTCATGGAATGTCCCTAAAACATCTTTCCATATCTCTGAGGCTTCTTTTTTATTACTATGAAATAATGTATTTATTTATTAAATTATTTATTCATGTATTTATTGTAAAATGCAAGCTGAATTCCCGATTTTCCTCAAAGTCAGGGATTTTTTTTTATGTAGTAAAACAAATGTGATACATTCTGGATCACCAGAAGGACCCAGTTAACAAAATATTTTCTGTTCCGTGTGTATTTAAATGTCTGAGAACGATTCGAGTAATTTACTTTTTATAATAGTAATCCTATGAAGTCAAACTATCTACAGCGCTATCGATGACCCACTGTGTGTACAATGTGATTATGTTATAAAATTTCGAATAAAGGTATTTAGCACACCTTTATTCATAACTGATTTTTTTTTTAGAATTTAATAATGCCTTCTATATCTTTCGGACACGGAAGAAAGTTATAATTTAAATTTAACATGAACCAGTTGAATATTTCATACATTAAGTTAAAGAAACTTTCCGCATTTCAAGATGAAGACATGACTTTTTTTCTTGTTCTAATTCAAGTTTCAAATTTTTGATAGTAATATCAGTTTATCTTAAGTCTCAAGAGAAAACAATTCTTAAACTGAACGTAAATATGACTCTGTCAGCAAACCCTTTTATTTTTTTAGTGATTGTCTCTTGAGATTAGTTTATGTATCTCCTAAGGGGTCCTTCACAAATGTCACGCTTCGAGGGGGAGGAGGGTTCGAGCGAGCAAGAAGTGTGACATCACATATTTTGGTTAAAATAAAACACCCAAAATCTGAAGATTAAATATTTTTATACAATTTTTACTTCTTTTTGTTTTGTGTTCTCAGTGATTTCATTGTGTATTGAAAACATCGATGCCGAATAAGATTTAAACTAACTCCCAGTTAAAAATTTAAATTTGAGGGGAGATATTCTCAGGGCATTTACACTTTTAAGACAAAATATAACAGGTAGTTTTTACAGAATTCTAACGGTTAATATATTTTACTGTTACTTGCTAAATCTATATTTCGTGAACTGCGAGTTCATTTTGTACACATTAAGTAGATATATAATCATTGTTATTCTCACAAAGGTCATTAAAAATATAGAAAATAAAATTGAAAACGTGATTTATAACGTAGTGTTTAATTTTTGAACTAAGTGCATACGAATATGTAAAATAGCATGCATGACGTGACGGAAGGGATGGGGGAATGTATGAGGGGGTTGAAAAAAGTATGAACTTAAATTATTAATGACCCCTAATGAGCCCAGATCGGCATATCGCTGGTAATTCACTTTGATGTCCTAAAATTATAAATACATGGGGTAAACTTCCAGAAAGGATAGGATACCCATAAGGATTGTAAAAATGATATTTTTTTTCTAATTTTTTTTTGTCCCGCATATTCCGTGTATTAAACCTATTACTAATGTGATGAAACTTTATTTTTTTATCAATGGACATGTTGTTTAAAACCCTTTCACTGTCTACCCGCGCCAGTGCGTATGTCAATTACTTGCCTCTGTGCCAATCACAGATTAGAGTTTACCGTGTTATATGGCATGACCTCTTGGTTAGCCAGCCACGAGCTCAAGTGGTGAAAAGCTGCGCTTCTGCAATTGCTCTCCGTTTCACTGGGTATTTCAAATGTGTTTACTGCGTAAAGATTCCTCCTTTAAGTGACCGGCAACGAGCACTAGAGGCTGGAGCGAGATGTGATGTCTCAGTAAACAGCCCCACGCTAGCGGACGAAATAAAAAGACCGGCCTCTGTTTCAATCTGCTTCAATCCGCATAGTATGTTAGGTGTGTCTTCTAGTACCGCGTAATGTAATGGACCATCCTTAAAGTGGCAGCTAGCGAATGTGTTAACCATAAAGTTTATGTTGTTCAAATAAACATGATACAACATCGTTTCCCAAATTTTCGACCCCTTCTACAATTTTCGTAATACTGAGTAATACCAGTCGTCGATGGAAGAAAAGAAAAAAAAACGTATACGTAGTGCATTTCTTCCCCTACTACTTGTTGTTTTTACTATTCCATATTAGTTTCTCCTGATTAAATTCCCGATACAGTCGGGTTGGCTTTTTCGCTTTTGGGCCAAAGTCCAAAAGTGAAAATCCTGTTAAAAATATGGCACCTGCAAAATCGTTAAATGCTTCCAAACTTCCTTACAAAGAGGAATATATTCCGTGCATTAATTATGAAAGTGAAGGAATATTTGAAAAACAGAGTCTCAGTCCGGTGCAACGTGTGTTTCAGTGAAATTCTTCCCGTACCCCTGGCGGTACGCGTACCATACTTTGGGAAACACAGAGGTACAGAAAATGACTTTTGTCATATACAAAGTAACATTTGAAGAATAGAATGTTCTAATGCCAAAAACAACAATTGTCTGAGAAAGATGGATTAACTGTCAAACTGTAACGAAGAAACGCATTAGTTGGTCCATAAATCATAACTTAAAACAAGTATTTAGAAGGAAAAGAAATGTACATAGTGAAGCTAGAGTATTATGAGCAGAGGCATATTTTACCATTAAGCATTTCCAGGAAACGAGATTATTCAATTTTTTGCTTTTGTAAAATAAATCATACAATATTTTTAGGAATTAACTAATTCTTCTTTAATTCTCATTAAAAAATGTCTTGTGAATTAAGATGAAGCTAAATTTGTTACTTAATTAATCCGCGCAATCCCACTTCTACGTAGCTTTAAAGATGAATTAGCGCGTGTTTACTATAAATATCAGATCATATACATACTTGTACACTGCTTCATTATATTTGTGTTTAGAATATTAGGTTTTTTCAGTATGATAAATTGTCAAAATAATTAAGCAAAATGTTACTATTTAGTAGCTAAAATGAGATGTTTATCTTTTTCCAAGTAATGTTCTAACCCACGAATATGGGAGAGTCGGCCTTTGCGAAATTTACATCATGAGACCGTATTTTCTAAAACACAGTATGATTTCATGAATGATATATCCATTATTGGGAATGTGATATTTGCACATACAGTGGGACCCCGCTATTCGTACACAATTCGTTCCAGGAGGCAGTTCGAATAGCGAGTTGTACGAATGGCGTCTTTTTTTTCACATAAGATACAGTGTAAATTGGATAATTCCGTTCCAGACATACAGATGGTTGCTTATTTAAATCTATGAAAATCAAATGTACAGTACTGTACATGAAATTATAGCTAAATAAAAATTTAACAGCACTTTGCTTGTACTGAGGTGAGCTGATGGCATAAGTGGAATGTTGAGAAGAGGAAGAGAAATGGTCGGAAGATGAACCCCCTTCTATGGGGGGGGGGACACCAGGTAATATCCCTTCAGTTGTTTTCTCCCTTGCTGCTGTCTCTTTTTTCTGTCTTTTTGCACTAGAAGAATCTTGGGTTTCTTTCTCTAAAAACCTGTCCAATGTTGTCTGCCTTTGACGATTGCTCAGAATTTTTCTAAAATGGTCAATACCATTGTCGTTGAACAAGTTAATGCTGTTGACCACGCAGTGTTGGGATGTCATTTTTCCACCACTCTCTGTGTTTTCTCGCAGGGGTAACACAGCTCTTTAATTGCCGCAAAGGAAATGCTTTCCTTACCACTTTCCTCCCCTGAAGAAGAACGTTCTTCAACCACTTCCTCTTGCTGCCCCTTAAAAAGTTAAAATTGTCAGTAAAATCTCAAAAAGTATTAAAATTTTTAAAAAATCCGAAACGCCAAACAGATTATTTCCGAACGAGTTCAAAATGAGCATAATTTCTCGATTTTTTTCTTAAAAAGAACCAAACTGGCAACCCAGCCGGCCCCAAGCGCCGTATGAATCGGGGGACAAGTACGAATGTCGAGTTGAATTTTACTTGAACAAGTTGGACGAATAGCGAGTTGTGAGGGGGTTCCACTCTATATTTATGCACTACAATTAAACAATGTTAAACGTTAGCTTTAAATTTTTATATTTTCGAATATAAATAACCATAATGTATCTTAATAACAACGTATCAAGTTTCTAAAGCAGGTTTTATTTAAAAAATAATGATTTTTACGTGTTACGGGTCTGGCATGCAGTGTCACACCCGCATTGTTTTTAGAACGTTGACTCATTGTATTAGGATACATAACGGTTACTCACATTCAAAATATTACTAGTATGTTGTAGCTACCACAAAACTTTCTTCTATATCCTTTCCTCTTAATATTCTTCTCTAAATATTGGCTTAGTTGGTACCAAACTATAGTCAACAACTCTTCCTCCGCTTGCAATTTTGTTTAAATTCTTGGATTCTTGAAATATTCGTTTAGAAAGAAAGACATTATAGTAAGAAAAGCAATAGATTGTTTAGATTACAGCCTGTCTCTGCCCCCTCCAAGAGGTAGTACTACATGCGAGTCAGAATTCGTACCGATTGAGGTATACCTGCATACCAATTTTTGCTTAAATAGTTGGCATTATTTCTTGATGTATAAGCATAGCGAGACATACGTTCTATTGAGTGATTGCTCCATTCCTCTTAAAGCTAATGGCGTCAGAATTTAATCAACATTTGCTAATGTTCAGGTCCTTTTATTTGCCAATTTTTATTTTAAGTCCTCAATTTTTTCTTGTGATATAGCAGTCAAACTTAGCTACTCTCAGAAATGCATGCTCAAATCTCATGCAACTTCCGTCGTATTTAAAGAAATGGCTTCGTGAAGAATGGTCCGAGTAAATCTTTCGTCAAATTGGCTAAATTTGTGTAGTAACTTTTTAAAAACGCGTGATCGCGCGAGGATAGAATCGTTGTAAATGACGAAATTTTCTTGACGGTTAAAGAATCGTCAAAAATGCGAGCTCCATTTCTGAGAGTGTAAAAAACACAGTCGACTGTTGTCCTTTCCGTAGAGCGAATGGCATTGAAATTTAATGAACACCACTTCCTATCAGGTTTATATATGCATCGAATTCCGTTTAATTCCATGGATTACTTCTTTATTTACAGCGCCCCCAAAATTTTTCAAAAGGTTTTATTGCTCCACCCCCTTTTAAGAAAACGGCGCCTAAATTTATTCAGCACCTGTTATTATTGGGGTCTTGTATGTCAATTTTCGTCTGAGTTATTCCATTACGTTCTGAGATATATTAGACATGCTAATCGAGAAAAACCTTTGACTGCTCCACACTCCTCGAATCGATTCGCCCCAAAAACAAAGCAGCATTACTTCTATCCACATATGCATGCATTAAATATCGAGTTTATGTGGCCACACAAAAAAGATGACATACAAACAGAGATACATTTTTCAAAAAGTGGTCAAAATGGGTTCAGCACACCTGAAAAAAATCTGTCTTAGTTCCAAATTCGAAAGCTTTCACGAATCCAATACTTTCTTCTAAATATTGAATATAGAAGAAAGTAAACAGTAACAGCAAAAGCGCAAAATTCTTTGATTGTAGTGCAAATATACACGTATAAATGTCACACTCGTACTAATGAGTTGAACATAAAAGGGTACTGTTTAGTAACGAGGTGTGTAGTTTTATGTACTTTACACTACTGCAGCTTTCAGACAACGGACCACAGAAAAACTGGTTAGTTTCAAATGTGCTACTAGTATATTGGAATCCGTGTGAAATTAACCCAAGCTCAGTTAGTAATTTTTGACGAGCCTTTGAGATAAATGAGATAAATGAAATATTATGAAAAAATATACGAGTTCAATGTAAGTTTTACAGCCTTATTCGCCAACCGATGCGAACCTCTGTCAAAGACTTGACCAGCCAATTTGCGCGTTCCGCGCGATTGGTTGAGAAAGCCTTTATCTGCAGTTCAATGGCTCACATTGGCTGGTGAATGAGGCTGTTAGATTTGTAATGTTACTAAATAGTTGCTTAATCACAAGAGTTATGTACGGTTCATATTGCATCTGTAGTTAGCAATACACATTATCAAGAAATTAAAGTAGTACTAATTTTCATTTTGCAAATCATTATTTAAAGATACTTTAACTCGCATTTTAATGAATTTTTTTTTTTTTTGTTTTCAGCAGCATTTGATAGCGTTTATTTATTAAATAAAGATATGCTGAAATTATTTATCGCATAAAAAATAACAAGTCAGTATTCCAAACCGAAAAAAAAATCTTTTTTTTAAAAATAGAATTGATCTTATTTTAGACATTTATTTTATCAACAAAATTTTTGCCTGAAGAAATGAGAAATGGAAAAAAAAAAGTGTTATAAGTTTTCTTATTTTTCTTTTTAATAAAGTAACATGTCAGAATCTAACCTAATATTCCCTTAATAAATGTTATTTATTTATTTATTTGTTTATTCATTAAGCATTTTTTATCTAGTCGAACAACTCTATCTGCTTTTTCTACTTGAATCCGATCGGCTAAATAAAATGTAAAAAATGGAAAGAAAAAAAATAATAATTAAATATACATACTGCCATCGAGAGCCATGTTTATGAAGCAAGCAGATACACAGTCAGAAATTACTGAATACAATACTACTACAAATAAATATACAATGGGGGGCAATTCAAGCAGCGTCATTGGTCACGTGGCAGCGGTTAAAGCAATGTAAACAAAGGAAGCCGTAGCATCGCTTTACTTCGAGTTCGATAAATCTAATAAAAACTAGGCCTAAATAAAGTTCTTCTACATTACATAAAATTTATACTAAATAAAACACTATAACTATTGTAATAATTAATAAATTCTCTTGAATAATGATTAAATTAAATTTAAATACTGGGTTATAATCAGAAAAAGTTGTGAAAATAGTCTAATTAATTTTAAGATAACTAATTTTGCATTGTGTACTCCACGTAGAACTCCATTGAAAATCTTAGCAAACAAAGGTGATCGTTCATGAGTCCCTCTAGCGGTGAATTGCCTTCATTGCAAAAAAAGGAACATAACTAGTCATAGCAAAGATAGACGAAAAACAACGTTAGATTTAATCATAGCTCAAAACTATATAAATACATGGTAAAATACATTATATAACTACGATTCCATGATAACAGTACGAAATCTCATAATTCATTTCAAAACACAATACAGCACACTGCAACAACCTTCCATGACATGCAATACATTACGATAAAGAATACAAATTAAAATATAATGCAGACATTACAAAATTATTTACTTTATTGTCCTGCTAAATAAAAATTAAGTCACAATCAAAATTGATCTAGAAAATTCTAAAATCAAAATAAGATGTTAAATGAATTAAAATCTTATACATTTTCGAAAAGACAATCATTATTGAAATTTTGATTTTGTATTTTTCCCCCTCGCGATCCACAAACAAATACTTACTTTCAAGATATAATCCAGTAATGAGTCTCGAGTCTCGTGTTGGTTTCAGCCATATACTTTGCCATATTTTTTATGGCATTCAGAAATACTCTGTAGTGAAAAGCATTTTGATTTATCGCTCACATTTTACGAGACTACTTACTTCAAAACTCGATATCATTTCAAGATCGATTTACGTCCAGAGTAATTCTTCATCATGCAAAACAAATATTAATATTCAATTTACGACAGGATAAGAAAAATGAAAAGTTAGTATATTCAGGTCGTTCATTTTTTCAAAAGGAAAAAAACTGCGAGGGGCATAAATTTAAGATTTTTTTGGCTTTAAAAAATTGTTATCGTTAAACTGCATTTAATGAAGATATCCCTTTATGCCCTTCAATGCAACCGGGCTGTAGGACAATTTGTTTAATATAAAATGAAATGGTATAATTATTAGAAACACGAAAACAATGCCGTGCTGATTTCATTATCAAAAAATATTTATGAAAGTACTGCAATGCGAGAGAAAAAAATAAGTAAATAAAAATGAGGACACTTGATGAATTAAATGATGTAGAATCTGTCCCCATAGGATGCAAGAAAATTACACACTGGGACCTGAACTTAAAGAAAAAAATCATGAATTCCAAATCGAATGCAGTCATGTAAATTATACAATTGCTCCACATTCAATTCGAAACATCATAACTTAGCAAAAAATATTTTTGTTACCATGCGGCAGAAGCAAAGTAATTTAACTCCCAAATGTAACAGAAATGTCTGTAAAAAGTGATTTAATTTAGGTAATACAGGAGAATATATAAGGCTCAAAGACGTCAATTTAGTTTTACCCACCAATATTTTTCAGCGTGCGGCATTCTAAATCTTTAAAGTGAAAGCTTAAATTTTCAATTTGACACCATTTAAGCATTATTTAACACTAAATGGGGTTTGTATGGCATTTGAATCTACTCAGTCATTTTCTTATTTATTCTTTTTTTAAATTACGCAATACCTTATAAATAAATGAGTAATATGTTACAAGTTTAAAAAACACCATAGGTGACAAAAACTCAATTTTCTCGTTCCGTTTCCCACAGCGATCGTTTACAAAGTTTATAAACAGCAAAATTCCAACAAAATAATTTCACGGTTCTGTGTGCATTTCCTAGCTAAGATTTATTTTTTTGGTATTTTTCCTAATATTCTTGAAGCCAAGCAATGCTTCCTTTAGAATGCCCATTGGTAATTTCTACACCTCAGAAAGGAAACTGCACTGAACAAAAAAACTTACATTTCTTAGGGTTCTTTAAGGTTGATGGAACGAACTTGGCTCTTTTTTAAACGAAAAAAATAAGTAATTTTCAGAGATCTTTTCACAGAATTGTTAAGCACGCCATGGAATTTCTAAGGTTTTTCGTTTAAACGGAAAAAATCATTAAAGATCCTCTTTAATTTTCTTAAATGTTAATGTTTGTGTGTCCGCGTTTTTAAAAATTTTTATCTTTTAAATTTTAAACCCTTGATGAATTCGTTCAATATTTGGTTCATAATATACTGCTCTTATAGAGCCAATTATTTCCAAGATTATATTCTGAAACACTGAACAAATTTGTTTTTATTTCCGCCACTAAGAATCCTTTTCACAATAAAAAATCAAATACTCCAACTTTTATAAGCTTTTACAATTTCAATTTTAAAACTGCGAAAAAGTGAGAAAGATATTTAATTTTTTTGTGAAGCTATCAGGTGTGATCAGTAGTATGTGTACAAGTTATACGAGTAAATATGTGGAATAGTAAGCATGAAGGAGAAGCTGAAACTTAGAGTATCCTACGCGAACATAAGTAGATAGCCCACCACGTAGCCGAAAATATGCGTTAAGCTTTCAATGGAAGCAATTCAAGCAACGTCATTGGTCAAGTGGTAGCGATTAAAGCAAGGTAAACAAAGGAAGCCGTAGCATCGCTTTACTTCGAGTTCGACAAATCTAATTAAAAACTTGGCCTAAATATAGTTCTTCTACATTACATAACATTAACACTAAGTAAAACACTATAACTATTGTAATAATTATTAAATTTCTTTTATAATGATTAAATTTAAAAAAAATACTGGGTTATAATCAGAAAAAGCTGTGAAAATAGCCTAAGTAATTTTAAGACAACTAATTTTGCCTAGGGAATTCCACGTAGAACTCCATTGAAAATCTTAGTAAACAAAGAGCGGATATCACGTGACAGCAATGATCGCTCATGAGTCCCTCTAGCGGTGAATTGCCTCCATTGTACTACCATAACAATATTTGATTAAATTTTCATATTTGAATACTTAAGGAATTGTTAGAACCGGCACATATGATCATTGGAAATTATAAGCAAAAAGGACAAACCAGCTGGTCGTTAAAAAATAGCATATACATTATATTGTTCTTGAATGTTATTGTATGAAACGAATATAATATATATATATATAGGTTTTCATTTTTTTGGTTTTCAGTTTTTTGGTACTGTTCTCGTTAATAATTTTAATAATAATTATTATGATGATAACTGTTGTTGTTTTCGTTGTTGTTCGTAGTTTCGTAGCAAAAATGTTTTAATGTTTTTAAGCATTCGAAAAATCAACCAAAAAATATATATACATTTTACTGAGAACGACGACCAGAGTATAATGTTGACGTGATTTAATTTTTCGAACAGTTGAAATGATCCACATTTGCTCGGAATAATTACAGTATGAGTGCAATGAATCATTGCTTTTCAGAGCTTAAAACTTTAAAATAAGGAGTTACTTAGAGTTTACGTTTTTGAACTAAAAAAGGGAAAAATAGCTCCCTCTGGAAACACTCTGACTTCTTATCCCGCGATTTCCACGTGCAACGCAAAAATAAAAAAATAAATAAATAAAATGAAGCAATAATTGCTCATCCCGCGATTTCCACGGACATGAGCTTTCTTCATGTACTTAACCCGCTGTTTCATCATAAGCTTCAGTAATGCAATTTCTGAAGTATTTAGACTTTAATTAAGGTTTTATATCAGAGATGGCTTTAGTTGCATGAAGTTTGAGAACTTAATGCTAAAATTGATGCGTTGGAACATCTATCTGTTCCTATGGTCAAAAATAATTTACAAAATCTTTGTTGCAAAAATATATTGCCGATTTAAACTCCAAAATACATGCAGATTTTAAATGCGTAATTAAAAAAACGAATTTGAAGCGAATTCACAAAAAAAATTGAGCACTCAGAATGTTAACAATAAAAAAATATTAAAAAAATGGTATTAACATTTTAGTATTTTATACGAATGTTTTACATATTTATATTCCACGCTGGAATTTCATGAATTGGACAGAAAGAAAAAAGGGAAATTTAAATTAGGATCTTTTTTCTTTCATTACTTCATTTAATGTACAAAGTGCATTACTACAAAACTTAATTATAAAGCGAATACTTGAACATAAAAGGCTTATTCATCTCCAGAAATCCTTACTTTCTATGAAGGTGTCCGAGCGAATAAATGAAAAAAAAAAAATCCGCATTCTTTGTGGTTTTATTATCCAAATCGGGTTATAAAATTAATTAATGATTTAATCTACCTAAGATTTTATGAGATCCAATCTCTTTCTATTTTTCCATAGAAAATAAAAACTCGAAGTGAATAATCATTTGTTCCGTCTCTGGGTGAAATTAAATGAACAACAGAATTATTTGGCGTCGTAAATGCGATGAATTAGTCCAGTGAAAGAAATGTAAAAAGATATAAAAATATTTAATTAAAATATTTATAAAAGATATCTGTAGTGAAATGAAATATGTAATCTTTTTACGAGCACCATTTCTTTTACAAATCAGGTACTAAAAAGGAAATATCTTATTTTAAATGTATTACCGAGGTAGCATATTTTTCATTTGAAAATATAATTACATTTTTTTTTAATGCCTAACTGTAAAGTGCTATTTTCTTAACATACTTTATCAACATCTGAGCTTGAAATATATTCAAAATTAATACATACATATATATATATATATATATTTAACAGAAATATGTACTGACTTTTGCTTTTAATCATCGAAATTGTTTGGGCTTCTGGCGCAATTTTAATTAGTGTGAGAAAATAAAATTTATTATTACAACTTATCATTTAAACGTTATTAATCTGCCAATTTAAAATTCCATGGTGATATAATTCTCAGCATAAAATAACTTTTTGATGCCCCAGGTATATGTTTGCTCAGTACATAGAAATGATTAAAATACCATACATTTTGAAGCTAAATTGTGTCTGCATTTTTTATGCAGCCATGTGATTAAACAAATTTAAAATGGAATGCATTCAATAGATTTGTTAGGAATGTTAAATCAGTAGTTCTTAAAAATAAGACTTGGGTTCTCAATTATTTATTTTTCACCTAGGATTAAGAAATAAGTAGTAAATATTACGGAAAGACTTCAGTCTTTTCATGTACAACGGCTATCCAAAATAATGCAAATGATTCCTCTATTAATATTAAAGAATTGCCTATGCATTGATCTATTTACACTGACGGACAAAATAAAATACCAAGAAGTTGTGCTGGACAACTGAAATTTGGCAAGAGTATGCGCATGATGAAATATGATATATATTCAGATTTGGCTGCAGTCGGATAAGAGGGGCGCTAGTGACCCCACTATGAAGGCAAAACAGTTTTGCTTCCAATACGCACTGTAAAGTTAGTGAGCTTTATTTATCGTTGATATTTGACATAGGGACTTGATGTTAGTCAAGAATGTCTTCAAATAGTCGGAGGAACCATTATCAATTGATCACTGAGTTTAAATGAGGTCGTGTATTAGGGCTACGTAAAGGTGGATTTTTTTTGCGATATTGGCAGAAAGACTTTGCAGGAATGTATCCACTGTGCATTATTTTTGCTAGCGGTGGTTACGAGAAGGTACGATCCCAAGAAGACTGGGCTCCGGTTATTCACGTGGCCATACTGAGAGGGAAGACTTCCGCCTTCGGCGAATGACTCTGCCGAATTGTACTGCGTCTGCAGCGGAAATTTGAGAGACATGTTTCCCCATAGTGATCCAACAAACTGTTTTAAACCGCTTACATCAATGACAGCTCCAAGCCAGACGTCATGTGACCTGCAGTCTACTGACTCCAAACCACCGCCGTTTGCGGCACAAAGGTAACAAGCTAAATCTCATTGGAGGACGGATTGTGTCTGATGAAAGCTGAATCTGCCTTAATACCAGTGATGGCTATGTGTTCGTTTGAAGGAGGCCCATTAAACGCATGGAAGTAACCTGTTTGCTGGGAGCTGGAGCTGTACCTAGAGTTATGCTCCGGGGATTAATTTCCTGTGACAACATGAGCCACTCTCATATTAACCCCCCGCACCCTGACGGCAAATTTGTTCATCAATCTGGCAATTAAATCTGTTGTGGTGCATGAACAGTACTGAAGGGGGTATTTTCCAACGCTAGCCTGATACCGCTGTAGTAACCAACATGATTTACAGTAATTTCCCTCATAATATATCTTATGGCAAAAAAGAAGAGAAAAAGCGCCGTTGATGTACAAAATGTCACACCGGAAAATATGCTATGTGAACTGGCGCGACTAGTTAGCGTTAAATAAAAATTTCTCAATTATCACTACCTGAATAAAATATCGTAATGTTTGCGTAAATGTTATAAACATCTGAAGATTGAAACTTAGAAACAAAAACATAAAACGATACATTTAAAATAAACTCACTACTACATTTAATTCTAAATATTCATGAAGTACGTTTTATTCACTTCAATTTTTTCATGCTACTTCTAATGTCTAGTAAAAGGGAGTTTAAAAAGCAATTTATGATAACCAATAATGGGCAGACTATTTGTGAGTTTTATAGAGAAAAATATTTTCATTTTATGAAAAATCAATTAATGCATACCTTAGTCAACAGTCTGCTTTGGCCTTCCTAATTGAAAACATTTCAATGAACAAAAAAAGCAAAATCATGAGCAGTAAACTATTCTAAAAGTTCTTAAATTGGTTCATATATTCCTATCATATAAACTGCTTTCGGAAATATATTTTATGGCTTTACATATTTTAGAAATTACCATTTTTTCGTTTCCAAGTCACGACTGCTTCATCAAAGTTTCAACTCTTGGAACTTATTGAAAAGTATTTTTCCCGGGAAGACATTGAGCATTTTTGATTTGAATTCTACATGAGTTCATTCATACGAAATGCAAATTGCGTTAAAGTCAGAGAGTGGAGTTATAAAGTAGAAATATATATTATACTTGGAAGTCAGTGGAATAGAAAGATATATTTGGTTGCTTTTTCCGTTATTGAATTTTTTGAGCCTAATTCAAGTTCAAAGGAAAAATCATTATACTTCTTTTATGACCGAAATATAAATGATGCTCTGGAAATGCGAACTTCGAAGTTGGGAAATATTATAATAAAACGTTTCAGCTTGCAACAACTTAAGTCGCTGAGAATTTTTCGTTCTAGTAGATTTTTTCAACGAAAATAGATGCTTGTCATTCAAAAGTTGTATTTCAATGTATGCAAAATATGTTAAGGATTGGAAAGAAAATTCTTTAACGTAAATGGCAACAACGTTTACATAGATAAAACTTGTGAAGTATAGTTATAAAAATAACTTGTTCATAAGGTGCTTCAATATTTTTATCAAGAACAAAAATATTGGTTGGGTGCTTGCTTGCACACGTTGCACCAACACATAGTAAAATTAATTACCATCTTTAGTAGCCAGTATATTTCCTCATTTTAAAGAACGTCATTTTTCAGTGTACTAGTTTTAAATTTAATGATCAATCATTAAGAACTTTCACTAGTGCCTTCGACTTTATTAACTGAATAAAAACTACAATAATTATAATAATGCAATAATAACTGCAATAATTTTAGTAACGAAATGAATTAAAAATTTTATTTTACCAATACGTTCGTGTTAGAACTGTCTATAATTATCTAGACAAGTGAATAATTAAACAATATAATCTGTGGTACATTAATTCTACCTAGTGTTCCTATAATAAAGAATACTTTCAAAGCAGACAAAGAAAAAGGAGTAAATATGAGATTTTGGAAGATATTTTTTCTTTCCTTGCCAGATTTCTCGACAGTCTCTATTTTTAAATTATAGTTTATTATTATCAATATCTACTTAAAAAACACACAAGTTGAGTTTAACTGGAAATTGTGACTTTTTTTTTGACACATAAATGTTAAAAAAAAAAAAAAACTTGATTTTAGAGAAAACGTTGCTTGTAATACAATCGTTATACAGGGCACAATTTTTGAAAAAAAAAACATTGTTGATTATTTTATAGACGTTATTAAAAAAAGACGCGATTTGAAACAAAATAAGTACCTAAAATCACTTGGAACGAAAGGGGAGAGCATTTGATTAAAATCAATTCTAAAATTTTTGCAAACAACGCGTAACCAAAACTCGATATTTGAGCAATTAAAAAGTTAATCACTTTATTTAGTAAGCTAACCATAAAAAATACCACAAAAATGAAAAGTTAATTAGCACATTTATGATAAGGTCTTAAATATCTTATGAAAAAGAAACTACTTTTAAGAATAAACGTTTAGCACTACTAAATTTTCTAATCCTGTGAGTCTTTTTAAGAGCAAGAGATCAATTCATACCCTATTTGAATGATTAAAATTCCTTATATGGATTTTCACAAATTCAATATTTTATTTAAAAAAAACCATAATTGAAACTACTCAGGGAAATTCTTTGCATACAAAACTGTTTATTCTACAAGCCGCTTCATGAGGCAATTTGTTAAGCTTATTACTAATCCAAGGAAAATTGTGCTCGTAAACTATAGCTTAACAGAAAATTTATATTTCCCTTAATTGTTTCAAAACTCCTTTATTTAATAATACGATCAAATTATTTACCACAAAATTTCACAGCGTAAGTTAAGTATTTTTGCGCTTTTAGCTCGTTTCAAACATACGAAACAACTGCTATTTTCCCTCAACTCCTTAAAAGCAAGCGTTTAGCCGCTCCCTAAGGTCTGCGCAATCTAATAAAATCCCAGCAGCCAAATGCAACATTAAAGAGAGGGTATAATTAGGCAAGAAGTTCCATTGAAAATTCTTCAGGCAATTAGCTATAGGAGTGCTGACATGGGCTTGTCTAATTAGGGTAGCAAAATGCATTTTTCCCTCGCGTCGATTCAGACATTTTTGCTTATCCCAGTAAGTTTATTTTTTAAGAGGGTTTAAATAGTTTTTCTAAACTTGTTCGTCAAATTGCTCATCATTAAGAAAATCGCTATATATATATTTTTTTCTGTATAAGAGCCTTCTAATTTGTTTTTCCACTACTAAGTGCTGAAGGAAAAACAATTTTAAAACTTTCTTTTTAACTGCAATGCTAATAATTTATGCACATTAGCAGAATATTTTTTTCATACTTGTTACTCTACAAAAAAAGTATTGGTAATTTCACCTTTTCAAAATAATTAGTCTATATGAATGTTTTAACACAATCCCAGGGTTCAAAAGCCCCATCTATTTAAATTATGTTTCCTGTTTAAATGATGCAAACGCACAGCTGAGGTCGGGTATGAAAACTAGCAAGCGATCATGTGTTTCAAATTATAGAAAACTAGAATAAAAATTATGCTACTTTTTAGGAAAATCAAATAAGCAATTGTTGAAAGATTTTTCCTGCATTGTAGGATTTGTTCAAAAGAATAAACTTTGTTTCGAATTTTTGAAAACTGGACACAAAAATTATTATAGTTTATAAGAAAATCAAATAAGCAATTGTTGGAAGACTTTTCATGAATTGCAGAATTTGTTCAAAAGAATAATCTTTGCTTCGACGCAGAACAGTAACATCGTCCCTTTTGCCACTATCATTGAAAAATGCCCTCTTTTTTTGCATACGTAAATTAATTTGGAATAACAAAGGATTTCTTTTAACTAACAGATGCTTGTATTTTCATTTCCGATTCCAGAGTCGAGCATACATTGCTGAATTTATATATATATTAGGGTGGGCCGAAAAAACCTTTTTTTTTCTATTTCGAAGTTGTAATAGCGCGGAAAACTTGCGAATTATACATAAAAAAAAATTTAAAAAAATATCAAAATCGGTTGACATCTTCTGGTCGCGCATAGGCCCTAAAGTTTGACAAAATATGAAAAAAATCTCACTTTCACTACATTTTAAAAAAATTTTGAAATAGATGTTTTCGTAATGTAATAGTTTGTAATGTCTTCAAATAGAGCTTAAAAACAATGTGTTTTAATTTGGTTTAGATAAGTTTATATCTTCCGGTCGCGCACAAGCCCCAAAATTAGCCAAAATATTGAAAATTCCACATTTTTTCGAGTTTTTTTTACTATCTTTAATATCTATACTTTTTTTTTACTATCTTTAATATTGTATTTCATTATAGTGTGAATAAATTAAGAACTTCCGGTCGCGCAATGACCGCAATGCTATACAAGAACAGTACCCAAAAAAGTTGTCTCTCAAATTCCTGCGCCCTCTCCCCCAGTTACGGGATCTGCAAGTCGCTAGTTACACGACTGACATGCGGAACCAATCATTACATAAAGCATCACAGTAATGTCAAAAATATCTGTTAAATTTCAAACAAGAATTATTTATTAATTAATATTGTTAGAAATGAAAGCTGTTTAACATCACAGTACAAAAAAAAATCAAATTTAATCAAAAAAGCAATTCCGTAGAACAAAGAATTTGTTTTTAAATGAAAATTTTGAGTAATTTGAACAACATTTAACAAAAATATGACATTCAGATTTAGTTTTCAACCTTGAGCTAATAATTTTTAATTGATACTTGCCACCATGAGTTTATAGCGTTGATGAGATCAACCATTAAATCCAGTTTTCTATTTTGCTTTTAGTTTATAATTCAAGATTTTTTTAAAAAATATTTTAACTAATATACTACACATTTACCCCTGTCTCAACTTTTGCACTGGGACATTGAAATTTGTAAGGAATTGTTTTCAGGAGTTCTCTTAGCTTTTAAGCGGTCATTGTTCTTGGGGCTACATAGCTTTCTTTGTGTATGCGGGATGGGAAGAGTATGCAATCGCTTTTAGGAGGGTACCCTGTTGATACCAAAATCAATTATAAAAATTATTTATCTATTTCACCATTCAACAATTAAATGTTTAAAATAATAAAGGAACATTGTGCACAATGAAACTGTAAAAAGAAATCGAGCGTAATTAATGCATTTTAATGCTCATTTGTGCTTTAATTACGTGCAATTACTTTTTGCATTTCAATTAAATGCTTATTATGAATTTAAATTTTTGTATGGTAAATATCAGTGTTAAACTTCAAGTGAAAAGTATTTAAAAAATTAAGATTATTGGAAATACAGGGCATTTAATGTTACAAAAGCAGTCAAAGAAATCGCAAATTTAGTGAAAAAAAAAAAAAAAAGAGCAACAAGAATTTGTTTTCAAAGTTAAAATTTTGAGTACATTTAAAAAACAGTAAACAAACATCTGGCAGCTTTTTTTTATACCTCATTATCAGTTCTTGTGAAAACATGCTACGGCTATTGCATTTAAATAATAATTATTTATCAAGTACCAAGAATGCGTAAAAATGTAAAATGTTCAATATTTTGAGGAATTTTGGGGCTTATGCGCGACCGGAAGATATCAACTGGTCTAAACCAAATTAAAACACAACGTTTTTAAGCTCTATTTAAAGACGTTACAAACTATTACATTACAAAACATATAATTCAAAAATTAAAAAAAATCGCAAAATTGAGGTTTTTTTCATATTTTGTCAAATTTTAGGGCCTGTGCGAGACCGGAAGATGGCAACCGATTTTGATATTTTTTTTTTCTTTTTTCTTCCGCGCTAGTACAACTTCGAAATAAAGAAAAAAGTTTTTTCGGCCCACCCTATTCTGCATGTCAGTCGTGTAACTAGCGGCTTGCAGATCCCGTAACTGGGGGAGAGGGCGCAGGAATTTCAGAGACACTTTTTTGGGTACTGTTCTCGTATAGCATTGGGGTCATTGCGCGACCGGAAGTTCTTAATTTATTCACACCATAATGAAATACAATTTTCTTATGTTCAAAACTAAAAATGCTGCAACTAGTACGTTAAAATTAAGTATATTAAAGATAGTAAAAAAATTCTTAAAAATTTGAATTTTCAATATTTTGGCTAATTTTGGGGCTTGTGCGCGACCGGAAGATATCAACTTATCTAAACCAAATTAAAATACATTGTTTTTAAGCTCTATTTGAAGACGTTACAAACTATTACATTACGAAAACATCTAATTCAAAAAATTTAAAAAATATAGTGAAAATGAGATTTTTTTCATATTTTGTCAAACTTTAGGGCCTATGCGCAACCGGAAGATGTCAACCGATTTTGATAATTTTTTTTATTATTATTTTTCTTTTCTATATAATTCGCAAGTTTTCCGCGCTATTACAACTTCGAAATAAAAAAAATGTTTTTTTCGGCCCACCCTAATATATATATATATATATATATATATATATATTGTATGTATATATACTTTATATATATATACTTAAATTTTACGTTTACTTATAAGTGCTGCATTTAAACCAAAGCTATAAAAAATAAAAAAGTGAAGTGTGTATTAAAATACAGGGAATAAATCATTTCTCATAACTCATTACATTTAAAATGCAAATGATCAAAAATGCTTTGTGCTAAAATATGCGTACAGAAAAAGCAGCGTAAATAAAGCACAAATTGTCAAAACATTTTGTACAAATTATCAAAACATTGTGCGCTGAAAATTTGTGTTTTATTTACGTTGTTGTAACTTGTACTCATTACGTTTATATTTTTTAGTATAGGCCAAAAAAAACCCCACATGTTTAAAAACCCGTTGTACGAAATGCATCTACTTTATGCCAAGGAAACTGTTTGCAATAATTGTAAACCGAAGAATCAATTGCTTTAATTTTCTAATTATTAGAAAATTAAAGTAATTGCTTCTTCTTATGATTGATGAAACAATTAGTGCATTAAGAGAGAAATTATTGTACTATTTTATTTTTGATACAATAGTTAATTTCATACGTCTGGTCTGTTACACTTTTTCTTTCAGGGACTAAAATGTTACAAAATGTAACATTTGTATAAATGTCAATTAGTACATGAACCAAAAATACACATGGACGTCTACTTTAAAAATAAGCTGGACGTACGAAGGGAATATTTTAAATTGTTATGTAAAAACATGGCCACGACGGACATAAAAAGAAAGGTTTGGACGTGGTTTTAAAGATACTTTTCATATAAATATTCAAAATTTTATTATGTTAAAAAATAAAACTTTTCCACTGCTTGTAAAGTAGGCAGGAAAATATATATGTAAGCACACGAAAATTTATTTTAGTGTTTGTTATACTGTCCTGCATGGAATTAATCTAATGCATCCAAAATCCTGTCAGGGACATTCTAAATATTAATTTGATTTCAAAATAAACTTGAAGTTCTCGCAAAAACCTAGTAACTATGTTCAATCCTATATATTTCTCAAAATAAATTAAATCACTATACCTTGAGATTATCTTCTGTATTCAATAATCTCAAAACTTTTGCAAATCAAATCCTTTGTCATCTTTATTCTTATATGTGAAATAGTTTCGCAGCCATTCTCCTGGGACTCCCAGAAAGCCATAGTGGCTCAATGGCGGCAAAAGAAAATTATACATTCCACAGAGATATTTCGGCGCAAATTACTCCAAATATTGATTCAATCTAAACGTCTCTTTCTCAGAGATTGAATGTCAATCCGGAGCGCGACGTATTTATTTGACAACAAATATTAAGATGTACATTGGTGCATAGGAAATTGTTTATGTTGCGAGATGTTCTTCCCTATCTCTAAGTAAATGTGTTTTAATATTTAAGTTGCATGTTAACTATTAGAAAATATTTTGCAAAATTTGCATTTCCAAGTATTTGCTTTAATTAAATTACTGTTAGAAATTTTCTTTTCACAAAAGATCAGCCTGTATTGTGAACAAGCAATTTAATATGCAAAGTTGTTTATTTGAAAAATTTTGAAAAATAATGTTTTGCAGAATATAATATAGACTTTCGTATTTTAAATGCGTTAGTATAATGCTTTCATGTAATATGGTTATTCACACAATGCGTAAATGTAAAACTAAGCGCCAAATTAAATAGCATTTTCAACAAAAACATGATTGATTATTTTTACGACTTTAATATTTTGACTGTGTATTTATTTCAACATTTTATCACACAGCACTTCAAATAACGCTGATTTGGAACATTGATTCGTAATAAATTGAAGAGAAGAAACTATAAAAGTTTACACATGACATGTACATATTGTTCATAGAAACGCCAATCAATTAGAAAATGTATGCCTATTATATGAATTGGAATACTCACAGTGCCTACTTTTCTATTAATATATGTATATATATATACAGTGAAACCTGTGTAAGGTGACACTTGCGGTGCAGCACTTTCGTGGTCAACTTAGACAGATGGTCAACTTATAGAGGGTGAGGTAGAATGTGGAGGGCTAATTCCGTTCCTGACAAAAGTGGTCAACTTTACATGTTTTACTGTATATATATAACATAAGTATATCGTGCAAAAGAAGCATTTTAAGAAAATACCCCTAGAAAGGAAAATGAATCAAAAAATAAATAAATTGGATGAATAAATATTTTAATATAGGGAAGCACAGATAAGCAAGTTGGCTGATAACCGATTAATCTGTAGAAGATAATCGACCGATACCGATTTATCGGCAGTGGATTAATTATAATGATACTTATTTTCAATGCTACCATTTCTACATCACTGTTCTTTTTGTTTACAGTTTTCACCCTCACAGAATTAGCTAACACTTTATTGCGGCGAGTAAAAGCTTGTTTATCCGAATTGTCATATTTTAAAAATTTACATTTTTTTCTTTGCTTCTTCTTTGGAGAAGTGGCAAATTTAATGTAGAAGAAAATGTTAGTAAGAAAGTAAGATGAAAGAAAGAATTTTCTCTCGAGCTGTCGGTCTTTCTGTTCAAGAACATCAGATTTTCGGAATTGCTCCGAGTCAAAATGAGATAGATTTGAAATTCCGAGTTCTCATTTTTTAAGTAACCCTTCTTAAAAAATGATTCGGTTACGGTATCATTTTTGAGACCAAAATAGAAAGAAAAAAAAATGTGGGGTGTGGCTGTGTCATGGACACAGCCGTGTGCTGTACGTGAATACGTTTATGTAACGGGTTATATATTTTAAATAAAATATTTTTATTTATATATTTAGAATAAAAGCGATAAAACAAATATTTATTGTGTTACAATATAACTTTATTAATTAATAACTTTATAGTTTTGGCATTTCGACGCGTATGAGCCGACATTATGTATATACTTTTTATTCTAACACGTATTCAGTGTAACTACTTCAAACTAATATTTTATATAAAATCGATAAATTTTGACGAAAGATGATTGACATCGTAGCTTCTACGAGTCAAAAGCTATAATAATTGCATGTTTTGATACTCAGCAATATAACCTCAAAATGGCGGCACTACCCACTTTCCCCCCCCCCCCCCCCCGATGCGTCACTATTCTTGCTTATTGTAATGAATTCGTTGATATTTTAGCTATCCAGTAGTATTATTTAATTTTAGATGTAGAGGATAGATTCGAAACTACAACGCCAAACTGTATCCCCCGATTTTGTTATCATTAGATTTTTCGGATTGCTCCCGTATGGTAGCAAATTTAAAGACGTATTCACGTCAAAATAGAAGGTTTCTCACTGGGGTTAGAACGTGAACTATCTAGAAGGCTTCCTAATATTCTACTCACTGCGCAGGAGGACATCGAACAGATAGGGAAAAGTTGAATTTTATAGCTTCCAAACGCATATATATATATATATATATATATATACACTAATGGGAAAAAAAATCCCAACACCAAGAAATAATTATTGTAGAGTAATGAAATTTCAGCAATACATTTATATAGGTAATGTACGTAATTGATTACAATTTCAAAATCACAGGTTAATTTAAGCCCGAGAAGAGCCATTGCAGAAGTGAAATACAGGTATATTAATAACCGGTGTAACCGCCAGAATTTTGAATGCAAGCATACAAACGTGCATGCATTGAATCATACTGGATGTCCGTTTGTGGGATGGAGTTCCATGCCTGTTGCACTTGGTCGAATAATACAGGGACGGTTAATTCTGGTTGTGGATGACGCTGGAGTGGTCGTCCAATGATGTCCTATACGTGCTCAATTGGAGACAGATCTGGTGATCTGGCAGGCCAAGGCAACATGTCGACACCCTGTAGAGCACGTTGGGTTACAACAACAGTATGAGGTCGAGCGTTATCCTGTTGGAAAACACCTCCTGGAATGCTACTCATGAAAGGCAGAACAACAGGTTGAATCACCAGACTGACGTACACATTTCCTGTCAGGGTGCGTGGGATAACCACGAGAGTGCTTCTCCTGCCGTAAGAAATTACTCCCCAGACCATAACTCCAGGTGTAGGTCCAGTGTGTCTAAGCCGTAGACAGGAAGGCTGCAGCCGCTCACCTGGCCTCCTCCTAACCAACACATGGCCATCACTGGCACCAAGGCAGAACCGGCTGTCATCAGAAAACACAAAAGATCTCCACTCCGTCCTCCAATGAGCTCTAGCCTGACACCACTGACGTCGCAAACGGCAGTGGTTTGACGTTAGTGGAATGCACGCTACAGGACGTCTGGCTCGGAGCTGCCCTTGAAGTAACCGATTGGTAACAGTTCGTTGTGTCACTGGTGCCAACTGCTGCTCGAATTTCTGCTGCAGGCGCAGTACGACTCGCTACGGCCATACGCCGAACACGGCGGTCTTCCCTCTCAGTCGTGCCACGTGGCTGCCCGGAACCCGGTCTTCTTGAGGCAGTGCCTTCCCTTGACCAACATTCATGGCTGCCAACATTCATGCACAGTGGATGCATTCCTGCCAAGCCTTTCTGCAATCTCGCGGAAAGAAAACCCACCTTCTCGTAGGCCTATTACACGACCTCGTTCAAACTCAGTGAGCTGTTGATAATGGCTTCGTCGTCTTCTTAAAGGCATTGTGGACTAACATCAACTTACTACATCAAATATCGACGCTAAACAACGCTCAGGAACGTTACAGCGCGTATTTAAAGCAAACCTGATTTGCATCTTCCGGGTGTCGCTACTAGCGTCACACTGATGCGCCGAGCGCAAAATTTCAATCGACGTCATCTTTCAGATGTATAAACACGCCTGCCAAATTTCGTTTCGCTAGCACAACTCCTTCTTGGTGTTGGGATTTTTTTTCCATCAGTGTATATATAAGTATTATAGGTCCTTAATTTTGATACAAATACTATTGTTCTGAAAAAGTAATCGCGAAAAAAATGCCTTACTTTAATTTTGAACGTAAAGTTGCTCTAAAATTTCTGATTTTTAACATTTATTGAAGTTATTCTTGCCCTTCGTATAACTATAATTTCTAAGTAAATATCGTCACTTAAAAAACTGAGAGCGGCTCATGCTCATTTGTAAGGCAAATCTTAAAAAAAAAATAAGAAGGTATATTTTCTTATTTTTGAGCCCATTCTTTTTAACAGTCTACAGAACATTTTTTATTTGAAACTTCTCCACAAAGTCTCCCCTTTTTCATGTGTTTCGATCTTTGATTCGAATAAATTTGACTTCCATTTTTAACAGATACAAAGAAAAAAAATTGCAGTGAGTTTAAATTAAGTACAAATCATGATTGAATAGATTAATGGATAATTTGAACAAGTAAACTTTATCTTGGGTGTTGGTGTGTTTGTATAAATATTTCATTACGTCATTCAAGTGTTACAAGTTTGATAAAAATTTTAAATCCTTTGTAAATTGCATTGTTTAGAAGGAAAAATAAATAAATGAACCAAAACTTTTCATATGATGCATTTTACGGTAGTTGTAATTTTCAGAAAATAATAAAACAACAAAAAGTTTCCAAATGGAAAAAAAGTCAAATGAATAAAAAATAAGTTTCTAGTGTTTATGATCATTCACCTCCGAGCAATAGTATTCGGGATATTTCCATCACTAGGCAGAATACATATTTCTTCTCGTAAATCTTCAGCATCGGAAAGTATACAGATCCAATTTCCAGGCTCATATCGATTCGCATTTCTGATGAGAAACATGTCACTGTATTACAAGAGAGGTCTATTCTACTTGTAACGGTTGTGTATGCGAAAATATCCGAAGATAACTAGGATCTGGAGCTAACTTTTGCTTTCAAAATATGAAAATTGAGCAATTTGCGAGAAAAGAGTCAGAAAGAAAAACCTTGTTTATATTTTGTGTGTAGTTTGATCAGGAAACGTAAATATAAGGGTGCATTCACACCAACGGCAACGGAAACATTTTGCGCCTGTAGTAATAAACTGTTGATATGGTTATCAAACTAACAGCTAGGATGCATGTTCCATAGCACTCTTATCAAATCACGAATTGTCAATTTCAATGAAGCCATAAAAAAGGCTAACCATGATCCCGGTAGCAGAAATCGCTCAGCACGGCAGCGGGCGCTGCAGATTTATATTGAAGCTTGCAGATTAATTAGCCACCTCACATTTATTTTTATTTCGACTGTTAAAAAACGTTTTAACAGTCGCAATAAAGACGCGACTCGAATTTAACAGTCGCTCGTTTCACAAAGAGACGAAGGGTCTCTTTGTGATTTACGAAAGCTTTTAAAACTGTCTATGGTGCAGCTGTAAGATAAATTGCCTGTATTTTAAAATTTTTATAATTTTGTAAATCAATTCCTGTATCAGAAGCAATATGTGAGAGTTGCGGTTCAATAATAAGTAATGTCATGGTAAAAAGACCAAGAGGCAATGATGGGTCATTGGAAGACATTGGCACATCAGATATGAGTGTGTTTATTATGCTCAATGGTCCTGAAAGCGGGTTTAAGAACATACGTAAATTTTTAAAAGCTTCCTCAATTGAAAAATATGTGATTTCCTACTTTCAACATTTTAAGCATGTATCCACAAAGTTTGCTTTTTAAATAGGTTACTTCAAAAGTAGTTAGTAGGGTTATTAATGACTCATATAAATCTTTACCCCATTTTCACTAAGTGATATAATACATAATTTTCACATATTAAACTGTGTTGTATTGTCTTTACTTCATTTTCTCTTAGCTTGCATTAAGTGCATGCTCAATTTTAGATTTTATTAATTTATTTATAAACTGAATAATCTTAATAGTTAATTTATTTATTTATTGTCTGCATGTATTATTGTTACTTGTCAACTATCTTAAAATGCATAGTTTGCTATTTTTTTATGATTGTAAATTTGGTCTCATATCATTTGGTGCCGCAGATAAATTTTGACTTCTGAAACTTGTGCTGCAGATTGATACAGAAAATTCTGATACTGGGACAATGATTTAGTACTCGAATGGTCATTTATCGACTTATTGTCTCGATTGACAAGTAATACCAATACTTGAATACGTTTCATATTCAAAATTAAGAATCCGCTCGGGACTGTGGCTAATAGTAGATTATAAAATCATTCCAGCAATTTACATAATAGCCTTTTTTTCTGAATTACAGTTGCAGGGTGTCGATAGATTTTCAAAAGTGAAATTTTGTGACCTTTCCGGGACTTTTTCGTGATATTTTGGTAATACATCGGATTTTGATTTGGTCGGCTATCGCATATCCGGTATCCCTTGCATAACGAAGTTGTACTGGATATCCAGCTCTGATGGTTGAAACCTATAAATTCTGTGCATTTTTTTTAACATATACCACATTTTCGAAATATTCGATATATTCTCAAAAAACATGCTAATTATTTTTTTAAAATCCCATTTGACATTCTGAATAACAGGATCTTTCGTGTCGTTATTGGAATCCGGATATTTAATAATATGTTGGATATCCTATGCTTTCTGGACTATAGAGGGACCAGAGTTGTTCGTTTAACATTTTCTGGACCTGCTTGTAACTTTCCTAACTTTTTCGATACTTTTGTGACCAATTGTTAAACCCGTGCCTTTTTCCCGACTTTCGTGACCTGTAGACCCTGCTTCAGGAAAATTATAGCAGATTATATGGTACAAGAATAACTTATCTTCGATAATTATATTATGCAAATCTGCTGATTAACATCTCACTAATTTATTCTTTTCTTTGAATAACTTTGAATAAATTTTTCAAAAAGGAAATAGATAAGCAAAACTAAAAAAAAAAAATCTGTCGTTCAAAGTATCGTCATAGTCATATATTAATAAAAAAAAAAAAATATATATATATATATAAACTCTACCTTTACTCATTCCAAAGGCAGTCACCAGATTACGTTGCTCAATTTTGAATAGCTCTATAGTTACATAAAAGTACACGAATTTCTTTGAGAAGTAAAAGAATTATAGTTACCCATACAACATTATTCATTTTGTAACATTATCTAGACATGTATCTCTGTCATACTCTCACTTAGAAGGCGATAAAATGTACTACAGATATACTATTTGAAGTACATTTATATGTACTTATGAAGTACATATTGTTTTGAAAACGGGGAATAATCGTACTTGTTTATGCACTACTTAGCAAAGTGTCTGAAGAAGAAAATGTAAAAATCACTATAATTTTGTTATATAAGAAAATTATTTTATTAATAAATTATATAAGTTTTATACATATTGCCTTAAATCTTACTAAAATGAAGTGTTAAGCCGTTTAAATGTGTTCCAAAATCTAATAACGTGTATTTTCTAACTATACTTTGAAGTCATTTTTCATGACCCTCATGCTGAATTTTAGTCAGCAATCTGCCTACAGCAATTTTCAGCGCCACAATGTTAACCGGCAGTTACACCGAAACAATAAATCTAATAAATAATTAATAGTCTTCATGACCACAAGGTTTTAATAAAGTCTTAATATTCATGCTCAGAGTACGTTATTGGTTTCTCTCTCTATCGTTAACTTAGTTCGTGGGTTCCAAATATTATAGATTGTGTTGTGTAGTTTGTTACGACTATTCTGACCTTTATTTGTTTTTCCTATTTTGCTTTAAGAACACTAAACAAATCTATAGTGCCTGCTGTTTGGAGTGGTTTCATAAATTTCACTTTCCTACCGCAAATGCGAAGATGTATAAGTGTTTACCGGTGAAAGCAATTTAGCTGTCAGAGAGATAATTAGTGATTTAGGGTATTTCTATGAAACAATTTCCAACTTTGCAAACGAAAAATTAACAACTAAGCGAACTTTTCGTTTGCGTATTAAGAATTTAAAAGTTTGCAAGCATATGCATAACGTTATCCTATGTAATTAGACAAAATTCTATTAACATTATGTGGAGCACGGAGCAGAACCAGAGAAAGTATTTAGAAATAGGAGCGGAACAACTCAAAAAAGTTCCTGCTAAAGATCTTTGGGTACAAATATTTCCTCAACAGGCGTTTTCTGTATTTGAAGGAAAAAAATGCTTTTTTTTTTCGTATCGGTATCATAAAAATCAATTTTATTTATGTATTTTATCAGAATACATATATATACATGTGTCGTTTTCAAAATATGCATACATCTCTCCCACAGTGAAAAAATTGATTATACTCAAAATATATTAATTTAAACTGACTATAAGTATTACATTTCGTTAGGGTATACTTCAGAACGCATTTACAATACAAAAAGAATCATTTACATATATTTATTGCACACATTTTTGTATCTTGTCCCTCTTCTGCCCCTCTTATCCATTTTATAATTCAGTTAATTTGTTTTTCACTGTAAGAGGAAAAAATAAGAGACGTTTTACCAGGTCAATCATCATTAAAATTCCTGTGATTATTTCTGCAAAAAAAAGGTAGTTTCTTTAAAAAAGGGTTGAAATTTTTATCAACAGATGTCAACACATTTTAATAAAAGCACTGATACTGGTTAAATATTTACCAGTTAAAAAACTGCTGTAGTGGTGTAAACCATTTCTTATAAGGTGAATACTTTTATTAAAGGTCAAGTCGGTTTCCTAGATTTTTATATTAAAAATATAAATTCACTGCTTTCTTTTGCTTGATTATTATTTGCTAGTTATTGTTTTAAAATTTTGCTTTGTTTCGCAGTAATATTACTTAGCATATATATTTTGGAAGATATTTCGCTGTTAGTGTCAAGTCCATTACCACGTAACTGGTAGATACGAAAGTCTGTATTTTTGCGGTACAAATATGTAAATGATATTTTTTTGTATTAGACATATGTTGTGTAATGTGCCCTAAAGGAATGTAATAATTATAGTCAGTTGAAATTAACGTAATCTGAGTATAATCATTTTTTTCACTCTGTGACAGTATTTGTATGCATATTTTGAAAATGGCCCACATGTGTTGTTTTAATGCTTGTCGTTCCCAAGTGTTGAATAGGGGGTATTTTTAATTACATCAATATATGTTATGCTTAAAATTAGCTCTAAATATTCGATAAGATTACGTTCCAAGCTCTTAAGAAAATAAATGCACCAACTTCTTAAAAAAAGCCAAAAGACATCCACATGCGAATGTAATTTTAGATGTCTCTGGGGCCCATAAAGGGCTACTTATGGGAAACGGTTGTGACAGCTAAGGATTAAGACAAAGAAATATTACCCCCGAGCAGGCTAAACGGTAGAATAGCATATCCTCAAGGTTAACATTAAGCTGTGGTCATAACTTCTAATTTGAGGGTAATCATTATCATTATCTTATTGTCTTTGTTCCGTTTGCAATAACTCTGTTTTAAAGTTCCTGAGGCAAGAAGGTGCGGCCTTTATTACTGAAGCAAATTGCGCAGTAATTATTTTGAGTGCTCTGGGGGGTGCAAAGTCATTTCTTCTCCTACTCATCCTCAAACTGTGTTTTTAAGCATCGTATTTCTTAAATCTTAAATTAAAAAATTACACATTACAACACAAATAAAAAGCAAATAATTTTTTGTTCTACTTTCCCTTAGTTTTATTTTTCAGCAAAGAGTTCAACAGTAGAGCTTTGAAGTTTTGGATGGGGAATAGTAGTTTTTTTCCCATTATGTTTACCACACATAATTAAGGTTATTTCGTACGCAACTTATTAATGCAAAATGATGTATATATGTATATATAACACAGTCAATAATACAAATACTGGTTTAAAAAAATAAAATTTAAAAAATCATTGTTGCCAATTTTGCTGGTATCCTACATTTACTCTATTTATTGGTTTGAAAAATTAATAAATAAATAAATAATAGTTTTAATATAAAAAGGAAAGAAAATGCTCAGTGGCGATTTAGCCAATTTTTAGGCTTCACAAAATCGACATCTTTAATACAATGAAAAAAAAAAAAAAAAAAAAAAACGAAAATTTTCTTTGGGTTAAATTGTTCTGATTCAAAGTAAATTTAAATAGTATTTGTGGGAATTATAGTAATTTTATAAGAACTCAAATTGTATTTATAATTATTTCTTTCTCTATCAAATTTTTATTGAGCAGAAATGATACATAACAATTACTCTAGCAAATCTAGATAAAATATATATTGACAAATGATCAAAATGCTTTGTGCTAAAATGTAAGTACAAAGATAAAACAACGTAAAAAAGCACAAATTCAGAATAAAAAGTACCGCAAATAGCTATTTCGAAGCTACAATGGGGCCTCTTCATCAGTGCAAAAAAGAAGAAACGCTCACCACGCAGCTAGAAAGCTGAGAGTGAACAGCTTTCTAGCTGCGTGGTGAGCGTTTCTTCTTTTTTGCACTGATGAAGAGGCCCCATTGTAACTTCGAAATAGCTATTTGCGGTACTTTTTATTCTAAATTTGTGCTTTTTTACGTTGTTTTATCTTTGTACTTACATATATATTGACAAAGTTTAACAATTACGGTGGCTAATCTAGATGAATCATATAATGACAAAGTTAAACAATTACTCTAGCAAATCTTCATGAAACATATATTGACAAAGCTTTACAATTATGCTAGCAAATTTAGATGAAACATATATTGACAAAGTTAACCGATGAAGTAAATACCTGCACGAAAAAAAAAAAAAAAGAAAAAAAAATGTTACACTGAAGAAAAAAAAATCAATTTCTCTCAGTCAATCTCGTAACATTGCATAACTCATCCTTTTATAAGATTTTGTCGAAAAGAAAATATTATGGAAAAATACAAAAATGCGATTTCAAAGCTCAAAAATTTAAGATCTCAAACTAAACTCGTAAGGGCATTGGATATTAAATTCCGACATGGTTCTCGAAATGGTATGAAGGAAACTCAATATTTTCTGAATGTTTTACTCGCTGAACAAAAAAAGCTAAAATCGGCTGATATTTCGTACGGCAAAATCTAAAATTTGCTAGACAAGGTTTTGAAATGAAATATTTATTCCAAAATTCGTCAAGTTATTTATTTTGCATTTTACTCAGCTCTTGCTTGCGCCTTATGAATGTATTGTGTATGTGTAAAATGTGAATTTCTGGCGCAAGCAGGAATTGAATCAAAATTACAATAAATAACTTAACCTATATACAAACATGATTTTCAAACAAGTATTCAAGTACTACCTGGAGAAGAACTTGCTCTTTCAACAGTACATCAATCTTATTCACATTTTTGCCATGGTATGCGAACACTACGAAAAATACAGTCCCCCATGCAATTCAGCATTAAAAAGTAATTATACAAGAATTGGGAAGCTTTTCAATCGTTCGACTGAATTTTACAAAAACTGAAAGTAAGCACGCAATCGTGCTGCATTGGTGCTACTATGATATGTCCTTAGCTGGATGTACACTTAATATTCAAAGTTGTATTACGTAGCAAGCTGCATTTGGAATTCGCGATTTAAAAATACTCTGTTGCTTCATGTTAGATAATCTTTCAGTCATATTTTGCTGCTCTAACTGAGATATATATGACATTAATTCAAAAAATCTTCAAAAAATCAGGACTTTCTTACGTTTTATGATGAAAATCTTATGTATTCTTGTATTCAATAACCACTTTATCTTTTGTGTTCGCAAATACTGATTTTAAAGTACTATCTGCATAAAGTGCAGAAATGAATTTTTTGTCATTTGAAAATTAAAAGCTATCAAGCATAAACGTGTTATGTATATATATATATATATATATATATATATATATATATATATATATATCAATTATTCCAGTGATTTAACAAGTACTTCAACTTCCATTAAGAAGATTTTCCGAGGCGGGTGGTGTCTTTTTTCTTCTTCTTTTTTTTTTTTTTTTGTGAATTATATTTATTTTTCGTAAGAAGACGGGAAGAAAAACGAATAAATAAATAAATAATAATAATAATACATTGAAATAAATTAGAGACAAATCAAAATAGTTTCATATGCAAAATCTATATCAGATTATTTTACTGTAGTTTTAGCAACTAATTTTTCTTTTCTTACAGGTCTGGGTAATGATGGACGAAGTGAAGGAACAAAAGGTAATTCCAATACATAAGTACTATTTCATTTTTAACTCATAAAATGTAATGCTGCTGTTGAGCTTGTTGTTGACTACATAAACTTGAGAAATTCTTTTGACAGTATTTTTTACAACTAAAATCTTGGCTGTAGATCATTCATAAACGCATATCTAGATGTACCAAAGACACAGCGTTACTACCATAAGCTTAAGAAGGGTAGGGAGGAAAGCAAACCCTGCAGAAACATGTTTTGTAAAATTTGCTTGCAAACATGTTTAAGTAGCGGTGCAATATTTTACCTTCTTATGTTCATATGCTCCAGAAAAAAAAACCGTGGAGTTTCGCTTGACACAGCTCAACATGTCAAGTGTACACTAAAGAACCATTTGCTGAAAGGAGATTGTGAGGGCTGTGGCTGGCCGCACGTCAGATTCTCTCGCACAGCAAGAAAAAAAATGCTAAGAAGTCATTTTCATGACACCAGTCACCTCATGAGTCTTTTCGCTTGTCATAAACATACATTCACACCATTAGCGTCAGTAGCAAAGATAACAATAAAACATCCGTTGAAGGCCTTCAGCGCACGTTGTTGGTTCTCGAAATTTAATAGCTTCCCTTTTATGTACCCTGTCATTGCTTTACTTCAAGTTAATTTTTCTCAGAAGACCGAGATCTGTTAAGTGCGTTATGGTATCCTTTAGAAAAATACATCATCAAACAAGACACGAAATATCGATATCGCCATCGCCATTGTTGAATGTATCCAAACTGAACAGTAATTAAACCAGGGAGCCGGGTTTCGTTTTGGTCCGTTTATTGAGCTATTTTAAGTGGAATACGGAAATGAATTTTGTATGAAGTAAAAAAAAAGAATGTCGACTAAAGATCTAATCGCCATCTTTAGTCGACATTCGAAATTCTACTACGCTTCCCTTACCAAAGTGCAGTGTTTGATATGGTTTTTATTTAATAGTTTAAAGTATATGCTTGTAGGGGGACAAATGGAATTATAACGCATGTAATTACAAATAAGTCTTGAATTTGAATGGGTACACTGAGCAAACGACTTTTGAATCGTGTGCAAATTAAAGTCACAAAGATAAATTAAAGATAACTGCATAATTGAAGTATTTTAAATTGTTTTACATATAATTTTTAAAAAAATCAAATAATTATTTAATTACAATTAAAAAGTGAATAGTAGTTTCATCATACCTACATATAATCAATAAAAAAAATAATTACTAAAAAAGCATAATGTAATTTTTAGAAATTTGGTAATGGAAAGAATGAAAATTATTCTGGCATATCTAAGAACACGTGATTAAAATAATTCGCTCATGATCGATTAATTGAACAACTTTCGAAAAATTACGTCTAGCAATTTTTCCTAGTAAAATTTAAAATTTCTTCTCAAAATTGTCGAAGTTTGGTAAAAAAAAAATAAAATCAAAATTTACGTAAAGCCATCTTACATTTACACGCTGATGTTAACGAACTCTTTGGCACCGCAAAGATTGTTCGTAAAATCGAAAAGCATTTTTTTAAAAGAAGATTTTTGGAACTAGTAAATTGTTCGTGAATTAGATGCTCGTAAAATAGCGTCAACTGCGTATATATAAGTAATCCTCAGAAAATGAAATTTTGCATGCATTAGGTATTGATCTAATGTTAAAGAAAATGGCTGACTTCTAACGTTTTTATGCTTAAATGTTAAACGTATAAAGAAAATAAGAAAAGTAGAAAGAGAACGAATAAGTAAAAGAAGTAGGTGTAGAAATCCATATTTGGTATAGAAAGTAGTCAAGTTTCGTACTATTTGCAATAAAAATAGCATTGGATTTGGATTTTTACGTCTGGTTCAGTCGACTACGAGTATTTGCAGACTTTTTAGTCATAGGGATGGGGTATAACACATTTTATTAAATAATCCATGTATGATTTCATCATGCGTTAAGAGATTCTAGTTTTTGGAGGAACTTATTTTCCATTATACTAAATTCCCTTTAGCGTTATACCGAACTAAAAATGCCCTGATACATCATTTTTGCCTTATCAGGATCGGCTGACATGCGGAGAGATTTTGAAAAATATTTGTAACTTGAATCAAAATTTTTTTTTTTAAGTTGTGTATATTTATAACACAGTAAGTACTTACACAATAAAATAAGTTATTAAGATTAATGGCACGCAATTAGTATAATAATATATATATATTTTTAAGTGAGAAGCGTTATAAACACAGCTAGCCGGCAGCGTAATGTATTGGTAAAGCACTGGCATCGTACACCCTAGCTCGCAGTATCAAACCTGGTGAAAATCGGTGGATTTTCGAGATACAGAAAATCATCGGCGCCCTGGTCGTATAATTATGCGGCATGTTAAAAATTTCTTGATTATCCCTTTGGCTTGGGTACTCTCGGCTAAATTAAACAATTCCTTGTGCCGTTTTGGATCAATTAGAGCTCAGGTGCCGCCATGTAGGGGAACCTCATCCTCAAAATTCTCAAAGTGGTAATAGCATCCGCCGAGAGTGGCGCTACTTGAAAGAACCGGTGCAAATTTTCGAGGAATGCACTAGATCTGCAAAGGTTAGTGATCATACGTAGCCCCATTAGAAAGATAAACACAGCTAAATCAAATGTTTATTTTGTGCAGTTTGAAAGTGTGGAAATCGTCCTGATAAATATTTAATGTGAAATTGTTCGGAAAGATAATATATAGCTCTTTATTTTTCATCACATCTTTCAGATTTTTCCGACTGGAAAATGGGATTGTTATAATTTAAAACACATCCATGCCTTTTGCTTAGCCTAATAACTTTACTTCTGTTCTGCCGAAAGAACGAAGTCTGTTTTTTTACACAATTTTTCAACTGCATTAGGCACACTAAACTTTGGTATATTCAATTTTGCAAAAACAGTATAAAAATTAACAACATACATTTGAAATTACAGTTTGAAAATGTTATTTATAACTAAATTGACGTAAAAAATACTATCGATATATTCTACATCGCAAACAAATACAACCCTTTTTAGAAACATGTATAATTAAATTACAATAAATACAAAGTATAAGAATAAGCAGGCTGTTCCAAGAATATTTTCAACTGTATTTCTAATTGTTTTTCGAAGAAGGTGCCGTTTAAAAATGGTTCATACCTAGGTTGAGTTATATTTTTATATCAGAATGATTTCGGAAAAAAAATCACTTAATAAATACACACAGTTTTATTGAAACCTGCATAGTGCTGTATTTGAGTTTTATATAATCCATTATACCGTAATAAAGCTCAAATTACATTGAAACAAATGTATACTTGTGAACATAACCGCATTAGTTACCACGAAAAATTTTGAAAAAAAAATAAGAAAGAAATTCAAGAACACCTGAAAGTTTCTCAACATTGAAATCCTTCTGGTTCATAGGTTTTTTAATAGATTTCGACTTACTATGTTCGAGGTAATTTAGTCAGTCAGTGACGATAATCAATATACAAATCATAGTCATTAAGAATGAAATACATTTATCACACTATTGTAAGGTAAAGTATCATTTGAGTGGGCACCGTCATAAAAAAATACAGGCTGTAAAATTTATTCAAAAGGCTCTGCCCTCGCAACATGAAATACATTTCCTTGTAAACAGTTGGAAGTCAAATGTAATGTTAGGAATAATGTTTGCGATTTTAAACAGACAGTTAACGATTAAGAATTTAGAATAATAAATGTCGCTTACCTTTCTATAAATGATAACGACCGCTTCCGAATTCCGAATTAAAAGGAACCAGCTAACCATTCGTCTGAAAACGTAGGAAAAATACTAATCTACAGCACCGAACACCAATCTACAACATCGAATACCAATCTACAACACATATCATTGATATTTATTTCAGCGAAGTTAATTGACATTATGAACTTAAAACATTCTGCATGCAATTTAACGACTTAGTGGTCAGAGGACTAAACTGGTATCAAAGTGTTTTTTAGTTCGTTGTTGTTAGTGCTTGCAGTACGCCCTCTACACTTGTTAATCATCAACAACTAGGTTGTATTCCTGCTTATTTTAGAATTTTTAATAACAGCTAAAACGCAATGATGCAGCGGTTTCACATGGGCTTTGAACATCTGTTACTTTCTCATTTCTGGTAATAAAAATTTGAAAAAGTGAAATTCAAACGATCATTTTATTCGTACGTATTTTTTGAGACAAAAACGTTTTCAAGTTCTGTGTTAGTAGTTGGACATAAGTATTTTCATGATTACTTCAAAGTTTATACGTCTTATAAACGTCATAAGAACTGTCGCGACAAGTAAAGTTGCAACCATAACATACATGACTTAGTGCGATTTAATAGTCTTATAAATGTTATAATAATTTCCGCGATAAGTAAAGTTGCAACCATAACATGCATGACCTAGTTCTATTCAATAGAAAGTCGGGTAGAGACTTCATAAGTTGTATTCTATATCTAAAAACACCTAATCAAATGCATTGCACTATGTGACCTTATATTAGCATTGTAATCAAAAATAGATGGTTCTTTATATTCAAATCAAACACATAACTACTCAAACTATTTTTTACAGTAGAAGAACTGGAAATTGATAAATACCTAGGAATGGGTTACTATGGTCCCTTCGAACTTCCTGCAAAATAATTTCTTTCATAATATCATCCTGAGCAAGTTCTCGTGCTTGAAGCACTTGTTTACCCTTCTTTATTGACGAAATTGAAATAGAGTGTATAGTAGTTTACCACGGCATTATTTCTGCTCGTCATTGTGTGTGTGTGTGTTGGTCAAGATGAAATTTGATTATTTGTCATGTTACCGTCATGACGATAAATAATGCACCGTTTGCTGTAAAGTACTACAGCGAATATTAGGGCCCCTATCATCATTATTTGCATAAGATTCAATATTTAGGATCCTATGAGGTTGAAACATGAATGATTAAATAACCGTTAGAATAAAGTCATATCATGAATATAAAAGCATTCAACATCTACGTTCAGTTTCTTATTATTGGCATTACTGAATATTTTTTTTCTTTCTAATGGGGCTGCAGTATTGGTCGTCAACCATTGCAGACCTAGTGCGTCTCCAGAGATTGGTACCAACTCTTTCAGCGGCCACAATGAATGTGGTACCATTGCCGCAATTTTTTTGACGCTTAGTTTCCCCTAGATGGGGCACCTGAGCTCTCGTTGATGCAATCTGCACTAGGAATTTAATTTAGCTGAGAGTATTTGTGCCAAACGGATACTCAAGGGATCTTTAACATGCTGCATAATCATACGACATGGACGCAGACGATTGTCTGCAACTTGAAAATCCTCCGACTTGGGCAAGGTTTGAACCTGCGTTCTTGGGCATACGAGACCTGCGTCTTACCACTACGCCACCCTGTCGACGCATTACTGAATAACAAGTAGCAAAACGGACCCTGTTTACATTCTACTGTTCAATTCCATTGCAGGACACAATTTTTATTCGTAAATTTTTAGCCTGATCTTTAATCGATTTTTAGGGCCTTCCACTGCTAGGAAACAAATTGTTAAAAAAATCTCTAAATATTTAGACTAAATCATATTGCACTATTTTTCTCATGATAAAATGACAAAAGATGACAAGTAGTTGTTAAGACAAATTCTACAATTTGTCATCAGTATTTTTTAAAAAATGTTGCAAATCAATGTGTTTAATTTAATTGTTAAGGGACCGTTCATAAATGATGTCACCCTTTTTCCGATGTATTTGACCCCCTTCCCCCCTTTGTCACAATATGTCACACTTCAATGGTTCCCCCTTCCTCTTTGTCACAGGTCACGCTTTGTTGTGTAAGCGTGATGTCACACTTCTTCTTACCCCCTTCCCTCCCCTTCTCACACTTTTTCACAATTTCACGAAGATTCACAATTCCCTTGAAGCGTGATATCATTTATGAATGATCCCTAAGGATGTAATAGGGAAAAAAAAGAAAAATACTTCCCTTAAAATAGAAAATGCCCATTCTTATTTATTGCGAGCCTTTGTACATTATTTTCCGTTTAAATAAAGAGTAAAAATTAAATAGACTTTTCATTAATTAATAGCTTTTAAAGAATAAGCCTGAACGCTTACTGAATTTCTTATATCGATTACACAATTCTGGGAAATGAAACGAAAGAAACCGTAAAGTAAAATATCAGAAACCGAAACCTCAAACTTTTGTTTACACACCGTGCTCTCACTTGAATGCCATGAAAATTTAGGTCACTGATTTTCTTTAGCGATGTTTTTGCAATTTTTTTCTTCACTTCTAATCGATAAGGAGAGTGCTGAAATTGGTGTGCTTTGATTTCGAACGAGTTTTATTTTAGTTTCGTTTTCCCCCCTTTGTATTAAGGAAACGAATTCATTATTTTGTTCCTATAAATAGTTAATCGTGATCAGAACTTTTAAAAACAAATATTTCTTATATTATTTCAAATTTTCAATTTTTATTTTTGTTATAATATGTTTATTTTTATTGCTTCCGATATTAATGTCATTTCCACATAATAGGATTTAGATGGCAAAAAAATTGCAGCATAGGGAAGAAAGGTCACCAGTATGACACTTTACACTTATTTTTTAAGAATAACTAATATATATTATTCCATTTTAGTTTATATATTTTTTATTTAATTACATAACAATATTTTAAAACTTTCAGCTTTAATTGCATTTTTTTTTTCAGAATGTATTCTAATTTATTCGAAAAATAATTAAGTATCAAAAAGTACTCAAACTGTCTTACTTCTGCGCAAGGAGGCGACAGTGATGGAGTAAAGTGCGGGGAATGTGAATAGAAATGAGAGCACATTTCAAAGTACAAGATTTAAAAACAGTTACAATAATAACACATTAAATGTGTTTCATGTGAATGTTCAGAATGTGTTCTTTCTTTCGTCTTTTTCAGTATGGTAACGTTTTTAAAATTGTGCTAGTTGCATTGAAAATAAGAAAGTGACGTCAAATCACACACTAAAGAAATAATAAATTAACTTTGTGCTAAGTAAACTGTAATAAAAAATAATTTTACGTTAGGAAAGCACAAATTAGCATTAAAATGTAGGCATATGTTTCGGGATTGCTTGGAATCCCTTTTTCAATGCGACAGGGAGCTTCTACATGCAAAACATCCAAAACGTGAAATCATTTTTTTATTACACACACTAAAGCTTTGATTGACAAAAAAAAAAAAAAAAAAAATCTAAGTTGTCATAGGGACGAAGCAAATTATTTTGTAATAACGTAATATATAATTAGAGGTTTGTAAATTATGAAACTTTGGCAATTTTTGCAAGGCTCTTGTAGTATGTATAAATAAGACTTTATATATTGCATGGGAAGTTTTATTTATTTCTATTGTTACTTATATGATTAGTCATACTTGAAAAAGGGAGCAGTAGAAAAATTATAATTCAAATAAGACGCCTCGCCCTAAAATAAGGGGGAAAATATTGCACTAAAAATAACAAAATGATTTCGTAATTTAATTTTATCCTGGAATTACGCTAGAGGAGGAGGATATATTAAGATTTGCCAACAAAAAATGCCTCATTACTTAGTATTTCCAGTTTATTTAATAATAGCAGGAAATAATTCATTTAAAAATTCAAATGGCAACATACTGTCTGTTTAAAACAGTTGCTCTTCACTTTAAATTATTTTAAATGTAGTTCATAATTATGTAAGCGGAAAATATCGTCAAGTAAAATAAAATTATATTTTTGGCTGTTACATAATTGCAGTTATTCATTAGTATATCTATTTTTGTAAACGGCACTTCCAAATTATTTAAAGTATTTAACTTTATTTAACTGATGTAATTCATCCCTGCGCACTTTACAGCATGTCAACAGGAAATTATAATTACTAAGGCGGACTGGGGGGGTCGAATATCGACCGGAGTTCATTAACTTTTTGAAGTTCACCCTCAAACGTTTAAACAACTTTTAGACACTTTAGTGTTTCCGTCCGACAAGAGTTTGCTTTGCTTAAATATTTCACACACAATCAGCGATATATCTCCTCAGTGCGACTGATTGACCATTGACTCAGTTATTTAATTTAATATATTTATACACACACTATTCGTAAATTTTATCTTTCTGAACTCCTTTTCCTGTGAAGAAAAAAAAATAAAAAAGTGCATGAGACCCTATTATTGAATAAATTAGAAATACAAACACGTACTTTTAATTTGATCAAGAGCTTAAAACGCTAAAGCAAATCAGAAAACGTATAAAACGTTGATTCGAAGCAAAATAGAACGTCACACACACACATCGCACTGATTATCTCACTTTATATTTTGCTAGACATTGTTAGCTTCAAATTGTACTTTATTTTGTTTGACATTGCACTGGAAAAAAGTTCTGACTGGACTTATCATGTATACATATTTTGGAAATGGGTTAACCGACACCTTAAGATTAGTATTATTTTGCCTTGACATTCATTTAATAGATTACATTTTCTCTTTTATTTCGTTCTTGACATTTCTTTTTTTTTCGAATTATGAATAGTGCAAAATGTATTGAGTATTGCCCAAATATTGTACATTAGTAGATGTAAGGAGTTGTATGAAAGTAACGAAAAAAGACAAAAAAGGTTTCAAACCCACGTGGCAAATGGGAAAAAAAAGAACTATTTTCTATGAGTAACAAAATCGGTTGAAAAACAGGAGAAAATGATACTTAATCTTTTGTCTTCGCCTATTTATATCATATATAGATGTTATCGTGCTTCCCGTACCTGCACTTGTTATCTTTTCATACTGGTCCCAAAGAAGTATTTAAAATAAAAAATCCAAAAGTTGCGAAAAATTTATTGATATTATTAGGAACATTAGATGCCTCCAATTAAGATTGTCTAACTTATAAGCTAATGCAATTACATTAACTATTGAGTGATTCCATACCAACTCACCTAATGGGGGTCGCATGACCAACTCGGATTTTTTTCAAATTTGGTACACAAATTGGTGATATTGAGGCATGAAAAAGACCAAATTTTTAGCTACCGAATCCACTTATTTTTAAATATACTAGTCCATAAAGTTTGTCTGCCACCTGAAAATACCGAGAAATTGGTGTTATTGATTTTTTTTCTCTTGAAAACTCTATTCATGCAATATGAAAGTGTTATATATCTATGGAAACTAAATGTTCCAGGCATTCAGAAAAAAAAAACACTACAATGCTTATAATGAAAATTGTAAAGGTACAGTACTCTTAGAGGTTGCAACCACAAAAATTCGATTTTACCGATTTTGCTAAAATTGAGGATTTTATTCCAATAAAAGGAAAAGAAAACCAAAGGTTTACTGACTTTCTGGTAGAGTTCATGTGCACACCAAAAATTTCTACACAATAAATTACTTAGATTTCTCACTCCTGCTTGGAAATATTTCAGCTTAAAGACAAGCCAGAGGGCAAAAACATGCAATTTTGGCCAACTTGTCAGCCATTTTTCTCATAAAGGGCAAGCACAAGAAAACATTTAATTTGTTTAAAATAAGTACTGATGTGTCAGCTATTCACAGGAAAAGAATTTTCTTTTGGTTATATTTTTTGTAAAGAGATATCCTGCTGATAGTATATGCATGTTTTTCTCTGATACCATCTGCCTGTGTTTCCCCTTTCAGTCTTAGCATTAATTAAAAAAAAAAACTTACTGAATATTACCTAAATAATATGCATTAAATTTTATTTACTCTCTGAACATTATTTAGTTACCTTCAGAAGTAGTGTTATTTGGGGAATGAAGCATTGAATAATGGAGCATCATTTTGGTTTTAGTACGTTCTGTCATTAAAACAGTTTTACTCTACTTTTGTGACGTCTTAAAGTAAGATCTAAGAAATATATTTGTCTTACAAACCCTTTTATTTAAAAAAAAGTTATTTAGTGAAGAAATACGATATTTAACGGAAAGAGCCCCCCCCCCCTTCTCTAAACCAAATAAAAGAGATTATATCAGTTGCCAGTATTGTTTTTTTTTTTTTTAAAATTTTAAAAATATTTCTGGATATACAGGGTGGGGCAAAAGTAATGGCCCGGTTTTGAAGCGTTAAAGAAAACTAATACAGGTTGAGACTTAAAGCTTTTTTTTATTTTGATCTGTATTTAATGCCATTTTTTTACATTAAGTTTTGAATACCACTTCAGCAAGATTGCGACCTTCAGCACCAATACACTGTTGCAGTCCATTTCTGAAGTTTTGGGAGACTTTTATGCACATTTCAAGGGTATGGCGGTGATTTCCTCAATAATTCTGTTCTTTAGCTCTTCTAAAGTATGGGGAACTTTCTCTTTCATATAACCCCACACACACAAAAAAAAAACTTAGGGACCGTAACATTAAGCGGGATATTGAATGCACACACAGATGCAGTCTTTTCTCTCTGCGTGGAAAAGTAGTCTGCAGTGTATTGCTGCAGAAGGTCCCACCTTGCTGATATGGGATTCAAAACTTAATGTAAGGTATTAAATACAGATCAAAATATAAAAAGTTTTATGTCTCAAGTTGTAATAGTTTTTATTATACTATAACACTTCAAAAACCGGTTAATTACTTTTACCCCACGCTGTATTTAATCATCCTACAATATGAAGTTTCATTTTGTATGTTGAGTAAATATATCAAGTAAAAATCCATTACTCTTGAAACTCACCTTTCAATGGTTTAAAGTTTATACAATCAAAAATAAAAAGAATCTGGGTGGGAAATCCCCTTGTTATTAGCTAGGGGATTTCCCTTTCATTTATTGGCTTAAAAGAAAGGGGACTACCGTTATATTCGATGTTTTATTGGTTGATCTTACTTTAAGGCATTAAAAAAATTGAGTAAAACCTTAGTTTTGTTTTAATGCCAGAACGTAGTAAAAACAAAATGTTGCTCCATAATTCAATGCTTCATTCCCAAAATAACGCTATTTCTAAAAGTAACTAAATAATAGTTCAGAGAGTAAATGAAATTTAATACTTAATATGGGACGTAATATCCAGGAACTTTTTTTAAAAATTAATGTTAAGTCTGAGAGATGAAACAAAGGCATATGGTATTAGAGAAAAGTATGCATATACTATCAGCAGAATATCTCTTTATATTAAAAAAAATAACCAAAAGTAAACTCTTTTCCTGTGAATAGATGGCACATCAGTAGCTTATTTATAAAAATTAAAAATTTTCAAGTGCTTGCCCTTCATGAGAAAAATGGCTGACAGGTTGGCCGAAATTGAATGTTTTTGCCATATGGCTTGTCTATAAGCTGAAATATTTCCAAGAAGGAGTGAGAAACCCAAATACTTTATTGTGTAGCAATTGATGGTGAACAAATGTACTCTATTAGAAAGTCAGTAAACCTTTGGTTTTATTTTCCTTTTATTGGAATTAAATCCTCAACTTTAGCAAAATCGGTCAAATCAAATTTTTGTGGTTGCAACTTCTAAGAGTACTGTACCTTAACACTTTTCATTATGAACATTGTAGTATTTTTTTCTGAATGCCTGGAACATCTAGTTTCCGTAGATATATAACACTTTCATATTGCATGAGTAGAGTTTTCAAAAGAAAAAAAATCAATAACACCAATTTGTCGGTATTTTAAGGTAACAGACAAACTTTGAGGACTTGTATATTTAAAAATAAGTAAAGTAGGTAGCTAAAAATTTGGTCTCTCTCATGTCTCAATATCATCAATTTGTGTACCAATTTTGAAAAAAATTGGAGTTGGTCATGCAACCAACTTTTATTTTTTTAGGTGAATTGGTATGGAATCACTCATAGATTATTAGAGAAAAACATGCATATACTATCAGCAGGATATCTTTTTATAAAAAAAGTAACCAGAAGTAAACTCTTTTCCGGTGCATAGCTGACACATCAGTAGCTTATTTAAAAAAAATTAAATATTTTCTAGTGCTTGCCCTTTATGAGAAAAATGGCTGACAAGTTGGTCAAAATTGCATGTTTTTGCCCTATGGCTTGTCTTTAAGCTGAAATATTTCCAAGAAGGAGTGAGAAACCCAAGTAATTTATTGTGTAGCAATTTATCGTGAACACATGTACTCTACCAGAAAGTCAGTAAACCTTTTGTTTAATTTTCCTTTCATTGGAATTAAATCCTCAATTTTAGCAAAATCGGGAAAAATTGAATTTTTGGGGTTGCAACTTCTAAGAGTACTGTACCTTAACAATTTTCATTATGAACATTGTAGTATTTTTGTTCTGAATGCCTGGAACATCTAGTTTCCATAGATATCTAACACTTTCATATTGCATGAATAGAGTTTCCAAGAGAAAAAAATTAAAAACCATCAATTTCTCGGTATTTTGAGGTGGCAGACAAACTTTGAGGACCTGTATATTTAAAAATAAATCGAGCAGGTAGCAAAAAATTTGGAATTTTTCATGCCTCTATATCATCAACCTGTGTACCAAATTTGAAAAAAATCCGAGTTGGTCATGCGACGTACTTTTCTTTTTTATGTGAGTTGGTATGGAATCACTCTATTGGATGACTCAAGTTCAAAACGTAAAATTTAACTGATTTTTTCAACAGTGGTACAACAATGACTAAAGTCACAATACACATATTCCCTACAAGATTGAATCTAACGGTAAATAGTTTCCACATGGCTGAACCATAGGTTACCTAAATTATGGCACAAATCTTTAATCTATATAAATAAAACCAAAAGTTTGTGTGTGTGTGTGTGTGTTTCGCTCGTCTCCTGCCAAGATGGAACGGTCTAGAAGTACGAAATTTTTTTACAGGTACCTTGGGTAAGGTCCTCGTGCACCTCAAAGAGTTTTTCCGAAAATTCGAATTTGTTTTTCTTTTATTCCAGTTTAAGCAAAACTGTTAATTTTAGGAATTCTCATCGAAGAAACATCACACCTTTTCGATTTTTGCAGCATAATGATGCCCGTAAAAAACTGCACAATATGATCTCTTTCTGAAGTTCGTAGAACGAATAGAACACGCACAATATTCGTTCAAAATAGCTTTCGAACTTTAAAAATCTCTGAATTTATTTGCTTAATTTGCGTGTTTTCGCCAAAATAAATATTACTTTTGCCGTCAAATAAATGATTTCTGCTAAAGTAAAACTAATGAAAATTCTTTTTGGATTAAATCGCAAACATAAACTTTTCTCGCCAAAAAGAGAAAACTTTTCTTTTTCGTGTAGAATTGTTTTTAATTTTTTTCCTTTACGTTTAGTAATTTTTGTAATCGCATAAGATGCACAACTGCAATTTTTCTGCATAACTGCATAAGGTGATGTCTTTCTGAAATTCGTTGAACAAATAGAACCCGCGCAATATTAATTTTAAGTAGTTTTTGAATTTTAAAACGAGGCTCAAATAACCTCTAAATTTATTCGCTGAAGTTGAGTATTTTCGCCAAAACAAAGAGAACTTTTGTCGCCATATAGATTATTTCAATTAACGTAAAAGGAATGAAATTTTTGGATTAAATCGCATACTTTTACTAGGTTGGAAGGCTTTCGATATCACTGATTTTTGATGAAATTTAAAATTTCGCATTGAGGTGATAACTTTTTCCCCCGTGCAGTTATTTGTTCTAAAATTTTAATTTAACGCTTCATAATTTTGTCAAACCGCTCCAAAAATCCTTATTAGTAACGTTGTTCTCATTTAATTCAATACGCGGTTTACACTGCAGGATCTTGGCGCATTTGCGTTATGCCTCCATTATTGTAGTGCAATTCGGCAATGTACTACTTTATTTTAAATTTTTTACGTAGCGGTTTTGATATATTCCATATTTTACTTAAGTGATTTATTTTACGACATTTATTTATTACTCGTACTTCCTATTTGGTGCCATTTGGACAGAGTTTAAGCTCCTTCTATGAACTTATATTTCTCATCGTATTGGCTCAGTACTGAACATTTTCTAACTTAAATGTGCATGTTTGTTTGCCTTTGGAAAAAATGCTTTTCTTTCGTTTTTTGGCGACTATTATAAAAGTGCTATTTTATTGAAATGTTTTGACAATTTTGCAAGAGGGGTTTTTAGGAAGGGCTGCCCTTATTCTGCTGGGGCTATTAAGATGGACTATGGCTAATTTTAGGAACATCAGCTCTTAAAGGTCAGTAGTCAAACTGGTATTTTAAGCAGCTGACGTCTTTATTCTAACAGAGATATTCAGGAACCAGTTTTTCATCTGATGGGCATTTTTAAAGAGAATACAGCTCTTATTCTGGTGAAAATTTTTAGATGTGGAGCTGTCTATATTGTAATTGCGATTTTTACGGACTCTTGATATCATTCTGGAACAATTATCCTGATGTAATGTACTTTTTAGTTACTGTTGCCCTTACTCTAACGGTAGCTTTTATGAACTGTTGTTTGCATTTTAATGTGGATTTTCATGTTAATTTTTGGTCTAAAAGAAATTTTTTGAGGCTGTTGTTTTTAGGGCAATTGTGATTTTTTAAGGAGTTTTTCTGTTTAAATGGGGCTTTTAAGGACTGTTGCGTATCTTCTACTTGGATTTAAGAAAATTTTTCCTTATTTATTTACAACAAAATTTCTGACATGTGCCACTTGGCCTGCGAATGATGCAATATTATCCCGCGCAACGCCGGGCATATCAGCTAGTTCATAAATATTTGAATCATAGGACTTCAGTTGTCCCGCAGTGCGCCGTGTCTCACTATTCCCCCTTCCTTATATTTATTAACTTTCTTATTTGTATTTTTCAACATGAATGAGCAAAACAGGGTTGCGTCATAGTACAATAACTAAATTACTTTTACTCGTGGTAAATACCAATTGTAATATATATGCATATATATTAACCTTGTAAAAATAATTTTGCGGGAATTAAATTTATGTGAGAACTCTGGCATTTAATATACATTCATTACGAGGTAAAGGAAAAACTATTGAAGTCAACATTATTAAAGACTATAGAACAACTACTTCAAAGGCCATACCCAAAATTACTTTTTATTAATTAAAACGTTTTCTATAAGTCTACAAAACATGTACCTTTAATAAGTAATTTATAAACGTACTTCCCAAAGTGTTATCAACACGCAATATGCTATCATAGTCACCGCCAAATACCTCCACTAAAAACCATGTGAATTTCATCCTCCAACTTTTAAAGCTTTTAAAGTATACATCGCACACATTTGAAACATGCAACCATAAAATAATATATAGATATATATATATATATATTTGCAGTAGGCGTCACTACGGGGGAAAGTCCGCCCTTAGTGAGACCTTTTACAGGGGTGTTGGGGTGACACCCAAAGTGAGATACATTTTTTGAATAATCCATATACTTGAATTATATTTTACTGATGCTGTTTCAACGTATCATAACTAAAAATAAATGTAATTTACTGAAGGTTGCAGCAAATAAATAAATACAAAATATCTGAAGCTTTTTTTTTACTACTGAAAATAATGGAAAATAATATAAACTAACAAATTACAAGTTTATGCAACACATCAACGGTATTTTATGGGGAAAAAGGGTGGGTGACACCCATGGCAGGAACGCGATATACATAAAGTCTCATACCTGTGCATGAAAATAAATTTTGAATTGTTTAAATTTGTTTTATTCTTAAATTCAAAAGAAAAGGTTATCTTCCACTTTTTAACATACGATTGTGATTGTATTCTAAAAGTCGACATTTATTCTAAATCAGCCACGAACATCCTAATCCAACGCATCACGAAAATTTAAGTTTGTTTCAAGGATTTGAAGACACTTAAAAGATTAATGGACTTAAAAACTCCGAGGAAGAATTTGATTCCTTCATACTCATTTTAACTTGTTCTCAAAGTAACGGAATGGATGTTGCTCCTTACTCCCGTCACATGCAGAAATCGTCGCTGATTGGACGAAGGTAAAAGGGGACAAATCCTACATTATTTGGGTCCATGTACGTATTGATCGTGATGTCGGATCGAAGTATTTTCGGATGCTGTGATTTGGAGTGTGCAGCCGTCTGATCTTTTTGTCACCAAGAAAAGTCAATATATGTGTACGTTAAAAATTGCTTCTTTCCTGTTTATGTTGTCGATAGGAATAACATTTTTTTAGGAATTTCTGTGGTTACGATTATTATAAAATACAGTTGACGATTTTTAAAGACCCATGTCGTCTCAAAATCCATTTTAGCTAAGGTTTCTAAGAATGCTTCGCTTCTTTTCAGAATTTTTTTATAATTGCTATCGTTTGTATAGATTTTTTTTTTCATTTCTTTGAACATTTTAAGGAAATGTTTTTGCGCTTAGGAAACATACATTTTTCAAATCTTTTTCCTCAAATCGATTACTTAGGAATAAGGAAATCATGTTTAAACTTTCTTTCGTTACATTGGATTGGACGAATAATCTTGCAAGCTCTAACGGAAGATATAATAACATTGCCTCTAAGGGAATAGTAAATGCGGCTTTATGTTCATGCCGCTAATACTGCGGGATCGCTGTAATCCAGGAATCTGGGGGGAAAGGGTAAAGAGCGTACATTGTATTATTGTACTAGTAACACAGTCTACAGAGCTTCAAAAGTGGAATTTCGAAACGATTTAAAATATTTATGGCCATACAAGATAGTGTGAGACATTGATTTTGCCAGATAGCGGATATCCGTTGCTACTTGCATGACGGATAATTACCGGATATTTGGCTATGATTTTTTCAACCTGTAAACACAATTTCAAGCATCTCACAACTTCTAAATACACAGTGAGTTTGTAATGACATATATTTTCAGAACATAATTAATTGAATTTTAGAGATCATATGTATTATGCCGGATAACGAGATATTTAAAAACTGTCGGATACGAGACATACGATGCCGTCTGTGGGTCCAGTATCCAGAGTTGACGGATATATATATAATATATACATATATATATATATATATTGAGTTATATATCATTAAAAATACCATGACATATACATGTTACTAATAAGCTGATATATATCATGCTATATATCCTATCATAAAATTGTATTTCTTAAAGTTAAACACATTGAATTTATCTTAGATTAACCCATTTATTCCCTTCTAACTTAATGAAATATTGCGAATTTATAGTAATGAGCAGGATACTGATGAGGCTGAGAATCCGACAATCTAATAATAGTGATTCTTTTTTTTAAGTTGAATTTGACTCGCTCTTCAGAGAAGTAACACAGAAAAGTGATAGTGTTAAGTCATTTTCTCAGTGTTAATTTTGTAACAAACATGAGACCGTACAGCACGCGTAGAACGTTTCACTGTTATAGTTCTATATTTATATTATACTAAAATTAAAAGTAAGTAACGTGTATAGCATAATTGATGCTTTTTCTTTATTATGAGCAAAGTAACAGTAATTTCGTATAAGATGAAAATGTCAAATAAAATGTTCCACGGACACCGTAAGGGGTACACATTTATATGAACTTAATTTTTGTTTTAAGTAAAGTCATGATCATTAAAAATCTTGACATTAAAAATCTCTACTGACTAAGCGAGGTTTATTAGTAATTAACTCATTCAATAATATTTTGGCTTTTATAATTTCACAGTTGTAGATAAAGTCATTAAATAGTTTTGCATGAAAGTATCTGCGTTGTATATCGCCGATAAATATCTGATATATATAATAATAATCCGATATTTTGATATTTATATAACTATCTTGATATTTTCTAACGCTGGCAGTCTAGCTGGGTGAAAGATTTATGTGGCCTATTCGTAATTTTCGGCACTTTTCGTTACTATCGTGACCAATTTCCGAATTCGTGACTTTTTCAGGACTCTCGGGACCTGTAGACCCTGTAAAAACATATACCAGAAGTTTAGAAAACACTGCGATTGCTCTGAAACAGCTCATATACACCTATGAATATAGAAATGCTTGTAAAAGATTCAAAAGGATGTAAAAAGTAATTCTTCAATATTGTATGTCGTTGTACATTTGCCACTTGAAATCCTTTTAGTTTATTGCAAAATCTTTATTCTCGAGACAGTTGTACGTTGCCAAGGCTAAGATTCAGTTGCTGTATTTTCATTACGCAGCAGTTTAAGCTACTTTTCTCATTACTATTTCACGGATTAAGAAAAAAAAAAAACTTTTTCCGAACAGTTTAAAATACATATGCTATGGACGTTAACGGGTGAAACTTTAAGCGCTTTATCTTAAAGTCTTATAAAAAATAATAAAATTTATAAAAAAGTATAGAGAGTTTATACTTCTAGATATTTTGATACGTAAAAAAATACATAAAAGAAAAAAAAAAGAGAAAACTTTTGTTGAATTGCAATTGATGAGGGGATTAGCAGATTTAGCCAGCGAAACTCCTAATGAGAGTTAAAGTGTTTTGAATTACGTGCTGAAAAAGATTTAATTTTTACAGTTAATTGCACTGAACTTTAATTATTTCGCTCTTTTTTTGTAATATTATTTTATTATTATTTTGTTTGACAGAAATTTAAAAAATGGATCAATGAGTTTCTTATGCAATGAATAAACGTTCCTTTTGTTTTTTAATCGAAGCTAGGGGATATTACTTTAAGGGCTTATGGAAAGTTTTCTACACAAATATTTCGTGATTTATTTTGTATTAATTTCAGTTCCATGCTTTAGTTTTTGCGTGTGCTTAAACATAATAAACTATCTAAATAAGATTCTTATTTGTTGAAATATACTTGATGCCAGAAAACTTAAGACTTGTTTCTTAGTTTCTTTCTTTCTTTTTGTTTTGTTTGTTTGTTTGTTACACCTTATCAAAGTGGAAATATTTACGAAATGATGACATTGAGTGGGAAAGGTTGTACTTATTTTACAGGGGATTTTTAAGGAGAATGATTGTTATTTCAACGAAACATGTTCACTGTATTATACCTTTAAATGTTTTTTAAACGTTTCAGTTTATGTTAGTCTTTGTGTTCAAACATTTCCTTGTTTATATTGTGAGACTAAATTTCAACAATGCCGTTTATTTTAAACGCATTTTAAATATTCTCTACAATTTAAAAGAATTATGTCCCTTTTTACCACGTTCAAAAAGTAAACACTATAACAATCTCATTCTCACTAGATTAAACAACTCGGCTGGTAAACGCTAAACAGGAAAACCGAAAAACTAAATGCATTCCGATAAAGAAGTAACAAAAACATTTTATCTGAACTTGTTATGAACGCTTGAATTCGTGCAAGCTATTCGTCCTTTTTTTATGAAAGAGCGAATCTCCTTATAGACGTAATTTACGATCATTGTCTTTGAAATGGGAATCGGGAGTTAGTTAAACGGCAACTGATACTTACGGATATTTTTTCCTGCTGGTGGACAAATGGGATGGAATATAACGATTCTGGAGCAATGGCAGTGTCTTTAGCACTGGAAGAAAAGTTCCCGCCGATCGATTTTCTCCCGGCTTGAAAAGAGCATTTTTCGCTATTTGAGAAGCAAGATAAGAATAATCGCAAAACTTTTCCCTCCACTATTTGCCCTTAATTGCTGCAGATCCTTTCAAAGTACTTTTGAATTGGAAAATGCAAAGAATAAATTCTAGTTCATTTAAGTTATTTTGATGTTTGCTACTTGCTATATATATATAATTGCTTCGGCTCTTTTGCGTGCCCCAAACAGTTTTAATTAAACCTACTATTATACAATTTATCTGCTTTTTTAGCCAATGCATTACATGTACCATTTTACATGCAGTGTTTCCAAAAAAAAAAAAAACACATAAAAAAAAAAAAAAAAAAACTAGTCAGTTATTGCTATAGTGGAACTTTCTTCAATAACCTTTAAAAGAATATTACTACTCGCCAAATATACCTATTATGATGCAAATCCTTATTGAAAAAAAATGTATAAAAAAGAAAAAAGATCATTTTCAACCAAGATAAACTAACTTAAAGGTTTGCTGTCACAGAAGATTCAAAATGCTAAATATGTTGCTAAGAATTTTATTTGTTAACGTATAGGTCAAATGGCAACAATACAATAGAAAACGATTCTCTTCTTGCTTGGCGCGCAGAATATAATTGCTTGAATTGTTGGATTCTTGTAATATACGTTTTTCGAGAAAAACGTTCGATTGATCCAACCCCAAATTCAAACAACATTACTTTCCATTAGGGTTCATGCGTGTACCAAATTTCGGTTATTCTATGCCTTACATCTTGAGTAAGAGTGCCCACAGGGCACTAATAGAAAGTTCGATTGTTCTATCTCCCTTTACGCGAATGGCGCCAAAATGTTACCAGCAACTGTCCACTCGTATACCAAATGTGTTTGAATTTATCAATTAATTCTTCAGATATAGCACTCACGCTAGTCAAGAAAAATTGTCGATTAATTCCTTCCCTTCAAATGAATATGCGCCAAAAACTAATCCGCACCAGTTCCCATCAGCGTCCATGCCTGCAACAAATTTCGTTCGATTGCATTACTTTGAATTATAGCTGTCACAACAACAACAATAATAATAATAATAATAAAAACATACAGATATTCCCGAAAACTTGTCAAAATGGGTCAGCACATCTCAAAACGCGTAAATAAATCGAAATTTGAAAATTGTCCCGAATCCAATACTTTCTGCTATATATTGGATATAGAAGAAAGTAAAAGAATGGAGCAGTGGAGTACAAATTTTTTTTTTGCTCCGGCTCCGTGTTTCCTTAGTCAAACTATATATCAATAATGTTATTAAATTCGGTGTAATTATTAAACATTTTTTCCCAATTATGTAATACTTTCCTGAAACATACCTAATTCAAAGGAAATTTTAATGGGCCACACCCAATTCAATGCAAGAGGCTGCCATAGAACACGAAGATGACGACCTCATTAAAAATGTAGACATGTTTGAACGCTTGTTAGGAACATGAGGTTTTGCTACTTTTATAACTGAACAATTTTTACATGACCTTCCTTAACTTTACGAAATATGAATGATAAACACGATTGACAGATATAGTAGTACATTGTATATTTCGCCAATGCAAATAGAACATCAGGAATATGTCGACGCGTAGCTGAAGTCCCCGCGATATAGAATACTGTTAGAATTAATTGGGACAAAGATGTTTTTCTTGTCTGAGTTGGTATGTGATTACTAATGATGTTTTCGGTTCTTTTTTCAAAAAATGGCACTGGAAGTTTATTTCCTCTTAAAGGCATCCTGAATTTTGTCAAATACATAGAAATATTACACAATAGGTTTGTTCCATTGAGGGAAACATTGATGGAACATTTCAACATGACTTGGCCCCTTATTACATTTTGAAATCGGTAGACTTTTATGCGGGAAAATAAAATAAAAGTTGTTGGTTATCCTGGTAATTAACCAGACCTAAATCCTTTTGAAAACTTATACCATGTTCGCAAGAAGCTTAGATAAATTACAAGACAACAAAACAAACGATAAAAAGGGCTATACAGGTGTGGTTCTATGACGATGAAGTCAAGTGCATGTTCACGACACTAATGGAGTATATGGTCAAGACGTGTTGAAGAGGTCATCTCTGTTAAAGAAGGATATCATTCGTAAAAATTTAGAGATATATCAGTCTACTTTAAAAGCTAAAGTTTTATAAAAAAAATGTTTTCCCCATTTGTCTCGTAGTCTGTTATTGGCATAGTACAATTGACGCGAAAAGTACATGAAATATAGTCTGCTAAGACAGCTTTTTTAAAATTATTTATTTTAAATCGTGGATATGTTATAATATTTACTATTCCGAAAAGATGAAGAATATCATTTTTTTCTCTATCATGTTTTACTTTATCTTAATTTCAATAAATGTGGAACACAATTAGTTCGGAGAATAGGGGGTTTGCCTTTCGAATTAATCATTTCCATCTTTTGAACTTCTGCTTTAAAAAAATAATTAAGTGAAACATAAATAATTTAATTTAAAAAAAAGTTATCTATATGGACACACTAATTATACGCCGTAGGCAGCAAATTTTGAACACGTTAAAATAATATAAATATTTAAAAAAAGGTTAAGTGAAAACATCAGCCTACGTGGGCAAACAGAAATCAATTGGTTCTCGTAGACTGGTGACATTTTAAAGGTCTACCAAAGGCAAGGTCGTGGCAAAAACCACTTGTGAACGTACCGTTGTGACTGTATTACATTTAAACAAAGATGAAACTTCTTTCTAACATTTAGAAAACAAGAAGCCCTTTTTTAAGCTACTAAATATTGAAAGCTGAGAATGCATGGTCATATAGTTTAGTTACTCTTTTGACCATCACATTATATTGCGTAAAAGTAGAAACATGCTGAATAAATCATTAATGCAAATGACTTGGAAAAAAAATATATTCTCTTAAAAATATTGCTCATTCTCCAACTATTATGATGGCTGTTCTAGGAAACGCATTTGCAATTATTTTGTTCTATATTGCTACAGAAAGACATAGAATCAGGCTGGAATTTACTGCATCCAGTTTCAAGTCGCAAAAGAAGAAAATGTTTCATCGCCTTCTACGACCCAATTTAGAGGTAGCAGTAGCCAGAAGACAACTAACGGAAAACCTTTTAGAAAATGGAGAAAATGCATGCAAATTCAATTACTAAACATAAAATTTCAGTTGAATGTTTCAATAAAAGAAAGGAGCAGTTTAACAAAAGATTTTTTCACGCTGTTACTGAATCTATTTTCCCGTAAAGAACAAAGACTGAATTCAAGCTTAGATATGTGAATGCTATTGTGAAGTTTAACATAAAGGCTGATTGTTTTCAGAATTTACTTGATGAAATTAACCTCGTGATTACAAGGTCAATTTTAAGGTTCCCAGTCCTTTTTACGCGATACATATTTAATAGCACTAATTCTTCGATGCTGAGCATACAGTAAATTGGCGCCGTGGAGAGTAATTGGCAAGTTTTGCATCTATTTCCTTTTTGAACAGTAGGGGAGACTTTGTATTCTGTTACCTTAAAGGAGTAAAGATAATTCGATTTTATTACCGTAAAAAGAAACAGAAACTTGATGTAAAACATTTTTTGAATACTTCGTTTCTCTTCTTCAAGACATTTTGAAAACTAAGAGCGACGAAGGCATTTTGTCTCCGCCGTAATAGAATGTTGCTATGGTTATCAAAGTAACAGCGATGACATATGCCTCAGATCAGTATTTACCAAACTATGGGTCGCGACCCACCAGTGGGTCACGAGCGAATATTGAGCGGGCCCGCGCCACTGGACGGATGAATTTAAAAAATTGGAAGTGATAAATTAGATATTTCATTCAGCTATTTATGATTCCTAAAAATTGAAATAAACTTAAGTTACGGAAAATATTGTGATAAATAATAATAATTTGAAAAAAAATACAATATATAAGATAAGCGCTCGGAGTGTGTGGGGCCCTGTATCCATGCGCTTTGGGATGGCTATACTGACCGCTCAATCGGCGACAGTGCTGCGCACGAAACACATGTCGTGAGCATTTCCCTAGCGAGACGGATGTCGATGAAGCTCATTTTGCATTGTGTTGTGTTGGGCAGCTTACGCGTACTTCATTGTAACCTATACAAAAATACTTATTAACCCTTGAATATAATAATGGAAAAGTGGTTGAAGCGGGTGGCAAATAGCACGTCGCCGCCACCAGTGATAGTGAACAAAGTGATGAAAATATAGAAGATCTTTTATGTGACAAAAGTGGCAAGGAGTATGACTTCCAACCTCCTTCAACGAAGTCACATGATACCAAGTGACGGAAAGGTGAGAGAACATATAATTCTACATATCTAAAGATCCGCGTCCTCAATGCGTGATTTGCTACAATATATTAGTGAACGAAAGTATGCGACCAAGTGAGTTGACGCTTTATATAGAAACAAAGCATTCCGAGTAATAAATATTATACAACTAGATGAATCTACGAACGTGCAAGGCCTATCTCAACTGCTTGTTTTTGTGCGTTATTATATGGCAGGAACGACGTGCATGAAGATATATCGTTCTGCAAGTCAATAAGTCGTTGAAAAACTGAGGTTATTTTCAATACAATTGATTCCCATATAAAAGAAAAAGATTTACTGTGGAGGCTATGTGCGGGAAAAGTAGTAGTGTGGTTTCGAGAGTTCTTGAACAAAGTCCCTGTGCTTTGTGGACACACTAGCATTCATAGAGAAGCACTGGCTTCCAAAGCATTGCCCGATGATTTCAAAACTACTTGATACAGCTGTGGAAATTGTAAATTATCTTAAAACAAAACCCTTACAAGCCAACGGGGGTAAGAGTTTATTTCAAATATTTTTATGAAATGGGTAGCTGCCATACATCTCTCCTTCTGCATATAGAAATTCGCTGGTTATGCAAGGGAAAAGTACTGACATGATTAGTGGAATTGCGTAATGAAGTTACAATTTTCTTGGAAGGAAAAACTGAATATATTAAACATCTACTGCACGAAAAAATCATTGCTTTAAATCAAGTGATTTTTTTTCAAAAAAATCATTGATTTTACTATGTTAGTAAGTGTTGTAAAAATGAAATATGTTTCAATTACAACTACTGCTTCGAACCAAACTTCCTAGGCAGGGTTCGAGCTAGGCCGCGCGATCGCGCGATTCCCGCAATATTTTTTGAAATCCCACTCAAAAAATATTTTTTTTGGGCTTAAACTTTAAAAATCCCACTTAAAATTTCGGTCAAGGAGGAAAATCCCACCTTGTATTTTTCCCCAGTGTGAACTCTGCTAGGTCCATCTGTTCATATTTCATAAGGTTAGAATTAATTACGTTTTTTAAAAATTTTACAATCTTTTTTTTTAATTTTACAATATTCTTCAAGCATCTTAACAGCAAAGCATAATTCATTCAATCATTCAAATTACAATTCATAATACATAATTATGAACCAATCTGTGTTTTTTATCTTAAAAATAATATTTTAGATCAATTTAATAAATGCCACACAATACATAATTTAGAATGATAGTTTAAAACAACAATTGTTAGAATTTAGAATATGTATCCTTAAAGTTTCATACACGTCTCCTAATAGCTTAAGGGTTTTTCCTTCTAAAATATTTTTTTATCATAGAAGTTTTTAATAAAGAAACTTGATTAAAGCAAAAAGTTTCAGTTTTTAGTAATGGTGTGAGAATATGATTTTACTAAATGGGTAAAAATATTTCAGACTTTTTTATTTACAAAATTGAAAAATTATTAAAGTACATTCAATGTAAAAAATAAGTACACACAATTGGTACTTTTCTTCAGCTTTCAACAGCAAAATAGTTCAGATTAAACTTGTTCATTTTTTCTGTACTTATGAGTGTACTATTATTCCTGGTAGGGTTAAGTTTCATTTGAGTCAAGCATTTGTATTGAAATTTGTTTATCATTATTAATATTTAAAAATATTTATTGCTGTGAAAATAGCTTAAAGTGTGTTTTTGCACATTGATTAAGATACCATATTGTCTTTATGAAGGTAACATAATAAATATCCAAAATATTTAGGGTTCTTTTAAAAAATATATAAAAAATCCGATTTTTAAAATTTTTTTTTTAAATAAAAAAAAATCACGAGCTTTGATTTCAAGGCGACTTACCAACTAGTACGTCAACAAAAGCAAGTGAGGAATTTATTGATTTATCAGAAGATACGTAACTGAAAAAGTTTCAATCGTAAGCAGTTAACGAAGTTCTGGCGCTTTTTCAGTTGCTGACAATTATCCTTGCTGTTCACTGAAATGAATTGCTATGAAAGTCTTCATCTTCTTTACTACCTCATATCCATGTGAGGTCGGACTTTCGGCTATGTTTAACATTAACACTAAATACCGAAATAAATTGGATACATCAAGCACACTGCGATTAAAAATAACTATAGTTGAAGTTAATACTAAAACTGTAATGAAGAAAAATAAGAAACAGATACATCCTTCCCATTGAAATATCTTTGTAAGAAAAGCTTTGCAGGTGTAGGTATTTAAGTAATAAGAAAAAGTTACTTAAGTTGGTATTTCTTATTTCAACAGTTTTTCATTCATATTAGTAACACTTATACAAAATACATTTTTTAAAATTTCAATTGGAATAAATAGGACAGCATTAAGTAGTGCCATGACTCGCCACTAGGGAATCTGAGCATTACCAATATGTATGCCCTTTTTTCTCTAAGACAGCTAAGAGGTGGGTCCCAAGATTGGAAATTTTTGTTCGATGAGTCGGAGTCCAGTCAACTTTAGGAACCACTGCCTTAGATAACGCAATGAACTAATCGCTGTCGGCCCGGTGGAAAGTTCATCTTCATAACGCAATAAAAAATGCCAATCTGTTAACGCGAGGGCGTGGTTAGGAAATTAGGTTGAACCAATGGCATGCTCTGAATAATTTTGTCTTTGGCGTATGTTACTTTTGCGTTGGGTATGACAGCATCTTAACACCATAATTATGTAGAGTAAAATTTGAAAATAAAATTTCGCCAAATCAAGTAAAGTGGTGAAATTACACTGGCTCCGTTTAAAATTGCAACGCACTCGGGATTATACCGCCATTCTACTTAGCACACAACTTAATTTTTTGTTGGACTGCTTAAAATGCAAGTACCTAACTTGTTTCAGAAACGTATTATTTAGCAAACCCGAGGAATTATAGCTTCAAAACTCAACTGAAACCATATGGCAAGTGATGATAACATATCTTTAATGGGTTCATTAAAAATTAAAATTTTTCCCACGGAAATACAACTAGGATTCTAAAGTATAGGAATTCATGGTATAACAAATGATTTGGTAGAAAAGAAAGGACGTTACCCCAATAATTTGTTGCTCAAAATGTTTAATCGAAATGGAGAGAATTTAACTAACTTCATTCACTCAACACACGTGATGCAATAGCGTCCATTATCATAGAAACTAGTTACGCATTCCACCCCAAAGTATCACTATTATTTACGCTCCACTGCTGCTTATTGTTTATTGTACTTATTAAATGGCGGAATAAACAGGGTGGCTTGTTCACAGCAATATATCTCTATATAATTTATAACTCTTGGTGGCAGCTGTATTGTAACATTGTCTTTTAAAACATTTTCCTTAATGCCCATGCATATTCCCAAAATGTGAAATCACAAATAATACAGGTGTATGAAATTTCACTTTAAAATGATGGTCAACTAATTTTTGCATGCAGCCCTTCACAGTTATTTTTCATAGTACATTACAGTTATTATTATTGTGGTTACATTTCCTATTGGATTAAAACTACTTTGCATAGTTGTATTTCGGAGTGTTGTCTAAATTAGTTTTACTTTCCTAGAAAATTAGACACTTTTTCTAGTTAAATCATAACAGGAGTCGATCCATAATTTTTAACATAGTCCGTTTTTTGTAAATTTTAAAAATATTTTTGGAAATTCAAAATTAAACATTCAGTGATTAATATATATATATATATATATATATATTTTTGCCACTTATTTCATAAATATTTCTGTAAAACGTACGATTTGTTAGCTCAGAATTTTGTAGAGGGTTCGTTTTGATTGACTGGAATTTTGTGAAGGGTCCGTTTCAATTTATTGGTATTTTGTAAAGTGTCCGTCTTGATTAATTGGAATTTTGTAAAGGGTCCATTTTGGTTAATTGGAATTTTAGTGGCGGGTCCATTTTAGTTAATGGCAATTTTGTGAAGGGTCAGTTTTCGTTAATTGGAATTTTGTGAAGGGTCCGTTTTGATAATTTGGTATATTGCGTAAGGTCCGTTTTAGTTAATTGGAACTTTGTGAAGGATTCGAAAACGGAAGTGAACTTCTCTGGACTTGAATTATGCTGTTTTAATCATTTTTCCCGACTAAAAACGAAAATTCAAAATATTACTCACAACTTAATTAATATTCTTATACATTACTACAGCTCTCAGAACTAGATTATATTTTCAATTATACATTTCAGTCGTTTAAATATGAGAGTAAAATTAATGAATCATCATTAAGAGCATACTTGAGACATTTACCTTAAATGCATTTTCCCGACAATGCTACTCACTTTCTGGAAATGTAATTAACATTTGTCACGTAACCCATGCAATTCCTCGATGAAATCGTTTATCAATGAAACAAATAATGCACATACGCTCTTTCGAAGCTTTCAAAATATGTCTGTAACAAGAGACGTGTAGTTTTGCTTGAGAAGGCGTGAATGTCTAAACAATCGTTTCGCTTGTTTGCTCACGGAAGTTTCGCTTCACACCCTCTTCGTAAAATAGACGCATTTAACGTCAGGTTGATTTAAAATTTAATGTTATCAAACTAAGTTGTTGACTCGTGTTAGTTTAACAAATTTCCTATCGTTGTGGAAGCTTATAATGTAAATGATGATGTTTTTCTTCTTTTACAGATGTTTTAACACATATACATCTAGCTATCTATCTACCTACCTATCTACCTACTTATCTATATATCTATATAGATAGTTAGTGTCGTAATGTTAAAAAGTTTTCTGATTTTTTAACATATAATATCGAAACTACCATGGGTGTTGCGAAGATTTTTTTTTTACATAAGAGTATGAACTAAAATACAACAAATAATAAAAAATGTGATTTTTCACAGTCATATTAATTAAGGGCAATTCCATTAGAAAGTGGACATGAGGGCTGAAATTTTAAAATTGTTGTATTGCTTCATATAATATGTCAAAATAACGGTAATGATATGAGGTTTATGAAAATGTAAAGAAATATTTCACAAAAATAATCCTTTTATTATTTTCGGGGGGCTTAAAGCTTGTGCATTGTAACACACGTTCGATTAAGAAAAATTGGGTATTTCCATTCACTCTGAAATAATATTTAATACAACACCAATTTCCTTGTATGTAGATATATTACAATTTATGACCTTTGTCTCCCTTTTAGAGCATTTAATATTCCATAAATATGCATGAAATCTTATTTTAAATGCAAATTTATTTATAAAGTCTCTCTGTCACACCAGTCACAAAATATATGCTTTACATACCTTAGCAAATGCATTACTCCATGGAAAAACCCGAAAGTTTCTGAAAGTCTAATTAATGCAAGTGTGAATAAGTATAAAATATTCAAATATCATTAAATTTTTATTTTCTGTGAAAATTTTGGTGTGACGGGTGTGACAAAAACTTGTGACGGGCCTGGCAAAGTGATTGTGACGGGTGTGACACCATTTAAGACAGTTTTAAAATATTTCATTAATGGAACAGAAAGTTAAAGCACTTGTTTCTAAAGAATTAGGGCAGTATGTTAAAATAATAATTATTATTATTATTAATATAATTTGATATAATTGAATAACTTTGATGCTTTGCAGCTATTTTATAGCCATGTTTTTTTTTTTGGCTCATAATACATTTTCAAAGGAAAAAAAAATAGATTTTTTTTACATATTCTTAACTGTATCCTAGTACCTATAAAATGTAGTTTCAAATTTTTAACTATAACTTTATCTCATAACTATACCACATGTTTTTAAAAACTTTAAGTGGTGAAGCAGATTCTGATGGTGAAGAGATCAAAGTTTTTGAATAAGTAAATTTAAAATATATGCAGGCTAGTGGATCCTATTGGATTTGGCCAGAAAATGTCGATATTTCCACTGAAAAAATATCCGTGATCATTGAGAAAGTTGCTCCACCAGCCCTTGTGACGAGTAGAGGTCACTGTAATTTCTAAATCAGATGTATATGTGTATATATTTCTTATTTCTAATAAAATGTAAGTGTATATTGGCTAATGTCAAGTTTACTATGTGTACTACTTACTGCTTTTAAAAAAATTGCTTCTTAAAAATGTGAAATTTGCACAGTGTCACACCCGTCACATTGCAAAAAAAAAAATCCCAAATGTTAAAAAATTTAAAACTTAATATAAAAAATATGTATTAAGTTTCATCTGAATCTCCTTCAATAGGAAAAAAATACTACAATGATGAAACACTTAAAAATTCACAGGAATTTTAGTAAATATGAAAGCAAGTGAAAAGTCATGTCCCGAAGAAGTCACACCCGTCACAAGATTTTAAAATTTATTTTTAAAAAATGAAAAACTCCCGCAGTTTTATTTTTGCACAGTCATTAGAGCAAATGCAAAGGTCAACACAGTTTTAAAAAAAAATGCTAGTTATAAATAATTCATTGCCAAAAATATATATTAAGCTTTAAAAATCATGTCTGGGAGTCACACCCGTCACAATGGAATGGTCCGTAACTATTTATTATGATGTATGAAACTATGTTTTTAGAAAATTACGATCTGAAACCTAATTATATTTTGATGAAAAATCAATCTAGTCGAGCTTTTATATGGCTATACAAAATTTCAGCTCAAAATACACGGTAGTTTTCATGCTATTCGTAAAATAGAATTTACTGGTGCTTTACGTGACGTATACCACTGCTGAATTCATAAAGTTCTACATATTGGATAACAGTAAGAAATCTAAACAAAAGCACAATATTTAGCAAACAGGTACCTAAACCTTACGTTTTAAAATGAATAATGTAATTCTTACTACTTTAAAATACATAAGGTAAATGACCCGGTAGTGGACACCGTTAAGAAAATTTTCGTACCCTTTTACGTGGCAAAATTTTATTAAGGGACTTACATCAATATTTACATATTTAGCTTAATCGTCAACTATTTCTCTAAAAATTAATTACCTATAAAATGTCAACTGATGAAAAATTAGGATTTTTTTCGTCAAATTTATAAACGCTTAATTTATCTATAGTGGACATTTATAAGACACGTATTTTCATTAGTAGTGGACAGACATTAATATCATCTATTTTATGCTGTTAACTTGGAGAAATAATTTTAAAAGAGACTAAGGGACCATTCATTAATGATGTCACGCTTTTTTCCCATATATTTTCCGCAAATCCCTAACCTTCTTATTGATCGGTTTTAGTAAAGAGCAGCAAATGTGACCGCTGTGGAAGCGCGTATTAAATATTATGATTCATGTACTTGCATAGATGCTCCACACCTACTTTAGTTCTATTAACTAACACTAGGAATCGTTCGCTATAGGTTCTGATAATTTCATTCAAGTTTAATGTTACATTCGCTTTTTTTAGGAGCTTAAAGATCTAAGTGTTCACTACTAGAGCAGTGTCCATTACCGGGTCATTTACCTTAAATGCTTGCTCCTACAAATTAAAATATTAAAAGTAGTGGTGGTCTTGTTTTCAATATCTCCGGCTCTAATGGTCCGAACTTGATATTTAGGCTAATTTGTGCACGTTGCATTAAATTCTGTTGTCGAAACTATAGCCTCGCATTTAGGATTTGGGAGTTGGTGTTGCTTTTTATATGAATACGGCCCCTTATCAAAATGTTATTTCAATACTTTAAAAGAAAATATTAATCGGTGACGATTGACACCTTACGTGTGTTTCTAAAGCACGCGATTGCCGAGTAATTGTATGTGTTTTGGTTTTTTATAACCGACTCTACACATGTTATCCAAAAATAAATTGTAAGGAATGATCAACTTAAATACTTAAAACTATTGGATAGCTCGCAAATTAAAAAGCCTACGCAAAAATACAAAGTGTTGTTGTCAAAATTAATCATTATTACTACTGAGTAAATTGCTTCCCATATTGAAAGATAATTCCCCAAAAACTTCTTTTAGCCATCATTTATTTTCAAGCAAAATTACAGAGACGGTGTTTGATGCTCTTTTTTAATGAGTAAAAATTTCATATACAAAACTGCCGCCATGAACATTTAATGTAGCGCGATAAATGTTCTTTTATACTCTTAGCGAACACTGATAAGGAAACAATATTAATATCCGCTTTTTCAGTTATGGGCCTCAACTTTTAGAAGAAAGGGAAGATACTAAAGTGATGGTTTTTTTTCTTTTATAATGATTAAGACGCATGCGAAATTAGTAGATAATGGGGCTCTAAAATTAAGGTCTAGTCGTGAAAGTCATGCAAAGAATTTAAGAACGTAATTATGTGTATAAAAGCTTCATGTTATTATTACTGTTTATTTAAAGAAAATTATGAGGCAAAGACTTTTGGCTTCTGATAAAGTTCGGAATAGTTTCTTTTCATGCGGGTAATGGACGTCCATGTGTATTTAAAAGCCGCATTAATAGACTGCATAATGTTTGTTCCACATGCATTTAAGAATAGTCTGAAAATATTTTAAAGGATACTTTTAGAAGTATTTTGGGACAATAGTGAATACTTTCATAAGAATAGTGTAGCAGATGGTCGGTATTATTCTTTAGATTTTTAGATTTTGGTACAAGGTTAGTATATTATAGAACATTTTACCTTAAAAACTTGTAGAAACCTTAAAACATTCTTCTGACGAGAGAAAAGAATGGTTGACATTTAAGCGCAAGTTAATTGTTCATTTAAGCTAAATGATTATAACTTGAAATTACATATATATATATAAATACATATATAAACTGGAATAATTGCTGATTTTTTACCAGTACTTTTATTTTATGTAATATAGAGCAAATTCTTAAGAAATGTTCATAAAATAATTTAGACTATTTGCAAGTTGACCCCTAGTTACGATAATCAAAAGAAATACTTGAAAATAAAAAATAAATGTGTAAATAAATTAGTTATTGCTCGAAAAGTTCGCATCGTATGTAAACATTTTGGACGGGGGTGGGAAGAACGGGATTTACCGCAATAATTTCGAATATTAATTAAAGGAAGGCCAGGTTTTTGGGGAAGTACAAAAGACCATGAGTGAATGAAAGAAAAATGAAAAACAAAATCTAAAACTAGGGCTCACCGACTTAATCGTGAAAAAGTACTCATTTGTATCCCGTAAATTCAAGAGCTCCTTTAATTTTTGGTAACAAAATACACTGAAATTGAATTTATTTGCCATAAGTATCTTTATTGCTAATAGGTAAAAAGTTTTTGCCATAAGTATCTTTATTACTAATAAGTAAAAAGAAAAGTTTCTATTCCACTGTACATTTTTTCGTCAGCAATGTTCCATTTTTTCCCTTGATCCGCTGATGTCGGGTAATTTTTTGTGGAGCAGCAAAAGGAACTTGCAAAACACCAGGAGGGAATTAAAGAAAAGTAAAGAACATAAGGTTAAAAACTAGGACTCACCAACTTCATCAGGATATAGTACTTAATTGTTATTCGATAAATTCAAAAGTTTCTTTACCTTTGGTATGTATGTCATAATGTTATATATATGTACTGTTAGGGATGGCTGAGGAAAATTAAACTTTATTCAGCGGCAAAAATTTAATTTCCTAATGCTGCAACTATGTTATACGTTAATTACGGACCATTTGCATATTAGATTTTATCAACAATGTTTTTTTTCTTTTTCAATTTCGAGCAATTCACCTCACAGTGTTTTTTTTTTTTTTTAATTAAAAAAACAAGCTACAAAAGTTTCTTTTCTTAGTAAAATGAACGCCACCATACAAATTGTTTCTCGACTAATTCTTCTGTAACATTGTTTTCTTCAGATGAACTTGTTCTGGAGAACTTCAGCCGCACAGAAAGGAGCTTTCATAGTGATTCCATGCTTGAGCCGCCGCAGAGACCCTCTGCCGATCAACTTGACCCAAAACATATGCCTTATTTTGACAACAGCACCGAGCGAAATGTCACTTATCAAGACTCTAAGCCGGTGTACCTTCACTGCAAAGTCAGAAATATAGGAGATCGCTCGGTAAGTAAATGGCATTATTTTTTTCTGATAATATTTGGATTATAAGGATACATTGTTTCTTGTTGTTGTACGTGTAGTTAACATTTTAAATCGCAGTATTGCATTATTTTATAAATATAAATATATGAATATATTTTTGAAATGTTGTATTAAATATTTATTTATTTATAAATTATTAAAAATATTTTATTTTTCAAACTGTAATAAATTATTCAAAAGAGAAATGACTCCTAGCATATTTTATTAACGCCCGCTGTTATTTTAAAGGAACTAGGGAATGTGTCTATATATCTTTTAGAGAATGGATTAAACATTAGGATTTCAACATTCGTTTGCGATAAATATATACTTATGTAAATCACAATGTCTCTGTATGTGTGTTGTACGCATAAACTTCCAGCATTTTCAGATTTGAAATGTACTTACAGATGAACTTTGAAATGCTCTTACTATGCATATACTTTAAAAGCACTTACATATTTGAAATGTAGTACACATGCAACTTGAAATGTCCGTCACGACAATGCCCGATGCACGTCGAAGTGACTTTTTTTTAATTTTCGGAACAGAATATTTTAAATGAATTTTTAAGCAAATCGTTGTGTCAAAACATTCCTCAATTTTTCAGTTGGCCACCTTGGCCGGTATGCACGTGCATAAGGCTTGAAAACTAATTCGTATTTTATGAAGGGTATTAATAGAACAATGTAAAAAAATCCAAACAACTCATTGCGCAGCAATTTCCAATCATAGACAAAATTCTGGTTTTCAATTTGTAGCCTGAATTATGTTTGAAGAGCTAATAGCAGATAAGATTTAAAATCTTCAACTTTTAACAAACTGACGATTTAAACTTAAAGTTATATTTCTTCGTTTCATTATTTAAAAAAAAAGTAAAAAATAACTTTTTTTCCCCTACACCTGTATAGTGAAAAAGTAAATATTAGCGAATGACACTTTCAGGATTAAAAGAATTTACTTTTTATTGGTCTGAGAAATCTTAAAATAAAACACAACAGTAACTGCACGGACTCTGCAAAGGGAAAAACAATACAACGTGAACATGCCTTAGGGTAAGGTGTGAAGAGCATTTCAACCGTTTAACCCCACTAGTTTCTTGAGAAACAATGGAGAAAAGACAGTTTTACAAGATTCTAATTCTTGAAAATACTTTAACATGGGAGTTTTACGAGATGGTCGCCAAATATCGCATAAATCGCCAAACCACCGCCGAATTTGGCTTCCCGGCTTTAGCGCCAAATTTGGCGAAATTTTCGCAACGTGTCGCCAAATGGGTGACAATATACTGAATTATGGATTTGGTTTGAGTAATACCCGTGGATAAATATCTTGTTATGGTGTCGTAATCGCGTATGTACATCGTACGTATCTCTCATAAGTCAAAAACAGTTAGTCGTAGAAGGTTGAAATTTTGTATGTAGGACGTGTAAAAGGTCTAGTTGTTCACCTTTCCTTTTGTTTGCAATCGGATGTTCCAAAAGGGTTGATTTGGTGTCAATAGCATGCACATTTCCGGTCGTTTTCCATAGCAATATATTTACCCACGGCTACTACTCAAACCAACTCCATAATTCAGTATATTGGCACTCATTTGGCGCGACAGCGGGCAAATATTTTGCTAAATCTGGCAATATCTCGCCAAATTTGGCACCAAAATAGTGAAGCTAAATCCGGCATCGGTTTGGCGATTTATGCGATATTTGGCGACTTTCCCGAAGAACTCCCATGTTAGTGTACTTGCAAGAATTAGAATCTTGTGAAACTGTCTTTTCTCCATTGGTTCTCAACAAACTAGTGGGCTTAAGTAGTTCAAACGCTCTTCACGCCTCACCCTGAGGCATGCTTACGTTGTTTTTCCCTTTGCAAAGTCCGTTCAGTTACTGTTTTGTTTCATTTTAAGATTTCTCAGACCAATAAAAATAAAATTCCTTTAATCCTGAAAATGCCATTGGTTAATATTTACTATACTATACAGGTGTAGGGAAATAAAAGTGAGGAAAAAATAGAAAAATCATGAAACAAAGAAATATAAATTTTAACATGCGTATATGATACACGAACCAATTTTTTTGTAGGTCGTAAAAAGGCATATTATACAATTTAAGCAAGGAAAACATGTGGTGCAAACATCAGCTCGTTTTATAAATAGGACCATTAGTTTTTGTTAAATTAATTTCAAATAGTTATTTTATTTTGTTTTATTTATTTATTTTTGATATTGTTTGTTAATTATCTATATATATAAAATGAAAGTTTGATGAACTTTCCAGTTGGCAATGCCCATGTTTATATACGCACTACAGCAAAATCTACGCAACATATGATTACGAAAAGTGGCACAAAATTCTATCATATCTTGGTGTCAATAGCACTTCGAAGCTGTTTTTTCGAAATTCGTTCAATATTCTTTAAATTCAACAATTAAAATACTAATCCTCCTGCATTTTCTTTACTTCACACGAGTTCTTAAAGTGAATTAAAGTGAAATGAGTATCAGAAATTCCGCGGATGAATGTACACAATAATTGCGCCGGCCTTGCATGTAACGAAAATCAGTGTGTTTTAGAAAGTCTTTTCAGATTTTATTGATTATTTCAATGAAACTTATTTTTGAAAAGATGCAATCCATTAAAATTGCAGTTACAATGACATCAGTAGCAAATAATGTTTAATGCATGAGTGATTCTGATCCGACATTTCCGAAAATCTTCGAGCACCTGTTCCAAAATTTAAAAAAAAAAAAAATCGAATTTTTTAAAATTTACTTATCTTAAGAATTCTTTGACAATTAATATCTGTGTTTTTCTTTCTACCTATTTTGTACTACTTTAAAATACTTTCAATACAACAATTCTTTCCTGAAAAAAAAAAGACTTCTGATATATAAGACCTTCATTTAATTTCTTGAAGGATTATTTTTGAGCTTATATATATATAATATTTGCGTATGTACTGTGTGTTGAGGAGGGGGGGGGGGGTTGTTAACCTATATAGTTTTTTTTTTTTTTTCTTTTTTATTGATGGTGCATACTTTTTCTGAAAATTTTGTCTGAAGTTCGGAAATTTTTTTCCCCGCTTTGAATCACCCACGGTTATTGGAGAGGTGGAAAATTTGATTTTCTTTTTTAGAATGTTGTTGAGCCTGCTTAAACAATATATATCGATTTCAAGCATTATTATTCAATTAAGCGGCTCACCCAACCAGTTTAATTCAACTGGGATGAAAAATTTTAATATGTTAATAGATTATTAAACTCATTAGTAACATAGTATCTACTCATAAAAATAATATTCATTAATTACCAAAAACAAGTAGCGAACAATTTTCACTGGAGCGGGGAAGAATTCAATTTTTCTATTGAAAATGTTGACAGGAGGGCACTGCTGCAGTGCCGGATTAATGGAGGGGGGTTGCAACCTCCCTACACACATTCAAAATAGAATAAGTACGTTGTTTTTAAATAAAGAATTTTTAAAATATTTGAGGTATTTATGCATTTTAATAAATGTAAACATGGTTTTGAACTGATTCGAACTCGCCGATTTAATTTATGCATCCTAGGCATTTGCCTTTTTTCGAATATGCTTTTAGTATTTCAATTTGTAAGAGATACAGGAAGAGAGCTGGGGCCGTCCACCTTCCGCTAAACGCGTCGAACGACAGCCTATGCACGTAATTTTATAGCTTCGATTTCAACTAATTTCGAGGAAGATCCCCTTTTCCCCCTCCCCTAATCTTACCAAAAATAGTGTAAAATTGAGTTTTTCGAATTTCAAATTCGAAAAACTTCTATGGAAGAGCTGTTGCCGTCTTTCTTCCTATTACATAACTGAAGATAACCCAAAGTTTTTTTCAGCTATTTCAATATAGAAAACCATTTCATTTGGAGGGGGCGAGAGGCAGGATTTTCAACCACCGCCCCCTTGACTCGACTGTATATCCACTCTGCCCTCATACAAATATCAATGGTTACAATCAGTATTATGCAGTTGAGTGTTGTATTTGAATGCGGAGGGAAATTTAATACTTTAGTATATTGGTTAACCCAATTAATAACACAATAGTGAATACTAATCTGTAATTACTGTTATCTCCCCGTTAAGGGAAAAAAATGTTGAAATAATTCAGGCAACAGTTTTTTTCTTTCTTCATTTTTTGAGATCTTATAAGAATTTTTAATGCGTTAACATCCACTTGATTGAAAAATAATGGAAGAAAGTAGGTTGCCAGCATAAAGCAAGAAATAACTTGATGCCGCTGGTAAAGTGCACAAGTTGAGAAATGTGTTCATCTTCAAAAAATCGTTTCAAGATATCTTAGATAAAAATATATTTTTCGCATTATATGAGGCTATTCTATTATCAAGCAGGGAGTGAACAGTGTCTGTGGGAAAATTTTTAGTTTTGATCTTATACACAGGATATTCCATTATCCGCTACCAAAGAAATGTCTCTTTGACTTCAGGGGTGACACGCAGTCAGGACGGAGAAAAAAAAGGACCGTTAAAAGCTCCATAGAATAAAACAAATACTTTAAATTGGATATTTTTTTTCTCTTTTGAACTGAGCAAAGTGTTTCTTTAAAAAAATATATTCGCAATGTTTTTTACCGCTAATCATAACACGTTGTCGTCAACAAATACTTTAAATATTATGAGGCCCATGATACAAACGGTGTTTTTATTTTTCAATCTGCGATTTAAAAAAAAATATTTATTATATTTCATTAAAACTCATACTTCATGCTTAAATGATTTCTTTCTTGGAGGGGATAATCTTTTCCACGGGTGATACCTATCACTACCCGCCCCGAGTATCACCCATGATAGCTACAAAACTGCATTCCATACAATTTTCACTATCCACATCTAGCCTCCACTGATGTTTTTTTTATTTCCTCAAACTGCCCCCCCCCCCCTACATATACATAGTTCAGCATCTCTTCGCCACAGCTTTTGCTTTTCTTGAATAGGCTAAGGGTATCAGTAACTGTTAGATTTTTCAGATGAACTTTACTAAATGGCTTTGGTCTGATCAATGTATCAATTCTCCATTTAGCCTACTTTAATTTGCAAGTTAAAATTTCATATTTAAAATTGAATCAATTCATTTCTCTGATTTGATTTCAAAATGTAGGCTTATGTATAAAACTACTAATACACTTAATTTTTTAATTTTTGTATCACAATTTACCCTTTTTATTGGTTGAAATACACATTTATGAAATAACATTTATATTTCTGAATTCAGACTCAGAAAGAATGTACTGCTATCTATCAGAGTCAGAATACAAAGAAAAGCTATGTAAAAGTTTTGATGATGTAATGAAGATAAATATGCCACATGATACAAATATAGATCAATAAATATAGGCTATTAGTGATAGATTAAAATAATTTTATACCTAAATCAAAGTAGATATACATTTGTGGAAAAAGACTGGCTGAAATAAGTTTCTTATCGGCTGAGAAGTGACTTAAGAAGTCGCCTTCGGTGTCTTGCTTGGGGAAAAAAAACAAGTTGCGCCGTAGGCGCCGCTATTTTAACTTTGCACGGGCAACGCCGTTGCGGGTACCGCTATTAAGTAAATATAACAGATTATTTGCTACTTTTATTTTTATTTATTTATTTTCGATAAGTTAAATGTATATTATGTTTTGATGATAATTTGTATTCAAATGATTGAAGTAAATAAAGTATAGAAGTCACAACTGATTTAAGGATTTAAAAGTAGCTATCAAGTAATAATTTTAACTTGCTTAGGAGGACATTACTACAAGTAATGTGCATTAATGCTATCAACACGTGTTAATTGTATGTCAAACGCTAAGTAACATTAGTTGTTTCGTGTGTAATGTTTTCTGTAATAGCTGATAAGCTTGTCTTTTGTATTAAATATTACGGTAATATATTTTGATAGTGAAAAGAAAGAAAAAAGAATAAATAAATTTTTCTGTGAAAAAGTAGACACAACAACCTAAACAAATACTCAGACCAACAATTTAAAGTCTACCTCGTAAGTGATAAACATGCGTTTATTTTTTTTTACCTGAAACGTCTAAAATAAATTTGAAGGAAAAGTGCTAAGGAGTTTCTCGATTTTCTTCTTTGACACTTAAATAAAATTAGCTTTCTTAGATCGCATGTATCAGCGGCTCTTTTTCTTTTCTATTATTCGCATTTCAAGAAAAAAAAAATAAAAAATGCAGACTTAAAGAAGAAAGTACGTGCATTATGTCATAATCTCTAAAAAAAATCAATCGATAATTTTTTTCACCAACTGCAAAACAAACAAACAAAAAAATTTTAAAAAAATCGCCGAGAATAAAAGGGAAGCCTTACAGCTTTTTTATCGGAAGTTTGTTGCGTATTCAATTTTTATCTGCAATTCGCTCGTTTCCCCCTTTTTAAACTCTTTCTGGGCTACATTAACGACATAGTTTGGAATTTTATGTCATTACTTTTCATCAGATGAAATGATTTCCGCAGGGAAACAGAGAGTATGATGAACCGCCGAAAATTGCTTTCGAAATATATATGTAGGGAAATTCTAAATGGGTATTTTTTTTTCGGAGATGAATCGATACCTTTTCGCTTAACTTTGTGTCGTTGGTTGGCAAGTAAAAGCCCCAAATCGTTTTACGATTTTTTAAACTTTTTTTATTATTTTTTACCCTGTGTTGTGGTGGATAAGAAAATTATTTTTAGTCGAGAGTTTAAGGGCGTTTTAAAACAGTGATAAAAACTGGATGATTTAAATTTTTTAGCAGTAAAATTTTAAAATTGTCTTTACTTTTCTTTTTCAAAAAAAAGTAGCTTAGCAAAACATACAGCAAATAAAAAGAGAAATAACAGTAGCATTTAGAAAGCTGCAGAATTTTAATGTAATATCTAAGCTTTAAAGTTTTAATAACGTGTCAGAGTAAACAAATATATATATGTGTGTGTTCCAAAAAATAGAACTGCCAAATTTAAACCCTACTGAAGGAATTTAAATTTAATTTTCCGAAGTGTGTGATATAATCCTCCTAGAACAGGAAAAGCGTTCTCTTTACCTTTCCTAACCACGCTTCTTATCATTTATTTTCTTTATTATTTATGTGGTTTGAACTTTACTTTATTTTTATTTATTTACTTATTTATTTGGAGGGTGCGGGGCTGGCTTGCCAGTGAGTTATGCTGCTCTTTCACGCATGTCTTTTATTAATTACAACATTAAGTTAGAATAATATGATACTAGAAAATATACATACACACAATATAAAACTATAATGTAAAGTAATCGTTTTCTTACTAATAAAAATGCAGTTTTTCAATATACAAGCTTACTGCAGAGAAGTTTAATTACATTTTCCTCTACATTGAGGCTTGCCCCCCCCCCCCTAATTCACTTGAACAATTCCTAGCTAAATATTAATTATCAATTTATTTCTGCATTTTAATAGTACTCATTTCAAGTAAGGTTTCTTGAATTGGGCTTCAGTTCAATTTATTTGTTATACAATATTTTCACGATTTTTTTGGTAATATCAGCAGATTATTTTGTATGTAAACAACGTGCATAAACTCCTCGCTTTGAAAAGAGTTAAGCAATAGGTCTTTAGAACGATAATAAATCATAATAAATACATTCCTTACAATAACATTGCTGCGACTCAAAGGGTAATACTAGTTTTGAGAAAATATACCAATGTCTTTACATATTAAACAGCAAAAAATGTGGTTAATGAATATAAAATTATTCATTAAATTAAAAATGCATTAATTTTTAAAACAATGAGAGTAATTGGAATTCACACATTACGCTTACCAAAAACACGATTCTCTGCAAAATAACTCTCTTTCTGTTCAATTTATTCTAGAGTTTTGCAAAAAAACTGTCATAAATGTTTTTCATTACCTTTAGAATCATATGACATTTTAGAAAAGAATATTTTTTATTATTATTTTTTTGTTTCTGAAACAAATCTTTTTAGTATGAAATAAAAAAACACTAATTAGAAGCTGCGAATGGGAAGTTGTGTACATTACCTTTCCCGGTCGGAGACGAAATTTGCGCGTAATTACGTGCTAATACATCAATTGGTGTGGCTTTCTAGAGCGAACATACAAACAAACAAACATGAACACAAATGCGCTTTTTGCATAAATACATAGAAATACAGTGATGTGTTTATCAGTTTCATTAAGTAGTGCTTGATTTGTATACATTATTGTGTAACTACATTAGCGTTTAAGTATGCTCTTTACTGAAAATTATGCATATAAATATTTGAATGAACGTTCGAAAAAAAAATCTGGTATTGAATATTAGCTGCGTATTAATTGGTTAATTTGTCCCTTCCTGAGGCCATTTAACGAACATCACCTTTCACGGATAATCCTATTATTGCTTATTTTTAACAATTTTATACCATAAGTTGCATATTTTTCACGAAATATATACTTATCCTGTCTTTGAAATTTTAAGTCTGCGAGCAAGCCTTTTGTCTCCTGCGATTGTTGAAAGGAGTTCAGTTGTAAATATTTAAATATAAAATAAAAAATTTACACAAATGAAGTTACACTAAAAAAAAATGTATTTGAAAATACTAAGCTTATGCTTCTTGCTTTTGTGAAATTAAAAGTCATGCAGAAAAAGTTTTCGAAAAATGAAAAATATTCATTATGCATCTTAAAAGAATATATTTAAAATACCGTTTCTTGAAGAAACAAGAAAACATACCTTCATTTTAATTTTTCCTATTTTCAATACATAATTTAGAAGCAAAACTAACATTTTTATTTAAATATCATTTTTCAGAAAAAAGATACTGGTTTGATTTTAAGAGTTCGCTTTGGATTTGTCAGTCAGCATTTCTTAAATGCTTATGTTTATGTAGAAATAGAGAACTAAAGGGAAACATTATACAGAAGCGTTTTCTGCTCTTGTGTTTTTAATTTGTGTTTCTATTTTCTACTTTTTTCTCTCAATATTTTTTCTATCTTACTAATATAATCTGTTTGAAATTTTAAAGGAGTTAAAATAACTTTATTTTAGATGAGTTGAAAACATTATTTAGTCTATGTATAAAAAGTTTTTGAATAATATGCTTATAAAACACTAAAATGAGCATTTACCTCGAATTTTTAGACTTTTCTTTGGAAGTAAATAGTATAACTCAAATTTAAATGCTTTTATTTATGCGACTTCTAAGTTCGCGTTTGAATGGAGAAATTATATGAGTCTCCAGTTTTTGCACAAAGAAATATATGTCTTGTTTCTTTAAATTGAATAAAAGTGCAATCATTAATGTAGCCCTTACAATATTTCTTGGCTCAAATACAGAAAAAAAGTGTGTGATAAGTTACGTTCAAAAAAAATATCAAGAAATTCTTTTCATTCTTTTTACTTCACAGAAAAACGTTTCTCAAGAAAATAATCGCATTTGGCGCAGTGCGTGATTGGAGTACAAATAAGATATTAATGGACTTTTTTTTAACTTTTACATCCTCCGAAAAGAGTCTAAGAAAAAATATCTTCCTCTTTGAAGACTCTAAAAAGAAGTATCTGAGAATGAACTACTGACCCCTAGGGTACGTTTTGTAATTGAACACACAATTATGATTTCATCTGAGAGCTTCTAGAAAATAAACAGTGGACACTGAAGATATTTATTTTGGGGAATCTAATAAAAGTGACATTTTTTTAATAAAAAAAGATAGATTTTCAAATAAATTTGAAGTTTTATTATCTCTTCAAATAAAGATTTCTTGATAACCAATAGATAAAATACTGAAACAATATTGATTGCTTTAATAAGCTTATTGTTTTACTTATATTTTTTATTTAATAGCTAAGAGAAAAACGTATGAGTTTTTTTTTTCTACTGGGCTGTTGTTGGCTTCTGCCAATTGCAGACCTAGTGCGTTCCCAAGAGATTGGTGCCATCACTTTCAGCGGTACCACAATGAGTGTGGCACCATCGCCACATGAGATTTTTGACGTCAAGTTCCAAGGCGAGCACCCGGACTCTGTTGATGCGAAATTGCACTAGGAATTTAATTTATCCGCGAGAATCCAAGCCCCCATGGGATCTGCCCCAAGTCTACTCATGGGCTCTTTAACATGCCAAATAAATATACGACATGGGCGCAGACGATTTTATGCATCTTGAAAATCCACCGACACTTCCAGGCTCGATGCTCTGATCGTACGAGTCCAGCCTCTTCACCACGGCGCCTTCGTGCTGCCCCAGGATGAGCTGTTGAAAATAACATATACGAAACAGATAAATTTGTTTTAAATAATAACCTGTAGTGTCTTTGCTTTTGCATTTAATACCAATTTTCCATTATCATATTTGCATTTGGGTAGACATTTATGTTTATCATTAAGTAATATTGTTTGTAAAAGCATTTTGAAAGATAAATATTCGATAGTTCGTACGTATAAAAATAAATATAACTTTTTTCTTCAAAGAAAAAACATGGAAACAAATCAAGGTGGGGAAGAAACTTTTTTCCAACCAATTAAATAAATTATTGCAGATTTATCAAGGTGCGCCATATAATACGAATTTCATCATTCTATATTCATATTTTTTTGGCTCTCGCACATTTGAAATCTATAGTCAGACCATCATAATTTCAACTTGCAAATACATTGATCTGAAACGTGTGATGGAAATATTTTAAATTAATAATATATATCTTTATTTTTTTTAAATATTTTAACAAACTAATTTTTTGCGATATTTTATATTGTACTTAAATTATCAATTTTATCCATGTAATCCACGTTTTATACAATTTACAATTATTTAAAGAACTCAAAAATATACCATTTCATGAAACATAAAATAAGTTATCAACACATTAAAGGCGGGGGATCTTAACGAAAGTATGCTAGGTAACGCGGCGACTGCCCCGCCTCGTTTTTCGTCCTAGAGCGGGCGATATTTTGTGTAATCATAAAAAAATTTAGACTTAAAAAAATTATTTAAACTCTTAAAACTACAAGAAATATTTTAAAAAGAACTAAACACTAATTACAAAAAATATTTTAAAGTACATCTTTACGAGAAGAATATAGTGTACAAATACAAATGTAAAGAAATTGAAGAATACAAATGTAAAGTGGCGCATGGATTGCGCAATGTGGTTACAAGCCGTACTAATACGACTCCCGCCTTTAAGCTACAGTCGAGATAAATCGTATTACTACGATTCCCGCCTTTACGCTACAGTCGTGATAAATCGTATTACTACGACTCTCGCCTTTAAGCTACAGTCGAGATAAATCGTAGTACTACGACTCCCATCTTTAATGTGTTAAAAGCTCAACACTTTCTTTCTTTCTTCTTCTCCTTTTTTTTTTTTTTTTTTTTTTGTAAAAATACTGCAAAAACATTTTGACAACGTTATGCGTTGCATAAAAATCCATGTGCTTAATATTAGGTTTTAATTTGAAACTTTAGGTTTCCTGGGTCCGGCAACGAGATCTTCATATTCTTACTGTAGGAGATTACACATACACAACGGACCAAAGATTCACGTCCATGCATTTCCCAGAAACTGATGTGTGGACACTTGAAATCAAATATCCTCGTCAAACTGATGCTGGAGTTTACGAGTGCCAAGTAAATACTGAACCAAAAATGAGCTTAGGAATACGCTTAAATATTCTGGGTAAGACGGCTGCTTGCATTTTCATGTTGTTTTGTTGTTTTTCAATTGACTTTACAATGCTGCTTGCATGAAATGAGGTTAGAAAAAAAGCTTAGATATTCTGGGTAAGACGGCTGCTTATATTTTCATGTTGCTTTGTTTTTTTAAATCTTCTTTATAATGCTGTTTTCATAAAGTGGAATTAGAAATACGATTAAATGTTCTGGGAAAGACGGTCGTTTGCATTTTGTGTTGTTTTGCTTTTTTTTCAATGAACTTTATGATTATTTTTGCATAAAATGAGCTTAGCAATACGCTTAAGTACAATGTGAGCCAGTCAAACCTGCATTTTTAAAATGACTGTAAAAAATAAACCGATGGATATTTCAAAATGTTATTGTTACTATCTTAATCTACATTAAAAAGCATTTAAGAAACAACATTCTCTGTTTAAAAATAACGCCAGTAAGATGGTGTCCTTCCCAATTGAGACATTCTTGTAGGCGATTTCTGAAACTGCCCATCACATTACAGATCATACGCTAAGGAATTCTCTCGATTTCCAACCGGATTCTCCTCTTGAGTTCCCCCAGCGTTGGAGGTCGTTGTTCAAAGACTTTACTCTTCAGGTACCCCCACAAGAAAAAATCGCACGCTGTGAGGTCAGGCAATAGAGGAGGCCAAGAAATTGCTCCATTTCGGGATATCACCCGATTTGGAAAAACATTGTTGAGAACATTCATGCTCACACGGTTTAGTCCACTGCTCCATGGCGACTGAAACGCTTAGTTGTGGGGGACACAATGAAAACCTTGGTAACTCGCTCCGCCCACTTTCATGGCTCTCCCGCCCTTTTCAAAAATGCAGGTTTGACTGGCTCACCCTGTATTATGGGTAAGACGGCTGCTTGCATTTTTATGTTTATTCTTTTAATGTACCTTATAACGATGTTTATATAGAAAACGTACGAAATCATTTTTGGAATAATGAACAAAATGAAGTTTCAGGAATTCACAAAGAAAATAATATTTTAATTGCTGGCTTTTGACCATTTATTGAAACATTTATTTGCGTCTATAAATACCTTATTGCAATGGTAAAGTAACTCCTTGGTTGTTCGTTTTGAAATACAGATCCTTAATGTCTCAAGAGTTCAAAATTCCGTGGTTAAGATACCTGAGGCACTACCTCTGTTGTCAGCAAAAAAACAATAAGAGGTGTGCCAGTTATGTTTTTTAATTTTTTTTAAAATTCGGTGCTTGTAAAAAAAACACCTTACCCATTCCATGACAGGCATTCCATGCATGTCCATTGACAGGCATCTGATTCGATTTCCATCGTTCCGTGTTTTTATGCCAATATCTTATAATGGAAATAACAGCAATTTACCAATGGAGGCAATTCACCGCTAGAGGGACTCATGAGCGATCATCGTTGTCACGTGATATCCGCTCTTTGTTTACTAATATTTTCAATTGAGTACTACGTAGAGTTCGCTAGGCAAAATGAGTTTTCTTAAAATTAATTAGACTATTTTCACTGCTTTTTCTGATTAGAACCGAGTATTTACATTTAATCAAATCATTATAAAATAAGTTTATTAATTATTACAATAGTTATAGTGTTGTATTTAGTGTTAATTTTATATAATGCGGAAGAACTTTATTTACGCCTAGTTTTTAACTAGATTTCCCGAACTCGAAGTAAAGCGATGCTACGGCGTGATTTGTTTACATTGCTTTCATGTGTACCACGTGACCAATGACGTTGATTGAATTGCCTCCATTGTCTCTAAAGCACTTAATGAAACAAATACATTGTAAAACGTTAATTATGCACTTGTTACTCATTTTTCGTCATTTCATTATTTATATTGAGCCTTTATGCATGATTTTACTAGTACTTATAAATATACAATGAACACTTCTCTAAAACACGTGCATAAAAAAAAGTGAAATATGTTATGAACGCTTTAATAGTAATAAATAATAATAACAACTATGAGGTTTATGGCGTACAATATTTTCTACCATCTTTGTTTTATACCGAATTTAGTATATTGCATATTTTAAACAAGAGTTGCACACTTTTGGAGAACAGAAAAAATACGAAGACTGATTTCTTTGTTTTCAGTTGCTGAAGCAAAGATTATTGAAGGACCGAATTTGTACGTTCAAGATGGCAGTCACCTAAACTTGACGTGCGTCGCCACTCCTTATGTGAATCCTCCTCCTTATGTATTTTGGTACCACGACGGGGAAACAATCAGTTATGACTCCCATAGAGGGATTACGGTGACCACGGATAGAATCAACTCCACGACAATTAGTCGGCTTCATATTCACTCAGTCAGAGCTGCTGATTCTGGTAATTATTCCTGCCAACCATCATTTGCTGAGCCTGCCAATACCACCGTTCACGTACTAAATGGTGAGTGCTATATTTAATTCAGAGCAAAGGATACATTCCACAAAGCTATATTGTTCCTCGGGCTATTATTTGCAGCTTAAATTTGTCCTTGTATAGCTGTTATTGTTTTGAATCTTCATGGTGTTGATAAATATTTTCGTAAAATAGTATTTTTTTTTCCTTCTTCAGTTAAAAGCCTTTTCGGAATACATCCATATCAATTATATTTAGAAGAACATTTTTAATTCAATTTTTACATTCTTGTCTGAAGTAAAAATTTTCTTCATTGTTGTTTTCTGTTTTTCTGTAAAAATTAGTTAAAAAAAAGAAGTATATAGACTGCAGTTTCATGGCAAGAAAATGGCAACCAATAGTCTTACGGAAAAATTGGCTTTATTATATGTGAGTTAATTTTATATGTTTTGTGAATAGGGATTTTTTTTGCAAAATGTATTTCACCAAGATTTGTTTCCATTTGATATGTACTACAAATGAATGAGTTTTATAATTAAACTTATTTTTAACATTATAAGGTTCAATGCCCAGCAGGCATTACTCAAGAAAAAGCAATATACAATGTCGCAAAACTAGAAGAGATAATGCTGTGTTATCATACAAACTTATAAATTGCGCAAACAACTGACATGTGCAAATATTTAGCATTTATTAATGTTTATGGCTTATAATCCGACTCAACCGTAATTAGGAAATGTGGAAAAATATCAAAATCATCAGTATATATCAGAGGTTCCCAAACTGGGCGTGATACCAAATCTTTTTTTTTTTTTTTTTTTTTTTTTTGGTTTGTTCCTAAGCAAAATAAAAAAAAATGCAATAGTGGCTATCTATCTATTTAAATAAAATCACATACAAGACTAAGGGACTAGCTTGCCTTGAGTAAATTCTATTTCTTAAAAGCTGCCACGATTAAGAAAAGTTTGGGCGCCCCCTGGTATAAAATATTTATAGATGCAGTTGGTTGCTGGAAAAAGCATCCTATTAAAACTAAATTAAAATTTATTCCTTACTGACAAAAACACTTCTCGTATATAGACCGCAAATTACCTAAATGTGACTCAACCGAAAAATAAATACATTTAAGAATAAATTCATTTTAACAAGAAGAATATATTGGGGGAAAATATTATAAAATTACAAGAAGCTAGTTTTCAAAAAAAGTCAGCCACTCAAGAGTACAGCCCCAATGGCAAAATATATTTATGAAAAGTTTATTTACTGTGCAATAATCGGAAGTAGTGTTTAATAATAAATAAACAAATACATTGAAAAAAGGAAAACAAAAATCTCTGAACTCATAGTAAATCTGTAGAGCAAATAAAAAACAAAGAATCATTAGAGCATACAAAGCATTTCATAATAAAAGTGTGTTACATATTTTTCCTTTCTTCTTGAAGAACTAAGATTAACATTTTTGATCTGTAAAAACACGAATTGAGAAAGATGCATGTCTAGTTATGATGATTACAATATGCTTAGAAACTAAGTACACATTGTCCTTCTATTTGCTGTGTTTGCATTATCATTATTTTTTCTAGGTATAAATTGACAATAAAAAATTTATAATAAATGAATTTAGCATATGTATTTTATGTATACTATATGTATGCTATTTTTAATTTTCCGTCTAATTAAAGAGAAAAAACGAAATAAAATAAATAAAACACTAACGCACAATGTCAGACTGAATTGCGAAAAACTAGTAATCTTGTACCTCTTAACGAAAACATATTTAAGAGTGACTTTACAAAAAGAAATATAATAAATAACAGCCAAATTTACTAAGTTTTAATTGATATATGAAATTCTAATTCAAGTAATTGTCTAAAATTTAGGTGCATTCGTCTTGACCGGGCAAAGAGAGTCTTATAATGACGAAGGTTAGTTTCTTACATTGCTTTAAAAAGGTTAATTGCATTTACCCTTTATTCAAACTCACTGTTTGAAACTATGGGATAAACGGCAGTATTGGTATATTATATATACCAATAAACATGCTATGCATATATTGCAATAAAACGAATTTATAGCATACTTTTTGCACACTATTACGCAAAAACAAAGGTTGAGTACATTATGTGTCTACAGAGTTGAAGCTAAATTGCATGATTTTTTCATTCTTAGCAAGGTTAGTAAGGCGCATAAAAGATTATTTTAGCCCTTAAATGCATTCATTAATATTTTAAATAAATTAGAAACATATCGGGAAATGGATGTAGTTGTTGTTGTTGTCGAGTCCTCGCGCGTGGCGAGGAAGAATGGGTACGCTGTTCCAGAGTCTAACGGGGCCCTTATAGGCAGGAGTCCGATTTTCGCCCCTTTGAAAGACCTCTCAATTTTCTTGAACCAGCTCCCAGATGAGAGACCGTCACCTGGGATCGGCACCACCAGAGGTATCGTTGGACTTGGAGGACACTGAAGCCACGACCTATTTAACGTGCACCAGCTCCCTTTAGCGTACACGAACCACAGTAACTAGCCGCGTGAGGTTGTCACCCTCTCAAACACTCACCTTATTTGATGTTGCTTCACTTTCGGTGAAATGCGGGAACTGAGCTTCTACCGACTGGTCTACTGCGAGACAATGGATGTAGTTAACTGGAAAAATGCAGAAAAAAATGTGTAGCACTAATTTTTCATATGGATATATTTTTACCATTAAAGCTGCATCTTTGTTACATAAGTTTACCAGCATATGCAAAATATGAATATTAATTGCTACTCTTGTTCCAGTCCGAAACAATTTTTCCTATATGTTTTTATTCCTCTTTTATGTAACGGTCGTTCAAATTCAAGTGGAATTACTGCGAAAAATCCTTTTGTATAGTAATTAATATTAATTGAATGCATTATTTCTCAAGCCGACTGTAGTGCTACTTTCATTTGAACGACCCTTATATGCATAGTAATCGTAATTCGTAACATCCGCTGAAATGAAATTTTATGCAGATATCACGCCAATAATAATAATTGCTACAGTAAAAGAAATAATCTGTCAACGATTCTAGTTGTTTCAGAAACGATAAAATAGTGTTGGTAAAGTTAAAAGTTACAAAAAAAAAAAGACATATTGCAAAGGTTGCTACAAGTAGAGACATGAGTTTGTAAACATTTAACGGTTAAAACCTATTGAAACCGCATACCTATAACCCAAGAATCAGAAATCCGAGAAAAAATAAATAAATAAAAAACGTAATATGGACAAGCACAAGGCAATTTCAAGTACGCAAATTCATAAAACCATTTTAGGAAGTGAAGTTTTTCAGAGAATACGGATTCACGAAAATCGTAGTAGTGATTGAAAATTTTCTGATGTGTACATAGAAAAAAATAGGAAATATACAGAATGATTCAAAGACCAAAACATTGCCAGTCCAGTCGGGCAGAAGTTTTCTCAGATATCTAAGAATAGGCCTGACAAACGAGGAAAATCCTATTAAATATAAAACTGCTATATGTCTTTTCTTATATCATAAAATAAAATCATAAAAAAAATTCTAAACATTTCATGTGAATCGTATCTTTTATTCATCGGAAAAAAATAACATTTCCATAAAGCAATTTTCAATACTGGAAAGTCATTTATTTTGAAGTAAGAAAAACATTTCCTTCAGTATAAGCATTATGAGAATTCTATTTCGTTTTGTCTGTGTAATATATTGTAAAGTACAACCCCACCACAAAAGAATATTTCTTGTAACTGTAATAGTAATTGACTTACTATTAAGAGCAGTTTATATAGTGTTCATATGCCTATAATGCCGGAAAAATAGATCAGAATGCCAAAGACTAAACACTTTTCTCTAGAACTAAACCAGCCTGTTTCCCCTTACACAAGCCTCAAATTTATAAAAAAAAACCTACATAATATATATTGATACAATTTCTTGTGGTGTTGGGATGTTAAAATAAAATAGCATATTGTTACACTTTGCATAATTTTAGGGGGGAAAAGCTGTATATGGCGGCATAGGGCCAATACAAGAAGCAAATGCTTTTCACTAATTAACGATGTAGTAGATAATTGATAACAGGAAGTGCAATTTGAACACAATAAGAGGTTAAAGCACTATTAAATGATTTGACACCTCAAATCATCCATCGTTAATAATTAATTACTGTAACAATTCTAGGGATTAATACGTTATAAAAGTTAACGCTTTAGTACATGACGTCATTGCTTATGCATGCACATTTTGCCTAGATTTGAAGAGAAGGCCTGGAGATACATATTTCTACAAAACGTATTTTTGTGATTTTACAGATATCACATTGGTATACCATTCAAATTTGCTCTCAGTTCGAAATAATTGCTCTCATGTTGAATAAATTCCCACAAATAAGTGAATATATGAATTTAAAACATAGATTAGGAATGCGGAAATACTAATCACTCTTCAAAGGGTCATAACCCGTCACTGATAACTGAAACCAAATTCACTGAATGAAAGTCCCTTGTGTAGGCCAAGGACTCGGATTTTCTCGTATGACAAATTGAGAAAAGATTGTCGTTTAATTTTGTGTTCATAGGTTCCTTTTCGCAACATCTTTAAAACTATTTTAACTTCATGGATCTTCATGACTCTTTTGTACTCACGTAGAACAAATAGGAAGTATAAATGCACTACGATAAATTGCTTCTACTTAAAGCGTACTGGAGATAAAGATTGAGTTGGATATATGATATGACAAGACTACTAGTCTGATTCTCGTACACACTTGATTGACTTCGCTATCGTTTTCAAACCAGTCACTTGTCGAATAGGATATCTGATTGAAGAATTTAATGTGATTTTATCCCGTGACAGATCAAAAACGATAGTGAAGCAAATCATTTTCAAATGGGAATCAGTTGGTATGTTTCATTCTTCAGTTCCTACATGCAATGTGTACTGATGTATCTCAAAATATTTTTAGCAATAATACTGCGCACATGATGCTTCTAAAACTTCAAGAGATACATCGAGTGGTTAAGCAGCTTTGCTTTAATTTTATCATCTTTTTTTTCTTTTGGAAATAAATTGTGGTAAAACACGTGTGAGCTAAACAGCGCTTCGAATTTCTCAGAAAAGTTTCAAGCTACAAAATCACACCCTTTTAAGATTACACACAAATTTATAGTCTTCAAGAAATTGTAGTCTGCAATTGAGCGGCTCTACCTACAGTAATATCAATTCAAATTTGCAATTTGTAAACAGCACTATAGTAAAAGGATCAGGCAAAAAAATATACTACACACCACATTTTAAGTTTATTTAACACAGCAGCAAAAGAAAAGCTCAAAGCGTTGTAGCAAATTTAATTCTATGCACAAGCATAAGGGATAACTTCGATAATATTAATTTAAAATGATGTAATAAATTAGTTGATGAATAGCTAAAATTCTTTGTAAAAACATATTGTCGAAAATATAAACACATTAGTTAATTTATGGTAATTTTCCACGTCCAGAATACAGATTTTTAGATGATAGACCAGAAAAGTGTGCAATCGCGTTTTATTCGCTTAACATGCCTTTGGGCAAACAATATTTGCGATATAAATGCCAAACCGTTGGAATGTTCAACACATTATTTCCTGATAACTGCCATCAATTGGGCATTTTAGTAAAGTATAGTTGTTTTATTTACCTTGGGAAGATTGGTAGTGTTGAATACCAACTAACGCACATTGTAACTACAGCGTTAAAAAAAGTGTTTCCTCTGATGAATCAGTTTAATATGCTTTCTGTCATTTGTTTTCAAAAGCTGTAGTTTCTAAATATGTTTTGAGTTGCTTTTGAGAACATATTCCTTTTAATTAATATAGTATTCATGCTTTTATTTTAGGAGAAAAACCAGCAGCAATGCAACATGGTCGACAGAGCTCTGCGCCCATTTCCTCACCGTCATCGCTTCTTGTAAATAGCGTGTGCATACTTTTGAGCTTTATCCTTGTATAAATGACAATGTAAAAGAGTTGATGCGTCAACTGAATTCAAAAGCGTATGCTCAAGGCATGTGGCATATTTGAATGCATCTCAATGGGAGGAAAATATTCCAATTTTGGACTGGTGTTTGCGGTTGTGTCACAAGAAGGACCTCTATGTTAACTGTGATGAATTTTAAGTATGTTTTTTTGTGTGTGAAATGGAATATGAAACCGAGGACAGAAAAAAGATACATATGTTATTGCTCATCATGTGTAATAGTCAGTGACTAAACAATGCATGAAAAATGTTAAGAGATCATTTATTTTGATAGAAATCATTCATTCACGTGTAAATTATCATCACTTCTTGAGTGTGGACTTCAGTATTTATCAATCAAATATTGCCGTAAAACAAAATGTAAAACTATTTATTTAAAAACGACGAAAAAAGATGGCCCATTTGCTCACCTTGGAGCAATATATAGCCCATTGCTCCAAGTGGAGCAAGGGGCCACCAGTTGGTTGGCCTATTTGCTCACCAAGTGGTGAGCCCATTCGCTCACCACCTTAATAAAAATCAATATATTGCGCAAAACATTATTATTTTGTATTTACGACTAATGCTTTAAAATTATAGTATAACAAGAAATGCAACATTTTTCTTTTCAATATTCATAATTTTTTAATTATCTGCCAATGGCGATCAATAAAATTGCAGCAATTTTGTAAGAAGTTTTGTAAAGAAGTATTAATTTCTATTCATTTTCATGCGCGCGTGCTTACATAGTGAACAGTGATGCCGAAATAAGCTCGTTACAAAGTTTCTTAAAAGAGCCATCGTTGAATTTGTATTCTGAATTTTGCATGCTTATTGTGAACCGGTTTTTGAATTGGCTGAAAATTAAAATGGTAACAATAAAGTAAACTTTCCATTCATTAAATGCACAATAGTTTTACAAAAACAGAGTGTTCTGAAATAAATTTACTTTCATAAATTAGAAATTTCCATTTTGAAAACAGACTTTCACATTCATTTGAGTAAATATGAAATATACTTTTATTTTAAAGTTGAGAAACCGAATGGTCTTTTGCCTGATGATCTGTTGTAAAAACATTTGATCAGGCTGCTGGTTTGTTGCCACCATTTCAATTAGTTATATAAGACCGTAGGGGAATATACCATAACTTTCAGGTGATTAAAAAACATTTCTATTTTTACTTCGAAACTATTTTGTTAATGGAAGTTTAATATATGTTCTACTGTTTTGTGAAGTTTTTCAAAATAGCGGTTTAAAACATACAGCTTGAGGAAAACTTTTTACAGCATATAATTAAATCATTTGGATTTTGGGGGAAAAAACTGTTATTAAAAATTATGTGTTTTGAAGTATAATTACAGAAATGAAATTCGTAAAAGGATTTAAAATAATAAAATTGTGATACACCTGTTTGTAACGCTTTAATATTTAATTATATTTCTAAGCATTCTGCCAAAAAATGTATCAATTTGCATTTATTTGTTAAGTACATTTTAATTTGGATATTAAAATAAACTCTTTAAAATAAGCTTTCGCGTTATTATTTTATTCCAAATTTCAATAAATTTAAAGCAATTAGTGCAATATGCGTTAATTTTAAGAAAGATTTAATTTTAGTCTATTTTTTGTCTATTCGGTTGAAGTAAGTATCCAACAGTAGAAGTTCAATATTTGTGAATATTTCTCTTACATCATTTCTTAAAACGTTTGAAGCTTTATCATATAGAAATTTGGAAATATATATTTATTAAGTCTCCATTAAAGAAAAATCTACGTATACTTATTAAATTTATATACATATATTTAATAAAGGAAGAAAAGGAAAATAATCTGTTATATGTTTAGTTATAAAAATGGCCACTCACTAAGTTAATTGAAATTTAAAATAACCTTCAAAAAGTACGTCATTTCCTTACAAAGTCCAATTTTTCAACTTTGATTATAAAAATAACAGCAAAACAATACATGAATTGATTAGCTATTATTATTAATACCTTTAATAAATATTTATTTGCACAAATTAAAATTTAGAAAAAGGATTGGGAATTTATTACCTGCTTTTGTTTAGAGTGCTTATTTTAACAAGACATACGAAATGCAATGAAATATGTATTTAATATTTAACATAACAATATTTTATTTTCTAAAGAAAGTTCTTTAGATATCTTACGCTATGGAAAAAAGGCTGGAGACTTTTTGTAAATTGGACGATTTAATAATCCTTATAATGTACATTGAAAATATGTTATGTATTTACTTTATGCAATGTTTGTGGACAAGTTGTATAAATAAACTGCATTTCGTTTTTTGATAATGTGGGTTTCGTTACTTATGTCGAATGCTTGTGGAGTCATATAATTTAGGAAGGAGGTTATAGTTATATGAAGTCAGCTGTTCTAACCTTTAGTGAAGAACTGATTTATAAGGCAATAACTGAAGAATTGTACACAATATTTACCCTTACATGTTCACATTTCAGAATTAATTTTACGTTTTCAGTCTCACATTTCCTAAACATGTTTTCCTACAACAAAAAAGTGTGCTACCGTATCAGTTAGCACTCTCTATTTATTTAACGGAAAACACAGTTTTGCTTTTTTGAGAAACAAAATTAATATGCTCTTTTTAGTCTTTATCAATTAAAAAACCATTTCTTCAAAACATTTGTGTTCATTGCCAATGGTTATTGAATAGATATTTAGATAGAATGGCGATTGTTAAACTTGCTTAACATTCATTGTTGAAAGCGAAATGGAGATAAATTGATTTTAAATATAATTTTAAGTTTAATGAAGAAGAAACAGCTAAATTTTTAAAAATGCATTCATTCCATTCATATTTTTTCCTCCTTTCAAAGTTCACAGTGCATAAAAGAGTGAACCTGCAGATACAGGACTAAGACTCTAAATATGTGTTTTTCAGTAATTAAGATACAAATTCGCTGAATTTGCATTTCAAATAATAGATAGAGCAAACGTCAGTAAACTACATTACTCTCTTTAAAGCATTGATAAAGGTCTATAAATGAATTTTGAAACAAAAAAGTTAGATTTTCCGCAGTTTTATTTTTATAACTTGAAAATTTCGTAATTTTTGTGAGTTGAACGCATCTAAGAAAAACTACCCTTAAGCAAAGTGGATCTACCGACTAGGTATTTTGTGCTAATTTCTCTAGTTCGACGATTGAAAGCTGTTTTTTTTTTCCTTTACCTTATCTCTTATTGATTTAATTTGAAGAGAAAAACTGTGACTTTCATTGACTTTTGTATATTTTCTTTTTTTTTCAGTCCGATATTTCTTTCCTAATTGGTTCCGAGTCCAGGAAATTTGCATTTTAAGACACAAAGACATTTAGATCCAGACTATTGATTTTAATAATTATTTTAGTTGAAGAAAAATAATTATATACGTGCAAACTAGAAAAAAGTATTTTGAGGAGTGAGACACGTATTTTTGCAATGTTGCAAAGATGAACAGGTTTCCTATTTTTGTTCTCACATACTATAACTTATGATTGTTTATTTATTTTTTAATTGTTATTTATTTATAAAGTTTTAAATACTGAAATGTTCCTGACAAAATTTAGCAATGCAGCCTTTTCAAAAATCACAATAAATACACTTTTTTTCAACAGGGATTCATTCGATTTTTATGCAAATTCAAAACAAAACTAAAGTATCTCAAAACCAAGACAAAAGCCGCCTTTTCCAATAATGCTTTCCTGGATCGGATTTTGTACAAAAGCAACATCTTATTATATCTCTTTCTTCCGAGATCTTTTGGATTCCGAAACCGCTATTTAAACCTAGCATCATTAGAATTTCTCCTACGGGATGAAAAACAATGTTAAATAAATTCTGAAATGCAAGTCGAAAAAGGAATATTTTGTTTCACTTGAAAGCATTCCGAAGTTTTGGATTAAACCTTTCTCTTTGAATGGATACAATATTTTTCCTTTCTTGCCTCGGATTGTCAATAAAAGCTGCTTGATACATAAATGCACGGCTTTTGAAATAACGGAAATCAATAGTTCTATTTGTTGAAACATCAGTATTTTTTCATAACGACATTGAACAATTTTTAATGCAAAAGCTGCCGATGTTCTTTTATGAATATATTCTCAGCGATCGGAAATACTTTCTCTTCCGCGGTTTGAGCATTATGGTAGTAAATAAAGTTGATAGTTTGTGTGATAAAACAGCACGACAGATAACGCAGGAATAATTATAAATGTATATCTCTTAAACTTTTTGAATTTAGGAATGTTTTTTTCGACAAAACTACAGATTTACATATGATATCATTTATATGAATGCTTTTGCAAACCTGTTTTTTGCTGGAATCTGGAGCAGAGCTGGAGCAAAAAAGTTTGTTTTCTCCTTTCCTCCGATTAAAAAAAAAAAAATTCGGATCGGAACAACTCAAACACGTGACTGCTGCAGATCGCTGGTAATAAGCAACCATAACGCTATACAAAGCTTCTGTGCAAATAGTACTCAGCAAAGAACTTTGTACCAATAAGGCTACAAAATCACACCAAAAGTGTTGTATAAAAAAACAAACTTATTCAAATATAATGAAGAGAACTTAGGATGAATGTGCCATAGAAACGATTAAGGTAGGCAAAGACCCTAATTTTTGAAAAAAATTATCATTTTTTGAGATTTTTTAGAAACTTAAGTTGCTAAAGATTTTCCTTTCTAAATCCGCAAATTTGTTTTCAAAAAGCTAAATTATGATTAAAACTGCGAGAAAATTAATGAAGGGTAAATGCACTGTTTAGATACGGAATCCATTTTTAGCCTGCTTTACAGTGAAAGTAAAAAAAAAAATTAAAGCATGAAAGAAGGCTTAATGTATCATAAAAGTTGAAAGTTAAACGTTGAACATAAGTGAAGTAATTAAATAAAGATTGAAAAAAAAATCGAAATTAGGGTTTTGAGACGGGAAAAATGTGTGCCTGTCGGTCTGTCTGTCTGCCGATATGTCTCCCTCCCTTCTTCTAAAAACTTTTGAATTAATTGTCCGATTCAAAAGATTGCTTTGTATTCGAAAGGTCTCGGCGAGGACAACTTAGTTCCATTTCTTAGTTTTTGATTTGATCAAATTTTTCGTTCACTCTTGAACGGTTTAAGAAATCTTAACATTACCGCCTATGGGCAAATTGCGTAAACTCTAGGAGTAAAATCCAAATTTCTATGAACAAGCTTATTGGAAGAAGCTCTCGGCTTAAATATTTTTTGATTTGAACAGTTTTTGTTCATTTTCGAACAGTAAAAAAAAAATAACATAGGGCAAACGGGGAAATTTGAGTCCTACATAAATCATGATCTAACGAACCGATTTACTTGGAACAAACTTTATCGGAAATATCTTATAACGTTGAACATTTACAAATAGAAAGTTCATCCAGATCTAATGAGCCTATTTTACTAGGAAACTTATTGATTGGGATTTTTAAGAATATTTTTGAATGAATGAACAAATGAGTGAATAAATGATAAAAAATAAATAAATGATTGAATATATAAGTGAATGAATGAATATGTATTAACCGTTGAAAAAGGGATATTTGAAGTAATTAAGAACTAAAGCTAAACGAAAAAGAGAGAGACAGAGAGAGATAGCTAGATTATAAATTTTAAGTTGGGTGTATAAGGGAAAGTGGGCTCGTATAGTTCTAGACGAAACTTCTTGTTTCTATTTCTTTCGTTCACTCATTCATTTATTTATTGGGTCATTCACTTATTTATTCATTCATTCGTCAATATCTTTATGCATTCCCTCATTCATTTATTAATTGATTTATTCACACATTCAGAAGTACCCTTCAAATCTAAATAAAAAAAGTTTCATGACAAAGTAGTCTCACTTAGTTCTGGATTATTTAGTTTTTAAATGATCTATGTCGAATGTTCCTTCGATGGAGTTTGCTCTAATCTTCTTTTTTTTCTTTCACTAACTTGTTCATGCCTTCACTTATTAATTCACTCATTTATTTGTCGATTCACTCATCTATTCTTTCTTTCTTTCACGTATTTATTTATAACATTCATTCATTCAAAATTATCCTCAAAAAATCCAGATCAAAAAGTTTTATTAGAAGGGAGGCTCGTTTAGCTCTAAATAAACTTTTCGTCTGTTCACGATAAGCGTCATTTTCCCTTTCCGATTAAATTTGTTCCAAGCAAATCCATCTGTTAAATCAAGGCTTATGTAGGATTCAAATTATTTCTCCACGTGCTTATGTTAAGTTTTTTTTCCTAGCTATTCAAAATTAAACAAAAAGATGTTCAAGTCAAAAAATAAATTATGGGAATGAGGTGTCTTCAGCGAACTCTTATGAAATGCAATAGAAAGAAATTCAAATCGGGCAATTCCCTCAAAAGTTATTAGGGGATGACAGACAGACCGGCAGGCACACATTTTTCCCATTTCAAAACTCTAATTTCATTTTTTTAAATTTTTTTATCTTTATTTATTTATTTAATTTATTTTCTATTTTTTTTTTTTTTTGCCTTTAATGATATTTTTAAGCTACATTAAGCCTTCTTTCCTACTTTTCTTAACTTTTACGCGAAAGTAGGCTAAAAAGTAATATTATAGAACTAGTATGAAGGTAAATGGGCAATATATTTGCCATGTGATGCAATATGGCTTGTACAATATTCTCGAATCATGTTCATTAAATTACCAGCTGGTCTTGTGTTCGGTAACTCCATGAAATGATCAGTGCATTCCAAAGGTTTGGAGGCCATTTTACATATTGAAATTAATTTCCTAGGCATGTATTCTCCCTTTGCCTTAATCGGAGGATAATGCCTACCATTCCAAACAAATGATTTTTTTATCAGGACTTTTCTAACGAATTAAACGCAGTGTGGACGTGTTTTGCGCTTCATAAAGCTAAATAAGAATTCATCGCAGACCAGAGTAAATGCATGTGTTGTTCAGAACATTATACGAGGTGCGCTCATAAAGTAAGGGTAGTTTGCTTATATTTAAATAATGGCGCTTCGGAGCACAGTTTTTGCTACTGCAGCGCCATCTACTGAATCATTGCGTACAGCGTCATTTCTTTTGATTCTGAAGTTGTATTGTTGTCCGTGAATGCAAAGAACAATGGCCGCGAAAATCGTTGATCCCGCCAACTGTGAAGTGCGTTCAACAAAATAAGACGTGCAATCCAAAATAAACGCCGCGGGAAACTGTCATCTGGCATAATCCTCCTCCACGATAACGCGCGTCCTCACACTGCTGTCAAAACCAAGGAGAAAATTCAGGATTTTCATTGGGAACTTTTTAACCACCCACCGTACAGTCCCGACCTTGCACCTAGCGACTACGAATACTTCCTCTTCTGGTATTTTAAACAGTGGCTCGGTGGACAACGTTTTGAAACAGAAGAGGGACTCAAAAACGTCGTTGTCAACTGGTTCAACTCTCAGACGGCAAGCTTCTATGCAGAGGGGTTAAAGAAGCAGGTGCAGTGGTACGAAAAATGCTTAGAAGTGAACGGCGATTATGTAGAGTAGTAAAGTAAGTTTGTACCTAACTAAATATGTCAATAAAATTTGTTTCTTATGAGTATATTTTTTTCTGTGACCAAACGGCCCTTACTTTATGAACGCGCCTCGTAGTAACTAGAGACTTTCAAATTTTAGTTGAGACATGGACACTTGTTCGAAAAAACTTAATGCCATCACGTCGTTTGCCTTGCTGTAGCAAGATTCAGGGACTCTGCATATGAAGAGACAACTCTTCAGAGACAGAGACAATTTATTTTCTAAACTATAATTCCCGAGAGCAGCGGCTCCCGAACTTTTTGATGTCGCTATATATATTTGCCTATTTTCACGCAAGTGTGTTGCCACAAATACGATTCGTTAGATTCCAAACTACCTCGGAGTCCAACCGTACTAAATTTATTCATTTTAGTGAACTTGGACACTAAAATAAACTTTATAAGATTCATAAGGCAATGAGGAACAATGTAAAATAACAAATTTACCGTGGAGTTGCAAGAACTAAACGGATGCCTTTTTACAAAATTCTACGATATACAGACAATATGCCGTCTGATCTTAATGGTGTCATTATTGAGACGATACTACTGTTTCAGTTAATATAAAATCCTACATTTTAAAATGACTTCTTTGCTGTTTTTACTGAAAAAAAAAAAATCCCAAATCATGTAAAAATGAAACCCCAAAATGCCTTTTTCTAAAATCTTTGTTTGAGCTTAAATACAAACACAGTTAGGCTTGTGCCTGATTTTATATTTCTTTGAACACACATTCTTGCGAGTTTCAAGTGGCACAAAGCTACACGTTTCCTCCAGAAATTAGACACTAAAAGCTTATAATAGGGGCCTCAGTGCCCGAACAGTCTTAGTAACAGTTTCCGCTGTCTGCCTGCGAGCAGTGACGAGGTCGTGGGTTCGATTCCCACCTTGCCCTAGTTGTATTCTTGTGTTGTAATATTATATCGCAGTCTTGTTCTATCTGTAATATTGGACGAGAGTTTAAGGCATATCTATTGAGAAAAGCAAATAAACTCGAAAGTAAATGTGACTTGAAATGGTCGTAAACAAATAAGCTTACAATAGTGCTTCGATGCCGAGGGCTGCGAAATCTGCAGAGGTTTCTACATGGGATTTAAATGCTAAACCAAAATTATTTCAGTAATATACAATTTTATCTAGACATGGGATATTTAATACTTTTTGAAGAAACCTGAATAGGTAATAACAATTTTTTTAAAAAAAATGTCCGTTAGTCGATCATTAATTTTTATTACTATTGAAGTAGAGGTGTGCTAAAACAGTGTAAGCTTTCTCGGAAGAGAGGCGTTATCCAGTCCAGCATGACATTTAGGGACAAAGCGCGAGATAAATCGCATACCAGACTGAATTGTGGAACAGTGACAATACCTAAGGGACAAATGGCAGCCCTATCGAAATCAAAATTGTAATTTACTAACACAGTTAACTGCTACGACACAGTTTTATGGACAAGATAAGATATACCGTGCATTCTTGGTAACATCTAAACTGGAGTAATAAATAAATAAATCCTCCTGACACTGTATATTGTGCTTCTTAACTTTGCCTTCTATTTGACCATTATGGGAATGATATGTATGTTTCTGTGGAAATATTGAGGCAGCTGTAATTCCCCGATTTTATAAAATTAAAAATGATGTTATTTTTTAAAAATTGTTATAATTTTCAAATTTAATGGTATTATATACTTAACACTAGGGGTAACGTCGAGACACCATAATACTGTTTCGTGACCCAAAAATTGGTCGCAACCCATAGGTTGGGAACCCCTGCCCTAGAGTGTGAATGAATTTAATATCGTTCATATTACAGTTTTTTTTTTTTTTTTTTTTGTCAAAAGAGAGTTACATTTCGATAAAAAGTGTATTAACCTTTAAAAATGTGTGTTTTAAATAATTAACAACTTAAATTAAGCGAAAGAGAGAGAGAGAGAGAGAGCTTTCAGACTCTGATGTTGGGAAACTGCAAAGGTAGGCTCGTGTAGCTTTAGACGGACTTTCTTATTTTACTTTTTGAATTATAATAAATGTAACAAGAAGTTCCGTCTAGAACTATACGAGCCTACTTTCCCGTATACACCAAATTCAAATTTATAATCTAGCTATCTCTTTCTCTCTCTTTATTATTTATCTTTAGTTCTAATTATTGAAAATATACCTTTTTCAACGGATAATACATATTCATTCACTCACTCATTCATTCTTTCATTTATTCAGCCATGCATTTATTCATTCATTCGTTCCCGTCATTCAAGTGTTTATTCATTCATTTACGCATTCATGTATTTATTCACTCATTTATTTATATTTTCATTTATTCAATAATTTATTCATTCATTCTTTTCCTCATTCATTTATTCATTGATTTATTCTTTCACTCTTTCATTTATTCATTCATTCATTATTTCACTCATTGAGTCACTGAGAAATATCCTTGAAAATCCCGATCAAAAAATTTCATAGCAAAATAGGCTCGTACGTTCTGGATAAACTGTCTATTTCTACATGTTCTACGTTATAAGAGCTTTCCGATAAAGTTTGTTCCAAGAAAATCGGTCCGTTAGATCAGGATTTATATAGGGTTGAAATTTCCCCGTAAGCTCTGTGTTAATTTTTTGAACTGTTCAAATCAATATTTCACGCCGAGAACTCCTTTCAATAAGCTTTCAATAGGAACTTGGCTCTTGTGCCCAGAGTTTACAGAATTTGCTTCAATTTTGTCCATAGGCGCTAATGTTAAAATTTTTTGAACTGTTCAAAATTGAACAAAAAATTGTTCAAATCAAAAAGTGAAATATAGAAATGAGATGTCCTCGCCGAGATCTTTCGAATGCAAAAAGAATTTTTCCAATCGGACAATTCGTTCAAAAGTTATTAGGGGGGGACAGACCGACAGACCGACAGACAGACAGACCGACAGACAGACCGACAGACAGACCGACAGCCCAGACAGACCCGACAGACCGACAGACCGACAGACACACTTTTTCCCCATCTCAATACCCTAATTTCAAATTTTTTATTTTTCAATCTTTATTTAATTACTTCACTTATTTTTGACTTTTCTTGATTTTTAACGATATTTTCACGATACATTAAGCCTTCTTTCATGCTTTATTATTATTTTTTTTTACTTTTACGGGAAAGTAGGCTAAAAACTGTCACGTCAAAAGAGCCTTTGAGGAATTAAAGGGATACACATTTCCATTACTGAAAACATTTCTTTCAAGCAAACTCATTAAATAACCAATTAATCAATAAAATTACCTCGGAAAGAATCTTTCGTTAAAGAGTTCATTTGGATGAAAGGTCTTTCTTTTGGATCGGCATCCTTATCTCCTTGGAAATTTCACCGGGAATTTAGGGTGATAGCTATCACGATTTCTTCAAATGATTAGGTTATCGAAAATCAATGTATCATGCGAATGTACGTGTGTGCAGTAAGACTTTCTAGGCTGTACGAGATCTTTTTGATCTTATTTTATTTTAAATCGAATGTCCAATAACTTAGATCAGTGATCTAGTTTACGATTTCCGCATAAAAATTGTCCATTTCATTGATAAAGTTACCCAAATTTACGATATGGTAGATTTTCATTTAACAGCTTTACCATTGAAATTGCTCGCAAAATTTTGCAATTTGTCAGCTAATCTATGTTAAGTAAAAAAAACATGCTTCAAATCAAAAAGTTTTGATTAGAAGACGCAATGTAGTACTCACTTTAAAATCAATTGAAGAAGAGGTACGAATTGCGTAATCGAAATTTTGAGTCATAAAACTTATTGTTTAATGTTTGGAAAAATTACAGTAAGCACTGGTCATGCTTAGTTACTCAGATCTTGCTTTAAGGGGGCTCGGCAACTTTTGACATTTTTTTGAATTTAGTACCTTTTACTTGTTTTAATTGTACATCATGAAATGTTATTGGTTACCAAAAATATATATTTGTATGAAAAAAACAAATTCAAGGAATAGAAAATTTTAAAATTTATTTTTTAAAAAATAGCAATTTTTTTATTTTCTTCGGGTTCATTTACAGTTTTTCTTCAGCATTAAAAAAATACTTCTCATATTATGATTTACAACGCTAAGTGTGCATTTTGTAATTATTTAGTTGGTTTTTGAGAAAAGAAAATAAAGTTACATACATAGTTAAAACACGGAAAAAGGATTTTTCTTAATAGCAAAATCCATCCCTTATTTTATCAAGCACATCACAATGAACACACGAATATATCTAAAAGTTTTATCAGTTTAAATACTACGATTTTTGAAAAACAAAAAACACAATCTGAGAACAAGCAGTTTGAAGAATGTACATACAAAACTACAACACCATCAAAACCATTGTACTTACTTCTTAAATGCATTTATACTGATCGCATCGCTTGAAAATTTTGGTCAGTTATACTAAGAAGGCCAAACCATATTTTTAACAAAAAAAAAAAAAAATTGAAAAATCGGTATTTTCTTCGATTTTCGCCATTTAAAAAATGCCAAGACCACTTGGAAGATATATGTCATTGAAAGTTATTATATGCTTTATGTGCAATAAGGGAAAAAACCCCTTGAAATAGGATAATAATAGTTCCAATTTTCACCACCAGGTGAGAGTTCTTTGCTTCTTTATCAATTTGGATTCTCATCGCCAAGTTGTTGCAATTAAAGGAGAAACTATTCGTAATAATGTTAAACGCACTACAACAAGCTTTGGAAATGTTTTTGGTTTCTGATTTAGCTTTTTTTTTTTCGTGAACCCTTTCTCACTTTGTGGTAAAAATTTGAACTACTATTTTAATTATTGCAGATTTTTTTTTTCCACGGTTCATATAATGTATTTTCCAAATTTGAGTGACATGTATGTAAGGAACGAGCTCCATGTGGGTCTAAATAGGTTCAAGTTAATTATAAATAATTCTGTATATTGCAAATATTCACCAAACCAAAAAGCGAACAATTTCAAAAAAATTTACATTATTTAACTAAAAATGTACTTGTATTCCTATTACAAAGCATGATGTTATTACAGCACAGGCGAAGCATCTCGTAGTGAAGAAAATTCTATAGTTTGCAATATAACTTAGTGATAACAGCTCAATTGAATTGAAAATCTAGAGACGTATTACAGATGACGAAATGCAGATTTTTTAGTAATTGGCTCCGAGTTAAGTTTGGCCTTTCATAAAAATGGACAGTTTAAATTTCCATTTTACGTAATCTTACGACCGATAAGATTATCTGTTTCAACAGTGGTGTGTATTTTGCAAAACTGTTGATTTTAGCATACTTAAGAAAATATTTTTGTTTTTGTAATAATCATTTAAATAGACCCAAACTTGATTCTTGAATGAAATCGAAAACAAAAAACACAAAACAGGATTTTTCCCACAATTATCATGCAAGAATTGAAATAAATATCTAAATAAAAGTAAAAATTGAATATGAGTTCTGCGTAATTTGAAAAAGAATAAATTCCTCAAGCCAAAACCAGAAATTATTTACATGCTATTGACTACTTGCTACTTTCCTTTAAAGCATTTAGTCATTTAGCCTTCCCAAGAACACTTTTACCTTTCTAGTATTTACCGAGATTGGAAATGCATGATCAAGTATAGGGAGAAGAGAAAAAAAAATCTTTTATTTGTAGCACTCTTCTATTCACTGAGACAGAAATGCATAGAAGATCCCAGCTCAATTCGAAGTCCGAGTTGCAGAAAGGACTCCTTTTATTATTCATGAGACAGCATTTCCTGTTGAGACTTTCAAAGTAGTCTTGGAATGCTATTCACGGCGTGTTGTTATGTTCTTATCTCTATTCAATCTATGCATTAAGCTTTACAGCGAAGCAAATGATTTCGCAAAGCTGCATGACAAATATATTTTAAAAACTAATCTATTTTTGATGTATCAGCATATACATTCATTTCAGCTGATATTAAAAGCATATTTTCCGTATATTTCATGTCATCTCTTAGACTTCAGATTATATTTAAGAATTTGAGGGCTTATGAGATAGCATATATATATATATATATATATATATATGGGGGATTTCCAAAAAGATTGACGGTTTGATGTCCGCAGTATAAAATCTGAATTTCATGTCGATACAACTATTATTCTGCCATTATAGAAACCAGTAGGGAATCATCATTGCATAGTTAATTCAATGTTTTCATTATATTTTTTTTCAAGTTGTGAAATAGTAGGCTTTTTCTATTACTTTGGTTGGAAAGAAATGGAAAATTGCGTGTCCGAAGCAAAACATTCACAGAACCAGAGTCTTTTTTTATCATTCCAAGTTTTTTTTTATTAAATATGATTTAAAACATGAAGTAATATGTGTTTACTTAGCAAAAATGCAAGTGATTTTATTGAAATGCTTATCAAATATTTTAAAATTAAAGAAAGTTTTTGTCCGGACATGCAGCTCATGAGTGTTACCTCGAGAAAGTTCCTATCATTCAACTTTCAAAATATTTAAATAATGTAATTATTTTCTGTGGTAGGGAAGTCTCGTATGTTTTCTTTAACCTCGTACCACCTAGAATAGGTTATTCCTTTACTGTTTTATAGTGGAACAAACAATTCAACATGATGAGTATTTTTATTACGTCTCAGGAGTGTTACCCATTTATTTCCCGATATTTTTTACAGCATAAAAATAAACAATTTAGCAAATGTGTATTTCTTGTAGAGGAATCAATCGGTCCATTTAAATTTTCAGAAACACAGTCAGAATTTCTTTTAGTGAAGAATTTCTTAATAAATCTCATGAGTGTTACCCACTCATGAGTGTTACTTGTTAAGAGACGGAAGTTACAATCATGATTGAAAACAACTAAACAATAAGTAAATCTACAGATATAGATATTTTATGAGCTTTAAATCAAGCTTATATTAGTTTTTTATTCAAGATTATATTTTATTTCTCTAAAAGAGACACCCTGACACAAAATTTTTACGTTGGCAGATATGATTTTTGTTTTGTTTACGATATGTTTTATTCTTAAGGGATAAATAAAGAAAAACTCCCGTACTTGTAACCCCCCTCCCCCAAATAAATAAATAAATAAATGAGTAAAAAATAAACACTTGTTCGGGTATGCCAGTTGTTACTTTATGTAAATAAGAAAGTGATGTGTTGCAAACTATTATCTTCCCTTTACTTAAATTAAAGATATGGTTTGCAGAATTAGAACTATTTATTTCGATATTTTTACTGCTTACTTTAAAACTAAAATTAATTTTTTATTAGTTCTGTCTAAAACCATCTATTTCTGGATCGGAATCATGAGAGCAGTGATGTTTTATTACATTTTTAATGTAACATATCAATAAATGGGGTAAAATAATTTCAATTTTGGTCTCTCTTTTTATAATTATTGTTATTTTTATTACTATTATTATTTTTTGTGCAATATTGGAATAGGATTGCTTGTTTGTCTCATGAGTCTTACCATATTTCTCATGAGTGTTACTGTAGCTGAAAAATAGTATTGTATTAATATATTTGTTTGTTAATAATTAAAAAATGGTTTGCTAATTAAGGCTATCCAGTTATTTCTTATACCTGCAGCGAAAACAGTTAAATTTTAATAAAATACATTTTTATTAAATGTTAAATGTTTTATTTAAGAAACAAAGTAACAGTGCATTTTGTTTCTGCAAAATATTTCGCATATCACACAATGTTTACAAAAACATTTATAAGTTATACACAACAAGTTCGTAGAGTGACGACAACAGATTTTACCAGTTTTAACTTTTTACCAACGCTCCTGCTCATCGCCGCTTTTACAGCGTCTCTTGGCGATGCGCAGGCGCTGTGGTAAAAATATGGCGGCGGGGAGCATGCGCAGTAGCCGTTGTCATCACTCTTACTACTTGAGGCACGCTAGTTCGTACCAATCTACTTTTAGACGTAATTACCTTCTTGTATTTAAATATTAGTCAAGGGCAACGTTTTCTACGTTTTCTACAGAAAAAGTGACGTCCAAGCACAATAATTTTTCAAAGTTTTATTGAGACATAAATATTTGAGTGATTTTCTCAACTTTTTAAGATATCGCAATAACATGGGGCATTAGTTGTTACAACTTACAACCTTCAGTATACTTTCGGAATGCGCAACACATTTAGTGTCGTACAACAAAAGAACATCACCTTTTCCATAATGGACTTGACCGCACTGTTTTCAATACACTGCAGGACAGCTTCATTATGCTTACGGGTGAGCGTTAGGAAAAGTGCCAAATTGAGGATGAAATATTTCAATTTTTAATGATTTTTAAAAAATGATATTTATGGTGTATTTTAATTGCAAATTAGTAATAGGTTAGAAATAAAATTTCACGTTAAATTAAAGCACAAATGAGCATTAAAACGCAGACATATGTTTCGGGATCGCTTGGAATCCCTTTTTCAATGCGACAGGGAGCTTCTAGATGCAAAACATCCAAATGAAGCAGACAGAACAACAAAAACAAAGCTTATATAGCCTAAGAATTAACTGTAAACCAATGAGAATAAAGGCAGTGTGAAGTGGAAGTAGAAGTAGTATTAAAGGCACCAATAAGAGAGCAACAAACGAATGTAGTTGGAAGTACAGAAAGTAAAAAGGAATATCAATAAAAACAAAGAAAAAGACAACAGCGTGCATAAAAATGTGAAAATACATGAAAATTGCAAAAAAATAAAATAAAATACAAAGAATAAAATGGAAATAAAATAAGTACAGAAAATACCAAAACAAAAAGCAAAACAAAGTACACATGCAAAAGAGGGGGAGGGAGGGGAGAGAGAGAGAGAGAGAGAGAGAGGAAAAAAAAAAGGGAAAACTAACAAGAAAACCAAGAAAGAACAACAAATTAAAGGAACTTATGCCAGACCTGTGAAAAATAAGGAGTTGAGGAAGAATCATTAACCAAATTAGAACTATTTCTGTTAATATGATAAGCTTCCCAAAAGTCAAGTTCTAAAGGGGAAGAACATTTTTGAATAATTTTCCCAGAATTGAAATCAAAAGAGTGGTTGGAATTCCAACAATGTTGAGCAATGCTAGACTTATTCAGCTCTTGCTTTCGTACATAACCTTTATGCTCATTTAACCGAATTTTCAGAGCACGTTTTGTCTGTCCAATGTAAGAAAGGCCGCAACGGCAACTAATTTGGTAAATAAGTCTAGCATTGCTCAACATTGTTGGAATTCCAACCACTCTTTTGATTTCAATTCTGGGAAAATTATTCAAAAATGTTCTTCCCCTTTAGAACTTGACTTTTGGGAAGCTTATCATATTAACAGAAATAGTTCTAATTTGGTTAATGATTCTTCCTCAACTCCTTATTTTTCACAGGTCTGGCATAAGTTCCTTTAATTTGTTGTTCTTTCTTGGTTTTCTTGTTAGTTTTCCCTTTTTTTTTTTCCTCTCTCTCTCTCTCTCTCTCTCTCTCTCTCTCCCCTCCCTCCCCCTCTTTTGCATGTGTACTTTGTTTTGCTTTTTGTTTTGGTATTTTCTGTACTTATTTTATTTCCATTTTATTCTTTGTATTTTATTTTATTTTTTTGCAATTTTCATGTATTTTCACATTTTTATGCACGCTGTTGTCTTTTTCTTTGTTTTTATTGATATTCCTTTTTACTTTCTGTACTTCCAACTACATTCGTTTGTTGCTCTCTTATTGGTGCCTTTAATACTACTTCTACTTCCACTTCACACTGCCTTTATTCTCATTGGTTTACAGTTAATTCTTAGGCTATATAAGCTTTGTTTTTGTTGTTCTGTCTGCTTCATTTGGATGTTTTGCATCTAGAAGCTCCCTGTCGCATTGAAAAAGGGATTCCAAGCGATCCCGAAACATATGTCTGCGTTTTAATGCTCATTTGTGCTTTAATTTAACGTGAAATTTTATTTCTATTACTTTGCACAAAGTTTAATCATTACTATAGTAATAGGTTGCTTTAAAAATTAGGGGCAAGATGAAGAGGAAGAATTACCCTCCTTTTTGAAAGGTTTAATAACTGGACTGTTACAGATCTGACAATTGCTACAGCTTCTGCCCTTAACTTGAACAAAATATACAGCCCATATTATTTATATAAAATAATATAATATAAAACAAATAACCATGTGTAATAATCATTTATAAATGGTAGTATTGTTAAAATTTAAGCAAAAAAAATGTAAGTAGTTTATAAATTAATAATTACTAGTATAATTAATAGTAGTTAAAAATTTAATTAGTTATAGCAAATTTAGGTAGTTTATAAAAATGTCACATTGAAAATTTCGATTCAAAAATATTTTTAGAAAGTAAAATAATTATTCCTACTTATAATAGATCAAGTGTGTGGGTTGGTGAGGAGATAATGTTTGAATCAAACCACTAAAGGGATCATTCATAAACGATGTCAAGCTTCAAGGGGGGAAGGGTGATAAAACACTCATATCTTTAGGTAATGTTTTTATGAGTGATAGCGGATTTAAAAAAAATAATTAAATTAATTCTCAAAATGTAAATAAAAAAATGCCGAAAGATGTTTTTTTTTTGTTATTGTCTCGAATTCAAAAAATCAAGAAAACTGAATAGTTGAGGGACAAAGGGTTACAGTATTAACGTTTGCACTCCTCCCTAAAGCAAAGAACATAAGGTGTTTCCTCATTTAAGTATTTTGATGATAGAGTACTATTTAATTTGCTTAACATGATTTTTTTTCTTTTTCGACGCAAATCATGGAAGGCGTAAAAAGATGTCGAAAGTTTGGGAAACACTGGGGTAGAGAATATTCTGTATCATTTATAATTCGAAATAAATTCTAGATGGATACTTTATTGACCTAATCAGGAATTTCATAACATTAGGTATTATATGAGACAATATTAATGGTGAAATGTGTGTTCGTGTGTCTAAATATACTACATATATAGTATAAGGAACGACCGCTAAAGTGCAAACTACAATCTTTTCTATTCTGATCTCAATTATTTGCGATAATTTACTTCTTTCTCCCCCGCTTTTTTTCTTAACTTTTTGTGGCAATATTCTTTTTCAGCTCACTAATGAGGCTGACAAAGAAAATGATATATACCGCGAATTTACAACCCAATGAGAGCGTAATGTTAAAAAATAAAAAACCGTAATGAAAATTATTAAATATATCTAATTTCTGCGATAGAGAGGAGCTGGAGCTCACATCATTAGTCCGATTGCATTAAATTTGTTAGTCTATTTACGAACTTGGTTCTTGTTAAAATGACACAGATTATTTGAATTTTGGATATTGAAACCTAATACTTTTAAGATTAGCAGTCGTTGTACGAAGAAATTACACATGGAAAAAAAAAAACCATTTTCCTTAACATAAACTTTTTTATTGTTTTTTATTGAAATGCATACCATTAATTAAAAAGAAGAATCATAGTTTCCACGTTATATATTTCTTAATACAGACTCATTAGTAGTCTATAATCTAAACTGTATGTATTTCAGAAACTTATTTCACATCACAAGAAAATATCAATACTTATATATATATATATATATATATATATATATATATATTATATATTATGTATACGTATTCCATTTGTTTCTTTTCTTTCTTTTATTAATTTATGTACTTATAAATATATATTTGCTCTGATCCAAAATGTTTAGTTTTTGTTCCATTTGTTATATCGGTGTTTTACTTTATTTTGCTGTTATTTTTTTTTAAAGTTTACCTTTTAAATTTAGGAATTTATATAATACAAGAAAATCAAGACATCTAAAGACTAAAAATGGAAAAACTTGAAGCTAGTGCGTCATCAGGGGGAAGGACCAGCCTCCCTTCCACAAGGCTCTTTCTACCATTGCAAGTTGGAAAACCAAAAACTTGTGACCTCGCCCAAGCGCCTTAAAACCACAAAAAGAGTGAACTCGCCGAACACGTAAAGAAGCATTACAAATAAAGATAAATTCAAGTGACGGTTGTGGTAAAAGACAGCTATGCAAATACCAAAATTACAGAATGATAGTAATACATAAAAAAATAAATTTTAAAAAATAGCTTCCTTTACCAGACAATTTCAGGATAATTCCTAGACCTTCATAGCTTGGGTGGCTTTTCTGCAGTGATATATATATAATAAATATATATAACAGTAATATATAGGTTACTGCGAATGTCCGAAATTGGAGAATGTCGGGTCACCGGTCTCAAAGATACCAGTCCTACATGGTGGATTTTACATAATGCGGCCACTACTTTATTGAGAATTGAGATGCCAATCTATATATATATATATATATATATATATATATATATATGTAATATGGAAAAATCCTTCGTATCCTTTGTCAGGCTGTGATATGGAGAAGTCCTTTGTCTCCTTTGTCTGGCTTTTTCCATATTAAACTTGACAACTCAGAGTTGTCCCACTCATAAATTTCTCTAACGCGTTACCATATATGGTCATGCCTGAGCTCTATTTGGTTTCCCTCAGTAATTCCCTCCAGACTATTTTTTTCCCCGTAGACTTAGGCCAGCCTCTGTCTACGGGATTAAAGCCAATAATATATTTTATTTTCCATATGGCCCTCCTATTTAAACCACGTGCCATCACGTGGTGTAGGGAACATTGTCTGCAGTCTAAGAGATTTTCCCCCATATAAATACGACTGCCCGAACGAAAATCGTGGTTCTTGCTTCTTGAAACGTGCTGATGACTTCATGTCCTTCGTTCCAACAATATTAATGTTACGATCGTTGTGTGTTAAAATGTACCAATAAAGAATTGCAACGAAGCCCTGTGCCTCGTCTTACATGGGTCTTAGCGGCCACTGCTGTAGAAGATAGAACGGGACTACCGTTCTTACATATATATATATGTGTAATATGGAAAAATCCTTTGTATCCTTTGTCTGGCTTTTTCCATATTAAGCTTGACAGCTCAGGGTATTCCCACTCATAAATTTATCTAACGCGTTACCATATATGGTCATGCCTGAGCTCTATTTGGTTTCCCTCAGTAATTCCCTCCAGACCAATTTTTTCCCCGTAGACATAGGCCAGCCTCTGTCTACGGGATTAAAGCCAATAATATATTTTATTTTCCATATGGCCCTCCTATTTAAACCACGTGCCATCACGTGGTGAAGGGAACATTGTCTGCAGTCTAAGAGATTTTCCCCCATATAAGTACGACTGCCCGAACAAAAATCGGGGTTCTGGCTGCTTGATACTTGCTGCAGACTTTATTTCTTTCGTGTTAAAGTGTACAAATAAAGAATTAGAATGAAGTCCTGTGCCTCGTCTTACGTGGATTTTAGCGGCCACTGCTTTAAGAGATAGAACTGAGCTACCGTTCTCACACACACACACACACACACACACACACACACATATATATATATATATATATATATATGTATGAAATAGAGAATATATATATAAAAAATTAGTGGGTATGTGAAAAAACAACAATATAAAAGGCTGAACGTGGGAAATCACAAATATAAACATTCAAAATGAAAAAGAGCCTGCCTCTTCATCAGTGGGAGGGAGCAGGAAGCATATATAACGAACTATTGTCATTGCAGGTTTCTGAGAAATCCCAGCATAGCATGTGAGAAAAAATTTTTTAACAACAAAAGATATAAGACTGGGAGTTGCAAGTCAAGTGAATAATCAAAATAATTTGAATAATCAAAATAATTTATCCAGTTATAAAAAGAACCAAAAATTTTTTTATTATTAAAAGAAGTTTCAAGTTTACGTGAAACTGACTGAGGCAAATTGTAAAAATAGAAAAAAAAAAAAAACAGAAAAACAACATGCTATAGCCGAAATTTCCCCTCCCAGACCTGCAAAGCAATACGATTAAAATATAGCTTCTAAATCTACTCACCTCCCAAGGCAGGAACAGGAAAGGAAGACATCAACAACTAGCCGAGAAAGAGATACGCCATGTAATGGCTAAGTCCGTCCGTGTCCGTGTGGACACGGACTTAGCCATTACATGGCGTATCTCTTTCTCGGCTAGTTGTTGATGTCTTCCTTTCCTGTTCCTGCCTTGGGAGGTGAGTAGATTTAGAAGCTATATTTTAATCGTATTGCTTTGCAGGTCTGGGAGGGGAAATTTCGGCTATAGCATGTTGTTTTTCTGTTTTTTTTTTTTTTTTCTATTTTTACAATTTGCCTCAGTCATTTTCACGTAAACTTGAAACTTCTTTTAATAATAAAAAAATTTTTTGGTTCTTTTTATAACTGGATAAATTATTTTGATTATTCAAATTATTTTGATTATTCACTTGACTTGCAACTCCCAGTCTTATATCTTTTGTTGTTAAAAATTTTTTTCTCACATGCTATGCTGGGATTTCTCAGAAACCTGCAATGACAATAGTTCGTTATATATGCTTCCTGCTCCCTCCCACTGATGAAGAGGCAGGCTCTTTTTCATTTTGAATGTTTATATTTGTGATTTCCCACGTTCAGCCTTTTATATTGTTGTTTTTTCACATACCCACTAATTTTTTATATATATATTCTCTATTTCATACATATATTTGCAACTGTTTAAGTGTGCTGCCTCGTGCGCCTTTTCACAGTTTGATTCACTTTATTAACTTTTGATTATATATATATATATATATATACATATATATATGTAATATGGAAAAATTAATTGTCAGGCTTTTCCATATTAAGTTTCACAGTTCATGGTTTTCCCGCTCATAAATATCTCAACGCGTTACCATATATGTTCATGCCTAAGATCAGATTTGGTTTCCCTCATTAATTCCCTCCAGACTATATTTTCCCCCGTAGACCTAGGCCAACCTCTGTCTACGGAATTAAAGCCAATAATAAGGTACTTGTACCCAATATGGACAGGGCTCTCAGTATGGACAACCCTAATATCTTTAAAAGTAACAAATTTGATCGAGAAATAGCACTACATGTCTGTGAAGAAAAGCAGTTGAAAAGATAATTTAGCCAGTAAAGTGAAAAAAAGCGCCTTGATCGCCATTTTGAAGGAAACTTGTTTTTTCGTGGTGTGCTCATAGTAATTACTGGTAAGTCTAAATTCGTATTAGAGATGGTAAAATTGCTTTAATTATTGAAAACTGGAGTGTTTTAGAAAGCAGATAAAACATATTTTCTATTGCTATTGAATATATTGCTTAAAAATGTTTTCTTTGTTTATTTATTACAAGATTTAGTAAAACTACGCCCGATTTCCAATATGGACACCTTATGTCCAAATAAAAACTTCTTCATCATGGGCGCTAAGTCCCGCACAGTTCTCATGGACATCTCTGCTGCAGTTGATGCATGGCCACATTATCTGCAGCTGCATCAATACTTCATAAGAAGCAGTACCAGCTCTCCTTTGTTGATGAAGTACAGCAAGTGAATCTTCAGATTCACAAATTTTTAAAATATCTGTTTAATGTTATTGTGCTTTGCTAATTCATAATAAATGAATGCCTATATGTATTTTTAATTGATGCGTTTGAAGACATGCGGCCATGCATCAAATGCGGCAGATATGCTCATGAGGACAATGTGGGACTTAGCGCCCATGATGAAGTTTTTATTTGTCCATCGCGTGAGGACTGAGTAATAGCAGATGTTCAGTCTGCAGACAGATGCAATAAAGCTAAGCAAAAGCAACTATATTATTCCAGAATATTTTGTAGTAATTGAGGTGCTTTGCATGGCTATTCAAAGAGCCACAACCGAAAATGTCCCTCCCCTTTCTAAAGTGCATGTTTGAAGATATTTACTGTGCCCCCCTCCTGCCCCGCAATACTTTAAGCTATATATTTTTATCCCCTCTTCTCTAAAATCCCTTGGAAGACCATATCTTCCATGCACCCTGTGTAGTAGGTCAATAAGAGCAACTTGTCCCTAATATGGACATGCATGTCCATAATAGGGACAGGTGGTTCCTTATATGGACATTTGTAATTTTTTTTTTCTTTTTATCATTCAAAATAAACCAGGATAATTACAAGGTCGCTAATTTTAATAATAGTCAATCGTCCAGGGATAGTGGTCATATATTTTTGGAAACCTATGACGTGTACACGGTGGTGAAAAAAATACATTTTCCTTAAGGTGTCCATATTGGGTACAGGTACCTTACATATTATTATCCATATGTTCCTCCTATTTAGAACACGTGCCATCTCTTGGTGTAGGGAAGATTGCCTGCATTCCAGAATATTTTTCCCCATATAAATATGGCTGCCCGAATGAAAATCCGGACTTCTTGCTTTTAACTCCCAATCTTTACTGTGTATTAAGCGTACAAATAAAGAGTCTTGTTATGGAGCTCTGTGCCTCGTCCTACATGGTGGATTTTACATAGTGCGGCCACTGCTTTATTGAGAACTGAGGAGCTACAGTTATATACATATATATATGTGTGTGTGTAGTTTGTGTGTGTGTGTATGAAAATATCTGTTTACGTATTAAATTGTTACGACTCTATGCGTTAAACCTCCCTTCGTGCGTACAAATAAAGTCTTGTTATGGAGCTCTGTACCTCGTCCTACATGGTGGATTTTACATAATGCGGCCTTTGCTTTATTGATAACTGAGCTGCAGTTCTATATATATATATATATATATATATATATATATCAGTTTAAATTGTACGCATTAAATTGTTACGACTCTATGCGTTTATACGTTTTACCTCCCTTCGTTGTCATATTCAACGTATTCAATCAATAAATTCTTCAAGCATGAAATTGAATAAGAATGCACTTCTAGCATTCCTTCCCTCCGTAATGAGATTTCGCCTCGGTTTGAATGGGAAACAATAAGGAAGATTAAAAATAAATGTACCCAATCATGTGGCAATAACAAGGTTGGGAATTCGTCCCTTCATGTGGAAATTCTGGGCTTTTGAAAATGCAAGAAGATGAAAACCATTGAAATATACATTTTTGAATGAATAAATTTTGCCTCAAAAAAACTTTAGAAGGAAACTGTTTGGGATTTTTTCTTTCTTTTTTTTTTAACTTTATCTTTTTCTTTTTTTTTAAAATTTTTATACATATTTCTAGCGGTGCTCACACGGAGATGCCCGGACTATCAGTTTAAAGAATTCGACTGCCGGTCGGTGCCCATGATAAGATTTTAGAGCAAATTTGTATGCGGCGTCATTGAAGAAAATCATCGAAACTATCCTACCCTTCATATGGTAAATATGCCTCTACTAAGCATTTTTCCAAAATTCAATAATACGCCTTCGAATATTTTCTTTCACTTTCTCTCACGTACGCATAAGTCTTGCATTTAACCCTAATGTCAATGACCAAACCTTCCTCTTACATTCAATGACCAGGTACAGCTATACCCGCATCGAATTTTTAAAACAACTCTCAGAGACAAACGAGGATTAAAAGCAATAACGAAGATTTAAACAACAACGAGGATTAAAAGCGAATTTTGCAAATATTAATTTAAAACTTTAAACTTACTGCAATAATGTTGTACCTGGTTTGTTAACGCTAAGGTGTGAAGAAGCAGACAGTCATCCGAAAAGCATCTCTATGCTAATAATAATTTAGCTTTGTGCAAGTAAACAGTAAAACAAATAAAATTTCACGTTAATTTAAAGCACAAATGAGCATTAAAACGCAGACATATGTTTCGGGATTGCTTGGAATCCCTTTTTCAATGCGACAGGGAGCTTCTAGATGCAAAACATCCAAATGAAGCAGACAAAACAGGTCCGCGGGTCCGGTGGGTGAAGAATTTCCCCTCACTCTTAGGTCAAACAACAACAAAAAAAAAAAAAATTGGCGTATTTGTTGGGGCGCCATCTGGTGTCCTGAAAATACATGAGGAACCAAGTCATACTTCCACCGTTATGTTGCTAATCTATAAACGGAAGGCGCTCCTTAGTTCCTGGCCGCTCTGCGAAGAAGATCGTGTATATACAAGTGACATTAAAAACAACAACATGAGATTAATCAAATACAGCATCAATGCCATCATTTACCGTTGATACCTTTATCCAAAATAATTTAAATTCAATACTTCGTCAAAAATGATGATGCTAGCCCCAGGCTGGTACGTTATGCTAGGAAGTTAAGGAGTTGCGCAAGCTCTTAAAGACTGATACTTCTAACGTTTACAGACTAAAGCCGCAAGACTAAACGCGTGACGTCACTTACCGAACGCGAGAGAAGTTCAAATCTTACTCGACTGACTGTCTTAATATTCATTGACTGCAAGTTTCAATCTTATTCGACTGCCTTTGTATCTTCATTGGCTGCATCACGTTTTATGCACATAAACCGACTATGAATGGGTCAAAACTGGCATGTGTATGTTGGGTAGCTGCATGTTTGAGAAATTGTGTCGGTTATTAGTTCTCAACTCCATCCCTCTCCCTGTTAACACCAGGCCTTAGGGCTCTACCACGAGTGGTGCGGAAAAGTTCCGAATCGGTAATTTTCCGGTCTCGGAACTTTGCTATTCCGGTGACGAAAAACCGTTAACTCAGTCTCGGAAATGTGATTGACAGCTGGCTTCGAGTTTCCGGGAGTGATATCTTTTTAACCAATCACAGAACGATTTCAAGTTTGCTTATATATTACGGCAACCCTTGCTTTCGTCCGCCATTGTTGTTTACAGCAGATTTCGATGCGTTTTGCAATATGTTTAAAGAAAGCTGGAAGGATTAAACGCCATAAGAAGTGGTATGAAGGTGAAACTAACAAAAAATTGGTTCTTTGTTGGTATTTTAATGAATATTTTTTAATAAATTATCATTACTTTGCATTATGTTACTAACAGAACAGCTAACAATCGTTCTGCTAACAGCAGAACGACTTTGTTTGAATGTCATCAAAATCCCCTAAACGTTCGCGAACCGTGTTTTAACTTTTTAAAATGTTATCAAATAAATATTCTATTAGTTAAAACTCATTATATATGTATTTGAACTTTAAGGAATGGTAAACGTTCCTTTTTTGATGAATAAACATATAAAACGTCTTTCTGTTTGAATGCTGCAAAACGGATTCTTTACAAAATTTTCTTTAAAAAATTGCTTCCAGAATTGGCGATAAATCATGGGTTACCGTAGAGTAAAGTTTAGACGAATGCTGCAAATATTTTTATTTTGCAGTTAAATATTGTTGATTTTGATAACTTTTTTTATGTAAAATTTATATAGAATTTTTAAAACTATGACTTTCAGATATATTTACAATATGTATAACACAGTGAAAAAAATTTAACACTCGAATCATGAGGTCAAATAATTATTATTTATATATTTTTTCCGGATTGAAAAAATCATGTAAAGAACAAAACAAATCTCCATTATTTGGAATTACAAAACACTGAACTAGATGCATGATTTACTTTCGTTTACTATGTGTTTATGTATTTTGCTGTTTTTTGCGTGTAATATGAATCGAATACATACCCTTTACGCGCCCTCCCCCCTGGAAAAATCACTTGCGTGATCGCTTTGCATTAATTGTACTCGTGTTGTTACATTTCTCATATGGCGAAAACAAAAGTTTGATCTCAATATAAATTAATTTAGTTAAATTGTATAATTGTTTACTAAATGCAACCATGTTGGTAAAGTTTTAAATAATAAAAAGCAAGCAATAGAAGCGTAGACACACACACATATACTATATATATATTATGTATATACATATTCGATGACTTCGCTACTTATTCAAGTTATAATGAGGTCTCATATGAATTAAAATTTGGGTTTTTGAAATACCCCAATAAAAGTACAATGCAAACTTTTTGGATAAAAAATCCTTTTTTGCTAAAATATATTATCTGAAAAAATGTAAGAATTGTAATGTATGAACTTATTTGCCTTGTAAAATAATTTTACTTCCCTATAGAGCATTTTGATAAAAATTTCCTTTTTTTCTGAAATTTTCATCAAGGAAAAACTCTTTAAACTCAAAAAAATTTTATTCTTCAAAAAAATTCATTTTGTTTTTTTGTACCATGCAAATAAACATAAAGAACGCACTATTGTAAACAGATGTGTTATTATTATTTTATTTTGCTGTGTTTGGTAAATGCAAATCCAGAACATGAACAGCACAAGTATCTTAATTTTGGGGTATCTTTCTAATGTGTCAGTGGCTGCTTATAATTTAATAAGCCCCTTCTTATCGACTTACTGCCTACTTATGGCCTTCCGTTTAGATAAGCACCACAAGGCTGGAAGTACGACTTGGCTCATTATATGTATTTGAATGACACCAGATGGCGCCACCACAAACACGCCATCTTCCGTTTTTGACCTAAGAGTGAAGGGAAGGGAAATTCTCTACACCTTCCGGTACTATCGGAACCGCCTCGGGACTTCAGGGTCCACGGATTTTACATGCACGTATCCCCAAGTGTACATAGTGGGTTTTCAATGGGTCTTCCAGTTAGAAGTCCGACATCCTAACCACTAGGCTACCACAGCCATTCTAAATATTTAATAGCATTGAATAGAAATTATGAGTCATAAATGGAAAGGAAATTAGTTACATTGGTACTTTCTTTTCACATCACTACCAACTTTTGTATAAGGAAGCTTTTATGTAACAGAGATAATGGCAATTTTTACTTTTTCAAGCAAAATAATGTTTTTTTTTCAAATTAACATTTCAAAGATAAATATTATCAAATATTTATTAATTACAACTAATTAATATTTATGTTTATTCATTGCTAATATTGCATTAAATATAAATCGATTAGATTAGACCCCTTTAGATTTAGGACAGTTTAAGACCCTTTCGAATAGTTTTGGACGGTAAAAACCAAATGTCTCGTCCGAAACTAGTTTTGCGTCCAACCCTGGGTTCAAAGTTTGGCTTTTTAATTTATTATTATTATTTTTTTTAATATGATGGTAAACTAGTGACTTGATATTTAGGAAAGAAAAATGGGAGGAAGGGCTTTCAATTCATTTTTTTCTTTTTTGTTTTGAACTGCTCAATAGATTTATGCACTAATAGCAAATAAATTTTAAGTAGTACAAATTGTTTGCTCTTCTGTCTTTTTTCTTTTTTTTGCTGAGACATGACAGTGAGAATATCTCTATGTAATTTAAGAAAACCTATAGTGCATACATAATCACAATCACTGTACCAGGATATATACACTATAAAAGCATCTTGAAGTATCGAAATTGGGAATTGATCCACAACTAGAAAATTATTTAGAAGATGTTAAAAGAACTACTAGAAGTTTCGGCACGTTGGTACATAAATAAAAAATAATACTTTAGTATATATACAATCCTCAAAACAATTAAAGGATCACTTCTTTATAAGCTTGTCATTTTTTTAACAGTTAAAAAACTGATTATATGTTATATTATTTTGAAAGGCAATGCAAATGGCTACCAAATCCTTGCTGAATTATTGAATAATTTTTTGTTGTGTATTGGGAATAGGTGAGAGAATTAAAAAACTACCAAAATCAAAATGAAAACCCTTTAAATATTAAAATCAAAAGTAAACAAAAAGTTGTTTTTGTGTTACAATTAATGGCTCAGTATCGTGTTTTTCCTCCTCTGACAGAAATCACAGCTCGGATTCGCCGGGGCATGGTTTTTATAAGCCTCCTGAGGCTTTCTTGAGGCAAACGCTCCCACTCTTCTCGAAGAGCGATTTCCAGCTCCTCCAAAGTGGGACTCCTCCTTGGTTTGGACGGCTCCGGATACTTCTTCCCAGTTGATCCCAGACATGTTCGATGGGATTCAGGTCCGGGCTGCAAGCGGGCCACCCCAAAGTGGTGATATTGTGGTCTTGTAGGTACTGACGGGCCCCATCGTGCATAAAAATGAAATTATGCCCTTCTGCTTCTGCTCTGTGACGTATCTGGACATCCAACACCTCGTTAACATACCTCTGGGCGGTCAGGGATCTGTTGCGGATGACTACAAGGTCTGTACGATCATCGAGTGTTATTCCACCCCACACCATTATTGATTCTCCTCCAAATGAGACCTTTGAAGATAAGCAGCAGGGAATAAAACGTTCATTCCTTCTTCTGTATACTCTAGCCCAACCATCATTACCAAAAGGAGTAAATTTAGACTTATCAGAAAAGAGTGCTTTACGCCAATGCTTTAGGTGCCAACGCCTGTGTGTCCAAGCAAACTGCATTCTTTCTCTTTTGTGACGTGCTGTAAACCGAGGTACTTGGACTGGTCGTCTAGATCTCAATCCACTTTCCCGAAGTCGATTTCGTACAGTCTGGTCGGAAATTTGGGTCCCCGTTGCTCATCTTAGCTCATTTTGCAGCTCCCTGGCTATTAAAAATCTGCGTCTGAGGGCACTTAGACGTAAATACCTGTCCTCTTGGGCTAACGTGGACCTCCTCCGCCCTTGACTTGGCCTTATATGGACAGTCTCTAGTTGTTGGTAGCGGTTCCAAAGTCTTGAAACCACTGATTGACTTACACCGAACCTTTGACTCACCTGACGTTGAGAAACACCACCTTCAATCCATGTGACAGCCCTAGTCATATCATTGTAAGAAAGAAATCTTCTAACACCTGCCATGGTACGTAAACAGGACGAAGCAAACAGAAAATGAGTGAACTGCACCTTGTAAGTTCGATTGTCAACTGGTTAGTACTTGGAATCTTGCTCTTTTTCATTCCTGTTTCGGTGTGTTTACAAAAACACCAGAATTATCTATACTAATTGAAAGCCAAGAAACAAAAACAAACTATGTTGTTTCTCATTAAATTGTCCAGTACCAAAGGTCAAATTCTCATATTTATTATAAAACTTATTCTTGTACACGATCATTCCAAAGTAGTGATCCTTTAATTGTTTTGAGAAGTGTATATTAGCAAATTTAAATGGTAAAATATTTAAAAATAGCTGCGAATTAAAATAAAACACTATATAACAAATGGAACAAAAAACAAACAAATTTAGATCAAAACAAAAAAATATGTAAATTAATAAGAAGAAATAAATGAAATCCGATATATACTCGTATATTATTCCTTATTTTTTATATCAACGACTAGATATTTTTCCAAATTAAAGATATAAAGTAAAAGAGCAGAGATGAGTTTAAATATACGTTAAACAATAAAAAAATATTTAACAAAAACGGCCAATTTATTAAAGTTATGCATAAAAAAGTTAGATGAATAGCATAATCAATGGAAAAATATATGGGAATATGTTGAAAAAATCTATAATAAAACTGATGTTTGAAAAATATAATTTTTACAGCAAAGATTTTTTAACAATTTTTTTCCAATGTATTTCTTATCTATGCTCGAGTCTCCAAATGTACGGGCTTTCAATTCTTCAATGAGCTCTTCATTTATGTATTATTCACAGGAATTCAGAATCGGTCATTTTAATTTATAAAAACTGGTAATTCTTCCCAAAATTCGGCTCTGTTCTTCGTCGCACACACCTAAATCTAACATTTCCGTCTCGGAACTGAAATACAGGGACCTCTTTCCGAAGAGGTAACTTTCAGTCGATTCCGGCAGCAATTACCGGAGGCAGCGCGTCATGAGTCACGTGAACCCTTTATTCCGAGAGTGGTCGGTCGATTCCGGGAGCAAGTTACCGGAGGCAGACCGATTCCGATGGCCTCTTGGTAAGCCTGGTTTCGGAAAGATGACGTCATGAGTCACGTGAGCGCTTCAATTCCAAAAGTGAATGACTTTCCGAACCCTTCGTGGTAGAGCCCTTAGAGTTGCTCTCCCCCCGGGCACGGGAAATTGAAGTCTGACGAATGCTGAAAACCAGTCCGAGATAGGTTTGCTGGGCGCCATTCCAGCCTAACTCACTCTTGCTCTGTGGACTTGGCCCTCCATGATAACCCTATACTTAAAGAGTACCATCAGAGGGTTGTGGTTTCCTGTGTCGGTTATTAGTGGCATTTATAACATTCTAAATTTTCTGTTTGTCGGATGCCCATAGTATAGTTATCTATCCAACATTCTGGACTGAAAAGGAATCCTTGAAGAACCAAATTTCGTGTATGAAATTTTTATTTGAAGTGTATGCTTTAGTTATGTTGGCTTTCTACAAGCGCATAGTCGCAGAAAAGTAAATATTTACCATTTAGTTCATTCGCAAGTAATTTCACATTATGCACAATTGAGATATTATGATAATTAAAACACGTAAGTCATATATATATATATATTAACTAGTAAGCTCGGCGGTCATACGAAATGACCGCTGTTATAGATATTATAAATATGCAATCCTCCCAGTAACCGGAAATGCACATTAAATCAAAGAGATATTTATCAAGTAGAATAGTAAAGTTTAATGAATAAATAATAAACATATAATAATTTCGGGGGAAAAAAATGTTTACCGAAAAAACATCTAAGTTACAATAATCTGTAAGATAAAAATATTATTTACTACATAATCAAATTGTTTGTGAAAAATATTTATTTATATCTAACATAATCATCGTCAAAACAATATTTTTAACGAAACTGGAAAAAAAGAGTGCTGCCACTTTAATATATATAAAAAACGCACACGATAAATAAATTAAAACAAAGAGAGAAGAATTAAATAAAATTCGCGTTAACATTAATTTTTAACGGAGATAGCAAATCACTCAAAATGCTAGAGAAATGTTTTGATTATTAGTCGTTTTGATTATTTAAAAAATTGTGTAAATGGCAGCCCGATGCAGTTTTCTCGGAGTAAGAAATTCGGAATAAGCTATCGGTCAACAAACAGACATTCAGCTGGCTTATATATAAGATACGTTGTATTTTTACAGCACTTCTCTACTTTGCCATTCCTTACTTTAGATATGTTATAAGTAACATATATGATAACTTTACGCAATCTCAATTGCAAATTTTTTAGGTGTAGTCTAGCATTAGTAAGCAATGTTAAGTGCGCTTATATTAACTGCATGTGCACCGTAAGTGTGTTTTTGAATGCTATTTCAAAATTCAGCATTTATTTGAGATGAGCATGTTTTTTTACCTTTGGAAATTATTCATGGTGTGTGTACTTCAAAGGTGTTTCAAACGTCTTTATGTCTGTATCGTAAATGTGCTGGACTTCTGCGTAAAAGCAGCGTCTGTTATTTTACCGTATCAGTTGTTTAAACGCTACAACGTAGTATACGCATATTTGATCACCATTAAGATTGATTCCTTTTATGATAATGCTTTAATAAAAGTATTATATTTTTAAAGAAAATCTAGGAGGAATAACTTATGTATGTTTTATTTATTTACTTTTTAACTTTTTATTTATTAGCATTGATTTTTGTAAAGCACGTTGCTAAAAACCCCAGCTTCTTAGCGTCTTTAAAAACGTCAGTTTATCTTTAATGATTGAGAAATATTTTTTTGAAAATACGTTTTGTTAAACACCAGATTCTTTCAAAACGTCAAACTCTTGCTCTTCCGAGCTTACAAGTAAAGCCAAATAACCTTTGAATAAAATAAATATCAACGTTCCTCCAATATTTTTCAAAATATATTTATTTATTCTACTACGTTTCTGTAATAGCTTTGCAAAATTCTTCTTGAAACTCATGCGTGTATATCTTTTTAGATAACAGTAAGAAATGAAATAGAAAAATATCTCAACGGAGGAAAAAAAAGCGTAAGATTTTGGAGTACAAATCTCCTAAAAGTTTTTTTCAAAGCATTGAATAAACAAAAACGTATGATAGATATTCTTTAGCAAAGGAACACTTCATGAGAAAAGTAAGATTAGGGCGTAAATAGTTCTTTCTTCTGTTTTCTTTTTTCTTGAACTAACTTCGTCAAAAGATATATTTACTGACTTCGTCTTTCAATCTCTTTTTTAAATGATAGATAAAAAATATCCTGCAAAAAAAAATGTTTTATACGATTAGAAAGAATTAATCGCATAAAATCTATTACACGGATAAAATATTACGGTTAAAGCAAAACGGAAAGAAATTCATGCTGTTTCTAAATCTATCCCTATAAACGACTTCACAAAAAGGAGGATATATATTCATCCCGGAAGAAAGGGAGAAACTGCTAACTTCGAGAACGGAATTTATCATACAAAAGATTAATTTTTAGTGACATTCACTCAAGGAAGGTTTGCCCTTCGATATGGATTTTTTCTAAAAATAGAGTAATTGCATAAAAAATATATTTGCACAGAAAAATAATAAAATAAAATAATTTTTGAATAAAAAAAAACAGAACTGACTTTAAACTATAAATTGTGCTAAAAAGTGAAAGATAAATTAATTCCTTAAACAACATCGATACGACTTTTAAACATAACTCTTGAAGTCGGTGCAAAATTAGGATGGATGTTGAGTCATGATTACTTTTTCAATCATTAATCAATTACAAATATAAATGGCCTAGAGTTTGCAAAAGTTTTAATGTAAAGTAACGCATGGTGTAAGAATAATTTGATAATTAGACAGTCATAATTTTGCACCCTTCAAAAATTATGTTTAAGTCGTATCGATGTTGTTTAAGGAATTTATTCGTTTTTCACATTTTAGTGCAATTTATAATTTGAAGTCGGTTTAATTTTTTTCATTTGTTTTAAAATTCTAATATTGATTTTATCATTTGTCGACAAAATTATCCGTATCCACACGGCGTTGTCCTTGCTGAATTTTAAAAGCGTCGTCTGCGGTGCTGCCATTGCTAAGAGTATAAAGACCATCAGGCTGTCCTTGCAAAGAATATAGAAAAGATTACCGCCTACAACTATACGATTATTACTAAACTACTTATTGAAATTAGATGTCCTCGCCGAGATCTTTCGAACGTAAAAAAAAAAAAAAAAAGATCTTCCGAATCGGAAAGTTCCCTCAAAAGTTATTAAAGGGAGACAGATAGACCGACAGACACATTTTTCAAACTCTACTTTCAAAATTTTCATTTTTCAAGCTTTATTTAATTAACTTGTTTTTTGAGTTTTCTTTCCTGACTTTTAATGATAATTTTATGATACATTAAGCCTTCTCCCATGCTTTATTTTTTATGTTTTTAACTTTTGCGGGAAAGTAGGCAAAAAACCCAAACTTTAGCAAGCGCCGTCATTCGTCGCGTTATTTGGCACATCAAGAATGAACCGCACGTATCTCTCTTTTGGTCGATAATTATTTGTTTCATTGCAGGACTGCAATTTCAATATAACTCCGATTTAACTCCGATCAATGTAACTCCGATTCAATATAACTCCGATTGTCGGTGGACTTTTAAATGATGTGAATGGGTATCGTTAAATCATGAAGATAGACTTTATATTAAACTCAACCCCGAATTAAAAAAACTATCGCTAATATTAGGAAAACGTTTTATCTAATATATACTTTTTTACGCTGAAAATTGAACTGATGTTTCGCTATTTTGAAAAATTCGTTTTATAATGAAATTAAGCTAACACCGTTTGCGGGTTTGAGGATACGGCAAAGTAATAATTTGGGTCAAGGAAAGCCTTAGGATATCGAACTAAAACGCTTTTAACTCGCGTACACTCACTTAGAAACCTTGAAAAAATTTTATTTTGTCCATAAAAGCAAAAAATCAGCTCTTTCGATTGATGTATTACATTAATATGCACAAGGTTTTTTTCACTCCTTGTTGGAGAATTGATGTCGAAATTTTGCGTAAACTTGGAATCAATAAGGAACTAACTAAATGTCGGTATTTTTCCTAACGGGTTTATGAAAGTTCTCCGTGCTAATAGAGACAAACTGAGATTTTCAGCAAAATACGAGGGGTAGTTTTCGATATTAGCTGCGACATACAGTGCGTATCGAAATGATAGGTCCACCCGCATTTTTCAATGTTTCGACTGTTAATTGATAATAATTCCTTTTTTTTTTTTTTTTGGTACAGATAATTCAGCAATAATCGTTATAATTATCGAGAAAGCATTTTGTTAAAAATAAATAATTATTTTTTATTTTATGAAAATTTTTATTTTGAAGCCGTTTCAAAAAGATAGGTCCGCCTTTATAAATCCTTGTACCAAAACGTTTTTTTCCATTAAATTTGCATAATCATCATAGTTAAGTCTTACTGCGGGAGTGATATTCAGTGATGAAAAAAAATTCAATCTGGAAGGTTCAGATGGCTGGCATTATTACTGGCATGATCTGCGTAACGATAGAGAAATATTCTCGAAGAGGCAAGCTGGTGGTGGTTCCGTTAGGGTGTGGGCAGGCTTCGGACGCGCAGGAAAAACTGATATAACATTTGTATACAATCGCTTGTATGCTGCAGGCTATCAACAGCTGCTCGAACAAAATTTTCTTCCACAAGCAGAGCACATTGGAGGGCCGTTCTACATGTTCCAACAGGACAATGATCCTGTGCATACTGCAAAGTCCACTTTTGAGTGGTTCCTGGATAATGGTGTGCATATTATCGATTGGCCACCTTGCAGCCCGGACCTGAATCCGGTAGAAAACATGTGGGGCATACTCGCAAGAGCAGTATATGCAGGTGGAAAGCAGCACAACTGTACTACAGACTTAAAAAGATCTATTTCCTCTGAATGGGCAAAAATCGAGACCAGCTGTTTGCAAAAACTTGTAGAAACCATGCCGAATAGGATTTATGAGCTCATTTTGAAAAAAAGGTGGAAAAAATTCTTATTAATTGATTATTAATTTAATGTTTGGTTCAGTGGACCTATCTTTTTGAAACAGCAATTTCACAAATTTTCTGTTTCGTTTATCATTCCTATGATTTGTATATCATTTAAGCATTATTTTTTCATTGGTTGAACTAGAGTATATTATAAAATAGTACTTAATGCATAATAAAATTTTTTTTCCTAACATGAATTTCGTTGTTACTGATGGACCTATCATTTCGATACGCACTGTAGATATATACATACCAACATTCTCTTTTATACACGAGGAGGGTATAACTCGAGGTTATTATCTTTTGTTCGTATATAGATGATAAAGCATTCTAAAATTGCAGAAAGGAAAAATTGAGGCATACCTTCTTTAGCAAAGAATAAAATAAAAATAATGCTCTATTCAACTTTTTCTTTAATTTTGTTTTTATTTCCAATATTACTTTTGCTCTACCAGCAACATGAATAAAAAGAAGGTAATAAGACACAAATTGAAATATACTATGTATATAACTATGTTTGATTCTGAGGAAGTTTTTTTGTAAATCCGACAGTTGGTACTTATAAAGAAAATGTTGAAAATCAACCTATTTTTCTGATATAGCTTCTTTGCTTAAGGTTGATTTTATATACTATTACTTTTAAATATGTGCATAAAAATTTATTATTATTATTGTTCTTCTTTTTCTTCTTCTTATTATTATTTTTAATTTTCAAGAAAGTATTTGGAACATTAATTCTATTAACCAATTATTAATTTAGTGAAATCGATACACATTTTGTTTCGTAAAATTAAATCATTGAAATAATCATTGATCAAATTATTGCACTCCTTTTTTTTGAGAAACACACGTCAACGATTGTCAACAAAACAAAATAGACATGCCTCATTTTACTGAAAATTTATTACTTTAGTTCATTTCACAATGAGTGAAACACTTTTCCTCTTAAAAGTGTATTTAGCCGTTCATTCGTTATTTGAAGAGACAGTTTAGTTTTTAATAAACCTAGAATTTTATTTTTTCCGCTGCACAAAATTATTTCTTTCTTTATTTCAAGAGCGTGTTTACACATCACCTTCTTGTTGAATGAAATGTTCTTTTTTAGCCTGACACATTTTCAATTATCGAAAAAATAAAAAGGAAATGTCATAACCTGTTCTTATTTTTGTGCACCATGACATTTGTTTCATTTCTACACATGTATCCAAATAAAACAACTGAAAGTCCTATTTTTATTCTTTTAAGCAAATACTTTAATTAATTGCGCTGTACTTTTTAAATCTGCTGTCCTATAAAATACGTTTCTATTTTAATTAATTTTTTCTCTCGAAAAATGAAAAAGTTGTCCGATATTTTTTTTTATTTTGCAATTATTCGTTTATTAGACAGAAATGATGACATTCATAATATTCGCGAGTTTTTAACGAAATTTATTAGAAAAAGCTATTGCTTTAACGCTTTTTAAAATTACCACATTAAAGATAACTCGGTAGCGTAGAGTACAAACATAATATTTACTCACATATACGAAAGTGCGAAAAAATACGATGTATTTTTTTCCCCGTTAAGCGTTCATTTCTTTCTTTTTTTTTCAGAAAGAATCCAATAGTCATCAACTTTGTGAAATTCGGTGATAGAAACAATCATGGCGAAATATGGTAAACCATTGGTTAATGTTTCGTTTAATAAGTTATTTCCCACTAAAAAAAGCTGTATGGAAAAAATGTGAATTATTTAAGCAACAGTTTTTCGTGTGTATCTATTAAGTGGGATCTGAAACGTGTTTGAAAAACATTTTTGTTTCAATGAAGAAGCTATATTGTAATGATTATGCTGTTAGTATTGCTTTACTCCCATTTTATTTTGGTTGTAAACCAAACTACCGATCGTTTTGAGCAATTATGTTTGGCTAGAAAGCCAGACTACCCCTAAACATATTCCAATGAATTTTTCAAGGACCTAACGTGTTAGTGGTATCCAAACCATTTCTTTACTTCACACCCCCTACCCTGTTAGCTGGAACCTTAGGGCTGCCCTCCCCCTAGCACGGGTAAGTGTAGTCAGGCGAATGCTCGTATAGGTCTGAGATAGGTTTGCTGGGCTTTATGCGTACAACCCCGCCGGTCCAGACTAACTACCTCTTGCTGTGTGGACCTGGCAATCCTTGATTCCCTATGTTTAAGGAGTACTGTTGGAGTGTTGTGGTTCCCGGTATCCAAACCACTGGGAAGTGTTATGCCGATCAATAACATCCATGTCTTGGGCGGAAATGGAGCCTGGACCAGTGGTGCGAAAGCCTTGGCTTTACTGCCCATGCGTCACACTGGTTCTTTTCTTTTCCAAGGTAATTTGATACATGTATCTGTTAAAAATGTGTGTTTTTAATTATTAATATTAAATACCAAGTATTATGTATCAAACATATTAAAACACATTGATAATAAATATTTTAGATTAAAATACTTAATTCAAAGTATATTGCGTTGTGTTATAAAAAAATGAATTAAATATATAACTATTCATATGCTGAAATATAAGATCAGTTGTTATTGTGAATAAATCATATTCATAATTAAAAAAATCAATTATTTATTCATAATAATTATTTCATTAATTTCATAAAAATGTCTTGATTATATTTAAACACCTTTAAAAATCCAAAAAAACTTACATCTTAGGCATTAATAAAAAAAAACTGAATTGGCCAACAAAAAAAATATAAAATAATGATTGATCAATCAAAAGAAAATGTTAATGACCTGCGGATCCACGGCTTGAATTAGCACTCTATTTGATACCTTCGCTGATTGATGCAGGCGAAAAACTTGATCTCCAGAAAGCGCGCCTTTGCTGCATAATGATCTTCTATATTCGTTTCAAAATACATAATGTTCGAGATGCAGTCGTTTATTGGCATAGCATATTTTCTTGAAGAATTGTCGTTTTCAATTAATGAGTGTCCATCAATGTAGATGAATTCATTTAGACATTTTGAGTTCAGCACATGGATCCTGATTCATATCATACCCTTATTAAATATACAAAAGGACTTGTTTCTTTTGATCGGTCGATGAATGCATACACTATGCTATCCAAAAAATTTACAGCATCTTGATTACTTCGATCAACGCATTTTTGTAAGGATAATCTTCACTTCACAATGCAATTTCAAAAAGGGCAGTTATATGAGGCATCCCCAGTCAGAAGGAAACACAAAGGAATTCCTCTGCTGGGGAGCTAGCGAAAAAGCGTCACTCAAGAAAGCTATCAAGTTTCCAACTGACGGAAAAAAAATGCACATGGCGAGGCACCGGAACAGGAAGCCTACGCCACAGGATATAGTACATAAGTAAAAATGGTTATGATTTGAATTTATCTGGCCAAAAGATTTAGAAAAAAGTGTAAATAAAAATTGTAGGTGTTTTAAAGTATATTTCATGCAAAAATTAATCGCGGAATTTAATGTAAATTATAATTCTAAATATCTGTGAAAGAAAATGGCATGCTGCGCAAACCTACATTACAAGTGCGTGACAAGTTTCCGTCACGGAGTAACAGTCAAGCAACAGTTAAGCGTTTAAAAAATAAATATTATTCAAGGCTTGAATAAAGTAAACCTTGAATAAATGAGAAATTATTATTTTGATAAATAAATGTATCAAAAGAGAATTAATTAATCTTTTGTTACAGTATCAAAATCCTGGAAAACAACATTCTTGACTTCCATGTCAAATTCTACTTTCACCCCCTCTGCCGCCAGTCTCACAACTGTTTTCCACCGTCTACTACCAGAAAAACAGCATTCGTTCCGCCTTTTTCTACCGTCTACCCCATTTCTAGGAATTCACCGAAATCTTATTTTACACCAGGGATCTAATTTTTTCGTCCTTTCTACCTCGTCTTCTCTTTCCCTTCCTAAACTAGTATCATATCAGAATAACATCTACATGACACATTTTGCATTTGTATTATTTCAGAAAACTAGACTACCCGTGTGGAATTCCGCACTGCGCACCAAATTGTTTTTTGTGGCATTCCGTTCTTTAAAAATTTGCGAAAAAGGATATTTCGAAGAAGACTAGAAAAAAGTAAACGGGTGTTGGTACAAAAGAAATCAGTACAAATAGCTCTTACAAATTTCTTTTTTACAGAAGTATTACATTCAAAAATACCAATAATATACGCGTTTACAAAACCTCTTTAAATACAATGTTGAATGTGACTATGTGATCATCGTTCACTTTTTGGTTGTACGTATCTTCAATACAAACATGAATATGGTTAAAAGTTCTTACTCTTGAAAAAGCTACATATTACATTTCTACGAAGTCCATGCGAAAAACACGGGTTGTGGCAAATACAATATTGCCTTTGCGAGTGTCTGACCTTATTAATGGTCATGGCAAAGGCTACCTTGATGGGAAATTGTTTCCTGACCAGTTTAAATCGCATAATCGGATTAGAGGGAGTGAGTACAAATTCGAGGAATAATTACCGTTTTGTCCGAATCAAGGAATTTCGCATTATTGTGTATTCTCCTGAATTAGTTATTAGTAATCTTGTACCATTATTCATAATATAAATGAATGTGTAAAGCCTAACGATTGAATAACTTTGAGGGGAGCCAATACTCAAAAATGTCGAAAAAAACGAAAAGTTTTTTTTTTATTTGCTTAAGTAGTAAAATAAATCTTAAAAAATGTTCCTTGAAAGTTTTAGAAACATTGAAGCAGTATTTATTTATTGTTTTATCATTGATTTTATTACGGTGCGATTTGGCACCTTTTCATTCCGAAACCGAAACTGTGCTGAATGTAAGCCCCATTTTTATTTTTGAAAATAAAATAAACGAGAAGAAGCAATTTCAGCGTATGTAATTTAAAAAAAAATATTTCCTTACTTTAAATTATGATAAAGATTTTGCAAGCAGAAAGCTTAAAATGCTGTTTTCTCTCGTTTGTGTTTCATCTCAAAAAAAAAAAAAAAGGTAAAGGCTTTTTTTAATTTGAATCTATAATGTGGATTTTTTACCCACATATTCCTGAAGCTATACCTCACAAATGTATGCATTACTTTTATGATATTTCAAGTACGTTAAATATATATATATACATTTGTAGGCTTTTTGAATTTTTCGTTGCTTTTCTGCGTTAATTCAGTTTTTATTTTTTCTCTCAAAAAGTATTTGACTTATAAAAACAATCAATATATAAAAGTTTTACTTTTTGAATAATGAAACAATAAAAAAGAAGTTTGACACTTTACGTCAATCTTTGAAAAAGAAGATGCATTTAAAAAAATGCTAAATATTGTGTAAAAAACATGTTTTTCCAAATTATATTTTAAAATTCCTTTATTTTTAAATATTAAATTTCTTATGAAGTGATATATTATGACATAAGACAAAAATTGTGAATAAAAACACCATAGAAAAAAAAATCTTATTATGCTGACCCCCCTTAACAGACAGACGCAGCTAAAACTAAAATTTTCTACACAAGAAAAACAGAAAGGTTGCTTGTTTTTTCACTTGATAACAGATGGCGCCAGCATGAACAACACTAATTTGGGGTCTGTTAAAGGACCTCGTCTTAGATAATTTTAAATCTCAAATTCAAGAGAAGCGGTATATTTTTAGAGCGTGGGTCTATTTTTCGTCATTACACGACACGATAGGCTTTAAAATGAGGGGTAAATCATGGAATTTGGTAAAGAAATAAAGGAAGCTATCGCGGAGCGACAGAAAAACTTGCTAGAGAATTAATATATATAATAGATCAGTAAAAGAGTCTATTTCTATGCAAAGAAAAACATTTTCAAGTTCCGATAAAATCAGAATAACTAGTCGGATTATGAATATGGCACCAAGAAATTTCTGATTATTAAAATGTCTGATCACGAATAGTTTTTTTTTTAAATGGAATAAAGAAGTTACATCGGGACAAAGGAAAGAAATGTAGGAAGACCTTTTAATATAGGCTAGAGAGATCTGGAAAAGAAATGCTGCGAGTGAAATATTACTAGCATTGTCACTCTGAAAACATTTTGAATATTTTTCTTTCTTGTACGAAAATATAGACAAAAACACTATAGATAGATTCTTCTATAATCATCCACAAGAACCATTGATTTGAAGTTGAATTGTATTGAAGCAAGTATAACACATATTTCGAAAGTCCGTAAATTTAAAAGAAAGCATGTAACTGCAAAATTCAACTTAATGTTTAACTAACTTCAAGTTATTGATTTACTAGTAAATTCTAATCTGTCGTAGAGAGTATTTCTAAAAAAGGTACAAGCAAGTTTCTGAGAAAGGATTCATAGGTTGTATATAGCAGATTTAGTGAACCTTCAGTTATAGTGAACAGTTTATTGGGTCGGCGCTATAAAGGAGCTTAACTATTAAGGTATCACAAAATCAACAGTGCTATGCTAAATAAACGTTTTTAAAATGATTATGAAGCGATAAAAAGCGCAAAACTTACACAGAAGTACAAAATCCTCAAAGTAGGCAGCCCTTGCTGAAACTAGTCGATAGCATGCCAGCATGGACAAATATAAATCCATTTTTTTGAAATAAATACTACAATTAACAAGAATGAGTTTAAAATTACAACACCTATTACAAAACATTGTTCTGGGTTCTATTTTTTTTCCGAACATGTTGGGCATGCAAAGAACATTTTTCTTTCAATTTAATATGACGAATGTAATGAAAAATCAGCAAGGCAATACAAGATATACATGAATTTCGGTTGATCAAAACTTATATAACTGTAACGTCTCTTTTTAACGTTTGATCAAAACTTATATAACTGTAATGTCCCTTTTTAACGTTTGATCAAAACTTATATTACTGTAATGTATCTTTTTAACGTTATTCAGAAAATATTACAATCTATTACAAAATCTGCATCCTATTCCTATTAAAAAATCTGGGATAGAAAAATGTATTTTTAGAACAAATAAATCAAGCCATTACGCAAATAGTTAAATAAAAACTTCGAAGATATTTTGTAACACAGTATTTACTTTAGACGTTTCGTAATATCAGTTGAAGAAACTGGCTTAAACTTATGCATTTATATCCTCTTATAGGAAACTAAAAGTAGACAAAACACAAAATCCTTTTAACAGGGGCAAAAACTCAAAATATATTAAAATGCAAAATGTCTCGAGGACTTATTCAAAGCACTGAAACCTAAAAATATGCGTGATACATATTTTTTTTTTTTTAGTGAATTTGTGCTGAAATTGTATGAATGTTCAGAAAATTTTTATAAGTAATTGTTTATTGTTTGCTAAGTGTAAATCTATGAGGTTTCTTAGTTTACACTTCCGGCATGTTTGATTTTAGACATTATATTCTGATAATTACATGGTATCCGTTTTTTGTGCAACTTTTATTTTAAATACGTAATAATAATTTATACTTTCTTCTTACTCGCAGAATTCATTAAATCTATTAATAATCAATCACAAACTTAATTCTTCTGAAAATGTCAGTCGTTTGTCAGCTTAGTACATTTTCTGCACGTTGCATTTAAAATTTTGATCTTAATTCGCTTTTTAGAGAATATGTGGATTGTAATATTTTACTAACGGCATTTATAAAGCATGTACGTAGTAGAACTTTTTTTTGAAATAATTTGAGTGTTGACAAAGCGTTTGTCCTTATTTTCAGATTTAATTTACATACAGCATGTTTATTATTTTCATTTTCTTGTCTTTAATTTTCCAAAACATTTTTAATGATTGAGAACATTTGTTGAGCAATGAAAAATGTTTGTGAAATTGTCTATTTGATTTTATTAAGAGTGATCTAAGATGTCAGTAAGGGTTATTTAAACATCTCAGTAGGATCTTATTTGGTTAAGATATAAATTCATCGTTTTAATTTCATTTGTCATGGAAAGTCTCTGAAAAGTATGATCCGCCTGTTACTACAAGATTTAAGGACTGAAAAATTCTATCCGCAAGATCACGTAGGCTTCAAAATTACATTCGCAAGTTTTCACGTAGTATTTTAGCAAACAAAGATATACGTATGAACTGTAAAAGGATCAGCAAGCACAGTCTGCGGACCACATCAACGACATGACTTTATTTTAGCAAAAATTCAATAACAAATTTCCCGATTGGTTTCAATTAGGGCTCGACCGATGGCGTTTTTTGGGCGATGGGCCGATGCCGATTGTTGGCCGATGGTTCCGAGATCGGCCGATGGCCGATTGCCGATTATTCTCCTCTTCCATCGGCCGATGGCCGATGCCGATGGCCGATGGAAAAAAAGTCGCTTTAAACCATTAAAACGTGTAGAATTCTTGTCAAAAATGTCATTTAAATCATTTACTATTTATTTTTATGATTATAAAAGCATAAATGCATTATTCAAGCACCGTAAAATTGCTTGGGGGAAGTTTACATAATAATTAAAACTGAAAGAATCACTCGCTATTCTAGTAAAATAATTAAGCTATTTGGAGGTTAAAAAAATTAAAAAATGCTATATCCAGAGAATTTTTAATTCTTTTTTCTTATCTTTGCAAAAAAAAAAAAAAAAAAACTCAACAACTATTGGATCGGCTCGGGTCTAATTCTTTATCCTTCAACATTTTCTCTTTATAACACCTGAACTGCAAATGCCAAGTGCAGCTGCCTTTATTTTCTTATTTTTTTCATGGAGAGGCATGCAGATGTTATGACACAGACTAATAAATAATGTGGGTTTGTATTTTTAACAAAACTGTCAACCCCCTCCTCTCACATTTTTTTCATGATCCGCCCCCCCCCCCCCAGTTTTTAAAAGAAAAGCGGGAACGATTACATGTTTATTTTTCATTAAAAAGTTATTTTAAGCTCTTTTTCTGAAATAAAAATAAAATATTAAAAGATTTCGCTCGCAGTATTATCCCTTGTATAGTATATCCCTTGTTCATAACCAAGAGATACTGAATATTGCTTTAAAAACATAAACGTGAGATTTCTTTGTCATTACAAATGAATGCTGGGTCTTAAGAACTAATATTATTAGATTTTTTTTCTTATGAGTTGAAAATTACACTGAAATACTTGACATGTTCTTTATATTTTCATGAGCACAATGTAAAGTCATCGAAATAAACCAATATTTTGAACACCAGCAGTTTTCTGTTGACAAATAATCTTTTGAAAACACGTGATCTTTTATAAAAATTAAGATGTATTTAAAATATATATATATGTAATATGGAGAAGTCCTTTGTCTGGCTTTTTCCATATTAAACTTGACAGCTCAGGGTTGTCCCACTCATAAATTTCTCTAACGCGTTACCATATATGGTCATGCCTGAGCTCTATTTGGTTTTCCTCAGTAATTCCCTCCAGACTAATTTTTTCCCCGTAGACAAAAGCCAGCCTCTGTCTACGGGATTAAAGCCAATAATATATTTTATTTTCCATATGGCCCTCCTATTTAAACCACGTGCCATCACGTGGTGTAGGGAACATTGTCTGCAGTCTAAGAGATTTTCCCTCATATAAATACGACTGCCCGAACGAAAATCGTGGTTCTTGCTTCTTGAAACGTGCTGATGACTTCATGTCCTTCGTTCCAACAATATTAATGTTATGATAGTTGTGTGTTAAAATGTACCAATAAAGAATTGCAACGAAGCCCTGTGCCTCGTCTTACATGGGTCTTAGCGGCCACAGCTGTAGAAGATAGAACGGGACTACCGTTCTTACAAGCCGGTAGGATTTATGTTCCTATCCGGGCTCCTGCAGAAAAAAAAAAAAAAAAAACAATCGAAGAAAGGCAATACTAAATCTGCAATGTGCCGCGCCGATGTAGCAGTGTGGATCATTTTTCCAGACGGTTCAATGAACCAATGTGCGGCTTCTTTCACCGAGTGGGGAAAATAAGCTCGCCCCCGTTGTGGCTTTTAGAAGCGAAGAGTGTTGGCGTTCTGCTGCGTGATTTCACCAAAGAATCGTGAATGTGTGGTTCTTTAGAATTGAAATTACTTTCATGTGCTAAAGTGAATTTGGATAAAGTAATTTTTAATGTGTTATTCCAAAATGGTATTATTTCGAATTTTCTTCATAAATATCTCATTTATTATATGAATATCTTTTTTTTCCCCTTTTGGTTTTTCTACATAATATTGCTTTTGAATTTCTTATGATATACATTGAATATGTGCTTTGGAAGAATAAGTTCTTTATTTGATGATATATTAATTATCGGTTTAAATTTTAAAAAGGGATCTTGTCAGCACGGTTTTTTTTTTTTTTTTGGACATTAAGATGTTTGAAATAGTAAATTTAATAATGTGCTGTGTAATTGAAATTATGGTATACTTTTTGCAGTATTATGAATAGTTCTGTATATATTTTAGATGTTATGCATTTGTTTACGCGGAATATTTTTGTTGTTAAAGTGGGAAGGTAAAAAAGGAAAAACGTCAAAAATCAGTGTGTTATTAGAATTATGTTATTAAGTAGTGGTAAAATGAGCAAGACCATTGAAAATGAAAAAAATTCTGACTTAAAGTCTTCCCACAAAGAAAATTCAAACATGGAGATAACTTAAACCGTAAGGATGCGGAAACTCAAGCAGAGGCAACTGCCGATTTAAGCTTAATAAAAATGGATTCAGAATGTCAAACGATTAGTGATAAAATAAAAGAGATGAGTTTGGCCGATGGCTCTTCTACTTCAAAAATTGAAATAAAGGACACAAATTCGAGTAGCTCACCTGAAATTTTATTATTTGAGCCAGAGTTAGGGATAAATTTTTCAGCATGGTTAGCTCACTTTAACCGGCAAACGGCTCAGAACAACTTAAATGATAGTTGGAAATTAAAAAATTTTCAGAAATTTATTCGCGGTTCAGCGTTAAAGCTCTACATCAATCAATGTCTTTGCTGTAATTCCTTTCATGAAATCATTCAAATTTTTGAAGAACATTACTTTACTCCAGCAAGTAGTTTTCTTGATTTTCAAAATTTAAAATTTTCTGGAAATCCGAAAGAGTTGTACTCCTATTTTACGGAAAAAGTAGAAATGGGAAGAAAAATAAAACTTAATAATCAACATATCCTTGAGGGGCTTTCAGTTGTGCTACCTGCCCAAGTTAGGGCATTTTTGGTAATAAAAGAGCCAGAAACTCCCACCGAATGGCTTCAGGTAGTTTCAAAATTAATAAATGAAGTTCCACATGAAACACCCAACTCCGCTTATAAAGGGGAACAACAAAATATTTTTAGGGTGAAGCCTCCCTTTTATCAAAATTGAATGCCAAAAAATCAAGACCAAAGTAATTTTCGTCAACGATATAACTATCCTCGTCAAGATATAAACAATGTGTACTAACCTACTTCTTACCAACAGAACAGACCTAGATTTGTAGGTCATAATGAAAGACAAAATGCAGTAAAAAGACAGACTGCACATTTTTCGCAGGAGTTACCCCCTAATCCTTGTAAATTTTGCGCACAACAAGGAATCTCCAACGCATATCATTGGGGACAAACATGTGTGAATAAGCCAAATACATCGAATGCTGGATTTAAACTACCACCTCAGCAAAAAGATAATCAATTAAGAGAAGAAAATGAGAGAGTTAACGAAGTATGACAATTAATAATACCCGGGTATATTATTAAAAATGAGGCGAAATTTAAAAATGATTATCAACTATCTAATGACGCGTACACTCAAAATACAAATTCGAATTTGAAGACTATTTATTTAAATGTTGATACCGGTTCAACATTAAATATCATCCCGAGTGCAATTGCAAAAACATTAAATGTTTCGATTAAAGAAAAAATCGCTGTAAAAATAAAACAAACGAAGGGAATGCTACAGCTTAACCAAACGTGTATTCTTTACCTTAAGGTCGGCAATATAGTTAAACCGGTGGAATTTTATGTTCTAGACACCGATTTACCTTATGCCATATTAGGTTTAAAGAGTTGCGTGGGATTTCGTTTGGTCATAGATTGTGTAGGACATGTCGTTATGCAGGATCAGAGAAGACAGATCACCTTTTCTGATTCCGAACCGAATGACTTGTCTTTGCATATTTTACCTGAAATCCTAGTTAGGAACTGTGGAAATAAAGTAAAAGAAAATAAAAACGAAAATAATAGTACGAGAAAAATACGCAAGAAAATTGATAAGGAAATTAAAAGAGTGAAAAATCCGAAAGAAAGTAAAACTAAGGAAAGTGTGACGGAATTACATTATAACGAAAATGAGAAGAAAAAGAGTAGCACGGAAAAGAAAACTTGTCTAGAGAAAGATGGAAATGAAAAAATTAGTTGCGAAAAAGATAATCATTTTCGTATTTCGTCCGATGTTTCTAGGACTGGTTGCGGCATTGGAGGCCTACAATGTAGCGATCCTGTCGATGGACATTCGGAACTTGAAGAAAATTCAAAGTTAAAAGAAATATTGCGAAATTACGAAGATATATTTTCCAAAAATAAATATGATGTTGGAACAATTAGAATTGAACCTCAACGGGTAAGGTTAACATCCGACTTACCGGTGTCGTTAAGGGCATATAAAACTTCCCCAAAGCAACAAGAAGAAATTGAAAATCAAATTCAAGAGTTATTAAAGGCTAATATAATAAAAGAAAGCTCATCGCCATATTCTGCACCTGTTACACTAGTTTTTAAAAGAGACGAAAATAAAAAAAGTCGATTATGTATAGACTACAGAAAAGTAAATCAAATTACTAAGTCCGACGCAAAACCATTACCCCTGATAGAAACACTTGTAGATAAATTAGGGAAAAGCAAATATTTTACCAAATTAGACATGGCTTCCGGATATTGGCATATACCAATTCATCCCGACGATACTGAAAAGCTCGCTTTTGTCACTAATAGTGGAACAAATTACCCTTCGGGTGGAAAAATTCAGGAAGTATTTTTCAAAGAACTTTGCGTCGAATACTTACAAAACATAAAATAAAATTTGCAGCCAATTACTTTGATGACATAATAATTTTTTCTGAAACCCTTTCAGAACATTTAGATCATATTCAACAAATTTTTGAGATATGCAGACAGGAAAATTTAAAGTTAAAAGCATCAAAATGTTCTTTCTTACAGACTAAAATTGAATTTTTAGGGTATGAAATTTGTAATGGTATTGTAACGCCCGATAATAGTAATATTGAGGCTATTAAAAAATTACAACAGCCTAAAAATGTTAAATCTCTCCAAAGATTTCTGGGGTCAATAAATGTGTACCATAAATTTATAGATAAATATGCAACTATTAGAAATCCATTAAACCACTTGCTGAAAAAAGATACAACTTGGCAATGGACTGACAAATGCCAAGAAGCATTTCAAGTTTTGAAAAACTCCTTAATTTGTAAACCAATTTTTAAAATATTTGATCCTAAAAAAGAATGTCATATTTGTGTTGATGCAAGTCAAACTGGTGTGGGAGCAATATTAAAACAGCCAGACAGTTCGGGTGCCTTACATCCCATAGCTTTCCATTCCCGCTCATTAAAAGATTACGAGAAGAATTATAGTATTACTGAGTTGGAATGTCTAGCTGTTGTGGATGCTTTAAATAAGTACCACCACTACCTCTTTGGCCATAAATTCGTCATACATAGCGATCACGCGGCGTTAGTTTGGCTCAAAAATGTAAAAAACTTAAAAGGTCGTTTGTTCCGCTGGTCCTTACAATTAAGTATGTATGACTATGATATTAAATATACGAAAGGCACCACAAACTTCGAGGCTGACATGCTCTCAAGAGATATACCTGTAAATAATGAATGTGTTGGAAAAAATATAGGAAACCACGTTTCGCATCTACTGCAATTGGATGAAATTCAAGAGGCTCAAAAAAAATGACAATTTAACTGGTAATTTTGTCGAAATTAATAACGTGTTATGCCTGCGTAAAAAGGGTTTTACTAAAATTGTTGTTCCTTTTTCTTTACGCCGTAAATTACTTGAGACTGTCCATGAAAAGTTTGGACACCCAGGAATTCAAAAAACAATTAATTTACTTACGCCTGTATATTATTGGCAAAATATAACATTAGATATAACTGGATTTAACAAACATTGTCATATTTGTCAGGTAAACAAAAAGCCTCGACAAAAAAGATTTGGCCTTTTACAGTCTATGCCTCCAGTTGATAAACCATTTGCTCTCGTTGCAGTAGATAGTGTGGGTGGTTTCAACTACTACAATTCCACGAAAAAATATTTAACATTGTTTATAGATCATCATACTAGATACATGTGGTCTTTTGCATCAAAATCAATCACTACCGAAACTTACGTCAACTTTCTTAAACAAATTTTCAGTGTTCAAATACCTAAAAGTGTATTAAGTGATAGAAATCCATCATTTACTTCATCTCATTTCAAGAAATTTCTAAAGCACCACAAAATTAAACAGCTTTTAACCACAGCTCATAGACAAGAGACAAATGGTAAGGTGGAACGTCTGAACCAAACAATAGTCACTCGCCTAAAGTGCAAAGTGAACGCAGCTTCTGGAAACGTGCCATGGCCTAAATTATTAGAGCAGGTGACTCAAGAATACAACCTAACTCCACACTCAGTTACGAAGTTCCCACCTGCGTATTTAATGTACGGTACAGTACCTTTTCAAAATCCAGTAAATGAAGACATTTATCCTCCTGTTGAGGAAGCTAGAAAACTGGCAGTGGAAAGAACTAAAGAGTATCATGAAAAAAATAAAATATATTACGATGCCAGATTTGTGGACAAAACTTTTAATGCAGATGACTTTGTGATATGTGAAGAATTCAAATAGCCGAATTCACGAAAACTTTCGCAACCGTTCAGTGGACCATATAAAATTCTTCGAAAAGTTACGGACGTAACTTATGAAATCAATAAAAAAAATGCACAAAACAAAGAAAAATCAGACAAAGTACATGTGTCAAGATTGAGGAAATATTACCCACCAACAAATTTCAAACTATCACATGAATAATGTGATATAAGTCATTCACTCTTGAACTGCAACAGAATAATCCAACTGTAATTAAACTGAACTGTATATACAATTTTGTAAATATCGTTTAGTAAGAGTATGATAATCTGTGATGAAAATGTTCAGTAATTTTTGTAACTGTATAGTATTTCATTCAAAATGTGATATGTTTATATAAAATTTAATACATAAATTTATGTGGGGAAAAAGGCTGCAGATAATTCACTTCTTCAATATTTAAAGTAATAGAACTTTTGGGGAGGGGGGATGTAATATGGAAAAATCCTTCGTATCCTTTGTCAGGCTGTGATATGGAGAAGTCCTTTGTCTCCTTTGTCTGGCTTTTTTCATATTAAACTTGACAACTCAGGGCTGTCCCACTCATAAATTTCTCTAACGCGTTACCATATATGGTCATGCCTAAGCTCAATTTGGTTTCCCTCAGTAATTCCCTCCAGACTATTTTTTCCCCCGTAGACTTAGGCCAGCCTCTGTCTACGGGATTAAAGCCAATAATATATTTTATTTTCCATATGGCCCTCCTATTTAAACCACGTGCCATCACGTGGTGTAGGGAACATTGTCTGCAGTCTAAGAGATTTTTCCCCATATAAATACGACTGCCCGAACGAAAATCGTGGTTCTTGCTTCTTGAAACGTGCTGATGACTTCATGTCCTTCGTTCCAACAATATTAATGTTACGATCGTTGTGTGTTAAAATGTACCAATAAAGAATTGCAACGAAGCCCTGTGCCTCGTCTTACATGGGTCTTAGCGGCCACTGCTGTAGAAGATAGAACGGGACTACCGTTCTTACATATATATATATATATGTAATATGGAAAAATCCTTTGTATCCTTTGTCTGGCTTTTTCCACATTAAGCTTGACAGCTCAGGGTATTCCCACTCATAAATTTCTCTAACGCGTTACCATATATGGTCATGCCTGAGCTCTATTTGGTTTCCCTCAGTAATTCCCTCCAGACTAATTTTTTCCCCGTAGACAAAGGCCAGCCTCTGTCTACGGGATTAAAGCCAATAATATATTTTATTGTCCATATGGCCCTCCTATTTAAACCACGTGCCATCACGTGGTGTAGGGAACATTGTCTGCAGTCTAAGAGATTTTCCTCCATATAAATACGACTGCCCGAACGAAAATCGTGGTTCTTGCTTCTTGATACGTGCTGATGACTTCATGTCCTTCGTTCCAGCAATATTAATGTTATGATAGTTGTGTGTTAAAATGTACCAATAAAGAATTGCAACGAAGCCCTGTGCCTCGTCTTACATGGGTCTTAGCGGCCACAGCTGTAGAAGATAGAACGGGACTGCCGTTCTTACATATATATATATATACTTTTATATACGTTGGCAATTTTTGAAATTAATGAAATCGTAACATTTTTATTAAGGTATTGTTCCACCCTGTATCCCAAACTCGTTTTTAAAGAATTAAATTTTTGAAAATTGCAGGTCGAACTTGGACACATAAAATTACGGTCAATAAACATTTATACTGAAAAATTGATTCATATTTTTATCAATATCTTCTATGTTGTACAAGAAATATTCTAAACTGAAAGCAGATGCAACGAGATTGTTGTGCAATAGCAGAAAAACTGTCAACTGTCTAACACGTGGCATTAAAGAAGCCAGAAAAATGCGCTAAAGAAACGAAGTATAAACGGAGAAAAATTAAAATAATTATCGTATAAAAAATGTTAAGATGTATTTTGAAAAAAAATATATACATTGATCAATTTTTGAAAATAAAGAAATTTTAGCATTTTTATTAAGATGTTATTAAATCCTGTCGCGCGAACTCGCATTTTGAGAATTCAATTTTTAAAAATTGCAAGTCGAACTTGGACACATAAAATTTCGATCAATAAATATTTATACTGGAAAGTGTTTGTTATTTTTGACCAATCTTTTCTATGTTGTAAACTAAAAATGAAATAATGAGAACAACCGCACACTAAAAGCAGATGCAACAAGATTGCTGCACAATTGCAGAAAAAACTGTAACACGTGGGATCGAAGAAGCAAAAAAAAAAATAAAATTTATCATTATTAAAAGAAAAACGGACAAGAATGGGGCAACTAACCTAGTGCGAAAAACAAATAGCACCCATAAGACGCCTCTATGACTTTTACTGAAACATATTCTATTTCGCAAGCATTCTGCTCAAAGAGAACTATTTTAATAATGAAGGTTTTCGGGCAGCGATCGCTTAAACTAATTTTCCGAATATTTTATCAAATACTTTGTAGAATGACATTATTTTTGTGTGTGTGTTTTTTTTTAACTTATGTGCTGTCTGTTACTGTATGGAAATAGAAATTGAGCTATGGAGAAAAAAAGAAAGTGAAAGACAGAATGTTTTCTGGAAAGTTGTTACATCGAAAAACATCGGCCTTGCATCGGCTTTTAGATGTTTTTTATGGCCGATGGGCCGATGTTTTTCTAAAGTTAACATCTGCCGCCGATGCCGATGGCCGATGGCAACTTTGTTGAACAATCGGCGCCGATGCATCGGCGAGGCCGATGCATCGGTCGAGCCTTAGTTTTAATACAAAATATGTTTATAACAGGGTTTGAAGACTCTCTTTAAATACAATTTATTACAATAAACCAGTATGTAACCATTAAAAATATTTTCCCTAAACATATTTGTTTCTATAAATGTGCTTTAATTTCAAGATTCATTAAAAATTCCGCTTTTAAGCTCAACGAGTATTTACAATGAGCGAATACATAAACAGCTACTTAAAAATACACGATTAAAAAAAACAATACACTTTCATGTTACTACATTTATGTAGTTTTAGGTTGTTTCAATTTGCCATTTTCAACGTGTCACTGAATGTTACGAATTCATTTTAAGAATTGCACGTACTTTTAATCAAACTACTGATGCGCTGTGATATTTTCTAAACCAAACGCTTTTAAAATTTCTCTAATTTTCAAGTGGAAAACATCAAAATGGCACTTGCGAGTTGTCTTTCCGCATCCACTGCTATATGTAATGCATGAAATTTGAGAAATATATTTTTGTAGCTTAGGAATTCAGGAACTGTATTTACTGAAATAAATGGCCTTAATAAATCTTTTATAAACTTTTCCTGTCTATCCTAGAGATTGCATGCTTTCCTTCCGCACAATACATTGTTTGGAAAGAAATTACGCCCGGTTGCATAACGTGCCTGGACTCCAAATAGAGTAATAAATGGGATCCGACATTCTGGTCCCAAGAGTTCTTTTAGTTCTATAATTCTGGATAGTTAGTGGTTTTTCCTTCCATCTCTCTCTCTGTCTCTCTTTTTTCTCCCTTTAGTTACAACTATTCTGCGAAAAACTTCGCGAAAAAAAAAAAAAAAAAAACTTAAAAGAGGCTGACACCTAACATATTTTTGTAATGGAAAGTGAAAAACATAAAAAAAGTGATAAAACATATCACAACAGTCGCTTTCCGAGCATTCGGTGAGGGATGAATGTGAACTGACATTTTATTGTAATAGGGGATCATAACTTGTAAATATGGCTACCACCTACCACTTCAATAGTTCGTTCGTTTCAAGTCAATTAGAATTCTAGTTTCAACGGTGCTTTTAGAATGCAGCATTTTGTAATGATGCGATCAATTTTTTTTCAAGGAAAGGTATGCAATATTGTACTATTTCACAACTTCAGCAAAACATATGAAATGCATAAACTGCGTAATTCTAACAATGTTTCTTTATCTATGTATATTAGGATGGATTGGGGAAACAAGGAACATGGGAAATCTTTTTTTTTCATCCTATAATTCAGGGCTCCCCACTAAGAAGTGCCAATAGGTTTAAAGAAATATGATTTACAAAATTTCAACTGATATTAAGTCTTGCCTCATTCAGGTTAAAGTTAGTAGAAACAGTATTTTTTCGCTAAAAGTCGCAGTTTTCCTTCCATAAAAACGAAACTATTCGTGATAGAAACCTGTCTAGTCTCATTCCATTGAAAAATTTATTGATATCAGAAATGATCTAATTTACTAGTTTGCTATAACCGACAGAGTGGTATTTATTTTTTTCGTCTCAGATCGTATTGAATATAATCAAAATCTTATTAAAAGACTAAATCATTAAAATGTAGGTTATACATTTCGATTTTTTTTAGTAAATCGTTGAAGGTAATCAAAGCAGTAAATAAAAACAAAATAATTCATTAAGAAATAAGGAATAATGCATTCTATAGAAGATTCTCTGAGGTCAGCTTTGAAAATTAATATTAATTTCTAATAGTCATGCCTTACGCAATTTATGTTATAGTATGCGGCAGGTTCATCAGAGAATCTGCAAGACTAACAATAAAGAAAGTTACTAAGAAAATAAACTATAGACAGGTCATCGATTTTGATGTTTTTCTACGGTGAACGAAACTTTACGGGTGTTCAAATTCTGAAAAGAGTTACAGGTATAGTTCAATCAAAACTTATGCTATCAGCAGTTAGACAATGGGGGCAATTGGAAAAATTCAGACTAGGTGTTTTGATACCATGACATTATGCCGGTCACCTTAAGGAAACCTGAGATTTGAGAACAAATTATTTGGAACTTCTCTGCCATATTTTTGAAGTTATTTAAAAAGCAGTTTTTAATTGCAAAATAAGTCCATCCACTGATCCTCAGCCAGATATTTTTCGAAAATCCAAGACTGATTGGTCTCACGTAGGAAATGCGTGCAGCACATAGAAGATAAAAATATTAGATATAAAATAAATATTCCTGACCGAATTTCAAGCTTTCTTTTTGAGTAATTAAAAATGCCACAGCCTAGGGATGACTATAAAGAACTCATATAATTTTGTACAATTGATTTAGGGAGTCTTCTTTCAAAGGACATTACTTTTAAAGTAGGGGATAGTCGGACAAAACCGGGTAGTTGGACAAAACAGGGGTTTAGGTTTTATAAGACTTGATTTGTTTTTATACTTAGTGGAAATTTGTAGAACTACTTACAGGCGAGCGCCATAACAGTGTCCAGTGAGGTTAAGTCGTGTAAACCACCTGTTTTGAAGAAGTGACTCATTTAAATATGCACAGTAAAAGGAAAAGAATTCGGCGTCAATAGTATTATGCTCCCAATTCTAAATACCTAAGGATTTAGTTTAGACGAGTACAACATGTGTTAGCCTACTATTTACTTGCTATTTTAACGTTTTAAATTGGTGTCTCTGAGTTGTTTGAACAACTCTAGCGTAAAATGTATTCAAAATGGTGTGGTAGGACAAAACCGGGAAGCTACCGGTTTTGAACAACTCATTTATTCGCTTGTTGAAATGTAATTTACTTTATAATTATATTTATGTACAATTGTCAAAGCTTTCATTATAAAAATTATATTTTCATTATTGAACTTTCATTTGTAATTTTTGTGCCTAACATGTTTAAAAACTCTTAGTGCATAACTTAAATCAACTTTGTTGAAGGTTTGATATAGTTTCAAATTCAATAAGTTTTACGTGCGATAATATGAAAGTATTTGTATAATAAATAGTTTTATTATAATGTATCAATGTGTATTTAATTTTCCTTTTCAGTTCCCGGTTTTGTCCATCCAGGTCGGACAAAACCGGGACATTGCACACTTTTAATAGATATGATTTAATGATCTTAATTGCAATTCCTCACCACTGATTTATTTCCTTTTTTCTTCACAAGGGATCGGTTTATCAGTTTAACACAAATTTTTACTGTTTTATCCCTACAGGGAATATTTTTAAAAAACCGTTAGGCGCCCGTTTTTATCCGACTTTCCCCTACCTGGCGGGGGCTGTTCGTTACACCAGATGGATGGCAAAGAGAATATATTCCCACGAAATCTTTTCAGGGATTTGTTTACAACAACTGATTTAGAAAGGAGGGATAGTAAACATATTTGATAGTTTACAATCAATATATATTTAAAAGTATAGGTTAATGCCTGCCAAGCCACTTTGAGCCCGAACAAATACCTACTGTAATTACAATTTTTATTGCAATACGGGGATATTGATAAAGGTGTTGCAGACAAAACACTGTCTGAAGTAATAAACCAAGAAGGGTATCTCAGCTCAGAGAGAATTTCGTTTTCATTTTCAGATGATACTTTGGGGCAAAAAAATAATATGAGCATGATTGGAAAATTAAGACAAAAAGTAGGAAATGATGAATATGATTGTAATGTGAAAGCAAATTCACCCTGCAAGAAATCAATCATTTATTGGGCAAAGAAGTTGATTAGTTTGTTCATCCTTAAGCTATAAGTTTCTACAAGAGATTTAAAAACGATTAAGATTTTTTGAATATTGATCCCGATGTATGGTGTGAAAATTAACGTTATTTAAAGGCTTAAAAAATAGAGAACGGAATAAGGGCTGTAAAGGGTTATACCCAGACAGAGAAGTAAAATTTATGCGAAACTTGAGCTCTTTGTCGAAAGATGAAAAAACCAACAATTTATGTTTGTATCTGAATATAAGTATGCCAGACTCCTCAAAGATTGCCATATCTTAGTCATTACAGAGGAACTTGCGATTGTTAAGAGCGATAGTGTAATTATACTCAACAGTAGATTTAATAAAATATATGTAAACACTCCTATTATAATTTTTACTGCTTGCTTCCTCTCTTTAACCCGCATTTCAAATCGGACGTTGCTGCATATACATTTAAAAATGCATCTAATTAAATTATTTTCAATGTACAAAATGAAACATACAAGAAGCAAACTCTGATTAGCAGGTGTAATTAATTATTGTGATGTTTTTATCCCTTTGCATAAAAAATAACTTTTCCTGATATCAATGTAACCTGACATGAGAAAAACGCCAAGTACTACTCTGTTAGTTGTAGCAAAATAGTGGTTGAGATCATTCTTCAAGAGAATAAAATTTTCTTTGAAATGGAATAAGAACCAGGTTTCTACGATGCATTGGGTCAGCTTTACGGAAGAAAAACTACGGCTTTCCGCTAAAAATCGCTGTTTTCCCTCTTTAACCCTAATGAGGCCCTAATCAATTAAGCTTTGCAAATCACGTTTTCTAGCCTATTGGCATATTTTAGGAGGGGGGATGCCCCCAGGTGGAAATTCGAAAATTGATTTTTTGTGACGATCCCAATGTGTGTGTGTGTATACATGCAAGCATCAAGCAATATTGTAAATGAAACAATAAATGAACTTCTAACAATATTACGTGGTATATGTGTATATATGTATTCATATATGGTAAGATCAAGTAATGTTGTTAGAAGTATGTAGTATATCTATTTCATAACTTTTGTCGAAGTTGTTATTGCAATATTGAAGCAATATTGAATACCTTTTCTTGAAAAATTAGACCATATTGTTACAAAATACTATATCTAAAAACACTTAAATTTAGTACACTTGACACCCTTCTCTCAGTGGCAGGTGGTACTCATGTTTTTAAGTTATCATCCACTATTAAAGTGAAATTTATCTACCTGAATGATAATAATAATTATATATAAATATATGTATATATATATATATATATAAACATTTTTTTGATCGTGTCGAAAAGCATTTATATCGTGAGTGTAACGCCTTGCACCGCACCTGAGTTTCACCGCATTTCTCTTCCGATACAAGAACTAGGAAAAAGTCAACGGAGGAAATTAAATAATTATAAAATAAAAAATCAAAATATTCTTGGAAATATGAGAAACGTTCCCGTTATTTTAAAAATTATTTATTGATGTATATTTCTTATGTGATTTTGTAGTTTTTGTGTTCCTTGGTTAATTAGACTCAAAGCAAAAATCTTCGTTTTTTTGCAAGAAGCATGTGGTTCGCAAAATTATTACCTTCCAAAAATGATCTTTTATTACTTAACCGTTTATTTCAATCTTAATTAACTTCTTTCACTCAGATATCTTAAAATGAGCTGATAAAATTTCCTTTAATCCTTTTTTTCCATCTGCGTTCAAGGGGAAAAGACAAAGATATTAGAATCTTAGTAGTTTTAATTTTTTAAAACTTAATATTTAAAAATCAAGCTTATTCAAGCCAAATACAATGCCTTATACTCTTTAGCATACTTCTGTCAGATGTGTTCAAGTTTCTTGTGAAGACTTGTTATTTTTCTATGTACATTTTCATCAACTTGAAGATTTTCTTTTCCTTTCTTCATTTTTTTTATTGCAAACATGATTAACAAGAACTACTTTTATTGAGTAAATATTTTGAAAATGCATCCTACTGTTAAAATTAAATTAATAACATACTTCTTCAACTATTAGTGCTTTCATAAAGTATTTTGTTATTTCCAAATGCTTATAAAGAAACATACGCGTGATGCAACGGTACATAAATAAAAATTAGCTGCTTGATAAAATTTAAAACACGACAACATTTTTTTAAAAGTAGAGCTTTTCTTTAAAAAGTGGGACAACATTGTTCTTTATAAGCAATTGCATGAATATTCCTCCCGAAACAATCTCAATATCTTCGTGTTCCCATAGGCGAAAAAATACGTTACTTTTAAAGTACTTCTTACTTCAGCTGAACACTTCACGACCAAATCTCCTAGTGTCGAAAACTGCTCTCCAGAGTATTTTTCGTAATCGACTACAAAGCAGAGTTTACGAAGAATTGATAGAAAATTCAGAGAAGAGGCAAAACGCTTTCGATAGAACAAACAGTAGAATTGGTCTTTTCTTATTTTGTTTTGTTTCAGAGACGCTAACTCAGGCAATGCGTTTTAGATTTTTTTTTCTTTTTTCATTTGCTAGTTTTAAGAAGCATCTCCAGACGTTCTCAAATGGCATTGAAAGAATTCCTATAATCTTTTTCTCTTGCAAATCCTTTTCAATTTCAGCTTTATCCGCCTTTGTAGGAATTAAAGAACTGCTACGTATCTATCTTCTTTCATGTCTTTCATAAACAGCTGTAATTAACTACGGTTTATCAGTAAATATTTTAGTTTTTCTATTAAATATTACTTGTTTACACTGAAATAAAATTTTTTCTATAAATAAGAAGATTTACCTAAATCTACATACCTAACCCATACCTGCAGGTGTGTTTCAAAAGGATTTTTACAAAATTACAAATATTATTGTATCCTAGAAGACAAACACTATTTACCACATTCTAGTCTAAGCGACAAAAAAGACATAATATTACAAATGCCATTAGAAAATCCAAGCTCCCCTCTCCTCGCGCAAAGCGACCAAGAATTAAGGCATAAAAGGGAGAGTCTTCCAATTTCAGTGCGCACCGCCAAGGTGGAAGTACGACTTAACTGAAACATACAGTATGTATCGGGATGCCACAGAAGGCGCCACCACAAACATAGTGGCCGATATGTCAAGTATGTGATCTTCAAAGTAACAGATCGTTGATTTTAATTCGAATAAACAACTAAAGATCCAGTGTTAATTTTTAAAAAAAGCCCTAAAATTATCAGTTACGCTAAGAAAGAAAATAAAGAGATAAAGATGACTTTATGATGACTGGTGTGAACTGTGCAACGCCACACTCGGAAACCAATTTGTGTTCCTAGCTTGATCATTTTTCTGATGCCCACACGTAGTTTTGCAAAATTTAAGATTTCATTACCTGTTAAAAACTTGGATGTTTCAACATAAGTTTCTATTTTGCTCATACGGGAAGTGACTTTAGATTTCATTTCACATGCTGTTTTTCTTGGATACTACAACCACGCCTCTCTTTTTAAATCGCCCCGTTTAAAACTTGATATATACGTGTTGGTCTGTATGCATTTAATATAATCATTTCATTGAATGCACTGAGATACAAAGTGAGCTAAAGTGTTGACGAAAGAAACCGAGAGCATAAACAACTCCTTAAAGCTTTGTTATTATAATGTTAGACAATGATCAGTACATCTAGTCATGTCCCAGTGGTTTTAATTCAACTTTAAACTGTCGTTCACCTAGCGTTACACAGGGCCACTGCGTCTTCGGCCTGTTTCTTCAAGCGTAAGTGCACAATATGATAAGTCGTTTGGGTTACTAACCATAAGTAAAAGAGCACCAAAACTGTTTGGGCCCAAAACAGTGGATTCAGCTTCATAGAGTCTCATGTCCTACATGGCCTCTAACGCACTCCCTTTTTTTTTTTTTTTGCACTTCGTACAAAGCTGTCCTAACTTTGCTTACAAAAAATTATAAATAAATAAAAAAAAAGGTACTCGAGATTTAATATTTGCCCGTGAGATATCATGCTTCGGTGCCCATTGAATGGAAGACCCCGAAAAACTGAGAAAAACTGAAGATAAGTGTAGAATATAGCAGTTCATGAAAAAAACAAATGGTACGGAGAAAACTAGACTTTCTATAGAACTATTTTGAGGATTCTGCAAAATCTCATGACAGCATCGTTTTGCTATAAAATTTCAGAGATAAAGATTGAAAACGGATTCGTTTTTTAAATTTTCAGAAAAACTTTATTCCGATGTGTTTTTAGCTATCAATAGACATATAAAAATTCAGTATATCAGAAATCACCTGGTACAATTTTTACGACTAATGTTATAACTGTTGGTGGTTCTATCAGTCAATTGATTTTTTAAAATTTTTAGGGTTACCGTTCTATTCTAAACTCCATTTAATATTGTATTTGTGTAAAAAAATATTGGAGTTAACCATGTCCGTCGAGTCATATTGCTTCTCCTCATTTATGTGAAATTGGCTCAATTTTGATATTTTAGAGGAACTAAATGAGAAAAGATTTAGTGCTACGTAAAGAAAACACACATTTTGCGCAAGATTATTGCAATTTAATCCTTTGATTTGTAGCACAAAAGAACTAATATGTTAGTTGCACATTACGTTTTGGTAAGCAAACGTTTTGTTAACTAATTTTCGCTCAAATTATTTAATTACCATAAACTTTTTATTGTGTAAATTTCGTGGTTGCATTGTAGTTTCTAATAAGTTTAGATTTCGAGAGAAATGAGTTACAAAAATTTTATCGCTAAAGTCATATTAAAATACACTGATGTATCTCGAGATATTCATCTCACTGTTACTTTGTAAAATTTCAAAATGACATCGCAAGGCTAGAAACGTGTCACTTTTAATCACATTTAAGGCGTTTTAAAAATGAATCACACCCACGTAATCGAGAATTCGATTTGTTAAGCAATAATTCCTTAAATCTGCTCATAAACGAAGCTTTTCAAAATACATTTTTGAGCGCGATAAATATTAAGCGAAAATTTGTAATTTCCTGTCATTTTTAATCAAGAAATACGCCAATGTTGTTCAGAGTTAATATTCTGCAATCGAACTGCGTGCATCAGATGTTGACACTGCTAATATATTATATAATGAAATATGAATATTAATACTGCGGGTTACTTTGAATCATTATATTGGTCACATAACGACTTGTGTAATTAGTTATTACATTTACTTCATGTTCTACATTAGATTAGACAATTGTTCAATTTCATCATTACTTTTAGGAGTAATGAGACGGAATTATCAGCATAATGAATAAGTTCCCTTAATTTCTTTGAATTAGGAATGAGAAACACTTCAGAAATTATACAAAGTCTATTCAATCCGACCATTTAAATATGTAACACAAAGTAAATAAGCAGACGCGAAATTGTAACATAAATAAAGTTTTTTTAAAGTTTTAAATGCACGTAAGGTTCATTTTACACTGGAATTTAGGGATTGTTAATGTAATCGTGGGAATTATAACACATATTGGAATACATCTTTATTTTTGCTTTTTAGCGGTAAATCAGTGAGGATTGTTAGAATGTTTTGAAAAGTAATGTCACAATTGTTTTATTTTATTTTCTTTTTCGTTTTTTGAATATATATTTGTAATATGATACACATTGGACATCAACTACTGAATTTTGCCACACGGTTTTACTAACTAACTACTTATTAGAAATTTCCAATGGTAGGAATAACTTTTTTGAACTCAATATATTGAAAACTAAAATTCGCCAAGTTAGAAATTCAGTATCAAACAAACTAACGAGTTGTTTTATGAATGAATTGAGGAACTCCTACAGCTAAGAATGAAGGACCTACTATGGAACTGGGCATCTGTTAAATTTCAACTCGTTTATCGATGGCACTGACCACTCTGAAGCTTATTTCTTCCGCACTTGCCTGCCCCCTTTTTCACATTTTTATTTTTGTTTGGATGTTATTAATTTTTACACTATTTTCCCGTAAAAGTAAAAACATGATAATAATAATAAAGCGTGGAAGAAGGCTTAATGTATCGTAAAAATATCGTAAAATACAAAAAGTTAAAAATTAGTGCAGTGATTAAATAAAGATTGACAAATAAAAATTTTGAAAGTAGGGTTTTGAGACGGGGAAAATGTGAGTCTGTGGTTCGTTCTCCCCCGCCACCACCATTAATAACTTTAGAAGGAATTATCCGATTCGAAAGATTTTTTTTTTTTTTGTGCATTCGAAAGATCTCTGCGAGGACATCTCATTTCCGCATTTTGCTTTTTGATTTGAACAATTTTTTGTTCAATTTTGAACAGTTCAAAAAATCTAAACATTAGCACCTGCTGCCCAATTATGTAAGCTCTGGGAGTAAGATTCAAGTTCCTTTGAACAAACTTTTTGAAGAAGCTCTAGGCGTGAAATATTTTTTTTTATTTGAATAATTTTGGTTCATTTTTGAACAGTTCAAAAATAATTTAACAGTAGCGTCTGCAGGGAAATTTGAATCCTATATAAATCCTGATCCAACAGACGGATTTTCTTGTAACAAACTTCATCGTAAAGCTCTTATGACGTAGATCATGTACAAATAGGAAGTTCATCCAGCACTAAACGAGCATATTTTCCCACGAAATTTTTGATCCTGATTCTTAGGGATATTTTTGAATGAATGATAGATTAAATGAATGTGTTAAAGAATTAATGAATAAATAAATGAATAAATGAATGAATAAATGAGTAAATAAATTATAAAATAAATGAATGAGTGAGTAAATGAATATGTATTAACCGTTAAAAAAGGTATATTTTAAGTAATTAAGTACTAAAACTAAATGAGAAAGAGAGAGAGAGAGAGAGAGAAACCCAGATTATAAATTTCAAGTTGGGTGTATACGGGAAAGTAGGCTCGTATATTTCTAGACGGCACTTCTTCTTAAAAGTGAAATTGTCGACCTTCGCTGATGGATCGGGCAAACACAATACTAGGGGATCATTCATAAATGACGTCACGCTTCGAGGGGGGAGGGGGTTCGTGAATTGTGACAAAGTGTGACAAGGGGAGGGGAGCGGTAACAAGAAGTGTGACATAATGCATTATGCCACATAGCGTGACAAAGGGGGGAAGGGGGGTCCGCTAAAGTGTGAGATATTGTGACAAGGGGGGCGGTGGTCAAATATATGGGAAAAAAGCGTGACGTCATTTATGAATGGCCCCTAGCACGATCTAACCTCAATACAACGCCACCTGCTGGTGACGTTGAGAGATGTGATACTCGTTGTGAGTAGTACTTGGTTTACCCTCGATAATTTTTGAAGTTTTTGATTTTCCCCTGTGCATATGCTTAGTTATCTACATTGATGTTAAATTTTAAGTAGCTAAACAATAAGTCAGTTAGAAGGGTCTCCGTTCTTAACGGCTGAGTCAGTCTGTGATAAATAAGACACTCTTTAAAGAAAAATAATTCCATAACTATGAGGTATATCGATAAAAGTTGAGGTTCTAGGTGTTCAATTTTGAGGCGTTCTGGATGTTCAGGTCTAGGTTTCAAAATTGAAAACCCAGATCTATGAGTTTTAGGGCTAATAGTTTTTGAGTAATGGAGGCAGGGGTTCGAAAGTATAACGAAGTGTTTCGTATAATAAAAACATACTGGCCGGTGTGTCACCAATTGCAAATTATCTCAATTTAGTAATTGGAATTGTGAGGAGTGGCTGTATTAAAAATGTCATATTTATTTTTATTTTGTAAAATTATCAATGCTGCCGTGTTATGCACAAATGTCATACCTGCAGCTGAGCTTAAAGTGAGATATTGAAGTTTCAAGTTTTGCTCCTTCATATATTTGATTCAGACACAACTTTTTTTTTTATTTTCTTTACATGTTTCCCGTTCACATATGAATACAAAAAATTGTATTTAGGTAAATTTAGTGACATAGACCTACCTCGTGGTATTAACGATTTCGCCAAGAAGTGTAGTTACCGTTTTTGTCTTTAGCACGGCAGTATGCGTAGGCTTGCATCACACCTGGTGAGGATATACGAAATGCAGTATTGCAATGGTGGAAGAAGATATATGATAAAAGACAGTATGACACAAGCACGTAGATAGGAATTTATTTAGGAGGGGGCCCAAGCCAAACGTTAAGAGAAGTTTCCAAATTGAAGTTTCAAACCATTAAAAATTTTGTTTAAAATAGGTAGTTTTGAACGCAATTTGGGAATACGTCCGGAGCCCCTTCGAACTCTTTCTTGTGAAAGTGGTATGATCCCCTTTTGATTCCGTGTTCCATTTCTTCCCTATTCATACCAAGTTTTAGAAAGACATTCCACTAGTAGTGCTTTTGCAAGAAGCTAGTTCTTTGTTGTATAAGAACAGGGCATTTCTAGAAGGAAAAGATGGTAATAAACAAATACATACATGGTAATAAAATATTTTTCCCAATATCAGTTTTGTTTTAGTTGATGATTGCTCAATCCATTTTTGTGGCCGTTTTGACACTTGAACGTAAGTATTTCCACAGCAGTTGAAAAACTTTAAACTTTACCTTTTATTTTTTTATATTTTAGATCGTAGCTAACCCTCGTGCAACTTAATGTTTTACTTAAAATGTATTGATTTGTCCACGTTGCGGGTGTGAAATTAATGTCGTTATCGGACCAGGCTCAAATTATTGTTTTTTTTTTCTGAAGCTGGATACTTTGTAAGAAACGTGATGATTACTTAGATTCAAAATTATAAAATTTAAAAGCTGGAAGTTAAAATTCTTTTATTATAGAGCAATTTCACGCGTACATATGTCACACCCGAAAACATGAATTGAGCTTGGTAAATAACTAGCACAACAGAAGAAAAAAAATATATTCAGAATTGAAATGATTATGAGAAGTAGGAAATATTTTGTGAAAACCTCATGCACATTATATGACTAATTTTATTTCTGTATGTTTAATATGAAGCCGTGTAACTTCTGTTGAAACACTACGTATACATTGATTAGGCACTGTTACGCGTAAATGGAATTTCTGAATTCTTATTGAGGTATCGATCAAACTTTTGCGACTTACAATTTTAATTTTTTCGTGGTTCCAATTTATTTTTTCTTCTTTTTTTTCAGTAGGGTTTTCTAGCAAATTCTCTTATGGGGTATTTTACAAATTCAGCCGACGATATTTCTTCGCGTTTTATTAATTTTATTTCTCATAATCTTGTTTTTACCATTGCTAAGGTTTATGATTAAATGAAATACATTTTTCAATGAAAGTATTTTATAGCTTTTATTTTATGTTTACTTAAATAATGTTTTTATGCATTTCTTTCGCTTGAACAATTTCGCTCTTTTTCCAAGTATTACTATTGTTTAAACAATATATTCCAATTCATTTTTATTATGTGGGCAAAATATATAACAGAAATATTCTGACAGGATAGGTCAAATGGAGCTTTAAGAAACAATGTGTCCTTTCCTTTTTTTCGTAATTTACCGTAGTTGGATTAAAGCCACGGATCATTGGACGAAAGAAATTGTCGGATAATATATGAGTTTAACCCCGATTACTTCAGAAAGAATAGCGGCAGTTGTCTTAGAAAATAGCTTTTCAGCCAACACAACTTTGCTCTTAGATCTTTGTCTATTTTCTTTCAGCACAAAACCAATATTTCAAAGTGTTTCTGGATTGTGCTTTCAGTTTCGTTGATGCGTGTCTTTTGGATTTTATAGGTACTCGGGTATTTGCATATTATGTTATTTTTGCGAGATAAGGGTTTTAAGCAAAGGAAAAAAAAGTAAAGATATGGAAAAAAGGTCTCAAAATCTTTTTAGAGGAAGCAATAAAAGTTTAAGTATTTCAAGACTTACACAGCAAAATCTAACAGATAAAGTACCCTTAACTAATATTTTCATGAGAACGCACTACGTTTTCCATGAAAATATTAGTTAAGGTTTTTTAACTAACCAATCATATTGTCTCTATTTTTATGGCACGTACCTTTTAATATTTTAAGGGATATGCCAGGAAAATACTTAACGTAAGACATTTCTTTATTGCGGTACATTCATCCTTTTACATTCCTGATTTAAAGTGCTGATAAAGTAACATAATCAAACGTTTATATGTCACACTTACAGGCAGTTACACATGGTGTATGAAGTATCTCATTTACTACAAGTATGAGTTTTAAGCCTTAAGCAAGAAGGAATAAATGCATTTACATTTATAATGAATTTGAGGATAATTTCCTTGGAACAAGAGCTTCAAATAACTGGATTATTTGTTTCTATGCTGGTTACTAATCCAATATGCTTGTTATACTACTGCTAATACAAAATTTTGGTTATATAGTACTCCAATTTAAAAAGGCTAACAACGAGGAAGTTTATCCTCTATTGCGCAATCAAGAAATCACTTTTAATGACACAATAAAAAGTGACATTCACTCAGCCAGAGGGAGTGGTTATTAAATTATGTAGAACCAATGGCACTTGCTAAACATGTTTGTCTCTGTTACATTTATAGCAAGTGTCATTGAATCAATAGTCACAAAAAGGCAATATCTAAACAATAACCACTAACTTAGTAGGCCAATGATTATTATACTAACTGAATACTAATTGACCAACTCAATATTGTGCAACCCAGATATTTTGTTAGTAAAATAAACGTCATTGAATCAATCATTCATATTGACATTTTTATGACGTCATATAATCGTCATAAAAATGGCATTGCATCAATAGTCACAAAAAGGCAATATGTAAACAATAACGACAACTCTGGAAGGCCAATGGTTATAATACTAACTAAATATTAATTGACCAACTCAACACTTGTGCAATACAGATATTTTGTTACGAAAATAAGCGTATATTATTGAGAGCAACCACAATTATAAAAATTCTAAGATATATATATATATATAAGAAAGAAAAGTGAAAAAATAAAAGAAAAGAACGAAAAAAAAAAAAAAAAAACAAGCATTGAACTAATTTTTTACTATGAAAATATTAACTAAATACTTTTCCTTTTGGTTTAACTTCTTAAACTATTTAAAATATGGTGCCCGATTTAAATAAGCAACACCACAGTAGTACTTCAACTATAAACTAATACTAAAAAAAGTAATTAATAAACCGACACAACCAGTCAACTGCTTCTGTAGGTATTCATTCAGGTAGTTATTAATTTCAGGTAGTGCTTAACGATGTCTGCAATACATTATTATGACACTGCGAGATGAATATTAATCTATTACGTTGTTTCAAATTGCTAAGTTCAACACGTAATACATAATTACGTATCACAAGCGCCGCGCGATGAATGTAATAAATTGTTTTGCATTTTCCCTGCTGCGAACTCATTAATTTAAAACGAGCATACACAAAAATTGCAGAAAAAATCTTTTTGGAAATCTTTTTATCAATATGCGAATGTTTTTGTTTTTCCTCTCCTTTTTTTTTTTTTGTTTTGTTATTGTATACAGGAAAGAATTTGCGCTCTGCAAAAAATGACTATGGTTTTCCATCAAAGTCTTTGCTTTTCTTTCTCCAGTTGTCAAATATTCCTTGCAGTTTAGGAGAAATAAAGTTAAGTTGCTAAAATATTATAACATAATGCAACACTCATTAGAAAAAAAAAATATATGCACTGGTGTTTATTCTTCTTTTGCCTTTTTTCGCCAAACGAACCAAATTTAATTGCCTTATCAACTCATTACATCAACTATTGAGGCAAAAATAGTTTGGAAGCAGTTAGGGTAAACATAAAAGAAATGTTGAAAAAAACAACACATTTTTTTACCGTAATAGCAGGGAAAAGTCATTTAAAATAAAATAAACTTAAACGAACAAAATGCTTTTATTTCACAGAACGCTTTAATGTAACAAACAATATTCAATAAATTAATGCAACAGGAAATCCCGTCTAAATATTAAACCTCTTGACTGCTCAATTATTTTAGCGAATTCGATTCGCTAAAAATTGGTTTACTTTATGCAACTAAAGCCATCTCTGGAATAAAACCTTAATTAACACGTTGAAGACAGCGCACATTTTTGCTACCTATAAAAACAGGTTTTGCAATTTTTCAGTAAAAAATTTATTTTTAACAAAATGAAGTTTTTTCATCTAACAAAACTGTGTTCTAAGACTATAACTGGTATAAGCCACCAGTGGTACACGCCGCCAGATGCGTGTGTGAGCCACCACTGGTACACACCGACAAATGCGTGTGTGAGCCACCACTGGTACAAGCCGCCAGATGCGTGTGTGACCCACTAGTGGTAAACGCCGCCAGATGCGTGTGTGAGCCACCAGTGGTACACGCCGTCAGATGCGTGTGTAAGCCACCATTGGTACACGCCGTCAGATGCGTGTGTGAACCACCAGTGGTACACGCCCCCAGATAAACTATTCGCATTTGAGCCACCGGTGGTACACGCCGTCCTCAACGTGTTAATGTCCAAATACTTGAGTAATTGCATTACTGACGTTTTAACGATGGAACAGCGGGATAATAGTGTACATACACTTAAAAAGCTCATGTCCGTGGAAATCGTGGAATAAGCAATTTTCGTTATTTTTACGTTGCACGTGGAAATCACGGGATAGGTCAGAGGGTTAAAAAGCACTGCACTTATATTTTTGTAGCATAGACATTTCAAATTTTAGAAATATTTTATTAACGTGTACATGAATACATACAAAAATGACAAATCAATAAATGTCTTTTAAAAGTATTATTTCCGACCAAATTTCATTACAAATTTGAGTTATTAGCAGGGAAAAAACAGGCTATGTTAATAATCTGACGAACGCTGTACGTATGTTTTGTTTGTAACTGTTAATAACATTTCAAGAAGTACATTTAAAAGCAAATTATTTTACCAGGAATTGTTCATTACTTATAAAGTCGTACAATTTCTGTCATTTAGATATTTTGTTGAGTTAAAAAAATGAAGCATCGCTTACAAATGTTCGCAGGAATATAAATATGAAACATTGTACCAAAAACAGAAGCTACTCTTTTCTTCAAGTCAGATTAGTAATAAGGTACCTGTGCCCTTAAGGAAAAATAAGGCACCTTAAGGAAAAATTTTTTTTATCCCCGTGTACACGTCATAAGACTCCAAAAATGTATGACCACTATCCCTGAACTGTTGACTATCATTATTAAAATTAGCGACCTTGTTATTATCCTGGTTTATTTTAAATGATAAAAAAAAAAGTTACAAGTGTCCATGTAAGGAACCACCTTTCCCTATTATGGACATACATGTCCATATTAGGGACAGGTGGCTTCTTATTGACCTACAATACAGGGTGTATGGAAGATAAACTCTTCCAAGGGATTTTAGAGGAGAGGGGCTGAAAAAATATAGCTTAAAGTTTTGTGGGGCACAGTAAATATCTTCATAACATGCACTTTAGAAGGGGAGGGGTTCATTTTCGTCTCTTCGAAGACCCATGCAAAGCACCTCAGTTACTTCATAATATTATGAAATAATACAGTTGCTTTTGGTTAGCTTTATTGCATCCTTCTGCAGACTTAACATCTGCTATTACTCAGTCCTCACACGATGAACAAATAAAAACTTCAGCATGGGCGCCAAGTCCCACACAGTCTTCATAGACATATCTGCCGCATTTGATGCATGGCCGCATGTCTTCAAAAGCATGAATTAAAAATACATATAAAGATTAATTTATTACGAACTAGCAAAACAAAATAACATTAAACATATATTTTACAAATTTGTGAATCTGAAGAATCACTTGTTGGTACTTCATCAACAAAGGATAGCTGCTACTGCTCCTTATGAAGTATTGATGCTGTTGCAGGCATGTGGCTATGCATCAACTGCGGCAGAGATGTCCATGAGAACTGTGTATGACTTAGTGCCCATGATGGAAGAAGTTTTTATTTGGAAATAAGGTGTCCATATTGGGAATCGGGAGTAGTTTTGCTAAATCTTGTAATAAATAAACAAAGAAAATATTTTTAAGTGATATATTCAATAGCAATCGAAAATATGTTTTATCAGCTTATGTTGAAAATATGTTTTATCAGTGTTTTAAAAACACTCCACTTTTCAATAAATAAAGTGATTTTACCATATCTAATACGAATTTAAACTTACCAGTAATTACGATCAGCACAATACGAAAAAACAAGTTTCCTTCAAAATGGCGATCAACGCGATTTTTTTCACTTTCCTGGCTAAATTATCTTTTCAACTGCTTTTCCTCACGGACATGTAGTGATATTTATCGATCAAATTTGTTACTTTTAAAGATAGTCAGGGTGTCCATATTGAGAGCACTGTCCATATTGGGTACAAGTATCTTAATTTATATTTCGTCATGTAATAACGAAGTTTTTCTTCCATCACATTTTTTCCTCGGTACAGAAGGCTAGATCTACTTTCCTTTGCCACATTACAATATTTTGCTGCATCATAACGGTTTCTTATATTGCAACAACGTTAAATACTTGTAACCTTAAAAGTGGATTGTAGATAAAATATAATGCAATTGGCTTCGATTAAAAATCTCTATCTCTACTAATAATAAAGCAGCAAGTATGTGTGTGTGTGTGTGTTTGTGTGTGTGTGTCTGTCTGTGTCCGGCATAGAGACCAGACCGTCCATCGGATTTTCATGAAATTTGGCACGAAATTAGTTTGGAACATGGGGGTGTGCACCTCGGAGAGTTTTTTCCGAAATTCGAATTTGTTCTTCTTTTATTCCAATTTATAGCCGAAAGTTTCATAAAATAATCATTTTCTATGGGAAGGAATTATCGTATCGCTTCGAGCTTGATAGCGTTGAAATGCGCATAAAAAACTACTCCGGAAGAAGTTCGAACTCCGTTGCGAAAATTCGAAGCCTCTAAATTACCTAGAAAACAAGTTATAAGCATTTTTCTCTGCAGTTCGAAATTATTTTTTCACGCTAATTAACTTTAATTTTAATTGTTACCATGCCGACTGACTATTAATCCTTTTTTCTTTCAACGAATTAAAATTTATTGCTAGCGGTTTCTAGCATTTTGAGGAGCAGCCGATTTGTAATTTATTTATTTATTTTTTTAGATTTTGATTATTATTTTTTAAAGCGAATTGAAATTTATTTCCTGCGGCGCACAGGCGGTTGATAGTTTTATTTTAATTTCCTTATTTTGACATGTATTTTACGAGACCATTTTCCATACTGCACAGGGGTTTTTAAAAGAAATGTTATTTTTTATAGCGATTTTTGTTATTCCAGCTTATTACTATTTATATTTTCATTTATTTTATTTTTTTTTTCTTATGTGAATTAGCACATATGGTATTTTTCTATTTGAGCTCGGATGAAAGGTTTATTCCGCTTTCAAATCTTTGCTTGCTGCTGTTTGTTTCTGCAGGCTACAAAATTTCGTCTTTCTGTTTTAAGCCGGGTCCCGACGCTGCGTTTTGCACAACTTTTTGTCTCCGCAGCTCAACACGCTGCAGATAAAACGTTGCGCAGTTTTGAGTCCGGTGCGAAGACTGTACAGTTGCAGCGATAGCTGAGCTAGAAAGCATCGATGTATTTGAACTGTGCAGACAAATCGGCACATGTAGACGGTAGCAACCTTTTCCGATTCATTTTGTTTCTCAGTTTCAATTCGTCAGGTGACGATGGCCGACTTTCGGCAATGTTCTCAGGAGTTTCTCACAAAATTTATTGCATTATGCGAAAGTTTCCCATGCATTTGGCGTGTCAAATCCAAGGAGTATAGTGACAGGGATAAAAAGGGGGACGCTTATGAGAGTTTAGTGGAAAAATTCAAAGAAAGTGATGCAACCGCAAACAGAGAAACAGTTGTAAATAATTAATTCTTTGAGAAGTGTTTACCGTAAAGAATTGGCAAAAGTTAATAAATCGTTTCTAACTGGGGCTGGAGACGAAATCTACAAGCCATCTCTCTGGTATTTTGATTTGTTGAGGAGACACCAAGGCAGTCTAGGAATACCATCGATGAAAACAAAGAGATTGCAGTTGTCGAACCACCAGAACAGGCAACAAAAAATATTTATTTTATGTAATCATTTGACCACTTTAAACGCCAGGTACGTCTGAGACGTTCCAGTCTTTTTTTTTTTAACATGACAGCATGCCAAAATTGTCCAGAGTAGTACCTCCTTCATGACGATATCGCACAAAACTGAGTGAAATATACATATATCTCTGCACCATGTAGAACATAAAAAACTGCAACGTTTTCATTCAGTATTAAGACTGCGTAGACAAAATGTTGTACAAAACGTAGCGTCTGCACCTGGCTTTAATGTCAATAAATAATAGATAAAAATTAATTATACTAAAAATTTATTAATTAAAAATATTATAATTTATTATAATCGTCCTTTATGTGTGGGTACTTGAACTAAACAAACAAAATGCGTTTTCTTTCAAATATTTTCTTTTTTGTTTTGTTTCGTTTCTTCCTTTCCTTTTTAATTGTGCGTGTTTTGTAAAAAAAAATGCTTAAATGTGTAGGATCTCTGGCTGATTGCCGTGGGCAGCTAATATTTAATTATGTGGAATGCTATACATTTTAATAAAATATCATAATTTACACCTAAAAAAGTTATTACTATATACACAATGGCAAACCGACTGGTCTTTCCATTTTTTAACACGGGCATAGCCGTGCGGGTACCGCTAGTATTTAATAAACCAGTTTGTTATCACCAAAAAGTCGTCGGTTCACTCCGATATAATAAAAGAAATGAAATTTAATAAATGCAACTTACAGCCCTTCATATTTATGTAATATAGTTTCTGTAATGAATTTTTTTATGGATTAAACAGCTGAATGATAAATTATTCTACAGTTTTTAGCTACTTTTCCGCAAGAGTAAAAAAAAAAGTAGGAAAGAGGCTTAATGTATTGTAAACATATCGTTAAATATAAAGAAAAGTCAAAAAGGAGTGAAGTAATTAAATAAAGATAGAAAAAAAAATGAAAATAGGTTTTGAGATAGCAATATTTTATTTTTTGATTTGAACAATTTTTTGCTCAATTTTAAACGGTTAAAAAAATTAACATTAGCGCGCGGTTTGGGAAATGTAAAGCAAATTACATAAATCCTGTACACACGCCCCAAGTTCCTACAGACAAGCTTATTGAAACCACTTTCAGCTTGAAATGTTTTTGATTTGAACAATTTATCTTCAATTCTGAACTGTTCAAAACAATTAACATGTGCGCCTATGGGGAAATTTCAAGCCCATATAAAAGTCTGATCTAACAAACGGATTTTATTGGAAAAAACTTCATCGTAAACCTCTTATGACGTAGATCATGTACAGATAGGAAGTTCATCCAGCACTAAACGAGCCTATTTTTCCACAAAACTTATTGATCTGGATTTAAAAGTATATTTCTGAATGAATGAATGGAAAAATGAATGAGTAAGAATGAATGAATAAATGAATGAATAAATGAGTGAATGAATACTTGAATGAGTGGATAAATGAAAAAATAAATGAGTGAATCAATACATTAATGAGTTAATAAATGAAAAAATAAATAAATGGGTGAATGAAGAATGAATGAGTGAGTGAATGTATATGTATTAACCATTGCAAAACGCATATTTGAAGCAATTAGAAACTAAAGCTAAATGAGAAAGAGAGAGGGATAGTTAGATTTTAAACTTGAAGTTGGGTGTATACGGGAAAGTAGGCTCGTATAGTTCTAGACGGAACTTCTTGTTAAATGATAGATATAGTTTGTTGTCTGTTTTGTTTACTTTTTATAAGGTCAAAACTTTGTTGTTCATTTTTTGTTTCCTTTTTTGCCCTCACTTTATTTATTTATTTATTTATTTCATTTTCAGGTTTAATAAAGTTATGTCTTATCTTTTGTATTTCATTGCTTCGTCGATTAACAACACACATGTGATTGTTTTGATTTTCCTTTTCTGAGATTATCGATTGTTGTTAAATGCTATAAGCATTTTGTTGTTAGCTACTTGCTGCAGTTAAATAATTCGAATTACATAAGCTAAATTTAGCATTAATTTTCAAAACTCCTATTACATAACTCAAATTAATGTTTTTCGGGGGAAAGCACTTGTGAATTTTTACGTAATATTAAAAATCGGGTAACCCTTAAAGGAGCAAAATAACCAAAAGTTATAAAGTTAGCCAAATTGTGTTATACATAACTATTTACACTCCCTTTAGAAAATATTTAGTAATGTATTTCCTTGCCCATAAATCGATAGCTGTTGATAATGCAGTCACGTACAAATTTAGGGTAGCATTAAAATGCAATCAATTCCGCTGCGTCGTTATGATTGAATAATATATGAATGGCAATGAGGATTTAACTGATCTTATCTTCCCAAGTACTTGGCATATAATTAAGGAAACAATTTATATTTCACACTCATTGTGTCTCTCCGACTTGTAAGGACATACAAGCTGCAGTTATTGAATGCTGGATAATATTCTGACTTTTATGAATTGTTTTAAAATTTCTGCATTTAATGCACTGCTCCATTTTATCAATGTCCTATTGCGTGTAGCTTGGCCACATTAGATAAAGAGAAGTCATTTCAAAATGGTGGAAAACCATTAAAATGCGAAATTGCTATAAGGAAATAAAGTTATTATTTGCATAACAGTAAGGGACAAAAAACAGAAATTATATGGAAGACTAAAGAAAACTTATCGTAAAGTAAAGATATTGTTCACCTTCTTCCTGGTAGACATTATTAAACTACGTTATATGATGCGGCTAAATAAAATATATTAGTTTCCCCTGGTACATTTATTATTTCCGCTTTTTGAAGTGCTTTCATTAAATGTAACACTCAACTTCATCACTCCGCTTCTTCATGGAGTACAGTCGTGATAGATGAATAGACGCACCTTACGGTCTAAAATGTCTTTAAAAAAACTGGCTGATGCAAAACAAACAACAAAACCAATCCTTTCAACATTCTGTACAAGTATGAAATACAGTAAAACATCTCCTATGGACACCCTTGAAATGCGGACCCCGCTCTTAGACGAACAGTTTTCTTGTCCCGGGCAGGATAGCATTCGGCCTAATATATTAAAAGCCCCTCTTTAACGGACACCCTCATTACTGGTTTAGACATTTTTTGGGAGTAAATTACATTGATATAATTCAAATTGCGAGATTGATTTCGAAAGCGAAAAATCCAAATTCGAGAATTAAATAATTAAATATCGGGTAGTCAAAATTTGAAGCAAATTATAACAATAATTAAGAAAGTAAAGTATTTGAAACACTACTTAACAGTTTTACTTTTCACTATATATAACGTTCTTAAGATTTACAGCAGAAGAAAAAAGTACAAAGTTTTATTTCTGTTTTTTTTTTTTTTTTTTTATTTAACATTTGTCTTACTATTGGCTTACTCGCGCGTGGTTCCGGCCCTTTGACACAATGTGTAACTTTGGAGCACTGTTTAAAAAAAATAATAATAATAGCATAATAGCGTGCACAACACACGATTTAACAGTAACAGCTGTTAGTTTTCAAGTGTTTCTTAGAATGGCTGTTAATGCTAAGCAAATGCGTCAAACTCTTCAATTCAGAAGAAAAAAATGAAGCAGTAATTTTTCGAAAATAATAATGGTACAATCCGTGTCGATTCAGGCAGGGGTATCTTCATTTTCTCAGAAGTTTTTGAATTTCACATATGTTAAAATTTAGAACAAAGTGAGTAACAGGTATGTTTTTGTTTTGCTCAAGAAAATTCCTGGCCTGAGATACAGGCCGCCAAAGATGGCGCCTCCGGCGCAATTTCTCACTTTAGATTTTCGCCAAAACTTTCAAGTGCTCTATTTCCTGAACGGTGCAAAATATTTTGATGCAGTTTTTTTATTTGAAAGATAATTAGATTCTGTTTAAAATGAAAGGCTAAATTTTAAAATATCTATTCAATGTTTTTCGCTGCAGCCTTCTGAATTTTTTTTTCTCAAAAAAGCCAATTTGAATTTTTAAATTTTTTTACAGTTGGTTAACACCATTGAGTACTACATTCCCTTAAGAGGAAAGCTTCCACTTTTGTGTTCAACGGTTTTTAGAAACAATTTACGATTTTGCCATATACTTTATCAGTTTTCTTTATAACATAATCATACATTGGTCTCATTTCGTCAAAATTATGCAAATTTAATTTTCTTTGACATGGCATTTAATTCTTAATAAATATTAGTGCATGAAAAAATCGTGATTTTTTTTTTAATGATAAAAAGAGTTTTTTAAATTTTAAACCGGATTGCTTATCATACCAATAAACATAATTTAAGATTGACATTCTGAGTAAAATGCAATCAATATAATATTTATTTAAGTGAAAATAAGAATTTTTGCATTGAAAAGTATATATTTATGCTAAAAATTTAGAAAAATAAATGCAATACACTGTACTTTCAACCCAATACGCATATGTTGGAAAAATTAACTACTGCACATTCGCCAGGCCGTTAGCAAGTAATATAAATGCATGTATACCAGCCATCAAAACAATTCTGTACAAATAGATTAACAATTAAATTTATTTTTAAATAATACTTAAGTATTTTCTTGATTCTATTTGCTATTAAAAGTAATTTGAGAAAGAAAACAAGTTTGGCTGTCTTTTCTACTCCTAATTAATTTTTGAGCTCGTGAACAAATCCAAATGTAGAAAACTTTAGTTCGGTTGCTGCTGAAATGAGCATATGAATAATTTTTGGCTGTTCATTACCCATGAATTCTTTTACAGCAGTTACAGTTTCCCACTCAAATGTTGACATAGACTGCAATTTCTTTTTTGAATTAAATTCCACCAAAAAAAAAAGTGCACAAATTATGAATTTCAACCCATTGCTTCATAGTTCAGTGTTTTCTTTAACCAAATGTAATTGGCTCTTAAACATCGTATTTTATAGTTTGGGGTTAGAGATGGCTAAAAAAAAAGAATAAATAAAAGAAAAATAAGAATAAAAGAAAAAGAATAAAGAAAAGAAAAATAAGGTGTCATTGCCTGCTCATATTTCTTTTAAAAAGGTATTGTATAGTTATTTTATTTTGCTGATTTAGGTTACTTTGTAGCTTTTCCTGAATACTTGTAACAGCTTCGGCTACTTTAATTATCTTCTTCCAATTATTTAAAGCAGTTAAGATCGGTTTTAATTGATTAGGCAGATCCTCTACATTCTTTTCCCAAATTGCCCCATTGAAAATATTTTGATACTTATTTCTCTATTAAATTTCTACTTCCTTCTTTAAATACCTGCATAAAATCCGGATAACTCATAATGCTAACTCAAATTAGTAAAAAACTTATTCAACATTCTTGTTTGAGTTGATATTTTTTTAAAGAACTATTGATTTAAACGTCAATGATTTTTTGAAAAAGTCATCTGGTTTAAATTATGTACAGTCTGATAAATATTAGAAACATATTTTTAAAAGAGAACAAGAAGTTCCGTCTAGAACTATGCGAGCCTACTTTCCCGTATACACCGAATTCAAATTTATAATCTAGCTATCTCTCTCTCTGTCTTTCTCGTTTAGCTTTAGTTCTTAATTGCTTCAAATATACCTTTTTCAATGGTTAATACATATTAATTCAATCATTCATTTATTAAGTCATTCATGTATTTATTCATTTTTCATTCTTTTTTGCTTATTCATTTAATCATTAGTAATTCAAAAATATTCTTGAAAATCTCAATCAAAAATTTTCATAGGAAAATAGGCTCATTAGTTCTGGATGAACTTTCTATTTGTACATGTTCTACGTCATAAGAGCATTTTCCCATAAAGTTTGTTCCAAGCAAATCGGGCCGTTAGATCAGGAATTATATAGGATTGAAATTTCCCCGTAGGCGGTATGTTAATTTTTTTTGAACTGTTCAAAAATGAACAAAAAATTGGGTTTCCGAATTTTAATTATCTTTTACCCAAGAAAAGCCTTTTCCCCCCCAAGTAAGCTTTTTTTCCCAAAAAAAATTGGGAACCCCGGAAACTTTGTAAAAACCCAATTTAAAAATTTACCAAAATTTTAAAAATTTGGGTTCATTTTCGCCCATAGGCGCTAATGTTAAAATTTTTTGAACTGTTCAAAATTGAATAAAAAATTGTTCAAACCAAAAAATAAAATGGAAATGAGATGTCCTCGCCGACATCTTTCGAATACAAAAAGAATTTTTCAGGGTCGGACAATTCGTTCAAAAGTTATTGGGGGGGGGGGGGGGGCAGACCGACATACACACTTTTTCCCCATCTCAAAACCCTACTTTCAAATTTTTCAATCTTTATTTAATTACTTAACTTATTTTTGACTTTTCTTGATTTCTAACGATATTTTCTCGGGTACATTAAACCTTCTTTCATGCTTTATTATTATTAGTTTTTACTTTTACGAGGAAAGTAGGCTTTAAAAAAACTAACATATTACAATCAAAAACATATTAAAGCTTACAATATATGGACCAAAACATACCATTTACCAAAATTATGTTATAAGTGAGTTGTCTAGTTTCAAAACCAGCTACATCCAAAAAACGAAATTTTTCACGTTTTGATAAAAAACTCTTAATATAAAATATATTTAAGAAATTCGAAATGTTAGACATGTTAGATAATCGAGGCTTTTCTAGCTAAGAGCATTGGGATAGGCTTTTAACTTGCTGAAATTTTAACACAAAAGTAATTTTTACTTGGAAGATAATTGGAGGGAAAAAGTGGATGTATCTGGTTTTGAAACTAGACGACGCAAGCTTTTAGATAAAAAAAATACTAGTGGTGTTTCGTGCATATGCTTTGTTTTTGTTAACTTCGTTATGCATGAAAAGGAAGGAAAATACAAAGTGATTGAATCGTAAGTTGATTTTGTCCCACGCCCTTGTAGGTATTCCTTTTTTCTTTTTTCATAAGATCAACAGTAAGATACGGAAATCAAAGATAAACAGCTATGTTTTACGGATACTAAGTTCTGTATCAATCTATGTTCTACTTCAATAGGGTTGTGGGCAGTTGGAATAGTTTACCGACTTAATTGCAGTGGGGTAAATACATTTAAGAAAGCTCTTGGTGTTCATTGGGGACTGCTAAATTGACTAGTACCAGCCTAGCTGGGCCCTGAGCCTGTTGCTAGTCGTCACTTTTATATTTGTATTGAATAGCACATATATTAAAATTAACTAATTAATTTGAACTCTATCAATGAAAAAAATGAGAAAATGATATTTAAAAAAATTAATGAAATCAATAAATATTTCAAGTAGCGGACAATAAGATTGGGCAATGTATGTCTGTTTGTTTGTCTACAGGTATTTTTTTGTGGAAAGGAGGGGGGAAGGATATGTTTCTAATATTTATTAAGAAAATTAATTTGTATAATTTTGACTTTGTTATTAATAAAACTGATAAAATATATGGCAAAATCTTAAATTGTTTCTAAAAACCGTTGAACACAAAAGTGGAAGCTCTCCTTTTCAGGTAATGCAGTACTCAATGGTATTAACCAACTGTAAAAAAGAAAAAAAAAAAAAATGAGATTGGCTTTTTTGAGAGGAAAAAAAAAACAAATTTTTTTTCGGAAGGCTGCAGCAAAAAACATTGAACAAATATTTTAAAATGTATCCTTTCACCTTAAGCAGAACCTAATTACACTTAAAAATGAATTTCAATACATCCTGTCTAACAATGAAGCTATACCGGTTTTAGAGCTCATTGTTCTTTTAATATATAAGGAGTATAAAATTTTAAAAATGTTATTTTAGACTAATAAACGGATTTTATGGAGGCTCCACTCATAAGAATAATACTTTTGAACAAAAATCAAAATTCAAGTGCATAAAAATAACATTTTATTTGCATTTCATTGTTAACAACTCAAAGATAACAAAATAGTGAAAGAATGATTATTATTATTTTCCTGTATGTGTTTGCATTTATTATGGAAGAACGATTCCGTACCATTCCATCGCAAATCTAAAAATTGTAAAAATATTCCTAAATTTTGTGTCCATTCACTGATTATTATTTACCACCTTTGTTGTCGCACTCTTTATTTACACACCCTAAAATGCCAAAAGCAGTGTTGTTTAAACCCCCATTTTTTAAATGCTATTTATACATATAAGTTTAAAAAGTCTCCTTCCATGTATCAAATGTCACATATTAAAAAATACCATTTTGATTTTATAATGGTTATACTACCCTGTGTTGTAAACGATATTAATTAGCAAGAATCTTGATTGTGATTTTCATAAGCTTGATATTTAGCAGTGTAGTGTTGAATGGTTACTATTTCATCCTGAATTTTATTTAAAATTTCTGCTACTTTAAGAGTTAACATTATAAAAACTAAAAAAAAAAAAGACTAAATGAATAATAAATATGTTAACATATTTTCTTGTTCCAAAATCAGTAAAAATTGAAGTCTCAGAGAGTATATTTTTAATGATATGTATGCGTTTCAATTAACGACAAGAGTAGAAGATCCATTAAATAAATTTCAGTATCTAATAGAATTTACTACCGAAAGCCTTATGGGACAAGACCCAGATTCAATTACTTTCAACTCAAGTAAATCGCCTCCGCGCCGCCAATCAAATCGATAGCGTTAAACAACCCTCCAATTAACGCTCAGGGTAAGTTTGATTTCAGCAAATTCGGGGCCTTGTAAAATTACTTCAAGCAAATTTAAATCTGTAAGCTTTCATTTAGGCAAGTATCTTGTCGAACAATGGTAATTCTGCGATACGATTAAATGCGATTACAACATCTGTGTCCCAAACTGAAACAATTCGAATATCTTGTAGATAAATGCATAATAAATTTGTATAAATGCATATACTCCGCTATGCTATTTGCTTTTTGTTTTAACAGACACAAACACACACGAATGGTATTAAAAATGAATAGTGCATGTGTTTTAGCTATTATTATTATTTAATTTTTTCAAGATAAATGCAAAGAATACCCTATAAAAAATAAAAGTTAAACTGCAGGCATTTAAATTATACTAAGTTAAATATGTCTGAAAATGTATGTTTTATTTATATGCTTACTTGGTCCTGCTAAGAGTTACTCACTATATTTTTCGTTTTTTTTTTTAATGAAATCGAAGTGAAATGAAGAACTCAGTTAAGAATTTAATGGTATTCAACTGCATTCCGTTATAATGTAGTGTTTCTTTCGACAGGCTAAGAAATGGTAAACCCTAGTGTTTTCCATGTTTTTCTTTCCTTGTTAGTTAGCCTGAGGTCTCTTGAGTTTGAATTTTTTCTAGGTGGTAGCTTCCAGTTGCCAGTGATCCAGTAAAAGCATTGAATTGAACGTGACACGGACATTGGAAACTTGTTTTTGTTTACTTCTCTTTCGTGAATTTTCAGTAATAAATTATCTGACATTTGTCATTCTGGATTGATAGTAATCCCTCTTAGTACAAAAGGGGAAAACTTCAAAAGTAATGTCCGTACATTTATATTCACAGATTCCAAAACTCATCACTAAAAGTTATCATGTATTCCCTCACTCATCACTGAAGATTTAACTCCTGCAAAACTACTGATGCATTATCGCAGTGTAGGGTAATTCGAGAAGAAATACCGCAGGTTATGTAATTTTGCCAGAATATTAAATACGACAATGCATATGTGGATTGCGTACTTATAAACTGAATGCTGCACTGTATAAAATGTGTTTTTTCCGTGAAAAAATAATATTGGAGTATTTTGTCAAAATACTTTTTTTTTTTTGACTGAAAAGAAAACTCTTGGTTTCATATTTGGAAACGTGAGCACAAGTAATTATGTTGATATGAAAAAATCACAATATAAAGCAAAGCTGAGTTTGCTGAAATAAAGCATGGTAAAACCAGATAGCAGTAATCGCTATGTTAATAGGAATAATATGAGGGGGCATCTTTCCTTACCAAAAAAGACATGCCCCAGCAGAAAATAAGGAGAGATGCTCCCCTATGCATGATATAACTGTAGATGCCTCTTTGTATTTTTAAAGAGATTTATATATACATTTAGCTGTATAAATATTGTTACTTAATTTATTGTATGTAGCATACTTTATAACTTACGATTCGCATATAGAATTAATTTAATTTATGAACACCGTTAATTTTGTTGCCATATGCAGTGTTACTTAATTTATTGTATATAAAGCAGCCCGCTTCCACTCTGTTAGGTTACTATAGGTAAATGCTAAAAAAACCCTTTAATTAACCATGTTATTATGTATGCAATATCGGTTCAAGACTTCAGGTGTCGCCTTCCGAAAAATCTACAGAAGCCTATTCCTTATCTTCCGGTCAAGGGTCCACTCTTCATCCACACCCCTATCCTTCACCACCTTTTCAACATTGTCCAATCAAGTCTTTCATGGTCTTTCTCGTTTTCTTATTTGATTTGATTTTTAATTAAAAGAATATTGATATTTCATCTCTCATTCTTTTAACATAACCATAACGGATTAGAATAAAAATAATTTCACGTTATTTTAAAGCACAAATGAGCATTAAAATGCAGACATATGTTTCGGGATTGCTTGGAATCCCTTTTTCAATGCGACAGGGAGCTTCTAGATGCAAAACATCCAAATGATGTTTGGATGTTAATGTGTGTCAATTCGTTAATGTCATTTCATTGGAACATTTGGATGTTTTGCATCTAAAAGCTCCCTGTCGCATTGAAAGAGGGATTCCAAGCAATCCCGAAACATATGTCTGCATTTTAATGCTCATTTGTGCTTTAAAATAACGTGAAATTATTTTTATTGCAGTTTATTTGCACAAAGTTAAATTATTTTGATACCGGATTAATTGCTTTTTTTGGAAGATCATCCAATATGGTTCCCTTTATTCTCATCATTTATTTGATTCTTTTATTTCGTTTCTTTCCATTCTTGATACCCTGCATGATCTCCTTAGGTCATCCATTTCCACAGCCGCCATTTTCTTTTTCGCTGCCTCCATAATTCTCTAACTTTCTGCTCCATATAGCAGTATGCTCTAACCATGTTATTAACTATATAATATTCACATATTTAACCACAAAAAATTCTTCATATACTAATTATTTTGAAGGAATGTTATTTACTGCTTGAATGCTGAATGAAGATAATTTATAAAAGGAAAAGATAAGGATAAAGGATATTATGTTGGACTGATGGAATCCCTATTTAAAGAAATTAAAATAATTAAATACTTATTGATTACAATCAATACTAACTAAAACTGCTCTGAACGTTATTATAAAAACACGTGACTTATTGATAATTAAATTGTTTGAATGCAGTCATTGTAAAAGGTAGATGCGAGGCTGAACTTGATCGTAACCGTTACAGTTAAACAGTTAACTGGTTCAAGTTCAGCCTTGGTAGATGCATCAAAGTTTTACTATGTAATGGGTGAAACACGCGATATTTGAAGTACAAAGTTACAAGTTTAAAGATGCAATTTTATTATTATGTTACATCTTCAAAGTTTAAAAGTAGATTATAAGTTGAACTTTTGATGTTACTTTCAAGCTTTAAAGATTTAACTTTATTTTTAGTGTCATTTTTCAAATATTTCTTTTCCAATGGAATGTACCTTTATTTTTGATGTTATTTTTAAAGTTTAAAGGTTTTAAACACTGTTGCGTTTTTTTTCATATAAATAAACGTGCAAAATATTATGTGTTTGCTATTTAAATGGACTTTCGCAGAGTACCACTCCCTCTTCATTGGGGAACCTCACATGTAAGAAATGACGATCAAATTCCATGTTGTAAAGTTTTGCCTACTACTCAAAACACTCACAAATTGCAGTATATAGATTTAAACTATGTACTATAACACTCTTCCTACTAGAAATTCTGCAGATATTGTTGATAACTTAAAATTTGGCAGACACTTCTTTTATGGTGGGGCAACTCTCCTTGAATTACCCTACTAGAATGTTAATGTGCACACTTGCAACTACTGGATAAATGTTTGGATTAGGCCTTTTTATCTTGGAGGAGGTGTCGTAGACCCTTCTTACTGCTGTAAGGTTCTATGATAGTTCATATAATCCTTTTGTACGACTTACGCACAATATCGTAAGCGAAATCTGCTGAAATGTATGAACCAACCCTACACATTATGATGTGTATACATGCACCTTTTGACTTTAAAACTAAACTAAAAGATATAAGAACTATAGAAACGGTTGTAAAGCTTGTTTCACAGCTATAAGAAAAACGTGTCTATCGTAGTTCCTGAAACTAAGTCAAAAAAAAAAAAAAAAACGAGATTTTTCTGATGTTTTGAGTTTTTTGCAACTCATAGCTCATAATTTTCCAGTGCCACCTTTTATTTATTTATTTAATTTGTTTATTTATTCATATTCCATGGATTTCTTTCGTTTTTAAAATATATCCACAAATCATCTCACCTATCTCATCTATATAAATAAAACCGAAAGTTTGTGTGTGCGTGTGTGACTGTCGGTCGCCTCCTGGCTAGATGGAACGGTCCAGAAGTACGAAATTTTGGCTACAGATACCTTGGGTCAGGTCCTCGTGCACCTCGCAGTGCTTTTCCGAGAGTTCAAATTAGATTTTTTTTATTGCAATGTTAGGAAAAGCTGCTAGTTTTAGAGTTATCTCTTCGAAGAAACCCCCCATTCGTTTTCGATTTTTGCAGCATATGAATGCCCGTAAAAAAAATGCATGAGATGGTTTCTTTCGGAAATTCGTAGAACAAACAGAACACGCGCAATATTCATTTTAAGTTGTTCGAATTTTAAAACGAGGCTTACCACTGAATTTAATCGTTCCATTTGAATATTTCGATAAGGTAAAGAGTGCGTTTTTCGCCAAATAGATGATTTCTGTTAGCGTAAGATTGAAAAAAATGCTATTTTATCTTTATTCATACCGTTTTATAAGCAAAACAAAATTCTATAAATTCATTTCACTTTTATGCTTATTTTGTAGATACTGCAGACCATTTTTAATTACGTTGTTTTGAAGTTGATTCTACTTTCGTTTTTGGCGATTTAATATTTATTTTTTTATTATTAACTAGGTTGGAAGGTTTTCGATATCGCCTTTCTTTGATGAAATTTAAAACTTCGTCAAGTGGTAATAATTTTTTTTTCACCTCCCATCCAGTTAATTGTTCTCAATATATTATTTTGCGCTTTGTAGCTTTTCCAAATCGCGCCAATAATCCTTGTTAGTAATATTGTTCTCATTTAAACAATACATATCTTCTGCTTCGTTTAAACTTTTCTACAGAGTGGTTTTGATTGATTCTATGTTTTACTCAAGTGATTTATTTTCTAACATTTAAAAAATTTTTTACTGCTTATTTGTTGCCATTTGGACAGAATTTAGTTATTTCTTTCTGTCAAATTTCATTTCAGACGGCAGCATTGGTTCAGTACTGAGCATTTTCTAACTTAAGTGTGCATGTTTATTTGCCTTTGGAAATATGCTTTCCTTTCTTCCATTTTTATCCGAATTTTATGATTAAATGCTATTCAATTGAATTTTCCGGAAATGTTTTGTCGATTTTGCAAGTGGAATTTTTAGGAACTAGTGTCCTTATTTTGATGGGGAATTTTCGACGGACTGTTGGTAATTTTAGGAACAGCAACTCTTTTAAATGTCTGTAGTCTAATGGGTATTTTTAGTCACTGACGTCTTTGTTCTAATGGAGATTTTTTTGTGACCAATGTCTTTATTTTATTAGGGATGTTTAGTAAGAGTCTTTATTGAAATGGGGGGGAGGGGGGTTAGGAAGGTTTTCTTTATTCTATCAGAAATATTCAGGGACCGTTCTTCTTCATCTGATGGGCATTTTAAAAAGGAATACTGCTCTTATTCTAATAGGAATGTTTAGATGTAGTGTTATCTATACTGTAATTGCGATTTTTACGGACTCTTGATATCATTTTGAAACAATTATCCTGATGCATATGTGCATTTTAGTTACTGTTGCGTTTACTTTAATGGCAATTTTTTGGACTGTTGTTGGCATATTAATGTGTATTTTTATGGACTTGTTTTCGGTCTAGAAGGAATTTCTCGAGGCTGTTGTTTTTATGCAATCGTGAATTTTATGAGTTTTTACTGTTTAAATGGGATTTTTAAATTACGGTTGCTCATATTCTACTTGGATTTTTTTAAAAATTTTTCCTTATATATTTACAACAGAATTTTGGACATGTGTCACTCGGCCTGCGAATGATGGAATATTATTCTGCTCAACGCTGGGCATGTCAGCTAGTTTTAAATAAGAAGCAAATTTCTTCAACAGAATTTTTTTTTCTCCAAATGAATTTACCTCTTTTTTACCCAGTCACTTCCTTTTTTGAAATACTTACATGTTTTCATCTTTCTCTCGAAAGCGCTATCCATTTAGAGCTTAAAATTATCCTTTTGAAGATCCTCAACCAACTTCTATCAATAGTTTTCTGGCTTTGTTTTCCTTTTCCTTTTTTAAAAAATATATATAAAATACAAATTACATTGAATTATTTATAACGTAGAAAATATGGAGATACTTTCTTATAAAAAAACACCGTACGTCGGTTCATTCTAACACAAAATGTCTACTTGTTAATTTTTACTTTAATTCGATGATTTTTTTTGGTCCCTCGATTTACGTGTTTAAGTCAGTGTTATTATTATTATTTTTTTATTGGCAATTCTTCTTTCATTTTTCATGCAAAACATTTGCCAAAAGTTCGTTTAAATGTTTTGACTACATGTTGGCCTCAGTTTTTTCTACGAGTTAGTTAAAGGATTAAGATTTCTCCCTTCCCACTTATTAAACCAAAATAGAACAATTTTCTGCTGTTTTGAAATTATTCTATATAAAATCTAGTTTGGTCATGGCGAACATAGAATATTTTTTGTTCATTTGTTTTTTCTTTATTTTTACTATTTTTTAATGTTTTAAAATTCATAAACTACAGCAAAGAAAGTGTCCTAATATAACGCCTAATATCCCTATATAATACCTAAAATAACGAAAATATTTACGACAATACGACTATGAGCTGAGATCACAAAGGCTACCCGTCGTATTGTAGAGAAAAGCATAGATTGTTTGTTTGTATAGAAATTAAAACCTAATTCATTTTACAGGTTTTTATTGTGTTACGTTATATTTCTCTTAAAACAAGTTTTCAAAAAATCATGGAGCATAACCTCGAGTGATATTTAGAACGTTTTGCGATTAAAGTCATTTAATACCAAATCCTTCATAATGTACCCAACTTATGCAGTAAGCTCGAAATTTTTTTCTGCCATCAGCTGCTACCCACTACCTTTAAAGAAGGAAAACTGTTACTACAGCTCCTCCTTTTTGTTGTATTCTATCACTTCGATCCGTGGATGCTATTTTTTAGGTTTCCATTACAGCTGCCCTATTTACTCTGAGATATTATTTCCATACGTGTCACCGACACATGCGGCTAATAAAGATGCAAGCATATGGGTCATCATATCAATTTATGCTTAAGCTTTTATTTCTGCTTCGAAAGAAAGTAGCCATAGTTGAATCTAAAAATGTCAAAAGAACGAACCTAATTTGTAGCAAAATGAAAATCTACTTTAAAATGAATAAAAACATATCACTCAATAAGTAACTTTAAAAAATTAAAATTCAGACGCAAAATAAGACAAATAGCTATGATTAAACTAATACAGTGCCCGCCGCTTAATGAAATCACATTCGTCCTGCACATTTTGATTTTATTAAGCGGCTGATTTTAATAACCGACGATTCCAAAAAAAATAATATGAGTTTTAAAAAAAATACTATTTATGTACTGATTGCTAGGTATTAAATATTATTCTTTACGAATGTTTTAAAATCAGTAATTAAATAGAACTAATTAAAATAAAAAATCAGTTATCTTAAATTAATTTTAAAAATAATAAGAGATGCATAAATTTTACATTTTTTAAATGTGTCAAGTATTTTACAAGTTCTTGAAGTACTTAGTGATTGTGCTTTGTTTTGCTGATTCATTTATCAACTTTTCTACAGTGTTTGAAAATGAATAAAACATTTCATAGTGTTCTTTATCCCCTCCCTTTTTGTTTTAAAGTTTGGCGCAAAACATCTTATGCTTGTCCAGCTTCAGTGACAGTAGGCCGTGGTTCGTAAACGATCGTTTCGTCTTCTTCTGACGAGTCATTTTCAAAGCTCTTTGTTCTTTGAATTTCTTGCATGATACCATAGTCCGTTACCCCAGGTGATGTGTCCATATCTTCATCGATTGATGAAGATTTGGACACTCGTGTCAGGGGTAGAAGCACACAGGGAGGGAGGGGGCTATCCGTGTTATCGAGCATTCGTGAATCTTCTTAACAATCAGCTGGTCTCTTGACAGTCCCTTTTATTTTTAGAAAAAAGTAGACCCAGGAACAAATTTTCGACTAGGCTTGTCTTAAAATTTGATTTTAATAAGCGGCGGAGTTAAATTTTATTAAGCGACGATTTTATAATGCTTTCATATTGATTTTATTATGTTCCTGGAGATTTGATTTTAATAAGCGGCTGATTTTATTAACCGGTGATTTTAATAGCGGCGGGCATTGTATACAGCAGTTTATATAAAATTTACAAAATAAATGCATGTTTTTTTCAGAGCAGTAATTTGGATAAAAACATATTATGTGATTATTTCTAAAAACGAAATTGGGGAGACTAAACCTATTTAGTATATTACTATTATTCTTAGTATTGTTGTTGTTGCTGTTATTTTTCTTTTTCTACTTCTGTAAATTATTTTTGTTATTTTTTCTTCTTCTACTTCTTGGTATCATTATTTTGTTGTTATTTTTTTCGTCTTCTACTTATTTGTTTATTTTAATATTTGTTTATACTTAATTATTATTTTAAGACTGCAGAAAAAATCTAAAACCTTTGAAGACAGATATTATGGCGCACAGAATATAAGGGACCACAAAATTAATTTCAATAAGTAATTTCTCATTATATACGCAATGTGTCAAAGAATTTTTTTAGGCTAAGTTTATAAAAAATGAAATTAATAATTATATTTTTAAAGTATTTTTATTCAAAATAAGCTCCTTCGGCTTCAATGCATTTGTTACAGCTGTTTAACAACGATTCGAATGCCTGTTCCAACTCACATTGTGGGACTGCCTCCAAAGCTCGTGTCGAAGATGTCTGTGTACAGAGTGTTACAAAAATTTATACACGATTTTTTTAAAGAAAACTGTGCTTGAACTTTACTCTCAGGCCAGAACACCTTATTTGCTTCCTGATTTTTGGTAATTTGTAAACTGCGATTGAGAATAGGCTTATTATTATACGTTTAAAACACACAATTTTGTAACGATATTTAAACGTATCAGTAAAATTAATTTTGTTGTATCAAATACCACACATTTATGTATGATATTTCAAAAATGAAATTGTTCTTGAAACTTACGTGAAGGAGAGAGGATCCTTATTGCTTCCTGATACTGGGTAATTTGTACACACTGTGCTTGAAATAGGCTTATCATTATACGTTGCATACAAATAAATATACGTTAGGTAGCAATAGATAACATTATTGGTTATTAATTGTATTGTTATTATTATTACTAGTTTAACTTATTCTAAAGGTGTGAAATCCCCTTTGAATCGTATTTGTTCAGTATAATGTGTTCCAATTCAGGTAAAACACAATGTGAAAATAATGTGTGTATGAAAAATGTCAACAATTTCACACATTTTTCTTCTGTGTTGATTTAGATGACGTTCTATCTAAAGAATTCGAGAATTTCATTGAGCAAATATGTTGGCAACAAAAGCTTAAATTCATTGTATCAGCTCTGACAAATAAATTATGCAAATAGCAATACTTTTTAATGGCAAAATATTTCAACTTAATATATTCTTATGTGAAAGCAGGAGAAATGATACAACTGTTCAAGATGTCGAATTTATTCCAAACCTATGATTTATTGGAGCATTTAACTTCGGACCTAAGCAATGAATACTATATGTCTAAATGACAAATATAGTCAAAGTGGAACAGTGATTCTAGTGATGGATGATAATTATTGGGGCGAGAGAAACCGTCTAGATAGAATAACAGAAATGGAACCATGTTTCATTAGACTCAAGCGTTTGATTCTGACAAGGAATAGACGCATGCTATTTTCGTGACTGTGAACAAAGCCATGCAAGATGAATGTATCAAATGTTTAGTTTTAGTGACTGTACTTCTACTATATGTATAAAAAATCAAAACTTAAAAAAGAATTAAACGCAATAGTTCTAGAAAATTGGGTTAAAAAAAACAAGTTTATATTATAATTAGGGATATTCGGCTATACTATGCGGTATTCGGCCTATTCGGCCCTCTGAACGAATATTCGGCCTGGCCGAATAGTCATTTCCTCACCTAGCCGAATATTCGGCCTGGCCGAATACTGAGTAAATTCAAATTCGGCCGGGCCGAATATTGATGAACTTTTCGGCGAATAGTTTTGATGCAGTAGAAGTGTAAAAAAATAAAGAATGTAGAAGATTTTAAACATTTAAAATTGTATTATAATTATTGCAAAATGATACATTAGTATATAATTTTAATAAATAAAAATAATTTAGAAAAAAATACTTTTTTAAACCCGTGTTTTAGGCTTGACTGAGCAAAAACAGATTTTAAAGTTGTAATATTGCATTTTATATCTAGCATTTGCTCCCAAAAGCTGGCAATAGTTAATTATGATTAGAATATGAGAAACTTATTTTGATATTAACAAAGTGTAAGACAGACTTTGTTTGGGTAGATTGATTTATTGTGAACATTGGGTGAGAGAGAAATGTGAAAAGCCTAGAATATATCATGAATATTTAGATATAATAAGTTCTTGAGGTTTTTGTAAATAAAAATATATTTCAATTAAATGCATTAAACTTTAATAGATCTTTTAAAAATAGGTATGTAAAAACCCCATAAAATAACAATATTAACTTTTATAACTTTTAAAATATCTTCATAAAACAGTTTTGAGCAAGGTAAAAGCTCATTAAGCAAAAGTAGTTCTTTCATTTGAATTAAATAAGTAGTGAAATAATGCTAATGCTTACTACCATAAAACTTGTCATTTTTATTCCACTTGTGGTTGAAATTTTTAGCTTTATTACATTCAAAACAATACAGAAAGTAGATTAATTTTAAATAGTTTTAAATTCTTAACAAGCATAATTAAATCATACATCATAGACTGTGTGTAATTGGTGCTTGACTTTGTGAATAATTTTAAATTTGACAAATAACGTTCAAACTTTATATAAATAACGATTTTCTAGAAATTTTAACATTCGGCAGCCGAATATTCGGTATTCGGCCTAAGACATTGGCCGAATATTCGGCTTCGGCCTACTCGGCCAGTAGAAATGGCCGAACATTCAGCTTCGGCCTTTAAGGAATGGCCGAATATTCGGTATTCGGCCAAATCACTATTCGTTACATCCCTAATTATAATATATGTAAACATATTGATGGAAATATATCAAAATGATGTGTGTTTTGCATATATTTAATATTACCATTTTCGGAAAAGTAACCTAGAGGTTTGTATTGCAAATGTTACAAGAAAAAATGTCAATGTGGGAAAATAAAAAAAAATATATATTTAAATAAATTTATATGAATAAAACAGAGGGTTTGTGAATAAGTTTGTGTGTGTGCGTGTCTGTCGGTCGTCTACTGGTGAGGTGGAAAGGTCCAGAAGTATGAAATTTTGGGTACAGATACCTTCGGCTAGGTCCTCGTGCACCCCGCACCGCTTTTCCGATAATCTGATGTAGGTTTTTTATTGCAATTTCAAGCAACGCTGTTAATTTTAGAATTATCTCTTTGAAGAAATGTCACACCATTTTTATTTTTGCAACTTATTAGTTCCCGTAAAAAACTGCACAAGAAAGACTATTTTTGGCAATGGCGATTTTTATGAACTGTTTTTTTTTTTTCATTTTAATGTGGATTTTTCTGGACTTACTTTTAGTCAAAAATGAATTTTTAGAGACTGCTGTTGTTAATGTAATCGTGATTTTTTTAAGGTGTTTTACTGTTTAAATGTAATTTTTAAGGACTGTTGCCCATCCTTTACTGGAATTTTTTAACTAAATTTTCCTTATATATGTACAACAGAATTTTGGACATGTTTCACTTGGCCTGAGAATGATGTAATGTTACCCCGATCAACGCCGGGAATGTCAGCCACTAAATAATAAATGCTTAAGGACTACTTATGGTGCGGGAACGTTTGGATATATTCCACAAATTAGTACTTTATTTTTCTCACTTATATTAAATTGTTCATGTTCTCAATGTTTTCAAGCAGTTTGTAATTTATGTGTTAAAAAGTTTATTCTTAATCTTTTTTTCTGTCGAAATACTTTAATAGGTACTTTTTTTAAATATTTAAAATGCAAAGCATTTTTTTAACATCAATAATTTTGAGTAAAAGGAATTGTTTATTCTCTTTTACCCTTCGCAACAAATAATAAATCAACCATAATACTAAAATCAACGTTTAAAATAGACGTTGATTGTAGTATAGTGCATATTCATAGCTTTCGGGGAAAGCGAAATAAATCGACGTTAAGAAACAAATTGCTTGTCACAAGTTCAGGATTATTTATGATGATGCGTAAGCATATGCAGAATTTACATTAATATTTTATTTTCTAATGTCTTACTTCAACCGCAGTTTTTTTCTTACTATTTCACATTACTTCTGAAATATTTTACTATCAATATTTTACTCTTTTTTTCCTTATGGTTGCAGCTATTGTGTTTCAATAAAAATAGTTTAAACAGATTATTTTTTTGTCTTTTTTTTTTAAATATACATACGGCATCATTCATATTTTATTCAAAACTTTCGCTGTGAAAATAATTGAAATGTATTGTTACAGACCGAATAGTTTTAGGAAATAAACATATAAGGATGGAAAACAGTTATTAGGGGAAGAAAGAAAGATTGCGTCATAATACTACAACGGAACGTTAATTTGTGTAAATTGTGCTGTTCCTGAATCTTCAACTAGTCAAACCATTGTCACTCTAGAAGTGGTAGTATTTTATTCTGAAGCAGTCTGTCCTCACATTATGAAAAAGGGAAAGAAAAGAGCAAAATCAAATATTTTGCATGAACTCCATAAAAACAAAAAAATGACGAAGAACTACAAAAAAAAAAAAAGAAAAGAAAAAAAAAGAGCTTAAAACTAGGAAAAGCAACGAAAAATACAGATCGAATTTAATTGTCCAGGACCAAATTCTTAGGGGGGAAAACCTTTTTTCTGTGAAATCAAAAAAGTACTTGTAATACAAGCGTGATACTTCTGGTTCAGATTCTGACAGCTACTCGATTAATCATAAGTTCCAAGAATGTCAATAGGCGAAAATATTGAGAGTGATGGTGATTATATCATGTCCGGAAAAAAGAAGCATAAGTCTTGAAGATTTGAGTTGGTTCATTTAATGAACAGTCTTAAAAATCTTGAATTCGCTGAAACTTGTATTTTTTATCAAGATGTGTTCACCTAGTTCATGTAACTCCTATATTTGGAAGTTCGCAATTTTTTTTTTAAACGGCATAATAACTTCTTATGGGAAATAATTGTGAGCTGGATTATTAATGTAACGTACTTCCTTAAGCCAACAGCTTAAAAAGAGAGTATCAGCTATATAGCCATGTCATCATGAAGAAAATTAAATGCGGAAAACAACAATTCCATAAGTTGCAGAGTGTCGATTCGGCCGGCTTAAATGAAATGGATTTTTTTGCAATATAAACGCATTTATAATACGCTTATTTAAGTGATTGTAGTATCCGTCTGGGTTTTGTTGATCTATATCTAGTTGAACTGAATTAACATTGGTTGTTTATTTTTATTTTCAGGGTTTGGCGGCATGAGAAATGTTATTGTACGTAAATTCATGTTTACCTCCCACCTTCCAAATACAGTTAAAGAAAAAATGCAATACATTTTATATTCATGCACATACCCTATCGCAGTTGAACAGTTTTCAAATAAATTTTATATGATAGTTGCTACGTTTTGTCATAAATTTTCAAATTTCACATTTAACCAATCGGTAGGTAATACCTACACCTACCCAAACACATTTAATTCTTAGAATTTGAGCACATACGGGAATCAATGCGCTGAAATAAAACAAAATGGCGAGATGAGCATTTTATCGCACATAATTCAAAAAATAAATGCTTCAGTATCTTATGAAACCCCAACGAAAACGAAACAATTTTACTTTAAAAATTGTCACTTCATGAATCTCGATAAATATAAAAATCCGGTTACTTATTTTCTAAGTCTCCGGGGGACCAAGGTACGAAGAGAATAATTTGCACCACGTCCTCCAGGGAAATCATTTTGTACAGTTCACACTATATTTTCAAGTTCTCAAGAACACGAAGGCTGGAACAGCGGTATAAATGTGAAGATACTGCTTCGATATCACAAGATATTTTTTTAAATGATAAAATACAGGGTTTGTAAATATTTTGTTGCCAACTGTGATGATTGGAATCAGATGGGATTTTCTCTGTATTTCTAAATGTAAATATATGCTCCTTATAAATTAGATTTGGCATGATTTATTGTATTGCTACAATTGTTACGGATAGGATTACAAAAACTTGTGTTTTCCTTCAGATAAGCTAGGGATTTTCATTTTTTATTTCCGTAGCTACTTTATTTAGTCTTGATTTAAAAATTCATGTTATTTATGTCTTTCCCTAAATTGTGTTTATAGGTTTAACTTCTGCTTAGGTTAATTCTCCGGCAATGCAATGCTATGAAGGCATCACATTTCTTTCTTACTATTCTTATTACTTTTTACATGCAATATGACATATATAACCGTTTAAATGTAAAAAAAAAATGAGTTTAAAAGCGACCAGCATAGAAAAGCCAAACTGATTTATTGAGCGAAAAATGAATCACTATTTCTACTTAATACATCTTGCATTTCGTTTGGTGTTTGTGAGCAAATTTACTCTTCAAACAATTACAAATAAACGCGTTATTCGGTTTTCTTAAAATTTAGTCAAATATCACTTGGAATTGTAGAATAAAACACAAACATTTAAAAAAAATTAGTTTTGTGTGACCAGAGAAAAGTTTCGAAAACATGAAAGTTCAGTTCCACATAATCTCGGCAAACCAAATGGTGATTACCCTTAACAGGTAGGGGTCTGATGACGATAAGATACGCATAGTTTAATTATGTCACCAGCCTCGAGTGCAAACAATCCTAAGGCTTCGGGTAAGAGGTAGGGGTCTGGTGGAAAAAGCATAGTTTGATTGTGAGACCATTCACTGAACTTTTTGAACGCATCCCATACTACGTCATCTAGCGTAGTTAGAGACGACCACTTTGTCATTTTATTACTACCTGAGTTAAGGGTAGATTTGTTTTTTGTTTTGTTTTTTGAGTTGAGACTATTTTCTTCCCACACATTTTGAAGTTTATCGCTTTTTTATTCGTAATTGTGAATAGTCTATTTCCAACGGCGATGTGCAATTGCATAAAAGAAAAATAAAACAATCGTTTGTGCTAAAGATTTTTTATTAGTACAGTTATATATATTTATATTTATTAGATGCTTTGTCACTATAAAAAAAAGTAAAAAACATCGTATATGACATATATTTTTAAACTAATAAATTCATGAAACTCAATAAATATTTTTTAAACGAAATTATTTTGCAGTACTTACTTCGTGATAGTTTTTGACAAAACGTATCTGCACCATAAAATATAAGCGATAGTATTAGTTCAGATAAAGTATGAGATCTTTTCTAACGGAAGTTATATATATTTACACAAAAAAAAAGTTACGTTAAAAATTATTGTTGAAGTTATAAAGTGCGTGTCGCTTTTTTTATATTTTTAACAAGTAACTTTCAAAACTTGTAGGGGAGAAAATGTACATGTTTATATTCCACGTTTTCTTACAGAATGAAAAAAAAGAGAAATCTATCGCAAATGTCAAGGGAAATCATCTTCAGCATTTATTCTTCTCCTTTTTGGAATCCATGAAACATTTTCTGAAAATGTAAATTTCGAGGGACAGCTTGATGAAAGTAGCAATTTGTAAGACAGGAATTTTCTTTTTTTTCTTTTTTCTTTCAAGTCAATCGTGTCTTCATTTTTTACTGTGATTTTTGGTTAATATCATGTCAGTATTTTTTCTCTTAGTTACTTTGTATTCAAAGACGATGCATATTGGATATCGACCTTTCCTTTTTATGAAATACTTATATGGTATAAATTTTTTAAATGTTGTAGGTAACGTTTCGTTGTTTTTTAATACAACAACGGAATATAATGCTATGTACAGAAACGAAGTATGATTAATAAAATATTGCATTTGAGAAACAAGTAAGACAATAATGTTTAACATAAGTAAAGGGGACTGTAAGAACACAAATAATTAAAAGAATAAGAACTGAATCTTTAAAAATTCCTAGTACAAAGTAAAATATTGCATTCACGAAAAACTCCCCATTCATATTTCAACCAAAATCTTCGTTTCAAGAACACATGAATCAGTTTTGACTAGCTTTTTATTTGAGACCCCTGGATGCATGTGCGTGTGTATGTGCTATATTGCATAACCAAACAAGAAGTTCCGCCTCGAACTTTACGAGCCTACTTTCTCGTATACATCAACATCAAATTTATAATGTAGTTATCTGTCTCTATTTCTCTTTTAATTAAATTAATTGAATTATACCTTTTTCAATGGTTAATACACGTTTATTCACTCATTCCTTTACTCACTATCTCGTTCATGCATTCATTCATTCATTCGTTCAGAAATACCCTTAAAAATCCATTTGATAAAATTCCATGGGAAAATGGGCTTGTTTAGTTCTGGATGAACTTCGCATCTGTCCCTGTTCAACGTCGGGATATCCTTCCGATGAAGTGGTTACAGGCAAATCCGCCAGGTTAAATCAGGGTTTAAGGATTCAAATTTCCCCGAAGGCACTAATATTAATTTTTTTGAACTGTTCAAATAAAAAATTGTCTCACGTCAACAGCTCCTTCGAATGAATTTGTTCAAAAAACTTGGAGATTATGTCCAAGGTTATTAGTTGTTTCTATTTCCTCGTAGGTGCCCGTAATTTTAAGAATTTTTGAACTGTTCAAAATTGAAAGAAACAATGTTCAATACAAAAAATAAAATATGGAAATAAGATGTTTGCGCCGTGATCTTTTCAATAAAAAAAAATCTTTCGAATCGGAAAATTCCCTTGAAATTCATTAGGAGGAGACGGTAGGGGGCAGACAGACAATCAAACCGACAGACACGCATTTTCCCCAATTCAAAGCCCTACTTTCACTTTTTTTTCAATCTTAATCTGCTTCACTTCTTTTTTTTCCTTACTTTTAACGATATTTTCATCGTACATTTCGCCTATTTTCGATTGTTTTAGCCTACTTTCCCGTAAAAGTAAAAAAAAAAAATAATAAAGCATGAAAGAAGGCTTAATATATCGTAAAAATATCGTTAAAAATAAAGAAAAGTAAAAAAAAAGTGAAGTAATTAAATAAAGATTTAAAAATAAAAAAAATTGAAAGTAGGGTTTTGAGATGGGGAAAATGTGTGTCTGTCGGTCTGTCGGTCTGTCTGTCGGTCTGTCGGTCTGTCCCCCCCTTATAACTGTTGAACGATTCGAAAAATTCTTTTTGCATTCGAAAGATCTCGGCGAGGACATCTCATTTCCATATTTTACTTTTTGATTTGAACAATTTTTCGTTCAATTTTGAACAGTTCAAAAAAATTTAACATTAGCGCCTATGGACGAAAATGAAGCAAATTATGTAAACTCTGGGTACAAGATCCATGTTCCAATGAACAAGCATACTGGAAGAATCTCTTGGCGTGAAATATCAATTTGAACAGTTTTTGCTCATTTTTGAACAGTTCAAAAAATTAACATAGCGCTTACGAGGAAGTTTCAATCCTATATAAATCCTGACCTAACGGACCGATTTGCTTGGAACAAACTTTATCGGAAAGCTCTTATAACGTAGAACATGTGCAAATAGAAAGTTCACCCAGAACTAACGAGCCTATTTTCCTATAAAATTTTTTTATCGGGATTTTTAAGGATATTTTTCAATGAATAAATGAATGAGTGAAAGCAGGAATTAATGAATAAATGAAGGAGTGAAAGAATGAATCAATGAATAAATGAATGAGGAAAAGAATGAATAAATGAGGGAATAAATATATGAATGAGTAAATAAATGAATGAAGACATGAATGAGTAAACGAATGAATGAATGACTGAATGGCTGAATAAAGGAAAGAATGAGTGAATGAATATGTATTATCCGTTGAAAAAGGTATATTCATATAATTAAGAACTAAAGCTAAAGGAGAAAGAGATAGCTGGATTATAAATTTGAATTTGGTGTATACGGGAAAGTAGGCTCGTATAGTTCTAGATGGAACTTCTTGTTAAATTACTCTAAGGGAAAATAGGCTAAAGACGATTAGCCATAAAGGACTTAAATTTTGTATGTAAGGCTTTGCACTACGTTCAGTTGTACATTCCCCTTTTTAGCCTACTTTCCCGTAAAAGTAAAAAAAAATATATTAAAGCATGAAAGAAGGCTTAATGTACCGAAAAACATCGATAAATATGAAGAGAAGTAAAAAATAAGTGAAGTAATTAAATAAAGATTGAAAAAAAAAAAATGAAAGTAGGGGTTTGAGATGGGGAAAAAGTGTGTCGGTCGGTCTGTCGGTTTGTCTGTCTGTCTGTCGGTCTGTCTGTCGGTCTGCTTGTCTGACTGTCTGCCGGTCTGTCCCCCCCTAATAACTTTTGAACGAGTAGTCCGATTCGAAAAATTCTTTTTGCATTCGAAAGATCTCGGCAAGGACATCTCATTTCCATATTTTACTTTTTGATTTGAACAATATTTCGTTCAATTTCGAACAGTTCAAAAAATTGAACATTAGCGCCTATGGGCAAAAGTGAGGCAAATTATGTAAACTCTGGGCATAAGAGTCGAGTTCTTACGAACAAGATTACTAAAAAGTTCTCGAAGGGAAATATTTTTTGAGTTGAACAATTTTTGTTCATTTTTGAACATTTCAAAAAAATTCACGGTACTTTTTCCTTTATCCCGGCGCAGGCGATAAAATCGCCAATAATGATTCAACGAACGCCAAACGGAATACCTACGCTGGTAACCTTTTGCGTGTTTTGTTGCCTTGGCGAGATTTGCGCCGAGATAAAGGAATTCATTTTGAAACAGTTAAAAAAACAAGAAGTTCCATCTAGAACTATACGAGCCTACTTTCCCGTATACAAAAAATTCAAATTTATAATCTAGCCATCTCTTTCTCTCTCTTTCTCTTTCTCATTTAGCTTTAGTTCTAAAGTATTTCAAGTATACCTTTTTCAACGGATAATACATATTCATTCACTCACTCATTCATTCTTTCATTTATTCAGCCATTCATTTATTCATTCATTCGTTTACTCATTCATCTATTTATTTACTCATTTATTTATTTTTTAACTTATTCACTCATTTATTCATTCATTCATTATTTTCCTCATTCATTTATTCATTGATTCATTCTTTCACTCTTTCACTCATTCATTCATTCATTATTTCACTCATTAACAAATATCTTTAAAAATCCCGATAAAAAAATTCATAGGAAAATAGGCTCGTTAGTTCTTCATGAACTATTTGTACATGTTCTACGTTATAAGAGCTTTCTGATAAAGTTTGTTTCAAGCAAATCCGTCCGTTAGATCAGGATTTATATAGGATTGAAATTTCCCCGTAAGCGCTATGTTAATTTTTTAAACTGTTCAAAAATGAACAAAAACTGTTCAAATTATTATTTCACGCCAAGAGCTTCCTCCAGCAAGCTTGTTCACTGGAACTTGGATCTTGTACCCAGAGTTTACATCATTAGTGGCTTCATTATCGCCCATAAGCGCTAATGTTACATTTTTTTGAACTGTTCAAAATTGAACGAAAAATTGTTCAAATCAAAAAGTAAAATATGGAAATGAGATGTCCTCGCCGAGATCTTTCGAATGCAAAAAGAATTTTTCGAATCGTTCAACAGTTATAAGGGGGGGACAGACCGACAGACCGACCGACAGACCGACAGACGCACATTTTCCCCATCTCAAAACCCTACTTTCAAATTTTTTATTTTTCAATCTTTATTTAATTACTTCACTTTTTTTTGACTTTTCTTTATTTTTAACGATATTTTTACGATACATTAAGCCTTCTTTCATGCTTTATTATTATTTTTTTTTACTTTTACTGGAAAGTAGGCTAAAAAATGAAATTAACATTAGCGCCTACGGGGAAACTCAATCCTTTATAAATCATGATCTAACAGACCGACAAAATTTATCGGAAAGATGTTTGGCCGTAGAACATGTACAGATACGAAGTTCAACCAGAACGGAACGAGCCTATTTTCTTATGAAATTTTTTGATCGGGATTTTTAACGATATTTTCGAATGAATGAATGATTAAATGAATGACTGATGGAATAAACGAATAAATGAATGAATAAATCAGTGAATAAATAATAAAATAGATAAATGAATGTATGAAGTGAAAAATAAATAAATGAGTGAATAAATACATAAATGAGAAAAATTAATGAATAAATGAACGAATGACTAAATAAATGAAAGAATGAGTGGGTGAATGAATATGTTTTAACCGTTGAAAAAGGCATATTTGAAGTAATTAAGAACTAAAGTTAAATGAGGAAGAGAGAGAGAGAGAGAGTTAGCTAGATTATAAATTTCAAGTTGGTGAATACGGGAAAGTAGGCTCGTATAGTTCTGGATGGAACTTCTTGTTCTTAGCCTACTTTCCTATAAAGGTTTTTACAAAAAAGTATGAAAGAAGACTTCATGTATATAAATAATAGTCTTAAAAACATTTTTAAAATCAAAAATAAGTAAAAATAAAGAGTGAAAAAAATTTGAAAGTAGGGTTTTTAAGATGAGGGAAATGTGTTTCGATCTGTCTACCATGTGGTACCAAACATGTACGAATTGTGTTGAAACATTCACTACAAGTAAATGAGCCGGAACATGTAATGTGTCTGTAAGAGCAAATCCGGATGACTTTGGGCAGTCGATAATAACCAATTTAAGAGAAATATAATGAAAACTGAACAATAAATGCCTTTGTCACACATGTTCTGGTATGAACTCCATAAATAATGTAACGAAAATTAGAAAAGCAGTTCTTCACGTATCAGTAGACAAAAAGGATCAGTTTAAAGCATTTAATAGTTGTTCCTATCACATGATATTGTGCTTCCCCACATGTAAAGTTATGTACACACACATTATATATGTTTATATATATATATGCATCATTCAATATGAACAATAGTGCATTTTTGTAGCACTCCTCTGGCAAATCGAATTATTTTATGAATCGAAATTCCATGGTGTACTATGTACGCCCATGAAATTTGATTATGTTTCGTCACTAGATAGCTATGAATACTTCACGCTGTTTTATAATTCCACTGTATCTAACATGAATGCCACACTCTCATTTATTTATAAAGCCATTTCAAAACAATATATCTACTTCTTCTAAATTTAAGCTAACATTAAAATCTGTGCCTATAGCTAACTTTGGGGATTTAAAAATATACATCAGTAAATTTGAAAATTTAAAAAACATTTATTTTTGTACTCTAAAAACAATTGCGCTACATGGAAATCTACATTTCCAACCCAATAAAATAATTTTGAAGTTCGTAAAATACCTTTGTTTTCATTTTAGGGCTAATAAAATTTGGTGCAACCTCAGTTTATGGCATTTACATTTATTCATAAAGACAATTTCGCTACAACTCCTAAAGCCTCCCATATTCCGTTTGCATATCCGGAACAAGATGAACTGTTTTGAAATTTACTTTAATGCGAAGTTGAAAAGCATCTCACTGAACCGAAAGGATATTTTAGAATTACAGAGGAAGTGATGACATGTTAGCGAGTCTTTTATGCAATGCTTTTAGCTTCCATTGTTGCTATCATCTGAATATTACAGCGGAAATGCATTAGTAGTGAGTGCTAAAGAGTAGAAAGTGATGAAATATTTTGTTATTAAAAATATTAAATGCTTTTATATCCCTATAAAGAAGCTTTATCTTTCATCTTTATTGTTCATTAAAATTGTAATAGATTTGGTTTAAAACACAATTGAACTCAACGGATAAATATTTCTCAGTGCCGTCCTACTGTATTAAGCAAAGTTGTCTGTTACTATCCATTCATATTTTTTATTGCTATTATTATATGTTTGTTTAATTTCGAAAACCTTTATTGGAAAATACTTTTTTCTAGAGTAAAACCTACTTTAAAAATGAATAAAATAGCCTCTAAGTTTTGGTCAAAATATTATCGCAAATTTCGCGCAATCGTAATCGTTAAAGCTGCGCTACCCTGAAATACTACAAAACAAATAGACTTACATTTCAACAGCCCAGTACTGTTTTACTATACGATCAATAAATAGCAGTTCGCGGATCAAAAATTCTCAGGAATCACTTTAAGTTTGCTTTAAGGGAACCAGGTCAAAGTGTTCCTCTTTGCTATCCAGAGATATGCATGCGAAATCCAAAGAAGTTTCGTTAAATGTAATTTAAGTGAAAATTCGGATAACGTAAAAGTCTTCTTCTTCTACTTTATAAGCGTAATAACTTGTTGCAGGTCTTAGCTGCCTCAACAGCACGCTTCTTCCAACTCAGTCGATTCAAAGCAACTCTTTGCCAGTTTTTTTATTTTCAAAATTTTGAGGTCATTTTCAGTATCATCCAGACATCTTGTTGAAGGTCTGCCTCGGGCACGGTTCTCTCGGGTTTCTTGAAAGTGTACAGTCTAGTCGGGTTGTTTTCAGGGGTTCTCCAGACATGACCGAGCCATCTCAGTCAGTTACTTCGGATGACTTGTGTAACTTGAGGCTTTTTGTAAAGTGTATAAAGTTCAAAACTATATCTGGTTCGCCAGCATCCCTGTTCTTGTACAGGCCCGAATATAGTTGTTAAAAGTTTTCTTTCAAAAGTATCCAGAGCTCGCTGAATGTCAACGTTTAATGTCGAAGTTTCGCAGCATACATGCATCAGCATACCTATGCTGATAGGTAATATAAGTTTCTTGTAGAATCTCATTTTAGTTTTTCGGCCGACAAGCCTGGATCTTAAATGTTTTTTTTAGTCCAAAGAGACATTTATTAGCCGATTTTATTCTGTTTTTAATTTCGGCTTTCAACTTGTTTTGATCATTAATAGTTGTTCCAAGGTATTTGATTTCACTAACCCTTTCAAAGGTATGACCATTTATGCAAAAAGGGTGTAGTTCACCGTCGAGAATTTGACTTCCCTAAATTTTGTCTTGTCCTCATTAATAGTGAGGCCCATGTTTGTGGCAGAGATTTATAGGGCTCGAAAGGCCTCTTTCACTGCCTTTTCAGATTTTCCAATAATTTCGATACCATCTGCATAGGCCAATAATTGTAGTGACCTATTCCAAAGAGTGCCTCTTCAGTCTAATCCGCAATCACGGATGCATTTCTCCAAAACAAGATTGCAGAGCAGGCAGGGAAGAGTGTCTCCCTGACGCAGGCCTCTTTGAGTTGAGAAAGGCTCAGAAAGATGGTTCTGAATTTTGATCCTGCATCGTACGTTTTTTATCGTTGACTTAGTGAGCTTGAAAAGAATCAATCTTAATCATGGCTTTTAGCAACTTGTCTATTTTTATGTTGCCATAAGCAGCTTTGAAATCTATAAATAGATAACATTAAAAGTACTATATATATTTTTTCTGGGTTCTTTACCTTTGTGCGAATCGGTATATTTTGTCTGTTTACGCAAACTCGGGATTTGAAGAAACACATTAAAAGTAGCGTACGAACACTTTCTTTTTTATACGCTCTTTCTCATTTTGTTTCTTTTTTGTTACTTCTTTTATTTCTATTATTTAATTTTATAAATTGAACGATATATTTCAACTAAACAGCTTACATATGAACTAGTTTTGAATGCAGTTGTAACTTACGTGAATGATAAACATAAAATCTTTGTAAAAACATAATTTGCAAAATGTGCTATTTATTAATTGGAGGTGTGACGTCATTTATTACAAATGATAGAAATAAACGCTAACACTAGTTTTCAACGACCAAGGAAGAAAGTACACCCTACCAAAATGAAAAGAGAAAGAAAAAAAATACATATAAAAAAATTATGCTGGTCCGATTGTTTTATGTGACTTGCAATATTCTTATTCTCGTAAACAATATGCGTCTCATAAATAAGCAAATTCATTATTTTTATGCATTATATTGGTGCAAATATTAGCCAAAACAGGATCACGTTGGCAATCACAATGACTACCACAGTTTGAATTCGTTAGTTATTTTAAATATGAAAATGTTTATTATTATTATTTATTATTATTAGTATTTAGTGGTTATAATTGCAATAAGTTACTGTAGTGTCCACACCATAGCAACCATATGTATAAGATTAAATTTCCCGATATATTTAGTTAGCATTCATTAAGTACACATTTTTTTCCTTAACGGTAAAGTAAAAACTAATTCCCAGCTATTTAAAGTATAGCAAAGATATATCTCTTTCAAAATATATATCTTTTGAAATGAGAAATATTCTATACTATGCATGAACTGCATTGCGACACAGGGAGCTTTAAATATATTAAATTCCAATATCCTGCAGTTGCTTTCTAGACAATGCACTCGAAAGTACTTCCTCTGAAATTGAATATACATATTTCTCGGGTGCATTTCAAAACTCCCCTTCTTTTGACAGCTAATTTACATAATGCAATCTACAATGCGCGCTATCCATCATGAAAGTCAATGCATCATCGGGAAAAAGTTCTACATACTCCGCTTTTAGGTCGAATCGACGTGGAAAATATCTGAATGTTTTCCACTTACGTGCCCGTTTTTTGTTATTCTTATGAAACGAAAATTTAGTTATTTTTCTTGTGAAAAATATAGTTTTATTAATTCATGCGCTTGTAGACTCTTTCTGTTAATTTCATGCAATATTATTTCATTTCATTTTTTTTGCATGATATATTTTTTTCCTTACTGTGAGTAATAATATTTCATTTTATTATTTGCATACGCTGAGTATTTTAACCACCAGTTTGTGATATAATTATTATCTTCATAGACATTTTAACTTCTTTTCACTTTCTTTTAGTAACTTTTGACGGTAGCCAAAGATGACGTAGTAGAAATATCATATATGGTACTATAAAACTAAAGTAAGCAGCAAATGCAAAAGTAATGCAATCAGTACTAACTGGGCGAGTTAACTTCAGATACCATTCAGGAAAAGATAACGTCTGTTTTACAAAGGATTACACAATATGATTATTTCAAAAGTTTTTAATTTTACACTTTGAACTTTTTTTAATGCTCTCTTAACAGTAATTCTTTGAAAGTGGAATGGAATATACACTGTTAAAAATGTCCGTAAGAAAATAGTAAAATAACCATTTATTTGATTGTTATTTTACCATATTTAATTACAACAGTTGAATAACCATTAAAAAGATGGTACTCAAACCGCTGATTGCGAAAAAAATCGTTTATTCTCTGTTTATGTTAAAGAACGTTTAAAAAACTGTAATTTTCAAGCGCTCAATAAGAATCGGGCGTCCTTCTTGATTGCGAAACTTTACCGGTCGTACGTTGTTTTAAAATAGGAATACTGATTTATCAGTTAAAATCCGCATGTGTATATACAAAAAGTGGCTTAAGCAGGGGTTACCAAATAGAAACACATACACACATAAATAAAAAAATGGAGACATCGGATTCCCGAACTGTTTGCGAATGAGCGAACCTATAACTTGAGCTGCTGAAGCTTGTTTGTATTTTAATTTTTGCAGCAAATAAAAGGATTTTCGTCAATATACAGTAAATTTAGACAAAAAATGACTTTAGATCCAATCAAAAACTGAAATCTCAATTTTAAGGCAGTTTGCCTGTTGGAAAAGAAGACTTATTGATAAATAAACGGCTGCTTCCCTTGGTGTAGATGGCCGAATGGCTAGAGAGCAAGGTTATTACATCATACACCGCGGGTTCGATTCCGGCACGCTTTGTTTACTGTTTCTACGCCTCGAAGATTCTACGCCTCGAAATGGTTCGAAAACGGTAATAATTTTGTTTTGAAACCCTTTTTAAATGGTTATAAAACCGTAAACTTTTGTATTTACGGCTTTTTAACTAAGTTGATTGGAAGCGGTTAGGTCCCGTAAAAATAGAAAAATATTCCAAACCGTAAGTTTAACGGTGAATTAGATAGACAGACTGCTGGCGGTCATTTAACCGTAATTTCATGATGAAATTTCTAACAGTGTACGTATAAAATAACGTATTAAATCTTATGTAATAATGAAATGGATTAAAGATGACTTTAGAAAAAAAAACAGTATTATTCTTATTATTTAGCCGCCGATCCAAATCAAAAATGGATATATTTTAAATCTAGGAAACACTAATCGGTTTATCTGTTTACTTGTAGAATATTAAGGGCTACCATACTTCAAAACTGTACTTTTTTTCACACACACAAACTTATTTTATTGAATGCAAATTTATACAAATACAAATACAAAGTGACGACCAGCAACAGGCTCAGGGCCCAGCTAGGATGGTCCTAGTTAATTTAGCAGTCCCCAATGAACATCAAGAGCTTTCTTAAAAGTTTTTACCCCACTGCAATTAACAGTCGCTTCCGGTAAACTATTCCAACTGCCTACAACCCTATTGAAGTAGTAGTTTTTCCTAATTTCAAGATTAGCCTGAGATTTGAAAAGTTTAAAACAATGACCTCTGGTTCTACTTTCAGCACATTGCTGTAGTCCATCAACATTTCCCGTTTTAATGAATTTAAACAACTGAATCATGTCCCCTCTGACTCTCCTTTGCTCTAGACTATACATATTGAGCCTTTTAAGCCTAACCTCATAATCTAAAGACCACTTACCAATCTTGTAGCCCTCCTTTGAATCCTTTCCAATAAGGTAATATCCTTTTTTAGGTACGGAGACCAAAACTGAACAGCATACTCCAAATGAGGTCTTACCAAACTTCTGTATAATGGCAATACAACTTCCCTAGACCTGTTCGAAATAGCCTTATTGATAAACCCAAGCATCCTGTTAGCTTTGTTACTTACTATGCTACACTGCTGACTGGACTTGAAGTCGTGACTAATCAATACTCCTAGATCAACAACTGCTTCTGCTTCCCTAATGACAGAACCTTGTAAATAATAGGTTGCATGTTTATTCCCATGACCAAAATGAAGCACTTGACATTTCCCAATCTTAAAAGACATACCCCACTTAATTTCCCACCTAGAAATTTGATTCAAATCCTCTTGAAACTGATTGACTTGTTCCTCCGTGTCCACAATTCCCATGATTTTGACATCATCAGAAAAAATATTGATGTTCCCAGAAATACTCTGAGTAATATTATTAATAAAAATAATAAATAATATTGGCCCTAGAACTGAACCTTGTGGAACCCCACTCAAAACATCAATCCACTGAGAATAATTGCCCTTCACTACTACTCTTTGTTTCCTCCCAGTCAGCCAATTTTTAACCCAAATTAAAGTTTTTCCACCAATACCAATATAAGCTTCATGCGGTACTTTGTCAAACGCTTTCTGAAAGTCAATGTAAACAACATCTACGCACTTTTTATTATCTAATGCCATGGTAACCTTGTCATAGAAATGCAACAAATTAGTTGTACAGGACCTACCCTTTCTAAAACCATACTGAAAATCAGTCAACACTCCATTTGCCTCCAGGAAATTCACTATTTTAATTTTTATCAGAGTTTCAAAAATTTTACAAAGAACGGAAGTAAGACTCACAGGCCTATAATTTCCTGTCTTAGTTTTAGACCATTTCTTGAAGAGCGGCGTTATGTTTGCCAGCTTCCAATCCACTGGCACAGTCCCCGAGTTATATGAAGATATGAAAATAGTCAAGACAACATCCACTAATTCCTCTGCACATTCTACTAAAATTTTTGGATAAACATTATCAGGTCCTGGAGCCTTATTTGCTTTAATCCTTTTCAAATGAAACAACACATCATCCCTAGAAAATACAAAATCATCAAGCTGTGTATTAGCTTGCTTCTCGCTTATGTCAACTGTTGAGATACAGTTTCTGTTAAATACACTGGAAAAAAATTGTTTAGAATATCAGCAATATCTCCCTCATTTTGAATCAAGTTCTCGTTCTCATCCACTAGTGGGCCTACCTGAGTATTACGAGCTTTCCCTGAATTAGCATAGGCAAAAAATTTCTTAGGATTCCTTTCGATGTTATCTGAAAGCTTTTGCTTCAGTTCCCTTTTCTTACTCCGTACCAAATACTTGAAAGTACGTCTAGCTTCACTATACAAAATCCTGTCAGCATGGCACCCAGTCTCTTTAAGTCGCCGAAAAGTGGCTTGCTTATAATTGAGAGCTTCTTTCACCTCCCTAGAGAACCATATGGGCCAAATTTTCGTGAAATTCCCTTTCTTTCTAAAAGGAACATAATCCATCACTGTTTTCTCCAATTTAACCTTAAACTCTTCATACTGAAGATCAGCTTCACTATTCTCCAACCCAGAAGAAAAAACCTCTTTCAAACCCTGCCTAAGTGCAACATAATCAACATTCCTGAAGTTAGGTACAAATCTGAAATGCTCACCTTTGTGAGCATCGAAGCTGGTCCAAAACCTAATAGTATTGTGATCACTATCTCCAATATGTTCCCCTATACTCAACCCCTGAACAGAACTTCCGACATCACAAAAAACTAGATCCAAAACAGCACCATGCCTAGTCCCCTGGGTAACAACTTGATCAAAAAAACAGTCCCCAATCACTTTCAGAAAATCTTCCTCCCTACCATTGCTAGTGTAAAAACTATTCCAGTCTATGCCCGGGAAATTGAAATCCCCCATCATGATGACCGAGCCCTTACCAGACATGTCCCTAATAACACTATACATCTCCTCGTCTTAATCCTGACTAACATTAGGCGGCCTGTAAACATTTCCCCAATGTAACTTCTTCCCCTTATTGCTCACCAACTCCACCCAGACCATTTCAATATCATTAGGCTTATTATTAATGACCAATTCATTGCAAATAAAAGTGTCCTTAATATAGAATAAAACCCCTCCACCTTTCTTACCCAGCCTGTCTTGCCTAAACAACTTGTATCCAGCAATGCTCACTAAATCCTTATCATCATCAGTAACCCATGTTTCCGTAATTCCAATAATATCCAACTCCTCACCTGCGATAACACTATTTAACTCGTCCATCTTATTCCTGATACTGCAAGCATTAGTATATAGAAACCTGAGCATGCCCATTTTGCTTGTCTTAAACATTTTATGATGCCTCAAATCCCTACTATTAATGTTACTATTGCTTAATATTTTATCCTCATTTTTAAAACCTCCAAAACAGAAGTCAACACCATGACATTCTCCAATCCCCCATCCAAAATTAGTTTTTTGATTCTGAAGCTTCTAAAATCATATCGCTAACCTTAACTACACCCCTAGAACTAAGATGCAGACCATCCCTCGCAACCCAATCACGCTGACAAGAACTCCAAACATCAATGAACCTGATTGAATGCTTTATGCAAAGTTTCTTAAGAATCAGGTTCATGCTCCTACCCCGCTGATTTAACCAGCCTCTATGCACCCCATACCTGGGAAGCAAACCAACTACCTGGACATCTGTCGAAAAGTTAGTTGCTTTATCCAACAGGTTCTCCCAATCCTTAACAAACTCCTCGTTTGTGCTGTTACCGACGTCGTTAGTCCCCACCCACAGAGTAACTGAATCTCCCTTCATAAACATTCCCTTTTTTTCCGCAACATTATTAACATCCTTCACCCGAGCCCCTGGTAAACAGCACCTAGCCACCTTGCGCCTAGTTCTCCCGACCACATTACCTATCCCGCGTACCATAGAATCCCCTATAATGACACCCTCTGTTTTTAGTTCTACAGTTTTACCTTTCCCCATACTAGATCCTTCTCCTGCAACCTCACTCTCCCCAACAAGCCCATCACAAGAAGTTCCCACCTCTTTTATAAAATTTTCACCCAAGTTATTTCTAACTAATTGGGCTTCCAATGCTACCACCTTGACACGTAAGTCTAATAATTCAGCACATTTTGTGCAAATATATTCCTGCTCTGTAGCTGTATTAGTGTTTCCCCCCAACTTACTAAACATCTCACACCTATCACAGCAAATCCACCAACTCCTATTACCATTTTTAATTTCCTTCATTAAACATATAACTCCCATAGCTGAATGAATCTAATGCAAACAATCAAAAAAGCAAAACAATACACAAATCAGCAAATTTAAGCTATTACTCTGATTAAAAACACAAATTACATAGAAAAATGCAAATAACTTGAATTTAAACACAAATAACTACAGTAAACAACAAAACCAGGCTGTTCCCCAAGACTTACAAAATGTACACAATCAACACATGGTTAGGCTTAACTGATAAAATTGAATTATACCCCAAAAAAGCAAATAGAATGAGTTTCAGTATCACAAAATTAAAACATACTAATTACATAATAAATTGCAACAAATATACAAGTAATTAAACAGAAAATATCCAAAAATACATAAAAGATACTTAATTTCAATAGGAGCAGAAACACTGGCATGCAACACTTGGCCCCCTGGTGGCCAAAATTCCTTTGTTTTTTTCCTTCGCTTTGTTCCAAAATTTCCTTGAGTACGATGCTATAATTTGTGAAAAAATAAATAAATATGGGAATAAAATTACTGACAAAAAATTTCGATCGCAATACTTTTTTTTTTTTAAACAAAACAACAGAGCGTCAAACTGGCCGAGATACAACATGGCAGACACACATTTCCCTATCTCCAAACCGTACTTTCAAATTTAAAAAAAATTTTCAAAACGTATTTAATCAATGAAATTAGTTTCCTTTTGCTTAACTATTAGAGGAAAGCAAGCTAAAAACTATATAATTAAAAGCTATGCAATTTTGAGTTTAGAACATGCATTTCAAGCATTCCAACCTCCATACTGTTAATAACACATTACTAGTTCCAATTAATCTGAGAATGCTGTTGCCATTTATCGACGCTGCTTAGATAGTGCCGAATTGTTATCAGCTGCTGAAACTGTATGCATCATATGCTAACCGTAGTAACATATTCATGATATCGACTATGAATAATAGTAGTAAATGTAATTCCAATCTTCCTATCAGATATTATGTAATATATTACGCTAATAAATTTCATGCAAGCGTCAGTGTTTAAAACAAACATTCGTATACACTAATTTCCCGCTTTAGTTTATACGATGTATAACACACTATAATTTATCAGTAAGATTGAAAAATAACATGAATATTTGGTTGAACTAGGTAGAGTCAGGAATGTTATTTCTTTTTTGTTGTATCTGAGCAAATTTTCTTTTGTCTTTGCCCTTTAAAATAAACATTCGTATACACTAATTTCCCGCTTTAGTTTATACGATGTATAACATAAAATAATTTATCATTAAAATGGCAAAATAACATGAATGTGTGGCTAAACTTGAACTTGGAAGAATCAGAAATGTTTTTTTTTTTTACAGGTAATTTTTTTAATACTGAAATTTCTTCTCTGCAACGGAAGACAAATTTCTAATAAGCATTTCATACCGCAATATGCAGCTTAATCGATAAAAATCAAAATACTCACTTAGTAAACAAAAATAATTCAAGAAAACTTACTAGCAGGAAATGCTTAAAAAACACTATTTAAAGTTTAGGGAAAATTTTTAACGTAGTTGACGTAAGTTAAAGTCTACTCAGGGACGCAGAGGCATATGACAAATTTTACTCTTTCTTTCTTTATTGATTGTTTTATAGTTCCAACCCTCATCAAAGTCATACGAGCAACATAAATAATTACTACAATGTAATATTAACTTTTAGAAAATATTATAAGCAGTGGCAATGATTCCGTGGACTCGTTATATATCTACAGAAGTGTCAGATAAAAATGAAAATTATTGTTCTGGATAAATAAATAACTAAATGAATAAAGAAAATATAATAACTCGCTGTCGGAATTAGTTTACAATTTTTAGATGGCATGTTGTAAATTCAAGTTAGGACAGTTTGAAAAGGGAATTTAAAAGTGATAAAGCAGGCATCCCATACACATGAAAAGCAAAAAATAAAAGTAAGAAGATATCAGTGTAAAGAATAAGATTTAAAAAAAACAAGTCAAGGGAAAATAATAAAAACACGAAGCATTGGAAACGTCAATATTAAGTATCACAAAAGCACAATATGAAAAGTAGAAAAAAAATAACATTTTTTATTGCCATTAATAAGTTCACTAGTATTATAAAAACAATAAAAATTAATTGTTTTATTCAAAATGAAGAAAATATTTCTTGAAGATTAACCTGGAGTTTAAAAATTATCAAAAGCAGTTATTTGACCACTCTGGTGGGTTTAGTACTAACGAAATATTAATATGAGTGAAATAATTTCTTTTACCTCCTAAATAAAATAATTTATGGCTGTCATATTATGTTAAGCGCTCACACATATACTGGAAATATGGTCTTCATTAATTTTTTATAACGCACTTAACATACATTTATGCCCCGGGTAAAAATTATACACATTCGCAAGTCATCACAAAATCTGTACGTCATTCTTTATTCGAGCGATACCCTTGCTATTATGTTCCGCCTTAACAACTCATTATTTCTTTAGTCGTATATGTGATTATCTTTTTAAAGATTCATCTGTTAGTTAAAGAAGCAATTTGCTTCAAACAACACACCTAATGCACTTATAATATCTACTCCGTCATCCATGCGGCTTCTCAATCTGATTCCACCAATGAAATCTGGAATTAATGTCCGATGATCGAAGTACATGAATTATCCATTGACACTCGTAATGAGTTCCAGCTGTGTACACTATACTCCTTTAGAGAAGATACAGCGTTAAAGTTCTATTGAACCGTACTCGTGGGATTGTTTAAGAGATATTTGTGTAACAAATTATGTTCTGTCATTAAGTAGTGATGTAATTACTGCATCTCTGTTACGTATCAATGGTATCAATTTTTATTTATTTATTTAGTTTTTTTTTTTCAACTTTGATGCTAAGCAAGAAAATTGGTTCGGCACAATGCTGCTGTGCTAAGCACAAAAATCGTATCTGCACTTTTTGGCGAAACAGAGTTATTGCTACCAGGTGGTTCTTTGTCACTTTTTTTACCTAAATAAAACGTTTTGTGGTTACACGCGAATGATAAATATTTAAACCTTCAGAACTCGCGTCAAAATGAGTAACCTGAGAACTGGAGCGTGAAAAATTTTCTCACACCACCTATTTCCTTCAAAAAATGATAGTAAATGAAATATTTTGAGCTAAAAATTTTTTTTATTTATTCTAAACGCTAAATATTACCCAAAATAATAACATTACTCAAAATATACCGTATATGTGTATTGTTTTCATAAAATATTACGTCAAGCAACTTATTTACTTTTTAACTGTGGGGTACAAAATATTAGTTCTGAAAACCAAGATTTTTTTTTTTTAAACTATGTATTATGTCTACTTTATAAGTTTGATGAGAAGCATTTTTAGCCAAAGCCATTTGAACCAACTTCCTCGTGAAGTCATATTAAAAAGATAAACAAATAAATTTAAATAATTCAATAACTATCTATGTAACTGATTTATTCATTTATCATTGTCTATTTAAGTACTTATATTACCACCACTGCGAAATGCATCGGAAATGTAACAAGGGGGTCGGGGTGACAAAGCAGCAGCTTCGCCTATGAAGTATAATACATACTTTTTTCTTCTTGGTGTGAATATTTTGCTCACGGCGCGAGTCCTTAAAAGTTTTTAAAAATGTGGGAAAGTGATCTCTGAATCAAATACATGGAGACTCAAAACTTTAATCTTCACTATTTCATTTTGAGCTCAGCTGCATACACGCCATTTGTGCGACACGGCAGAATAGTTGTTTGCTTTCTTAATAAAATAAAGTTGATAAATCATTTCATTTTACCTTTCTATTGGAAAAAAAAAGGAAAATATATACGTGCAACATAAGAGGAACGTTATTGAAAATCGTTGTTGATGCAGAATACAGGATAAGCTTATTTATGATAAATTCATTTTATTTTATTTGTTAACACATTAGTGGACCGTTAAAAACTAGTTTCGTTGAAGAGGCCTTATATACGGCAAATAATCGTCTTCTAGATTTCGTCAGGAGCAGCATCCAACTCCGAGAGTTTCGACTCGAGAGTCCCCCCTAACCACAGGTGCACTTGGTGGTATTTCCAGAATGTTGCTTAACAGCTTCTTCAACTGAAGGGAAACTGTTAAAGTTTTGATTTATCAGGGAACAAACTTGCAAAACAGCCACTTTAGTACTAGTATTTAACAACAAATAACTTTCCGTAGTTAATGCTTTAGTATGCTTTCAAAAATGATCGGTATTCATAGGAGTACCTAAAACGAAGAAAATTCCAGAGATATGTATAGAAACAAAGTAAATTAATAGATTTAATTTTTTAAAAATGTGCGTATCTGTTAGAAATTGCTAAAATTTTGATTGGTTGAAGGTAAAGTATCAAAAGTGTGTATGCGTATATCACATTGAAGGCAATACTTTTGCTCTCCAAATTCGTCTCCAACAAGTGTGCTGACTAACGATCCTGGGAAGCACTAGAAGCAAATGTTTGACAAAAAGAGTGAAGTAAAAACGAATTCTTTGTAATTTATCGATTTTGTCAATTGCGTATATCTCGAAAATTGTTCGAAATGCGAAAAATATGTATGGAAACAATTTTATAATAAATTTAATTATCTTTCATTTTTATTTAGAGCGTATTTTTCTGGAGTCCACCGCTTTCGACTCCAAGATATAAATCCAATCCCCCCCTCTCCCCCCGCCCACCTTTAGCTCACCTCCCAAGGGCGGGCACTTTTAGTATGTTTACCTACTAACTACTCCTAACGAAGTCTTGAAGTCAAAAATTATCCCATATTCCCCTTTTGAGTGTTTATTGGCTGGACTACTCTGAGGAAATATTCATTTGAGACCACAACCATATTAATCTTTAATAAATAACAGCCATAGGTCAGATTAAACCTACCGCATTCGAATACAGATACAGATAGTCTTTGAGCAATGCGAGACGCAGCAGCTATGAGCCTGAATCGGCCCATCTTATTGACACAAAAGGTAGCGATTCTACTGAAGGTAGTGCTTACTAGGGCTTAGATTGGGGCATATTAGTGAGTAAATGAAGATCATTATACAGCAGTTTCATCAAATTTGATTTCCTGGTAAAGTAACGTAAGAGAAGGCAGATTGAAAATCCTTGTACGAATATGTGTGTGTTAATATTTTTGAGGAAAAGCCTCAAAGCAAACGTCACAAAAAAAAAAAAAAAATCTTGGCTAATCAACAAATAAAGCCGTAAATCTCTAGTTTATTCTAAACAATAATATTATAGCGATTGTGAATATAATCTGCTAGTGAAATTAGCAAGAAAAACGACTTGGCACAGGGTGATTTTTTTTCTTTAGCGTTGCGGCAGCCAACGTGATAAACACTCAAATTTGAGACATTTAGTGTAAAGTTCATGTCTTCTGCCATATAAAGGGTTAAATGTAGTGTGTTTAATTTCGTAATATTCAATATTCATATTTTTTAGTTTTTTTAAAAATAATATATATATATATATATATATATATATATAAAGAATAAGAAGGACAAAAATAGCGTGGTGTTTAAATTCCTTGTCTAGGTCTCTTTTTTTTATAGAAAGCTTTTCCTTGCGCTTTATAAAAAAAAACATAGGTTTAATGCTATATGTATGTTCATATAATCATAAAACACGTAGATGTCACTGAGTGTTCATTTGAACAAACAAGCTTTTTACACACCATTGAAGCATTTTTTTAGTTTAAAATATAACCAATTCAAAAAAAAAAAAAAAAAAAAACAACGGCGTTTCTACAGTTGATTTAGTTTTGAAGACATATACTATCGTCGTACATTTGAAACTCGATTGCTTGCAAAACTGCAAGCAATGTATATATAAAATTTCGGTTTTGAGGAATCAACGGGATTCAAGATGATATTTCGACGTTATTGATAAACAGTGCGGAAAAACTAAAAAATCACTAACAATCATTTCAACTTCCTTTCAGACACAATTTTCTTTTGTTTTAGTTACGGTTGCCACTTTTTTTCTTCTAAGCTACATTTTACCTTGAGATATTTTGCACCAGGCATGAATGTGTATACATTAAAATAAATTTTAAAATGTCAGTTTCGATTGGGAACTTCTAAAACGAAATTGAATAGTATCTTTACGTACTGTTTCAATATGTGCCAAGAATAGACTTAAAGTAAAATTCGCAACTTTAGACTTAACTTACGACTTAATGGATATGCGATATCTGCTTCATTTTAAAGACATTTGCCTTAAGTCACAATGCTAACGAAATATACTTCTATAGAATGAAAGTTGTAAACATTTGTGCACACAATAAAGAGTAAATTGAAACAAAGTAAAATACGCTCAAATTTCGCAAAATACAGTCATCACGTGTTTCAAGGTTTGCAAGAAACCCCTTTTTCAATACAATATAATGAGCTTCTAGATGAAACACGTGTCTTCTGTATTTTGCAAAATGTGTCCCTATGTACGTTGTTTCAATTTAGATGGACATATATATGTTTACAATCAAACCAACTTAGATATATTTTCATTTTAGATGATAAATTAAGCTTTTAACATTTGTTGCTCATGACACGGGAAATTCATTATCGCTTTTAGTTATTGATGCAAATCAATAACTAACCGTCACTAATGTGACGGAGAATAAACGATGAAATGTAGCATAAATTGCAAAGTATATTTCCAAAACCAAAATAAATATGAATTTTAAACAATAATAGGATAGCATGAAAAATTGTATTTATATTTTCTTTACAGATTATCGTTGATTGAAATATTTAAACAAAACAAACTGTTATCAAAGATAAAAATTAATGTGTTTACAAATCGTTTAAAAGTGAGCTTTTAAATTAACTAGAAGTTTATTTAAATCCGCATTTTTCATTTTCAAAGAAATATATGACTTTCCTTTTGGGATATTACGAACATGCAGAAGTCAGAAACAGAACAAATGCACCAAACGTTTATTACAAGTTCATTCTCTGACAAGCTGTCAAGAAAGACTCCTTTGAGAGCTTCAAAATCACGGCCTCTTTTACTAAGGGTGTCAGCAAAAGCTGACAGGACTCCTTGTTTAATGAATTCTTCGGATTCTTCCTTCGTTTTTGGATAATGGTTGAAGGTGTGTATTGGATGTAAGATATCCTAAGACATCTTCGTAAAGACTATGTTCATACTTAACTACTTACATAGATAACACGTCACAAACAAAAATAAAAAAATGAAAAAAACATATATTATACCTTCTCATGCTTTATTTTATTTGAATGCTAACATTTACTACTTATTAAGAACATTATTAAAAACAATAAATTACGTGTATGTTTGTTTAAAATAATACATAATTTGCAGCTCAAAAAAAAATCTATTTGTTGTTACTGTCTAGTCCTTGCTACTGGCGAGGAAGAATGGGTACGCTGCTCCTGAGTCTAACGGGGCCCTTATATACAGGAGACCGATGTCCGCACGTTTGAAATGTCTCTTAAATTTTTGGACGAGCTCCCAGATGAGAGACCATCACCTGGGATTGGCCCAGGTGATGGCCTCGTTTCACTTCGAGGACATTAGCGCCACGACCTATTTCCTGTGCGCCAGCTCCCTTTAGCGTACACGGACCACACAGCAACCAACCGCGAGAGGTTGTCACCCTCCCAAACACTGGCCATAGTCGATGTGGCTTCACTTTCGGTGTTCTGCGGGAACCAAGCTTCTTCCCACTGGTCCACTGCGGGTCTAAAAAAAAAATATATTTACCAATATGATAATTGAATAAGGAACCAGTATGTAACTTATAGTTGTTATAACGGAAATAGCGAAAGTGAAGCAGACACATGCATCGTCGTTACAAAGAATTGCTTTACATTAGCACTTTTTAAAAAATATTTACAAGTCCAACAAAAAGTGTGAAGTCACAACTGTATGCTTTGATAAGTGGATTTCTTGCAACACTGAAACGGATAATTTGCACGTCTTCGCAATCTTTTTTATAATATATTGTTTCTCCCATGCAATAATTTTGCACAAATGTAAGTGTTTTATATAAATATAATTGTGGAAAAAAAAGGCGGGAAACGAAACTGAATGTAACGAAAAAGTTTAGCAAGCGTGTGATGAAACCGAGCTCAATATTTTGTTGTTCACCATTTCTTTAACTACATATTTCATTGTATAAATTATTTCGCACATACAAATTCAAAATTCCAGAAGTTAAAGATTTCTTTGTATTTTAACTTTACGAGAAGGAGATACCTCAAAATTTCAATGCTATATAAAGAAGAAAATGAGATGCTTATCTTTTTGCGGAAAGAATAAATTGCAAATATTGCATGTATTACAAAAAACAAAATGACCTCGTATGTTTAGCCGAATACAGCTCAACCACGAAGTTCTGATACTTGGATGCTTCTAAGAATGGCAGAAAAGGACGAATCCATTCTAGTTTTAGGGGAATTCGTTTTGCAGGTGCATTAGTTAGAATGAGAATCAGAATGTTTGCTTTTGGATTTTGAAAGCAACTAAATTTATGAACAGGCATATATCATCGGCTCGGAAGAAATCAAGTATGCTAAACAAACTAAAACGAAATCAGAAACGGCTCATTCATTACAACAGCAGTTCCTCCCTTGAACATGAATGGATTCTTCTTGGCACTCAGCCAGTCGGAGCTCTTTCTTTCATGGTAGAACTGTATGTTTGTAAATTTTATCTAACACATATACGGTTTGTACGATTGCTTATTGACCATATAACTTAAAAAATTCGAAGGCAACTCATTCGGCAAGTTTTATCTGTAATTTTACACAACCTATTTTAATAACCTTTTTTGCAAAATGTTTGAGATACATAGAAAAACTAAACAGATTTAAAGCTAGCATTTAAAAGTATCCGGGAAACTGATATCCCGATTCGTCTAATAGTAGCTTAAAGAATGTATTTTTTAATTCTATTGTTTAGTAATTTATTTAAAGAGTACGTAAACAAATAAGTTGCTCTGCATAGCTCGCTGACGCTCATGGATTGCTGACGCAATTCATTGGTTTGCTTCGCAGACCGAGGAATATTCCTGAAAGCAATGTTGTAACTTTTAGCATTTAAAGATTATAAATCACTTTTGCAACATAAAACATCATTTTTACAACATAACGAAAATTAAAATATGATCCCACAGTAAAACTTGCTGAAAACATGAAATATATTTTTGAAATTAATTTATCAAAAATTCACAATGTCGCAAAACCTACATCTGTATACCAAACTTTATATTTCTAGAACCTACCGTTTTCCCAGAACGCTCGCTGCAAAAAAAGAAACACACACACACACGATTTTTATCAAACGTGTATATCAAATACATGTATATTTCGCATATCATATAAATATATATGTGCGTGTGTGTACATTATAATGTACAAATTATTCGAACCAAAATGAAGAAGTATTTTTTCTGCTCCTCTAATTCTGCCTGTGTATCAGTCGTGCCATTTTACACAAGGCTAAACATTTAATATTAAAGCTTGTCTTCTTTTAGCAAAACTTATTAAATGTGTTTTGGCATCCATTTGTTGTCCATCAACCTTTTTTTAGTCATACCGCCTGTTTTACTAACAAAACTTCTCAAGCAATTCTATTAGCTCTTTTTGATTGGAAATATAAGTTATAAAGTACGAAACAATTTTTAAGAACAGTTCTTTTTCCGCATTTCGTTCGGGACATGCGTAAAATATTCGAGAATCAATTAAGATCTAATGCAAGATCAAAAACTAACAGCCGTCATATAGAATAACTTGAAACTGACGTTAAAATATATATTTTATGCTTTTAAAACAGAAAAATCCCTTTTAATTCTCAATTCTTAATGGTCACACTAATTAAAAGAGAAAAATATTATTTCAAGCTCGTGTAATACGCCTACTAGTAATCTCATTACAACTCAGCAAGAAAAGAGTTGTCTAATTGATTTGCACATTATAGTATGTTCTTTTTCTTACAACAAACAATTGTAATCCCATATTGAAAATTAACTTAATTTTTCTTTCGAATTTTGAATGTATGTAAACAAACTGCATTTCTGCCGAAATATACAATACCCGCTGCTGAAACTACTACATATTTTAAGGTCGTCTTCTCAATTTATTACTCCCATGTGCGTAAAATTTTGTCAACGTAGTCGTATCCTTTAGAGTAATGAGAAACAGCACTTAGAATCTCGTTATAAAAGTATGTATTCCCTTCATTGTTCCCCAAAAGCACTTTGCAGAACTCTTGACATTTTACATTTAAAATTAACTCTTGAAAGCAAATTTCGCTATTAACTCACGCGAGCTGATTAAGTACACGTAAGACGAAGCCCTGGCTTAATGATGCTTTTATGTGTGAATGAATTTCATTATAAGTAGGGAAAGAAAATGGCCTGGCTTTATTTTACTATATTAAAATGCGTATCATTTATTTTCTCAGAACTTTTTCCATTAAACTGGTGAATGCAACTAAAAAGAGTTTTGCAGCGCAGTTAATGATTTACTTCATATGTGAACTTCAAAACCTGTTAATCGTAAGTTGATAAATATTTATTGAATGTATTTTAATTACTGTTGAAAGCAGGAGAAAAGAATATCATTACTAGTTATGCAATTGCTGCGTGTTTTTAATTAAAATATTTATCAATCTTACATCATGTAATGTTTTATTCTTTATTTGAAATAATTATTTTTGTGTATTGTCTATTAAGTTGCCTCGTAAAGGTAAAAAATATTTCTAAAAATATTAGCGAAAATCTTCCATATTTCTTCTTAAATCGTAGTTTTGGCTATTAAATTTGTGGCAGCAATTGTATGCAACTTTGTTAAGTTTATTATTCTTTATCAAAAGAAAAGAAAAACACACAACCTTACTAACTTTTGCCTTCATAAAAACTGCTAATGATATGTGTAATATTTTTTCGCGACATAAAGTTGTTTGTGCCTTTGTCTGCTGTTTATGTTAGTGTTAGTTTTTCTAAGAAATTACGGTAACATTTTTTTTTCTGTGTTTAGAAGAAACAAATATAAAAATAATATTGATCACTTATAAAGCATTAATCACAAAAGTTTCGATTATGAATCTCTCACATTGTAATTTTTATGTTTTATGAACGATTACTCTAAAATATTACGAAAAATATATTTATGCAATCATAAATAATTTCCTGAATATGAAAACAAAGTTGCCAAAAGGATCTGCTGTTTGACAGCCCGTCTGTGCTTAGAGTGAATGGGAACACATCATATTCTTGCACTGCATTTTTTTTTTGTTTTTTACAAAAACAAATCTAAATAATAGAACTATAATTTCACGTTAAATTAAAGCACAAATGAGCATTAAAACGCATACATATGTTTCGGGATTGCTTGGAATCCCTTTTTCAAGATGCTCCCTGTCGCATTGAAAAATTGATTCCAAGCAATCCCGAAACATATGTCTGCGTTTTAATGTTTATTTGTGCTTTAATTTAACGTGAAATTATGTTTCTATTACTTTGCACAAAGTTAAATTATTAAAATCTAAATAATATCAAACTCAAAAAATCCTATTTCACAAGTAATCACTTCGCTGTTGGAAAAGCCTGTGGAAATTAATCTAATTCATAGAAGACAGCAATTTTGAAATTTTTTTTAAAAGCATTAATATTCAACATGATGATGTTCAAATAGTGAAAGAATAATTATAAAACAAGTTTAAGTGATTATAAGATAATGAATAACACTTATTACACCGCCAAACATCAAAGCACTGTGAGCTAATATTTCTTTTTACTAATTTATTATAAATTAATAATTAATATTTAATAATGGGTTTAAACGTTCGAATACAATGGTACCTCGAGATACGAGTGCCCTGACGTACGAGTGATTTGAGATACGATCAGCGAAGTTTTGTTTTGAAATACGAGCGATATTTGAGATACGAGGAACGCCAGCTGCGACGCCACAGCCCACACAGTTTACTGCGCCTGCGCAGTAAATTGCTTTGAGATACGAGCAAGATTATGGAACGAATTAAACTTGTATCTCGAGGTATCACTGTAATTGTTTCACTTCATGCTGAACTGTAATCCAGAAACATAGTAAAATATTTTTTATCGTCTGACGTGGTGTACAAAAAACATCAGAAATCTGACTTTGTAATAAAAAGCAAACTGTAGTACGGTTTGAAAACAAATTTGGTTGAATAAACCTGAATAAACCCTCAAACGCTAAAAATTTAAAGAAAAGTGCAAATTGTATGGATTTTACAGCAGCAGATTATATCCTCCCGAAACTTACAGGTCATCGAAAGAAATGGTGTCGTTTGTATAAGTTCTTTTTATTTTTTATTTTTATTTCTTCACGTGTCATCTTTGGAAGTTATTCATAGCATTTTGAGCGGAAGTACTCTTTGGAGGCCTGCCACGCTTTTTTGCCCTTTAATTCCTCCAAACTCAGCAGAGAACCAAAATTACGCAGAAAATTAGAGACGCGTAAAAACCGAACTTAAGCATAAAATAGAAAGTTGCTACTGATCATTCAAAAAATATTATTTTTGGAAATTATTTTCTCCCTTTTCGTTTGTAGATCGTTAAAATGAATGTGACACAAGGTCATTATTATGTTTCCTAATTTAAGCAGAAATTAGTTTTTCTTTTATTGAATAAGACTGTTGGATTATGGAAACTCAAATAAATATGATTTAATGTGTGAAGTGTATTTCGTACAAATGTGTAATTCATATTAAAAAGTTGAAGTGCAATTATATAAATGAATCTCGAAGCTCTTTACAGAATATTCTATGTAGTATTTAGAAGTTTTTTCCGCTTAATATAGTGTGATTTTGTTTCGTTTTAATATATAATACATAGAACCGTTAAAATTGTATTTAAATAATGCATAGAACTAATAGGGCAAAACGTTTTAAGGGGGCATTATATTGACCATCATTGAGGTTTGATAAATTGAGTAGACCAGATCAGCTGATCCCAGACCCTCTTGCTAAATGTATCTTTTGTGTGTGTATGAACTTTCTTGGAAGTAATAAAACAAACCCATCGAAGACGAAATTCAGGTCTAATTTCATGAAAAAAAAATCATCTTCATCAAATTAGAATAAATTTTCTAATTTCATGAAGAAATTTAATTATTTACTTCCATAAAGACATGGATATCCCAGAGGTGGCAACAAAAATACTATAAGGTTAAAAAAAAAAAAGACTATAAACAAGCAAATCATTAGTATAGGTAACCCTAGAGATCCAAAAACAAAGAGCGTTCTACGCAGAATGACTGCAAAGAAACACATGAGGAAGAACCGTATGAGTCTATTGGTTTAATAAACCCAAAAAAAAAAAAGACAAAGTAAATAGAATTTAAATTTACTATGCAATTCTCTGAAGACAAGCAATTGCACGTTCCTTTAAATTTCCTTTCATTTAAAAAATGCTAAATTGCCTGTCGGCGTCGAATAAACTTCAGTTTATGACTCAAAAATAATAATAATAATTATAATAATAATAATAGGCGCTTCGTAAGTTGCATTGCACTACTACTTTCAGTTTTAGATAAAATTTTCTCTGTAGTTAAATAAATATGAGTTCTACTGTTAAAAATAACAGCATGATGAAAGATAGTTTTTGCAAAGAGCGTATTTTAGATGTTCCTACACAATTTCTTTTGAAGTATGCATACATTCCGATTCAAATAAAATATTCGATATTTACAGTGGACAGGAAAAAAGTAACTGTTTATAATACATACGGATTGATTACATCATTCGCTTATGAATAATAATAATGTTGTTTATTTTTTCAGTCGATCCCCCCCCCCCATTTTGTAATACATATTACAATGTATGATTAAAAGAGCACTGTTAAAAATGTCCGTAAAAAAATAGTAATATAACAATTAATTTGATTGTTATTTTACCATATTTAATTACAACAGTCGAATAACCATTAAAAAGATGGTACTCAAGCCGCTGATTGTAAAAAAAAAAAAAAAAAGCTTATTGTCTGTTTCTCCTAAAGAACGTTTAACTAACCGTAATTTACGAGCACCACCTAGGTCTCGTAGTCAATAAGAATCGAGCGTCCATCTTGGTTGTGAAGCGAAGAAGTGTGAAGATTAGAATTCCATCGCATAAAATTGTATATTTTCTTTTTTATCTGAAGGGAGGAAATGAAGAGAAGATGAAGTTAGTAATAGTCATAAAAACTAGTTGTGTAAACATAACCCATTTAATTATTTTTTGATACTACATTTTTATCTTTCTCAGAATAAAATAAACTTCTCAAAATCTTGGACATCAGCTATAACCCAGGTTCAATGTTTCAATCTAATAAAGTATTTTTTTACATATTGTGGCGGTACGCTTCGACGCCTTCATAAGCCGACATCTGTCCTGGCCAGTAGGTACCTCTTAGCAAAGCATGGAAGTACTGGCTATCCACCGTGGAGGTCCGCGGTTCTATCCCGTCTCCGGCAGACCACCTCGTCGTCCGCCACAATAAAATAGCTACGAATGGTTCCTACACCTCGAAGGTTCTACGCATGTAGTTAATTACCATAACCTGCAGTATATTATCGTAAGTGCTACTAATCGACTGTGCTACTTATAAATGGTTTCAGATCGGTAAATTTTACGACACCGTAAACTTTTGTATTTACGGCTTTTTAACCAAGCTGATTGGAAATGGTTTAGAATACGTAAAGTTACCATAATTTCATGATGAAATTTCTAACCGTGAATTAGAAGTTTGTACTCTCTGTTTGGGATCTCTACATATGTGGTATTAGAAACGGCAATACATAACCATGTTGTTGAATATACTACAATGGAGCAATTTATGGCAAGGGAGAGCAACCGAAGTTCGGTTGACTGGGGGTGACATTGTGTTCAGTTTAAAAGGACTTATCGCTCGCCAACTCCGGGACCTCAAATGGTTCCATTCTTGACGCTCCACAATCCGAGCCGGTTGCACTCGCTAGCCATAAATTGCTACATTGTAGTGCATTAGGTGTGTCTTCAAAAATATGGTTATGTATTGTCCTTTCCAATATCACACATGTAGAAATCCCAAACAGAGAATATTATACATACTTTTATTTCTTCTAGTCTCGATGCACACGGACGATCCGGTTGCGGTCGTACATTTAGTTAAAAGTCTTGCCTCACACGAGCGGCCGGTGTCTGACCGCATTCAGATCGTCCGAATGCATCGAGCCTACTATGTGATAATCCATTACTAAGAATTATGCTTCTAGAAAAAGAAAAGTTACACAAAAAATACACTAAAATTTCTTTATAGCTCACTCATAAATGAGAAATATCAGTACTGATTGAAGAAAATATAAAACTTAATTTAATTTTGAACTAAAAATTCACCTTTTTATATTTCAACTTTTATATTAGCATTTTGTTTTTTTCAAAACAGTATTTTTTGATGTCAGAAACACATTGTGCCAATATTTTTCAACCCATTCTGACTTTAAAAAAATGTTTCGACATAAATTTTTATCAATAATTATGCAGTCTAAAAATATAGTTTATAGTAAATGCATTAAAACGAAAAATTCGGTTTGTTTCTTCAACCAATTCCAACTTGCATTATTCAATAACATTCTTTGCTTAGTTTCTCTATAAATCAAGTATCATCAGTTTGAGAGGATTTCTTCGTGTTTAGATTAATAAGAAATGCATCGAAACATCTACATCAAAAGCAAATTAAATAGGATTTCAGTTCCCGTTGCATTATAAGCATTAAGTAAATAATCGTGCATAGATCGTGGACGCATTTTATGTTTTGATGTTTGATTGAAGTTTATGTAATTTCTATGATTTGATTTAAGAAGCAGCTTCAGAGACGAATGTATTTTGTTTGAATAAATGCTCAAAATGTTTTTTCGAAATGAAACGAACATTCAGAACTAAATATAAGCTTTATAGCAACGTACCGGGTTTGCTATTGGATGATAAAATTTCTTGACTAATTAACGCATTTAAAAAGGGTAAACGAAAAAAAAATGCATGATGTGAAAAGACATTCTACCATGCGTTAAGTAATAACAAATATTTATTAATTTTCTAAAATATTGTTACAATTACAATTATAAAATACAGTATAACTTCGGTTTAATGATAATCTGTGGACTGTTAATGGCTATCGTTAAATAAATGATATCGTTAAATTGAGGAGAGATGACTTTTAAAACGAAGTCGTTAAAACGAAGTTACACTGTAAGTATTTGTTTTTAATTACTATTTGAGATAAATATATTAAGTACCCGCACATTAGTTTATACAATCTATACAGCTCAGTGAGAACTATTACAAATTTTTCGAACAGCTAACTTTCCATTTTTTATACTTTGTGATAATAAATAAAAACCAAATTGTTGTACTTTTTTTTACATTGGATGAGAATTAAACACAAAAACAACAAGTAAACAAACGAGAAAAAATGCGTTTTTTTTTTTTTTCTTTTGATGAAATTGGAATCGACTGCTATAGCTTACAAACAGTGCTACATTTATACATTGTAATGAAGTAGTATATATACGTATATTTTTCTTACGCAACTTTAAGAGAAAATAACAACAAAAATTTAATAAAATGAAGAAAAAGGAGTCATTTTTAGCTGAATTTTTACATTTTCTTTTTTTTTGTTAATTTTTTTAGAATTAATCATAAACTTGTTAAATATATACGGTATTTTGAAACTCATACCTTCCTTTAGACCAAAAGGATACCTTCTTTTTTCCAAGGCTTCAATTTCACGCAAGACTGACAATGAAGGGTAGTTCATCCATTATGTCTATTGGGTAGTTTAGTAAACTTTTGACTGCTGGATTATTTCAAGTTGGGCAGTTCTTATGTTTGCTATTGGCGTTAGATTAACTAATATTATTTTACAGTAAAATAATGAAGTGTTACTCCATCTTCTAACGTCGGCGATACACGATCAATGAAAGTTAAGAATCTTTGTTTTCACGGTTTTATTTAGTAATTTATGTATTTATGTTCACGATTATTCAAATTCGGAAATCTTTTTCTTTTAAATCATATACATTTTTCATTTCCACACAAACTAGAAATCATTGGGGAAAAATAGAAACTGTTCAATGTTTACGGAAAGAAAGCAATTACCAACCCTACAGACTAAAATATATGGAAAGGGTCCAGATTTTTCTCGGTCATTCAAAAATAACCATTACTTATTTGAAGAGGATTTTTTTTTCCTTTATTGTACACTGTGACACATTTCATCTATTGTCCAGTCTATTATAAAGTGCTTTAAAGAACAGAACTTAAATGCACGTTATGGATTTAATCGTTTTTTTGTTCAGCAAGTCTAATTATTTTATTATTAATTTTAATTTAGCATGTCATTTGTTCAAAATATGCCTTAGTTATAGATTAATATATACATGAAACTGTAAAGTAGATGTATTAGTCTTTTAACTTCATTAGATTTAATGGGACTTGTAGTTAACCATAAAATGAAAACGCTTAATATTTTTATAAACAGGCACTTATAGTGTTTCAATCGGATTTCGCTTGGTTATTTATCTTGTTGACTCTTTTGTTTCTTACATACATCTAAAAAGGAAACAGGCACGGTTCTAGAGTTAATTAGTAATTGTTGTTCTATTTATTGCGCCGCTGGTCCTAAACTTTTGCGGACCTAGTGCATTCCCCAGGGACTGGTTTCCATTCTTTCAAGAGCCACCACTATCGGTGAAGGTCATTATCACTTTAAAATGTGGCGCCCAGTCAAATTCCTAGTTAAAAGCACCTGGGCTTTTAACCTTTCAAAATTGACTAGGACTTTAGTTTAGCCGACCGTAGGCAAACTGACTCGAACTCAAGGTATCCAGGTATCCTTAACATGTCGCATAATCATAAGACGATATCAATTTTCGGCGTTTAATCCATAGGTTACGAGCCGGTTTTGGAACTGCGTACGACGTACGAGTCCATCGGCTAACCGCTACAGCACCCTGAAACGCCGATCGTTATCACTTTAAATACTTAATTTAAATATCAGTAAAAATACTTAATTAAAATCTACCCTAAATCTTTGAAAAATATCGAAAATATCTTTATTCCCAGACACTTTATGTTACAAATATAAAGGATATATCCATGACCTACTGAAACAACATCAATTAGTCATTGTAATTTTAGTGAATTTATGTGTATTGAAAGCAATTTCAAGACTATAGTTTTTTTTTTTTTTTTAGTTTATCTATTTACTTTGATTTCACAAACGCAAACTAAAAACTAGTACCGCTAACAAAACGAAAAAGATACGTCTCAATAAAAAATTATTAACAAGATAACTTAATGCGTATAAAAATTAATTATTTCTCTAACTTATTTTATTCTTGTTGGACACAAGTGAATGTTTATCGAGTTAAGATTTTGTTCTTTTGACATCATCAAAAAATGAAATGAAAAAGACAGACTTCATGAGAATTCCCCTTCTAGTTGAAAAATTGACTGGGACAAAAATATTGTGCAGCGCATTTTAAGAAACGTCTGCTTGTTTATGCCAAAAGAGGGTGGAAGGATATGAAAGACCGCGAATCATCATTGGGCAGAAAGCCAGCAAGCTGTCATGACATCGCGTGACACATCAAGTAGCGGATAATGTTGCGCATCTCCACTTGCAGTCGCAGCTATAGAACGCCAGTAATGCATCACAGTGTCAAAGAACGCAGCGAACAAACCTCCCAAAAAATAATTTATCAACAAAAAAAGAATAGAAATAAACTTTCTTAAAATCAACCCAAACGGCTTTTATGTAATGAGAAGTCTTATTCGAGAACTGTTTTTTGTCGTAACTATATTTACATAAGAACTCTCTTGAAATGCTTGGATACCTTTAAAAATACCGCGGAGCTGTTGCTAAAAATATTTTCTCATAACGGAAAAAGATGTGATTTTATACAGGTAATCCTCGTTTACTGAGCACAAAAAAAAAGACTTGTATTGTTTTGTTTCGTTAATAAAATCATTTTAAAAAAAAGAAAAAATGTATATCTAAAAAATTACATTTTGAGTTTAACATTTTTAAACTGAAGCGACTGGACTATGCAAGTCCAGGTTACGTTTTTTTAAAAAAATAGCTAGATGTTATTTTATAAAGAACGGCTTTGCCCGTGGTAAGGAATGAACATAATAGTATAGTTTCGCCTTTTTGTATACACTGATAATTTTTCATCAACTATATATTGTTTTATTAAGATTAAGAGTATTCCAACAGAATTCAGGATTACTCACATATTTTAATCAATTTGTTAGCTAATATAATTTATTTTTTGTGCAAAATAATTATGTGGAGAGGGGATTTGTTAATGTGATAAAAGGTGCCACGTAAAAGTGAGATAGCAAAACTTTAGGAGATTTGAAAGTCAAGTTAAAGCATTCAGTATCTCACAAACCAAAAACAAAATAAACTCTAAACGAAAACCAAATAAATAATATGCCTAGATTTAGCGCAAATGAAAATATGTCTTCCTTCTTTCCTCTTCTTTTCTTTAAAAGTGCTATCTACTGAACTGAATGCATATTAAGCGACATTAATGCACGGTTTAATGATTGTTTTCCTGTCATAACATATTTAAAGATAATTTTATTTATTGATTATTTTAATTTTATTTTATTATTTTATTATTATTAAATTCTTAATATTTTTGTCTAAATAAATTTCCGTTCTCACTGTTAAAGTCATCCGATTGCCCTTTTCCTGTTCCTAAAATATGAGTCTTACAAACCAATATCAATTTTTCAGCAGTACCCTCTTGAACTTTGCAAGTGATAAACATAAATTCGAAAAATAAAATTCCTGAGACGCTGAATTGCAATATGAGCTGTAATGTCTTCTCTATATATCCGGATGTCATACCTTAGCATATTTTTTTACCCTTGACCATATGGTTTACCAGCTTGCCGTTCATGCCACTGATGAACAGAAAATTAAATTAAAATCCCAATCGGATCTTTGAAATTTCTATTAGCAAGATAATTGCTTAAAATCACCATAATGTGTTTTAAGGCTGTAAAATGTATATTTTGAGCTTTAGATCTAGTAAACGTTACATCATAAGGCTGCAGTTTATCGTAGCAAACCCCAAATACTGCAACAACCTCAAAATAAAATTTAAAGGAAATACCAGAGCAATCGAGCTTTAAATGTAAGAATAGTTCTAGAAAAAAACTTTTATGAAAACAATTAAAAGGAGTACCATTTAAAACTGGATATTGTTTTAATTTGTTTCAATTTATTGTATGTGTAATATAAATATAATTATTATTAATATTATTATTATTATTTCAATTGTTGTTTTACGTTTTATTTTGCACAAAACAGAAAAAGTGAAAAATCATTGTAAATGGTTTGTATCCAATCTGCAAAAATAAATAAATAAAAAGGAAAAGATGCGAAATATATTATCTTGTTATTTTGCAAGGTTATCAAAGTGAAAATAATTAGTTATTAGGAAAATAACAATGCCAGCTCGCTAAACTCTAACGTTTAAGCGAAACATTCTAGAATCAGGGAAAAAATATGATACGTATTATAATTTCTTACGCAAATAAGGTCTCGAAAAACATTTCTCAATGCTAAAATCTTCATTAGGCAGAACGTTTCCAGAATTGGTTCAATCCCAATGTGGCATAATTCCAATAACCCTGAAAACGACTTTTGCAGTAAATACTTCGTTCATTGAAGTCATCAGGGTCAATAAAAAATATTACTTCCTTACTCTAGTAATATTTTTTAAATAAATGAAGTTTCTCGGGAAAACACAATTATAAGAAATTTTATTGAATTACCTTATGGTAACATTTTTCATCTGGGGAAGTGTTGGAAAGTAAATTTAATTTATGTAGCTTGTAAAGGTAATTTGTTTTTTGTTAAGGGAAAAAATGATGCTATTTGAAAAATTAATTTCTTAGTAATTTTCAGAAACCCAAGCACTTTATAGCAACATTTCTGATAAAACATTCATTTTCCATAGTTATAATTTAATTTTAAAATGTTACATATCTATAGTAATAGATGACTTAGATAATGGCAATAAATAAGATATTATTTGAAGCCAAAACACGAAACAAACTTAGAAAGTTATGTGTCAAATATACAAATATTAATTTTTGATTTAAACATAAAAATACGAGAAAAAATATTCCTGTGTAATATAATCGATTTTATGTAATTTAAAACCTATGAATGCAATATTTAAATTAAAAGGAAAATTTTCACTGTCATATAATGGCCGTTTCTAATTCTTTATTATATAACAAACAGTTTTGTGTATTAAGGTATAGGGACCATTCATAAATGATGTCATAATTTTTTTGCAATATATTTGAATCCTCCTTACCCCTTTCTCACAAACGTCACATTTCATCATACCCCTCTACCCACCCCCTGCCGTACGGTGGCCGGCGTAGAATAGCGCCGACGTAGTTATGCGTGTCGTACGAGGCGACTAAAATAGCAATATCCGATTTCTGGTGACGTAAGGCTTGCTCTGTAGCATGACTATGGCCCGGGGTCGGTAAAGCAGGTAGGCAACGCTCTGCCAGCCCAGGCCTTTATGGCCGGTGCTGGTGGTCAAGTGTCTAGAGAGTTTGTGGGAGGTTCGAGGAGGACAGCGCTGCGTGCCGCACCCCTCGTATTGGGGAAGTCTGTGAAATCGAAAAGGTATAGACAGTATGGACGTAGTTAGCATTCATTACCCCTCTACCCCCCTTGTCACATGTCACGTTATATTACATAAGTATATGCATTATCTGCATTTCAGAAACAAATCACTGCGTTATACATCACGTTTCTAACTTTATTTTTGAACTTTTAACATTTGTCACCATAATAATAATAATGATTACACGTGTACGTGATGTGTATAAAATGAGGTTAAGGTTTATAACACAAAAGATAATTAGTATAGAATAGTAAAATATACTAATCGTTCGAGTTCTGAAAAAATGACCCGCGCAATTTTATCTTAAAAGTGTAAATGCCTGAGAAAATTTCCTTTTGAACTTTTAAGAAAAAGGAAATTTAAACCTGAATCTGCATCGGCGTTTACGATGCAAAATGATCAATGTAACTTTAAAATCAAATCATGAAAATCAAAAAACCTTTAGAAATAAAGTCAATTTGCTTATTTCAAATGTTTTTATAGGAACCAAAATGTGCAACGTCACCACTTTTTGTTACCCTCTCTCTCTCCCTTGTCACAAACTGTCACATTTCTCAAACACTTCCCCCCCCTCGAAGCGTGACATCATTTATGAACCACCCCTAAGGATTTTTTCGACTGTTCGTCAGACAAATAATCCTCTTTAATCTACTCGAATTCAACATTGTTGTAAACTTTAGGATAAAAAAAGTCGTTTCAGATTTTTGCAACACCTGCATCAAATAAAGAAGGATTTTTTTTCGATAATTACTTTCTTCTAATGAGACACTACAGTAATCATCTCTCAACATATTATGAAACATTCAGGATTAAAATTAGACTCTGTACTAATATTTAAGATATTTTAGATTTTAACACTTAAATCATAATTCTTGTTATTGGCATAAAATGGCCTAATTTCAAGAACATCGCGTTCTCGGACTAGCTCCGAATTAAAATGACTCAGATTTGAAAGGCAGAGTTTTTATTTTTTAGGTAACCTTTTCCATCAAAAAGCTTCCGGTACCATCTCCTTTTTGAGACACCACTTTAAAAAAAAGATGTATCCTCGTATGAGAGGTAACACGCAATCAGAATAAACGCAACGTGTGCGAAACAAGAGTACGTCGCCGTTGAGACACGTGGGGTTCCAACTCAGATCTTCAACGCTCTTTCCCTTATGCCAGATCATATTAAGACTGTTGGATTATATAGCATTCAAACGGACTAGCTGCCAGTGCTAAACTACTTCCGTCCCAAATTTCTTCATAGCCAAATCCAAAAGAGCGTTAATTATCTACTAGTCCATTTGGTTTCATTATTTTACTGATATCCGAATTGCGATCTGAATCTGACATTATTCACCTTGTATTCCTGATCTGAAGAGACAAGCAGACTGTTCACATTCTTGAAACGTTCTAACTCCTCGCGCGGTAAATAGTTCCTTAATTTTGATACAAATACACTTGTTCTGAAGAAGTAATTATTAAAAAATGCCCTGCATTAATTAAGAACGTAAACTTGCTATATAAATTTCTAATTTATTGCCGTTCAAACTTCAAATTTCTGCAACTATCATTTCTAAGCCAGCGTCGGTATTTAAAACTAAAATTGGCGTTTCCTCAATTTTAAGTCAAAAATACTTTTAAAAGAGACAGCTATATTTTCTCATTTTTAAACACGTCATTTTTAACAGAGGAAGATTAATTCTACAAAATCTTCATTAAGACTTTACCATAGTTAAAATACAAATTAAAATATAGTAAATATATGAAAAATTCGTAATCAAATATGCAATTAAAAATTATAAATTTAATTGCCATCGAATTACATATTAAAAGCGAGTATTTAGCTCAATTATCAACTGTAGATTTGTTGCAATATGCGTACAAGAACTGCGTCTAATGATTCCTGCATACAACTTCATTTTACTGAAAATTAAAAAGGTTTGTATTAACTGCATATCTACGTTTGTGCCTTAGTATATTTAGCCTACAAAATCGAATCCAGAGTTTACCTCAACTCTTATACAGCACCCTTCTCCAGCAATCACTAAATAATCCATTAAATGCTTGTGTCAAACATATACGTGCTCAGGTGAGATTTCGACTGAAGTGAGTAAATTAATGTACTTACGCTCTATCACCTATATGACACATAAGGCCATCTAGTTCAGTATGTACTGTAACATATAATACGGAAACGTGAATAAAGCACGAATGCACACAAAGCAATGAACTTTGTGAGCATTTCTTTGTACATAATTATATATTACAGCTATATTTAATTATATATTTGTGTTATATATTAAACCCTTAAAGTTCCAATATAAAATTTATGCCTTAGTGCCAAAAGGCGTCAAATACAGCTGTACATTTACAGAATTACATGTATAGAATGTCTCCCTTGTTTCCAACGACATCTGATTTGACGACACATAGCAGTTATGACGTCAATAAAGTGCTGGTCCCACTAAGTCCCAACTGAAAATAACGTCTACTTTTTAAACTCCTTGGTTTAAATGGGGATCTATGTTTAAACAGCATTTTCCCTGCGATTTCGGGTGGATTTTATTAGTTATCAAGTAAAATTTTAAGTACTTAAAAAAAGAAAAAAAGTACTTTAGAGTTGCCACCTTCGTCGTGTGATTGTTAATAGAATGATTGGATTTAGCCCTTAATCTGCACTGAAGGCTAAAGCATTCCGAAATCTAAACAAATATAAACCTGATACTTTAACGACCCTTCAAATTATCTGTGCATTTGAAACTGTGGACGACATTTAGCAATCAATGAACGCAGCTTACTCTGAAATCAATAACGAACCAAAACAATGTCACAAAATGAGCGACACAGATCAAGACCATACCACAGCGCACTTCGCTGATGCAACGAAAACTTTGAACGGATAAAATATAGTTTCGCTCTACCAACATGGACTTTGAACGGATAAAATATAGTTTCGCTCTGCTAACATTTACTTTGAACGCATAAACTATGCTATGGCTAGTTTATAAAAGTAGCAATAAAGGGGAAAAATCCGATATCGGAAAAGGATCTGATAACTAATATTTGGTTTGAACAGTAAAAAAAAAATGTACACATATTACGGCTATTATAAAAATATTTCATAAAATTCATGCATTGTAATCTTGTCGTAAAACTTTCTATGTTGTGTTAAGATATTGTTAAAATTATATTACTGTAAGTAATTTCATTTGGAAATTGGAAGTCAACCTCGTTTATGCAGTCATGTCGATATTAACGTATTAATACTACTAATGCTCCGATGTTGTTAAAACTGAGAGTGCTTTTTTACCATTAGTGATAATCAAAGATCATACTGCTTTATTTTGTATTTTCTTTTGCTTTTCTCTTGTTTTGCCCCTACTTTTCAAACTATCCTCTGTATAAAATGTCTTTGCCTTTCAGAAAATGCATTTTCATGTATTTGGTTTTATAAACGCACGCTTGTGCTACTTTGAATATTATAGCCTAATCCTTGACCTTATAATATGATTATTGTCATTATGCATGGATTAAAGTGAAAATGCTTCGTTTTCCGTAAGAGCAAATATTACAAACTAAGCCTAAAATTACGGACATATGAAAAGAAAATATTGATACGCTTGTCAAAGCGCACTTTTGTACAGAAAGTGAAAAACAGGAACTAAATATAAATAGTAAATAAATAAATAAGAAACATATTTCCTTTCCAATTACAATAGATAAAGCTTAAATGTATATTTCTGTAACAAGGCATAAGAGTAAGGACTATGAGTAAAAAAAAGCAAATTAGTATTTAAAATTAAGAAAATAAATATATGGGCAAGTTAGTGAAATACATGAATAATGTAACAAAAAAAAAAAGAGTAAAAAAAATATCCCAGATAACTCAAATTCGTAGTCTATGTATGCATATACATTTTTACATATAGTGAAATAATCTTTAACATTCTAATAATTGCAGAATATTCTTCCCTACAATTTCTTAGAATTTGCATTTTGCGAACTTCGCACTCTTATTCAAAAATAAAAATGTTCCCTTGAAAACCGAAAAGGAAAAGGAAGAAAGGGGGAATAAAAGCTCATTCGTTGCATGCACGAAAAGATTGTAAGTAATGGCGCGATATGGGCGCTTCTAAAAATAACCGTGAACACAAGTGCGTGCCAATTCTGTCTTTCACCTTATTTTTAGGCTTATTATATTCAACTTAAATATGACCATGGGGAAATATTATCCGTCTTCTATTTGCAACACGCAAAGGATTTTTTTCGCATTTTGGTGGGTTTTTTTCTCTCAGTTGGGGAAAAGTGGAAAGATGCGTATTATTTATATCTGAATAGAGAAATAAAACCGGCGAAAACAGCGCAGTATGGAAACGTTAGTTGCTCTGAAATAATGCTCTTTTTTTCTGAAAGTGCTTGTAATCAGTTTCTCTCTCTTTTTAGATTATGCTAACTAGAAAGTGCATTAAAACTCGTCTGATTTCCTTCAATTTGATCTTTTTGCTAATATACACATTGTATAAATGGCAGGTAAAACTTATTATTTTCCCCTTTAAAAAATACCACAAAGGAAAAAAAAATGTTCGGACTCTTTTTTTTTTTTTTTACTGAACTAATTTTGTACTAGTTCTTTGGGGCCGTTCATAAATGACGTCACGCTTTTTTCCCTTACATTTGACCCCCCTCCCCCTTTTGTCACAATATGTCACACTTCAGCGGACCCCCTCCCCCCCCCCCTTTGTCACGCGTCACGCTATGTTGCATAATGAATAATGTCACACTTCTTGTTACCCCCTCCCCTCCCCTTGTCACACTTTGTCACAATTTCATGAACCCCCCCCTCCCCCCTCGAAGCGTGACATCATTAATGAATGATCCCTTTGAATTGTTGATGTTCTGCTCGAGTACGCGCAGAAGCTGACTAAAAAGTTTTCATGGCCAGGGCCCTTTCAAGTTTCCCTGCGCTTTTGAAATGCTTTATTTAATTTGTGCATATGTTGTATAAAATAGTTGTATAAAATGAAATATAAGTATGCTGTTCGTATGCGGATGGTTGTGTGCTCGTGCTACTGTCAATGTGAAATTTGTTTTTATTAAGAATAACCTGTTATAACGAAAAAATACCAGTGGTTTTTAATAAGAATAACCGGGTAGTTTGCTACAACTTTTTAAAAATAAAGTTGAATGATACTATGGGAAAACTTCCCGCCCCATGGAAATTTTATGCACAGGGCACGGCCTCTAGATGTACAGGCCCAGGATGTCCTGCGTGGGATAGTCAGGACCTGAATACGAGTTCAAATTAATGCAACGTTTTGAACCAAATGGTTTTAGATTTATTTATAACACAAATACAAATAAAAAAGTGAAGGGTTACATAACGCAATCATGTGTTGGTAATTTGCTCTAAAGAAAATATTTTGGGTAATCTAATGCTGGTCATTGAAGTTCCTGGTAATTTATTCCGATGACATGCACTGTTAAAAAAAAATCTCCTGAAAATAACGGAAAAAGTACCGGCAGCAAGTTGCCGGAACCGTTAAGTTTCTGATAATATTTTCCCGAGACTTGACATAAGTTCCATTTCTTTTTTCTCCGTTGATCCTTTGAAATAAACAACTGTAAAACGGAAAAGTTCAGTCCTCGTATTTTCAGGATCGTGAGGTACGTGATATTTCCGTTTTTGGAAGGAAAAACCATGCTTTGAAGCACGACGGAAATCTTCCGTTAAAATCACTCAAAAAAAATCTGAAAATTCCTGCTTTTTGTAACAGTGTATTCAGTGGTAGAATCGCATTAATCAATGCAAAAAACTGCATTTAAATCTTTTAAAACGAAAAAAAAAATTAATGCAGGAATATTTAAGGCATTAAAAAACATAAAACTATGAAACATCATTGTCAGTGGGTACCAGACGTTCGCTAAGCGTACTTCCAGCGAGGCGATTGAGGAGCGCTCATTTTAGTAAAATGAAGAGGTATGACCAAGAATGAAAAAATTAGGGCGCACTTGATAGTATTTTTTGGGTAAGGCTGTATGAAAGGGGTAAAACGTCCCATAATAATTCTCGAATACGCCCTAAAGAGTATCTACCAGTTTGTTAAAGTTAAACCCTTATTTCAGATGAAACGCCTTTTTTGTGATGCGCAATGAATTTACGAAAATATTGAAAATCACCATTTTTCGCAAAGATTACTCCTCCCGAAAACAGTTAGATATAAATGATATAAAAAATATAATAAAATATAAATTTATCTCACACTATCAAACCAAACACAAATTATATTCTGCCGATTCTAGAATATTAAGGTGCATTTTCCCCTCATTTTCGTTAATTTTTTCCTTTATGAGGGTGATACCCTATCGATTTATTTCAACCTATTTTTAAAAGTTTTGTGTCAGCTTTTTTCTAATTATATTTGGCATATTTTTCTCACTCTGGCGTTTTGGAAAGAAAAAGAAAAAAAAAACACCCTGTATATGCAAATTAATTTTGATCCTATTGGTAAGTTTTCTCATACATTTAACTGATCAGTTTTAAAGTATGGTGTGCGTTTTACTGAGTTTGTAATAGCTTACAGTCATTTGGAAAAGGTAAAAATTAATGAAACAAAAATTTAGGCGATTATAATGCTATGCTTTTCATTTCATAAGTATTTAAAGTTTCTGCGTGATTCGCGTCCTTAGCGGTTATTCAGAACCCATTGGTCTTCTATCAACAGTAAGTTATATGTACAAATAATAATTAAAGTTTTAGGAAATTTAAGTACACTTCGCATTTGAATTGTAGCATTCCTCCTAAATAGTGTTTGAAACGCAGTTGACGCTTGAGCGCCATCTGGAATATTTTTCATGCAGTAAAAGCTCTTAAAAGAAATAATTGAATAGTTAAAATACTGAGCTTTACCTAGGCGGGAAATTATTACTTAAATATGTGTAGTTGTTTGAAATTATAAATAGTTTATTATTTTACTTTAGGAAATTAATGCACTGATAGTATTCATAAAATTTTAAGAAGAATAAAACAATTTCTTGTATCTTAGAGTAGGGATGCACCGATAAACAAATTGGAATGCTCAGAATACCAGGGAACCAAGTCCATAAAAATTTACTTTGTGATACGGAGGTTTAAAGTTAAAGCTTTTATTTTATAAAATTACCTCTTAAAATTTTTTAAATTATAAATTAAATTTTAAAAGTTCAAAGAGAGACTTGGTTCATTATTTCACTGGAATTTTGCATAGTGCATGCTATTGCGCTGCTAACTCGAAAATGACAAAAAGTGGACTTGGTTCACTTGTATTCTGAATGATCCAATTGTTCGATTACCGATTACTGATTTAATCGGCTGAAGATAATTGGAAGATACCGATTAATCGGCTGCCGATTTATTATGGGGATAGTTATTTTTAATATTACCATTTCTCCATCACTTTTCTTTTTGTTTGCAAGTTACTGTATGGAATTAACTAACAGTAAATTTCTGAGAGTAATGGTTCAACTTCCCCCATTTTAAAAAGTTATATTTTCAGATTTTATTAGCTGTGTGAACTAATTTTATTATTGATTGTTAAATAAAATCACATTCTACTAACTAGACCGGAAATTTCATACATTTAGATGGCATCCAGTGGTCAGTAGACACTTTTAGTTTAGTAGCGCTAATTTCTACAACTTCATTTAGGAGTGTTATTATTTATAATATAGCAGTAAAGTACTCTTCGAGAATGGTAAAGCTAGACTACAGAGGAAAATATTGATATAATGTTGCAATATAGTATACATTTTATATAAGATAGATAAAATGAAAATATTTTTTTTTTTTTTGAAAAAAAGCATCAAACATTAATTCATGTGAAAGAAATTACAGACGTGAACATATAAATTTTGGAAATCAAGAGCTTTTACAGCGATGATTTCTATTTTTTAATTGTTTCTGAAGATATATGTTCCCATCTTTACGATGACACTGAGTAAATTTTGAGCGGAATGAGGGCTTCAATTCGCAATTTCGGTAAGTAGTTATACTATGCGCGCAGAGTTTGTTTGCCTTATTATTTAGGGAGGTTAGGAGGGGGAACTGCCTTCCCCACCCCAGCTCGAGAAGATAAGTGTGTGCGTTATTTACATGACAGCTTATGTCGCAAATAGCTGCCGATCCGGGGACCGACTTACAATGTGCAGCAGCTCATATCTCTGGGATTTTTCAGGAAACATGCTTGAAAATTTCAATAAATGTTTTTCAGTATATCTATAAAATAATCTCAAATTCTCAATAAAATATATTTATTCTTTATGGATTAAAAAAATCATGAAAATTACTCTTAATACGCCGTCCTGCACCTACTTCCCTCTTAAGTCAAAATATTTGTTTGATCTTATATTTTGATAAGATTCCTATTATTAGTTTAGCCCAGAGATTCTCAATCTGTGGGGCGTGCCCATTTGGGGGGGGGGCGAGCACATTAAAAGGGGGGAGCGAGAATATCCAAAAGAAAATAATATTTTTAAAAATTCAGTTATTGACAGAAAGGAAAGCGCACCATACATATAGAAAACAAAACACATTTACTAACTTATTAAAGTAAAAAAACTTACTAAATCAAAACTTACTTAATTAAAACATACTAAATTAAAAACAAATTGAATAGTTATTAGTGACTTCCTTGGGCCTGTCTTGCGGAGCAAAGTTTTTCGAAGGAATGCTTAACATTAGAAATAGCCACTCTTAGTTCTGTTTCTATATTTAGCCGAGATCTATGTTTCGTTTTCAGAGAAGCCACAGCAGAAAATCCAGTTTTACAAAGGTAGTATGCTAAAAATGGTAATAGAATGCGAAATAACCTTGTTTTTGATGCAGAAAAATCATCCTCTATTCCTGCCCAAAATTCAAATAGTGATTTATTACTAAATTGTCTTGGTTTCATCACTTGTCGGAAAGTCTATGAGTTTTCCTTCCTCATCAATTGAGAGTCCTTCGAGAGTCTTATGAAATGGATCCCTAACCCACTCGCAACTTGCTGTCAGTTTGACGTCAGCGAAAAAATACTTTTTAAAATTCTTTGCCAGCGTGGCTAAATGATTTTCAATGGTTACAAGAACAACTTTTACGTGTTCTTCTTTAGCCTTGTAAGTTTTAGTACAATCATCCAGATTTGCAAATATTGTTAGATTTTTTTTTGCTTTAAATTCCAATTTTGTACAAAAAGCATTAACTTTATTACTCGTATAAAGCATATGTGTATTTGCTCCTTGGAGTTGAAGATTCAAGATATTTAATTTGTCGAATATGTCGACCAAGGAGCTCAATTTCATTGCAAATAAACCATGACGAAAATTCTCGGCTTCCGGTCTGTTTTCTTCTTCTAGCAAAATCGCGATTTCTTCTCTTAATGCATAAAGACGTTGCTAAAATTTCCCACGTTATAACCATGCAGGCATATGTTTCGGGATTCCAAGCAATCCCGAAACATATGTCTGCAGTTCAATGCTCATGTGTGATTTAATTACGTGCAATTATTTTTTAGTTTACGCAATATAATTATTGTTGTATACATTTTATTGTAAGCGGTGGGGGGGGGGGGGGCTGGGGAGATGAAAATTATGATTGAAAAACTGGGCCGCGAATACAAAAAGCTTGAGAAACGCTGGTTCAGCCATTATTTAGATTTACTAATGTCTATTGCAGTGTTAATTTATTTTATGTTAATCTTGTTTTGACTTCTATAGCCGGGCACAATGTGCATACGGAGCAAAGTAAAGCTCATATTTGATTCCCCTTCGTTCCTACATCATTCATCAGGTAACTAAATTTTCCGTTTATTTATTCATTAATACAATTAATAATTCCCTTATTTGTTCATTTATTAAGTCTATTTTTTATTCCTGTTAGTTCATTTAGCTTATAATTTATTTCTTACATTCATTAACCCCTTTATTCATTCGCTAGTTTTAGCAATCATTCATTCATTTAGTTATTAATGTTTAATAAAAAATATTTATAACCCTATGTAATATTGAAAATGAACCATTACATGTTTTTTTAAACTAGCATAAGATGACAGGAATGCAAAAGGTATGTATCCCATATAAACTAGTTCATTAGGAAAATATTTCGCTTTTTAACTTTGCCCCAGACATGGTGCGATGATAATTTTCCGCTTTTACTTTAACGTACAAATGTATCACCTAAAATGGAAAATAATACTTCAATTCAAGTTCTCTCATAAAATTTATAGCTCTCTCTTTACGTACTGTTTTTTTTTTTTTAAAATAAATTTTCATTTGTTTCGTTTTGAAAAATGTTGCCTTACATTCCCCTACAATATTTTAAGCTCAAACTGGAGAATAGAGCTTATTATTTCATAAAAAAATATGTGGTTAATATTACATGAAAAAAATTGGGAAGCACTTGAACTGAACAAAAATGTGTTAAGTCCTTACCTCATAGGATCAGGAAATGCTCAATAATGAAGAAAACAATAACCTTTTAACAATTAAAATAAAGGAGTTAGAAGTCATTAAGGAATTTGTGGTTTCGAGGAATTTTTCTAGAGTATTATATAAAGATTAAAAAAAAAAAGAAAGAAACCATTAACGATTTTTTAATGAAAACGAGATAAACAGTCCCTGAAGAAAAGCAACTTTTGGGCACCTTTCCAAAAGCAGTTCCAATTCATTTTTATGCTCCCCCCAAGCCCCCGAAATGGAAATAGTTTAAAAAATAGAAAAACTATGTGGCGGGTGGAAAAAAAGGTTATTTGAAGGGAAAAAACTATTTATATTTTTATCCAATTAAGAATTATTTTTGGAACAATCAATTTCAGTTAATTCATACCCGTATATACTAGAGACAGTTATAATTAAACCTTTATTTTGATTTTTATAACCCTTATGTAGTTAAGAAATCATTAAGCACTTGTGTATTTTAAGACGTTAGGCACTCTGTAAATATTGTTTATCTAAACGTTTTTAAATAACCCAATTATTTCTTATTATTCCGTTGTGATCCAGCTGAGCTTTCCAAGACAAATTAAAACATTTTATTACGATGAATTGAGCTTTGGCAACACCATGACTGTTCTCGCGGATTCTAAATTATTATTCAAGTTAGTTATTCAAGTCATTCAGTCATCCATTATTCATCCTATTCTATAGTTACTTCATAAGCTTATTCATTCATTTAATGCATGTTTATTTAGTGTTTTTAAAATAAATGTTTAGTTTATGTTGTACCGTGAACTCAATAAATTCAGAGTAAGCGGATCTGCAACTATAAATCCCAAAGTAATAGTAGCCCGACAAACTCAAGCCAATTGCTATTATTATTATCATATTATATTATTATTATTTTCATTTGATATATAGGAAGCCTCCTGAATTATCATTTCTGTTATTCATGATTAAACACAAGACTAGTTAAACTATATTTAGCTAAATATTGCAAATAGTTTTTGAAATGTTCACAGAGGGAAAATTATATAGTCTGGTCAAAAGCGTATGTGATGATATTAGTGTCACCTTTTACAGATTATAATTTAACATGCCTTACACGTTAAAACGCTACATTTACTTAACGATTTTCTCGCTCAGCAGACCTAAATATTTAAATGTATGAATGTTTTGGCTTATTTCACTGCAATGTAGTGTAGCACCATCGTGTCGAGTTAGTTTTTCTAAGCATGTCAGCGTCTTTCAAGACATTTCATGAATAACGCGTTTTAGAAAATATTAATTAGCATTAATTTTGTTTATGCTTCTTAAACTTATAATTTCTAATAATAAATGAAAATTCTCCCTTATCATCATCTAGAAATATAGAAAGGGAGAGAGAGATAGAGATAGAATGTTTCATTTTTGAACAATTAATTGCTCCACAATAATTATAATAAAAAGTACGTCTGAAACGTAGAGCGTCAATAAATAAACCCATTTGCCAATAATATCTTGCTAAATGTATTTTTTATTTTAACATTAATCTTTAAAATGTCTAATTTGTAAGATAAAAATAAAACTTTTCCAATGAATTAAACAAAATGATTTAATTACTGTCAGTTTCATCGTTTAAAGAAGATATATTTTCGCGCTTTCTTTTTTTATAATTCAAATAAATGTGTTTGCGGTATTTAAGGATGTAGAATCAATAATTTATTGCAAAGGAAATGGTTCTACTTGAGTCTTTTGAAATGGAATTCAATATTTCATTATAATGATTAAAGTACATTTATTTCATATTTTTCCAACTCTGCTTTCAAACATGGGTTGTTTATTAGTTTATTAATTTAACTGCTTTTGAAAAATAGATAGTTATTGGAAATAGAATTATTATACGTGATGACTATTTAGTTTAATTTGTTATAATTTACAATTTGGTATAAATAGTTGATTAATCCAAAAATATCTAATATTGTATTTTTAGTTTTATTTAACTTGCTTTGTCACAGATGTTTGTTACGCGGTTTTCGACCACTATTACTGCATAAATTATCTTTGCACACAAGCGTGTCTTCAATGACAATAGAGTATTCCATCCATTTTATAATTTATTATAACGTTAATTAGAAAAATAATAATAATTTTGGCTCTGAAGAAATTATCAGAATTATTATTTGTCGAATGGCAACGGTAGCTTTGTTTGGACAATGCAATTCTAAACCAGTTCCCATCCATTTCATTCAACGTGATTTGTCACAGAAGTTTGTTACGCAGTTTTCGACCACGGTTTCTGCATTTTAGTTTTTTTTAAAAAATAAAACTGTGTAACTTAAAACATTTTTTTGGAGATTTAATATATTGTTAATCATTTATTATAGTTATACATGCACACACTTAGGGACAATATCAGTAAGTGACAACCTAGCTTAGAAAAATGCGTAGTATAATGACTCTTAATCGATCCTGATGCCAAAAAGAAATCGGTAAAAAAGCAAAGAAATAATATTTCTATGGATCGTACGGTGAGCAGAAAAGCTATGAAAATTCTTACTTTTATAACTAGTGTTTATATACTTAATATTTCAGTTTTCGGATTAAATTCGAACTCCGGAACAATCTACATTCTTTTTTAAATGTAAAACATCAATACAAATAAGTAGTCATTTATGCTAAGTTCTTTTTGTTTCTTTTCGTTGATTCAGTTTAAAAATACTATCTGCCTCAGTAAAAATAAAAATCAACGTAAAATTAAGCACATAACTTGCAAAAATTTCAGACACGTGTTTTGAGGTTACAAAGAAACCCCTTTTTCACTGCAAAGAGTGAGCTTCTATACGAAAACCTTCCAGCTGTATAAGCTCACTCTTTTGCAACAAAGAACCTTGTAACCTCGAAACACGTTTCTGCGATGTACAGTTAAAAATTACTATCTTTCGCGTGACTGGTACTTATAAGTGCCAGTCACGTTACATTGTAGTAGATAACGGGTTAGTTTTATACTTCAAGTAAATAGCACAAGACATCGCCAAAGAAGTTAAAAAAGTGGAATTCACCTAAATGGGGAAAAAGAGGTTTAATATCAGGGATTCATCCCTCCGAAATGAGAATTTTAAAGTTTTGCAACGGAGTTAGTTTTCGAGAAATTTATTCACAAAGCTGGCAATACAAGAAGTTGAAAGAGTATTGAATAATGATTTCGGTTAATAAAATCCTCAAAGAATCTAACTGGCTCTTTTTCTACTTAATTTAAGCTTTAAACAAATTCCAAATGTGAAGAAAAAATAGGGATTTCGATTGATATATCATATTAATATATGCAATAGGTTTTTTTGCTACCATATTAGGGAATTTATGTTGAAAATTGTGCTTAAAATTTTATTAACAAAAGAATAAATATGACTTCTAAAAAATGCAGTCCGCAAAGAGTGAAAATAAATGAGAATTGAACTTCAAGATTTGATTACACACAAGTAAAAAAAATAAAAGCGTATTATTGAAAAAAATATATAATGTTTTACAGAGAAAAGAGTCTTTCACTTATAACGTCAGTAATAGTTAGCATAAGCTATTTTTTTTTTCTTCTGCGTAGGAGAATTTAAGTGCTTCATTTTATTTTTACGCATCAAACCGAGTTCCGTGTAACCATAATAGTTTTGAACCAACGCTTAATCCTGTTTGTTGTATTTTCATCTTTTCCCAGAACATCGTTCGAAGTTATAAAATGAAAAACGTGTTTTCGCTATGCAATGGTACAATAGTATCACTGTATTTTAGATCGTCATAAAAATTCCGAACCTGTGATTTTTAAAGCTGAATTCTGAATTAGGCATACATTCATAAAGGAGGCATTGGTGAAAAACTATTTGCGAAAGTCTGTAACTTAAAAACGACATTTTTTTCCTGTCACAGAAAGATGTTTCAAATTGAGCATTTTCCTCTGTGAATCTACCGGGGATTGTAATACGAGGAAAAAATTGTAAGGCGAAAGCAAATCAGATATTTATTTTCATGGTATACTTCAACAAAGAAGAAATCGTATTGAGAAAATGTATACTTAGAAAAAGGGACATTGCCATATAATCGAATTGCGAAAAAGTACACTACATTCTCCTTTTTTGATACGTGCATCATTGTAAAGCATGATAAAAGCAACAACTTGCATTGTTTCGTTTCAAAAAATAAGAATGCATGTAGTTTCTAAAAGTTGCATCTCGTTAGATTTCTTTCTGTAACTATTTTTAGAATTCTTGTATTTTCCAAACAAAACTAGGCAAGCAAATTAGAAAAAAAATTCCCAAGATTTATATTTTCAATTTCAAATTTTATCCTATCGACTTATTTTCAGTCCTAAGTTACTTAAACATACAGCCATTTTTTTTTTTTTACTTTTACCTTAAGGAACAGAAATAGATCTTTCAAAAGAAAAAAAAAAGATTTGCACACCATAAACTTAACATTATAAGAAATTCTTTTATAAATATGTAATAAGAGGGTAACTACATAATATCTTTAATATAAGAAAATATATACTGCAAACCTGTATAGTTGTTTACCTTTGTAAGCTAACCACCTGTCTAAGTTGACCACTTTTGTCAGGAACGGAATCAGACCTATATTATATAATGCAGAAAAACCTTCGTAACTTCACCACCTAAGTTGACCACCTGTCTATGTTGACCACTTATGTATGCCAAATTTGGGTGGGAGTATTATAAAAAACCCTTTGTAAGTTGACCGCCTATTTATTACTATATTTTTTTTGTTTATCAATTTTTGGAAAGATTAAATAAAACTATAACAGCTTCTCCAGGATAGTTTTTATCCTATAATGTTAGACCAGAATTTGTCTTGATGGATGAAACATCAATATAAAGTTTGCCTAAACCTCTTTGTAAGTTAACCAAATGGGAAAATCACTAAGAGCACTCTTTTATTCTTTAAATAAGTTTCTTCTTTTTTCTTTGATCTGATATAGCCATTTTGAAAAATATATATTTTTAGGAAATCTTTAGCATCATATAAGTAAGCAACATAATCAATATGATATTTATCTTAATTTTAAATAAGTACCTTACTTTTGAAGATGTATGGGATACATTGTAAGTCATTCGGGTTAAATTTCGTTAATGATATTTTAGATAGTAGCGGAAAAAAAAGCTGACCACTATTTTAAAGTAACGTCATTACATGAGGCTATATTTTAATTAGTTACAAATGAATAATTGCATACTGTAAGAAATAACAAAAAAAAATTTATCCACCCACTATAAGTTGACCACTAAATTGCTGCACCGCAAGTCGTCAACATACACAGGTTTCACTCTCTCTATATATATATGTTACTGCCAAAGCCAGTAGTCCGGCCACTTCGCGAATTGGCCGGCCATTTCGCACTTTGGAAGAGATGTATGGCCAAAGTGCGATGTAATTGAAACGTGTAATTCGAAATGTCACAAACGTAAAGCTTGTTGTAATAAGTGATTACGGTGATTTATGATTCATTTTTTAATAAAAGGAAAAGAGCTAAGTTTTTTATGTTGACCATTTTACTACTTTTTTAAATATCTTTTGTATTTCTAAAAACGTTTACTTTACAGAAAAAAAATGTAGTGGTAGGTTTTTTTCACATGCCGAGTGGTACGGTGGGACCACAATTTTTTAATATTTGTTTTATTAAAAAGTTATTTTGCTTATATTGCCACTTTTGTTTTCTTTTTTAATTTAAAAATATAAATCTTCTAATTAAAAATAATGTTTTTAAATTAAAATTTAAAAAAATTAATTTTTTACTTTGTCTCAAATGGCCACATCCCACCGCAGTTAGCTGCGGGTACCGCAGCTATTAATTGTTAAAGACTGAAGTTATGGTTATGCAGAGCCAATAATTAGTGCCCAATGATTTTTTTTCTTCCAACTTTGTCTGATTGTCCCATGCCACTTCGCGATCTGGCCGGCCAATTCCCGAAATCAAGAAAAGATCGGACATTGGCTAGCCAATTTACAGCGTTCTTAGACATTTCGCGATTGCGCTGGCCAATTCGCGAAGTGGCCGAATTCGGGCTTTGGCCGTAACATATATATAAACATATGTTACATACATATATATAAACATATGTTACATACATATATATAAACATATGTTACGGCCAAAGCCCAAATTGGGCCACTTCGCGAATCGGCCGGCCAAATCGCGAAGTGGCTAAGAACGCTGTAAATTGACTGGCCAATGTCCGATCTTTTCTTGTTTTCGGGAATTGACCGGCCTGATCGCGAAGTGGCATTTAAGGATCAGCCAAAGTTGGTAGAAAAAAATATTGGCTCTGTATAACCATAACTTCATTCTTAAAAATTACTAGCTGCTGTACCCGCAGCTAACTGCGGTGGGATGTAGCCATTTGAGACAAAGCAAAAAATTGTTTTTTTTTTAATTTTAATTTAAAAATTTGTCTATTTTTTTATATTTTTTAAGTAGAAGATTTATATTTTTAAATTAAAAAAGGAAAACAAAATGGGCAATATTAGCAAATTAACTTTTAAATAAAAGGAATATTAAAAGATTTACCTCTTTTCCTTGTATTAAAAAGTGAATTATAAATCACCGTAATCACTTATTACAACAAGCTGAACTTTGCAAGCAAGCACATCGCGTTTGGCTGGAACATCATGGCCACTTCGCACTTTCGGATTTATACAAAGATGTTTTCACATTTGGCTACAAAGAAAAGCTTAAGAAAGTTTTCCATTATGAAATTTCTCATGCTCTCATTAAGAAAAACTGTCAGTTACAAACTTTAAAAAAATATTATGTTTTGTCCTTGGCGAAAGATTTTTTAAAATAAGAATGCATGAGCAAACGTTAGGGCAAGAGTCTCAGTTATTGAAATATTCTCAAAAGAGGGTTGCCACTTTAGCTATTTAACTGTAAAAGTAATTTTGTAGAGCAGAAATAAAAATGTATGAATTTAAAAGTTCAATCTAAAGAAAATATATGCATACATATAGGGCTCGGCCGATGACAGTATATATACATCAGTAAATTTTTATAGGGGCTGTGACGTTTAAACTATCTGATTAGGTTTAGCTTTTCTTGACAGAGTTGGTTAGAGAATTCACGTAGGAAAGAAATACTAATTGGTACGTGTAAGTTAGTAAAAGACATAATGAAATGACATAATGAATGTAAAGACATAATGAAAAGACATAATTGTTTGGTTATATTTAGAACACATAAAATTATATTTGAAAAATGTGTTTTCTTCTTTTTTCTATAATAATAATTTATAAATATCTTAACTGAAATTCTGAATTAACAAAATTTGCATCTTCGATTTTCCTAAATAAAAAGCAGTTTCTAACTCATGTACTCGTATTTTTATTTTTGTTCTCCTGTGTGCGTGGGTGGTGTGTTTGCGTGTGTGAGTGTTTTGTTTAGCCTCTTAAATTGAATGTATTTCTCGAGTCATAATGGAATTTGTTCTAAGGTGTCAATTTAATGCATTTTTCATGTTTTCTTGAAACTTTTGCAGTAATTGAATTTACGTTACTAATGAGATTTTTTCTTTTACTTTCTCTGCTAGAAATAATTTAATTAATAATTACGTCCAAACTAAAAAGAACTTCAGGCTTTTATAACCTTGGCTCACGACTTTTCCTTCACATATTTATCAAAACACAGCATAATCATTACAATGATTAGCTATTTTTTGCTTAATTTCTCTCTGTGTCTCTTACTTTAACCTACACACACACACACATATATAGATATATATGTGTGTGTTATCTATTAGGGATTAAAGTAAGAGCAAAAGGTAAATTTAGGTTTAACCGGTTAAAGTGCAGATTATCAATGCACTTTAACCGGTGATTTTAAAGCATATTGATTACGTTTGTGATGTGAAAGTTAACCTCCCATCTGAAATAAATGGCTAACAAAGAGAACTTAGAATTAAATCAGACACACAAACACACACATTATATATATTACGGCTAAACCAAGAATTAAACGTAAACCTAGGTTTAGCCAATCCTACTTGGTTAAAAGCCCTTGGTTAAAAGTTAAGTTATATATGTTATAAAGCAATCTATAATTAGACAGTATATAAATGAAAGAAATTACGAATAAGGAAATCAATTGTGAAATACGGTCTCGAGTACTGATATGTTCAGTTAAGAAAAAAAGTCTGTCATAATGGCATAAAGCGTCATCATATAAAGCCATGTTCGTCTATGATCTGAGACTTGGTATGCAGTCATCTGGTTTCCCGTCTGAAATAAATGGATAACAAAGAGAACTAACTCATTAAGAATCACGAAGAACAAAAACAATGCATCAACGAAATTCGAAGCAAAAAAAAGAGTGGTATGTAGAAACTACGTAAGAAATGTGCAAAAACGAAAATTGAATGCATGGTTTGCACTTAAAACAGCCAAAAAACGAAGCATTTGTCCTAATTACAATAAGTACAAAAAACAATCAAAATGGAATATTTGCATGTTAAAACGACTTTTTGAAGGACCGCATTTTGTTTCCAGTGACATTTGAACAAGTCTTTGACGATCAAAAGCTGATTCTAAGTTGAGTTGCTATAAGGATTTGTTCCAGTTGAAGCATCCCTAATGCCTAAAATTTTAATTTACGTACTTCAAATTTATTTCTTAATTTTTAAGTTCTAGAACAGTTCCTTTCTCATTACCAAACTTATGCAATATTTTTTATTACATTCATGAACTGTTAAAATTTCTTTAAAATCACATCTATTTCCATCAATTTCTGGAATTTTAACTTCAACGTAATCACCAACATTACACGGTGGATAACACTGTGCAACACGAAAAATGTCATTTGAATGAAAATGACTGTTTTTTATGTATTTTTGGCTGAAAATTACGAATCTGCAATAATTTTTGGCCTATCACGTACCATTTTTCCAAAATTCCACATTTTAGCTTTTTACGTATTTTCTTCGATAAATGTGCATCTTTTCGTAATTTATCGGCTTAATTTTTTATAAATTATGTCTTCCTCATTGACAGTGAGATCGTTGCCATAGAGACCTTTTTAATGAACTTGGGTTACTTTAGCGACATTTTTGGCAACAAAAGCTCTATCTATGTTTCGAAGTTTCGAGTCTTTTACAAGACTACAAAGGCATTTTGCAGACTCTTTCGCGGAGAAAGAAAAAATAGTATGCTTCTGTGATGTGAATGTACTATTTCAAGCTTTAGGACAAGAGCACAATTCAGCAGAGAAGCGCTTGTTTATCAGTGCTCCTCCATCTAAGTATTTTTTTCCTATTCATTCCTGTACCATATTCTGCAAACACAAAGGAAATTTTAAAATTATGCGTGGCAAATCATATAAAATGAGTCAGTTGTAAATCTACAATGTGCCTTTTTTCCACAATTGCGCATTAAACTTGGTTTATCGAAATATTTGTAAAAGCTCTGGACAGAGAAGGAGTGACTTTCTTGCATCTCAGGAACAAATTCAAAAAATTAAGTGAGGCAAAAGTAAAAGAAAGGATTTTTACTGGTCCACAACTTAAGGAAGTACTTTCACAATGAAAACTAAGAAAACAAACAGTCAGAAGCCGAAAAATCCGCCTGGCTGGCCTTTAAATCAGTGTGTTCACGTTTCCTTGGAAATGAAAAAGCTGAAAACTACGAAAATCTTGTTGGCGACATCATAAAACGCTTCTGTATTATTAGGTTGCCATATGCCATTTAAACTAAACTTTTTGGACTTCCATTTAGGCTTATTTCCTCAAAACCTTGGCGCAATTAGTGATGAGCATGGGGAAACTTTTCATCAGGACATCTCTGTGTTTGAAAAGCGTTGCAGCGATCGATGGAATGGAAGTAAGGAACTGAATATTGCTGATCTGTTATCAGGGCACACCAACAGATGCCTACAAGATGAAATGGCCCCAAAAAATCATTTTAGTGTTTGCGTTTTCAATAAGTAAACCTCAGTTACATTCTTCTATAGCCAAATTGTATAAATATGAGAAGTATGTCTCCAGCAAAAACGGTTCGTGATGAACTATTTTGGTTTGGATATTTGAATCAAGCACCTTTTGTTTATATAGGATAACATAGTTTCATATAAAGGACAGAAAAAAAGTTCAATTTGTTGCACGGTGTAGTTAATAGATGACCAATATTTCCTTTTTAGTCTGTTTTAAGTGCAAATCATATAGGGTAGGATGGGTAAAATGGGTCATGGGGTAAAATGGGTCACTTGATAAGAAACTCAAAATAATAGAACTTGAAATTGATATTTTTAAACCAATATTTTTTATGTTATACATCAACGTGTTGGCAACATTTTTCATTCTAAAAAATGTTAGGTTCTTAAATATGGCAACACAAAAATATTTTTGTAATTTTTGGATGATAGTGTGCTAAACACATGGTTTACCAACTTCTGAAAATCTCTATATTTTATCAAATAACAACCCAAATTTAAAGGATTTCCGCACAAAGAGACTTTGGAGAACAATTACAGCCGAGCATGTAAGAAAAAAAATAAATATTGAATTTTTTACACCAGTTTTTTTTGGATGGGGTAAAATGGGTCAGGGTTAGGCTTAGCTAGTTCTATTCTATTATTGTTTTAAAATTTACTCTGTTGCACTTCACTGCAGAAAATTCCTAAATTTAAACAATGTATGTTGTTTATTTTAATGAAATTACATTTCAAAAAAATTTTTTTTGAAGGTTTTTCCTAAAAAAGATCGTATTGATGTGGTAGAGAGAAGTGATGTTGTTGAAGTGTTATGTGAACCAATATATAACAATCTAGAACAATATTATTTTAACATCTCAATGTAATTATAATTCAAAATGTTGCTAAATTTGTTACTTTTTTTTTTTTTTTTTTTCAATTTCAAAGTAATAAATAACTGTTTTCAGCATTATTTTGCATTGTGACCTATTTTACCCCACGATGGAGTAAATCAGGTCACAACTTTATAAGCTCAAGTTAAACTATTTCATAATTAAAAAAATAAATATTAAAATGACATAAAATTGATCTAAAGGAGTTCAATGTTAAGATGCAATCGAAAATGAATGGGAAATGTTTCTGGTTTTGTTGCTATGAAACTTTAAATATGAAAATAGCTAAAATTGACCCATTTTACCCCACCTGACCCTATCCTATTTCTGTTTTGCACAATTCTACATACCACTTTTTTTTTCTTCGAATTTCGTTGATGCATTGTTTTTGCTCTTCGTGAATCTTAATGAATTCTCTTTGTTAGCCCTTTCTTTAAGGCGGGAAACCAGATGACTTCAGACCAAGTTTCACATCACAGACGGACATGGTTTTATATGGTGACGCTTTATGCCATTATGATAGACTGTTTTTCATCAACTGAACAAATCAGTCCTTTAGACCATTTTTCAATTTTCGTCCTTTACCCAAATCATGAGCATATTTTAGTTCACTCGTTTTTAGATCTAACTGTGATGTGGTTTTCCACGTATACTTTTAGGCCTATCCATATAGACCTTAAATTTTCAACCACGTTGTTAGTTAACACGGTTTGAAACAAGCTGGCACAGGGGAGGGAATGATACAATACAAACTGCGTAGCTAACACGATTTGGATTTGCTCATGAACTCGTTCGATTTGGTTTTAGTCGGCTAAAGTAGGAGTGGTAGTGAATTTTTCGGGCTTTAACTGCACTTTAACCGGTTAAAACCTAGGTTTACCTTTCATTCTTACTTTAAGCATAACGTATTTATATATAGATATGTATATAAAACTGATATGTAAATACAAACATATTCCTCCTTTCATGTCTTTCTTGTACTTTTTTTCTTACTTTTACACTTTTACATTTTATTTTAGTTACTCATTATTTCCCTTTATGGTATAGGTATTATTAATTTTAAAGGAAGTACTTCATTTTTCAATCTCTAAACATAAATGTTTAACTTTACTCAATTTATTCATAGTTTGTTCTTTTATCTTTTCGTGGAAAGTATAACCTATTCCTCATAAACGGCATTCACAACATTAAGGAATGGGAATTATTTTATAATTCAATGTACAACTACAAATGGATGTATATTTCTTTTCCAGCAAAAAAGTACAGGGGCATTTAGGTGTAGATCAGGAGATCACAACAAAACGAAAACTTGTTCTTTTCCTGATAAACTTACGAACACCGTAATCTCACTGATTGTTTGATTTCCTGAGTTACAAAAGTGTTGGCAGAAAAGAGAATTTTATGTCGAACTCCCTTTTAAGCTAATCGAAAGATTCACTAAAACTGCGAATGTTTGAATTAGAACTTCATTTTGCGAAAAGCATCCGTACCAAAACCGGCAATGAAAAAGGGGAAAAAATCCTTCTAGTACAAAAAGTATGCTTGTTTCAAATAAGAAAGTTATTTTACTTATAACAAAAAGAATAAGGACTAATTTTAACTGAAACTTCTTCGTATGTCTAGTTAAGAATTTAGAAAATGAAAGATTTCCGGTATGTAGTTATTTGCACTCTTAGTTCAGACAAAACTTGAGGGGTAGGAATAACAAAAAATTGATACTATTTTTGTATTATAGTTATTTTAATTTTTTTATTTATTTTTTACAATGGGTTAACTTTTACATAAATTGTCAGCGGTTTTAGTGTTCATATTTTGATAAAAACAAGTTAGGTGCCTTTTTTATGTGCAAACAATTTTTATATTTATTCACTATTTTTTACGATAGTTCAAATTGTGTTTTTGGACATTATTGTAAAATATTTTAAATTGTATAAATATATATATATATATCTACACATGTATATGTACATATTTTTTCTCTCTGTCTGTGTACGTTCTACAAAAAATGTCTCTCTATTAACGTTTTTCTGAATCACCCATATAGGGATTAAAGGATTCAACTTCTGCGTATTTTGTATAAGCATATTTTTTGTAATGCTCAGAAGAGAAATTAACTCAAGATAACATGGAATTTCGATGCGATTGAGAATATATTTCGAAGAAAAAGGTTTATTCGAATTGAATTATTACGTTAAAACGTATTACTGAAAACATAAAAAAGGACATATGCAAATACTCTCCATATCGTAAAACTAAATTAAAATTTTTATTTTTAATATTAGTTGAATTATTTTTTTTTTGACTTAATTTTGTACATCCATTTTTATTCTTCTTCTTTTTTTGTTCATTAATTAACATTTTATGCTTTAATTCCATTCCTTTCTGTTAAATTTTGCTGGAAATTATTCTAAAAATGTAGAGTTATTTCAGAAATTTCAACCACATTGCCCGAACCAGAACTTTAAAAAAAGTCTGTTTTTAATTTTTAAAAATATATATTGTAACTATGCTAATACTATTGGTTCTCGCACGCCGTTTCCTCTGGTGAATCTCTAAAACTTTACATGTGAACTTACCCTTGCTAAGGGGTCATTCATGAATGTGTTCATGAAATTGTGACAAAGTGGGACAAGGGAAGGGGAGGGGGTAACAATAAGTGTGACATCAGGCTTTTACAACATAGCGTGACATGTGACAAAGGGGGGAGTAGGGTCCGTTGAAGTGTGACATTTTGTGACAAAGGAAGGGAGTTGGGTCAAATATATCGGGAAAAAACTTGACATCATTTAGGAACGGTCCCTAAGAGTATAAAACTAATCAGACTAATACACAGTAACTGTTCTAGATAAGAGTACAAAAATGTCTAATGTAGCCCTGACCTTGCAAAGAATACAAAAGGAAGGAAAACTGTCGCCTGCGGCATAGTCTGCATGTGTGAAAAAAATCGTCTGCTTATTTATCAAATAAAATATTAGCTATTGTCCACACTTGAAAACGTTACATACTATGTAAAACAGATCAGTTAAGAAGGTACATCTGAAGTCGCAGAAGTACAATTAAATTAGGATCAATCCTGTAATTACGTAAAAATTTGGGAACAATGCTGTTAGTAGGGTCAGATGTTTCACCAGCGGGTAATTAAATTTGCCAAATTGTAGGACGGCGTCTTTTGCTGCGATATTTTTCATCTGATTGCAATACCATATTAAAACTATTTCCCGAAGAGAGCTTCTTCCAGGAAACTTGTTCAAAGGAACTTGGATCTTATGTTCAGAGTTTTCCCAATTGCTTCACTTTTCCCCCATAGGTGCTAATGTAAAGTTTTCTTTTGAACTATTCAAAATTGATCGAAAAAACGAAAAAATATTAACTGAAAAAAATAAAACATGGAAATTAGATGTCCTCGCTCAGAGTTCTCGAATGCAAAAAAAAAAAAAAAAGACTTTTGACTCGGACAATTTCCTCAAAAGTTATTAGGGGGAGACTGACACACAGGGGAGACTTACACATCTCAGAATCCTAGTTTCACATTTTTTATTTTTTCATTTTTATTAATTACTTAATTTTATTTTAACGATGTTTTCACCGCACATTGAGCCTCCTTTCATCTTTTTTTTAGCCAACTTTCCCGTAAAAGTAAAAAAAAAAAATATAATAATAAAGCATGAAAAAAGGCTTAACGTATCGTGAAAATATCGTTAGAAATAAAAAAAAGTCAAAAATAAGTGAAGTAATTAAAAAAAGATTGAAAAATTAAAAATTTGAAAATAGGGTTATGAGATGGGGAAAAAGTGTGTCGGGCGGTCTGTCGATCTGTCTGTCTGTCGGTCGGTCTGTCTTTCGGTCTGCCTGTCTGTCGATCTGTCTGCCCCCCCCCCCCTAATAACTTTTGAACAAATTGTCAGATTCGATTTTTTTTTTTTGGCATTCGAAAGATCTCGGCGAGGACATCTTATTTCCATATTTTACTTTTTGATTTGAACCTGTGTCAAAGGTGACACAGATCATCCCCCGAAGCGTTTGCGTCATATCTAATGCTTGAAATTTAAGGTGAGCTATTCCGTACTTTACAAGATTTATTACCTTTAACTTTCAGGTACTTGGAAATAAATAGGTAATCCTGACCATAGTATTTCTAATAGGTGTTCTTGTATCAATTAACTTTAGAAGAATGAAACAGTTCTGAAGTAATTTCATAGAATAACTTTGTAAGTTTTTACAAGAAATCATTTAAAAAAAATCCATGTGTCCAAAAAATAGTTTTTTTTGCAGACACTCGATCCAAAAATGTTGTATTGAATATCGTAGTCAAAATGAAAACTTCAGAGTGAATTATATAACAATACGGTTTCCAACAAAATATTGTATTGAAAACCATACTGTCAAATTACAGTTCACTCAAAGTTTGGGTTAGTTAAATAATTTTTATGACGCGTCGAAATACTAAACTGCATGCTGCTGCTTTCCTAAAATTTGAGAACAAAATGCGTTGCATCTCATTGAAAAAATATGAAAAAAAAAAACTCATGCCATACGTGATATCCCGTTTTTTCTTTCTTTTTTCAAAAATAATACATCAAAATTTCGAATCAAAGTAAAGTATCATAATAGGAAATTTATAAATTTTTATACATGAAAATAACTGATGAAACTATTAATAACCCTAAACGTCTCCTAAATACACTTAGTGTGGATGATTTTACAAAAAAAAAAAAAAAAAGAATTAGGTGTTTAATTTAGAATAACGTTATTTTTTTTATTTAGAGCAATTCAAACACTTTGCACAACTATAATTTTGAAGTAAGTAATTTATTTTAACGACAAGATTGCATCTCATTAAACTCTTCTTCCAGTAATTTGTGATTTGTCACCAACACACGCATTGTCGAGAAATAAACAAGAGTGTTTCCCTTTTTCTTTTTAAAATTTTTCTTCATTTATTTGTATGTTGGTACATATTTTACGTAATCAGTCAGCAACATGGACGTTTTCCTTTTCTTAACCTCAAGACTTCCCTCGATGGTAGCCGTGCAAAACGATGAAAGGACATTTCCTTGAAACATTCCGATGTTTAGCAATTTAGCATTATGAAGCAATTTAATCATTGAGAAGATTTAGCTTTAGTGTTAAACTTGATGATAATGCCATTCTGTTAGAAGCAAAAATACCGATAATGTATGGTTGCATTTGAAACACTTTCGGAAAGTGAGTAAATGGCCACATTATAACAGTGAATCTTACATAAATATCAATACAATAAATGCATACTCCTTAAAAAGATAATATTTATGCGTAAAAAGTTACATTTTATTGCATGCAGCAACATTGCTTGAAATAATTCAAATGTAAATAATGAATATTTGGAAGATTTTATCAAAAAAGGCAAAAATCATTTTGTAAACTTGTTTTTTGTTCATTTCTCGAAAGTCACTATGCTACACTATTTGCATAATCCTTAAAATTATAGACTAAGAATGTTTGTACGTACGTATTGTTTGAAATAATTCAAATATAAATAAGAAATATTAGGAAGTTTCTCTTAAAAATACAAAACTAATTTTGTAAGCTGTTTTTTGTTCATTTCTTCATAGTCATTTTACTGCATTCATAGGTATATGCTGCACAAAATGGCTCAAAAGAGAAATTTTTTATTCAAATCTTAGTTTATAATGCAAGTTAACTGATTTTTCCAAGAACCGGTATAGAAATAAATCAGCAATTCTAGAAATTTCCATTAGAATAAGTCAATATCTACGAAATGTTTTAAAAAGGATGTTCAAAATTATGTTGTGAATTTATAAAAGTCTATCAGAAATCCTTTACAAGGTAAGTATTTTTCAGAATCAATATCCTTTTAAGCTCCCTTTTAAGAGTTTATAAAATATGCTTAAAAGGAATAAGCATTCTTTTTATGCTTCAGCAATCGTTAATTTCATTAAAGCGATTTTAAGAAGGAATCAACTTTTCCCCTCTCTTCATTTCATTTTCTTTCCCTTTTTTTTTCTTCGAGCTAACGGTTAGAAGATACGATATGAATTTTAAATGAATGTGAGTTTTGGTTAATTTTAATTGTGAAATATGCTGTTTCTTTCTTTCTTTTCTTTTTGAAACAAAAAGGCTCTTTTTAAAAACAAACATGTAAAAAAATATATAAAGAAACTTAAAGAAAATCTCTGGAATTGTACTTTTAGCACAAGTAGTTAGTACTTGTATGCGGTCTAAAAATTATTAAGATATTACAACAAAAAAACATTTGTAAGGATCGTGTAATCAAGTAATGAAATATAGAGCGATAGCAAAAAGAGAAATAAAAAGATAGATATATAAAAGTAATGTCTTAAATAAAATTTTCAACTTATAAAATTAATCATGCACTTTTTTAATACGCTTTTATTAGTTTTATTAGTTATGCATGTCGTAAAATCTTGGAATTTAATTTTTATCCACTTCCAGAGGTCCAAATTCTTTGAAATTTTACTCATGTAAAGAACCAACCACAATGCAACTTGCAGTAATGCGTGTTTTAAAACTCGATTTTGTTCTTTATTTATTTCAGTTTTAAGAAATACTCGTACATAAATTACCTAAAAAGGGGGGGGGGGGTGACATTGGTACACATTAACAAATTCGATTTTAATGATTAAAATCGAGAGTTCTGAGTTTTTTGTGTTTAGTCGATGGCTGTTCTATGATATTTATAAAGTTTATCCAATTGTATAATATCTATTGCTGCTGGGAAAATCTAATACATGAACTGTGAGAGTCAGTTATAATTGCCTTAATCCTGACCCTCTACTGTTCATGTTAGCCCACCGTTGTTGCCATTTTCTTTCTATTAGTCAGTTTTTTTGACGCACAGTGAAAATTTCAGAATGTTCATAACAGTCATAAATATTTTTTTGTAATATATTATAAGATTAATTAAATTCTCAAATTGAAAATACTAAAATGCCTCAAAGTTTCGTAATTAGCTTAAGAAAAAGAAATTACTGCAAATAATAATTTTAAAATTAAATTGTCCACAAAGGAGCAGTTAAAATAACATTAATTAGCATTTAGGACGATAAGTACTAAGACACAACACATACTCACAAAAGCTGCTATAAAAAATCTTTGAAGTTTATAGAGACGGTTTTTAAAGAACAAAGAGAAAGCATATGGTCAGAACATAAATGAATAATTAAAGCATGACATCGTTTTTTAGAAGAGAATTTAAAATAAAATCTATATATAAGAGGTTTGCTGCGTAGTAGTAAGCAATAATTTGAGAGCCTTTTTTTTTTATTTTTAGCAATTCCTTATGTTTTTTACATTATTGCTTCTGTATGAATCTCAGAATGTCATTGCACTTTCTATCATTTGTGACAGCATCAATAAATTACGTCTAATTAGGTAGTAGTATCAAAACTTATGCGTTTTTTTTAAAATTGATAAAGATCTGCGATAAATTACTATGTCAATGCGTCAACCGTCGAACAGTAAAAAAAAATGTAACGAAAAGTACATACACACGCCAATTTATACCGCAATAAATAAAAAAGAAAAACAAGGATGTAGTAGTAGCGAAACATGTGCTTATTTCAGCACGAAACATTGGGAAAAGGAACAAGGAAAAACTAGTTGTTCTTCTTTTCTAATACACACTACACTGTGAAAAATTCTAGTTCAACCTTTCACGAAAAACATGGTGAAAATGGTGAAATTTAGCTGTCACCAACATTTTGGATAAAAGTTGAACCATTATAATGGTTCCTTGTTTCCCATTTATGGTGAAACTTTACCATTATAATGGTTCAACTTTTATCCAAAATGTTGGTGGCAGCTAAATTTCACCATTTTTTGGTGAAAGGTTGAACTAGGATTTTTTACAGTGTAAAAAATACTAGTTCAACCTTTCACCAAAAGCATGGTGAAAATGGTGAAATTTAGCTGCAACCAACATTTTGGATAAAAGTTGAACCATTATAATGGTGAAGTTTCACCATAAATGGGAAACAAGGAACCATTATAATGGTTCAACTTTTATCCAAAATGTTAGTTGCAGCTAAATTTCACCATTTACACCATGTTTTTGGTGAAAGGTTGAACTAGAATTTTTTACAGTGTACTCACAGATAGCGCCATTATTGCGTCATATTATCTGCTGCTAGCAATTTACAGAACGCTTTTTGTTTTTAATTCTATGTCATTTCATTTTTAGACCCTTCCTAGTTTTATGTTTTTAGTTCTCTGTAATTTTACGTCAGACTACGAACGAATGATTTTCTAGAAATTCTCATGTATTTTGGGTGCAAGTACAGTACAGTACTCTTACAGTTCTCCGAACGCAATAGAAATCCATAACTTATAATTTTAGAATAAGCTAATTTTGTAATCAACTTAAAAATTATATTTTTATTAATAATTTATTGATTTTTTTCAAAATTTAAATTGAAGAAGCGTAAAAAACATAAAATTCCAAAAACTGAATTGACAGCGACGTTCAGATTTTGAATCAAGATATCAGCCTTCGCTTCCCCTTCATCCTTTAAATAAACTTGCTCAGAAGTTAACGATGTTAAGGAAATTATATTTCCTTAGGATATTATTAAAAGGTACATTGCGTTCACAGTCTATAGAAATGCTAGCTCCGTTTAATTTAAGCTTTATTGGATTATTGAAAGCAAGTGGTTAAATCTTTTAAGATGAAAGCTTTCATTTAAATTCTACGAACGAATCTTTATTTTTCATCTTTAGGAATCAATAACTTGAAGCAGGTATTTTCGATAGTTATTTGATTATAAAGAATGGTAATTTCAACAGAGTTTTAAATAGCATTAAACTATGAGTTAGAATAATTCAAAGCATGAATTCAAAACACATCTTAATAAACATCAAACGTATAATAGGTAACGAGACAGGAAGAAGCAACAAGATTCAAAGGAACGCATTACGCATTTAAGAATATCTATGTACATACATATATGTTTATGACTCTTCTAATTAAATACTGATGCTTCTTTAAATAATAATAAAAATCTCTAAGTAAGTTCCTCTTTTTGTAACAAAATTTTACCGATATAGCTTAAGATAACAGCGTGTGCCTAGTATGACGCCAACTTCATTTTCCTTGGTACATTTCAGATAATAAATGTAAATGCGTTTATCTCCTTAGTTTTAACAGGTTTTAGTATTGAACTAGGGCATGGATGGGCCAAAACCTGCTACTTTGAGCTTCATTACTGCCTCTCTCTATCAAATATTTATATATATATATATATATATATATATATATGTGTGTATATATTATATATATATATATCCATATTTTCTATATATCCATTTCCCTTTTTATCAGATGAAACTAGTTGCAGACATCTGCCATATTATTTGGCGTTGATTGAAATTAGTGCATGGTGTTTGTTTATTGACACCGGATGTTTTCAAAACTCGATTAGAAAAGTTTTCAATGCATAATTATTTTAATTACAAACTGTGAATTTTTTATGTAAAAATATAGAAAGGAAACAGTGTTTCTGAAAATTTACAAAGAACTTGTTTCAAATCAACTTTCGTGAAAGCAGTTTCTCAATAAAATTCTTATTTTTCCGTATTCTATACAGCTCCGGAGAAAGATGTGTTAATTTACGTAAAACTGAACACTTGAGGTTTGTGACTACCAGTTTAAAAACTGACAAGGAATGCAATATTTATTGCTGGCGTACGGTTTACTTCCAACTCTATTGAGCAGTCAAGCCTTCCGCAACCAGTTCGCATAACTAAGAATACATACTTAGTTATGCGACAGAAGAAAGCCTCCGGACTGAAACTATTGCGCAACATCCGTAGGCCGACGCTCGTCACTCAGTAGTCATAATTGTCGCATTTTTGACAGGATTCTCGACAGGAAATCATTAGCTTAAAAATAAAAGGATATAGTCAAGTTCTCGACAGGAAATCATTAGCTTAAAAATAAAAGGATATAGTCAAGTTGCATATGACATTATTTATTATGAAAAATGATCTATGTAGTAAATAGTATTATTATTTCCACGTGTAAACTATTTTACTGCATTCAAATAACTAACATTTAGTTTTTAAGAAATGTGTTTGCTACAATAAATAGTGACTACAATTTTAAGCATTTTACCGGCGATATTTTTAATTGATAGGTAACTAAGATCTAAAAGATTCTAAATTTTACTTAGCCTTTTAAATCTAATATTAGTTCCGTTTCCATATGAAAAAAATAATCATTTTATCTTATGGTTTTGAATATTATGCCAGAAATTAACGAAACAAGAAATCTTATATTTGCCTGCAGGGGTTGATCCAGCATTATTTAACATTCGCTAAAGGGTCATTATCCCAAAACAGACAACATTTCAGTGACAGAACATTTTATATTTATGAATGTCCCAAATATGTATTTGTAACTGTTTAGAGTCAATAAATCAAGATATCCATAACAGCGCTGTAAACGTGCAACTGTTGTGAGGAGAAAAAATTGTTTCCAATTGTCTGCACCAGGAAAATCATGCTCTTATTGGGTAAATGACAGATTTGAAGTAATTTGCTTGCAAATGCATTTTTAGGAGACCGTATTTTGTAGCAGAATTATTTTAACCTTTTTAATGCATGTAAATTGTTGTTAATAATTACGGCGAATAAATTTCGCAGTTTACAATGTGCCAAGATAATAAAAGTACAAGTTACAATTAAAAGCAAAAACAAGTAATTCTTGAAATAATAATAATATTTCCAAACATTTAGGTTCACTTTTAACAATTATATTAAAAATAAACATCAAACAACATCATCCTGCCTTCTGGTCACCATTTTGCTTTTTATCCGTTAGGACAATGACAGAATGGACAACAACGAAATTAATGTTTTTAAGGGCTGGTACATATTCTTAAAATTTCCTAAGGTTAAAATTTATGCATTATCAAGGTAACCCTATTAATCATCCTATATTATAATGGGAGAATATTTTGTGCTAATCTGTGGTTTTCTAGAGGAAAATGCCTCTCAATAAACATAAACTCACTCTCAATATCCTTTATTTTTTGCTAGAAGCAACAATGGCACAAACTGGAAGTTAGCATCCACATATCTAATTAGATAATTAAAAGCTATTGCTGAGGATATATAAAGTTAAACTATTGATGCTATATATGTGGGAAATATCGAGCGAAATAACATCTTCCAGAACAACGATGATTTTTGTAGTGGCGCAGGTTTTACAGTTATTTTAAATATGAAAAGGTAATGCAAAATTTTCTTTCTTTCAAATAAGTGTTCATGGTCTAACGTAAATCTGGTAAAGTGTCATTTAAAAAAACACATTCATTTACACCAAATCTTGAAAAAGCAGTTAGTTCTAGTGAAAAGCCAAAATATAGTATTTACGAAATGTTTCTTTTGTACTGCATTTATGGGTTGTTCTCACGTACATCAAAATTAAAAATTAAAAATGTTTTTAACAGACACTTGGCGAAGACATGTGTTTTGCCTGTTTTGTGAAAATGACCCATAAATAAATATTTCAATATGAAAAAGCAACTTTTTTTTCTTTTTATTTATACCCAGTGTTATCCCACCTGGTCAGATAAACCTGCTACCTGAACACTTCTAAAAAGGAAAGTCATTCAGGGTAACTTTGAACCACGTCATATTTTTTAGTATATTTGACTTAATTTCAAAATTAAAAGTAGAATGCTGACGTTATAATCTATTTAGCTGAGTGCAGCAATTGAAGCTTCTAGTTCCTTTTTTAGTCAAATATACACCAAGATATAACGTGGTTCAAAGTCACCCCCGATCGTTCAAAGTTGCCCTGTATGACTGTAATTAATTTAACCTTCAAAATACAGTTGATTTACATTGAATAATATTCATTTTTGGAAGTAAAGGAATAATTGATAATTCAAATACAATTTGGAGCAATTTCACTCTCAGAAACGCATGCTCAAATCTCTCGAAACTTTCGTCCTATTTGACGAAATGGCTTCGTGAAAAATGCTCCGTGAAAACCTTTCGTCAAATCGGCGAAATTTGAGTAGTGACTTTTTAAAGTCACGTGATCGCGCGAGGAAAGTATCGTTGTAAATGACGAAATTTTCTTGACTATTGAAAAGTCCTCAAAAGTGACGATTCTATGTCTGAGAGTGTGTACGTAACTGCTTAAAAAAAAGAAAATAAATTCCAACTCGGTTTCGTCCTATTTTCCCCTATGTGTAAAAGGAAAAAAAATAATTTCGAGTTACGTATTACAGACAAGACAAAAACTGATATGCTAAAATATGCGCTGGAGAACCTATTTGCAAAGCGCGGTACAGAAAATCTGGGAATGATTGATAACGCCTTGGTTATATGGGACATTTAGCTGGGTTTTGATGAGCAAGTCATTATAATAAATTAAGGAAAATATCGTCACCAAGCTTTTGGAAAAACTTTTGAAAATCAGATATTACTCCTAGTATCCAACTTATACTCTTCAATAATTTTAAGGATACGTTTAAACCATAAAAGGAAATCGCGATGAAAAAAAACCCAATATCATCCATCATAATCATGACACATTTGGCGTCAGCTTTCGCGTTTCGTCATTTTAATGGAAGAGATAAATCACCTCAAGATCTTAATGATATAATCTTTGACAGTTTCCTAAATATTGGCAGTTTCTCTTTTATTTGTAAAAGACTTTCTGCTGTAACAAATGCGCCTTTTAAGAAAATATTTCCTTTTTTTTTTCAAATTTAAATTTTCCTAAAAGTAGAATTCCTTATAATTTTATGCTTCAAACATCAATAATTTCTAGCATTATAATTTTAAATCATTTCATTAGTGTAAGTTGTACGCTATAAAAGTGTGTGCTTAATATTTTGCGCTTGAAAATATTGTTTTTCCACCAGCCTTTGAATAGTGACGAATCGGGTTTATTCCAAGAATTTGTTACATAAACACTTGGAAACATTCTATAGTTTCAAGTATTTAAAATATTTAAGTATGTAAAAATAGAAGTGGTACATCATTTTTTTTTTTTTGAAGAAACATTTCATATCAAGTTTGTAAAACATAGTCAAAGAAAATTCTTTACAATTAGGCTTTTAGGCCAAATTACGAGACATGATTTTTTTATAAACAGATGACCCTGTTCAATTTTGGTGCAATACTTAGAATGCAAATGTTAAATATTTTTGAACTGTTGTAAAACCCTAACATCTGGATCTGCACGATGAAAACTGTTAGTAAAAAAACAGAAAGGTACGACTTGATTAGAGTCAAATTATCAAGTTTCGTAATAATAGTTTTCAAATAAATTTCTATTTTTTTGCTCTCTGTATACCTACAGAGAAAGGAGCAAGCATATCTGTTTAGAGAAGTTAGAACGTTCTCTAAACACTCGTTCAAAAGCCGCGAAACAAATTTTCCGGTAACAACTCCTTGTAAAGCTGTTTCTTTTTCCTCAATATAATTGAATTCAGTAAAAATACAGATAATCACTATAACATGTGTGGAATGCTTGCAACGTATACCAATCCAACCTCTTTCATCATCATCAAAGTTTTGGCTCCCAAATCCAAAGGCATCTTTGGCCGAGTGGTCTAAGATTCCAAAAGCACAAGAGATTGGATGTGTTCAAGTTCTAAATCCTGCAGTTGGAGAGCGGTACTTTGATTACGAAATGCTAGAAATGGCGATTTAACGAGAGAACGCACAGTTGACACCACGATTCCACTACGTTTTTTTTTTTTTTTTTCTAAGGTAATTTTACAGAATCTTAACACTTTTTCCATTTCATTTACTGAATCTTAAGTACTTTACTGCTGCCAATTTACAGTGATTTAAAAAAAAAAAAACTATATATTTTTCATTCTCTGTCACTTCCTTTGTTTTGAGTTGAATGTAAATACGTTTTCCTTTCATTTCAGGCCATAAAGTTATGATTAAGTGCAAAAAGCGTGGTGCATTGGGTAAAATATAGATTACATATTCTTTCATTTTATTAGCTTGCAAAGTCTATACTTTCATTCCCTAAATGTAAAAAGCAAACTTAGTTGTGGTGCATGCCAAACTCATAGCCACATTAAGTAGTTGTGCGGAACTACAATGGAAAATATTTGACTTGTATATACATTTCTTTGTTCGACCGTCGTTATTTTACATGAATATACAATTTCATGCAAGTTTATGCTGACATGTATTGACAAACTTTCACATAAATGAAATCATCTAAACCAAGATTAATTCAAAAAGCTTTCAACTTCGAAATCTATAAATATTTATTTATATTACCCTTGTGAAATTGATGAAATGTTCTTATTTGCATGACTTTTTCAGTCCGTTTCAAAAAACAAATGATTTGTTCAATATTTTTCCCTCTCAAGCATGCATACCTTCATTTTCAAAAGTGCAGCATCTGTCACTGGCAAATGGTTCCACATTTTCTTGAATGAGCTTATTGATGCTATTTCAGGAAAATTTAAACTGTATCGTAAGCAGGAATGGAAAACATTTGTTATACTTTTACGATTTCGGGAAAAAATGCTTAGCTTAACATTTAGCTTAAAAGTAATTTGAGTGATGTACGCATAAAATAAAATGCTTAAAAACTATATAGGGTCAGTTGGGGTAATTGTAAAAGCATTTTCAATGTTTTAACTTTTGATCTTTCCCTACCTCTTGAATGAATAGAGAGATAAAATTATGAGCATTGTAGCCAAAGCTATTCCTTGTGAGTAAATGTGTACAAAAATTTTAACTTTATGACTATTTGTTAGCAAATGAACTCGTGTTTACATTTACCTCAGTGTGTTTCCAATTACCCCAGAGAATCTGGGGTACATGTAAACATACGTTTATTTTCAAATGAGATTGATGCAAATCGAAAACTGTTTCATACACAGTTTGCTTGGAAGCAATGGCTCTCAATCTACAACCAACGGGCCGCATGTGGTCCGCTGATTTATTTTTGAGTCTGCTGAAATCTTTTAATGTGAAGTATTTTTCAATATAGGGCAATGCTTCGGAGGGTACCACCTCTCGCGACTGATTGCTCTGGGACCGACTACGCTAAGGGGAGCTGTGCACGTAAAATGCGTCGTGGCTTCAAATATCCTCCAAGTTAGAAGTAACACCTGCTAGGGGGCTAACGTAGGTGACAATTTCTCATCTGGGAGCTGGTCAAAATCATGAGACCCCTCTGAGCCAAGTGTACTTCCATTCTAGCGGAGCTCATTGACAATCAGTAAGAGCTTCCTTAATTACTGGTTGCTATGCGAGGGGTGCTTGGATTTTCAAGTGGCATCAGCAACAACAACAACAGTTATGAAAAATAGACACATAAGTGCAATTTACATCAAAATATATTTTTTTCTTCTTAAAAGAATGGAAATAAGATACATTTAAGTGTTTACAATTTCCCCAGAGTACCAAATATAGGGGGTAATTGTAAACATCTAACGTGCACATGAAAAATAACAGGGAGGATGAAATTCATAACTAAAAGTTTTTAGCCATATTCCATATGACGAACAAAAATGGTTAAAACCGCTTTTGTAGATGAGATGGAGACGAAAATATAAGATCAACAAGTTTTGTTAAACAACTCTTCACTGTGCCATATTCAAACAATGATGACGCCTCCAGTTGTTTCGAAACTTACAAAACTCTTTCAATGTCTTTCCTATGTTGCCAATGCATCACACACCAGCAGTTAAGTTTTCAAAACCACCTCATATGTAGTTATGAAGATTGTTTACATTTACTCTATGTTTACAATTACCCCTACTGTAAAGCCTGCTTAGCAGTCTTCCAGGGGAACAAAAGAAAATAACTTCTTAAGCTGGAAAACTTCTTAAATGGGAAATACATAATTTTGTAAGTTACTTAATATTTTAGTTCAGTTACATTTAGTATTTCTTTGAAAATACATAATGCACATAATATTTTAATAGCATTTAGCATATAATTAATAACTATTATTACTTTTAACAAATTTGCAGAATTTACTAACATCTCTTTAGATTTTCGTCTTTTTTTTTTCTGTAGTGCAGAAGATACATTTAATCATCAATTCAAAGTTCATTGGTAAGCTCGGCTTTTTGGAAACTTCAGTGTGATTATTAAATGAGAGTTTTCTGGAGTTTTTTTTAGATTCTATGTTTTAATTCCACGAATATAAACTTTTGTTTCATTCCTTTGTGAGAAAATTGCAAGACTAATAGCAACCATTCTCAGGAAAAAGATCAAGTTTGGGGGAAAAATACATTTAAATCGCTGCAATAAAAACATTACCTTCGTCTTGTTCTCGTCATTCGTCAGGTGAGTTCCAAAAATATGCTTGAGAAAAGTAAAAGTAACTTAGCCAGTGGTAAAATGAGGAACCAAACACGAAGTAGTGAATTTAATATTTTTAACAAATCCAACAACTTATTAAACAGCAAAAAATAAAAAAATTAACTTCGTGAATAAATAAATTTAAAGTTATTGAAATAAAAACACATTTGGCGTCCGAAAAAAGAATCAGTTATAGAAAAATTCTTCTTTATCGGGAAATTTTTAAGCGTGTTCCACTTTATATCTGTAAAACAGTTTTGACAAATGCGATAAAAGTGCATAATATGTATATATATATATATATATTAATTTGCATAAATGCATATGCTAGATATTTTATATTCATGAAGGGAAATACATCTAGAAATTTTTTTGGAGATGTAAAATTTTATTTGTATATTCGAAAAACAAAGTTATTTTTATTCACTTAAATACCTTACCATAATGTAATGAAAACAAAGTTCTGAATATCCCTTTGTGTGCATTAAATTACATTAAATAGGCTATTAAAGGAGTCATTCCTATCATCAGTCCATCCTTATTATAATATATATATATATATTAGTGTTCGGCATCTACTCGTCAAAAAGTAGTTAACTACTAACTACTAACTACTCCAAACAAAACTAGTTGCAACTAGTAGTTAACTACTTTTTCCTGAAACTACTTGTAACTAGTAGTTAACTGTTCTCCAAAAGTAGTTAACTACTAGTTAACTACTTTTAAGTATGATTCATTTGAATTTCCATTTTTAAGCTTGTTCTTAAATACTTAATCCTTATAATTCACCTCAATGTTATTTTTAATCATTAAAACAATTTTAAAGAACTCCTGTAAAACTAAAAGATTGAATATTTCCAAATAAGACTGAACAAGTAATATATAAATAGAATAAAGACAAAATCTTTTTCTCTAAATTTAAACTTTTATTTTAATATGTATTTGTTTAAGGGGGTATTCTAGTGTAGAGGCATGAATTTCGCCTGGTTTTTGAAGCGCCGTACAAAGGAAACAAAAAATATTTTTGCCATCCATTTTTTTATCACTTGTTTATTGATGTTTTATTATTGAATAAAAACATTAACCAAAAAAAAAAAAAATAGTTAAAATTGACAGAGCTATGAGCAGTCAAAGTGGGGGATCCAAAAAAAAAGCTGTTTGAATTTTTTTTTTCTTTTTTGCATATTTTTTTAACAGTTCCGAATTTTTAAAAATACTAAACGAAAAGTTATAGTTTTGGGCAAGGTTCTTACGATAAAGGGATGCATAAAGAACATCCTCTCCAAATTTGAAGTAAATAGGTCAATTAGAAGTCGAGATATCCTTACCGCCAGCTCAAAAAAAGTAGTTTCGAGAAAAACGCGTTCAAAGTTTTGAGACAAGTTTTAGGCAGTTTTACTTATAGAATGGTACAGAATACTTACATATTTTTAATCGGTGATTCCTGCTATACCATAAGAAACCTTGCTCTACTTCAAAATGCTCATTCCCCGATGTTCTCTGGTAAAAGCGAGCAGTTCTACCCTTCTTTGACGCCTCTAAAGACCGGAGTTCCGAGCGCTCGATACGCGAGCTTCGTCCCGTCTCGCTGCAAAAGCATTAGCTTCTGGGCCAATCGTGATTCCCATAATATCAAGTATTTTTAATATGGGTATAAAAACTTCATTAAAAATACTAACTGCGAAGGTTTTCTCAAAACTAACTTAAGGAACTCACTAAAACTCAAAACTTACTAAAAGGAGAACATTCCAACAAAACCAGTTCATATGTCCTTCAATTAAATATAGATTTAAAAGGGATACTATACAATAAAGATTTTATAAGGGATATTCAACCGTAGGGACTCGGGAACGCCTACCGTCTTTTGTTGACTTGTAGCGGTCGGACAGGAATCGATACCACGTCACTAAAACGGCTATAACTCATGAAATAATAGGAATTTTGAAAAATCCTTTTACTGGCATATTCTTGAATGTCTAAACTTTAGAAATATGAAAAAAAAATCGATTTTTCAAAATTCTACACTAGAATACCCCCTTAATAAAGTTAATAACTTATGTTTTTAGGAAATAACAATTTTCAGCACTTGTTGAAAAATGAAAGGGTTTAACCCTTAATATCAATTCAAAATTCTCCCTCTGCTCCACCCCCATTCATTAACAAAATATCTTTGTAACGCGCATGCTTTAGAGTTTAGATTATATTTTTTCAAATTGTGTTGAAGGCAAGGTTGGTGATTTTTTTAAAATTATTTTTTTACTTTAAAAAAACAGCATTTTTTAAAATTTAAATCAGATTTTTTGGGTTTTTTAAAGCAAAATATGTATGCGCACACAAATACAGTAACAAGTTCAGTTAACTATTTATGTCTTCAACGAATTTTACGATATTTCAGCTGAAATAATTATTTATTACTAGTTCAAAATTAATTATTAATTAATTCTATTGTATAAAAATGTATGTTTAATAAACAGAGAACAACAAGAAACAGAAGAGAAAGCTTAATATTTTTTTTACCAGATGTATTATAATTTCTTGAATATATACAAATAAGTTGACTGGACTATTATAATTTTTTGAGTATATACAAATTTCTTGAATATATAAACAGAGTTGGCAAATATCACATAAAATGTTTACTACAGCTCAATCATTTTTACTATTTATATGTTTTTTCAAGAATACTAGTTTTGTTGCCTTATCAACCCCCAAACTGTTTCTTAATTTTGAGTGCACAATGAAGAAAAAATAATTTCCAAAGATGCTGTTGATGCAGTCAGCATGTCCAAAAACTTAATGTTCTCTAACAAAATGTCATTCTTTGACACCTTAACGAAGCAATTCCACCTTTCCCTAAAGGACCAGATGCATTAAAGCCACCATATAGTGAGTTGAAATTCTAATGAATTACTTGAACCCAGAATATATTAAAATTTTTAATAAAAAATATCTATGTTCTAGTAATTTGGAAGAAGTTGATAATATTTTTTAATTATAAAAATCAATATTTTGTTTAAAAAAAATCTTAAAAACTAGTTTTTTCTTAAAAAATCATAAAAAGTATTTTTTTCTAAAAAGAAAATCATACAAATCAGTATTTTTTTTTTTTTCCTGTTTGTGTTTTATGGTATCCCAAACGCATGCATGGTACTGAAGTAGAGGTAAAGCTTGCCCTTAATGAAGTCTTAATTTAATGTCTTTAAATGAAAATTCATTGTGCATGTGCTTGTGCGGGCGCTATTTATTGATTATATAAAAAAACTTTTTCTAATTTGAGTAAAAATTGCAAAAAATATTATGATTTTTTGCGAGTCCTTTTTCATTATATAACACAATATAAAAAATACATTTGTGTTAGTAATATTCATTAGCTAAAAATTTAAATAATTTAATGGTTAAAAAATAGTTTTTTTAAAAAAATAGATTAAAAGTTTTTTTTTCGAAAGTAGTTGGAATTTTGAAAGTAGTTGTAACTAGTAGTTGGGAAAAAAGTAGTTTAACTAGTAGTTAACTACTTCAAAATAAAAGTAGTTACAACTAGTAGTTAATATATATATATATATATATATACGAGGCGTGTTTATAAAGTAAGGGCCGTTTGGTCACAGAAAAAAATATACTCATAAGAAACAAATTTTATTGTCATATTTAGTTAGGTACAAACTTACTATACTTCTCTACATAATCGCCGTTCACTTCTAAGCATTTTTCGTACCGCTGCACCAGCTTTTTTAACCCCTCTGCATAGAAGTTTGCCGCCTCAGAGTTGAACCAGTTGACAACTGCGTTTTTGAGTCCCTCTTCGGTTTCAAAACGTTGTCCACCGAGCCACTGTTTAAAATGCAAGAAGAGGAAGTAGTCGCTAGGTGCAAGGTCGGGACTATACGGTGGGTGGTCAAAAAGTTCCCAACGAAAATCTTGAATTTGCTCCTTGGTTTTGGCAGCAGTGTGAGGACGCGCGTTATCGTGGAGGAGGATTATTCCAGATGACAGTTTCCCGCGGCGTTTGTTGCGGATCGAACGTCTCAATTTCAGAAAGCACTTCTCAGTTGGCGGGATCAACGATTTTCGCGGCCATTGTTCTTTGCATTCACGGACAACAATGCGACTTCAGAATCAAAACAAATGACGCTGTAGCTTTGCAATGAGTCAGTAGAAAGCGCTGCAGTAGTAAAACTGTGCTCCGAAGCGCCATTATTTAAATATAAGCAAACGGCCCTTACTTTATGAACGCGCCTCGTATATATATAGAACATCACCTATGTAGCAACGTCATTTTGGTGATTGCTGTCCATTTGTGAAGTCAGTCGTAGTCGAAATTATCAAACCTTATTTTTTTTTTTTTTTCGTTTGTAGCCCCTAAATGTTTGGAACGCAAAATACACATCGCAGGCCGACGAAAACATAAACAAACAAAGAACACGAAATGGCGACAAAGCTATTTACACTATTTATGCATTCTTACACCAAGTACATTTTACGAATCCCCTCAAAATTAGCTTCACCTTCCTTAGGTAATTTTTTAAACTCTCCATCACGTGATACCGCATGGTTTTTCTGATTCGCTAGCCCTGGACCACAAATTATGTAAGTTTTCTTTATCCGTTTGCTGTATTGTAACATTGACTCTTTTCACATCTACCACTAAATATTCCCTCATTGTTCAATATCTTGTTCGCTCTTATTTTTATCTTTACGTGCATACATTGCTTATTAAATAATAATGTGATTGTTTAGAAACAAGATACGAATGTATTTATTTGTTCGTATATCAGGTGTTAAAAATTATTCTCATTCTTCTTTCTATATATCTGTCTCTCTCGTTTATTATTTATTTACTTACTCTAAATTTCATTTTAATAAAGAACTTTTTTAAAACATTTTACTACTTGTATTTTTTTACTTCAATTATTTTAATTTAATTATCTCCCCAACACTTTAGTTCAAATTGCCTTTAGTGCAGTTTGCACTAAAGTGTTGCTTAACTTTTAAAAAAAAAAACCACAAACATTTAAAAAACTACTGCCAAATTTAAAATATCGCTCGAAATTATATACTTTTTGATATATTTTACACTATGATGGTTTCTTTAAATCTTAGTGAAATAATGTGGCACAAATAGAATAATTTCCGAGAGTTACCAAAGAGCTTATTTTAATTTATTTTATTTCTTTTTTTTTAAAATTCCTTGTGAGAAAATGTAAGTTTTAAATCTCAAGCCCTTCGTTACATTGAAATACCCTAAAAGTTTAAAAAGGATTAAAAATCATCGAGTAGAAGCAACGTATTTGCTATGCTAATCATTCACCTTAGGTTTCTCTACTTTGTTTCGATTACAGAGAATGGATTTTAAAGAACATTTATGAATAATGCATGAGAAGAAACAAGTAAGTAGGAAAATGAAACGTATGTAAAAAGGTAGAAACTTTTTAAAGATTTTTTTCCCTTTCTATTTTGAATACCAAGAGCAGCACGTTATTCATGCTTCAACTAAATTGAATTGTTAAGCTAATAATCCTCCAGCATAATTTCCGAAAATATGAATTTTAAGTGTGGTACAAAAGATGAATTTTTAATTAAACTGTTAATGCTTTAATGAAAAATGTAAAGTTATGCAAAGGGCTGCATTCCATGTTTAGTTCAGATTCTATTATAATCTTAACCACTTAATAATCCTCGAATTAATGTAAATGGGTATGTGTTACGCACAGAAGCAAATAATTATAATGTCTGAAGTCATATTTTCTATATTTATTTAATTGTTGTTATTAATTTAGAAATTTGAAAAAGAGTAATTTTTAATTTATGCATTTCATTTCGGCAAAACAAAGATCATCCTTGTTTGTCAAATTATATTTTGCTTTTCGTATTGATTATTATTATTACACTAAAACTCCGTTAAATCACGGGTGTCGGAGGACATGTTGGGCACCCGCGTTATAACATAATTATCACGGAACCATATTCACTAAATAATACTCGATTTTGTTGCATCATTTTTAACTTTATTAATTACTCTAGCTTTTCTTCCCCTTATATATTTTTTTCTTTTCTTCTTTGTTGCCATTTTATTCACTGTAATTGCTGTGCAAGAAGCATACCATCTCAGCTGCGCAATCAGTCTATCGAGCGATAGGTTATAAACCGTGTTCCAAGAAAAAAGGTGCTTATAAATCTCTTTATGTTATTAACATGGGATTGTGAAGGGAATTGTGAAAAAAATAGGTTTGGAAGGGGAGGAACGCACTTCTCACTGATGAATATGTTTACTTTTCAGAAATGCTTAAGGATCTGGTATACAAAGGTTGATAGCGCTATAAAAAAAGTTACACACGGGTAACCAGACTTCTGAAAATGGAATAGTTAACTAGTGAACTGAACAGTCCCTGACAGATTGAGCTCCGCCCATGCCAAGAGAAATAAGTCAAGGCGATTGCACCTGCTTTTAAAATCAAACTATATGTTCTAGTTTGTGTACATCATGCCTATCACAATCGGGCTTTATCTGTTAATGTGTCTGGTGGGAGGATGGGTGCTCTTTGGCTAGAATATTTGTGTGCTCGGGCTGGCTTTATTTACATTTAAAGGAATCACATTTAAATGGCAATGATAAAGGGTGGTTTAAACGTCGGGGGACATGATAGTCACCGCGGTATTTCCGATTCCGTGGTATACAGAGGCACGGTATAACGGGATGTTAATGTATTGTTAATTTATTTTTCTATTTATTTTTAATTATTATTAATATTATTGTTATTTTTTAATTTTTGTTAAGTAAGTATTCACTGATATTTTCTTCGTGTATATTATGCGCATCTTAATACGTAACACAAATTATGGACAATTGCATGATAATAAGTATTAATTTTGCTTCCTAAGCATGTTCATAAGCCTCAGGGTTACTTTGTTTGAGAATTTCTTCATGCAAAAATAAGTGTTTGATTGAATTTATTCAGCACCAAATTAGATGTTCAGGATTGTATTTAAATGTTTATACTTCGTTTGTTATCATGTACTTATCAAGAACACATTTCTCTAAAAAATTCCAGGTCAACCTTTCACCAAAGAATTAGGAAAAATGGTGAAATGTAGCAGCAACCAGCATTTGGTAGTAAGTTGAACCTTTATAGTGGTGGAATTTTACCTACTTTCACCATGAAAGTGAAACTAGGAAGCCTTATTATAGTTCAACTTTAGTTCCAAATGTTGGTTACTGCTTAGTATCTTTTTTTTTTTAATGAAACGTTGAACTAGAATTTTTTACAGTGTAGTCTTACCATGTCGCAGCTGAACATAACATTTAAAACGTTTCTCCAAACATTCCCCATTATATTTATCGCACTGTTTTCACTCGATTGTAGTCAGAGGTATAATCGGGTGTTCTTTTTTAAAAATCGTTATCTAAGCGCCTAATTATAAAAGAGAGAGAGATTCACTATGTAAAGTTAATTTTCCGTACATTTTGCCAACATTTCCAAGTGTGATTTAAAGTTGAGGATAAGTAAGAATCATTTTTCTTCTTTATTTTTTTTTTTTTGTGCTTTGAAATAATTAGCATGTTCCAGCACAGTACTACTGTAAAATTAGCAACATGAATATATTCATAAGCCTGTCATTAAAATTATGTATATTATTTGAGGCATTTAAACGAGCGGTAGGAAGGGCTTCCAGTGGCATTGTTGGCAGAGTCCCCCTTGCCATGGGTTGGACTTGAACACCAGAGAAAAAATAAATGATATTAATCCTTACAGCACTTCTTCCGACTATGACCTAGCTTTTCGGAGCCAACTTAAAGCTGCAGGTCCCAGCGAATCATAGTGGCAAGTCGTTCAGTGTTTGTTCAAATATAAGAGTATAAGAAGGTCAGAAGCTAGAACTGTTTGGAACCAAAGTAACAAGCAAAATAATAAGAATTAATCTTGCTAGTTGTTATATCTAAACAACAAGGTAGCAGTTTAAATTAAAATAAAATTTACATTAAGATACGAAATCAAGAAGAAACATAATTATAAGTACACATATCATCTAAAATAAGTTTTATTACGTTATACTCCAAATAAGTAAAATAATACATTTTTAACGCTTTTTGAGAATGAAAATATTAACTATAATATTTATGCTGAAAATGTAATTAAAATGCCATCAAAGTGTTCTTCATATGATGAAATAAAAAACAAAAAGTGAATGTTATGAATACGGAAAAGAAATTCATTAAAATTTTGGCACAGCTGTGACTTTTTTGCTACTGAGAGAGTTTATAAAAGAAAATATCATAAAACATGTTTAATATGTTTAATGCGAAGCTTTTTTCCATGAACATAGGAAATTGGATCACACAGGGTTTTTACATGATAAGAAATACATTATAAATTCTTTTATACATTCTTTTGAACCAGTGAAATATAGTAAAGAATAAAGTTAGGATAAAGTAAACTTTGAATTTCGCCTCTGCTTTTGAAGAAATGAACGTAAATAAATGGGGTACACATTAAAGTGAATTGAATAATACATTTTAAACTGAATTTTTATACTTGTTTTGTATGTTTAGCAATAATGTGTTTCTCAGGAGATTTTCAGACTCATAAAGAAAATATATGAATATTGTTATCAGTATTTCTAACAACTTTTTCCTGCAAAACTGATATATGTAAGTTATCTTTTATACATTTTGAAAAAGTTGTTTGCATGCTGCACTATGTTGGTGCGACGTACACAAGCAACCACAATTATTTGTAGCCAGCAAATTCGGATTTATCTCTCCCTCTCTCTCTTGTAAGTATTCTACCAAAATTTAAAAATTATCGTTTGCTTCGAACGGACAGGACAGGACATCAACCTGCCTTAATGTCTGTGACACTGAACAGGGCAGCAAGTAAGGTTTCCTTTAAACAAGTTAGCAATATTGCACTCCAAATGTCGAAGCAAACTGGTTTCCCTGTAGCTCGAAATTAATACCATATTATAGTCTGTGTAATTAGAATAGGCGCGTCAAGGTCGCGTTTCCTGCTTTGTTGCCATGGAAACTCTGAAAAAGATAACCGCGCCAGAGTTTTTTTTTTTTTGCACTGCAGTTAAGGCAATTGCATGACTACACCTCCGATTCAAAATATTAGAACAATTGAGAAAAAGTAATAAGAAAGAATTTGTTTTCCATTCATTCATTTTTGATACTAAGTAAATGCAATTAAATGTCTCATAAATTAAATCTGGAATGTTTAGATAAGATTTTAACGATTTCAAAATATAAAATACAATAAATGAGCTATACAATAGCTTTCTGAAACACATCAAAATAATATAATAAGATTTATATTGGTTCAAAATATTAGAATACTTTATCTGGCGCAATCTATTTTTGCCATTGAGAAATAAATCTGATTTGAATCCGCCTATTATTATTCGAACTAAAACAACAAACTTGCTTATCATGTTCCCCAAACCTACGTGGGGGAAAAAGTTTCTAGCACAGAAACCATGACGACCAGAAGAGGAAAAGGGCGAGTTGTGTGACTTTGACGCGCCTATTCTAATTACACAGACTATAGTATTGTATAAAAATGTAATATTGCATTATAAAATATAATTTATTTATAATATAATATGGTTGAAACAGCTTTTCAAATGTAAGAGGCCAGAACTTGAACTTTCAACAATCTAAACGTTGGTTTAACTAGAAAATGTAAACTATATTGGTGTAAAGAGTACTCAGATTCTATATATTGTAATGAACAGTTAAGTTATCAACTCTGAAGTAATCTGTTATAATTTAACTGAAGTAGAATGTCGCGTATAAAAATATTAATAATAATAAAGAAATGTTAATGAATATAATTGTAATACCGGTAAATGTAATTTATTTCATATATCAATTTATGAAGTGAATTAAAAAACTAATTAACAAAAAACTAATTCAATAGTGAATAAGTTTTGTATAGTGGTTAGACCCTTCTACGTTGAGAAAAAACAACAACGGACTGTTAAAAAAATATTTTAAAAAAACATCCTTATAAAAATACAAGAAAATATGGAAAATAAAAGGAAAAGGTGGCTTAAATACATTAGTGACTCAACATAGCTTAATACGGGACGGGTCGTAGTCCTCCTGGGAAAAAAATAAATTTTCCTACATGTTACAATTTTTGACTGGATGCTCAGAGCTTACCGTGGGAAATTTATGGAATAGCAACAACGGTAAAAAATATAAATACAAACCCAAAACTGACAACCAGCAGCAGACATAGGGCTCAGCTAAACTTGTCCTAGTCATTCATAATTCCCAATAGACATCAAGAGCCTTCTTAAAACTTTGTACCCCATTACAAGTAACAATCGCTTCTTGTTACCTATTCCAACGTCAACTCTAACTCTGCTTTGCTCCAGACTATACATATTGACACCCGTTATAGCCTATCCTCATAATCTAAGTCTGAGGACCACTTACGAACTTAAGAGCCTTACCCTGGAGCCCTTATTTGAACCGTTTCCAATAAGGTAATATTCTGCTTCAGATAATAAGACCAGAACTTAACAGCACACTCCAAAAAGCTCTTGCACGGCTGGAAGTTATCTTTACAATAGACAGTCAATTAGTTTTTATACATAGTATAGTGAATTTGGCAACATTTTGCTTCAATGAAAATGACAAACTGGAAAAAAAAAAAAAAAAGCACGAGAGCAAAATCTTTTAAAAATCACAAATAATCGGTGAAATTTGTCCTTTTTAGAAATATTTAGGCTGGTTGCGGGGTCGGAAGATATTACCCAATTTCAATATTTCTTTTTTTTTTTTTTTTGTTATTTAAGTATTCACCATTAGTAACTTTTCCGCGCTATTGCGATTCGAAAGCGCAAATTTTGACTGTTTTGCACGATCCTGATGTATATATACACGCATGCACAGTGTATATTAAGTATACCTAAAAAGGATAAACTCATGAAGCATAAACTATTTTAACTTTTATTTACAATTGTCTACCATAACTAGCATAACTTTGAAAGAGTGAAATTTTTGTAGGTAGTTAGATTTTATATTAGTTTTAGAATCCAGAAGTAAGGCAAGTTAATCTAATCGTGAAAATGCACCCAATTTATGTACATGATAAACAATTAAATATAGCTGATAGATACGCTTCTAACAGTAAAAACACTTGTAGAAAACTCTACTTCAAAGCAGCAATAGATAAAATATAAAGATCATGAAAAGTGCTTGAACACCATTATTTAAAATACTTGTCTTTTAAGAAAACAAAAACGTTCGCATCATTAAAACATTTATTATCATAATGTTAAATTAAAGTGGAGACTACACATTGAAGTGTCTATTATAGTTGCTATTTTTTACAATTTGGATCATTTAATACGTTTTAGACTAGTAATGTTGATGGCTAAGTATTGTGTGATAAAATATTTAAAATAATATTGGAGTTTTAATCTCCATCGTTCGGTATTTCTGTTGTAAACTGTAGCATATCTCCATCGGTGATTAATAATAGTACTTCTACTAATGACTATGTTTCGGCAATACAATCTCGCCACTAATTGTCGGGGTTAATTGTCTCTGGACAGTTGGGGGAATGTCATGGCCAGGCCAGTTGAAAGAGGACCTGTTCACACTGTGAAAGTATTGGCATGGCAGTTGATGGCGAAAAACTGTTGACTGACACGAGTGAATTGGCGCAACACAAAGCAAATCAACTGGCTGCAACGTTCACACGGGGCCAAATGGATTGACAACTGTGATTCAGAGTGGTAGGGGGGGGGGGGGCTCACTGGGTCCAGTTCATTGTCCTTCTGTCTACTCCTCGAACCAACTGAATTTCAAGACAACTGTCGAGGCAGTTGGCTCACTAATTGGCCTGAATTGTTCACACGTAGCCAATATCTTTATGCCAATAAGCTGTCTCCAGACAATTGTCTCTTCAACTGGCATCGTGTAAACGCGGTTTAAAGGTGGCATTACTTAATTGTAAGGTTTTGTGCTCAGAAATACTATACCTTCATTAGTTCCGATGTGAACCAAATTTAGTGTATTTTTGCCTTTTTAATAGTGCGCATACCTGTTATTACACTAATTACTTCGATATTTACACAAATAAACAGAAATGGCTCTAAAACACTTAAGATATACATTTTAAATTACATTTTTGTTTTCTGTCTATGTAGGTATTGATGTTTTAAGCTGCATACATATTGAATTACGTTATAAACAGAATTTTAGATGCATGTACGAAGTTTGGTATAAACGGCAAGGTTAAACGATAAAGATATTAATAATCGCACTTAACTATTAGGAATATTAAACCATCTCTTATTCTATGACTTGTTTGTATTAAATTACGATTTACGTTTTATTAAAAAGAAGCGTGCTATTGGCAGTAAGCAGTGCAGGAACTGCATGCTTAAAGGTGCCAGAATTTTCAATTCAGTCAGTTTCTATTCTGAAGTTTAAAGAACGAAATAAATGCGAATAGAAAGAAAAAGAGGCAAACATTAATAAAACAGTTTTGAAAAAAAAAGCATTTCTTTGTTAATTTATTAATTACTAGCTGACATGCCCGGCGTTGCGCGGGATAATATTGCATCATGCGATGGCCAAGTGACACAAGTCCAAAAGTTAATATATATGGGGAAAAAAGATTTAGCTAAGAAATTCCAGTAGAAGATGGGCAACAGCCCTTAAAAATCCCATTTAAACATTAAAACTCCTTAAAAAGCGCAATTTCATTAAAAACAGCAGTCTATTAGACTAAAAATAACAGATCATAAAAATAAAAATTGAAATGAGCACAACAGTTCATAAAAATCACCATTGGAGTAAAGGCAACAGAAACAAAAACACACATTTACCCCAGGAACAATAGCTCCAAAATAACACCAAACGTCCGCAGAAATTCGCAATTACAATTTAGACAACTCCACATCTAAAAATTTCCAGCTGAATAAGAGCTGTATTCCCTTTAGAAATGCCCATCAGATGAAGAACAATGGTATCTGAATATCTCTGTTAGAATAAAGAAATCAGCGACTTAAAATACCCTTTAGACTACAGACCTTTAAGAGCTGCTGTTCCTAAACTTACCCACAGCCCATCCTAATATCCTCATCAGAAAAAGGACAACCGTTCCTAAAAATCCATCTTGCAAAATCGTCAAAACATTTTAATAAAATAGCAATTTTATAATAGTCTCCAAAAAACGAAAGAAAAGCAATATTTCCAAAGGCAAATAAACATGCGCATTTAAGTCAGAAAATTTTCAGTACTGAGCCAATACTGTGTGAAATAAAAGTTCATAGAAGGAGATTAAATTCTGTCCAAATGGCACTAAATAGGTGGTACAAAAAATAAATAAATGTTGTAAAATAAATCACTTGAGTAAAATCTATATAAATGAAACCGAAAGTTTGTGTGTGTGTCTGTCTGTCTATCTGTATGTCTGTCTGTCGATCGCGTCCTGACGAGATGGAACGAGCCAGAAGTACGAAATTTTGGTTACAGGTACCTTGGGTCAGTTCCTCGTGCACCTCGAAGCGTTTTTCCTAAAATTCGAATTTGTTCATTTTTTATTCCAATTTTAAGCAAAACTGTTAATATTGGGTTTATCTCATCAAAAAAACGTTCCACGTTTTCGATTTTTGCAGCGTATGAATGCCCGTAAAAAAACTGCACAAGATGATCTCTTTCTGAAGTTCGTAGAACAAATAGAACACGCGAAATATTCATTTAAAGTAGCTTTCGAACTTTAAAACGAGGCTTACCTCTGAATTTATCTGCCCAATTTGCGTGTTTTCGCCAAAATAAATACTACTTTTGTCGCCAACTAGATGATTTTTGTTAACGTAAGATTGAAAAAATGATGTTTTATCGTTATTATTGCCGTTTTATGAGTGAAACAAATGATTCAGTGAGTGCAGAAACAACGTCAGTCACAAATTTCAAAGTTTTCAGGAGGGAGAAAAAACGTAATAACTCCTCCAAATTTTAAAATATTTGAGAACTTTTTTTTCCTTTGTCATAACATGTTTTTATGTTGCTGTTATAAAAAAATTACCTAATTTCCACATAAATGAGGCTCAGGAGAATTAAAACTATGATTTTGACTAATGCTGTTTCTGCACTCAACTGTTTTTACAGACAGTAGGAAACTTGGAAAAAGATAACCATTCGTTAAAAGTTTGTATTTGTTATTCATTTTGTTACGATTTTAGTTAATAATATTAATTTTAATTAATTTCACAAAAAATTTACAAATGTATATTTTTCCATATTACATGAGAAATGAAGTTACAGTATTGCAAAGTCATAAGACAGGAATATAACAAACTGAAACGCTCTTAAAATAGATCATTCTCGACGATAGTATCATTGTCATGTTCAGTGGTTGGCCAGGTAAATAGTTCATCACAAAAAACTTTGAAGTTTTCAGGAATATGAACAATCATTTTCTGGATGTCTTTCATTTTCTTTATGTTGATTGGAACTTTCCCTGATGGGTAGGCTGCAATACTTGAAGGAAAATCAATATCGACGTTACGGAAAGCAGGTCTCAGCAGCTGATAGCTGTGCTTTTGTCATCCTTCAATGAAAATGTATGCTGTGATTACCCCCTTTTCTTCAGAGTTATAGCGGAACTCTTTATATCGGGTGGGAGCAAACTTGAATTTTGCTTCTTTTGGCACACTCCTCCCTCGGCATTCTCTGGCTAGTGGGTTTTTTGTGTAATATTCCTTCCACCAACCATCAAAATCTTTTATGTCACTGGTGATGTGAAAGTTGTTACTGGACTGAACACACAATTCTTCATATTCATCAGGTGTGTATATCCGATCATGTTTACGTATCATCCTCTTCATAGTACCAAAATCTCGATCGTTTGGAAGATATGAATGCCCTCGAACCGGAAAGTAATGGAAAATTTGTTCAAAACGTCCTGTATCTGTAAGAGCAAGGCAGAATCTTATCATGGTGTGATTTCGATTCTGTCCGCAGGTACCATCAGAAAAAAAGGTACAGTTTTTTTACACTTGATGGAATATTAGTGTCAATGTATTTCAGTAGCATGCTGCATATATCATTTGCTCCTTTATGAGCTACGCCTTCGTGGTACAGGAATATTTCAGATTTCCCAGTTTTTAGATTTTTTATTCCAAAACAGATCACCCAAAGTTGCCTCAAGTAAAAAATATCCTGAACTGGGATCGCTGGAAGGGGGAGATTTTGCATGAAATCAAATGAAAGTGCAACGGTGTCTTCATGTTCCGCACACAACTTTGTGACCTTTTGAAGTTTATTGCAAAATTTCTTGGCTCTCCTTTTGTGAACACTAAGCTCTGCACGAGCAGCCCTTTTAGCTGCATCACCAAGAGAGGAGCTCTTGATTTTTACATCACATTCTTCACATTTTATGCAGGTATCTACCTGCGGACGTCCAAACCTTAACGAAAAGTTGTCATGAAAATAATTAAGATAAAACTCATATTTTACATCCAAATAAGGGTACTTTTTATCTAACAAGGAATGCATTTTTTTACATCAAGGCGGGCATCAAGATAACTGATATCTTTGGTGCCATAGTATGTAGTCTTTGTTGGGAATGATGAAATATGTTCATGTATTTTAGAACAAACTTCGGCAGAAATTGTGTTCTTCTTGGGATTTTTACCGCGTTTATCATGAGGGGATTTCCCCTTAATCAGGAGATCAGTAAGCCTTCGAACTCTGCCCTCAGTAATGCCGTACAATGAAATAAACGCTTTTTTACATACGTTTTTCCTTTCTCCTCTGTATAGTAAGAAATATTTGAAACTAGCTGCTGTTTCTCTAGGCTGTTCAGAACGAGGCCTACGGTGCTTAATGGCGTGTTTTTCGAGCAGTTGTTGTAAGAAAATATCTTGCTCATCTTTTGATTTGAACTGATTCAAATTAGCAACAAATTCAGATTTTTCACCATCGCTAAAGTTAGTAAAGCATTGTAATTTACACTTACAAGCAGCACATGTTGATCGAGATGGGATGAGATGCCCTTTCCAGTTGACGTGTTCAACCCCACGAACTTTAGATGTTCTAATCACGTTTCTTCGAAACTTCTCTTCATTCCTCCTCCTCTTCTTGGGAGCTGTTTCATTATCACTCTCACTGCTTGTGAGACTCACTGACATATTGCTAAAGACTGACAGTAGACGTTGAAAACGAACTTAGAACACGTTGAAACACTTGACTGAACTGACTTCGATACAACCCTCACCTTAAGGTTAAGGTGTTAATCACACGGCGCATGCTCGGCAAGGTACCTGACAAGACTGGTCACGCGATCTAGCGGTGGGTGCAGAAACAACGTCAGTCACTGACTCATGTTATTTCTGCACTCAACACTCGAAACAAACGTCCTGTCTTTACGGAACTACTCAACAGACTAACGTAGTTTTTGCACCCAACACGCATCTTGCCTTTCTACGCTTACTTTCATTGAAAACGAGTTTTCGGATTTTTTTGACTGAAGTGGTTTCTGCACTCACCGATTCAAATTCTAAAAATTCATTTCATTTTTAATGTACTGCAGACGATTTTTAATTACTTCTTGAGGTTGAATCTTCTGGTTTTTTTTGGCGATTTAGTATTATGATACCAGTTCAACAATTTCATTAAACATTATTTCTTATGGTAGAGTGTCGTTTTATCGATGAAACAAATTCTAAAAATTCATTTCATTTTTTGTGAATTATAAACTGCAGACGATTTTCAATTACTTTATCTTGAGGTTGATTTTTCTTTCCATATTTTACTCAAATGATTTATTTTATAAAACACTAGCGGCACCCGCACGGCTATGCCCGTGCTAAAAAATGAAAAGACCAGTCGGTTTGCCATTGTGTATATAACTTTAACTTTTTATTATTTTATTAAAATGCATTCCACATCATTAAAAATTAGCCGCAAATGGCAATAAACCAGCGATCCCACACATTTAAGATTTTTTTTTTTTTTTTACAAAACACAATAAAAAGTAGAAAAACGAAAGAAAGAAACGAAACAAAACGAAAAAAAAAAGATTTAAAAGAAAACGCATTTTGTTTGTTTAGTTCAAGTACCCACACAAAAAGTAAAGGACGATTATAATCCATTAGGATAGTTTTAATTAATACATTTTTAGTATAATTAGTTTTTATCTATTTTTCATTGACAGCAAAACAGAAAGACGAAATTTTGTAACTTGTACAAACTAACAGCAGGAAGAAAGGCTTTTTAAGCGGAAAAACCTTTCATCTGTGTCCAAATAGGCAAATAGCATGTTTGCTAATTCACTGGAGAAAAAAAAAATAAATAAATAAAAATACAAATAGTAATAATAGGTTGGAATAAGAAAAATCGCTATAAAAGATAAAATTTCTTTAAAAAACCCTTGTGCAGTATTTTAATTCGTTAAAAAAAAAGAATAATCAAAATTCAAAAAATAAATAAATTAATTAATTAATTAAAAATTGGCTGCTCCACAAAATGATAAAAACCTCAAGAAATAAATATTAATTCGTTAAAAAAGAAAAAGATCATAAGCCAGTCGGCATGGTAACAGTTCATATAAAACTAAAGTTAATTACCGTGAAAAAATAATTTCGAGCTACAGAGAAAAACGCTTATAACTTCTTTTCCAGTTAATTTACAGGCTTCGAATTTTAGCACGAAAAACAAACTCTTTCTGAGACAGTTTTTTACGCGCTTTTCAACGGTATCAAGCTCGAAAAGATGCGATAAATCCTTCACATAGAAAACGACTATTTTATAAAACTATCGGCTATAAATTGAAATAAGCTAAGAACAAATTTGAATTTCAGAAAAAAACTCTCCGAGGTGCACACCCCCATGTTCCAAACTAATTTCGTGCCAAATTTCATGAAAATCCGCCGGACGGTCTGGGCCCTACGCCGGGCACAGACAGACACACACACACACACATACTTGCTTCTTTATTATTAGCTAGCGGTACCCGCACGGCTATGCCCGTGTTAAAAAATGAAAAGACCAGTCGGTTTGCCATTGTGTATATAGTGATATGTATAGCATTCCATATAATTAAAAATTAGCTGCCCACGGCAATCAGCCAGAGATCCTACACATTTAAGCATTTTTTTTTTACAAAACAAGTGCAATAAAAAAGACGGAAACGGGAGAAACGGAAAGAAAGAAACAAAACAAAACAAAATATTTGAAAGAAAACCCATTTTGTTTGTTTAGTTCAAGTACCCACACAAAAAGGACGATTATAATAAATTATAATAGTTTTAATTAATAAATTTTTAGTATAATTAATTTTTATCTTTTATTTATTGACATTAAGGCCGGGTCCAGACGCTACGTTTTGTACAACCCTTTGTCTACGCAGTCTTAATACTGAATGAAAACGTTGCAGTGTTTTATGCGTCTACATGGTGCAGAGATATCTGTATATTTCACTCAGTTTTGTGCGATATCGTCATGAAGGAGGTACTACTCTGGTCAATTTTGGCATGGTGTCACGTTAAAAAAAAGACTGGAACGTCTCAGAAGTGTCCGGCGTTCAAAGTGGTCAAATGATTACATAAAATAAATATTTTGTGTTGCCTGTTCTGGTGGTTCGACAACTGCAATCTCTTTATTTTCGTCCATGGTATTCCTAGACTGCCTTGGTGTCTCCTGATCATTTACGAAATGTAACAAATCAAAATACCAGAGAGATGGCTTGTAGATTTCGTCTCCAGCCCCAGATCGAATAGATTTATTAACTTTTGCCAATTCTTTACGGTAAACACTTCTCAAAGAATTAATTATTTACAACTGTTTCTCTGTTTGCGGTTGCACCAATTTCTTTGAATTTTTCCACTAAACTCTCATAAGCGTCCCCCTTTTTATCCCTGTCACTATACTCCTTGGATTTGACACTCCAAATGCATGGGAAACTTTCGCATAATGCAATAAATTTTGGGAGAAACTCCCGAGAACATTGCCGAAAGTCGGCCATTGTCGCCTGACGAATTGAAACTGAGAAACAAAATGAATCGGAAAAGGGTGCTACCGTCTAGATGTGCTGATTTGTCTGCACAGTTCAAAGACATCTATGCTTTCTAGCTCAGTTATCGCTGCAACTGTACAGTCTTCGCACCGCACTCAAAACTGCGCACTTTTCCAATCTATACGCAACGTTTCATCTGCAACGTGTTGAACTGCGGAGACAAAAAGTTGTGCAAAACATATGGTCTGGACCCGGCTTAAAACAGAAAGACGAAATTTTGTAGCTTGCAGAAACAAACAGCAGCAAGCAAAGCTTTGAAAGCGGAATAAACCTTTCATCCGAGCTCAAATAGGAAAATAACATATGTGCTAATTCACAGGCGAAAAAATAAAATAAAATAAATAAAAGTATAAATAGTAATAATAAGCTGGAATAACAAAAACGCTTTAAAGAATAACCGCCTGTGAGCCGCAGGAAATAAATTTCAATTCGCTTTAAAAAAATAATAATCAAAATCCAAAAAAAAAGAAATAAATAAATTAAAAATCGGCTGCTCCTCAAAATAATGAAAACCGCAAGCAATAAATTTTAATTCGTTAAAAGAAACAAGAAGTTCCGTCTAGAACTATACGAGCCTACTTTTCCGTATACACCAAATTCAAATTTATAATCTAGCTATCTCTTTCTCTCTCTTTCTTATTTATCTTTAGTTCTAATTATTGAAAATATACCTTTTTCAACGGATAATACATATTCATTCACTCACTCATTCATTCTTTCATTTATTCAGCCATGCATTTATTCATTCATTCGTTACCTCATTCAAGTGTTTATTCATTCATTTATGCATTCATGTATTTATTCACTCATTTATTTATATTTTCATTTATTCAATAATTTATTCATTCATTCTTTTCCTCATTCATTTATTCATTGATTTATTCTTTCACTCTTTCATTTATTCATTCATTCATTATTTCACTCATTGAGTCACTGAGAAATATTCTTGAAAATCCCGATCAAAAAATTTCATAGCAAAATAGGCTCGTACGTTCTGGATAAACTTTCTATTTCTCATGTTCTACGTTATAAGAGCTTTCCGATAAAGTTTGTTCCAAGCAAATCGGTCCGTTAGATCAGGATTTATATAAGGTTGAAATTTCCCCGTAAGCTCTGTGTTAATTTTTTGAACTGTTCAAAAATGAACAAAAATTGTTCAAATCAATATTTTACGCCAAGAACTTCTTCCAGTGAGCTTGTTCATGGGAACTTATATCTTGTACCCAGAGTTTACATCATTTGCTTCATTTTCACCCATAGGCGCTAATGTTAAAATTTTTTGAACTGTTCAAAATTGAGCAAAAAATTGCTCAAATCAAGAAGTAAAATATGGAAATGAGATGTCCTCGCCGAGATCTTTCGAATGCAAAAAGAATTTTTCCAATCGGACTATTCGTTCAAAAGTTATTAGGGGGGGACAGACGACAGACCGACAGACAGACAGACAGACCGACAGACCGACAGACACACTTTTCCCCCATCTCAATACCCTACTTTCAAATTTTTTATTTTACAATCTTTATTTAATTACTTCACTTATTTTTGACTTTTCTTGATTTTTAACGATATTTTCACGATACATTAAGCCTTCTTTCATGCTTTATTATTATTTTTTTTACTTTTACGGGAAAGTAGGCTAAAAAGGATTAATAGTCAGTCGGGGGGGGGGCATGGTAAAAATTAAAATTAAAGTTAATTACCGTGAAAAAATAATTTCGAACTGCAGAAAAAAACGCTTATAACTTCTTTTCCTGTTAATTTAGAGGCTTCGAATTTTAGCGAAGAACATAACTCTCCCTGGTACAGTTTTTTACGCGCGTTTCAACGGTATCAAGCTCGAAAAGATGCTATAATTCCTTCCCATAGAAAACGACTATTTTACGAAACTTTCGTCTATAAATTCGAATAAAAAAAGAACAAATTAGAATTTTAGAAAAAACTCTCCGAGGTACACACCCCTATGTTCAAAACTAATTTCGTGCCCAATTTCATGAAAATCCGCTGGACGGTCTGGGCCCTACGCCGGACACAGACAGACAGACAGACACACAACACACAAAATACTCACGGCTTTATTATTAGTAGAGAAAACATTTACTTATTTTTTTTACTGTCTATTTGGCACTATTTGGACAGAATTTAGTTATTTCTTTCTATCAACTGAAATTTCACACGTCAGGATTGGTTCAGTACCCAATATTTTCTAACTTAAATGTGCATTTGTCTTTGGAAAAATGCTTTCCTTGCTTTCGTTTTTATCCGAATTTTATGAAAGTGCTATTTAATTGAATTTTCAGGAAATCCTTTGACGATTTTGCAAGCGGGATTTATAGGAACTGTTTTTATTTTGATGGGGAATTTAAGATAGACTGTTGGTAATTTTAGGAATGGTAGCTCTTGAAGGTCAGTATTCTAATGGGTAGTTTTAGCCACTGACGTCTTTATTCTAATGGAGATTTTTTGAGACTAATGTCAATATTATATTAGGGATGTTTAGGAATAGTTCTCTTTATTGAAATGTGGGGATTCAAGGATTTTTTTCTTTATTGTAGCAGACATATTCAGGGACAGTTGTTCTTCATCTGATGGACATTTTAAACCAGAATACAGCTCTTATTTTGATGGGAATTCTTAGATGTATTGTGGTAGATATTGTAATTACGATTTTTAAGGACCCTTCATATCATTTTGGCACAATTATCTAACTGCACGTGCGCATTTTAGTTACTGTTGCAATTACTATAATGGCAATTTTTATGAACTGTTGTTGGCCTTTTAATGCGGATTTTTATGGACTGTTATTTTTGGTCTAAAAGGAATTTTTCTAGGCTGTTCGTTTTAATGCAATCGTGTTTTTTAATGAGTTTTTAAGGCCTGTTGCCCATCTCCTACTTGGATTTTTTAAGACAATTTTTCCTTACATATTTACAACAGAATTTTGGACATGCGTCACTTAGCCTGCGAATGATGCAATATTATCCCGCGCAAACCGGGCATGTCAGCTAGTATAGAATATATCAAAACCGCCACGTAAAACAGTTAAAATAAAGTCGAAGATTTCGCCAAATTGCACTACAGTAATGGAAGCATAACGCAAATGCGCCAAGATGCAGTGTAAACCGCGTATTACATGAGAACAACGTTACTAATAAGGGCGCGGTTTGAAAAAGTTAAAAGCGTAAAATAAACAAATATTCATCGTTCGTTAATCGGAAAAATCTATTTGGCGACAAAAGTACTCTTTGTTTTGGTGAAAATACTCAAATTGAGCGAATAAATTCAGAGGTAATTTGAGTCTCGTTTTAAAATTCAGAAACTACTTCAGGTGAATATTGCGCGGGTTCTATCTGTTCAACGAATTTCAGAAAGACATCATCTTATGCAATTATACAGAAAAATTACAGTTGTGCATATTATGCAATTACACAAATTACGAAACGTAAAATAAAAAAATAAAAACAATTAGTAACTACACGAAAAAAAGTTTTCTCATCTTGGCGAGAAAAATATATGTTTGCGATTTAATCCGAAAAGAACTTTCATTAGTCTTACTTTAACAGGAATCATTTATTTGGCGACAAAAGTAATATTTATTTTGGCGAAAACACGCAAATTGAGCAGATAAACTCAGAGGTAAACCTCGTTTTAAAATTCGAAAACTACTTTAAATGAATATTGCTCATTTTCTGTTTGTTCTGTGAACTTCAGAAGGAGATCAACTTGCGCAGTTTTTTACGGGCATTAATATGCTGCAATGTGAGACATTTCTTCGATGAGATAATTGCAAAATCAACAGTTTTCCTTAAAATTGAAATAAAAGAAGAACAAATTCGAATTTTCGGAAAAACTCTTCGAGGTGCTCGAGGACCTGACCCAAGGTACCGGGTAACCGAAATTTCGTACTTCTAGATCGTTCCATTTCGGCAGGAGGCGAGCGATACGCACACACACACACACATACACGAACTTTTGTTTTTATTTATATACATTTAGAATAATTTAAAAACAAGTAAGTGTTATTTAAATATTAATTGTGTTTGACTATACACATTTCTAGTTTTTAAGACTGTTTCCTTATTTAGTTAGCATTTTTGTTTTTGAGTGGTTGATGGCTTTTATGATGTTATTGCATCGGAATTTAATAAAAGATTGCAGTACCTATTTAATTAAATTTTCTACTAATCTATAATTTTCTGTAGAGAAGAAAATAATTTGATTACAAGTGTCACGTTTTCATTCATTACAAGAGCAGTTTAAACAACATTTTAAAGAGCTTAGTAGCAATTTACTTTAGGGACAGATACCAGTTGTGCAAGTTTAAAAAGTCATTTTAATTTCCAATAGATGCGCTCTTTGCCTTTCGAAGTATATGTTTATCTCTAAAGGCTATTTTGTTTGTTAGTCATTTGTTTACAAAAGTCAGTTGTTTTTTAGTTTATGTCTAAGTATCATACCTTTTTTTGTGTTAAAAATGTCTAATTTTAAGCCAAATAAAGAGCATTTGCGGGGTAATAATGATTTTCTTGTTCAATCAAAAGAAAAATGCATCTGAATGTCATCGAATGCCTTTAGTGGCTTATTTACGATCTTGCACCAACCGTCAAGACCATAGACATATGAGCATAAACGGAGTCATCTGGCTTTTCCTTCGCTTTGCGAGTGTCTGAGGGGCGAGTACGTCACGTGACGTCGACCACCAAATGATACGTCTGTTGTCTCATCTCGCTTCGCCTTATCTGCTTTTACCTTAATTTCCTCCCACGGCGGCGGGGAATTTTGTTATTTTAAAGTACAGTAAAAGCTCCTTATTCGCGCTTCCTTCATTTGCGTTTTTACTATTCGCAGATTAAAAGAAGGAGACCCAATTCCTATATTCGCTGCTAAAAATTTCTTTATTCGCGGATCTAATAAGTACATACATAATAATAAAAGGATTACAATAGGTAGCCAACCCAATATGTGAAGTTCAAGTTGAAATTATTTATTAAGAAAATGTATCGCGGCAGCATTGCTGAAAAGTTTTTTATAATTTTCCAAGATCCGCAAAGGGAAATAATAGGAGGGGTGCTAAGAAAGGGGTGCTAATAAGACAGCGTGGTTTACACGCGCTATTTTTTGTGACTGGTTCCGGAATTGCTTTGTTTCTGAAGTTGAAACTTAGACTTTAAAGCACTTCTAGTGTTGGACAATGCACCAGGTCATCCTCGCGAACTTGAAACTTTACATCCAAATATAGAAGTAACATTTTTACCTCCCAACACGACGGCTTTGCTTCAACCTATGAACCAAGGAATAATCCAGGCCTTTAAGCTCTATTACAGTAGACGAACCTTCAAAATCATATTGGATAATATGGAATGTAATCCTGATATGAATGTTATGAAATGCGGGAAGAAATTTCACATAGCAAAATGCATCGTAAACATAAAAGAATCATTGGAAGAACTGAAGCCACACATTGAAGTCATGCTGGAAAAAACTGTGGCCTGCTCTGACTTCGGAAAATGACGAAGAATCTGTGCAAGTTCCAACTTTGACTGCAAACATAGCCGAAATCGCGAATGGAATAGAAAGAGATGGATTCGAACAGATAGAATCAAGTGACATTCAGGAATTGCTTGAATCGCATTAAGATTTGACTGAACCCGACTTGGAGAAAATGTTAAATTCACAGCCCATTGAAGAAGAGGCTTCAAGAAGCACTGGAAACCTGACATTTAATTTGAAAAATCTTAGTGAAGGTTTAAGAATGGCAAATGAACTTTGCAATTTCTTTATGAACATTGATCAGTCTATGGAACGAAGTCGTTTATTTTTTTTTAAGAGGCAAATTACTAGTGCGACTGCTGCGTATCAGTCTGAATTGAAGGAGCTTTTAAAAACTGCCAAGAAAGAGAAAATTACAAAATTCTTCAAATCATTCCCTAAGCCTTAGGATAATTCATCAAAATGTTCAAAAACTTCAATTAAATTGATTTTTTTTAATATTTTTTTTTTTTTTTTGTCACCTAAGCAACGTATCCCCTATAATCCCATATAAATTACCATTCCGTATCCACGGTTTCTGTATTCGCGGCATATTTATGGAACATAGACCCCGCGAATAAAGAGCTTTTACTGTATCTCAAGATGGGCGTATGCTGCGCGGCAACTTGTACCGAAAGAACAAGGCTTAGAGGACCTTCCTTTCATAAGTATAAAACTAAATCTATATAAATAAAACCAAAAGTTTGTGTGTGTGTGTGTGTGTGTGTGTGTCTGTCTGTCGATCGCCTCCTGGCGAGATGGAACGTTCCAGAAATACGAAATTTTGTTTACGGGTACCTTGGGCCAGGTCCTCGTGCACCTCGAAGCGTTTTTCCGAAAATTCGAATTTGTTCTTCTTTTATTCCAATTTAAGCAAAACTGTTAATTTTGGGTTTATCTCATCGAAGAAACGTCCCACGTTTTAGATTTTTGCAGCATATGAATCTCCGTAAAAAACTGCACAAAATGCTTTTTTTTTGCAGTTCGTAGGACAAATAGAACACGCGCAGTATTCATTTAAATTAGTTTTCGAACTTAAAGCAAGGCTTACCTCTGAATTTATCTGCTCAAATTGCGTGTTTTCGCCAAAATAAATTGTACTTTTGTCGCCAACTAGATGATTTCTGTTAACGTAAGATTGAAAAAATGCTATTTTATCTTTATTCATGCCGTTTTATGAGCAAAACAAATTCTGAAAATTTATTTCATTTTCATACATATTTTGTGGAACTGCAGTCAATTTTTAATTACTTTACCTTGAGGTTCATTTTCCTTCCTTTTTTGGCAATTTAATAGTGTAATAGCAGTTCAACAATTTCATGAAACATTTCCTATGGTAGGGTGTCCCCTTTATCAACGAAACAAATTCTAAAAATTCATTTCATTCTTATGCATGCTTTGTGAATCATTAACTGCAGATGATTTTCAATTACTTTATTTTGAGGTTGATTTTTCTTTCTTTTTTTTTTTTTTTTTTTTTTGTCAATTTAGTATTTATTGGTTCGCTAAAAACTAGGTTGGAAATTTTTCGATATGGCTTATTTTTGATGAAATTTAAAATTTCGCTAAGTGGTGATATCTTTTTTCTCGCCCCCTGTCCAGTTAATTGCTGTTATTTTTGAACTTCGTACCTTTTCCAAACCACGCCAATAATTGTTATCAGTAATATTGTTATCATTTAATTCAATACGTGATTTACATTATAGGATCATAGCGCATTTGCATTATGCTTCCATTACTATAGTGCAATTTGGCGATCTTCTGCTTTTTTTAAACTTTTTGAAGTAGCGATTTTGATTGATTCCATAGTTTACTCAAGTGAATTATTTTCTAACATTTATTCAATTTTTGTACTGACTGTTTGGCGTCATTTGGGCTGAATTCAGTTATTTCTTTCTATCAACTTAAATTTCACACGTCAGAATTGGTTAAGTACTGGACATTTTTTAACTTGAATGTGAATTTGCCTTTGGAAATAATGCTTTTCTTTCTTCCGTTTTTATCCGAATTTTATAAAAGTGCTATTTAATTGGATTTTCAGAAAATGTTTTGACGATTTTGCAAGCGGGATTTTTAGGAACGGGTGTCCTTAGTTTAATGGGGAATTCGGGATGGACTGTTGGTAATTTTAGGAATCGTAGCTCTTGAAGGTCAGTATTCTAAGGGGCATTTTTAGTCATTGACGTCTTTATTCTAATGGAGATGTTTTGGAACTATTGGTCCTTATTCTGTTAGGGATGTTTAGGAATAGTTGTCTTTATTCAAATGCGGGCTTTAAGGAATGTTTTCTTTATTGTAGCAGAAATATTCAGGGACCGTTGTCCTTCATATGATGAGCATTTTTAAAGATAATTCTGTTTAAGTGCAATTGTGATTCTTAATGAGTTTTACTGTTAAAATGGTATTTTTAGGACTGTTGCCCATGTTCTACTTGGATTTTGTAAGAAAATTTTTCCTTATGTATTTACAACAGAATTTTGGACATGTGTCACTTGACCTGCGAATGATGCATATTATCCCGCGCAACGCCGGGCATGTCAGCTAGTTCTGAATAAAATGTCATGAAATCTATCTAATATAACTCCCACAGTCTAATATTTTTCTACATCTAATTCTGTTACGATGTAATCTTCAACAAGAAGTTCCGTCTAGAACTATACGAGCCTACTTTCCCGTATACAGCGAATTCAAATTTATAATCTAGCTATCTCTCTCTCTGTCTTTATCGTTTAGCTTTAGTTTTTAATTGCTTCAAATATACCGTTTTCAACGGTTAATACATATTCATTCAATCATTCATTTATTAAGTCATTCATGTATTTATTCACTCATTTATTCATTCATTCTTTTGCTTATTCATTTAATCATACATTAATTCAAAAATATTCTTGAAAATCCCGATCAAAAAATTTCATAGGAAAATAGGCTCGTTAGTTCTGGATGAACTTTCTATTTGTACATGTTCTACGTCATAAGAGCTTTCCGATAAAGTTTGTTCCAAGCAAATCGGTCCGTTTGTTTAGGAATTATATAGGATTGAAATTTCCCCGTAGGCGGTATGTTAATTTTTTTTGAACTGTTCAAAAATGAACAAAAATTGTTCAAATCAATATTTCACGCCAAGAACCTTTTCCAGTGAACTTGTTCATGGGAACTTAGATCTTGTACCCAGAGTACATAATTTGCTTCATTTTCACCCATAGGCGCTAATGTTAAAATTTTTTGAACTGTTCAAAATTGAACAAAAAATTGTTCAAATCAGATGTCCCCGCCGAGATTTTTCGAATGCAAAAAGAATTTTTCGAATCGGACAATTCGTTCAAAAGTTATTGGGGGGGGGGGGGGACAGACCGACAGACACACTTTTCCCCCCTCTCAAAATCCTACTTTCAAATTTTTTATTTTTCAATCTTTATTTAATTACTTAACTTATTTTTGACTTTTCTTGATTTCTAACGATATTTTCATGATACATTAAGCCTTCTTTCATGCTTTATTATTATTTTTTTTTACTTTTACGGGAAAGTAGGCTAAAAATGGTTTTTTTTATCGTAAAGAAATTGTTAAACAAATGGAAGGAAATATAAAGGATATTTAAAAGAAGGAAAAAAGGGCAGGTTTATTTGTAAAATAAACTGAGTTTTCTGAGAGGAAAATTTTGAATATAATCTGACGTTTTTTTGAACACCGTACCCATGTACGAGTCGAAGTATTTTTTACAAAATTTGGAAGAGAAAAAGAATGAACTTATACACAGGTTAGGGAGGGAGGGGTACTACTTACAAAATCTTCGATGTTCATAATGTTAATGAAATTTAAAGGCAAATAATCATCTACAAGTTCAAAAAGTCTAAAAGCTTCACTTTTTTTTAAATTAAAATTCAAATTTATCACTGGAACCTATCAAAATAAATATTATTGCTTGTTAGAATCCTAATAAAAATGAAGCGTTTCTGAAAAGTATCTATATAATGCGTGAGTGTATCTCGAGGAATATTTTTTGTTGGAATTGCAACTCAAAAGGTGATGCATGATAGCTAACGAAATTCGATGTGCAAATCGGCATTTATCTAAACTGTCGTTTATATAAATGCCGACTGTTTATAACTTAACTTTATATATTTTAAAAACTTATTTAAATGCAAGAATGCATCATGCAATTCAAATGTTCAACCAAAAGCGCGAGAAGTGAGTTAGATGCAAATTCACGAAATTAATTCTTTTTAAAAGCCAATAAAATTATGTTAAACTGTTATTGTGTATAGTTGGTTTATAAAAATATAGTTACATGCAAATACTTCTAATGTATGAATGAGTTTAAAATGCTCTGCAGAAATAAACAATAAGTATGCTAAAGTTTTTTTTTTTTAACTTTTACCTAAACTTACACTTAATTTAGGAAAAAATGTATGAATTTAAAAGTAAAATATGCGCATACATGCACATACGCGTGTATATATATGATATACACTCGTAAAAACTATATATATATGTATATATTAATATATATATATATATATATATAGATTTTGCTTTGTATATATGTTATTAAATAAATATATATATATTATATATATATATATATATGTATTACGTAGGGGAAATTAACTGTTAAAAAAAGTCTAAAGAATAGAAATTAAAATTTAAATGCCTCTTAAGGTTTTCCGATTGTTAGCACTTAACAACAGAAACGAATACTTTCAATAATCTTCAGTTATTTGCTGTTTCCTCTTGTTTTATATTAAAAAAAAATGGTTTATAAATTTTAGTGAATTATAAATCAATCCTCTATCGGTAAGAGCAAACCAGGCCCGTCATTTTGAATTTTTCTGACGGGGGGGGGGGGGGGAGGGGGAGTGCTAAGAGTATATTCTTTTTATATCTTATACTGAGGAAACAAAACACATTTGTGTTCATAAAACTACATTATATCCTCGACTACAGATATATCTAGCGGTGAAATATTTTTTTTGAAGTGCAATTCAACTTGAAATCCCGCGCTTTAATGAACTTTTCTTTATAAAAGAAATTTATAACATTTACACAATCAGGGATCAACTATTCCAATCCTATTTACGTACTTGCGCCTGCTAAAACAATCACGTCAATAAACCAGGAAAACCCTTTTGGTCAAGTAACTCAAAAGCCCCTGTGCTGTCGTGCTCGTTACGTCAAATTTGTGAGGACCGCAATTCGAGTGGAAGTCGAAATGCTCGCTTATCAACTGCAGAAAGTCTTTCGAAACAGAGATTGGCTTTTCTTCTTGAACACGTGAGGTCGACCGATTCCCGCCCTTGTGACACTTGAACGCCTCCAAGCGGTATCTAGAGTTTATAAGATCTATGGTCAAGACTTGTGAACGTTGGTTTCAACGTTTCAAAAGTGGTGATTTTAATGTTATTGATAAAGAACGCGAAACTCGACCAAAAAAGTTTGAGGACAACGGCAGACTCGGCAAATTTCTCAAACCAGGCGAAACAGTTAATACCGACCGCTACCGACAACAAATGATCAATTTGAATCATGCAAAGATCGAAAAACGCCCAGAATGGGCTCGAAGACACGGCAAAGTTATTCTGCAGCATGACAACGCACATTCAGCCAGATTGATCAAAGAAACGATTTCTTCGCGTGGTTGGGAACTCCTACCCCACCCGCCGTATTCACCAGACCTGGCTCCTTCTGACTACCATCTCTTCTCATCGATGAGACACGCATTGGGTGATCAACACTTCGACAATTTCGAGGATGTACGAAAATGGCTCGATGAATGGATTTCAATTAAAGATGAAGCATTCCTTTGGAATGGTATCCATAAATTGCCCGAGAGATGGACAAAATGTGTAGAAAGGGAGGGCCAGTACTTTGAATAAAATACTTTCCTATTTTTATTAAATAACTGGGTATTTTCTTATTAAAAAAACGACATTTTAAACTTGCGCACCTGGTATTCTTTTTGCGATGGATTTTTTTTTTTTTTACAAACAGAAGCAGAGAAGAAGGTAGATTACTTTTGGAAAACACAGTTTGTTTAACAAAAGATAAATTGTTTATTTTGGCAAGACAAATTGAAATGTAATTCAAAATGAAACATTCAGTCACATTTTAAGTACGCGTTACTTGTGTATTCAAGCAAGTCTACTGTTTTTTTTTTTTTATCGTTTTTATTTTTTGATGCGTTTTGCATGCATTGATGCCTAAATTCATACTAAAAATGCGGTACATCAAAGCTATATTCATTTCTGTTTTAAAAGCATATATTTTCTATCTTAAATAGAATTAAATAGAAAAAGGACCATTTTGAAACATATGCACAAAAATTCCTATCAATTAGGGAAAGATGGTGCACAATGAACCGCCCACATTTAAATCTGTTACTAACTTTTTTAGTTCCTATGGCGCGTCTCGTAGACTCTACCATTACACAAGTTTCTTACAACCAAAAAATTACGCGGGAAATACTAAGGCAACCACAATATTTGTATTATTGCTTTCAACAAAAATATCAGGAAATACTAAACTATTTATAAAACTGTCAATTTGGTGGACGATTTTGCATAACTTCTGCTGAAAAGAGCTTTTTAAAAATGAATAAAACTGCGTGTGAAAGATCATCAAATTTAAATTAAAAATTTTATGAACTTCAAAAAAAAAAAATTCACCGCTAGATATATTTGTAGTTGATTAACTATTAATTCAACTTGTAAAGTGATGGCAAAATTTTTATTTTGAGGTTTTTTGCAGGTGTTTTACTTAGAATTGTACGTGAAATTGCGATTTTATTCTAATCATTTGTAAAATGATCAAAAACGTTACTATAAGGAACATGTTCCCTATGATAATTGCACGCACGAATCTATCCTTAACAAAGATCTTTTTCAGTGCATGAAAATAAAAAAAGAGAAAAACTTTACTTTCACATAACTTGCCAAGCATGAAAATATAAATAGATGTTGTGCTTGCTTCCCTTTAGAGAGAAATAGATTAATATTCAACGTCTTTCGCGCTTCATAGTCTAATTATATTTTTAAGTTGCATATCAGCAAAAAACTCAGTTTTCTGGATTCAGTTTAATTTACATAAGACTTACTAATGAGGCTGCGTATGGTCTCTACCCTTCGCAGACCTAGTATCTTCCCCGCAAACCGGCATCCATTCTTTCAAGTAGCACCACTATCGGCGGATGCTATTACCACTTCTGAGAATTTTAACGCTCAGTTTTCCCCTAGATAACGGCACCTGAAACATATGACGGTAAACTGCGCTAGAAATTTTGGCGGAAAGTATCCAAGCCAAACAGATACTCAAGGGATCTTTGATATGCAGCACAATCATACGACATGGGCGATGACAATTTTCTGCATCTTGAAAATCCACCGACTTGGGCAAGGTTTGGTCCTGCGAATTTATGCGTAAAAGGCCAGTGACTTACCATTACACCACCCTACTGGCATTTACGCATGACGCTTTTGGTGTACGTCTAATTTTAAATGAATATTTACTTAAATATAAATAAAACTTTTACTAAAAGAATAATTGAATTTTAATAATTGTAACATTATTTGTTTGTACGAATTCTAACTTAGAGCAAAGTATCGAGAAAAATTCAAGAATTTCTATACATATCAGAAATTGTTGTAACGTCTAACAACGCTTGTTTAAAAATCAACATTTCTAAAGTATGACGTACATCACCTAGTTTAGATTTACATCTGCTCATTTCCTAAAGTGCAATATCAGTCACCCGCAAATGGTTGCACATTTTGCTGATGGTAGTTGCAGCGCTGCTGTCAAGAAACGTAAAATGTTATCATTTATTGCAATAAGCATGAAATATTACCTCGACTTGCAGAAAGACGTGTTTAGAATTTAAGTTCCTAAAATGCATTCTTTTGAGAAAATGGTAGTACTGTTTTATTGCGTTATTTATTTAATGCAATTAAAATAGCATTTTTTTTTTCTTTTTTCCTATAATTTTATGGCTTTCTAATTTTAAATTTATGTTATACCAGAGCAAATTTCACATCAAAAAGTATTTTCCTATTCATAAAACACATTATATTTTACTTGTAATACATGAAAAGGACCATTTTTAGGTTCTTTGTTCCTTAATAGGAGTTAAAAATGTGAATATGAAAAGACCTTGTAGACCTACCTGAAGGCAGAAGACTATTTTGCTGTCATTCTTAAAATCTAAATATTTGAGATTTTATGCTCTTAGCTTTAAAAAATAATCTTAGAATTAAGGTGTTCATAGAACTCATATTATTACTTAGACTTTACAAAAACTTTGATTTTAGAATAATTTGAGGCTTTTACGTATGACAGAAAACACAAATTATCTCTGTTTCTTGTAAGAAACACCTTTTTTTTTTCAAATAAATATTTAAAAAAACAAATGTTTCCCGAAATAATAGTTGTAACTACTATTTTTCGTTAGATTAGTTAAAATTTGAATTATGGAATGTTGTTGAGACATTGTTGACTTAGTTTACCAATATATTATTGTGTTTCTTTGAAAATAATTTTATTTTTTGGTCATTTTTAGACTTGTGTATCAATTGAAGAATTTTTCTCTGAAATACTTATGAAACTAGCTTCTTTTCCTAAGTAAAATAAAAGCTTCTTTTTAGGATTATTTTGATGCATTATGAAGCTGAATGTATTAGTGTGCTATCAATTTTAGATGTACATATTTCTAAAATTGTATCACTGGGAGGAAAAAATGGTGCTAACAGAAAAATTTCCGAAACGCTTATTGTATCAATTTGCAGTATTTAGATTCTCTCAACTTTTAAGGGCAAGATTTTAACGTAAAAACTGAGCTCTTAGCACAAAATTTAAAAACGAACAACTATTCGAAGCAGAAAATACGACTTACTTTACTGTAACTTAACGTTTAAGACATACAAATTATAATCACTTTAAACTAAAAGGGATTTAAATTAACTACGATTTTCTACTGAAAATTTTTATATTTCATTTTTCTCTTCTCCTGTGTGGTTTAAGACTGGTAACTGTTTCCATTTCAGTGTTTTTTAACTGTCAGATTATTATTGTCGGTAGTTTTAAAGCTATTTGTAAAAAAAAAAAAATATATTTCCAAAACTATTGCATGAATAATATGCAATTTATGCTTTGGTGATTCACGCTGAAGAGAAAAATGTATAATACATTTACGGTTTTTTTCACACATTATGGTGGCACTCGAGTTGTTTGTCACATATATCAGAAAGAAAACCTCGAATTGTTTTTTGTTGAATTTGACATGTTTAGGAGACAAAATATTGTAGCATAATTTTAGTAATAATCCCCCCGCCCCCCCCCCCATATTTGAATTTGATCTCACGTTTTTAGAATGTTTTGTGAAACATTTTTAATCCTGATTGTACTTTGACAAAATCTTTTAACAGCTTTTTTTTTCAATTTCTTGATACAATAGGACATGAATCCAAAAATACTTTCATATGTATATATCTATATCAGAGGTTCCCAAAGTTGTCCAGGTGGACCCGCAGGGGTCCATAGGAGATCACGCGGGGGTCCACGTAGACGTGAAAAGAAAACAGGGGTTCACAAGTTGTAAGTGGGGGTCCACGAAAAATTTTCCGGTTTTCATAATAAAGAACAAACATTTTGGCTTCGCCTACCTATCAACGTAGGCAGGTAGCATCATTCACTAAGTAGGTACTCAAAAACACAGAATTCAATAGAACAATAGATAATAGTACAAGTGTAAACCACATGTCGAGAAGTGCCGCCCGTGCGCCCGCTCGTCCGGGATGCTTGTTTAGACCTGCAAAAGGATGAAATGCGACTTGCGCTGTGCTTGCAATCTACATTAGTATAAATACGAATGCCGAAAACAAAACGTTATTTTTATTAATACTCATTTGTTTCCGGGATTTTGAACATAACTGTGAGTGAATCGATGTCAGTGTTTGCAGTGCCGGAAAAGTAAGTATCTGCCTAATTGCTATACAGCTTTTTATTGTATATTGTAATTTATCAATCATATTATATTTGTTTTACTATTTGAGTGTATTAGGTAGTTATGTAGTAAAAATTAAATACTAGAGATTATTCAAAACTTCTATGAAAGAACAGAAAGCCAGGGAAGATTAAACTTTAGGTACCTAGGTACTTTTTTGTTTTAAAATATTTATTTACGCGACGACGGCGATTAATTAAAAGAGAGGTGTTCCCGCGGGCACTTTATTTTTTTTTATTGCAATATTTCTATTCTGTTGTGTTATAATAGCTATATTCTGGTAAAATCACCTCAAAAACAAACATTTTTTTTTCAGGTCACAACTGATACGTAAAACGGCTGAATCTAAGAAGAAATGTCGACAGTACAGTGTTGATTATTTGAAATTTGGTTTTCTTCCATCAACGGCAGACAAACGATTGCCCATGTGTCTTTTATGCAACAAAGTTCTGAGCAATAACTCTATGAAACCATCGAAGCTCGAAAACCAGAAGAAGAAGTTGTCATCCTGAAAAAATAGGTAAAGATCTGAAATAGTTTCAAACATTGAAGGAAAAATATGAAAAGAGACCTACCGTAAATAGTATGTTTGCTTCAACGTCTCAAAATAACGGTGATGGCTTGCGGGCAGCTTACAATATTTCGTTGCTTGTAGCAAAATCTGGAAAGCCGCCCAAAATCGCAGAAGAGTTAATTTTACCCGCTTTGAAGAGGTTTTATAAACTGTTCTGCACAAACCTCCATTTGACGTACTCAGAAGAATTCCTTTAAGTAACAACACTGTACAAAGACGTATTGATGAAATGAGCTCAGGTATAGAAAGCTTCTTGTGCATAACTATCTGCAAACCACTCATTTTTCTATTCAATTGGACGAGGCTACTTTTGCCTGGTAATGAAGCATTATTATTGGCATATGTTCGATTTGTTATGGACCATGAAGAGCTGCTATTCGCAAAAACTTTGAAGTCAGACACTAAAGGCGAATCAAAATTTAATGTCCTGAGTGATTTTTTTACAGAAAAATCTATTCCATTTACAAACATTATTTCGGTGGTAGCAGGTGGAGCTCCTGCCATGTTTGGGAGATATCGTGGGTTTGTAAGCCATCTTAAATGAATAATACCAGGACTAATTGCAATTCACTGTGTTATCCCCCGACAACACCTTGTAGCGAAAAATTTGAGTGATAGATTGCACCAATTGCTTCATTTGTGATTAACGCAGTTAATAAAATAAGAAGCAATGCTTTGAATACCCGTTTATTCGCCCTATTGTGCGATGAAAATGATGATTTCCAACGACTGCTCTTACATACTGAAGTACGCTGACTGTCGAAAGGTGCTTGCTTATCGAGATTTTACTTACTTTTCGAATCAGTGATAGAGTGTCTGGAAACTAAAGCACCAGATTTAAAGGAAAATCTGATCAAATATAAAGCGGACAATGCATACTTAACAGAATTGTTCATAAAATTGAATGACGTTAACTTGCAGTTACAAGGGGACAACCTGAATTTAATAAAAACAAAGGGTGTAATTTCGGTTTTTCTTAGTAAATTGAAATTAATGAAGCAAAATATTAGTCGGCGCGAGTTCTCCCAGGTTCCGCCCTTGTCGCAGATAAAATGTCTTGATGAGGATATTCAGACATACGCTCAACATTTAAATACCTTGCATGATGACTTCAAAATTAGATGTGAAGATATTCTGACAATGGAAATACCAACGGAAGAGGCGAATGTGGTATTACAAGAGGAGTTACTTGAGCTCAGCACCAACGAGGAACTGAAGGTTTGAAATTTAAAAAAAGGCTGTCAAACATTTTGGCTGCAGGCAGAAATCCCCGAAAAATATCCTGGGCTGTGGGAAATTGCGAGAAAATTTTTGATAGCGTTTCCCTCGTCATATCCTGTCGAAAGAAGGTTTAGTGCCGTTACCAACCTGTTAACAAAAAAAAAGGAGCTGATTGAACATCACAGAACGGGGAGATTTGAAATTACTTCCTACGAAACTGAAGCCAAATGCTGATAATTTGATGTCAATTCATCAAGTACATCCGTCTCATTAAAAGTAGGACTATTTACATTTCAGAGTTCATTGTTGATGTTTTGTCAATTGTTGATTGTTTATAATAATAAATGTTTATAATTTGGTATAACCACAAGTATTATTTTAATAAATAATTGACAAGAAACTGTGCTACTTTTTTTTTCTTCTTACACCCCCAATTTAGGGTGATATTTTTTATTAGTTTTGCGAATACAGTAGAAATGTAGCAGCTGGGGGTCTACCGAAAATTGTAAAACTTTGAAAGTGGTCCACGAGAAAAAAAAGTTTGGGAACCTCTGATCTATATGATGCGGTAAATATCTGAGAGGTAATGAATCTTGCTGATTTGGTCTAAAGCGCTCACATTTTCACTAGTTTAACTAATATTATGTTCAAAACTCAAGAACAAAAATTTAAGATCTATCTTACCAGAATTTTAATAATATTATGTTCAGAAGTCAAGGATAAAAATTTAAAATTTATCCCACTAGAATCAAAGCAGAATGTCTCCCACTCGGAATAGTGCGAAAGTTGGGGGAGGGGGGATGTTGAAACATAAGCACCAAATTTAAGGTAATAATGAAAGAACGAAGGAAATTCCTCTAAAATCTCAAAATATCGAATAGCCTTGTATTTAAAAATGCAATCACGTTTATTAGAGATTAGTACAAAAAAAAAAAAAACGCATTTAGTTTGGAGACTATGGGGTAAGACTACTCTATATTAAAGAAGCGGTACCCTTTCTCCTGTTTCACGTCTAAACACTAAGTTGTATTTAATAATCAGTTTATTCTGTAAGGTGAAATCGATGTATAAGATTTTTATTTTCTATTTGGTGCTGTTCTAATTGTAAACTAACCTAGCCTCACGTATTAACAGCTTCAATCGAATACTTCAGCCCTTTAAATAGCATACAAATATTGCAGTTTCTGCTTATGTGCAAACTTCAAAAATGTAATCTAGGAAAGAATCTTTGAAAGATCATTTAAATGTTCTGGACTAAATTTAAAACTGGGGCTTTAATGTGTGTTTCCCCTGCTTTCGGACAACCTCTATACTTCTAGTCCAAAATGGTTATAAATGCTATAGCGTCGCGGGGACATCGCCATGTGACACAGGAAATGTCTCTAACACACACGCAGATATAGATTCATTTTTATATTAATAGCGATACATTTTTATTTCAAAATAAACACAGAATACTTCAATCATAAAAAGGAATAAAAAATTTTAAAAAAAACAAACTTTTGCAGGTAAAAATCTTAAATTTAATGCTTTCTTTTAAGAAAAATATAATTTTTTTATTACTCAATAAAAAACATATATCTTTATGTTAAAATATCGACATTATCTCCCTATTTCATAAAGCATTAAAATATAATTTATAACTTTTTAAAACCTACTTTGTTTGAAAAATGTTTCAAAATACTAAAGGAAGCAATTAAGAAGATAGTGATAGCGGAAAAATGTTTTACGACTCATTCATAAGATTCATTTTTATATTAATAGCGATACATTTTAATTTCAAAATAAACACAGAATACTTCAATCATAAAAAGGAATAGCAAATTAAAAATTACCAAACTTTTGCAGATAAAAACTTTAAATCTAATGCTTTCTTTTAAAAATATATCATTTTTTTACTATTCAATAAAAAAATATATCTTTGTCAAAATATTGACATTATCTCCCTATTTCATAAAGCATTAAAATATAATTTATCGCTTTTTAAAACCTACTTTGTTTGAAAACTTACAAAATACTAAATGAAGCAATTAAGAAAATAGTGATAGCGAAAAAATGTTTTACGACTCAGAAGAGAAAACAATTAAAATGTAATGAGTATTTTTAAATGAAACGAATTTATCACTTTTTTTTTGTACAGCATAAAACTATTGACGAAGTTTAGAGCAATGAGAGTGATGAAAGCGCGTTCTAAAGGACTAATTGCTTTTTAATATCTAAACTTATTAAAATACTTCTATTTGACGATTTAATTTACTTCACCTCTATAATGAGAACCGTTTTACTTTTAAGAAAAATAAATTTAATCCTATATCATAAAATTACAATGCTTTTTTTCTACGTTTCTTTTTAAATTTACTTAAAAAAGCCAACTCAAATTTCATGCAAAGATTTATATTTTTAATAAACACACAAATGTTATTTCTTGGTTTTAAGTTTTTTTTAAACATAACGTATAAAAATTTGAAAATAAATTTAATATATTTGCTTAACATCCACTTCAGTTTGTTGTAATATAGATGGTTTATGGTTAAATCGTAAATAACTCCCTTAGTGCTGTGATATTCGTTATCGAACACAGGCATCTTATCATGTGAACGAAGGATATATTATATTGCTTTTAAGGCTTCATTTTAATTACGTATTTAGTTTGTTTTTTTTTTTTTTTGAAATTACATTGAGTTAACTATTATGTTATGCATATTTTTACGATAGTTTCTTGCAATTATTTGTAAAATCAATAATATTCCAAAGGGGTTGGAAATATTAAAACTGGGTCCTAGATACATGTGGTTCCGATGTACTTCATTCCACCCTACAATCTCAGATAGTAATCTTGGAATAACTGTAAAAATAATAAATGTCATTTGATAAATCAAGTAAATGGTCTTACGTAAGAAATTATATCATGCTGTTCTATATTCCATAGTTTCAGCAACCGTATATAGCACTTAATATTACCAATAAAAATAATTGATTTTAAACCTCACGTTATGATTGTACTTCAGTAACGAAGTTTAACACACGTGGATACGAAGCTGGAGTAAGCGTCGTGCGCAAAAGTTGACTTCAGTCTCCAATGTATCATTTCTACCGCTAATAGGTCTTCAGTTAACTATATATCTTAATGGCTTCAAGTGAAATTTTGAAGATGTGTGAACGGGAACTTTGCAGAAAATAATTACATTTGTATTGAAATGATACGGACTTTTAACTTGAAGTGCTTCCAAACGTCCCTTTTCTTGCAACTTTCATTTAAAAATTCAAATAAATATCAAGTTCCCTGACAATATCTGTCCAAAAGTTCCAGACGTTGCGTGAAGTCACTAAAATATAAATTTAAAGATGGACATTTATATTCATGCCTCTTTCTCTAGCCTTCAATCGATCAAACTCGAAAAGATGATCTGTCATGCAAGGCGAAAAACTCCGAACATAAATCGTCGGCCAATTCATAAGAAAAATTAAATAACAAACTTACCAGAGAGAACTCATCTATGAATAAATAGTTCGCTAACTATAAAATTTCTATATTTCCACGAAGAAATATATACAGATAACTATTTTCCATAAGCACATTAAAGTGTAAATCAATATAAAGAATAACAGTCAAGTACAGTAATAAAAGCGTGTAGTTTATTACTGCAAAACCTTGTTAACATTCTACAGTGAGAAGATCTTCAAATGATTGTTTAAAACTTGACATAAAATAATGTTAAGATTTGTGTTTAATTAATGGTAATGTATTAAAATATAAACATTGATTTTTAAGGAAAACTTTTGTTCCCTTTATTCAATTATTGTTTTTTTTTTACTTTTATCAGCAATATTTCTTTCTTTCTTTTATGCTCTTTTCGGAGACACAGTGGGACCGTTTTCACCATTCGAAATATATTAAGAAACTTTTCGTTTTTTTTTTTTTTTGTAGAAATAGAAGTACAGTGAATTCTATTCTATTCGGTGAACTTACAAAGATGGTCAGCTTTACAGGTTTTAATGTATTTTTTTTTTTTTTTTTGGTTCTACAAAGATAAAGAGCGTCAGTGAAGTGCGAACTTTAAATTTGGTTACGAGGCAAGAATTATACTTAATGACACACATTAACTGTCTTAACACGTTCGTTGCCAGTCACTTTAAGGATGAACCTTTACAATATGTAGTATCAGGAGACACGCCTATCATACAATGCGGATTGAAGCAGATTGAAAGATAGGTGAAGCCTTCCCTCCCGCGAACGAGTGGCTGGTTACTGAGACATCACTCACACCACGCTTAAACCTCTAACGCTCTCTGACGGTGACTTAGGAATGAATCTTTGCTCAGTAAACACACCTGAAATGCCTACTGCATGGGATATCAATTGAAAAAGCTCAGCTTTTCTCGCTCGAGTTTGCGACTGGTTAACTGAGACATCACTGAACACAACGCTGTAAACTCTCGCACGTGGTCGGCAGCGAACGTGCTAACAATGCATTACTCGCGTAAGGTGTTCTGAGCACCCAACGAGTAAAATCATGTACGCAAACATGGAAGTTCTCAACTTTAAAATACATTGCGTTAACACTTTACCGACCAGCCGTCGATTAATCGACGTTTTGTTCTCAGCGCATACCGACCGGCCGTCGATTATTCGACGTTTGCTCCCCAGCGCTTACCGACCGGTCGTCGATTAATCGACTTTTGATCTTTCTGTTAGATTTGGTTAGGACGATCTACGGCTAAGCGGGTGGTGAAAGGGCATAGTATGTTCGAATCGCTACCGGTCGGTAAAGTGTTAAGTATATGCGCACTTCTGGATGCTGCGCCTAATGACTATTTCTATAAATTTTCCCCACCAAATAAGGACATAAAACGTTGGGTTTTACTTCATTGCAGAAAAATAAATAGGTAAATGAAAGAAGGTAAACTATAGTGCAGCTTTTTTTATTTTTTTCATTTGTATTACAGACATAATTAGATTTCATTTTAAATCTTTTAAATCGTTTTTGTTTTATTTTTCTTTCAAAAACTGTCCAAATTTCAGTGGGAAATGGAACCACAGCGTTTAAGAAATCGTTTGGCTTATGTTTTATCAGACTATGAAGATCGTACATAAACAGGTACATACACATTTTAATTTTTAGGAGGATAACCAACACTCGAGGAACGTTCTGATCACTATTTTAGAAATCAAAACAAAAAGCTGTTGAAAGATTCAAATAATTTTCTAGTGGTGAACTGCAGTGTTATTATTAAAATTAGGTTGTTAAAATTAGGTCTTATTTTAAAAATTGTTATAATTCATTATAACTTCGAAATCGAAACCAAAAGTTGAGGTGTTTACTACTCCCGCAAATGATCATTTAACAGAAAGAGCCGCGAAACAATGTTGGGAGTGTTGAATACCAATTAAAACATCTACGTTTTCAGAAACGTTTTCCACATAATTTGTAAAATTTAACTGCTTTTAGTGATTAGATATGGGCTTAAAAATACGTTACTCCAAGATAAAAATTACAATAGAACATTAAATCGCATTTTTTATTTATTGTTTGGATTCACTTGTTTTTTCCATTTGCCTGTTGCAGTATTTGAATGCAAATAGACATTTTTGTTTTTATTTATGACATGGCAATTGAATCGAAATCCTTTTGTAAACATGTTT